>FR989956.1:7640000-10140000 GCA_905404175.1 Anthocharis cardamines | reverse complement strand
GTCGAAAGAACAATCTCTTCTTGGCTGCGTGTGACCAAACATTTGGATTAACGTAAAAGTTATAAACAAAAAAAAAAATTACATAAGTGGATCTAGGATTTATGTATAAAGGTTTCATTGGGGTGATATCGCGCGGAATTAGCTAGTAAATTCTAACTAGCTGAGATTTAAAAATAAAACTTAGAATATTCTAGATTAATATAATCATGATATGAATTATCTACATTAAGAGATTAATTATGAATCAGAGAATTCAAAAGAAATTCATGCACAGTCGACTCTAGATCATTATTATTACCTACTCGATAAATTGAATAAAATCAATATTCATTGGTCCCTTTGATAAGTTTCAGTTGATATAATCTTTAAAATTAGTTTAGTTATCCTAGATATTATTTCATACCGAACAAAGAAACGAGCAAACGATTAACTTTTTGCAAATGCGAAATACAATAGAAAAATTTGTCTTTGTTTTTACAGTAGAATCTCGTTAATTTTATATTTTTCTCTGGTCCCTTGAATTTTAAATTGAAAAAGTGATTGTATCAGGCATTGTGAGAACAATACAACACACTTAAGTATAAAAGTATATTGTATAGTTTTCTAAATTCATGCGTATTTTTACGAATCCATAAAAATAGCTATTCTGAGGATCAGACGTGAAAACGTTTGAAGTCAATAAATGTTTCGATTCGTATATAAAAATGCTTCAAATTGTAGCCTCGGGCAGGTGACGGGATTACACGGAAAGCATTTTAACCGCGCGCGTGCGTTGCGGTCAGAGCTACCCCGCCGGTCACTCGTCAGGACATTGCGGACAAATGTGTTGCAATTTATGTAATTGTATTTTTACCAAATTAGCTTTATTACTTAAGAATATCATATAACATTTGCAACTGGAAGTATTAAAGAATTACTTAATAGCTAAAGTGTTAGGTTTAAAATAAATTTCAAGATATCTATGAGATATAGTTAATTCCTGAAAATAGTAATTTATACTTTTAGAACCTTTTTTGCAAAGAGATTACATAAATTATATTTTAATGTTAATCATTTAAAGAATAAAAAACAGTCAAATAGAAAAAGCCATTTTTTTATTTAAATAAAATCAATACTATATAATACTAGCGACCCGCCCCGGCTTCGCACGGGTCAAGATTTTTTGACAAAAAAAGCAGGTATTGTATGTATTTTTTAATGCCTCATTATAAAAAATAAAAACAAAAATTTCGTCCAAAAATTAAAAAAAAAAAATTAGGGGTGGATTATCCTTAACATTTAGGGGGATGAAAAATAGATGTTGTCCGATTCTCATACCTACCCAATATGCACACAAAATTTCATGAGAATCGGGAAAGCCGTTTCGGAAGAGTATGGCAACGAAAACTGTGACACGAGAATTTTATATATTAGATTAAAATTTTTGTAACATTTTTTCTTAAAAATAATTCTATATCAATTCACTTGAACTACTTTATTGTGAATAAAACTTGAGACAGGATTTCTTAAATATACCTACCCACCAATACATGTTACTATATCATAACAAAGTGTTAGTATTATTAAACCTTATCACTATATCCCAAAGTTATACCTAAACAGCATGATATAAGAGCTACAATCACGGGAAACGAGGGACGAGTAGCTTTGTCGACACTAATATCCTAAATCCTTATAAATCGTGCGTCCGCCCCCAATCAAGTAAAGACAACAGGATGACGTGTTTATTTAACTATATTATATCCTGAAGCTTTAAGCTATTCTGGAAATAGTGTAACCACGAACATATGTATTTGTTCGATGTAGTGCAGTCATTAACAATAATCCTTTTTAAAAACCAGTGAAATATTGCGTTTGGTCGGATCGACCGTGTATAGAGAGATTAGGGTTGGATTTCGCTTGATCACCAGAAATACTTTTAAAGCACGTCATTTATAAAGGTTTTAGAAATGCTTACCGCAACGCTATATAACCTATCAATTAATTAATCACGATATAAAACAAAATATTTTTTTTATTTTTTATTGGTTTTCACTTCATTATTCACTGGGAACTGAATTGATTCAGTAGTTGAGTATGAACGTTGCATTTGTCTTATCAACGGAAGTTCTGGTTACCATTTCCATTGGCACGTTAGATAGAACACCTATCTTGCGTTCTGATGGTTTGCAGATTCGAATCCCGCCGGGACAACATGTTTATAATTTTCTTTGTCTGGTCACAACGAGTATTTAGCGGGTGGGTGGAATAACGAAATTCCAAGCGGGTTATGAACCATCGTTCTTAGGTGCGAAAATCGTGTATATTTTGCGTTTCGGCTTCAGTCTATGAAATTTGTGTTTTATTCACCAAAAAGAGACATTTTCAAATTCTGAAAATGTCTCTTTTTGGTGAATAATGCTGCCGATTTGAATTTCATTCCAAATTCAAATCGGCAGCCATCATATAACAGCGTATATGACGCGGAATGAAAAAAAAAAAGTTTTGTGTATTCTTTAAAATAACGTATAGGCTAAATGAAAGAAATATCTTTTCAAAATGTCGGCTAAAATCACACCAAGGTATTCTCATGACGGAGCTATAGAAGTAATGTTGGGTCGTAATCCATACCAGCCTAGTTAATCTGCCCCGGCTAGCTTTCAGCGCAATTTCACATTGTAAATTAATCCTTGGGTTTGTTTAATGTTTTATTTTGTGGAAAATAAGCTAAACTTGTATTCGTTGTAAATGTACTGGGAAAGTTTATGGAGAGTTTCGTCCGAAAACATGTTTTTATTTATGTATGATTACGGATACGTAAGACCAAGATATTTTTTTTAATATAGGTAGGCGCCTTTGTTATTTAATCTGAGGGTAGGCGTTTATTTGTCTACTATACCTGGTACTATACCTACTACTACCTATACTTACCCTGAAGAGCCCTATGTTATTAATTTTGAGGAAAATAGACGCAGGGAGAGAGTTGCAGTATTTGGCGATTCGCTTAATGAAAGATGAGATGTAATGACTTACGTGGTATATCCATTGGGTAACAAATAATAAAAAATCTGTGATATATTGTCTAGTATTATTTGAAAGAGAAAAGAAACTATAACATTGGTTCGTTTCCTGGTCGGAACTTTGATTTTCCCACACGGCAATGACCAAATAAACCAGATGTAGAGAAACACAAAATATTGTTTGCATATTCGTCGTCGGGATAAATAATAAATCGCGTTTGAATATAAAAATAGGTACATGTTTAGACAATATAATAACGACGGAACCCAATGTCCCAACAAGACTGTCTAATAGCACACATTGCCGCCATAAAGCTATGGAACTCTTTACTTGTTATCCGTATCAGACTAGGTCCTTCTATATAATTACCTTTAAAACTCTCTTACATAAACATTACTTTGCTATTTCCTATCCTACTTCTTAACTATCCTTTTCTGTTCATTTCGTTAAAGTTTAAAATGCATAAATGTAATAATTAGTACTACCTGCACGAATACTCTCCATTTCTTTTTATTGTTTAGGGTTGCCTGGAAGAAATCGCTGAGAGCGATAAGGCCGTTTGTACTGTTTACATTTAAGTTATTTCTAAGAATTTTATCATTGTTGTGTTTATATTGTCAAGTGCAATAAAGAGTTCTAAATTAATAAATTGTTTATATTGGTCCACACATCCTGGAGTAGTTGGATGTAAAAAATATGTATTTGAACTGATCCTCTTTTCTTGTAAGTCGGTTAAAATACTTTAGTATTATAACAATTAATAAGTCACGTGATGTTGACGTCGGTCGGTGTGACATCGCGTGAAGTTCGATATTACTTCGGCCGTGAAAGCCTTAATTTTCCTTAGTTTCAAACAACAAGTATACACTTTACCACATTAAATAAGGGTTACATGGGTTTTAAGGTAGAATATATAGAAAGAAAGAAGAAAGAAAAACATTTATTTCACAAAACACTCACAGGATACACTTAATAAAATGAAACAAAGTACAAAAAAAAATCAAAAACAAAAACTTATTAACTAAAATCAATAACTAAAAGCTATTGAATAAAATATTCCTATTTCTAAAATAAAGTATTTAAACAATAATTATGTTTAACACTAGAGAGTTCCTGTGTAGTGCCGGAAATGGGTCACCGACTCAGGATTATCTGTGACACAGCCGCGGCTATGACACATGTATGAATTATACTTAATAGTCATATATTTGTATGAAAATTCAATTAAATTTGATATTTTCAATTCAGTAATTTTTGAAGAAAATAATTTATTATATTCATCAATACATCCAAAATATACTTGTATTAAATGTTTTTTTTTATAATGTTATTAAATGATTTAAATAAAATCACTTTTAGAGGATTAAAACGCGATTTATTATTTATCCCGACGCGACGCGACGCTTCGAACACGGACACACTGCTAGCAACCAAATAGTATAAATAATAAATAACGTTTTAATCTGGTAAAAGTTACTTTATTTAAATGTGTGATACTCGTGTTAAATATTACCGATGATACTACCCAAAACTGCCACACTGCACTTGTCACTTTCTGACATACATACATACATATACATCACGCCTCTTTCCCATTGGGGTAGGCAGAGATCACGGAATTCCATATGCTCCGATCCTTACATACTACTTTCGCTTCTTCTACTTTCATCAATGCTTTCATACACACTCGACGGTTACGAGTACCTACTTTTGATCTGGCCCTTTTGCAGAACGTCCCCGATCTGATCGAGGTACGTTCGCCTAGGTCGACCACTCCCGACTCTCCCACTCACACCAGTTTCATAAATCTTTTTCGTTTCCCTACTTTCTGACGTCAGTGATGTAATGCATCTTCTTTAATGCATACAAGCAACAGATCTATAAAATACTGCAGTGTACAAATTGTCTTCTGTGTTCGCAGATACAAATGGAATAAAGCCTGGTAACACTCTGGAGATCGCTTAACATCAGTCATCTATTCTCTAAGCAACACTATAAATGTTAATATTGAGTAACTTTGCTCACGCAACACTGGCACCATGAGAATTAAAAGTGAATTCCCGAGTCCCCTATTGGGGCATGGGGCAGACCCATTTCTGCGTCTATTCCACTGATCATTTTACAGATAAGTAGGTGATCAGTCTTCTGTATCCTGCCTACCGAAACTTTTTTTCTTATATTGTTTCCCCGGTATTCGAACCCAGAACCGCCGGTGCTTAACGCATCGCGCTTACCACTGAGCCATGGAGGCGGTCCTCCATGAGAATTACTCAAACTTATAAATATGCTAACTAACATTAAAAAAAACATGCAGTGGCGAAGGGTGTAAATTTCATACAGTGCGAGTAAGACTTAAAGTTAAACGAAAAGTGTCCACCGCCTTCAATGTTTTTAGTTAGTAGATTAGTTATTGAAAGCTAGGAATTGGCTTTGTTAGGACTCTTCGCCATTGATACTTTGACAGCTCTTTTATGTAAAACGGTGTCCGCTAAATTAAAATGCCATCAAAAACATAAATTGTAAAAAAAGCCAAGTCTTGCAACTCAGTTCTCTCGTAAAAAGTTGTGAGATCCATATAATACCAAGTCGGTCAATTTATTCAGTGTCTACTGAAGGATCCTTCTGTCTTAAGTTATTACGTAATTAGGTAACCTAACAACATCTTATAGTGATCATATCAATACCAATATTAAAAATCTTTTATGTTTTAAATAAATAGATTGACTCGGCTATCGCATGAAAACACAACGTATCTTTTTAATTTTATTAAAAACACAATGTACAAACTAACACATATTATATTAAATTAGATAGTTTAGTGCGATTGCCAAGTCAACCTTTTTATTTTAAACATCAAAGCTTTTTAATATTTACCTATAATATATATATATAATATTTACATTTTTAATGGTTACCTAATTACGTAATAACTTAAGATAGAAGGATCCTTCAGTAGACACTGAATAAATTGACCGACTTGGTATTATATGGATCTCACAACTTTTTACGAGAGAACTGAGTTGCAAGACTTGGCTTTTTTTACAATTTATGTTTTTGATGGCATCTCATTTCTTTTTGTAGATATTCCTTTTCTTAGTTTATTTGGATAAGAATTAATAAAAAGCTATGGATAACAGTCTGATTTTGATCGGCATTTTTATTAACTTTTTAATGTAAAAAAGTAGTTATAGTGACATAACTACAATAGTTGGACATATGGTCTCGTGAAATTTTTTGTAGATTTTGATATGTTCTATAATATTGTGGAACGTTTTTTTGTTCTAGCATCAATACTTTCCGCAGCACATGCGATGAAAGACATTTTATGGCTAATTTTTTTACACCTTGGGTTGTTTTTAGTAGGGATTTCTAAGGATCTCTATTTTTTCTAGTAATAAATACCCAAATAAAGTTACTCAGTGATAATGTAGCTTTCTAACGGTAAAAGAATTTTTAAAATCGGTCCAGTAGTTTTTAAGTTATTCATTACATACAGAAATACAAAAAAAAAATTGTATATCTAGAAAACTGGACCGAAATTTCAAAATATTGTAGTTTTTCCTTGATTTATAGACTAAACACTAATTGTATTCTAAATTTCAAGTTTCTATGTCTGCTAGAAGTGCCTTAGAGTTTTGATGATCGGTCAGTCAGTGAGTGAGTGAGTGAGTGACAAATTATCAAACTTTGACTAGTTATAATTCTTAAACTACTGGTTCAAACAGAATAATATTTGAAATATACCGAGTTTATACAATGCCTGCTTAGTGACTGAAAAGGATTCAGGATTCTAGTTTTATCCACAACGAAGTTATAGGGGGTCGAAAATGGCCCGAACTACTTCGAGAAAAGGATAGTACGGCCGTGCCGCTTTTTGCTTGACTTGGCGGGGGCACTGCCGTGCCCCCAGATCTGTTTGTCTGTCGTCGACTGACTCGACTTCAATTCAATCGAATTCAAAATTATCTTTCGATTTAATTCGCCATCAGACCTTCGTGGTTACATTGCTCTTTTACCCCATATCCCTGGTGCTTTTGTATACTTGATTATATGTATTACCAACATTTTATCTTCAATCTTTTATTTCGATTAAAAGAGGAATGAGTCGAGAGTCAAGAGTCAAGACGCGACGGAGTCTTCCTACGTCACCAATGCGTCGCCACAAAGCACATTATTGCGCAAATAAACCAAGATCTCACATTATTTAGTATTATGACGATAGAATCAGCTTGAGTGTATCATCCATTGTGACTAATTTTATTTATGGCGGCCCCCCAACACATTTATTACCGCGAAAGAGCCGAACCAATAAAACCACTGAATCAAAGAGAAAAAGTGCTCGCCCTATAAATATTTTATTTTGGATAGTGAGAAGTAGGGTGGATACACGTAAGGGTTGTATAGTACTTCATCTAATGCGTGGTAAAGGGTGAGATTATTTATTGGTTTTTTTAAATAATGTATTGAAATTGCAAAGGTCTCAGACTCTTGATTTAAGTGTCTTGGTTTTAATCTCCTGATTATTTTTTTAATTTCCCCTTTGGTTTTAATAGGTACATGTAATAATTATCACGTTTGGATAACAGAATAAATATCCTGAATTAATGGTTGCTCCAAATCGATTTTTTGCTTTACTCATATCATATAACATAATGCATTTTTATAAATATTGCTAACGACCCGCCCCGGCTTAGCACGGGTAAAGATTTTTTAACAAAAAAAGCAGGGGTTGCATGTATTGTTTAATGCCACATTATAAAAAAATAAAAACAAAAAAATTCGTCCAAAAATTAAAAAAAAAAAATTAGGGGTGGATTACCCTTAACATTTAGGGGGATGAAAAATAGATGTTGTCCGATTCTCAGACCTACTGAATACGCATATAAAATTTGGTAAGAATCGGTCGAGCCGTTTCGGAGGAGTATGGCAACGAAAACTGTGACACGAGAATTTTATATATTAGATTGGCTTTTAAAAACAAGTGCAACAATAAAATTTTAAACTCGAAGAAGACAAAAGTGAATCAGCATATCGATACGTCTCTTCTCCCAATTACATTTGAAATCGGAATATCGTGGTCTCCCTATTCAGTGAGCCAGCGAACTTTTACTAATGTGTAGTCAAATGGACTCTTGAGAAATCTCTCATTCGATAAAGTGTTTTATCCCGACGGAGTTAAGCTTACATCGCTGTACACAAATTGAATGGCCGCAATAGTCTGTTTGTCTGCATCTCATGCATATGAAACACTTAGGTCATAGTATAAATACACTGTAAGGTCTAACCCTCGAATGTTTTTCATATAAAGCAGCTAGTGTATACGGTTTGTAGTTTTTGTATGTTAAATTGAAACAGTTAAAATGGTTAGGATTTCACGAATTTATTTCTCAAAAAAACAGATAAAGGTATTGAAGTATTATAGAACTTCCTTTTCTAAATTTTCACGTGAATTATCCGTTTTTCCTCTATGCTTATTCTCCTGCGAATTGCAGCTGTTTATTATTAGCTAAGCCACAAGTCCAGCTATTGTTTAGTCATCGTAAAATATTTGTTATTTTTATTGCGTGTAACCAAACAGAAAAAAGGTAAAATATATAGTATTGTATTTTTAATCCCAGCAGTGACCATGCGAAACGTTTTTGTTATACATTCGTTAACGATCGCGTTCATAGACGTCAAGGCTTAAAGCTCAAATAAAATCAATCAAGCGAATATACGTATTTAATTAATGTTACATAAAGAAATCAGAAATATTTGCTTATTGATAAAAACACAATAGGTAACAATTTATGGAATGTTAATTTATAATCTATGGAAGCTTAACTGAAATAAAAAAAAGGATTTTGTTAATATTTTTTCGGTTTTGTCATATTTACTGAAAAAAATTGCGTGATAAGTTTAGCGTGTATTAAATCTTTAAAACTAATATCATAGTATCTCGACACGTATTTTGGAAAACAAAAATTAACCGGTTTCAATTCCTGGTTTAAATTATGTATTTTCATCAAAAACTTTTTTGTCTCTTATCATTACTTATTATTAGAAAGAGATATGATAATGAATGCTTCAGATAATTAAGCGACTCTGGGTGCGGCGGTAAGATAAATTATTCGGCTGTTGTATTTTATTCAGATGTATATATTTCTTATGGTAAATAGCACACATCCGTCTGTTAAATAGATTAGGAGCGAGTCTGCCCGATAATTAGTGGTGCGTGTGAAAATTTAATAACCTCCATACAAATGAATAGCGTTTCACATTACGATACGCATCCGATACGATTTTGTAGGCGATATTTTGAAATTAAAGCCTCGGATTCGCGCGGATGCAATGTAGTTGTACTATACACAAAAATAGCTTATGTTACAGACTGATAATGTAGCTTTCTATTGGTGAAAGAATTCTATTAATGAAATCGGTCGGTTTTTGAGGTTATTTCGTTACAAACATACAAAAATACAAAATTTTCTTCTTCAAAATATTAGTGTAGAAATAGAGAAAAGATAAAAAGCAATAAACGGCCTTACCGGTAAAAAGCGATTCCTTCCAGGCGTGGCTAACTATAGGTATATGCTACTACGTGGCTTTATTCTTTTTCGTTAGAAACCAAGAAGAACTAACTAGATAATAAAAGCCTTGAAGAAACATACAATCAGTTAAATAGCCTTGAAGAAACATACAATCAGTCTCCCCCTGTTCCACTAAACGCTTTGAAACATTATTTTTGTTTCCTAGAGACGCGATCCTGGGATTTCCAGTGCTAAATGCAAAGCGCACTGAGGCACAGAGCTTAAAGGTCAAATTCTTAATCATCATAATTTCAAACGCTTTCATATGTTATAGGTATATATATATTTTTTATTTTTTTTTATAACAGAGCGGACAACCGAGCAGGTGGGTTACCTGATGGTAAGTAATCACCACCGCCCATAGACATCCGTGACTTAAAAGTCTCAGATGCGTTTTCGGCCTTTCAAGAATTTATAGGCTCGCTTTTTAAAACCAGCGAGGTCGTAGTGGATGGAAACACAGAGGGTGGTAATTCATTCCATAGTTTGGTACATGGTCCATTTAGTGCGTGGAATGAAGTTGCGCGTGAACCTTAGCGTGCTCGACTTCCATTCATGGTATAACATATATAAGCGTTTGACGTATATAAATTTACAACAGATAGTATTCTAAATGAGAAGTGGATAGAACATGGTTTAAACGATCGTAAGATATAAATGCATACATTCAGGGTCTCATATAGTATTTGCTTACGGCCGCTCGTCAATCACGTTCCGAACGCTGACTCGGCATTTCAATATAAACCTGCTCCTCCACTTAACTGGTAAGCTATGTTCTAGAGCTAAAAATATTTGTCAATACGATAATAATCTATTGCTAATGATAGGTTAATTTGACTGTATGTTGTTTTTTTTAAGTCATGGAAATGAGCAGTAGTTGGTTACCCTTTTTTTTTTTTTTACTTGGGGAAATCCGTTTCCAGACCCCCGCGCCGGGGCAGGTTATAATGACGCGGGGAGTGTGGGGGTCGAGGCCGGGAAGTGCAATGGCCCCCATACCCACTAAAACCCCAAGGCCCCTGCACGTCGCTTAAATGACAGCGCGGATTCCAGCGAGGCCTTAAACCCCGCGACTGTCAAGCGAGTGTCTTATTAGACTCGTCTTGGCCACTTACAGGATTTGCCGCCACTATTTGAAAACAATAGCGCGGTCAAGTCCTGGGCGAGTCACTATTAATGGCGAGTATCGGCTTTCACTATACTTGCCAGGTATATGTACACATATATCGGCTCGCATGACGTATAGTGCTACCAAGGATCTCGCGTAAGTCTCTGTGGAAGGCGTTCGTACTCAACAGTGGACTTTTAATCGGCATTGCTGCTTGCCACATATAGCGCAGTATATGCTTCATCTACGCAGCTACCTCGTCCACTGGAAGACTTTCTGGTACCGGGCATTAAGGTGGGCGTTGCGCGTACTGACGACGCCGCCTACCTGGCCTCTTGCGGCGGAGATTATCGGCCCCTGGGGCAATCTCCCGGGCCCTCTCCGCTTCCTCTTTTTTGGAAAGCACGGCTTCGCTGAACGCCTTGAGAGCGTTCCACTGTTCGTCACATTCCGCTTCCACCGCTTTTTTAACAAGCACCGGGAGTGAGAGGTCATCGCCCATAACAAGGGTAAGGGCCGTTCTCTCGTGCTCCCACGCAGGGCAGTCTTCTACAGTGTGTAACACCGTATCCTCAACAAAACCGCAGTGATGGCACGTGGGCGTCATTTCTCTGCGGGCGATTTGGTGCAGATATCGACCGAAGCAGCCGTGCCCGGTGAGTATCTGCACGAACCTAAACGATAGTGACCCCCATGGCCGTTCGACCCAATTTTTTAAGACTGGGCGGATAGCCGCCACCGTCCGATGGCCAGCTCGGTTGTTTCTGAGCTCCTCACTCCACAGACGAAGTATCTCCGAACGACCTTCTTCCCTCCATCTGTTGACAAGCTCTAGGGGTGGGTTGGTATTCTGAGCCCTACAGTCCGCTCTTCTCCAGTAGATGTCGGCCAGCACTGTCGCTTCTAGGTGCCAGGGTGCGGTTCCAGCGATGGCACACGCTGCCTCATATGAGACAGTGCGGTACGCCCTCGCAACCCTGATCGCCATTACACGTTGCGACCGTCTGAGCATGGTGCGATTTTGTACCCCTAGCTTGTCCGCCCATATTGGGCAACCATAAAGGGCTTTAGCCCGAATGATCCCGGCATACAGTCGGCGACACCCCCCACTCGGCCCGCCGAGGTTCGGCATAATGCGGCATAGCGCCGTGGCCGTAGCGGTGAGCTTAGGGGCAAGTGCCGACATGTGGGCCTTAAACGACCACTTCGGGTCTAGGACCAAGCCTAAATACTTTAGGGTGGTGTCAACTCGAATGGAGACTCCGCTAACCACAATATCCGCCCCTTCTGGAGGAGCCCTTCTGGGACCAAAGAAACAAATGGCCTCCGATTTGTCCAGTGCGACGTTCAGCCCAAGGTTTCTAATTCTAGATACCACTTGGGCAACTCCGGCCGTTGCACGGAGGCGCGCCTCTTTGAAATCCCTCCCTGTAGCAACTGCAAGCGTATCGTCGGCGTAGCAGATCAGATTTACGCCGCACGATAGTTCCTCGCGAAGTACACTGTCGTATCCTATGTTCCAAAGCAGGGGTCCTAGGACTGACCCTTGTGGAACACCGCGCATAACGGGATGGCTGTCCCAACCATTGCAAGTCGGGAAGACCACCATGCGCTCGCTAAGGTACGACGAGATGATACGCCTCAAATACGACGGTATTCGGTGATATATTAGTCCACTCATAATGCTCTCCCAGGGCAACGAGTTAAATGCGTTGGCGATATCCAAGGATACCGCCAAAACCACTTTGCCCTGCGACACTCTCTCCTCGCAAAAGTCGCGTAGACGAGCGATTGCGTCTATGGTGGAGCGGCACTTTCGGAATCCGTATTGAGTATCCGAGAGATTCGGCCCTTCCGACTCCAGATGCCGCTGTATTCGGCCGGCGATTATGCGCTCAAAGAGCTTTCCGGCCTCATCTAGCAGGACGATGGGTCTATAGGCAGACGGCGAGTCCGCTGGTTTATTACTCTTTCTAAGGAGGACCAAACGGCCCACTTTCCACTTACTCGGGAACTCTCCTACCCTAAGGCAGTCTGTAAGGAGTTCGCAAAAGCGTGTCGCTAAGCCGTGTCTGAGTGCGGCAGACAATACTCTGCCATGTACACCGTCTGGTCCTGGGGCTGTCTTTTTACCAGCCAGCTTCGCTAACGCCAAGTCCAGTTCGGAGGAGGTAACTTCGGGAGTAGACTCCTCCAGCGTTTCCTCTTGTCTAGTACGGTAATCGTTCGACGCGGGTAAGACATGGGCTGGAAACAGGGTCGAAATCACTGTTTCCAGGAAGGTCAGCTCCAAGCTGGTGGTCAGCGGTGGAGCCCAGGGGCGCAACTTACCCAAAATGAGTTGGTATGGGCGTCCCCAGGGGTCCTGCTCCAGCGTACCCAGTAGTTCTAGCCATGCCCTTTCTTTTGCCTCTGAGATTTCGCTTCTAAGAGCCCTCTTTGCATCTTGGTAGGCGTTGTATCGGCGTCTCTCCTCATCTATGTCGTAACCAGGTCTCCTACGTCTTCTCCGATGACGCGTGTATTGGCGACGAGCAGCTACACAGGTAGTACGAAGCAATGCTAGCTCGGTAGACCACCAGTACACTCGTCTGCGGGGCTGAACTGGTCGTATCCTCGACATCGCCGCATCTGAGATGTATGACATCGATTCGCCGAACCAGCCTACCTCGCGCTCGATATTAGTATCACTGGCTTTCGAGCACCAAGATTTTACTATTGCTGCCAATTCTAAGCTCTCTTTGTCGAGACTTTTCAGGGCCCACCTAGGGCCAATCTCGGTTGGAGCGGGGATTGGGATAGGTGGTGTGCCTGACGGAGGGAGAGCGTGGAAACGGATATACCTGTGGTCCGATAAGGTCTCCACCTCCGTCATAACTTCCCAATTTCGTATGCGACGTGCAAGGGCGGGGTTCGCGAAAGTGACATCCACGATGGAACCGCCCAACATTCGCACACACGTGTGTTCCGTTCCTCTGTTTAGAGGAACCAGGTTATGTGCCGCTGTCCATTCGATAAGGACATCCCCGCGTACATTCGGTGTTGAGGAACCCCATACCGCTGACTTGGCATTGAAGTCCCCAGCGACGATGACGTCATGGGGTCGACTCCAACGAACGAGGCTACCTACTTCCGCTAAGAACGTTTCGAACTCAGCGAGTGTCTTGTTGGGCGAGAAGTAGGTCCCTATGACCACCATGTTTCCTATCTTTGCGGCAACACATCCGCGCCCTTTCCTGATTTGTCCAATTGAGAGAGAGTCGTCAATATGGGTTACGACCAGGGCAGCGAATCCATCGATGTCGCCTATCCAGTTCGATCGGTTGTTAGGGACACAATATGGCTCCGACACAATGCCTATGTTAATCAGTCCCTGTGCCAGACTCTGGATAAATAGATCCTGGGCTCTGGCACAGTGATTGAGGTTGGCTTGAAGGAACTGTAGGGCCATACTAGATCCCCGAAGCTACCTCCATCTCCTCCCCGTCCATCCCGTTCTGCTGGACTGGTTCGGCGCTCCTTTTCTTTGGAGACGCCGTTCTTCTTAGCACCGACACGCTGGGGGCCGAACATTTGACGCCACCCAGCCGATGATCAGCTTTTCTTCCTGCAGCCGAACACAGAACGCAGTGTGGCTTCGCAGTACATGTCACCGCTTTATGTCCAGGTTGGCCACATCGGAGACATAAGTGGCTACGATCTTCCTCCGCAGTACATCGACTTGCCACGTGCCCACTATGCCAGCAGCGGTAGCAACGCAGCGTCCTCGGTTTCTGCACACTTATCCTCGCAAAGACCCAGCCAATGCGAAGCCGGCCATCGGTGAGTTTCTTCGCTGCCGTTACCGGGCAGTTAACCCACGACGCAAAGAGGCCCGTCTTATCTTTACGGACTTCGCTAACGCGAACTTGGTCCGGTGGACATTCTCCTTTCGCAGCAATGGCTGATCTAACTTCTGCCGTCGAAATGGAGGCATCCAAGCCAGATAGCCTGACGTCAACACATTTAACGGGCCTGGATATTTTCACGCCGCTGTCTCCGTAGCATTCTTTAAGCTTTTTAGCTAGGACGTCGGCCTTAGATTCACTGGCGGCTCCGGGGATAAGCAATATCGTTGCGCCCGTTACCGCTCGCCGGAACTTAACGGCCTCGACTCCGATGTCCTCCAGATTGATTTTGTCCCTAGCTTCCCTCATAACTGCAGCGTAGGTGAGTCCCCTGTTCTGCACGTCATCAGGGATAGTGAGGACCACGGCGGCTGACCTAGGAACCTTAAGCTTCGGTTTCGCCGTCCCAGTGGCTTTTACAGCTTTCGAGCTTTTTCTCGCTGGTTCTTTCACCGGGGTTTTCCCAGGTGTTTTCTGCGGTCTCTGCGCTTGCGGTGCTTTAGTATTCGCAGCACGACCTTTCTTACCGACCTTAGTCCAGCCTTCCTTTGCAGGAGCCGGAGTATCGGATTGGTAGACGATCTGAGGGCGCGCAGGAGTGAGATCTAAAGAGACGGGAGCCATCGCCTCAGTGGCACTTTTAGGCTTCCCATCCCTTTTTGTCTTATTACGCTCCTTCTTCTTCTTTACCTTCGGCGCGGGGGTGGTTGGACTCGCAAGAAAGTCCTCCCGGTGGGGGTGTTTCGCCTTTCTGGCCAGCTCCTCCCGTCGTCTGTCAGCCGCTAATGACGGCCTTACACGGGGCTCCGGGTTAAGGTGTGGCTCAGTATTCTCCAAACGAGCATTGATGCAATCGCCTATCCGCCTCATGATACGCGCCTCGAACTCCTCCAGATCAACTGACGGTGTGGCAAGTTCTTTCATGCCCACTTGTACAGCCACTCTCAACTCCCTCATCTCGCGCTGTATAACGTCCAGTTGGACTTTGAGGCGCTCGTTTTCGGCACGGAGAGAGCACGTCTCCTCATTGAGCGTTCTTTTCGCTAGGATCGCTGTGCCCTCCTTTATTGCTGTCACAGCAGTTTTTAAGGTATTGACGGAGGTTCCCTTCAGCTTGGTGGGATTCTCTGCGACCTTTGCCAATTTCTCAAGGTGAATCCCGATCTTCCTCTGCACTTCTTCCACTGGTTCTGACCCGATGGCTTCTGAGGGGGAACTGGAGAGTTCCGCCTCTAGCTGCGACTCGGACTTTGCCCTACTAGTTTTGTGTAGGGCCGCTCGTGAAACTAAACCAGGTGATATGGCACCAGTATCGGTGTCGTGACCTTCATCTGGCCTAGGGCGCTTCCTACACTTGTGGAAGCGCGCCTTCTTTGCTTGCCTCGCTTGGGAGGTGGTAGATCCTCCTGAGCGAACGCTCGCCATGGAGCCGGACCAATCCGACTCCATGCTTCCTTCATGTGCGGCGTCGTCGCCGCATTCGGAGGGTGCCGGTGTGGCGCACGGAGTGCGCTCCAGTACCACTCTGCAGTCCTTAATCGCGTGCATAATCGAATTTTCCGTTGTACGTCTGCCAGTAAGTCGTTGGGGTTGGGGCTGTGCATGTTGGTGGTCCGCCCCCAGAATACTCTGCGGACCGGCTGCCACGGCATCAGGGCCATGGGAGGGATTCCCCGCATCGCGGGACCCACCTGGGGTAGTCATTACGTTTGTTACCTCCATGCTTGCTTTGTTTTTGAGAGGGGTCGCTCCCCTCTGGTGCCCAAATACCGGGTTTAACCCCCCAGTCATACATCCCTTCACCGAGCACCAGGGCTTGGGATTGAGGTTGCGTTCTAAAGAACGCCTCGCAATCCCCAAAAGAGGGGATAGCGTTTTGAATGCGAAAAGCGAACACACGAGTGTGAACACTGAGCACCACATACACACAAGTACTGTCCTGTCACCAACCTGCTCAGGAAAGGCTAAAGTTAAAGGGACATAAACCCACTCTTCGACCGACCTATTCGGATGGTGAGAACACACAAAAACAAGAAGAACAAGACTCACATAGCACAGAAATAGCCTGGGCACCTAAAATGCCCCCTCCCTGGCCGCATCCCGCTCAGTTCCTCAAACCAGAACCAGTCGGGAGCGGTCGCCTTGGGCTTATCTTGCACCCTTCCTGGAGCACCCTAGGGACCGGACGCCCTCCGGCCACTCACCCCATCGCCGGGCATCAGAAACTTGAGGTTAGGGGCCCGTCGTCAATTCGACGAGCCTCGCCAGCCTTGCAGGCCGGCCATCCCAAACGCACGATGCACCGCTGAGGCCAGATGGAATGGCCCCCGTCTCTGTCCGATTCGCTTCACCAGGGTGCTGGCTTGCACCCCGGCTACTGAGCCCCCCCAGCCACGACAAGGCTCGGACCCGCAGGATCTGCGGTGGGGGGGAGTAGTTGGTTACCCTGCATATCGATTTTCAACTATTTGTGTCCAGACGTAGATAAAGCATGTTTACAGAAAATTATATATGTTTCTGTCGTTGAGTTGGTTTGGGCAAGAAAGGGTGAAGTAGGAGTAGGGAAACGATAAAGATTTATGAAGCTGGTGTAAGAAGAAGAGTCGAGAGTTGCCGACCTAGGCGAACGTAGCTCGATTAGATCGGACATGTTCTTCAAAAGGTCAAAAGTACCTACTAGAAACTAACGAGCGTGTATGAATGCATTGATGCAAGTGGAATAAGCTAAAATCGTATGCAAGGATCGGAGCATATGGAATTCCGTGATCTCTGTCTACCCTAATGGGAAAGTCGTTGCTGTGGAATTCGTACCACACGAAAAAGGTGTACTCAGTGCGCCAAAAAGCCCGTCAAATTAGCTCGATTAGCTTCGCTTGCTTTGTACAGAGAACTCAATTCATCAAGCAACTCAAATTAAGACTAACGGTTCGCCAGGCATAATGCCGACGATTTTAATTTGCAAACAGTTTCTCCCTAATGATTACCTTCATCGTGAGGAGAACTTTATAACTTCTATGACTTCAATAAAATCATTTAAGTCAGATTTGAATATTATTTTATCTTAAAGGCTTGAATTTCAAGGCGTGTATATTTTACACTAGCTGATGCCCGCGACTTCGTTCGCGTGGGGTTCACTTTAAGCTGAGCTTTTGAGCAAGCTTTCTTCAAATGACATATCCTCCTCCACCCTCTGTACTTGGTGATTTCTTTTGGGAAAGAGCTATCAAATTAGCCATTGACGTTTTCTTTTGCATCATGTTATCGACATGTTTAATGGTGGTTGAGATTGGGGTTCGAAGGATTATTTGAAATTCAATAGTTGAAATAATTAACCTGACTTTAGGGAGATTCATATTAATTAAATTTTACGTGACCAAAATCCAGATATGTGTCTTTTTTCTACTAATCATAGTTCAATCGAAGATTGGATTCAATGCATTTTCTGTCTTAAATAGATGCGTGCGTTCATTTAATTGGTCATTTTCATTTTCGGACATTTTTTTAAAATTCCCGGGATTCCTGCCCGGGTTTCCGGTGCTTAATGCGGAAACCTCTTAAGATAAATAAAATAAATAAAAAAAGCTTTATTTATCCCTTTACACTTTACAGTTTATAGTTTAGTATTAGTATTGTTAGTATGTTTATTTTAGATTATATTAGTATATTTTCATTATTGTTGATTTATTTTTTTAAATATTTTATTATATGTAAGGGCCGCCTTTTGCGGTGAAAGCCTCCTCCAAATTATGCCAACTTTCTCTGTCTCTTGCCACTCTCGTCCAAAGAGCTCCGGCTATTTCTGCGATGTCGTCGCTCCATCTTTTGAATGGTATGCCTCGTCTTCTCGTTTTGTAAATTGGGGACCAATTTGTAACAGTTTGTGACCATCTACCATCTGTTGTTCTTTGAATATGGCCAGCCCATTTCCACTTAAGTTTCAATATTTGTTTGACGGCATCTCTGGACTTTGTTTTTTTCCTGATGTAAGAGCTTCTGATCCTATCTTTTAATTTAATACCCATGTAACTTCTTTCTATGCCCCTTTAGCATGACTTCAATTTATTTAGGTGTGATTTTTTAAGCGGCCAAGTTTGACATGCATATGTTAGACAGGGTGTCAGGCAAATGTTCATAGCTTTAGTTTTTAGTTCTGTCGGTATATTTCCTTTAAATATTTCCTTCATTGACCAGTATTTGTTCCACGTAATCTTTATTCTTCGTTCTATTTCTTTTTCAGTGCAAGATCTGAATGAAATGAGATGGCCAAGATACACATAATCCTCAACGTATTCTATCGGTATAGACGCTATTGCAATTTGTTTTTTGTCTCTGTTTGTCATAATCTTTGTCTTATCTCTATTCACTGATAATCCAACAGCTTCACTATGATGACTGAGAGACTTCAGCATGTATTGCAGTTGTTCCGGACTTTCAGATAGGAGGACAATGTCATCTGCAAATCTCAGGTGTGATAAGTATCTGCCATTAATATTAATACCGATGTCTTCCCACTCTAAGTTTTGAAATATGGATTCTAGTACTGCAATAAACAGCTTAGATGATAGGGGGTCGCCTTGTCTTACTCCTCGCTCTATTGGAAAAGTTGGCCCTTTTTTCTCTAGTCGTACTCTGCTCCTGCTTTTTGAATATATTGTTTTGATCAATTCTATGTATTCATGTTCGATGCCTTGATTCGTAAGTGCATGCCAGATAGAGTTTTGCGATATAGAATGGGAAATGATCTTATTGATTACACCCCGCTCGCTCGTGTCTCAACTTACAACCTCTTAAGAAACGGAAGCAAAAAAGCAATTTCGAATAATCGTAATTCTGTTTAAGAGAAAGGATTGATGAAAAGATGAAATAAATGATCTCATAAGAAATCCTTTTTCATATAATATTTCAATAATACGTTTTCTATTTTTGTTATAATATAGTTCTTTCAAAAAATAAATAAATAAATACAAAAAAATATTTCTTTCATTTCGACTTCAGATTCGAACTCGCATCAAAAGCTACGCTATAGGACTGCATATCCACTATTCTATCCACTATTCTACGAATACATATTGGAAATGGCGAAATAATCAAACTATTTCATTTACATTTCAGACTGTGATTGACATCTGACAATTCGAAAAAGTTCAACGCGAGTCAGTTTGCATTGAAATTTGGTGATATGGTGCCTTTAAAATAATATTTAAATGATGATAACTTTTCTTTCCGATAACCGATTTCGATGAAACAAAGCCTATATGTTGCCCCGTGCTTTCCTTAATATATTTGTGTAAATTGCATTAAAATCGGTTCAGTATCTTCGGAGATTAGCGTGAACAAACAGACAGACAGACAGACAGACAGACAGACAAGAATCTTAAAAATTGCATTTATGCATTCTGCTACCCTTCTTTTATCACCCCTCTTAATTTCTGGTAAAAATATTTAGTGAAGCGTAATTTCGATCCTACTCTTTTATTATATGTATATAGATTACTGCGAAACATTTCGTCAGAAGTTACGCTTGACGTATTCATGACATGAATGACTTATGGATGAATGAATTAATTTTATTATAATATTCTCTTTTATTTACGTGATTATCACACATTTAAATAAAATACTTTATAACGGAATTGAATGCGATTTATTGTTTATATTATTTACTTTACTCTACTAGCAGACTGTCTGCCCGCAAAAAAAAAGTAAATGTTATGTATGAACTGCATACAGCAGTGAACGGCTCCTCCAAATCTTTTCATTCGTGTTAGATCACTGAAGAAAATACTTGATTTGCTCAATAGTTTATTCACATCAATATTATCACTTCACAATAATCATCAGAATTCTATTTACACAACCACAGGTCAGCTGTCGACCATCGAACCAAACTCAGCGCGCCAATAATTCTTCTACCATTTTCCCGCCATTTTCCGTTTGACAGCTGACCCACTCGATTGGAGGCAATGTTATCAGATCATAAATATAATTTAAATATGGTTCTAGCTAGCATTGCTAGTTAACAAAAATATAAGTGTATAATATTTTGTAACAGCTCGGCCATCCGATCTACAACGAGTGCCTTCGTTGGTTTTACTTTTGAATACAAAGGAACAATATTACATGGAAAATAGTAAATACAATAGTAATACAAAAACGATAGTATTACTACCTGCATCTTGAGATTCACGGAATCTAATGTTGGAATATAAATGTATAATAATTAGGGGCTAACTATTACAATCAGAACTATTTATACAGAATCAAAATTATATTAAAAATTAAAATATGTTTGTTGATCAATATGTTTTGTTATTTCTTTATTAACTATACTGGATTTCAATTAATGCGAAATGATCGTGTCAGTAGAACTGGTGGTGGGCTAGCAATTTATTTAAGATCTCATATTCCATACTAAGTACTTCGCCACAACCACCTCCAATTGATACAGCAGAACACCTCCTTCATGAAATTAATCTTTCACATCAATAAATTCTTCTCGGCGTATTCTATTTTCCTATACTCTCTACTGATTACTTCTCTTCTCTTTTGACTCATTACTTGAACAGTTAATTCCTTCTTATGATCACGTAATTTTTATGAGAGATTTTAACACTTGTTTACTAAAACGCGACCACAGAAGTAGTTAATTGATCTCGATAACTGAATCGTATAATCTATATATCCTTCCCCTTAACGCTACTCACTTTTTTCTGATTCACAGAAGGTGATCTCACACTCTTAGATTTAATTATGGTCTCCTCACCTGCTCATGTAAGTAAATTCGGGCAATATTCTACTGCAGGATTTTCGTATCACAACCTTATTTATCTCTCATATAAATTACGTTCTCCGAAATTTAAACCTAAAGTGATCATGGGTCGTAATTTCTCAGGCATAAACGTTTCTCATCTACTGCGTGATGCTGGTAACGTAGATTGGTCAGTAACTGTTAATATCGATGAGAAAGTTTCGTTATTTACCAGTATTAATTATGCTTCTACTATACGATAAACATGCTCCCGCTCGCCCTGTTATACTTAAACATCTCCCTACTCCTTGGCTTTCTGACGATCTAAAGGCTCTTACATTTAAACGTGCCAATTCAGTGCTTAGAGTTAAAAATAACAAATCAAACGGCGTGAAAAATATAAACAATATCCATAATCATTGTAATGTATAGGAATGCGCTGTTGCGCAACGTCACGTTCATAATTCGATTAAGAACGGCGATCCTGTCAAAGTGAGAAAATTCCTCAGATCTCTTGGAGTTGGTAAATCATCTACTAAAGTCCCTCCTGATACTGATCTTGATTCTCTTAACTCTTTTTTTAATTCTTTCGTCGCTTTAGACGCGAATATTAAAAATAAGACGATAAATTCATTTTCAACCATTTCAACTCCTGATTATTCTCTGTTATTATTTAGTCAATTCACCGGAGAATATTATGTCCATTGCGTCCAAAGCTGTCAGAAGTGATTGAATCCGTGCCATGATTTTACCAATTCTTGATATTATCCTCCCTGTTCTAACTCATGTAATGAAAACCACTGGTGTACAATTCAAACATATATTTATATTTTCAATACAAACTTCACTTCTCATATATATGAATATATTCAACTTCCAACACTTCCAAATATCGATATTCACATAGTATAGACTTTAATACATCACTACAACCTTACAATTACAGTAATTTCAATAAAAATATCTATCTATATCTATAAATCTATAGAATAGAACAAATCTATAAATCTATAGAACTCGACTACAGCACGACTGCAGTCAATCAAAATGATAATCAAAATGATAATTAATTCGTTTCCACAAATTAATTATGCAAAGAGTCAAGGATAAGCTAGTAGCGAGGTACAATCACTGCACCGAGCCACGCCAGAGCCAAGACTGCTCCGCAATTGTCGTTCCACCTCCTTTATACCAAACTTGTTCATAAGTTTTGTAGTGGGGAGAGTGGGGGAATCGAATGAATCATATCAATTGACCATCTGAATTAAATACACTTAAAAGCATCAAAACAATATGTAAACTCATTATAATTAATATCAATTATTTCATTTTTTAACACTAAATTTGATTACAATATACGATTTTGCCTTTTAAATTTACGAATCACAACACTCGGCCATCGACAAGCGTGCTATCTCCGGAGCACGCAAAATCACAACACTCATTGAGCACATTATATACAATTAATCTTACAATTATATCTTATAATTATACAATCAATACCATCTTATCCTCTATTATTACAATGAGATCTTGATAAGAACTTACTTGTGGTTTAAGAAATTTCTTAAAAAAATAATAATAATAATACATCTTCTCTTACATAAGAAACAAAACAATTAAATAACATTTTTTTTGACTTGGAAACTAGAACATACATACTATACCTAGACTATAACTAATCACAACACTATTAACATCACAACACGTCACCAATCTCAAAGATATTACTTTGTTTCATAAATTTTATTTATTATTTGAACATAGAAGATTTGTCGATACTTCAAAAATTGCTTATAATATATAACTTTGAACACTTTATTTAAAATAAATTAAATTATATGATAAATAAAATGAAAAATTCTTTAAACATTCGAGCATGGGCAATCGCCATGGGCGTACTTTTAGTTAGACATGGGAACAATGTATCACTAAAAAAGATTGAAATGTATCTTTCGATCACTGGGATATGTATCACTCTTTTATAACTTTATATCTTTTGTATCACGCAGCGACATTAATCAGCGTGATTTGATTCGCTCAATTCATGAATCAACCACTTACTCTCTATCTTGCGACAGCGTGACAGAAGATTCTAAATGGGGAGGTGCGAAAGAGACGTCTGGACTTTCCGAAGAGAGGTTTCGGACTCGGCCGAGACTTAACAAAAATTATCATTTGCACATGTATACACTTTTGCGACACATATACAAAAGACGTTGTGATTGAACGAGATGTAAAAGATATACTGAATTACTGATACATTCGGATTCGAAGTGATATAAAGAGTGATTTATATAAACGGATTGATACATATCTCTTTTTTATTTATCTTTGAAGGTGTTACCATTAAAAATACAAATAAATTTGACACAATTGATCTATCTATATGTCTAGCTTTAGTTATTTGTTATTATTTAGTTAAAAACATCAAATTTGACATTTTTATAGTCTTGATTGGAGGTTTCAGTTTTTACTCTTTCAGATTCAACACTTCATCAAATTCATTCTATTCCTTTATTTATTTTACCGTATGATTATTAAAATGCTATGCTTTTTAATAAGCAAATTTTGATTTTTGGTGTGTCAAACCAATCATTTTGATTTTGGAACAAATTCTCAATCTTATATTTAATTATTAATTTAATTTAAAGAATTAAAAATAAATAAAAATTATCAAAGTTTCGGCATTTAAAAAAAAGAAATAAAATAAAATAAATCTGTGAGCTAAAATAAATATTATATATATCGTCATAACTTCAGTAATTTGCAAAAGTTAAATAGAAACATTTATCATCATGGGATCTCCAATAAACTACTTTTTTTTTTAGATTGATAAATAATTCAGGAAACCAATATCGATTTCTTATTTGATCAAGACTTTACGCGAATGTTTTAATAATAATTATCAAAAAGCTTGAACACTTCTAATAACCAATTAATTATATCTGTGTAATTTTTGTTCACACATTTGTTTTCTCAGTAGAGTTGATTAACAAACAAAACTCCCGACTCTAAAATATTAGCTATTGGCAATAACGCAGATATAAATAAAATATTTTTCCATCACTAATTTTGTAACAGGAGAATATTATGTAAATGATAGTCTGGGTTTGGGGTCATTATCAAAATATCGCCCAACAAAGTCTTATTCCTCAAAATATGATACTAAAATTCAAAAAGCTTATAGAAGTCTAGGATTTATATACCTACAGAGTTACTAAACCTTTTCGTGATACATCAACTTTAAAAATTGTATACTTTGCGTATGTTAGATCGACTTTAGATTTCGGTAGTGTAATCTGGAATCCGAACTACAGAAATCACATGAGAGAATTCAAAAAAAGTTTATTAGTTACCTTAATTATCGTGATAATCGCTATAATGATTCTTACATTAATTCTCTTAAATTTCATAATATTCTTTCTATCTACAACAACAGAAAACAGTCTGACATCTATTTTTTTTACAAGATCACTAACTGTAAAATTTACTCTCCTAGGGTTTTAGCCAGGATTCCATTTATTGTTAAGTTGCGCTAACCTGTTCGCCTCTTACAAACGAAAAGTATATTTGTACCTCCTTCACTCAGTAAAAATTATACTCTTAACAGTTTTGCGTTTCGACCAATTACCACTTATAATAAAGAATTTCTTAACGTTGACATTTTTAATCTTTCGATTGCACAAGTTCGTAAAATAATTGATAAGGATCTATCTCAATAGCTACTGTGTATATCATTATATCTAATATGTTGTCTTTAAATAACGTTTATCATAACTTCTATCTCTAGCTCTTCTCCTTTCTATCTTGTCTATACTATCGGCTTTTGGTAATGTTTTTGTAATACATACTATTTTTGGGCTTTATAGGTCTGTGTACGTAAAATAAATATTACTGTAACACTGTTTAATAAAATGACTATTTGTGCCAAAATAAAATACATAAATAAAATGATTGTCAGCAATTACAATATCCTCAATAATATCGAACGTAATTAATAACTATAGGTCTAAAATTTTGGTTTGATAATATCTAATTGTAAATTGTATTTTAGTCAGTTAGTAGGTATTCTAGTTATGGTTATTACGATTGCTACGGAGATTATGAATGTTTTAAGAAACTTTTACTTTTGACATTAATTGTAAAATATTTTCTGTTTATTTGAGACGCAATTTCAAATCCTGATTTGTTCTAAAGGATTTTTTCAAACAATTTGAATCGGAAATTAATTTTTGTTATAAATATCTTAAGTAGTTTTAGTCAATTCATTTGTACCCCTACTTTCATTTATATGAAATTTCTGTTACAGCCTTCAAGGTGGTTTATGACCTGTTCTATCATATTTATTACATTTTTATATGTATATCCCCATTCCTGACAACTAAAATATGTTGAATAATTTCCTCTAGTTGTATTTACTTGCAAACATTAACTATGATAACAGAACCAGTCCCTTAATTGAGTTTTCCAAAAGAATTACTTTTTCCATAGCATTATTTCTAATCTGATAGAATTGCTGAGAAGCTAAATGTTTCAACAAATCTTCTGGTTTGCTACATTTAAGGGTTTGGGCTCTATTACCTACTGAACTATCAATGATTTCATAAATAATGTAGTCAACTGCCTTTCCAGAATAATATTTCTCTTAAAATTCGGCGGGTACTTATCAAATGTTTTTGTACAATTTTAAACAGATATCCAGCCTTTCGATATTATCTTAGTTACAGCCTGTACATCTTTTTTCCCACTAGATAAAGATCTGGATCCTGCGCTTACTTGACTTCCGGGATGAATTCGTCTTTTCTTCTCTGGTTGGCTCTTTAGTAGATCAGCTCTTTCCTTGGATTTCCTCTTATTTGAACTCCGTGAAGTTTTATTCGGCAATCATCCTTTCGAGCAGGCGAACCTCCAGGAGTCATCGCTCATCAGTCATTCATACAAAAAAAAAGAAATATCATTTAAATCATGTCGGTAGTTAAATCGATTCATTATTGTTTAAAGTATTAATATAACTTGCTTTTCGTAGTATATGCAATCAAAACAAAATAATGCCTTTTTATTTTTAAAACCTCTTTAAAACAAATTAAGCTGGCTCTTACGTATAAACTCTACAACTAAGCACACATGGCTTCTCTTGGTAGGCACACAACCAACAACTAAGCACACATGGCTTCTCTTGGGGGGCACACATAACCTCCAACAACTAAGCACACATAGCTTCTTTTGGTAGGCACACATCACCTCCAAGAACTAAGCACACTTAGCTTCTTTTGGTAGGCACACATATCCTCCAAGAACTAAGCACACATGGCTTCCCTTGGTCGGCACACGTAACCTCCAAGAACTACGCACACATGGCTTCTTTTGGTAGTCACTCATAACCTCCAAGAACTGGCTTCCTTAGAGTTGGTCCTTATCTCGCTTCTTAACGTGGGTCCTTATCCCGCTTCTGAAATGTAATGAAAACCACTGGTGTACAATTCAAACATATATTTATATTTTCAATACAAACTTCACTTCTCATATATATGAATATATTCAACTTCCAACACTTCCAAATATCGATATTCACATAGTATAGACTTTAATACATCACTACAACCTTACAATTACAGTAATTTCAATAAAAATATCTATCTATATCTATAAATCTATAGAATAGAACAAATCTATAAATCTATAGAACTCGACTACAGCACGACTGCAGTCAATCAAAATGATAATCAAAATGATAATTAATTCGTTTCCACAAATTAATTATGCAAAGAGTCAAGGATAAGCTAGTAGCGAGGTACAATCACTGCACCGAGCCACGCCAGAGCCAAGACTGCTCCGCAATTGTCGTTCCACCTCCTTTATACCAAACTTGTTCATAAGTTTTGTAGTGGGGAGAGTGGGGGAATCGAATGAATCATATCAATTGACCATCTGAATTAAATACACTTAAAAGCATCAAAACAATATGTAAACTCATTATAATTAATATCAATTATTTCATTTTTTAACACTAAATTTGATTACAATATACGATTTTGCCTTTTAAATTTACGAATCACAACACTCATATCTTTAATTTGTCCATTGCTAGCAAAACCTTTCCCGACTCCATTCCCATCCAAAGTTTTTGAGCGCCTTGTCCAACAACAACTTTGTTGCTACATTAACTTACTCATCGCTTATTGAATCCCTTAATGTCCAGTTCGGTTTCCGTCCTGGTCATAGCACGGTTACTTCGGTGATTTACAGGTTTCGCAGTTATCTGCAGGAACGCTGGCAGCGCATTCAAGTTGATGATTCATTCTCTTCTTGGTGTGATGTCACAGCTGGTGTGCCACAGGGTGGCGTGTTGTCTTCTATCTTATTTTCTATTATTTTATAAATTCCATTTCTTCTTCCTATCACATGTATGCAGACGACCTACAAATGTATACACATTTCTCGCCTGATGACCTATGTATGCCATTCTACGTACTAATCGTGATCTTCAATCTATTATTACCTGGAGTTTAATCCATGGTCTTACGGTTAATCCTGTTAAAACACAGACGATAGTAATTGGAAGCTCTCATTATATTAATAGAATTAACTGGACGGACCTTCCAAATGTTACAGTGGATGGTATAATCATACCTTTTAGTAAGATTGTCAAGAATCTTGGGGTGTACATTGATCAAAACCTCTCTTGCGTAGACCAACTCAACGAGGTGCGCAAAAAAAGTGTATGCTTCGGCAGCCTCTTTTCGGTGGTAAAGGAATCCTCTACATATCCCTACTAAAATTCTATTATCTCACTCCTTGCTTCTTTCTATCGTGGACTAAACTGATTTTTGCTATCCTGTCCTTAATGAGATCCAATTAAATTTGCTGGAAAGACTCCTAATCTTCTGCATTCATTTTATCTTCGGCTTACGTAAATTTTATCATATATCGGAGTATCATAAGAAACTTAAGTGGCTCCCTATTCGTTTACGCCGGAATGCCCATATTTTACACCTGTTCTACTGCGTACTCTTTGATCCAAGATCTCCTAGGTATCTTAAAGAAAAATTTATCTTTCTCAGTTCCAACAGTTTTGATTTAAGATCTTCTTTTAATCTTTCTCTCTATATGCCTTCTCACTGTTCTAAATTCTTTGACTCCTCTTTTACTCTCTTTTTCTAAGCTATTCGCTTATGGTACTCTACATGTAAAAATAAGAAAGGCACAAACCATTTCTTGCTTTGATTCTCTTGTTAAAAACAAATATTATTTATCGTTTTAAATTGCCTATTATTATTTTTTTTAATTTTATTATTATGATGTTTTAGTATTGTTCGTTAATATATATATATTTTTTTACAAGTATTTAATTTATTTTTATTTTTAATTTGTAATTATTTTACTTGCTCTGCACCGCCTTAATTTGTAAACAGCATTCGATCTCGGGTTGTCTGGAGGAAATAGCTATCTTAGCTATAAGACTGCCCTCTCTACATTCTCTAATAAGCTGATTTGTTTATATTTTTAATATTTATTTAGTGTGCAATAAAGTATTTACTACTACTACTGTCTATTCATTCATTTTACAGGCTGTATATTGCTTCTTTTTCAGCGCCATAAAATTGTGCGCGGCATATACATGAAATAATTACACAAGCTCAGAACGATCTAGACACACTGCATGAGTGGTTTCAGAATAATTTACTTGTCATTAACATTTCATAAACTAACAGTCAATAATGTTCCTCTGCAATAAAAAAACAATGCAAAATACTTAGGATTATATATATCAATCACTTGACGTGGAAAGTGCATATAGATCATATAAAGGCTAAGCTGGCATCACTCTGTGGTTCACTTCACTACATGGATCCACGAAAATGTATATATCACTATTTATAAAACTCTAGTTAAACCACAATTATTATATCTTATCAAGGCATGGAGAAGTGCGACTAAAACAAGACTTGCTGAATTAGAAGTCCTACAAAACAAAATCATTAAAAGACTCTTCAACTACAATTTTCGAACACCAACTAAAAAGATCTATAGTGAAACAAGATCCTTCACAAGAATATCCATACGAACATATCGCTTTCTTACTTCGATCATTTAATACTATGTCAATGCTTTCTAAGCAAAATAATATTACTACTCGCATTGCTAGGCGAGCGAATTTCATTGTCAATTCATTAAATGTTTTTAAGCGGCAATTGGCCCAATATATTTTAAATAATTAATCATTTACAAATAATTACTTCGTACTATAAAACTACTTAAGTCTTTAACGGGATATAAATGTCTTAAACCTTATGCTCACAATAAGCAGCCTGTCACTTACTCACTATACATTTCACGACCTATATATTACTTCTCATTGAGCGACACATCGTTGTGCCTGACATGCTCACAATAAGCAACCTGTCACTTACTCACTATTCATTTCACGACCTATATATTACTTCTCATTGAGCGACACATCGTTGTGCCTGGCATGCTCACAATAAGCAGCCTGTCACTTACTCACTATTCATTTCACGGCCTATATATTGCTTCTCATTGAGCGACACATCATTGTGCCTGGCTTGCTCACAATATGCAGTCCTTCACTTACTCACTATTTATTTTACGGCCTACATATTGCTTCTCATTGAGCGACACATCATTGTGCCCGGCATGCTCACAATATGCAGTCCTTCACTTACTCACTATTTATTTTACGGCCTACATATTGCTTCTCATTGAGCGACACATCATTGTGCTCGGCATGCTCACAATATGCAGTCCTTCACTTACTCACTATTTATTTTACGGCCTACATATTGCTTCTCATTGAGCGACACATCATTGTGCCCGGCATGCTCACAATATGCAGTCCTTCACTTACTCACTATCAATTTCACGGCCTGCATATTGCTTCTCATTGAGCGACACATCATTGTGCCCGGCATGCTCACAATATGCAGTCCTTCACTTACTCACTATCAATTTCACGGCCTACATATTGCTTCTCATTGAGCGACACATCATTGTGCCCGGCATGCTCACAATATGTAGTCCTTCGCTTACTCACTATCAATTTCACGGCCTACATATTGCTTCTCATTGAGCGACACATAATTATTGTGCCCGGCATGCTCACAATATGTAGTCCTTCACTTACTCACTATTCATTTCATGGCCTGCATATTGCTTCTCATTGAGCGACACATCATTGTGCCCGGCATGCTCACAATATGCAGTCCGAGGTCTTCTCATGATGCACTCCCATCCGGTACCTTCGGTCACAACTATCACCTCGTCTCGGACCTCGTGCACCGCCGCGCCATCCACAAGGACTCGCGCCTCGCAGCCGGGTCGACCACCAGCCGCGCCGCAACCTCCCCGCCGCGACGGTGACCGCACCCGACCTCCTCGACCCGAAACACGCGCGGCTCGCGGCCGACAGCGCGGAGCGCCCGCCGCCCGGCGCGAAGACGCTCGACCCAGCAGACCGGACCCCGCCGCCGGCTGCGACACTCCGATCCCTCACCACAACGACGCTCTTTACTGCGCCGGCCGCACTGATCTTGATGACTCTTGTGGCCACCATTACAGCTGAGCGAGGGCATCCACAATCGATCACTGCTTATCACTTATCTGACAAAAGAAAAAGAAAAAGCGCATCAATGCTCTTTTAAACAACCCTGGCATTCCATTGAATACACTATTTATGAGTAGCTTGATCAAATGCTACTAATATAATTAATTGTTATATTATAATTTAGTGATAAAAGTATAATAAAAAAAGAATGGTCGGTGTATTCAGGAATCAACTAGTGTAGTCACACAACAACATGAGCAAATTATTGTTAAGATTCTCGACTATCGTACTAGTTGCTATTATTTTCAACGAAAGTTTCCACAAAAATAACACATGCATGTAGTTAATATTTACTTTATATAGTCTTTGTGGGCAAATGGACGATAACAAGTCGACTAGTATTATTTTTGTAATTAATTTCCATAAATTAACAAAACAAGAAATAAAAAAAAAAGGAAAAACATTTTTCATAACCTTGTTACCGTTATACCACTTCTGAAATTGTTAGATCACTGAAGAAAATACTTGATTTGCTCAATAGTTTATTCACATCAATATTATCACTTCACAATAATCATCAGAATTCTATTTACACAACCACAGGTCAGCTGTCGACCATCGAACCAAACTCAGTGCGCCAATAATTCTTCTACCATTTTCCCGCCATTTTCCGTTTGACAGCTGACCCACTCGATTGGAGGCAATGTTATCAGATCATAAATATAATTTAAATATGGTTCTAGCTAGCATTGCTAGTTAACAAAAATATAAGTGTATAATATTTTGTAACATTCGCCTCTGTACTTGGCCAATCTAGACATAATAATTATATACTCATGTATATAATATGTATTTTATCATGTTTATAATGGACAATTTCTAGTTTCGTACCACATAAAATGTATGTAACAAAATCGAGGGTAGATCGTATAATGTTTTTCTAAGTTGATAAAATATTTCTATCATATTATATTTTTGTGAAACATTCCCTTTTATTCCGCCATCTTATCATTGCGATGACATTTGCAAAAACCCGAAGTGACAGCTGACAAGCGAAAGCGGACTGTCGGTGTGTCAATCGAGGTTTTCTTTAACATCGAAGATTTTGGTTTAATATATAAGAGGAGAGCTTTTTTTGTATTATTACATACTAGTTAGTTGACGTTACCATAAATTTAATTCAAGCCTTTCTAGAAGTAAGAATAATTTACTTCTGGAAAATGTTGAAGGAAAAGTATCAAATATAAAATAATATAAATATGTATATACATAAGTGTATATTTTATCAAGGTTTTCTTTTAAATTAGAGTTCCATCACCAGAAAGCTCACTTTAAAATAAAACTTCAGTTCAGTTGAACCTTGCTAAGTGACCAAACTTCAAGTTGTAAGATTTAATTACCATCAAACTAAGACAAGTGAATTCACATCTACATAACGTACATATTTTGATAAACAAATAACTACATTTTGATAATTCCATATAGTTTGGAATCAGATTAACTTATTAATAGATAAGTTATATATAACACTAGCAACGCGCCCCAGCTTCACACGGGTGCAATGTTGATACACAAAATATGTTACTCGCTGATAATGTAGCTTTCTATTGGTGAAATAATTTTTAAAATCGGTCCAGTAGTTTTTGAATTTATTCATAACATACAAAAATACAAATCTTACCTCTTTATAATATTAAGTATAGAAATATAGATTAGTATAGATAAATGAAAATACGGAGTTCTGCATCTATGAATCACTCAGATTCCAGACAGACGAAAGCATTTCACGTCCACGAATGAAAAGGTATAGAATTCGTTGGCTCTACTAGCTCAACATTGTACAATCGTCATTAAGCGAATGCAAATAGAAAACTGCGTCAGTTCCAATGTTGTGCCAGCAGTCGAGACGCTTTGATATGGCGGCTTTTATCAGGTATTGTTTGGCTTTTCCGAATGCGGTAGAAGGGTGGAAACGGAAATCTTAGACGAATACTTGAACAGTTAAAACACATTTGCTTGACGTAATTGTTTATTGTGTGATAGATTTCATTAGGGAAAGATGAAATTTAAATTATTTTGACTAAGAAAATGTTTTTAAGGGTAGCTCTTTCACAAAGCTATTGCTTCCGTGCAATGGTGTGCTCGTTACGTTTAGCATCGGAGCTCCCAGATTTGAGTCCAATAAAGACAGACAGGTATAGAAGACTACCTACTTGGCTGTAAAGCAAAATAATCAATGAAACAGACACGGAAGCATGCCCCATGCCTCACTGGGAAATCATGAAATCATGCAGTACAGTCCCAGAAAAGCTTGAGTTATACCTATCTCTTTGAGTGAGAGATGTTACATAATTATTTTCTATTTTCTGCCATTGAAGTATGTTTGGTTTGAAGAGAATGAAAACACATCTGAGACAAATATGTGATGGACGTGTAAAGTTTTTATTTTTTTTGGTTGAAGACTGGGAATTTATACGAAGTATAAGGTAAAACAAACTACACTTTAATATTAGGGGGAGTTGAATATGCTTTTGAAAGAACGTTATCGTGCGTGAAATCAACTACGAGTCTTTGGTATTGAGGTTTACACTAAGGTTGACGCATACAAAATGAACAAAACGATTATAATGAACTAAAAATAAGGTAGTAAGTACATAACATGCCCACAAACTCGCACAAAGCCATGGACAAAAGCTTAGACAGACAAAAATACCACAGCCCAAGCCTATTTATATTTGTTAATTCAAAACGCATTAAAACCTCTGAAGTTCTAACACAAATTGGGATATTAAAACAGAACGCGGAAAGATCACGCAAAAGCGATATTTAGTTGAGTACTAACAATAAATTTAGCGTTATTTAGTGTTATTGTGAAAGCGCCCTAATGTTTGAAGCGTGACAGAATGGTCCGTGGGCCATTAGGGGATCAACACCGGAGACAATTAGTTAGAGCAATTTAAAGTGTTTCGTAAATTATATTGCTAAAATAAAACTTGCATTTCCTTTCAATGGCTCGCTTTATATCATGTTAACAACAAATAAATAGACTGTGGTAACATTACTGGGCAGTGATAAATGGATAAATTGACCACTACAACTGCTCAAAAGGTGAAATGGTGAAGAGATATGAGAAATAAGCAGAAGTAATAAATATATAGATTGTTCCAAATATTTTGCCGATGGGTTACTAGTTACTACTACTGTGGCCTTTGGGTTATGTATCAGAAGATTTGGAAAATTTAAATGCGTGTTACTTGTTCGGTGTTTTATGAACGACTTGTTAATCACTTTTTTTATGTTGATAGCAGTGGCGGTACCACCATACAAGCCCAAAAGTACGGCTTGCCATATTATTGCAACCATAAAAAGATAAATAATAATGTTCTTAACGTAATTGTATAAGGCATATATAACTAATATAATTACGTAATTATATAAGTAATACATAAACACGTATTAAGTTAAATTCGGCCAGTTCGGCTTTTCGGCTTGTATGGTAGTCCCGCCACTGGTTGATAGTAGGTGATATCCCAGCCACAGCACATCATTCAATGATGCGCTATTCACGTACTTATTACTTGGAGCGTTCGGAAATCTATAGATTGAGACCGAAAAGCACAATGCACTTCACGCTTTTTCTATCTATGAACGGTAATACATAACCCGGTCAGAATTTGGATATTCACCCGTTTAATGCCCTAAGTGGGGAATAAATGCTTATAGAAAATTATGAACATGTCGTCCCGGCGGGATTCTAACCCGCGACCCATCGCTGCGCAAGGTAGGCTCTAACAAACGCACGAAAGAGCCCGTCAATAGTTTACATTATTATACTCGTACTTAAGCACAGATCTACGTAGCACGACATCACATGTGTGCAGCTACATCGCTACGAGTACTTAATTATTGCTACGCCTACGCGCCATAATATCAATAGATAATCGACTCGATACATATGTACTCGTACATTGTACATACATCGTTACAATAATATATCAAAAGAGTATAAGCCTAAGGAATCCCCTTGAATGCCTATCTCGAAGCTTTGTTTCGTGAAAGAAGAAACAAGTGTTTCTTGATTTCACAGAAGTTTAAGATAAAACCTAGGTGCAACATCAATTTATCTTTTGATTTAACTATAAAATCAAATTAAGCTTAATTGCACGAAGCTAACTAATCCCTTGATTATACTGTGGGTCTGTTGAACTAGTAAAATTCGCGAGCTAAAGTAAAGAAAACATTATTTTTTCAGAAAGGTAATTTTAATTAAAAATTTAATCAATGGAAATAACCTAACCAAATAAAAACTTCTCGAAGACAAAGAACTTTTAAAATCACTTAAAATGACGGTTAATTAACTAAGTATTCGAAGGGTCGTATGTATATAAAATATTTCTATGTCGATTTGAGCCCAATGTTCAATTCAAAAAGTATGGAATAATTCAGTAGGCTGATTTTCGACTAATTAGGGTCGCCAGTAAACATATTATGTGTATACTTACATAGCCCGTTAAATATTTGTTGAACTTATGCCTTTAATTGTTTTCTAGGTCAAGTGGAAGGAGTATTTAATTAATAATTTAATACAGTTTAAACGTAAACTTACATACATACATACATATATATCACGCCTCTTTCCCATTGGGGTAGGCAGAGATCACGGAATTCCATATGCTCCGATCCTTACATACCACTTTCGCTTCTTCTACTTTCATCAATGCTTTCATACACACTCGACGGTTACGAGTACTTTTGATCTGGCCCTATTGCAGAACGGAGAACTTAGTGTGGCATTTGTACTATACCTTCCAAAGGTGTGTTCAAATATTGATTTTATTAACATGATATGTTAATCAGATAAACTAGGTGTGACCACAGTACAAGCCATAATGCAGCGGAATATTGGATTGGAGTTAACATTAGCAAAAATTCGGCATTTAAAAAAAAAACTGTGGATTCAAAATCAAAATTCTAGCTTCGCCATATAACTTTAATAATAAGACAGACAAAAAAATAAAATCCGCCCACCTATGTATCTCCGAAAAATGTACCCCGATGTACCCTATGCAGTTATGTCAAGGATGCGTCAATGTTTCATTAAATTGTTTATTCCACAGAACAATTTTTCCCTGTTCTGTGGTTTATTCATAACTATATACTAAAATATTATAATTTTACAAAAGAAATCTACTTTTTTATGTTATTTTTTATTTGAAATATTGTAGCTACAGTTTTTTTCTTGATTAAATAAATATTATATTATTAATAGCGCCCCGCTGAAGGCCTCATATGTCCGGAGGAGTTGAGCCACTAGCACCTTTTACCGAAACTTTTTGAGTGCCTCAAGGAAACGCTATTACACATATTGAAACTACATAATATATAAATAATTGGTGAAATAAATAATACAGTTAATTTCAAGAACTCTTGAAGACATAGGCTAGTTATAATCAAATAGAACTATAGCAACTATTAACAGAAAATTACACGAGCAAGACGAAGTTACTAAAGTTCTATATAATTGCGGTGCTAAGTCTGCCAAGTAGCGTCAGGTAGTGCATCTATCAATTAACGTTAATAGTTCTACAATTAAAACGAGTCACCAACTTTCGAGAGCGATAAAATAGCGTTATGTGAATTGCAGTCAGCCGACGTGTCTACTCTGTGGCCAATTTTAAACTCTTCTGATTTTTATTGAATAACTTTTAGAAGTGATTTTTCCCTATTCAGGCATGGGGCAGAGAAATTTTTGCGTCCGTTTTATTGATCATTTGTCTTTACAGGTACTTAGGTTAAGTTTTCATTGTCCGGCCATGTCGATATTACTTAATCGTTTTCGTGGGATTCGAATCCGGGTTTGGTGCTAAATGCAACACCGACTCGAAGGCGGACACAAAAGTAGTAATAACAGGCTTCATCCTTTTGTTAATGACAACATAATTGGCATTTTATCAAAGTAAGTTATAAACCTATATCTTGACAAATAATTATCAATATTGCTATGATAATAGTCAACATGTACTTTCTTTTCATAGATACATTACCATAGCCATATAAATAGGTTTTCTTTTTGTTGGATAAGTAAACTTTTCATATTCCTGGGATGAAATTGCATTTTATCCCAGGAATTTCATCTCGTATTTATAACCTGTAGAAATAGTAATCTGTAAAGGTTAAAGAAAAGGTATATTTAAGGTTCCACTTTGTATTCCTTGGTCTGAGGTTCCACTTCAGAATTGACAGATGGAAGAGAACCCATAAATTACCTTAGTACATACATTTATATAACATTATTATTATAATATATATAAATTATGTATACAAATATTCTGTATATGTTCGTGGTGCTCAAAAGATAAAATTTCATATGAATACGCTGTGCTAATATTTAAATTCAAATCTCTTATTAGAATTGTTAAGTTCCAAAATCTTTTCACACATTACATTGCGACATATCACATTTTGCACTCTATAATATTATTGACGCTAGGTATATTGCCTTTACAATTTTTCAATGTTTTTGTTTCCGTTTGTCATGCTATGTTGTATATGATGTAATGTTTTTTATGATAGTATAGTTTTAATTTATAATGATTTATGTTAATTGGGATAGATGTACTTTTTGTAACTGTATACTCTTTATTTTACTTTTATTTTTATACTCATTCTTGCTGCACCTTCTACTCTATTTTGTTATTTTTTTCCCTTCCTTGAGGTTTGCCTGGAAGAGATCGCATATTGCGATAAGGCCATCCTCTTGTACAATGTTTAGCTTTAGTTTTTATTGCTTGTATAATTGGTTTTTGTGTACAATAAAGTATATTCTATTCTATTCTATATTTTGCAAAAGGTATTTTAGGGTATGATTTCATCTATCACCTGGTCTCTTCTTTTAGGAAGACAAAGAGAAATGGTTGAATCTAAAAGTTCATCCAGTTCAGAGGTTTTTTTTTACTTTGCCAATGATAGGGCGTTAACAGCTAATTTGACCTCATGTGAAGGATAAGAAGACAAATTCAATATAATATTTCCTTTTTGCCCCTTGAGGGTTATAAACAGAAATAACCCATTAATGGTGGTAACAATCAATTTTTTTATAAATAATATAATATTATAAAGAGTAAAGATTTGTATTTTTGAAAATTTTAAAAATTATTTCACCAATAGAAAGCTACATTATCAGCGAGTAACAAAGGCTATATTTTTTGTGTTTAGTACATCTATATTACACCCGTGTGAAGGCGGGGCGCGTTGCTAGTTTTTTTTATAAATTTTTAAGAATAGTAAGCATAACGGAGTCTCAAGTTTTAGGCACTCTATATATATAATTACAAACAAAAATACAACACTTCCTTCTTTACATTGGGTTACCTCAATTAAGTTTTATTAGGAGTTCCTAATTATTTCAAGTAATAAATAAAGCCTTCTCAGGGAAAATACAAGTTTTTATAATATTAGTGTATATAATTGCTAGACATGTTAGAGAAATAGCTTTAGGTAATAGAATAAGCTTTGTTTCTTCGAATTCAGATATCGGTAAAAGTCCTACTAAAAGGTACCTAATCGTCATGAATATATATACGTAAGTTAAACAGCGGGAAGTAGCAGTTCACACACTAACAATTCGTTGCACCTACATACTTGATGGTCAAGACGTTATCATACCGGATTCACGCAACTATCATTGCTATTGAGCACGCAATGTTGAGGCGAGATGCGATATGAACTGCCGCTGTACTGTGGGATGCTAATTGAAATTCTATACGATCCGTGCATTACTCTCTATATACTAAACTGACATAGATAAATTCTTGGAAAAATAGCAGTGTGTTTTACTTGTCTATCCAAGCATATCGTCGGTTAGCAAACATCACCGCGCAAGTCGTTTTCATCTACTTTAAAAGGGACGGAAAAATCTTTTTCTTTTTATTTATCTGTAACTACATATATTTACTGATAACAACCAAAACACTAGAATAAGGGTAAATAACACCTACTTGAGTATTATAATAATTAATAAGAAAAAAATAGTTTTTTCGCTTATCCGTAGCAGTTGTAGCGGCATCCGTAGCAAATCGCCTACGAATATCGAGTGATCTACAAAATAACTTGCAATTAAGTAGTCAGAAGGCGCGAACGAACTACTTTACGAACGGTATTCGTATGATGATACGATTACCTGTCTGAAAAACTTCTATAAGCAATTATTAGAAACTTCATTCTCGTGGGCTTCATTTTAAGCTGAGTTTCTTAACAAGTTATTATTTAAATAAAAATAACTTTTCTCCCCAAACAAAGCTTAACTTATGTGTCAAAGCTACATGAATCATTTCAATATCTTTTTTTATGTATTCTATTCCCCTTCTTTAATCATCCCCTGTGAATTACTGTTTTATTTTATTTACCTATATAGAAAGATATATAGATTACATACAAATTACAAATTGACGATTTGAATATTTTCGCACAAGGTATTCGTGACATTGCCTCTTTCTTACTATAATAATACTTATTCGCAGATTATTTTGGTAAATTCCTAGACAATTTATCCTTATGAAGTTTTTCGTTTTTTAAATAGTTTAAAAGTTTTTAGGTCAAATACAACAGTTCAAAAACATCACCTCACGCAACACTGCATTCATTCCGATTGTAACTCGCATCGCTATGGCTATACAATAAAGGTACATCCACTAACAATTTGTCTGAAGCTTTTTGTGAAATAGTGGCTGCTGTATCCGTTGTTAAACAATCTCCACGGACACAATATTTGAGCTAAATTCAGGACGTATTCATAAAAAAGTATTCCAGGGTCTGGCGGTACACAGGATATTTTATTTATATGTTTTAAACGATATAACTAGTAACAGGATACCATCGATCAACACTTTAAAATAGAATAAGATATTGATAAATATAATTTATTGTTTTAACACACTACTAGAAATGATAAAATGAATTAATAAAATACTTTATTTCACAAAAATAAATACACAATTTTAAATATCTTTAACATAAATTAATTGCGACCTTACCCCGGTAGCGATTTCTTACGGGTAACCATCGGGTAACACATTTGAGAAGAAACAGATTATAAAAATGGATAGGTATATTTTATCCATACTAATATTATAAAGAGGAAAGATTTATTTGTTACGATTTAAATCAAAAAAAACATTCTTTCACTAAAAGAAAGCTACATTTTTTGTTGTTTGTATAGTACATCTACATTGCATCCATACGAAGTCGGGGCGGATCGTTAGTATTAATATAAAAATCAAGATATACAAGAAAAAATAAAGTACAGTAAAGTGACTGTAAATGCGGAAGTAACTACCTATATCTCATATTATCACGGCTATACCGCTTAACCAAGTTTCATGTACTTTAGTATGGATGAACTTTGAACCCTACAAAAGTGCACAGGCTTATTTCTATTAAGCAAACCCATCCCGATTTTTCAGTGCGTCCAAAACAATGGAGAAACCTTAGTAAATCCTAAATGTAATATTATACTGATATTGATAGGTATTTATTTTCACACCCATAAGAATGCTTAATCATAGAGAGTTATAAAAAAGGTTTTCTAAGCAGAAATACCAACTGAATGTATAACAAATAACTGTGGACTATAATTCTATCATTTGCTCATCCCATCTGTTACATAAATCTCACGAGAATTGAGCAACTTCTCAGTTAAATCTAACTCTATGTAATTCATTCAACTATAAAAAATAACGAATAACTAATATTAAACATTTGGCGTTGGTGCTGCAGTAAAAAGGTTTTCCTTGATGGGTTGCTGGTTTGACCCCCGTCGGGTCTTATACGTTTATATATATTCAGATTCCTATAAAGGCGTTCTACTTTACGTCTGGTAATTTCAAGCTTTAAATGAGGTTTATAGAAATTCCTGGGCAAGAAATATATAGATGTAAAATAAGTGCATATTGCGCTATACGGTTTAAATCTATACATTTTAGAATTAAATATAAAAATAGGTTAACAGCACATCATTTGTCGACGTCCTATGTATAGTAAATTCAAATATAGAACTAATTGTATTTAATTATAACGAAAGTTGCTGCAAGCAGAGTTGAGTCTTAGACAAAGAACCTCCTCTTGTTAATCAAGATTGCACGCCGTATCAGGCAAGCAATATAATTAAATATTTATTTTAAATTGTTTTCACCCTGAAGTACAATAAAAAATCAAATTTGTAAGTTTGTTGCGATTTAACTAAAAAACTACTCGACCGATTTTAAAAATTATTATTTATTATAGAAAGCTACATTATCAGCGAGTAACATAAGGAAATAATTAGGGATCTTTTTTTCTTTTGTGTATAGTACATCTACATTGCACCCGTGCGGAGCCCGGGCGGATACTAATCAATATTAATATAATAAAGAGGAAAGATTTGTTTGTTTGTTTGTAACGATTTAACTAAAAAAAATATTTTCAAAATTTTATCGCTATCCCATTATAAATTTGAAGTTCACCTCAACGTTTATTAAAACTTGATTATTCGGCCATTATTTATTTTCTAAGTTCTATAGTTCCCGTGTCTAGTTCACCCATTATTTTTCCTTACAAGTGATCAGATTTCTCTGCTCCAACATTTTTTTTAATTGTTCTAATCTAAGGTATCCAGTGCGAAAGAAACGGGATACTACTGAGTCAAAGAAGCAGACCCAATTAGAGAGATAGAGAGAGACATTTATACGTCGTAACACATATGATACAATTATTATAATTAAATATTTAAACTAGTTATATACAAAACGGCTACGACGACAAGGATTCAGCATAAAGTGGACAAGTGAAAGGTTTGCTAATTAGCCAAAGACTAAAACGCTGTTTTTCAGCCATAACTTAAGGCTACGAATATCTTATCGCTAAAACCAACTATAACAGAGTAACAGTAGGATATAAAATAAAAAAATATATGTATTTAAATAAAATACTGTATACCGGATTAAAACGTACCGGGAGACTCCCGCGACCACGGTTGCTGAAAAGCATCCGAAACGTCGGGATAAATAATTTAAACAATATAAATAATAAATCGTGTTTTAATCCGGTATACAGTATTTTATTTAAATGTGTGATACTCGCGTTAATAAAAGACAATATTAAATATATGTATTTCAAGTACATAAAGAACATCATATTATGATTAAATAATTACAATGTTAATACTATTCTCAATTCTGAATACATCGCAACATTACATACAAATCGTTTATACTGTATACTTCAGAACATCGGAACTCTTGGATCGATCATCCGGCCATTTCATTGTACTTTTTCATCTCTGGGGTATTAGCCCAAGTTTTGGTCCTTGCAGACCCAGTTCCTTATTAGCCATTGTTTTAAAACAAGGAAAGTACGAAATAACTTATCTGCTTCGGTCAGAGCTTTAAAAACTTTCTTCTTGAATACAGTCAATAATTGAGTTCCGGGAGAGAGATTATTTTATTGTTTTATATACTTTGAAACTTATATTAACTTTATACAAGTAACATTTCTGACATGTTTATGGGTACGTTTTGAGTGATTTGTGTTCGATACACAAAAGAAGATTAGATAGATAGATACTTTGCCCGCGTCTTTGCCCGCGTGGTATATTGGCCAGGCGAAATATGCGTGCTAAATTTCATTTTAATTCTGCTTTAAGCATGATTGAGTAAAAAATACCCAAACGTCTATAGTTATCATTTACATAGTTATAAGTTATAAAGGAAGATTTACTAAAGTCTCAAACCACCATTTCTATTGAAGTTAGGATGATTTTTTTTAAATCTTAATAGCCTCGCGTACTAGTCTACTAGAGAGAAAGTAGATTATTTCCCAGACTAGTTCGCGAAACTATTGAAAATAAAAAACACCTTATAGGGCGAAGATATTCAATAGAGAAGACTTTCCATCTCCTGGGATACAGTAATTAAAAATCTAAAACCCCAAGATTTACTCTAATTATTATTTCTCCTATATTATGGGTAAGAGGACATATTATCTATTTTTCAGACAGACAGTCTGGGATTGAAGGGAAGGATCGGAGCATATATAATTCCGTGATTTCTGCCTAGGTGGGGTATCTAATGAAAAAGAGACGTGCAGTGGCGGCGTAAGACCTAAATTTTACGAGTATGTGGGCAAGATTCATTTTACGGGGCCCTCTACCAGCGTAAAAAATGGCTTTTTTTTGGCGAAATTTTTTTTTGGTGCGCTGGCTGCTTTTAAGTAATGCATAACTTTTCGGGGCGCATGGCCCCCTGGGTCGCGAGGCCGTAGGTGGTGGCCCAAGTCGCCCACGCCTTACGCCGCCACTGGAGACGTGAAATATATATATTTATGTATAATATAATATATTTTTTTATATATTCAGGAAAAAATCACTATGAAATAATAAATTGAGTTTTAATACGTATCAAAACGTTGTAAAATTTACACAACGTCTGGCTCGAGTTTGGAAAGCGATTCTGTTATGGAAATTTCAATTGGAATAGTTATCGATGTGAATGTCAGACGACACCAATTATGATTGGTGTTGGCGACGGGAACTTTTATATAACGTATATTGTTGGACATTTCCTTTGTAACATTATTATTATTCTCGATATCAATAAGTAGTTCAAAGAACTAAATTGAAAAAATATATTTAAATATTTTCGCTGAACAAAAATACATATTCCTTTGTCGACCTTACAACCTTTATGACCAAAAAAATAATTGTTTATTGTATTGACATATTTAATACTTTTTACTAGGTCATAAAATCTTCCAAAAAAAATTAATACTGTCAATGGTTAACTGTAAGACAATCAAACAAAAATACCGTTTAAAATTATAAATAAGGATTGGGACGTAAAATAAATTCGCTATATTTCGAAAAACTACAATAAAGCGGATATCAACATAATTTATTATTATTTTCAATGTAAGGTAAAAAAATCTAAATTCAAAATGACTTATATTTATTCAAAGCAGAAACCAGCACAGCATAACAATATCATACTTCTAAACCGTAGTAGCAATACCGAAGTTTCCCTAACGCTGTAACTTTAGCTAACTTATCTAAAGATATTTTTTATCTAAGTACCCTAGCTTAAAGATGGCGAAGTTTTAGCTTTTCTTTTCCCACCACTACTGGCAGTTCTCTAGCATGCAATGAATAATACATTTGAGTCTTGAAGGGTTAAAACTTAGGAAATAAAATGGGTTTCAATTTCGTGAAACCGCGAAGCGTGTGTATCGTGTTTATGTCGAACGTTTTAATCAATTTACTTCTAATCAATTAATGAAACAAGAATAATGGAACAATACTTATTTATTATGGTGAATGTTTTACTTACAATATACGAATCAGAATTTATTAACAAAAACAGACACAATCAATATTTATTCATACGTGTTTTTTAACAAAACGGAGCAATGTTTTCATAAAATATATGAGATGATTTACGAGTGTCTTATTAGCAAAGAGCAAACCGCAGGAAGGCTTGACTGGTTGAGACAATAATAGTAGTTAATAGAATCCCTGCATTCAATATAGGCATGACTCTGTCAATGCATATAGGCGAGGATCGGACGGCTATAGTTAAAATATAAGTTAGGTGTGGATGTGTCCTGGCACATATGTTTTCAGTTTTAAGGACCACCAATGAAAGCAAAATAATTCAAACTATTCGGATCTTATGAAGCTATCTAAATGCTTAATAAATGTGGCTTTAAATCCTCAATATTAGTGCAGTTAATGCCCGTTCGATCTCCGGTTACATTGGACGGTATCAATGGAAACCGGTTTAGGATGATCCCGAGTGTATGGGCCTTTATAGAGAGGGTGGGTTTGCGTTACACTTGGTAATTGTGACCGGATTAGACTCGATTCTTAATGATATTGTGTGGGTGTTCAGGTTACATCTCTAAGCTAAATTGATTGCTTCGAAAATGTTTGACACCAGACTAGTAGTGTTTTCGTTCTTTGAACAATATTACCTAATTTTTTTTTTTAAAGTATTGCGACGGCGATTATTTACGTCGTGGAATACAATAAAACAACAAATTATATCATCGTCACCTTGACCTCTAGTCTATCAATGCACCCTTGAAAATATGAGGGATTTCCTCTATTTTTTACGAGAAATTGTTAAAATTCCACTCTAAATGGGGGTAAATCTTGTTCGCGTTTAGATCTTTCAAATAGCAGTGTTTTATCGTATTGTGTTGGTATAATATAAACACTCCTAATATGCGGCTATACGACGTATTCTACAGCGAGATTTTGATTGTTATTCTATTAAATTATAACGGTAATATACGAAAATTTGGAACGTAAGCAATATTTAGTTGATTTAATTCAGGTGAGGTAGAATTAATTTGTAAACTTGGATACGTTACATGAATTAATTATATTGACTTAAGAATTCGATAAAATAACATAGTATTCGGATTATTGTTTTCGTTGCGTAACACTAGAGGTCCCAGGATCGAATACCGGGGAAACAAGTATTTAAAATGTTTCGATCAGGGCACAGAAAATTGAGAAATGTGTCTGGCCCCCCAGGGGATGCGAGTATTCACATCTTTGTTCGCCACATGATAACTTGTGCTATTCATTCATTTTATTTGGAGAAAAATAAATTAGTACAACATATTTTATTATGTACATATACATGTACCTACATTAATATATATAAATACATACATAATATATATACATCACGCCTCTTTCCCATTGGGGTAGGCAGAGATCACGGAATTCCATATGCTTCAATCTTTGCGTATCCATTTTGTTTCTTCCACTTTCATCAATGCTTTCATGGTTTCGAGTAGCTACTTTTGTCCTGCCGGCCTAGCATGACAACCGCGACAATATTTTGTCGACCGTTTTCCCGTGTTTTAATCGATTATCTCTTTATTTCTTCCGGGTCTAACATGACAATTACACTTAAAACTCGTCTTTTAATATCAAAAATAGATATATTTGTCGATCGAGATATCAAAATTGTCGATGTCGAGATATAATATATCGAGATATCTTACATCTTAGTTTGTCTTCTCTCGTCCGCGACATATCTCGTGGCGGTCATGCTAGGCCGGCTGGCCCTTTTGAAGAACGTCCCCGATCTGATCGAGGTACGTTCATCTTCGTAAACCAGTATAATGTAAAGTTGAAAATTAATATATCTAAATATTAAGAAGACTTTAGCTGTTAAATAATTCTCGTAATATTATGCATCTTATCGTTTGAAGTCTACCCCTACATAGCTTAGAGATTAAATGCGGGGATTAATTTATCGTAATCATGTGCTTTCCGTTCAAAATCCAAAAAACCTTAACCAAAGGTAGGTCTGACATTTTAAAGTAAGACACAGTTATAATGTCTTAGTTTCTGAATTTCTCAAAGAAGGTGTAACCCAGTTACTAATTTATGTGGGTGTAAATTATTACCAGATATTATTACTTTTTATTAATTATGGTCATATCGCATTTAATTAAAAAAAAATATATAGACTAATCTCTACAATTCATTAAAAGTTATACTTTACAGATACAAACGTTTTCCGATTACAAGCGTAAAAGTAATTTGTATCAAAACAAACCTTTTTATAAATTCGTTATCATAAAATTCCGCCATTACCATAAATTTCCATCAATTAATCGAGCCCTTAAATTTTTGATCGCATAAATTATCAGTTAATTAAGTATTAAAAAGGTTTTACCGATAAAGCAGCTTGCAGGGCTGCGCTGGGCCACGTAAACATTGGCGGATTCTCGTCGAAAGCCTGACAAATTGATTGGGTTAATCGCGTTCACGAGTGACTAACGAACACGCGGTGCCCGGGACGATAATTAAACTACGGAATCCTGCATAGGTCCTAGTGATGTGCCGGATATCCGAATCCGTATCCGCGGTAATCCGAGGGAGAAGAAACATTCGTATCCGTTATTTTTTGGCGGATGTTTTACCATATTAATTCGATATATATTTATAAATTCTATTTATAGGTGATTAGGTAGGAAAAAATATTAAATTCCATTAAAATTATTTTTTATTTCTTAAAATCAAATAACTAAATAAATATATTCAAGGTCACGCGCATCGACACCGATTGAGTAACAAAGTTAAGATTCGTATCTGCAGATCTTGACACCAAATATCCGTATTCGGATCTGTATCCGGATATACATTTTTAAACGATCTGACAAATCACTTAAAGGTACATGTATCAAGCACTCTTACTACTGATACACGTACTAAATCTAATTTGACAGATGGGCACACTGGTATTGATGAATGACGGTGTTTTATATCTTTACTTGCTGTTTCTTTGCTGTAGAGATTATAATTAGATAACAATAAAATACTAACAAATTTAAATAAAAAATAGATAAAATTAAAATTAAATGTTATAGTTTAAGATCCTAAAATGAATGATTGATATTTTAGAAATCGGTCATATATTGAAAAGCAAGGTCGAAAGCAAGTACCAAATTAAGCCGATAAATAGAAGATTCAAAAAGCAGATGACGTAAGCATGTATGATGGCTTCACATTCAAATATTTCAGTGAATATTCTATAGTAATTTTATATTCGTGTAGGTATAAAGATAAACTTGTCTTTATTTTGATAAAGGCCAAGCCATGTACATGGACTATTTTTTCCATGTTTTAGCTGTTATAGTAAGTTTCCAGTTATTTGATTTTATGTAAATATTGGAAAACGAAAATATTTTTCTGATTTTTATAAATAAGGAAAAATATGTATGATGTTTCTGTATAGGATATCCATTTTTAATAATGTTGGTAGCCCATTAAAACGTATTTAGGGTAAAATAAATACCAGTTTTCTCCATCAACAGAAACAATATTGTGCTTACTTTGATGATTATAATGTTTCTTTAACAATTTAATAAAGTCATCATTCATGAACATTCATACACATTTTATAGTATTCTAAGATCACTGTAGCTTCAAGTTGGTATTAGGATTTGCTTTTAAAAATGGAATTTGATATTTCAAAGCAAAAAAAATTCACTGCATATACGAATGCCACAGAAGGCGATGCATAACATTTGTGGTAAGGCGAGCAACTCTAATTATGATTGCGGTTGTGTGGGTGAGGAGGTGCGACAAGGGGGAGGGAGGAGCGGTAAAGGTACGAGTTACAACCGTAAGTATACGTTATTCTTATTCTATGGTACAAAATGCAGACGTTGAAACCACGCGCAGAGTTATACAATTATTATAACTGCTCGCAGACTAATTATGGATTTAGAGTCTTGCTGGTTGATAGATGATTCTGTTAAATTAGAGAATTATTGAAAGACTAATCTAATTCCTTATTGTATCGAAGGGTTTTGTTAAGCCAAGTAAGATAGATAGATAGATAGATGAACCATTTATTCACAAAACACAGTACAAATGCGTGACATCAGCTTATACTAACTATAACTAAATATATTCTAGTAAAAGTCAAGTCGCAGTGTGCACTGCGGTTGCGAATAGGAACTGGCTCAGCATATGCTGTGACACTTTCATGCCACAACGCTGTTAATTCTGCCAGCCCCTTTGGATCGTAAGGCAGCTGCGCCAATACGTATACATTTAATTTAAAATTATAATTCAATATAAAAAATATGAAAAAGGTAAGCTAATAAATTTATAGGAGCCATTACGGAGTAAAATAAAAGTGATACCCAGAATACATACGGAGTAAAATAAAAGTGATAAACAAAATACACGATATTATTATATTTAAATAAAATACTGTATACCGGATTAAAACGCGATTTATTATTTAAATTATTTATCCCGACGTTTCGGATGCTTTTCAGCAACCGTGGTCGCGGGAGACTGTCTCCCGTGATACTCGCGTTAATAAAAGACAATATTACGATATTATTATAATTAAATTTTTGATATTAACGATAATAGATATTAATAAATTATAAAAATAAAATAAAAAAAATGGAGAGTAAATAAAGTAAGTAAGCCATGTACGATGTAGCATGATATTATGTAAATTAAGGCCGGAACAGTGATATTAAGGAGGAGGTATTTGTAAGGACAGCAACAAAGACCTATATTCTAATTTAAAACCCTGTCTCGACGTCTTTTTATGGAGAGGAGGGGGCAAAGAAACAAATGTCATGTAATATAACAAATATTACGGTCAATACGACCAATTGAAAGACGAGTATATCTATATCTATACTATAATATTATAAAGAGGAAATATTTGTATTTTTGTATGTTATGAATAAACTCAAAAACTGCAGAACCGATTTTGAAAATTATTTCACCAATAAAAAGCTACATTATCAGCGAGTAACATAGGCTATGTATTGTGTATAGTACATCTACATTGCAACCGTGTGAAGCCGGGGCGCGTTGCTAGTTACAAATAAATTTATTGTAGCACTTTGGCCATTAATCTCGTGTCTAAATACTCATAGAAGGAAATATGTAGCTGACTGATCTATTAACTGTCTAAGCTGTCGCCGGTGTTGGTATCTTGGGAATTTGACGGTAAGTAAGGTTCATGCCGTAGCCATCCATTGACGAAAGATTTTTGAAAAATCGCAGGCAAGGGCATGTGGCATCTATAAAATTTTAACTTATATATTACAAAGAGTGTGTTAATTTAATATAGATAGCAATTATCAATTATTAAGTACAGTATACTCAATTCTCAATTGTTGCTATTACCATAAATATTTTATCTTGATTATTACTAGAGCTACCACTTTTTCGCCTGCTCGGACTACCCGGACTACTCGGACCCGACTCATTCGACACTTCAAGCCCGGCCGTCTAAAATAATTATTACTAGTATACTACTAGACAATTTTTTAAGTTTAGGATAGCTATTTAAAATTTTAATATGTAACATCTGACTGAAATGGCTGTGAAACAGTTAGATAATTTTCTGCAATATTGTCATTTATTTTATAGTTTAAGTTTAGGATTTTGTTAAATAATCAAAATTTTCTCTCTATTACTTTCCGAGGCATTTGCAGAAGATTTCGATTGTCAGAACACATTTTCATTTATCAATTATCAAGTTCTCTATCTAAAAACTCTATTGAATAACAGTTATGAATGTAGGCTGAAGGGCCGAAAACTGATATCTAATATCGTTACTCCATTTTTAAAAAACCTTAAATTTTCTAAAGAAGAAGGGATATATCGAAAATCCATCCAGATTCTGTTAAATTAGAAAATTATTGAAAGACTAATCTAATTCCTTATTCATTATTGTATCGAAGGGTTTTGTTAAGCCAAGTAAGATAGATAGATAGATAGATAGATGAACCATTTATTCACAAAACACAGTACAAATGCGTGAAATCAGCTTATACTAACTATAACTAAATATATTTTAGTAAAAGTCAAGTCGCAGTGTGCACTGCGGTTGCGAATAGGAACTGGCTCAGCATATGCTGTGACACTTTCATGCCACAACGCTGTTAATTCTGCCAGCCCCTTTGGATCGTAAGGCAGCTGCGCCAATACGTATACATTTAATTTAAAATTATAATTCAATATAAAAATATGAAAAAGGTAAGCTAATAAATTTATAGGAGCCATTACGGAGTAAAATAAAAGTGATACCCAGAATACATACGGAGTAAAATAAAAGTGATAAACAAAATACACGATATTATTATAATTAAATTTTTGATATTAACGATAATAGATATTAATAAATTATAAAAATAAAATAAAAAAATGGAGAGTAAATAAAGTAAGTAAGCCATGTACGATGTAGCATGATATTATGTAAATTAAGGCCGGAACAGTGATATTAAGGAGGAGGTATTTGTAAGGACAGCAACAAAGACCTATATTCTAATTTAAAACCCTGTCTCGACGTCTTTTTATGGAGAGGAGGGGGCAAAGAAACAAATGTCATGTAATATAACAAATATTACGGTCAATACGACCAATTGAAAGACGAGTATATCTATATCTATACTTCTATACTAATATTATAAAGAGGAAATATTTGTATTTTTGAATTTTTGTATGTTATAAATAAACTCAAAAACTGCAGAACCGATTTTGAAAATTATTTCACCAATAAAAAGCTACATTATCAGCGAGTAACATAGGCTATGTATTGTGTATAGTACATCTACATTGCAACCGTGTGAAGCCGGGGCGCGTTGCTAGTTACAAATAAATTTATTGTAGCACTTTGGCCATTAATCTCGTGTCTAAATACTCATAGAAGGAAATATGTAGCTGACTGATCTATTAACTGTCTAAGCTGTCGCCGGTGTTGGTATCTTGGGAATTTGACGGTAAGTAAGGTTCATGCCGTAGCCATCCATTGACGAAAGATTTTTGAAAAATCGCAGGCAAGGGCATGTGGCATCTATAAAATTTTAACTTATATATTACAAAGAGTGTGTTAATTTAATATAGATAGCAATTATCAATTATTAAGTACAGTATACTCAATTCTCAATTGTTGCTATTACCATAAATATTTTATCTTGATTATTACTAGAGCTACCACTTTTTCGCCTGCTCGGACTACCCGGACTACTCGGACCCGACTCATTCGACACTTCAAGCCCGGCCGTCTAAAATAATTATTACTAGTATACTACTAGACAATTTTTTAAGTTTAGGATAGCTATTTAAAATTTTAATATGTAACATCTGACTGAAATGGCTGTGAAACAGTTAGATAATTTTCTGCAATATTGTCATTTATTTTATAGTTTAAGTTTAGGATTTTGTTAAATAATCAAAATTTTCTCTCTATTACTTTCCGAGGCATTTGCAGAAGATTTCGATTGTCAGAACACATTTTCATTTATCAATTATCAAGTTCTCTATCTAAAAACTCTATTGAATAACAGTTATGAATGTAGGCTGAAGGGCCGAAAACTGATATCTAATATCGTTACTCCATTTTTAAAAAACCTTAAATTTTCTAAAGAAGAAGGGATATATCGAAAATCCAAAAGTATCAAAGAAACAAGTCTCCAAGGATTTAAAGGGCCACTGTAAGTCACGATCAGATAGACCCGCGGCCCTTATTTTCGTAATAAATTACAGGCCACAATCTTTTTACCCAATTCCACCTGCTGTTCCTGTTATTCGGGTAAGGACTGTGCACTGTGCAGGTGTATGTCTAACGCCAGTATGTAGTGTCGTTTTCGTCTTAGATGACACCAAAGGACCGAACCATATCTATCTTTATAGAGATGTAATATGTTTAAATACATTAGTGTAACTTTCATTATTTTTATATCAATGCATTGTTGAGTATAAAGCTGTGCTGATAAATGATGCGGTCTCAATTTTATTTTTACTTCATGCTTACGTTATTTTTTAAACATTTTATTTATATACAAATAGTGAATTCATAATAAATCATTGTTTTTTATTATTATAATTAATTACTTCAATATTTCATGTGAAGCATGGTGTAATGGTTGCAGCTTCTTACAACATTTTGTAATACAAGAAACTTGGCGATTAGAAAGAGTGGCGGAGAGTTTATTGCCAGTTCTTCTCGTCTGTTCTACGCCCTTGATTTGAAAACTGGGATTAAATATAAAATTAGAAGCATTTTTTTATTGACGTAAATAAGTGTACATTGTGTTACCTAAATGAATAAATGATTTGATATGGACCAAATCCATGAATACTATCTATGTTTTTCTTTGATGACATGTTTGTTCACTTCGGGTATTAAATGGCTGGTTAGTAATATTGCAAAACGGTGTACCGTTCATAGATGGAAATACTATGAAGTGAAGTGGTTTCCGATTGTTCAAAGGAAAAAATACGTCCAATACGCGTCATTGATTGATTTCCAGTGAATGTGGCGTCACCAACCATCGAGCGAGTCATGTCTCATATCTGATATAAAAAAAGTTTTAAAAATAATTTTTCATTACGTATTCAGAAAAATGTATTTAACATCTATCACGTGCTCCCTGTAAGTATATATTATTTTTATCTCAATCCCAAATATTCTTTTAGAGATTTTATTGTAATCCGTACAAATAAAAAGCACTCTTTATTTCAGAAGAAGTTTTGAGGGACGAAGGTCTCAGACACTCATCTCAAGAGCTGTGAAAGAATGTACGACAAAAAAATTCGCAATTTTCAACCTTAATCCTTTGCGTTTGGGGATATCTTTTTGTTTACAAAATCCTGAATCTAGCAACGTTAACAAGTAAAGGTACGTGGGAGAGGTTTTTTTTTCGATTGTGGGACTTATATTGTGAGTGGTAGAGGCTGAATTGTTTTCGAAGTCATTGAATCATCAAACACTCGAACGCTGGAGGAGTCCTACAACAGACGTCAAAATATGAAGTTTGCTAACGAGGAGAATATGATTTGTTCTGCTTGTGTCTAGTAGGTATCTTGATGCGTAGGCTTTTAAAATCGCGGCGTATATTTAATATCTAAAAATATATAAAATAAATAATATTTAAAACAATGTTAATGTCATCATCATAATTAAATCATCAATTTTGGATTACACTGATATGGAGGATGGAAAAGTGGGATTTTCCATCAATCTAAAATGCCCCCCCCCCTTAAATATTTATTTTATTCTATTTTTTAGTATTCTAGTTGTTATAGCGGCAACAGAAATATATAATCTATGAAAATTTGAACTGTCTTACTTTCACGGTTCATGAGAAACAGCCTGGTGACAGATCCACAGACGGACAGCGGAGTCTTAGTAATAGGTCCCTTGGGGACGGTAAAAATTATTTTAGATGTTTTCTTAATTAAATAAATATTATACTATATTATAGTTATCGTAGAAACTTCGTTCGATTCTGGAAACATTAAGTCTTCATGTTAATTGTAGGTGTCGCTACATCCTAAGTTTGTAGAGTCTTAGTAGATCATACGAATACTTACTCTCTAGTTGTTCGTGCTAGGCCCTCAATAGCAAAATTATTTATACATGTATACTGTATATAAGTTGTATTTAAGCAATTATAAACTTCATGGACATACTGTTTTAGATAAGGTTATTATGTCTACTTAAAGATACGAAAATGTTTCAAAAAGTATATCTATCAGTACAGCTTGTAATAGGCAATTAGAGTTTAGATCGGGTGCAAGTGTGAAGTGAAACACGCGATAACAATCGCACTTAGGAATACTAATGTCGATACGACGACTCGTTATCTTGCTCTTCACTCTTGGGAGTGGTACTTTTTTAATATTCTACAAACATCTCTGCTTCTTCCTACTTAGGGCCAGATTTAGGGGAGGGCATTCGGGGCCCCGGGCCTCTACTAAAGAGGGGCCCCACAAACGAATTCGGAAAATCTTTCAAATTCCGACGAGTACACAACATTTCCTTTTATATTTTTTTTCGCTGTTTTATTTTTACCTACTTTTTTTTTTTTTTACTAACTTTGTACTTAAACACGATTATATTGTTAATATGACAATAATTTAGGGCCAGGGGGCTCTCTTTGTTGCCCCAATGCCTCCAAATCTTTAAATCCGGCACTGTTCCTACTGGTATTTCCAATTCGGAGTGTCAAAAATAAATATGATTTTATAAAGATTTATTTTATTACTGATACTAAGTACTTTGATTTGCGTGTGAGTTGCGCTTATTAATATAGAGTAAGGGACAACCAAAACATTTTGTTAGTACTTAACGATATTGTAAACATTTCACAGCATGCTAGTTATCGATCACACCGCCTTCGTGGATCAGTGGTTTGCGCTTTGCTTTTAAGGCCGGAGGTCTCGGTTACAAGAAAAAAAAAACGATCAGCAGAGCACAGACGACTGATCATTTTTATTTAATTGGGTAGTAGGTGATCACCTACTTTCACATAAAAATGATCAATGAAACGGATGTGTCTGACCCACGCCCTTCGATATTTTGTCTTTGACTTCCTATTGATATTCCTATAGAATTATGTATTATACAGTCGATAAGAGTTAACGTACATTGTTTATTGTTAACTTTTTTTATACATAAATGTCGCTAAAGCCTTGGGTAGATTTAGGGTATAATTATATTTATGTCACTTCTATAGCTTCGTTCATTTTGTTGGTGGCATGTATGTCATGAATGACAGGTCGTTACCCGAAGTATCGCGAAAATTCTCATATCTAGTTCACCATTTATACTTGCGTACCGTAAATGCAATAACTGTGACCTAATTAAAAGAAAACTTTTTGAATAGAGTTTTTTTATTCAAGAACTCCTAGGAAAGGAATATGAAAGGGCATAATTGATGACATAATATGATAATTACGTTACCCCATCAGACGTACTTGTAACAAAGTTATAATATATCAAAGGTAAGAGTAGAAGCACTAACTATTCAAGTTACTGAGAAATTGCGGATGCTGTAAGCCGATTATAGTATAGACAGAACTTAACACGTACATATAAGTACTTAGATAATTACCACCATATTAATGTTCTAATCAATGCGTATTTGACGTAGCTTTTGCATATTATACGTCTTTAGCTGTGGTTTCTTTGGAAAAAGGAATTCTTTAGGCACTTGATTTCAAATGAAGAGCTACAGTGCTCGATGACATCATTTTCCTGAAGAGGGTTGGCTCCACTCAAATTTCTCAAATATACGTACTCAGGTCCGTACTCAAAGACGTGACTCAGGTTTGAAAAAGCCATCTTTTTTCTATAGAAATTTGAAAGTTAGAATAGGTTTCGACTCGAGTTGGTTGATTCTCAGGATTCGCTATATAATATTTCTTCAACACTTTATTGCATTTTATAGAAATACTTCAAATTTTATAGTTATTGTTGCAAAATATATTGAATAAATCTAATACTACTATTTATGTTTAACAAGATAAAAAGTCGCATTGAAATAATATAAATACACCCTCAAAAAGCTCCCAATCTTATCTCACGACACATCGTCCCGTAGAACGCGTCAAAACATTGTCTCCGAAAACCTATCTCCCCTCGCGAACTGTCAGATTGATAACATCAGAGTGAGATAGATATATGGCTCACACTTGTAAGTAGGACTAAGAGAGAAAAGTTCTATTCAGGGTTACCACCTGTCCTTATAATGTATAGAAAGCTGTATAGGTTATTTAAATGCAATTAGACGTTTTCCCACGTCAATATAAACGGCGATACTTCTTTTTACATTGTGTGACTACAACGTACTGCAAATTTAACTTTAGAGTGATACTGTTAGTTAGATTAGTTATAAAATTGCTATTTATTGCAAATGTATACGCATTATAATTTAAGATAATTCTAATCAATAGAAAATTTACATAATTAGCAAAAATTACAATCTAATATATAAAATTCTCGTGTCACAGTTTTCGTTGCCATACTCCTCCGAAACGGCTTGACCGATTTTGATGAATTTTTTTGTGCTTATCCGGTATCTATGAGAATCGGCCAACATCTATTTTTCACCCCTAAATTTTCTTTTTTTATTTTTTGACGAAATTTTTTGTTTTTATTTTTTTATAATGTGGCATTAAAAAATACATACAACCCCTGCTTTTTTTTGACAAAAAACCTTGACCCGTGCGAAGCTGGGGCGGGTCGCTAGTAGCCAATAAATTTTTAAAAGGCCGACAACGCATCTAAGACCCTTGAGTCACGGATGTCCATGGGCGGTGGTGATTACTTACCATCAGGTAACCCACCTGCTCTGTGGTCCGCTCTGATATAAAAAAATAAAAAAAATCTTTATATTCTCTAGTGATGTTACCATACAAACTTTTAAGGTATACAAAATTCTCCAATTATGCTATAACAAAAATAGCACACTCTAATGAAACACTAAAATACACTTAATAATTTTAAGTCCATTATTTTTTAATTTAAGTGGCAACCTTGACGGCATCCATCACAACACAGTACTAGAAAGATGATGAATGGAGACACAGTAAAGCACTTTGCGGTAAACAGTTCCATTATTATTTTCTTAGGGCGTTTAGTTCGGGAATGTTAATTTTAACATATTTGCATATCGTCTTTGTCTATTTTAATTTAACTTCGGGGATTAAATGTCAGATATTTTTCTACAGCCCCTTTCATCTGTTGTTATTTATTAATTACTAGACATTTACTGACCTCGTTGGAGGAATTTACGATTTTTTGTTATTACAAAACCTTTTAAAGGTCTTCATTATTTTTGTTTAGTATACAATATTGCTTTAGCAGCCTTTTGCCGTTGTGAAGCTAACATTTATATAAACTTGTTTATTATGAGAAAGAGGTTACTTTTATCCAGTGTAATATAAACTTTAAGAGATATTTTATTTGAGGTATGATCTCAAAATGTATTTAATACTTAGCTTAAGGCTTTGTATAGTTCAAATTTATAATAATATCATTATAAACTAAGGGCTATTGTCGTCAACACGTGTTCATAATTAAAATTAGATATACATCTCTGAGTTATCTATGTATTAAGATAAAAAATATATGCGACTAGCAACACGCCCCCCGTTTTAATCCGGTATACTACTGTATACCGGATTTAAACGTTTATTTCATTTAAATGTGTGATACTAGCTTTCTATCGGTGAAATAATTTTTAAAATCTGTCTAGTAGTTTTTGAGTTAAATCGTAACAAACAAACAGATCTTTCCTCTTCAAATTTATTATTTATATAAGCGACGAATTACTCCGTTTCTTTTGCAAGTCATTTAAGAAATAAAATAGTCTAATCATATCTTATTTTTATTAAATTGAATAAAAAAATATACTTTTAACAGCCTTGGCTTCCATATTTTGATGAGTAGGTACAGTAATCTTCTATCAACTCGGCCAAATTCAAGAAACTGGAAGCATTTATTACGATCCAGCTTATTAAAATGCTTTGGAATAAGGCCAAAAATCGTCTCGGAGCGCGAAGGAAGTACTTTAAAGATTGCAGAGTATGTCATAAGTCAAAGTTACCTATGTAATTGATCATCTAAGCTTTAAGCTTATATTTTTTGCATGGATTTGCCACCTCAACGTAATATATATTATGTATGTATTATATATTGTATATACGCTGTCTTGGATAGTTATTAAGTAATACCTTCTTAATTTACAAGAATTTTGTAAATTTCTAGAATAAGGATTCTCTCACTATATCCTAATAAGTTCATCTGGTGTGTAATGAGTTTGTCATTAATTAATTATTGACAAACTCATAATTTAACTAAATTTTTCTTTAACTTTTTGCTTTATTGTTTTATTATATTTAATTCTAGGTTTGTACTAGTTAATTTTTATTGCTTTTACTATTATATTTTAAAGTATATTAGATACTCTCTTCTGCCTGGGGACTACTGAAAATCGTGAGTGCTTATGTTCAGACAAAGCGAGAAAATTTTCGTAGCGGCACTTGTTTCTATATTTTTAAACTGCTTTTGTGTATCTTTCACCTCTTAATTATTACTCTTGCTCGTTGGCGCGTTCGGTAGAACACCTGCCGTGCGCATCAATGGGTCGTGGGTTCGAATCCCACCGGACCACCGGGTTCTGTGGCTGAGGTATCACCTACCATTAAGTGAACCTCATGTTCGTCTGTCGATATCTGACATAAAAAAAAGTAGTGCCGTCCCGAATAAATAAATTTCATTTCATAATAGAAGTAATGTTCCGATATACTGCAAATGCTTCATACATTTCGATCTTACTCCTGATTACTAAGTTCCAAGGCATTAATCATAATAACCGCTCCAGTACCTTACCAATAGATTGAGGTTTAAAATACTGCGCCGTTACTGCAGTCCGCCATAGCTGGTTATATAACATTGTACTAATTTGTTTTGGCGTGGACCGGAGCCAGCCAGCTCCATTATAATTTAGTGTCTATTTCCCGTGGCTTCATGAGTATTTGATTCTCATTTGTTCGTGTTATCTCCGCAGCTTCCTGACTTTTAGAATTTTGTTCTTTTTTTATAAAGTTCTCGTGAAATATGAAAATTTATTTCTTGTTTCAAATGTATGCGTACCGTAAGGCTGCTGAATCAGGAAATTTTCGTCATTTTACGATGTATAGAGGATGATAAACGGTAGGGTCACCTGATGTTGAGTGATCGCCCATAAGCACCCATGACCTGAAGATTAATGAGAACCCTATAAAAACATTTTAATAGGTTCATTTTCGCCGAAGATATGTGGTGAAAAACGAACGTGTTGAACTCCGCCTGTAGTTGGTTAAAAGAATCACCCAATTTGAATTTTAAATCTCGGAATAATTATCACATATATTTGAAGCTTGTAATTTATATAAACTATATTTGCATATACTGTTCGACCTGGTTTTTCAGTGTTTTTATCTCCGAAATCAATCCGAGTACAAGGTCCCACAGAGAAATAAGTCTTATTTTTTCGTAAATCGATTTTTTATATTTTATCATAAAAACAAGTTTAATTTTCCAAACACTTTGTACTTATTTTACCATCATTGTTCTTAATTCAGAAGCAATACGTCGCTTATATGGAAAAACACTCATAAAACATAATATTTGTATCGCAAATTAATAAACCGTAGCTTTTAGTATCGAGCGCTGTAGCAATATTTTATTTTTTATTTCATATCTTCGGTGTAGTTGGAAAATTCGTTCAAGTTTTGTTTTGACTCGCGTATCAAATTGATAGTCTTATAGCCATTTAAAATAATCGTGGGAGTTTACCGAAAGAAATAGTATGATTGGAAACTGTGTAACAAAATTGATTCAAAGATTCACCTGAGATTTCAAAGGCGAAGTGTTCTAATATAATTTCTGGAACTATTGAACTAATTTGAAATATGAATATTATTAAAAGTAAACTTATTTATCAATTTTCACTACGACCCATTTTAAATGTATGTAATTTCTTACTTATTTTTTCATATCAAATTAGGGAACATCCATAAAGTATGTCACACGTTAAGGGGGGAGGGGATCAACGGAGTGTGACATTGTCGGACAAGGGTTGGGAGGGGTTCTATGTTTCGTGACGTCACATTTCAAAATCTTAGACATCAAGAGTTAAAATGGCAAATTTGAACTATTATAGAAAACTTAAAAATATATTCAACTCTACCCGTATGAATATTTGTAAAATATGTGACGTCACACTAGGGAGGAGATCTCACAAATGTGACAAGGACGGAGGAGGGGTCAAAAAAATTACAAAATTAGTGTGACGTACTTTATAGATTATAAAAAGCTCGCGATGGTACAACTCTACCGTTTAAAACTCACACTTCAGTTACACAATGAAAAGTTAATTGTTTTTTAATAAATAGTTACCACGAGCGGGTAGAGCGTGTTAACCTAATTTGTTCGAGTTTACTTTACCGGCTGAAATTTCCCAGCATATTCCTAGTTCTGGTTTTTAACTCGCAGTTTTGGGCAACGTTTTGTTAAAACTAGTCCGGTTTACACGAATTTCGGGTATATTATAAGTTTAATTGGTAACGGCTTTGAGTTACAATAGTGAACGAGATAGTGCTACTTTTTTTATTAAATTGTTCCATTTAAATAAAATACTTTATAACGGATTAAAACGCGATTTATTATTTATGCCGACGTTTCGGATGCTTTTCAGCAACCGTGGTCTTTCCTTAACGCGAGTATCACACATTTAAATAATATGGATGCTTTTCAGCAACTGTCTCTTCCTACCGCGTCAAAAAAGTTTGCCGCGACCAAGGTTGCTGAAAAGCATCCGAAACTTCGGCATAAATAATAAATCGCATTTTAATCCATTATAAAGTCCATCCATATTATTTAAATATGTGATACTCGCTTTAATAAAGACAATGTTATATTGTTCAAGTTAATCATCACCATTCACCAGGTAACAACGTTGAGGGCTCCCGCTAAAGGCGGATTTTTATTAAATTTTTTATAACTAAAGTTGCTTGTAATGAACTTTCTACGTAGAATGTTATAACGAGGCCAAATGCCGATACTTCAATGTTTATTGTAGAAAGTTTAATGCAAAGGTACTTTTTGTTTTATACGCTACTTAATGTACTCGACATGCATTGCAATGCGACGTAAACTGTTTTGTTTTGGGCCAGGAGCCTTTGTGGGCTTATGAAGACTAACTCGTAATAATCGGAGGAATAGTTTAGGAGTACATAGAAAACAAACACACTAAGATGGATGTACTGATTACTTTTAGATTATATTATTATTTTATTATATGATGTTCGTGTGTACTTGATTTATACTTTTAAATTGAAATACTGTTGCTCTGTTATCATTGTTATTTTTGGGTTTAGCTGTAAGATATTCGTAGCTTTCGGGTCATGGCTGAAATCAGCCACTCTATCCACTTTATGCTGAGTCTATTACCGTTTCGTCGTTTTGTATATAACTAGTTTTAAATTTTTAATTATAATAATATGTTATGTGTTACGACGAATAAATATATCTATCTATCTCTAAATTGATTTTTATCTATACTAATATTACAAAGAGGAAATATTTATTTGTTTGTTTATTATGATTTAACTCAAAAACTACTAGACCGATTTTAAAAATTCTTTCACCGATAGAAAGCTACATAGCATCTAAGGCTATTTTTTTGTGCTTAATACAATTACATTGCACCCGGGTGAAGCCGGAGCATGATACTAGTGTATAATATATAGATTTTATTGAGAAATAAACAAAATATTAAACCATATTTTTATACAATACTAACATTAAATCATCATATGTGTATCGAAATACATATTTGCAATAAAACCAGAAAAAAACACGACGTAAAATTCTGAGATAAGGGTGTCAGAACCGCAATTTTTGAGATAAATAAACGATAGGTATCTTAAGTAACCATTATATCCCCTTCAAAATTTCACCCTCGAAGGTGTAACTGACAACAGTAATTGATATACAGCATCATTAATCACGGAGGTCTAAATTGATACATATACCCTGTAGACTGCTTTGTTGAAAACTTTTAAGAATATAGAATGGGAAACTTCAGGACGGATCTTTTTTTTATGTTAGATATCGACAGACGAGCATGAGGTTCACTTGATGATGATACCACAGAACATATGTTAATAATGCGCTGTCGAACTTCTTTTTAATTCGAGTATTCTTCTTCACGTGGAAAATATCAAGTGCAGTGCTATGTAGAGGGAAGAAAAGAAATCGAGGTATGGTTTGTTAGAAGGCTTTCAGCCCTTTTTTCAAATTGCATGGAAGCATACACAGTCATTTTTTTGAATTTGAAGGGGAAAATCTTTGTAGACATCTATTCACGTCGTCGCTTAATACATATAAAATAGATAGGTATATTATTTTAATATACATACTTGTTTTTAGGGTTCCGTACTTCGTACCAAAAATGGAACCCTTATAGGATCACTTCGTTGTTCGTCCGTCTGTCCGTCTGTCTGTCCATCTGTCTATTTAGACGCTTTTTCACAGGAACGAATGAAAGCATCAAGTGAAAAGATCAAAGTCGACGCAATCAAAAGATACGGCTTTTCATGCTCCGTTTATACCGCATATTTTGACCCTCGCCATCCCTGGCAAAACCAAAACCTATAGGGTACTTCTCGTTGACCTAGAATTATGAAATTTGTCATGAAGCAATGTCGAGGAGCACAAGTAAAGGAAAAAATTCGAAAACCGTAAATTTCTAAAATATTATATTAAATATTTATTACAAAAATATATTTTTATAGAGTTAATAAATTCTTCGTTAGAAGAATTTCATCAAAATTGGTTCATCGGTTTTACCATGAAAACTTTCAAAATATTAGGATAGTATGGATTGAAGTGCTTACTTAGAATTAGTCTACCTTGACTCTATATATCCTTGACACACCTCCACTGAATCCTTATTACTCTAATCCCATTATCGGCACAAGGTATGATATACATTGAAATAGGCTTTGAATACAGTGTCTTCCAATTTCTTCAAAATTTAAATTAACTACATCGAAGTAGCAGAGGATTTTTGGAAAGGTGCAACGATTGATATAATACGGTTATACCCTGAATTCAAATTATGAAATCTACTTATTTTATTTGACATACACACGAACATATGTACTACATATCATTATAAAAACGAAAAGAAAAACAAAACCGTAGTACAAAAAGAACTATAGGAATCTAAGTGTAAAATATTGAATCTTGTAAAATACATATATCGTGCGTTGTAAAATGGGACTCCACTCAGTATGAGCTGTGGCCATGATGGGTAGGTACTGATTTTCAGTGGGATAACATGGGCAATTCCTGGGAAAACAGTTCACTATAACGAAATAAAAATGTACGTCATACAATTTAAAAAAATAAAAATGTAAATAAACATAAAAAATATATACAAACTATTTCTATACGTCCAATCATGTTACCTCTTCGTATATAAGCTTTAATTATGTTTTATCCGAAATACATGGTTTTCCCTAAATTATGATACACAATAAGTGATTATTTGTACTTAAAAATATTGAGCCATTGTTTTATACACCAGAGACTAAAAATAATTATATTAAAAGCATCTACATTTCTGTACATTTTAGAATAAGCATTGGTAATACATCAATGTATGAGTCCCCTGAGATTATACTATTTCGCGATTCGTATCTCCTTAATATTTAGCTAAAGCCTGATATATTTGATATTACTGAGAGCTTTTTGAGCTTTAAAACTCTACATAGATGCATAACAAAAGTCCGCTAGACATTTATTAGTTTATGGTTTTGAAATTAACGAGAGGTATAATTAACAGGCCACATAATTATTGTCTTTATTATCCTATAGATATTATCTATGTTTAAAAAAAAATATCTATTGTATATGGTTTTTTTTTTAATTTAAGAATTACATATATGTATGTATAATGTATATATAACTATGGACGTTTCGATTTATTTAAATGTTTTAAATAATTTGAATTATTATATTATATTATACAAGAATCTTAAAAATTGCATTTACGCATTCTGCTACCCTTCTTTTATCACCTCTCATAATTTCTGGTAAAAATATTTAGTGAAGCGTAATTTCGATCCTATTCTTTTATTATATGTATAGATATAAATATAATAATATGTATTTTATGTGTTATTGCGTTGTGTTAACGGTACATATTTATTATTCTGTTCTTATTTTAAATTGTATCTTGTAAAGTTTTCCATTTTAATACATCTTTAATAATTATCCTTATTATATTCATATAATATATACTTTAAATATCAATTATAGATTCTCGATATACGAGTACATACCAGAAGTACAAGTTCTAATACGTCTAAGACATGTTCAAATGTTAGCTTTCAGCAACCAAAGTCAGTTAGTGTTCACTAAGGAAATACATACACTTAGGGAAGTTGACTGATGTCCTCCACTAACGATCTATTCCGTTTCCATGACATTAGAGCGGGCGCTTTGTCATTCTTCTCTTTCAGGTAAAAACCTACACGAGTTGATTTTAATTTGTTTGACTTTTGATGAGATTAGGCAAACATTAACTTTAGCGGTTACCCTTTTCTGTAATCAAATAACTTAAATGAAAATATTTTTCGCTTAATTTGTAATTATTAAAATAAATTTTCTATTTTAACGCCTCTGGTGTTCAGTATTACGGAGAAACGGGTTATAAAAAGAATATTGTTTAAGTCGGACAGGCCATAGATCAGTAAAAAAAATGATTAGTGAAATGGACACAGACATACAGAGCATTTGCCCCATGCCCCGCTAGGGGATTTGAGAATATGCTTATACATATGTATTAATAAAACTATAAGTTACCATAATCAACACACAGTTGATTTGGGGCCCAAACTAACCAAACTAAAAGTACTATACTTATTTGCTTAGTATTAAAAATATAAAAATAAATACTTACGGCCTTATACTTAAACGTATTATTAGCTTGATATAGATAAATTATGTTTTGTTTCTTTCGTTCTGTAGTCTTTTTATATTCAATAGAGCGAGTCAAAACATATTTTAACTACATCAACCTTATAATACGTTAATGAATAGGGCCGTTACATTTTTATACAATTTAATATAAAATTTACATTAATCATGGCCTAATTAACTTTCTTAACTTACAAAAGAAATCGATGTTCCAATGCAAAGTAAAAGCCACAAGTCTTGGATAACTTAGTTTTCCCCAATGCAATTAACGTCTTCAATCGCGGCAAAGTATTTTTTTCTTCTTTGAATTTTAATTGAACACAGTCAGCAACCTAGTTACAATTTGTTAGGCGCAGCGAGGCAAGACAGTCTGTAGCGTTTCAATTGGAGTTCTTTGTGCACAACAAAGCTTGAATCGGCTAACAAATAATACGAGATACGATGTATGCTACGATATATCTCACAATGTATAAAATGGTCTTGAAATTAAAGTTAGAAGGAACTTGATCTGTCAGCGGATTTACTACATTCTATGAATTACTATTTCATAGAGTCGTGTGAGTATATGACAAACAAATCAATCCCATTCTTAAATAAGGTACTTAAGGAAATTTTCCTTAGTAAATAAGGATTGACAAACTTCATAGATACCTTAAAATGGAATTAAGAAAATAGCTGAAACATACAACGAGAGGTTTCACCATCATATGAAAATATCGAGGCCATCCATCCTTCACCACACCATCACACACCTAGTGCGAAAGCTTAAAAAGGGACAACCCTTCGTTTTTGTATAATGAATGTGACAAAGTTTAGTGCTGTGCAAGGAACACTACAAATATATCTCCCCTTATGATAGATGGAAAAGGAAATTGTTAAAATACACTATCTTAGTAAGTTTACTATAGAAAAAAATAGAAATAAGCCTTAAGCGTTATGATAAATTGCTTTTCAGCAAGTCTGCATAGATATTTAAAAAAAAACAGAAGGTCAACGTGCAAATTCCGGATTCAATGTATTTGTTCGCTGGATCCCATTGATAGGGGGACAGATTGAAGATTTTTTTCTTTTTGTTCCCCTAAGGGTACTCGGTGACAGTAATAATTCGGAATTCCTTCGATTTGCAAATCTTAAGGGGTGGCGGAGATTATGTATCATTCTATATTTTTAATAAATCCATCCGACTGCCACTTCTATTTTATTCTGTACTTGCTTGGGCCCGCGAATTCGTTCACACGAAATTATCATTAAATGACAATAACTTTTCTTCCCGACGGACGTCCAATTATGATGAAATAAAGTTTAATGTTGCTCCAGGTAAAATCACAAGTCAAAATTGTCAATCAGTTTAGTAATTTAAGAGATTAACGTGAAAAAATAGATCCTTTCTTTCATAATTTCCTCTGAATTTCTGGTGTATTCAAAGTTCAGAATCGGCGATTCGACTAATTTATTTTATGTATAGATCGTTATTAGATAAATAAGATCAGGTTGAACTGTGGTAAAATACTTGCTACAGGTTTATTAAATATACATATGTTTATAAAGATTTTACAAACCGTTTCCCTTTTTAAATTGAAATATTTACCGTATTACCGAAACCCATGATTGTAATTCAATTAAAAATCAATTATTCGTCTTTCGGGCGCGTCTTTTAAACATGATTTTTTTGTGAATATTCACATTTTTTCAAGTACCAAGAGAGTTTGGACCCAAAAATCTGCACGAGCGTACACCATCATCAATACTTGTACCTGTATACTCTTTCTTTGAAAACTGGAAACGTTAGGACTGAGTAGTGAGTACATTCTATACGATAAATGGATTATATCATAGTGATTCTTGATCTTCCTTGTGTCATTATAGTTTATAATTTGCCACAATGACACCGTATCAGCATCATAGGCGGTCGTATTACAATCAGCAATATCTTAGACACCTTTTGCAAGAGAACGTTTTTTATTATGTTAGCTATCGACAGACGAGCACGAGGTTCACTCGATGGTAGCCCAGCTATAGAACATCAGTAAATGATGCGCTATCGATCTACTTTTTACTTCGAGCATTCGGAAATCCATTACAACACTGCGCATGTTACATCGGTCATTCTTTTATTATGTATGTCAAGTGTTAACCACAAGTTGTGGACCAAAAAAATTAAAAAAAACGTAAAAAAGAGTAACGATATTTTCTTATCAACGTCCAATTCAGTACTTAGTCTAACCTTGGAATTCCCTTTATATTTCTAATTTCAGCGCGAAGCTATAGAGGCTTAACGCAGGTTACAACTGCTATAATTCTAGACGTCTAGGAAGTTGCGAAAAGCGTTGAAGTTGCCACAAAAATTTGTAGGTACTGTATACTTTCTAAAGGAAAGCTGGAAAAGGGAGTTTAAAGAAGTCTTTACATTTTGTGTATTTTTAAGATGCTTTTTGAAAACTTTATTCGCTCGCTCGCGAAAAATCCCTTCTAATCATTGACATAGTATTATTGATCGAAGCTACTAATACATATTATAAATGTGAATGTAAGTTTGTTTGTTACGCTTTCACGCCAAAGCTTCTCTACTTCAACCAATTATAATGAACTAAGTTTCATTACAATTGGTACATATTTTTAGAGGTTTGAGAAAGGATATAGAGTACTTTTTATTTAAAAAAAAACATTTTATAGAGACTATTGCTTGTCAAAAAATAGACCCGTGCGAAGCCGGGGCGCTAGTAATAATATAAAAAAGATCAAGTATCTTATATTTCGTAGGTATTTATTTCATACGAGTATTATAAATATTTGTAATTATTATATTCCGTATAACATATTGCCCGCAGTTTCGCAATATTGGAAAAAACAAGATTTCTTAGAATAAAAGTGGCCCAGGTTTTAAACAATACCAAATTCTATCAAAATTGGTTTAGCGGTGTGGTCGTTAAAACGTTACAGAGAATCAAGCAGATTGACTTTCGTACACAATAAAACGTATAGATAATAGGAGTCTGCCTCAAAAATGCAAACTCACTGTTGGTATCCGCATCACACAGGGTTGCCAACTTTGAGATAAAAGAAAAATTGTATTCAGTTCAATTATTTATTGAACTGAATACAATTTCACTCCTGGCAACCCTTATTTTATATGAGATCAGCCCATATGACTGGCGGATCAATTGTCTGTACGTCACGTCACGATCGTCGTTAATAATGACTCAATTCATTGATTGTTTACACAAATGAAGAACATCCTATCGTTTTTGGGTAGGTAGGGCAGGTAATACTCGTTATACCTCTATCGTGGTTTGATAAAGGTGAAATACAACATTAATTGCTGTCAGGGGGCGTCGGGCGAAACAAAAGCCGCTTGTTTTTTGGAACTATTGTCTGCCATCCCTCCGTCACGGTCGTTGGCAGCGACGAAAAATGTTTCAAGCCACGATGTCTTGTAATGAAATTATGTTCAGAACTTTTTTTAAATTTAGCAACGTAAAAAATATGACATGTATCTACCTATATTATATTAATTTATACACATAAAGGTGATCACATCTGATGATCACCCAATCCGAAATCGCTAAAGCTTATTTAGATAGGTAGAAACTAAAATACTCTTGTTTGTCACACAAAAATATTATAATATACAGAAAAACGAAAAATATTAGACTAACGGCGGTGTTGTAGCTTTTTTGTTAGACCTAACCTATAAAACATTTTTCTTTATTACAGAGCAACCGAGTAGGCTGGTTACGCCTATGGAAATGTAGGACTTAAATGTCTCAGATGCGTTGTCGGCCTCTTAAAAATGTATAGGCTAGTATTAAGCTATCAAAAGTCATAATTAGATGGAAATTATTCACAAAACATAGCTACATGAAGGTACCTACTTAAATATAATAAAACTAAAAAACATTTTCTAAAGTTTTTATCGAATGATATATGAATTCGTGTAAAGGTCTATACTCTATAACACTATAATTAAGAAGAAGATTATATCTTTCAAAAAATTAAGATACTTATACGAGGAAGTATGTCCGGGATAGGCTATTTTTGAAGTTGGGAAAACATCCCAGTTTTCTTCATGCAGAATACCACTGAACTGTTATTTTAAAAGCTAAAAAAGTATGACAAATAATACCTAAAGTAAAATTACATTGTTATGAATGACACTGATTTACTGAGTAATTCGAAAGCTTTTAAAGCTCACCAATTTTCAAATATTTCTTAATGTCCGGTTAGTTTTCAAGGTCACTTGGGCCGGAAACAATAGCATCAATTGGAAAAAAAATATCAAATATTTCTGAATTTAATATATAGTCTAATTAATTCTTGAAGCTTACCATCTTGTTTCACAGTGTTTCCCAGCGGCCCATGGCTGGCTAGCCACGCTAAGAAAATCCATCTCAGCATGAGGCCGGAGCTGTCTCCACGTCGCAACTCAGGCTGGTTGTGGAAGTGCCTCGTAGTCGGCCTTTGCCGTGCCATATTCCATCCAATCTCATTGGCCAGAACGGTTTTACACTTTTATCACTAATTGTTTCATTGACACAAACATATCTTCTTGAAAACTAAAAACAATTTCATTGTTGATTTTTATTTTTATAGCTACAAAAATTTCCTATAAATAATAATGATACATTGCTGTTTTATGCTCTCAAAATAAGAAAGTGCCCTGAACAATATGTTATCTAAAAATCTTTAATTACCAGTTTCGTTTCGTAATGAATCAATTAAAATAAATATGGTCACGTAGCTAACTAAAATTAAATTCACTTTATTCGAGTGCTTTTCAGCAATTCATCTTATTACTCAATGAACACTACTTACTATTTATTAAAATCTGCGGGTTAATTATCTAGTATGAGAATATTTCTTAATTCATTCATAATCAAACTTAAGAGAAACAATACATTTGTTACTTTTTTTATAGACACATTAAAAAATAATTTACGATTTAACAACTACTTGCAATATCTATTTACCTAATTAATTTTAAATTAAAATAGATGATTAAGTTCTTTGTTAAATTCATAATCAAGAACTGTAACAGATCAACCGATTTGACACTTTTACAAGTTAAGGTACGCCACTTACTACTTTACTCTTCCTGGGTACTGTTGATCTTTAATCTGTTTAAATTATACTCATTACCGTTTAATCGGTAGGTAAGATTTTAGGCATCTGTTGTGGAAACAGATTATAGGTAGTATATAATTTAATTTAAATTAATAATATAAAATATTTTATGGATATTTACTTATAGTGACAACGATAAATAGAAATCAAAGATAAGCAGTTACTTCTTTTTAATTCTTGAATTTTAACAGCAATGAAGCTAAGCCATTCAGAATAGTAAATGTTACTAGACAAATAGACAAAAGCCGTCGCGAACTACCATTATGAAGCACTCGATCATATGCCTTTCGGGACAATGACGAACTGAACACCATAATTCATGACTATACTTTCCTAAAACAACGCTAAACACAGCTTAAACACGCAAAACGAGACCGTATTACGATTGCAATAAAGACTATAAGAAGTGTTGGAAAATTTTCTATGTTTTACCTTTAGTCACGCGATCTGCTTATTGGAAGAATAAAAATAACATTATTAGGCAGGGAAGTTCAAATTATGATCACGATTTCAGGAGCGTGTTCAATCGTACCCCCGTTGTAATAAATTTTGCCTCAACGACCATTTTTAGGTCATTTTAGGTGGCGTAATAAAATGATAAAATTAGCGTCCAGTATCATAAATTGCGGTGATGTTACATTGGGTTAATAAATGTTATATTGAAAAAAATCGTTTAATGGTTTGTAGGCATTTTTGTAAATATTCATGGACACAAAAGCTCATTGTGTTATACCAGACAATAAATTATTGTATTATGAACCCAATAATATTTTATGAGGTAATTGGATGTAAATACAATCTCGAGAGGCTTTTAAAAATCAAGCGTATGAGTCAAGGATACACAAATTATAACTACTTTTTCTTAACACTTTAAAATGGCTTTCAATTTTATTCATTAATCAACAATGATTTCCATAAGAAAGTTTGTTATTATATAATAATATATATATGGCAATTAATATTTAAAAAAATTAACATATTGTAACAGATACAATAATTAATCTGCAGCAGATTATTCAAAAATCGTTAACATCCTATTTTGTTAACACGAGTATTGTAAAAGATTTTTAAAATCTCTTACAATTTTTATAAAATAATTATTATTATTAGTTATTTTTTAGTTTTTAATGAGTCTTCGGAAAATAAATTGTATAAGGTAAGGTTTATATAGAAACATTGCGTCCAAGTGTGGCTGGTTCAATTCTCGAAACCGAAAAACGCGTTTTCAATCTATGAATGATGTTATAGTGTCGGAATTTCGAAATTCTTCTCATTCGATTAATTTCCGAAACGATAAAACGAAAGGAAAACATTTTGAAACACACAACCAAACATGTTATACAGAAAATAATAAATATATGACGGGATTAGAACCCGCGACCAATCTGAACTCAAGATAGCTAAACCCAACGCGCCAACGAGACCGTCATAATACTTCTTTGAATAAGTTTGTTTGATTTAAAAAACATTTGTATTCAAGTCATTATACTCAAGATGTTTTTATTCGTTTGTGGGTTTGAGTGCCAGGTGTCTGTGGTTAACTTTTTTCTTTTAATCACGTCGTATTGAGATACATTGAAAACCACACAAAAACATAAATAATGCATCTTGCGTGTTCGCTATTACCAGCTGTCTTATAAAAAGTTTCAAGATATGTATTTTACAAGGGAGAGAAGATATAGGACAAGATGTATAACGCTACGTTTAAGGTTTATTATATCTTTATCTATACTTAAATAACAGGAGCTTTTGGACGGGCTCATGGTCGCGTTGGATAATATACCTCCCTTGCGTTTCGATGGGTCGCAGTTTCGAATCCTACCGGGTTGACTTATTTGTAATTTTCTATAAACATGATTTCACTAGGTCTGGTCACTATCGATTAGATTTTGAAAAATTGGAGAATTTTTGAAGCCTGTGAAGGTGGATAGCATAAGCACCGAGGCCACAGTAGCGTGCTAAGCGATTCCTTGAGCCCCAAAAACACGGTGCTGACAGTAATAATTTTTTTTAGGTTTGGTCAAAGTCGAAAAAGTCGTGAAGTATATTCGTGCGGAATCGTCGATGTTTAAACATAAGTATCTATTTTATATTGAAACTGCTACAGAGGTAGGTGATACAATGGAAGCTAATATATTATAATTAATTTAATAAATATCTTTAATTTCCTTACCTCTCACGGAAATAAATCTTCCTAACAAGGATTTCATTAATTTGACTGAGATTAGTGTTGAGTAGGACATACAAGATGCGGTACATTTGTCCCGGACATGACGTCAAAACGTAAGAGCGGCTCGAAATTATAAAATGTACTACTTCAAATTTTATGTCGCGCTCGTTTTTTCTCGATGTATTTGGGTCTTAAATCGTTGTAATAATGTTTAGTGCATATTAACTCAAACAAAAAGATTTTTTAAATATAATTCGTATACGTATATAAGTCAAAAAGAGGCTATTCTTACAAACTCTTTTTGAAGTCATCTACTACCCAACACTAACTGAGATATTTAGTTATCAATGTTTTTTGTTGTTATTATAAATGTATGTAATATTTGACATTTTAAGAAATTTGATTGATTGATACAATATAAACCAATGTATCTCACTAGCCTGAGGCAAATTTGTAGCCAAGAGTATAGTTATACTCCTAAGTGACTTGGGAGGGTTCGCTCGAAAACACATGCAGTGCCTTAAGGCAATAATGATAATTTATAGATATACTATGCTATATTATTATTATGGATTATTTTCTACGCATAATAATGTATGTATTGATCGAAACTATAACTAATTATTTAGATACTCAAAGATCAGTTTAATAACATTATTTATTATCATCATTTTATTATTATCCGCCATTGTCGGAAAAGAACACTTCACTATTCTAATATTCCAAATTTGCTTTAAAAAGTCATATACCAATTTAAATTTAGTATACATAAACTGTGCGGGAGCAAGACTGAATTTTCGAATTGTATAAATGTAGAGTCCATTATTGGCCTCAAAATTAACATTTATATAAATGAGTATGTAAGACTGTAGTAAATACTCGTATATGAACAGACAGCATTCATTTCTACACGAATCATTTTAGTCAACTAGGCTTTTATTTCACCTTTCAGAGGTTTTCATCTGGAAATAAGTGGGTCAAACTCGCAGGACGGCGAGATGGAAAAAGGGTTTGTCGCATGAACTTTAGTGTATTAATATTTATGGGCTACTTGGATGATTCTTTTGGCGAAGTCTGCTTAGAGATGTACTCTTTTATACACTTTGGTTACTCTTGTTTTGGGTGTTGGGATACCAGTAAATCATAGGGGTTAGGGTTTATATGCATAAAACAGGATTATTGCTTTAATGTTATAAAATGTGTATTTTTTATTTGTTTAAATAATTTTATAAAAATATATAATATAACTCAATTATTATAATAAAAAAATCAAAAGAAGAATTCCAAAGATTGTTTTTAGAATTTATTTAAAACATTGTTTAATTAAATTATTATTTGTTTTATTAATTAAAATCTAAAAAGATTTATAGAAAATTTTAAATATGTAAGACCCAACTGGAAATGAACTAAGTCTCCATTTCATCTAAAGTATCCCTACGCTCCTAAACCTTCTTGGTTAACCATGGATAAATAAAGGTTTTAAATTGTTTAATAAATAGTAAAATATGAGGTATGTCTATATTCAGTGCTACTAGAAACAAATTAGGGATCGAAATTATTAAGCGACCCTCGTTAATTCCCGTTAAATTTAAATTAAATTACTTAATGTAGTGAATACATTATGAAATAGCAAACCCAAAATAGGATACCAATAGTTTGTACGTTACCTCTATATTACAGTCTGTTGTTTTGTTATCTCGAAAATTGATTTAAACGATGTAGAGAAGTTTACTAACCGTCAAATACGTTACACTATTTTTCCTAATGTCACTTATTCTGACACTAAATACTTTGATTTTAAATTGATCAATAAACTTATTAATTTAAGCTATATGAATTACTTAAAAATATTAAAATAATTTTCAGTAAAGACCGGTTATTGAATAACTTTAAGCAAAATCTTCAAACTTAAGGACCGCTATAAGTCAACTCTACAAACTCATTTCAATTAGTAAAGACCCGACACTCCATCACGTTTGATTTCATTGATCCCAAGTTTATCGCCCTTATATCAAGTTTCTAAAACGTCGCAGTATTGATTTCAACGAAACTTTAGTTAACCCATGAAATAATAAGTTTGATGTAAGTCAAAGTTCTAATTAATGTAGATTGCAACTCTATAAACTTATAGACAGGGCTTTCGGAGCTTTCTACAAGGATATTACTTATGCAGAAATACGCTCTTAGTAAATCAAGGAGTCTGGATGTTTCTAAAAGCTATTCATGTTTAAAATTATGAAGTTAATCAATATAATATGCGCTTTGTTGGACTTGGACTCGAAGAACGGTAGTGCTTGTTTGGACTACTTTATCCGGATATTGTTAAACTCTTGCCAAGTTTGTTTATCTTAGAAATACGGACAAAACCGATAATATATTGTATGTAGAATTATACCTCATTAGCTTTTGCTTATGAATACGCCGGTTTGTTATAATCAGGATATTTGAAAGATATATTTATGCCGTAAAAAATAAATAATTTTAGTTATTTATGAAAATGTATAATACGAGTATGTCATAAAAGCTACTTTATTTACTTCAATATAAAAAAAAAAACGAAAATAATTATTTATTTAAAAGCCCGCGGAAAAATTATGTAGGTATGTTCCGTCCCCAGATACGTCTACTTTTCGATAAATTAATCGCCTGATATAACAGTAACATTGCGCTGTCGTCCTCACACGTGCAGTAAAAATAAATACACGATTATTTTTAAGGAAAATAACCCTTATTACACGGTTTCATAGGTTACTTTCGTACAAAGGATAAAATGTCAAATCCATCTGACAGCTGTCAGTCACAAGTGACACGGCAACCAGTCGCGGTCCCGCTTTTTCGCTTGAGCGCTCGTTTAGTACTTTGAGGGGTTACATTATGAAAATAGAAAATAATTTGATACATCCGGAAATTCTTGAAAATTGACTTGAATAAAATTACATCTACAATTAATCAAGCAAATCACAATTCATCCCCTGACTGCTCCTTCTCTTTCCTATGTCATTTTAAGATCTAATTTGAGTAGTTTACCGTTAAACTCATTTTATAGACTGATAGATAAGAACTAAAAGACAAAGAACTTTTGAGTCGTAACGTCCTAGTATGAATTGTCTATTTGCGACAGCCTAAATGTATGTGAGAGTTCGAATAAACTTGATAAATCAATCTCGTCAATGCCCTCCAATCTAAGCAGCTATCAACTGAATTACAACTAGTTACCATAGACACACATGTATATTCGTACATATTATTCGTCCCTTTTCTTGATCAGACCAGCCTGTTATCAGTTAACTACTGTTAATAAATGAATCACATATCAGTATCGTCAAAAAAAAAATTATCTTAACTTTTTTACTTCTTCGAGAGGAATTGAGAATTATTTTTAGTAACAATGGTTGAATAACATTATAATATGTTACTCTTTAGTTAGACAAACATTTTCATCATTCATATTATAGGTACCAAATAAAAACATCCAAACAGACTATCTTAATTTAATATGCCTTCTTCTTCGTAATCTTTACTAAATTAAAGACACAACATTTTTGTAAACAAGTTTTAAACTCTCTGATGCTACAAGTTCATATCATACATATTGGTAGTACATATTTTTTTAACCGTTCTAAAATGCATAACTTTATATGTCTATACATAAGTATCCTTAGAAGCGTTGGAACAAAACCGGTCGAATTGTTGATAACTTCCGGAGCGAAAGAAATAAGACGTAGAAATAAAACTGAATAGTTTCTTGTTCTTATTTTGGTTGGTTTCACGTGATGCTTTTATTTCTTTTGGCCAGACGTCTGCTGGCACAGTACTTTTTCTTACAACATTATGTTTATTGAGCTCGTTTGACTAATTTCTTATTCTTACATAGATATTTATATGCTGTTTGCATTTATTAACAATCTATATTGTTACTAGCAACGCGACCCGGCTTCACACGGGTGCAATGTAGTTGACACAAAAAATATAGCCTATGTTACTCACTAATAATGTAGCTTTCTATTGGTAATATAATTTTTATAAAATCTGTCCAGTAGTTTTTGAGTTCATTCATAACATACAAAAATACAAGATTTCAAAAATACAAATCCTTCCTCTTTATAATATTAGTATAGAGTGAAAAGTTCAATAAGATAATTAATTCGTAATTGAAATGTAGTAAACTCTACATAGTATTAAATTAAATGAAAATAAAAACTCTACATAACTATGTAGAGTTTATATTGTCAATTTATATAGAGCTAACTAGCTCAACAAAATATTTTGTTATCTTATTGAATGCCCTTATTTCTGCGCTATAAATTACGCTATAAGTGATGTTAATAGTAAAACAATAAATTTTGTGCCGGAACCTACGTTATTCACCCATTTTCAGATACCTAGCAATGATTTATAACTTCAATATCCATAACATTTGCTATGGGTATCCATTACACATAAAATATTTTATAAAAAGACGAATTAATATATTAATATAAATTTACTATACGATTATAAAACGATTATAAAACGATAGTTAATTCGTTAAGATTTGGGAATATCGAAAATTAGAATACGTTACAGATTTTAAATCGAAAGTATAAATTAAAAAGAAATGGAAGAGCAATTTTCTTTTTAGTTAATACTACTTACATCATACCTGGAATAATATCTTAACCTTAAACATTTTATCATTTTCAGTGAGTGACGTTTTTAAAAATGGAATTACATCGATTGTATTTTTTTATGTTTTAACTTTTATTTATGTAATTAAATACTCATACTCTTTCAACATAAAGAATAGAATAAGAATCAGTATTATAAATTGCTTTTTATTTCACAACCACGTTCTTATAATTCTACTTAGTTGATAAGAATATAAGAAAGAGGTTGTAGGAGCTGGAACGTAAGAACTGAAGAATAGAAATGCCTGTGACCGGTTGCTGAGTTGCAAAGCTATTAAGTTTCAGTCTACTTGATAATTAATTAGAAATATTGGATAAAATATGAAATTAACTACAGAACCTCTGTTTATAAGAAAAAGTAAAGAGTAGATTTCAAGAGTGTAAGATATTATGTGGTTGTATAGTTTTTACATGTGGCAATGACATATTAGTAGGTATTAATACAAAAGGCTTAAACGACTGTATAAAGAGACAATAGACTTAATATAGAGTGAATGAATCGCGTCTTAGTTGATCATTCTACTTTCATGTTACAAAAGTTAAATAAGTGGGCTTCTTCACAACTTCAACTAAACAGGTGTATATAATTTGATTTCTTTATACATACATTAAAAATAGTATATGTCTTTTCTGTTGTTTTATCATATTTGTGTACATAAGAGTCTACTGATTGATACAAAAATAATTATATTTATATAGGTATATATGTCTCTAATGTATCCTACAAATTTACTTCTTTAATAGTTTGATATTGTATTCTGATGATGATAATTGCTGGATTGAATGTTAGTCAGTCTTTCTTTTGTTTAATCTTCACGCTATAAATGGAAAATCCTTAAAATAGCATAATCGAAATAAAGTTAGAAAATAAATTACTCGCAATAAGATACCTCAATAGCGACAGGTAATTTATTCATAAAACTAATAGAAAAGTAAATTTTTAATAAATAAATAAACAAAGCATAATATTATGCACAAGCATAAGTCATTGTTATTATTGCCACAAGGCAAGATAATTCTTAATTAATGTATTACGAAACGTCACATATATTCAAAGAGGTGAATGATAAGTATAAAAATTTGCAACACAAATCGCACTGCAGTATCTAGTGCAGAGGTTTTTGTATGACGGTTTCAAGAAATTCTGATTAGCATATTATACAGGGCACCTACTTCTATTTTGTACCAAAACTTATATTATATCAATAAACCCTATCTTTACCCCGAGTCAGATGGCACATTACCGATTAAATAGCACAGTTACGACCGATTTATCGCTGTACAAAATGTTGTTTTATATCATTATTCAAGATACTAGGACGCTGTGCAAAGCTTCTTGTCATTAGCACTAGTTGGGTTAAGTTTTTTCACATTTCATAACAGAAAGCACTTCGTTTAACACAAACACTGTGTAGTTACAAATGTTTTTTTTGTGATTGGTAGGAATTATTTTTGGGTTATATTGTTGTATTTTGTATGAGATGACCAATAAAACGCGACGTTGAACACATACGCCCGAAGCGCGCGCATTCGGCCAACTGAATTGTATTACCCTACCCAGCCTACGGGACGAAAGGTACCTATTCACCCGGCCGGCGCAGAGAGCAAAGACTATGATGCGTTCCGTTTCACTCACCCAAGCTACTATTGTCAGATATGATAGAATACAAAATAAATTACTTGCATTAAAATAACTAAGATTAATTTATTTACAAAAATATAGAGCATTTATATTGTGCTCTACATATTTTTTATGGTCTTTATTCTTTTAATTTATTTATTTATTGTGATCATACTTTTGAATAGACATCTCTAAATTTTTTTTACTTTTTTTAATATTAAGAAAATCAAGTTAATCTTTCTTTATTTATATAAATATAAGATGTAGAGTTCTTAAGTAGAGGCTCTAGAATTTTAAAAATAAATACATAAATTCGTGAACTTTCAAAATAAAAGCCAATTGAGCTTCAGATGAATAACTTGTGAAATTCCTATCTTCCTATACTAAAATACTAGCATATTATGTGTCATGGGGATTTTTAATGTTACTCGGTACAACTTTAAAAATTGCGTATAAAGAAACGTACATGAAATCGTCTAGAAACATGCTTTCTCACTCATACAGATTTTAACAAAAGTTGACGGAATCATTTGCCTTATGTCTCAACTCTCAACCCACCGCCACGCGCCATCCCTATGCATACCCTTACCCTTTTTTAAACCAGGCGTTCTACCAACCAGTATTATCTGACCCGTAACTCTGCTTACTGTAACCATTTTTTATGAATTGAATAGTACGGATAGAATAAACGTTCGGGGTTTCCTTATTAATGGTTTGGCATGGGCCATATGGATGTAGGATCCCGATTTTTAGGGCTAACAAATTAAAGGGGCGAAAAATCCCAGAACGTCGGGTTTATTGACATTTCACTGGGCATTAATTAAGGCTTACAAGGGTATCTAAAAGTTATTGACACAACGTGTAATTTTAAAATACGAGTTCAAGTTTTCATTAATTCCAATTGGTTTGTAACTTACGCTGGTTCAAGCTTTTATTTTTCATTACATTAAACAGATTCTTACCAAATGATTAAAAGTTTTTTTTTTTCAAATATGTATACTTTTAATATAATTGATGATTAAGAAAGTGTTTTGAAACTTTCATTTATATTACATATTTTATAAATTATTTTCTAAGATGTGATATTTTAAATTCTTTTTTTGTATAAATTTTATTCTTAAACAAAATATTATAGAAACTATAAAAATAATAGTTCGAGTGTATTTGATTTAGAATTTTTAATTTAAACTAATTTACGTGACACCTCTCGCCTTTTCTCAAATTCAAACAGAACATAGGTACAATAATTGTACTGTGGAAACCAGACCGCTTTTTGTTACTTACCTACCTAGTATCTGCGCTGGCCGACAGAGGGCACTTCCCACAATATTTTTATTTATAGATATGTCACGGTAAGAGTGAATAATTGAAGATTATTAATAATTATCTATTAAAATTAATAATTACCGAAAGTCGAGGTTAAAGTGATAAATTAATCACATTTGTCGGTCAGAAGGTCTAAGATTCATACAGTTTATGAAAAACAAAGCTTTTCATTCAGGAATAAATACGAGTCCTTATGAATCATAAAGGATGCCATAAAACTCCATAGAAAAAAAAATGCACGCAAACTCAAACAAAAGGATATAGGGTGGTGCGGTGGTCACTAAAGGGTTTTGAAGTTCTAGGTTAGGTTATGTTGGTATGGTGACCACCGAGCACGAGTCGAGCGAGCGAAGCGAGCGGTGCCGCGGTAGCGGCCGATGAGTGCCAGAACCGAATCCTACTTATTTTACTTGGCTTCATAAAATTGTTTTAAAGTAAAATATTATAAATAAATACCTGCTGGTCAAAAAAAATTGGGTTTTTATTTATTTTATAACTTTTACCAATATGTGTCGTGAATTATTAATAATTACTATGTACTAAAATTAATAAATTTCGATCGTTTATTCACATTTACCAAAACATGTGTTTATTATTAATAATTTTGTAAAAATATTAATAATTTTCAATTAATTAGATTTACCGTAACAGATATACACTAAAGCCTCTTTGAAACTACTAACAAATAATGATATTATATCATTTTTTGTTAAACATTTACTAAGGTTTTTATTCATTCTATCGATTCTCAAGCCAATGATTAACAACATCAAGCAATTTTAAAGGAGCAGAAGCCACAAACCATTATCGAGAAGTAGGTACCTATTCGAATCGTCGATGTCGACGATACGTGACTTCAAAAAAGGAGGAAGTTCTCAATTCGACTGTTTCTTTTTGTATGTTTGTGAAGCTATAATTGCACCAATTATGCATGGATTTTGGATGGTGCCAGCCAAGAAAGACAGTTTAATCTGCCTTTGGAACAAACTTCGAACGGTACAGTGTGGCGGCAAGCCGACTTCAAAAATAACTGTTTATAAATATTAAATAGATATACATATATAGTTTCAATATTTCTTTTGATTGTCCTTTAAGGTTTTTGCTTTGAAGTAATTAAATTATTACCTATATTTTTAATTTTTAGTTTAAGTTTGTACATATAGTTTTGAAGTCGGTTTTTGTTTTTTTTTTAATAATTTTATTCGCAAGTTGTTCATGTTAGGCCCTCAGATAATTTATAACCTAATTTAGTAATATTAGAAAACTGTTATTTATACAATTTGCTCTATATCGGATTCGATTGAAACCTGCTTCTTTATGATATACTCTGATTTCCTTATTTTTTATGTTAGAAATCAACAGACGAGCGTGGAGTTGACTTGATGGTGGTACCTCAGCCATAGGACATCAGTCAATGATGCGCTGTCGATCTAGTATACTCTCAAATTTTATAATTTTATGATATGAGGTATTTAATTTAAATAAACCGTACAGAATATTATATTTTATTTTACAAAAGTATACATTCCTTATATGTAGTTCACTTATATTAATACATTTTTACAACTATTCTAAATACCTGGAAACTTATTATTATTTAATTTAAATCTCTTGATTTACATTTTGTCCGACTCCCATATTATCTGCAATAATTACTTTTATGCTTAAATTACATATCGGTCTTTTCTCGTCACTTTACACTTACCAAAATCTTTTTTTTTGTTCAAATATCAATTAGGAAACTGTATTAGTTTCTCAGGATCAACTGAATAATATTTGTACTTATCATTGTTTACTTAAAAAAGTATCTGCGGGTCAGAAAATCCTTTTTTCATGTTTTTCGTTTTTATGATAAATTATTGACAAATACATATTTTAGGACAAGGATCATTTTCAAAATATATGACACTATGATATTATTTTTTGAAACCATACATTTTTACAAAATTTATAAATCTTGATAGAAAGCAAGACGCTACTTTACTTTTTATATTTCTATTTTTTACTCTAAATAACAAAAACACACATTTTTACAAAATACTTTTTGAGCTTTTGGCAATTACAAATGTAATTTTTCGTAACCAATATTTCCTCTTGTAATAAATCAAAATATTTGTAGCAAATACTCATTTAAGTGACCTCGAAAGCTTTCTCGTTAAGTCGAACAAAATATATACACTTATCACACTAAATTAAATCTCATTATATGTACTCACTGGACGGATTTGTGTTTACAGAACAATTGTAGTGAGGTAGGTAATCGTACGAATTCACATCAAAATCTTTATAAAAATACAAAAGGCATTGAGCAAGTTATTCTACTTAATAACAATTATTGTTACAATATGAACGTATTTACATATATTATTAAATATAGAGTAATAATATTTGTAAATAATCAATAAAAATAATTTTTTATACATTTAGTAATGATCACAAAGTTATCTTGTCAGCCTTTATTGATTCAATAAAAGCTAATGATTTTTGCATCACTGTATGAGTTGATTAATTATCGTTGAAATAATTATTTACAAGATATTCTACATATTTGCAAGGGCATTTGCACTGTATCCGTATCGATCTAGTCTTACTTTCTTAATTAATAACACTATTGTGATTTCTCCTTGACTGTTATATGACCATTAATGTATCCATTTCTTCTTTCAGATCTGTGGTCTTCATCGATGTTTCCATTGTGTATTTCATGCATAATATTTTCAGTCTTTGCATTATCAGTCCTAAAAAGGCCATTAATTGGACTGTCTGGCCTAATTTGTCCATTCAGAGCATTGTCTGGCCTAATAACCCCATTCAGAGCATTGTCCGGCCTAACATGTCCATTCATAAGATGGAAACCGTTGGTTATAGTGTGACCATTAGGAATGAAACCATTAGTATTATTATTGCAAGAGTCAACTCTCTGTTTTGGTTTCTCAGGTTTGTAGGCGTGCATGTAGAAGTTCATGAAGAGAACTATGAAAATTGACGAATGTAATATTAAACCGGACGCGATGATCCTGAAACAAATCAAACGTTAATTATTGATAATAAAACGTTAATAATGTAATACCTATCTTATATTAATTTTAATGCAATAAACTGCTGTTTTAAATTAATTGGAGACAGGTTTAATAAACAATAAACCAAAGCAATTTTGTGATGGTCGTTAAATTTAACAATATATGTACATTCAATATAACATAGAAATGTTAAAAAAATACGGATAAATAGGTTATCTTCGATATTTTTCAAACCAGTTAGGACTGTTTTCAAAAGCACGATGTGTTTTTTTTTTTTATATTAGAGGAGGCAAACGGGCAGGCGGCTCACCTGATGGTAAGTGACTACCGCCGCCCATGGACATCCTCAACACCAGGGGTCTTGAGGACGCGTTGCCGGCCTTTAAGAAAAGTATATGCTCGTCTCTTGAAGGTTACCAAGTCGTATCGGTTCGGAAAAACCGCCGGCGAGAGCTGGTTCCACAAAGTGGTAGTGCGTGGCAAAAAGTGCCTAAGGAAACGCGCAGTTGTGGATCGCCAGACATCGAGGTGGTGAGGATGGAACTTCGTGTTTTGTCGCGATGTCCGATGTTGGAATTCAGCAGCCGGGATTAATTCAAACAATTCCTCGGAACACTCCCCATGATATATGCGATAGAAGATGCAGAGTGATCCAACATCTCTACGCAGCGCCAAAGGATCAAACCGTTCGAAAAGAGTCTAATCGTCGACGATTCGAGCCGCTCTACGTTGAATGCGGTCAAATGGAATGAGCTGGTACTGGGGAGCCCCCGCCCAAAGGTGAGAACAATACTCCATGTGAGGCCGAATTTGCGCCTTATAAAGTTGTAGGCGATGGGCCGGCATGAAGTATTGTTTCGCCTTATTGAGCACACCAAGCTTCTTTGAGGCTAATTTAGCCTTCCCTTCCAGGTGACCACGAAACTGAACATCGCTCGATATGTCGACGCCGAGAATCCCGATACTGGCTGCGGCCGATAGTGAAGTGTTCTCAAAACGAAAAGTTTGTTTGTTTAGTAACTACAAAAGATCATTTGTCCAAAAGTACAAAAGATTTGGAAAGCAAAAACGTAGTAAATGACATTATCACTAGTTATAATAGCGATAGAATAATAGCATTCAGTCGTATGATCGATCATGAGGCTGAATTAGATATATTAAAAACTAGTGGACCCGGCAGACGTTGTTCTGCCACAATTTTGGCTTCGAAATTATACAATTATGCTTAGATTTGAATATGCCCATTTACCCACGACATGAGCTATCAAGATGGCGGAGATCCGAACCTAATTTATTTTTAAAAAAAAATTTGAACTTTTTTTTCTTGAATTTTTTCGATATTTTAATAGCTATTCTGTTATTCGAACAAATAAGATATCGTTAAAATCGTTGCAGCCGTTCTTGAGTTATAAATGGTGTAACTAACACAACTTTCTTTTATATATATACATTATAATTGTAGTGACTAAAAATGTCTACTGACGTAGAGTTGCAATTGTAAATTCAAAAGTAATAATTTTTTTTTGAAAAAATAATAACTTTTCTGTTCTGGTGAACAATTTTGGAATTGCATGTTACTACGTTGATGCTTTCTAGGGTCGATTATATATATTTTAAATAAGAACAAATGGATATGAGTATATGAGTAAATGAGTATATTTGAAATAAATGCACACACTAGTTATCACTGGCAATTTGTGACAATGGATAAAAAGTGGTGAAAATAAAAGACAAGATGACAATGGATTGATTAAAATTGTGTGTTTTAAAAAAATGGTATTTTTTATGATGAAATTTAATACAAGAGTGACCGATAGATTTAACGTAAAGAATAAAAATGCGATAACATACTTTGGATATCCACAATCATAGATAAGGGCACTTATCGAGTGGAACAACACCATGAAGAACTGGATCTGAAAGTAGAAAAAATACTGTATAATAGGAGAGTAAAATATTCATACTTAATATTATTGTAGTTTAGGTTATCTCAGATAACCTATCTCAGTTGTGTATCGTAAAGATCCACAATAATCAAAATGTATTTAATGTACTGAAACAGACTAAATTTTTAGCCAAATTCCTGTATAGTCATCGATTGGAAACGAGAGCTGCGCTTGCGAAAGTTTAAATATCTAACGCTATTTACTGGCCTTAACACAAGTGACTGGTATAGTTCTCTGGCACAGCCTTTACTATTAACGCCATAAATATTTTATACGCCGTTTAAATACAGTTTTGCAAGAAAAATTAAAAAAATAATTCGTCGGTATATAAAACTACCTACTATGCAAATTAGTGTCCATTGGACATTTATTGTATCTAAATTATGCCCTGCAGTTTAAGTCTTAAAAAGCACAAAAGAAAAAAATACATTAAAAGCACTTTGCTATAAAGCATCCTCTTGTCTTGCTTAGAAACTACTGGATAATTACTCGAGTAATACAACCATACGAGAAGACAATATTTTGAAGATTTTATTGTGAAAAGACCTCCCTAATCAAAGTACCAATCATTATTAGTTGAGCATATATGTACATTTCATGCGTTGGGCAGTAATCGAGCGTTTCGATGAATTGCTGGTTTAAATCAACACTTGTGATAAAAATTGTGTCCAGGTAATAAACTACCAGTCCTAGATGAAACGTGAAATGCATATTACCCGTTACGGTTGCGGTATATAAATATCGTTATGCTTGAAAGAAAATAATAGGTCAACAATACATCATTGACCGATGTTATATGGCTGAGATATCACCTATCATCATGTGATAACGCTCGTTTCTCAATATCTAATATAAAAAAAAGTTTTATGTAAATAATCAAAAGACGCTAAATAAATAAAAGTCAACGCAAAGTTTCTTGCAGATGATTGATTTGGAAACTCTAATAACTTTTTAAATCAAAGAATTAAATGTCATTAAGGTCAATAACGTTCCTTCTTTGAAGAGTATTTTTTTGCAATTCGCTGCTACCACAGTTGTATGAATAATAACAGTAAATCCAAGCACACATACATCGCTGTAGACGTTTCTATATAGACATATTTTTAGCTTTTCATTCTCTTGGTATATAATAAATAATGATTAATGCAACATTTATCTTTAAATATGAAAGAGGCGTGATGTATACATATGTAGTAAGATATATAAGAGTAGTACTGCTACTGGGGCTGTACGGTGTACCACGATCTCTACAAGCAGTATTGACGGGCTCGTTGGCGCGATCGGTAGAACATCTGCCGTGCGCATCGATGAGTCGGGGGTTCGAATCCTATCGGGACGACGTAACCCAACGACGACGACGACGATGCCCAAAGTAACCAGCCGGCCTAGCATGACAACAGCGACAAAATTTTGTCGACCGTTTTCTCGTGTTTCAATCGATTATCTCTTTATTTCTTCTGGGTCTAACATGACAATTACACTTAAAACTCGACTTTTATTATCAAAAATATATATATTTGTCGATCGAGATATCTTGTCTATCAAAATTGACGATTTCGAGATATAATATATCGTGGCGGTATATTATATCTCGAAATATATGGCGGTCATGCTAGGCCGGCAGATGTGGGAAAGTTTTGCTTACACAAAATTATAAAAATGTTGCCCACGTGGGGTTCGAACTCGCGACCCATCGGAGTGCAAGGTGAGTTTTTTAGCAAACGCGTAAACGAGCCCGTTAAAAGAGCTTTAGTGTTATTATTTATTATTTCGAAATATTAAAAATATAGTTACAACCGCTAAGTTTCACAACTGTGGGCTGTGAGTAAACTGTGAACCAGCTCATTTTATACCATAACTGATGGTTACGCTTCTGCACTTTCTCTCCTTACACTTTCGATTAAATGTTAGACAAACCACATTCACACTAATGATTTATGCATGGCAATATGTTACTTTAATAATTTATTTAAATTCTTATTTCTGCGAACATAGATTTAATTATGAATTGGACGTTCTACTCTATCATGTTCTATCATTCACGACTTCGTAAATGAAAGAGTATACAATACATTTTTTTAAATCATACACATCTGAACAACAATTTAAAAATTACTATCAAATAAGTATGTTTTTATTATTATTAATCATCAAAATATACGTAAGTTGGTGGTATCTTAGAATAATTGTGTGTTGTAATATTTTTACAGCAATATTCTATTATCACTGGCTCCTATGCTATATTCTATTGAATTTAATCTAACTCGTGCTAAAGAACGCTACTGACGGCTCCCTTTCAACATCCTGAAATATAGAATTCCGCTGAACCTTCAGAATAATTTACAATATATTCACTAAATACTACATACAGTGCTACTATAATGAAAGCGTTAATATAATTATTAGATTCAATTATATTCTATAGCTCTTGCGCTATGTCCTGGTTTTCTAGTGGCTCTTCTGTTAATAGAGAAAGGATACAGCGTTCCGATTTATAGTAGCATATTTAATTAGAGGTGTTATTTAGTATGTTTAAAAATGTGCTAAGTTAAATTCAGAAGCGCCTACGCTATGTGCCGGTAGAAGGCTCTTTAGCGGCTAGCTACCAATAGAGAAAGGATACAGCGTTCCGGTGGGCCTTATGTTGAAATAGTTGCAATTTGTTGCTTTATAGTTTATACCGATCTTATTTCATTTACTACACTGCAAAACGTTAACCTTTTTATTCTCGTAAACATTACTTATATCTCCCTCTCTTATGTAATAGATGAAAAATAAAACACACCATGTCACATATTATTGTTAGTGACAAAAATAATAATCTCTTCTGCCAATCTTTAAAATATGGATCAGTTTTAAGATTGGTGGCCGTAAGAGCTGGTTCTTCAATAAATAGATATCCAGAAATTGATATTTGACAGATTTTTCGCGGAATACTGAAATGATAATCAAAATTTGAGGGCTTCTTAAAATGTTTCTGTTTTTCATTTTACCTTCGTAATGAAAGAGTTAGATATACTTTTAAGTACACCTCAATGTTGATTGGCATTCGAGAATTCGGCCATTTGTAATGTTCCTCAGATTTCAAAGTTATTCCTCATTAATAATATATTTCACGACTGAAAAACTAACTTTTACTTTAATAATAAAATTATAAAATGAAAGTCAAAAACGTCTAAAGTTAATGATGTAGGTAAGTAATTAATAAATCATAATTATTATAAATAAGCCGCTTTAGTATTTATTTTCACCAATTTGATTTTTTAAAATAAGCACATCCGATTTTTTACATACATATTAATTTGAAAATTATTGAAATAATATAATCAATCGTAAGACGTTAGATTTCTAATACAGTAATATCTGTTTAAGAAGTATTGAACCAATCAATAATTCACATAGTATTTTTACAATTGCGTAAACTGTGTGAAAACAAATTCCGAATAATAAGAAATGTATTCTGTTTTCCATTGTTTACGTTTTTAGGTTAAGTGCGAAACATGATGACAATCACACTCGGAGAAATACAGTTATATTAGTGTCAATGTATGATTATCTTTTTGCAGTAAATCTTTAAATATAATAACATACAACAACAGCATTATAAAAAACATTGGACGGAAGTACGAAACATACGATCGATTCACACATTTCCATGAAAGGGATTCATATCAAAATGACTTAAGTATACCAAAAAGGTACTCAAAACTAACTGTGTTTGGATTAGATCCTTTTCATGAATATACGTACGTACGATTAAGATCTTAGATTTAGCGGGCTAGTCATGACAAACGTAAGTTATTCAAAGATAGAGCTGCTATTAAATTTAAATAAACTTCTATATCTCGTTTTCGAAAAACTTGATTCTAGACAAAATCAATATCAATTATGAAGTATTAATTCAGATAGGTGTTATTTTTATTAACAATAAATTACTAATTCGCCTAGCAAAATAATTTATATCCTTCCGAAACTAAATCATAAATAAGCTTACTAACATTATCTTAACTTACTAACATATCAAAATGACTTAAGTATACCAAAAAGGTACTCAAAACTAACTGTGTTTGGATTAGATCCTTTTCATGAATATACGTACATACGATTAAGATCTTAGATTTAGCGGGCTAGTCATGACAAACGTAAGTTATTCAAAGATAGAGCTGCTATTAAATTTAAATAAACTTCTATATCTCGTTTTCGAAAAACTTGATTCTAGACAAAATCAATATCAATTATGAAGTATTAATTCAGATAAGTGTTACGAGTATTTTTATTAACAATAAATTACTAATTCGCCTAGCAAAATAATTTATGTCCTTCCGAAACTAAATCATAAATAAGCTTACTAACATTTATATCCTTCTGAATGATTAATATTTATTGCATTTCCATAGCAATTATCAGCACGCAGACATTTCATTAATTCATAACCAAACAATCCGCAAGGTTTCTTATTAGGTAATATGTGCGTCCGTGCAAAACTTACTTTTTTATGTATTTCAATCACGCAAGTCCTGTTAAAGACCTAGATTAAATCGGCAATATTGTTATCTAGGTCAAATACTTATGTTGAATTAAAAATAAAAACGAAATCTACAACAGGTATAAGTGAACTGTTGTTATTCAAATAGATCATGAAGTCGAAATTCTCAAGCAGAACAGTTTGTATTGTTGTTACTCATAGAAATCGTAAGCTACGACCTTCACGCTTCAATATAAGCTACCGAAGTTGAATAAGCTTGTGGTTTAGTATAGTTTTGTGACCAACATTTCAGTTAGTCGCACCGCATATCCTCGGTCCTTATCGAAGGAAAGACGGATGTACGTTGCTATAGCAACACTGTTTATATGTCAAAAATAGTGTGGTTTCTTTTGACAGGTAACAAAGTACCTATGGTAACATGGCATGGCAACGGACGAACAGAAGTAAAATACATAATATGTATCATTAATCCCCGTGATTAGTACACATTGCCGCTTAATTTACAGATAACATTTCGAATGCTAGTGCTAAATGTCGACAGTACATCATTGCTTGTCTCAGTGACTGTACTCCGACTTAGAGTCTTGTCGTATTAAATATAAAAAAAAATCGAAACTCATTAATTAGGAATTTTGCGAGATATTTGTGTTTCGTAGCATACTTTTCAAAGAGCTCTAAAACTGCAGCATTAAGATCTACTACATCTGTTGAAAAGCATTTTTGTTTGTTGTTGTTTAGTTAGCAAATACAGCGTTCACATTAAAACTTAACTTATGTAGTGGAAGTAAGTTATTACTAGTAACTCGACCGTTCGTAAATCCTAGCATTTTGCGCAAGCGTAGATCCCGTCTCACGGAATGTTAGGTGTGGTGGCAACGACCCTTATTCGTGTATGTTGAATATTTACTCGACGGATGTAATGTGCGTCTTTCTTAATAACAACATTCTTACCAGGCCATAGATTTTTTTTACTAAAATACGCCTAAACGTACTTGAGCCACTTTCTGGTATTGGTCACATAAAATAGTTCAAAGTAGGTAAATGCTATGAAGAAAAAGTGTAAAATAACTGAGTTTCGGCTGTTATGGCCAGCAAAATGCAACTTCAATTTACGTTAAAAAGTTCTAACGTATACTTTTAATAGAATTAATGTAGGAAACTTGGGTTTATAATAATTATTATAAAAATAGCACTTACAAGCTGCATTGTAGTAAGGTGCTTCTTCCACCACAAATATTTCTGGTACTGCGGTCCCATGGCTGCTAACATGTAGTATCCATACATTATCACATGAACTAGATTATTTACGATGTTCGAGAAAGTTCCGTGTCCACCTAGAAATGGAATGATTTCTTTTGAAATTAAATTATAAAAATGATACGACACAGTTATATAATTTCCTGCAATGCACATTTTTAAATAAAATAACTTTTACCGGATTAAAATTATGTAGGTTTATTATTTATCCCTTGCTTTCTTGCAAGCGTGGTTACAGGCAGACTCAAAGGTAAACGCTGTCTCTATATATTTCTAATATCACAAAATTGCCATACGTTATCTACCTCCTACGGAGTTGATATTTGTTGTAATGTTCTGTATTATTATGGTAATATTGACTAAGAGTAGGTTTTTTAGTATGTTTGATTGTTTTGAAGTTAGGGTGTATTTTAATTTCAATTGCCTCGCGTACTAGTCTGGGAAAGATTCCTTATTTCTCATTTTCCTGTATATTGAAATCATAAAATGAATTATCTATTATCTTGTAAACCTAACTTTGTACAGTTGCTATAATGATAATATCTAAATGAATAAAATTAAAATAACGAGCTAAACGAACTAGCTTGTAAGTCTCGATTATATTAATGGATAATTATGAATATTACTCACCAGCAATAAATTTGACGAGCATCCAAGCTTCGAAGGGCGTTAAGGAGTGATGATAGAGGTGCAACCAGGTGATTTGACTCCTCTTTTTCCTCAACACAAAGAATACTGTGTCTGCGAATTCCGACAGCTTGGAGAAGTAGTACACCCAGCAAAGATGAAGCATCTGTGACAAGCTCAAAAATTAATGAATTTATACTACCGATATTTTGATATCTGCATTCCGTTCAATTCTATTGCAAAAAAGTTTGTGTCAAATGTTTAATAAAAAAAAATGGGAATCTTCGGATCACTCTCAGTAGTACCTACAGTTGAGAAGTATAAAAATTAATAATAATTAATAATAAATTTTGTATGGAAGAGCGGGACATCCTGGCACAGGTATAAATTTACTTAAAAGGATGTCCCAACAACGGTCAACCTTTTTGTAAAAACTTATTGGTTAATAATAAATAATTTTTCATTTTCATTTTCATTTTCAATTTTTCATAAAAACTTATTTATAGGAATTTTATTATTTTTTATTACTATATTCTTCACACTGCCTATTTTTAATATAAGGTGTATTTATTGATATATAAAGTAAGGTGTTTTTTTAGTTTGTCCTTTAAAGTAAAAACTATTTTCCAAAGAGATTTAAATTATGATTAAGAGACTAATATAAGCTACTATTTAACCCGATTTACCACACGAGCGCCAGTTTAACTATGTATAGTTTTAATAGCACAGATAGGTCGACTATAATAACTGTCTTAATTCATGATCAACCAATTAAATATAGTAAAAAAATACCGCAATGACCGCGAGCGAACCAAGGTCCCCATTTTCACTCTCAGCATAGCGATGACGCAAACAAAATTACTCTTAACCGACAACGACTTTCACTATTACGTTACTTACAAGTTCATTGTAAAACCGACTCAAAGGTTGGGGTCGGTGAAATTTAAACGTAAACTTGCCAAATGTATGAAACCATTGCCGAATATACGAAATTTCGTCAACTGACTAGTTCTGTTTCAAACATTTTTTAGGATACCAAACGATTTATAATCACTGTTCATTAGTAACAGCGTTTTGAAGAAACCTGCGTTTATTTACATTTAAGATATACATACTCAAATAATAGACTTCTCATTACTGGCATATATAAACATATATCATAGTTCCTCAAATTGGAAAATAGCGTCCCCTTCTGAACTTTTAGAATTCGGTAAAATGCCGAGAATCAAAATTTTTTACTATTGCAGGGGTCTAGACAGCCTCAATACTTTCAATCCATTCAATAGCGCCCCCTACGTACAGGAAATCTTCAAGGAGGAGGTTATAGTCCGCTATGAGAAACTTTAATATATTTATGATCACTGTTCCACGATACTGGTGTTACATACAAATAAATTTCAAGTAAATGTCTTACTTTCCAAGAAACTGAATGTATTTTATTTATAACGCGGTGGCCGGTATCTGCTTACGGTAGCATAATTACCATCATTTTGGTTAAGGAAAAAATATTCATCTTAAATTCAACATAAAAGTTAACAGCGCTCCTTCAATCGTAGAAAGTGCTTAAAGAGATTTTATGACGTGTCAAAAGAAATAACAATAAATGGTATTTTAACGATAATTCCCACCATTGTCCATTAAATTAGCATTCTTTATTTCGTTTTATGACAATTTGCATATTATAAGCCACGTGGTTTAAATTCAGGTACGCAAAAATGCGTTGAATCACGCGCTTAATTGCCACTTCTTGATTAATATCTGAATATTTTTCATGAAATAATGCAAGAGTATGCAACTTATTGTATGATTCCTAAGGAATTAAAGTCCCTAAAGTATGCTGAATACATATGTATTTCCGGTACATTATAAATATTACCTGGTCCTATTTTATTCTATTCCTTCGATTTTTCAATTTCATTAATAATATAAGCTGTTAAAAAGCAAATATTACCTAATTAACTTCATATTTATGTTTGTATTATAATTCATTGATGATTATGTTAATTTTGGCGAACATTTTAATTTATAAATATTTTTTAAACTGAACTTCTGTCTAGAATGTCGTATTTATGAACTGTCAAATTTAATTGAATGGCAAATCTAATTCAACAGTTTTCTCTTTAAATATAGTGACGTTAACGAAAATAAAGTTGGAAAGTAAGTATGTGTAGTCAGTGCCATTCAATGAACTTGACCGAACGCGGAATTGCTACAGACATTAAAAACTATAGATGTACCAATTTCTATAAAAATATTATTATAGTATTTTTTTTGTTAGTTTTCGATAATCTATATTTAAAAATAAAATCAAGTCAGACAAACTTTTAGTATTTTTCGTACCAAAATTCGTATTCGCAATCACAATCACAGTTTCATGACCAGTTACAGTCAAGATTTTATTAACTTGTTTTTTTTTTCCTTTCAAACATACAAGTATTAAAACAGTAATACAGCTGAAAAGTATCAAGCTATAGAGTATACCATATAGTACTGACATATGCATATGTTACTTTTGTCCGGACCTTCCGAATAATTGTGTTTTTTTTTTCAATTCCTCTATCATAGTAAACTGTGGTTGCATTAGCAGCAGCAGCAGTCTAATCTATAGACTCATACGTCTGTGAGATAATCGCGGTCAGCTTGAACCGGTATCGCCTCATCTTACTTTCTATCTCACAGGCACTGTGCCTTCAGCCAAGTTCCTATTTAGCATGTTACCTATTGTAACCACCTGTTAGGCGAAAGATAATTAATTCTCATTGAGCTACTTGACCAAGCCTTGATGTATGTTGTTTTGTTGTGTTATTTTATGAAGCTTGGCATACATCGCTCGATAACTAATGAGTAGAGTTTCTAAAAAGAACCGTTGTCCGATCAATAAGTCTATGATCTTTTCTGTTGAGTGTTTCCAAATTTATCATATAAAAGATATTAAAAAGCATTTTAATCATGTTTTTTTCATTCAGGTGAGTCGTGGCATACATTTGACGACATACCAGAGTGAGCAGTGATCTCTTGTCTATGGTGAAACGCCCATAGGTTCATCTGAATCATGGTTTACAAAGTTTTTTTAATGTTAGACATTGACAGATATCAGATATGCATGAGGTTCACTTGATGGTAAGTGATACCTATATAGAACACAAGTCAATGATGCGCTGTCGACCTATACTTTTTACTATACCTATGAAAGGTGGTTCGTTCACTGCCCGAAATTACCAGACGTGAGGAAGACATGCTTACATAAAGTTATAAATGAGTCGTATAGAATCAAAGGCGGCTATCTGACTTATGGCTGATTATTTGCAATTTAAAAAAGAAAACGTTTTTCTCCTTTATTTTTGTGTTAGGTATCATCCATTGCATGTTTAAGGTATCTATTAATATTAACAATTAAAGATAAAGCCAAATATGTAAAAAAACATAACAGTCTAAACGACAAGAACTTATTTTATTTTTGTAGAATGCTGGACCAAAAATGACAGATTGCCGCCTTTGATTTTATACGAGTCAAATATGTCGTCCCTGTGGGATTCGAACCCACGACCCATCGAAGCGCTCGGCAGGTGTTATTCCAAACGCGCCAACGATCCCGTCAAAATAGTACTTAGTTTATTTTAATTAGAATTAAAGCACTCACTCTTTGAGCTTTTTCACTATTACTGTAGTCCACAGGCTGGCACGTGAGGCTGTAGTCACCCCACCAGCCAGACATCAAGTGCTGAAAAGAATCATGGAATATTATATTCTAAGATATATTGGGGCTTCTAACTTCTTTTATAATTATTATTGATGTCTTCCTTTTAATTATAGATATAATGCAAGCGGTCCGCTAGTTTATTGCTTTAAGTATGAAACTTAGTTATAAAATAAATTTACTAGCTTTATTTCGCAGCGGTTTCGACTTGGCGTTGATGAAGCAATATCAATAAATGTTTTGAGTGTCATGAGTGTCAGTCAGTCACTCATGACATTTTCCTTTATATTTCGACGGGTCCCAAGAACAAAATCGTATCTGTGAAGTCGTTTATTTGCAGATACGATTTTGTTCTTAGGATCCGTTGATTTATAGAAAGTAATATATATAAAGATGTATTTTTGTGTCTGTTTGAGTGATACCTGGATTGTTTATATTTTGACTGATAGGTGATGTCAGGAATATTTTAAAAATAAACATAACAAATTCAAACGTTTAGAAAATAAAGACAATGAAATAATTTAACTATATAACAGATTTACCTTGAACATAACGGATTCCGCGTAATACCGAGTGCGGCAATCGATCGAAACGTCAGTCTTACGAAAATATTAGCGTTCATTGAACATTACAGGATATTTTCAAGTACCTTCGATTTAGTCTATGTTCATTATATATTCAAATATTATGTTAATATATATATATAGCACAGTTTTATATTACATTCTATTTAATATTACTTCAGGAGTTGTTATAAAGAATCATAACACCATAAATAACACAGACAAAGAAACGGATATGCCCATTCCCGAATAGATGACTCGGATATTCACTTTTTTTTACCAAATACAAAAAAAAATCTTAACTATGTAAAAACAACATCGGTAACGTATAATAAACAGTAATTTAGATTGACAACGAGCCTAATTAGTCTCATGGACGTCATAATAAGGATTGGATTGACCGCATGAATTTTTAGAATTCACGGATCCGTGCATGGAAAAATTGTTTAATAGTGTTCCTTGACTTGGCTACATGATCTCTGACGAAACGACTTCTCGAAATATAAACGTCACTACAATAATTAGTATCATTCAAAGGTCGAAATTGATAATGTTCTAAGGTTCATCGTTAGTTCCACCTAAACTTGCATATAAACCAAAATTCAAGACAAAATTACCTCACTTTAGTCCAAAAAAACGAAAAGTTTTATATAGCTTTACGTGGGTTTTTATTGTTTGGAATTAAAAACAATCAGGTTTTTACTGTATTTTTGCTAGGAGTGTTTAATTCGTAGCGTTTCAAAAACTTCGTTAGCGTTCAAATGTTCTTATGGACAACAACAATTATTATTTATCTGTTTCTTAATTATCAGAATACTTTAAAACCACACGCCAATTGAGGGTTTACACATATTCCAGCACGAGTGATTAAAAATCAGTTAAGTAGAGCACGCGCTAAAATGTAAACTACCTATGAATTTGTTTAACAACTGACAAATAATAATGCCCCACATTTTCCGAATTCCAAGGAGAATTAAGAATGTCATACTGTGTGGCGAACTTTTGGCTTTAAGTCTTCACAGCTTTTGCTTGCGTTGGCTGGCCTCAAAGACTAAACATAGTTCAAAAGTTAATTGTTTCTATTCCAGTAATTATATTTTTATGAATTAGGTATGTTATTCTTAAAATCTTAAGGCAAACGCGCTGATAGAAGAACGCAAGTTGAGACAATATTGCCATGCCTTTCCTGTAATTTACACATTTTCCTTAAGAAATTCGGGCGAAATTGATAAAGAGTCACATCATTCAAAAGACTTACCTCATAAAACATATAGCTTGAGAGAAGAACCTGAAAGGCGTTGTAGCCAACAAGGATGCTTTTGATTCGGAACGGTTTTCTGTTGGCCATCCACATTGGACCAAAGACAAGTATGAAGGCAAGGTACATCAACACCATCACCAATGTTGGTATGGGAGAGTCGAAGAGAAACCATCCTTGTACTCGCGGATCTGTAACATAATATATGTTATGTTATTATGCTATATTAATGAATAATATTTAAGGCAAATTACAATATTAATTTATTGTTTTTTTTTGCATAAAAAATGTTTCCTTATTTTGTGGTTTATATGTAATATAGTTTTTTTTAATTAATCATCAGTTGAATTATATTCGAATTTACGAATTAAACACACGTAGACCAAAATATAACATTCTGTCAAAAACCAAGATGGAAGGTAAGCTTTTTTATTTGTTTAAATTACAGACGTGTATTACTATATTTAGATATTTAGGATATTTCATTGTAATCAGCAAACAGTATTCCCAAATGTTTATATATGTAGTTTGATAAGCTAATATATATATAAATGATGTATTATTTGCGACTCGCCTCAGAACTGAAATATGATCTTTTGCCAAATCTATAGTGTAATCCAGTCCATCTAGTTTGCCAAAGAGTGGAAATTCTTCGTCAGTTTCAGTAATCGTTTTTATTTACAGGCAAGGTGATTTCCTTGTTGATGAATTGTGTTCGGGAATCAACCTCTAGACATCCAGCCGGCCTAGCATGACAACCGCGACAAAATTTTGTCGACCGTTTTCTCGTGTTTTAATCGATTATCGCTCTATTTCTTTCGGGTCTAACATGACAATTACATTTAAAACTCGACTTTTAATATTTCAAATAGATATATTTGTCGATCGAGATATATTTTCTATCAAAATTGTCGATGTCGAGATATAATATATCGAGATATCTTACATCTTATTTTGTCTTCTCTCGTCCGCGACATATCTCGTGGCGGTTATGCTAGGCCGGCAGAACAACTCACATACTACTGAGACACGGATTCAGTTCATCGGAATTAAGTAATTAAGCTAACATATAGCCCACTTTAAGCGGCTTCGTTCTTAACCATTTAGAGACATTATCGTCGCGCGTAATTATTTTTTAGGTTTCGCAATACACGTACATTAATAATTTCTGATTTTAATTAAAGTTATGTAAACCGGAAAGATACATCTGCCTTCAAAAATTCGGAGAAAGTTTTTACCGCATCAAGAACGTTATTATCAGTTTGTAAGTTTTTACGATCGTACATATAAAACACTTGTTAAGATAAACGAGTTACGCATGGTTATTGAATTAGGTTATATTTTGTAAAAAAAAACTCAACTAAAATCTCCTTAGAGTTTAATTTAATAAAAAGCTTTAATAAAGCGTTACAAAATGTCCTACTGGTTTTTATTTAAAAAAAAATTTATTTTGTAAAATGATATATAGTAAAATTCATAAGAGAGTATTTAAATCAAATGAAAATTAATAGTCATGTTGAATTTTGAAAATCTTATACCACATTTAAATAAAATACTGTATACCGGATTAAAACGCGATTTATTATTTATATTGCAATGATATTCTAAGAATATCATTGTTATATTGTTTAAAATTAAATTATATATCCCGACGTTTCGGATGCTTTTCAGCAACCGTGGTCACGGGCAGACAGAAAGATGACAGTTGTCTGATTTTTGAATCTGCGTTTTAATCCGGTATATGTTACAATATTATCTTATAACACAATCAAAGATGTGGTTTTGTATCGTTTAATTCTTTTATATCGCTTACCTAATGGCTCATAAATTTCTACATTACAATAGTTTAGCACTTTCGTTGTTTATAGCCTATAGTGAAAGTGACAGACAGGTTATAGTAGATTCTGTCAATATGTAGGTACACGTCGAAACTCCATAAACTGGTACAAATAAACCATTGGTGAAAAGAACTATTTTTTAGCATACATTAGACACATAAATACTCTTAGAGAAGTTATTTTCATAGATAAAAAAGGAAATTAGGTAAAAAATATATTTAAGGATTCTATTACCTTTTCATTGATGATAGTTTTCTATTTAACTCTAAACCAGATGGGGCTGACATGCTCACTTATTGAACAAAGCCCTGTTAAAAATAATAGAAAAAAAAACTAAACCAAAAAAGTTAGTTTTTCATACAAATTATTTTTCATTAGTGGATTGGTCACAACAAGCAATTTTACAAAAAAAAAAACATATTAAAACCGAATATTTCAAGTACGAATCACGAGAAAACCAGATAACAAAAATATCTGGCAGGACACAAAATACTGAACAACTTCTATCAGACACAAACATATGTCTGCTTCATACTCTGACAGTGGATTAACAGATGGTGTGGTCCAATTCATTTTCCTTTATTTTAATCGCACACTTTTACAATGGATGTAGATTGCATATTTAGCATGATTTAAAAAAAAATAAAGATAAAACTTGTAATAAAAAATAAAGCAAATAAATATATTATTATAATTTATAAGGTCTATAAAATAGTTTTCGTTTAACATTTTTTATTTGAAATATACAAAAAAAAATTGCACCCGGATATTCCTATGTCTCTTCGTTGAATTTCGAAGATATTCAAGACAAAACTATGTACATAAAGCTATCTAAAATTATATGGAAGAAGCTTCCTACAAAGTCAAAGAACATCTGAAAAATAAAAATACTTAAAAGTTCCGACCCAGTGACAGTTTTATAAAATTCAAGTTTCAAAAGTGTTAGTAAAAGTAAAATTCCCTTCAATTTATAGAAAATAAAAAAACCATAATATTTTCGAGTAAGTATTTTCCTTTAATCATATTCGATAGCATTTATTCTTGGTTTGGGCCTAACAATTTGCATATAAATATCATAATATATGAACCGGCAAATTGATAAGAAAACTAAAAATAATAAAAATTTTGAGTTTTTATTTTTTAAATTAAAGCAAAGTACTGATATGTGAATTTTGCATAAATCATATTTGGAATGTGTCTATGATTGATCATAAGATGAAAAACCTCGTTGCTTTTAAATAGCTGTTGGTAATATTATGTATATTTTATCCGTTCAAACAATTTCCTTTTACAATATATTTCTTTTAACCCATTTGTCTGAGTTTTGTGAAAGGATGTGTCCTTTTATAGCTATAATAATCAACTATCTGTCCAAATATCCACATCCTGTCTGATAGTACCGCTCAAGGCTTTAAAACCATTAAAACATATTCCTAGTACTAAATTAACCTTAGAGATGTAACTCAGGCTAATGTTTTGTGACCTTAGTCATTGTACCTAGAACCACAAGTCATTTTCAAGTAACGTTACGAAAGATGAAACAATGTAATATTTGTAGTTTAGAGTCTAGATTCATTTTAGTGCTCGTCTTCAAATACAAAATTGTGCATAATAGATTCAGTTTTTCCGGCTATATTAGCAAAAAAGTAATATTTTTGGTAATTATGCAGTTTGGTTACTTTTGCAAAAAATTGAGTTTTTTTTTGCTCCGTGAAGTTGTTTATTGCAACATAATAAGTGATATTCGATCGAAGGAAGTTAACATTCCCCATAAACTGTCTTCTGAGTTATGGGGTCTTAAATTTCTCTTAAATTTTCGCGAAAAATTCGAATATTTCAAAGTTCATAGGAAGGGGGGGGGTTCACACACACTATAGAGTTTTACAGTTCTAGGTTAGGTTATGTTGTTATTGTGACCATTGAATGAAAGAACCGAATCCAACTTATTTTACTTGGCTTAATAAAACATATTGTTAACTCACTAACAAGCAGCCAAAAAATAACCTCAATTTTTCACAAAAGTAACCAAACTGCAGAATTACCATATTTTTAACTAAAAGAGATAAAATTAATTCTTCCTGCCTCACTTATTAAAAATTATGTAGTTTTATCAAACATTTAAATAAAAACTTTCAACAAATTAAGGCGCGATAAAGATTAATTATATTTTACCCCGCCTCGGCCGTTTCGAATAATTAATTTATATCAAGTATGGTCACAGGTAAGCTGAAATGTCGCCATTCACATACAATGATAAATTCATATCTTTTATTTCAACGATATTCGACTTGCTATCATTCTATGGGTATGTAAGTAGTAAACTATTCTTGAGAAAGTGAGTTTAATACATTTCTATTGAAAAACATTGTTTGACAACTCTCAAAACTCGATTTAAATCTATGTCACGTTTAGAACGCGGACAGTGCAAGTATGATACCGAAAGTAAGCTTAAGGGCTTTGCTATCATACATATAGTCTCTGCTTGGTATGTGGTCCTATATTGGTACCATATAAACTAAACACGTTGTCTTGTCTTGTTTATATACTAACCTACATAATATAAGAGTGATTTTATTGAAAAACCTTTCCTTTCTATATTTATTTATATAAAATATAGTACATTCATAAAATTAAGAAAAATTAAAAATAAATGTTAAGAATCAACAGATTGGCCCAAATAATCACTCATTTCAGAGATTATGTTTTCAGTAAGTAATGTACAAATACACACATCATATTATCAATATTTAATTAAATATAGTATTACTAGCACTTATTTTTTAAAATTAGGTAAAGCTTCTAGCTTATATTTCTTTTAACGCAAAAAGTATCTTTTTTATTTAATATATAAAAAAAATATTTTATGTTTTTCAAAATTCTCTTAGAATACTCGTTCTATTATTAGTTATTTGAAAGTTATTAAGAATAAAATATATACGAAATATAAAAGAATATCTTATCTAATCACTGAATCATACCAATTTTGTTTCATAATATTATTTTATTGAAACACACACAAACACATACTCTCTAAACCTACATTCTATACGTATTCTCTCTGTAATATTATTTTTATTGATTAATCTGTAAACCTTGTAATTGGCGTTTTGTTTTATAAATTAATTTGTTAATCTCCAGTAAGCTGTAAGGTTTTCGAAATAAATAAATAAGGTACTTCTATGTAATACCTAGTTTTAAAAACAAAATATGTACCTCGTACATATATATTTTGTTTTTAAAAGTTACGTAGTAAACTATTTCTAGACGCATGGGGTAATTAAAGACAAGAGTTGTAAACATTGACAGCAGCCAATATGAAGTAAGTCAATTAATTATTGTAATAAATATATTTTTTTACAATTATAACTTTAATAAGACGTAATTTCATCTGTCTTACGGGAAGATCTAACATAGCAGCAGTGATTGTGTCATTCCATTAAGTTATTAAATTAATATGAAATAATATTTAATATGTATTTAATATTACACATACGTATAATATATATGTATATACATATTGTTTTTATTATAATATAGGCATAAATAATAATCTTTAAGTACCTGAAACTCTTTCTGCCAGCATCCAATATTTATTGATAATTGTGGTCCAATTACTATCGGAGTAGATGTCATCTATCGCAATTTTTACAAAACCAGTCATTTTGATAAATGTCTATCACTTCAGACACTCGTGGAATAGTACTATTTCACTGACACTCACTACACAACACTATCGTTAAAATTCACGATTTTTCGGAATCTCGATAACAATTTGCTTTGCAAAATGACACCTGTAACAAAAGAAATATATTTTTAGTTTATAATTTATTTAATAAAATTAATTATCACTGTAGATATATAGATAGTAAACACGTACGACTTTTTAGTAAATATATTGGATTTTATAGTGACATTGTTCTTGATATTAAAATAAAAAATCGAACTTTAATTCTACCGAAACGTCTTGCACGACCAAATCATCGTTGTCACATAAATTTTATTATAATTTATAAGCACATCTCAATTGAACAAAAGCGAAAGCCTGTGGAAAGTGCTCACGCGCCGCTTCTCAACTCACAATTGAATCACCCGCCATTACGCGACCAATCGTGAATGCTGTTCCCCCCCAGTATTACAAGGACGTAAGTACCAATTGCGACATTGCAAATTGCATTTTATTATGATCGCTAGAATATATATTTCCGTAACGAACAGAGTATTTGGTGAGGTCTTCATGTGGCTTTTACAAGCTGTCAAGTCAGTTAGAGTTTTCGAACGTCATCAAGCATTTTTGATCAACAATATTTTACATAGTTATAATAAGTTAAAAGGGGGGTACTACAATGTCTGGACGAAATTTAAAAATATCGTACAGGTATTTCACGATAATACAAAATAAGTATTTTGAATCAACATCCGGTATTTATTTAAAAAAGTTTGTTTTAATACTTGTTTAAGAAATAAAAAATATTACAGTTAAGAACTCATAACGTTTATAAATTAGAGTTGATAATTTTTCATATGTTTATTATGTATTATATAAATCTGGGCATTATTTAAATGATAATAACAACGAGAAAAGTATAACAAAGTCGACACTTTCTTAGTGAGAAACATTGACATAGTATTAAAAAAATATATAATTTAGTTAATTTAGTATATAAATAACCTGTTTATTAGCCGCAAGTGTAAGGCTAGATTGCATGTGTTGCTAATGCTTACTAGGTAAGTAATCAGTTATTTAAAAAAAGTCTGCAAAATCCAGATGAATCTCGACCAACTGGCAACCCTATGGAAGACAAGAGATTGTCTTATAGGTGTTTCAGTTACAACCTTCATGGCTCTCTAATTTTTATATTATGTTAGGAAACTCTAATCGACAAAAGAAATAGACATTCGCAGATTGCTTATTACAGACAGAATTATTGTTCAATGAAATAGAGTTATATATTTCATTTAACATTTTATGTTCTGTTGGTTTCATAGCGCGTTGAGTAGTACAGTTATTTGTTTCGTGTGTCGCAGGTTCGAATCGCGCCAAGTTATATTTACAATTTTCTTTAAACATGTTTTCCCTACTTCAATTGGGGTAACCCGCTTTTCCGACCAGGTAAAGAACCACCGTTCATCGGTAGAAAATCTGTGAAGTGTCTACATATTTTGATTTTCAGTTTCAGTCAATGGATTTTGGAATGATCAAAGTAAAAATAATAAGTCCATAGCGTAGTAGGACCGGTACCATCAAGTAATACTGTTGATACTACACATCAATCAGTGATGCGTTTTTTTTATTCTTCTACCATTTGGAAATTACTAATTCTGACATTGAAATTGAGAATAACATTTAATGCATAATTACTATAGGCGTAGAGAAAAAAATATTTATAGAAAAAACTAATAATAAATAATTGTTTTTATAAACTTAATCAAAGTGTGATAATCATAATATTATTAAATATTGATTAATGAAAGATTCTCATTGCAATAAAATTACAGTTAATTTGTATATAGTATTTATGCGGTTATAATTACTAGTATGCTCCAACTATTAATATATTTTAAACATGTTCATATATTTTTGTCTTTGGAACTACATATAGGTATAACAAAACTCTTAACAAAACATTTTTATCAGAAAACGTTTCATAGAATCCTTAATGTACTGTACTAAAAGAGACACATTTTTACAAAAAGGAGGAATTCTCAAAACAGCTTACTGACGTTTATAACATACAAGCAACACGCCCCTGCTTCGCACGAATGCAATGTAGATATACTACCCAAATAGCCATGTTACTCGCTGATAATGTAGCTTTCTCTTGGTGAAAGAATTTTTAAAATCGGTTCAGTAGTATTTGAATTTATTCGTTACAAGCATACAAAAATATAAATATTTTCTCTTTATAATATTAGTGTAGATTAACAGGCTTTAGAGAAGTCTAAAAAAATTAAAAAGTTCCTAATTTTCAGAGGTTTTTCATTTTATTGGATGTCAATGAAGGTTAAACGGATTTATTCCTACAATACCTCGTAAAAAATTATTTATAATAATTCCCAGTAACATACAATATTTTGTCACTTAATTTAACTCGCAAAGTCTGTATATATGGAAATCTGGGGGCACAGTGGTGCCCCCGCCAAGACGAGACAGCGGAAGCACAGGGCACTAGCTTTCCTCGAAGCTTTTCGTTGTATTTTTGTACCCTTATATTTTCGGTCTCATCAGTGCTAGAAAGTCCAAATTTTCACAATTGACACTTTGACTTAGGTGTAGGGTTTGTAGTTTTAAGAGCTTGGCTCTCCATAAGATCTGATAACTTTTTTAGAGTGCAAGCAATACGTACCTGCTCGTTTTGGCGTTACTTTACAATTTACATGAAAATGTTTTGGTGGGATTGATATTATGTATAATGTATAAGTCACTAAATTCCGAAGGCGTTTCACTGATCTCCATGAAAATTGATACGTACATGTATTTCTTCATGGAAGTTTTTTTCTATCAATTTTGTTGTCATCTAGTTTATTTTTAAAATAATGTGAGAGACCAGATGATGAGCCGAAATAAGTTTCAAAATACTTTTAGTGCTTAACACATTTATTAGTTATGTAGTGATAACGATGTTAAAGCATTATGTTCGTGGAATACGTATGACTTGGAGCGCATTTCATTTAAAATTCATAACTGGCAATTGTTACGTTGGGTCAATGTCAAATATTTTTGCTAGGCGTTTAATTTTTGAGATCTTGTTATTATATACAAATAAAATAAACAGTTAAGTTTGATAAAGGGAGTATATTTTAGCTTACTATATTAAGTCTTATCGTTTATAAGTGTATTTGTTACTACAAAATTAATTAAAATGGTGATATTATAAAATTCTAGTTAGCGAAGATTCGTTGATTTGATAAATAATACGTCCGGATATTGTTACTGACAGTAGTTATACGAGAGTTATACACAATATCTTCCTCCTCCAAAGCTTTAGTTTATGAAATCATAAATAAAATAAAAATATTTCTCAATTAGAAAGTTAAAAAATATATTAATTATTTATACGAGCAGTTGTGCTAATTAGTGCTTTCGTAGTTATAAATTGAAATAATTACTAAGATTTTTGAAATAGATTTTACTTATTATGTTCGTTCAATATTAAAATGATATTATTATTATTTCTTAAGGTTGGTCCGCACCATACGGGTGAACGGGTATTTAAAAATTGGGAAATCTTTCCAGGCATAGATATCAACGCTATAAATAATGCAAAAAAAATCATTCGTTTTATAGTTTAAGTTTTATTGACATTTTAATTTATTCAAACAAACTTCTTGAATTATCATGAAAATTTTAAAGCTACCAGTTCCGAATGTTGCTTCTACTAAGAAAAACCGACATGACACGCGATAACTCTTTTTTACGGATACAAACATTATGAACATATATGCTTTATTACTCATTGCTGACATCATGTTGATACCATATTACATTATGAAATGTTTTAACATTAGAAAATCCATAAAACTCTGTGAAAGAATTAATATTATCGAATAAGTATATCGATAGCCGACTCCGTGTGTCAGTGGCGTTGCGTTTAGCATCGTAGGTCACCGGTTCGAATCCCGAGGAATCAGGAAATAATAATTGTTTTGATCGAGCAGGGCTCAGAAAAATGATCATCTATTTCCTTGTAAAGAAAATTAACCTGTAAAATGGACCAATTTTTATAAATTTGGTATCTACTAACGGGGAATTTAAATAGCTTTTTAATGAATTATTAATATTTAATAAATACCTTATATTTATATTTTGAGAGGCGACCAATTTAAGAGTTACTTTTTACTGTTTACAAAGTATGTAATATGGTTTTTATTAGAAATGTATGAAACATTTTGAAAGTAAAATAGACATAGAAATGTAGACAGTGGTGCATACTAGAGGCGAATGTTCTAGAGAGACTCACTAAGTATACCGAAAATTAATTGTAAATGTCATATCTTCAACAAACAATCAAGTATAGGGAAATAATATACCTAAAGTGGGATAAGGCCATTGTTACAAATAAAAATGTACCTATACTACAATACTCGTCATCAAGGTTAGAATAATTATTGAGAGCGAACATTATAAGCAAAACAATTGAAAAACCCAACAAACCAAATTAGCTTCCTTCCTGTCATCTTGACGTTCGCTGTTTCTCTAATGTATAATTTGGTCTCAGCAAAGTTATAGAGCTGAGCTTAATCGACGATCTTTTGATCCAAATTATACTTACTTATATTATTATATACTTTTTTTTAACAAAGCTTATAGTAATATTGTCTTTTATTAACGCGAGTATCACACATTTAAATAAAATACTGTATACCGGATTAAAACGCGAATGCACAAAGTTGAATTAAATATGGCAACTTTGTGACATTTCAAATACCAGACAACTGTCATCTTTCTGTCTCCCCGCGACCACAGTTGCTGTAAAGCATCCGAAACGTCGGGATAAATAATTTAAACAATATAAATAATAAATCGCGTTTTAATCCGGTAAACAGTATTTTATTTAAAAGCTTATAATATGTTGCTCTAATCTAACTTACCAGTGAAAACTGTACGAAAATCCATTTAGTAATTTCGGATTAAAGCCCGAACACAAACATGACAAAAAATATCTGATACTACTCTTTTTTATCATCCCCTTTCAATAATAGCTGCCCACAACACAGGGAATCCTAGTGTGGGAGCTAGAGCTACACCAATATCTATGTGTAATGTGTTTTTGTGAAATAAATCTTTTTTCTTTCTTTCAAATTACAGTGATCTAGATTATTTATAGTTATGTCAGCCTCAGAGAGATTATTTATAGTTATGTCAGCCTCAATACGTGAAATGCGGACCCAAAAGTCAAGTTGCATCAAAGTCGACTCATTTTCGTTATTTTCTAACACAGCGGTCTAAACTTTTTATAGCCCTCTCCAAAAAAAAGTTTAGTTCCTTATTGCCCTTGATGTTTGTGTTTTCCTCCCACCCCAAGGATGGCCCACTCTCCATACTCTCCCTTCATTGCAGAGTGTGGGACTCTGATGAGCCGGTGACTCTCAGCTAACCAGAGAGTCTGATGATCCATACCACCTAAACCCCCTCTTGACGCAGTGTTGGGGCTCACGGGATCGCTTACGCAATGTAAAACGGGGGCCCAGTAGCCGTCTTAACCTACGCCGATTCCCTATACAATAGCAGCTAATTTCTACATATAAGTTTACTGCAACAATTGCGTTTAACTAATTGTTAATCATTAAGATGCACCTCTCGTGCGCAACACAAAGTCCATAAATCTAAACGTGATAACGTCTATACTATGCATGCATTTTGTAATTGCATTACATACGATTTACTTAACACTCTTTGTTAAATATTGTTATAACCTGATAGATAACGCAGCTTGCATTTTTATTATTATCCAGACTTATAGATTAAATAGAATAGAAAAACTTTATTCAAAAAGTCACCAAAAATTACAAAATTACAATAAAACAATGTTTACTACAATAATACGAAAATAACTTTTTTTGATTTATATTTTATATTATATTTATAGATATATAAAAAAAATTGCCAATGCACTTGAAGAAAAACTATACGACAGCACGATCCTACCATGCCTCCTATATGGCTGCCAGACATGGGCTCTAACAAAAAAACAAATAAAAAACTGTCAGTATTCCAAAGAGCAACAGAGAGATCGATACTGGGTATACGACTAAGTGATAGGGTAAAAAATATAGAGATCCGGAAACAAACCAAATTAATAGATGCCGCCGAAATGTACTGCAAACTCAAGTGGAAATGGGCTGGACACATAATAAGAGTAAATGACGGAAGATGGAGCGAACGTGTACTACACTGGTATCCCAGAGACGGCCGACGGAACAGAGGTCATCCCGTTATGAGGTGGAGAGATGATATCCATGAAGTGGCCGGCAACACCTGGACGAGGGATGCCCAGAACAGACACAGATGGCAATATATGGAAGAGGCCTTTACCCGTAATCGGGTACCCAACCAATAAAAACTATTTTTATTTTATTTACTTTTTTTAATATAAATATTTCACTGTAACACTAACAATAGATTAAGGAAACTAATTACTAACATAACCACAAAAATGTTACTTAAGGTTGGCAATAAAAGGCTTTTGAATTTGAATTTGAATTTGAATTATATTTATATTAGGATATATTTTAGTAATATAGAAAACTGGAATCCTAGAGAAGGATATAGGTGAATCCAAATACTGAAAAAATCTAAACAATTCTATTTTTAATATGACTGTCTTTGGCGAATCGATTGGCGTAAGTTCTCTGTAATGTTTTTGAACGTAATTTTATAAAAAAAACCTAAGGACGAATAAATGCTATCGACTAATAAGGTACGACTAAAAATGCATATTTTCCCTAGTAATCCATAAATCTAAATGTGAATATACCTTTGCGTACTTGTCGGTATGAGAATTACGCTTTCATGACTTAACTGATTTCGTTGATTTTTTAGTACCGGAATATCTATACTAATATTATAAAGAGGAAAGATTTGTTTGTTTGTTACGATTTAACTCAAAAACTTCTTAACCTATTTTAAAAATTCATTCACCAACAGAAAGCTACATCATTAGCGAGTTTTTTTTTGTTTATAGTACACATATATTGTACCCGTGTGAAGCCGGGGCGGATCGCTAGTCAAATATGTAACGCACAATTTTCTTTTAACAGTTGTAACAATACTTTGATTTACAAGAACATCGCGAGTGGTTTAAATATAGTTGTTGAAAATAATTCAGTTACATAATATTACTCTATCACGTATGTTGCTTGATTAAATTCTAATTCATTATGTGCCCTCTCATGTCAAGTTCACCACTTCAATACAATTACTTAACAGAAACACCATTAGCGATATGTATAAAAACAATAGGTTATTTTATAATTATTTATAATAATAATTGTCATTGACTTTACTTGACACTTCCTCGTTGTTTTTCATATACATAAATATGGGATGCACTGATGCGGAAGTATTTTCAAATAAAAATAGAAGACTGAATAGAAAGATCTTAGGTATAGGCTAGCTTGTATGACGTTCTTGTCATGTTTTAATATACTGTCAAAAAATCTACAGTAAAATAAGATGAGTTAAGAGATTGTTTGAAGAGAAGCTTTGGGACTACCGAATCGGTGCCGCTGTAAGATTATAATATGACTTGAGCGGAAACAGCTTGGAATTATTTTTAACCGACTTCAAAAAGTAGGAGGTTCTCAATTCGTCTGTATGTTGCTTTTTTTTGTATGTTTGTTACGCAATAACTCCGCAATTTATACATGGATTGGGATGATTCTTTTTTTGTTTGGTAGGTAATATTTGACCGTTAACAGTTAATAAATAAAGCTTTGAAGTAATTAAAATATTTTTTTTTACTTTCTAGTTGAAATTTGTACATACTATATGTAGTTATAGTTTTGAAGTTGGTTTTTGTTTTTTGCTTAAAAATAATTTTCGAATACAAATATTTGATTTTCCAATAAACATATAAAATCAATGATAGTATGAATATGCAATATCGTATTACCGAATACATTTCCCTACTTCGAATTTCCTTGAGCGCTCAGTTCTGATTTTCAAGTCCTTGAATCGTGCGTTGTTAGCAATATCCTGCAATTTAGCGGGTACCTAGAGTGCGTTTGCACAACGCACCGACTATCCGACGATAGATTTGCGGATATCTTCCGTCCTGTTATAATTAACAACGTATTTTGGTCGTGTTCTAGAAACTATTTAGGTCAATTTAGCCTTAGTATTGGTGTGGATTGTATTTTTATCATCCGTGTGGATGGGATGTATTTTGGACAGGATCACTGGCGCATTTGGTAAAACACCTACTTTGTACCTTGCGCACCTATAGAATCCCGCTGGGACAATATGTTTATAATGTTTTGTAAGCATGTCTTCCCCACGTCTAGTCACTTCGGGCATTAAAGAGTAGAAGGAATAACAAAATTCCAACCTGGTAAAGTTCATAGATAGAAAAACCGTGAAGTGCATATTGCGCGTTTCGGTTTCAGTCTATGGATTTCCGAATGCTCGAAGTAAAAATTCGTTCGACAGCGCATCGTTGACTGATGTTCTGTGGCTGAGGTATCACCGTCAACAGAGCCTGCTGCACGTATTTCGATATCTAATATACATAGGTCGACAGCGCTTTATTGACTGATATTCTGAGGTTGGTGTACCACCTACCATCAAGTAGATCTCATGCTCTTATGTCGATATCTAACATAAAAAAACATTCTAGAAGATTAAACTAAGGCATAGATAAGCTGTGACAAAATAATATTTGACATACATCTGTGCTTCAATGAACGTCCTTATATCGCAATTAACACATTTAACTAGCCGTCAAAATACTATCCGCAACGAACCGTAAGAATCCTTCAATATTTCCCAACACTGTTATGTACTTACACTCGTTTTAAGTGACTTGTTGACAGTGACCATAAGGTTTTGGGTACACATTACAAGGTTAACCATAAACAAAAGCGGGGTAAGCGCATACGTCATTTTAAATCTCATAGTTTTTTTTAAATCAATAATGCGTTTGTTTGTTACATAAATATTGGCAGTAACTTTTTATTGTGATACAAATAAGCCAATGCGTGTTATGATAGGAGTTCTAATTGCATTAAAATTATACAACATTTTAATAATGTCAAACTTCTTGAGAACATCTTGTGTATCTCTAAAGTAAAATAGATAAGTTCTTGTAATCTTTCTAAAATAGCAAACGTTTTGTTTAAGGAATTCTTTATAATTATTCCAATAAAATAGGAGTTGTAAATGGGCTCTCACAAAAAAACAAATAAAAAAACTGTCAGTATTCCAAAGAGCAACAGAGAGATCGATACTGGGTATACGACTAAGTGATAGGGTAAAATATAGAGATCCGGAAACAAACCAAATTAATAGATGCCGCCGAAATGTACTGCAAACTCAAGTGGAAATGGGCTGGACACATAATAAGAGTAAATGACGGAAGATGGAGCGAACGTGTACTACACTGGTATCCCAGAGACGGCCGACGGAACAGAGGTCATCCCGTTATGAGATGGAGAGATGATATCCATGAAGTGACCGGCAACACCTGGACGAGGGATGCCCAGAACAGACCCAGATGGCAATATATGGAGGAGGCCTTTACCCGTAATCGGGTACCCAACCAATAAAAACTATTTTTATTTTATTTACTTTTTTTTAATATAAATATTTCACTGTAACACTAACAATAGATTAAGGAAGCTAATTACTAACATAACCAAAAAAATGTTACTTAAGGTTGGCAATAAAAGGCTTTTGAATTTGAATTTGAATTTGAAAATCGTTAATCCCATCCCAATTGATGCAGACGAAATCACGGATAATCGATAGTTAAATAGTAAAACTATTTAAGAATTTTATTATTTTCACTCACCTTATATCAGTTGTAAACATTTTAAATTTTCATTCCCCTAAAAGAAACGAAGAAATATTTCAGCATTCAAGATAATATTACTACTATATATATATATGTTTCACTCAATAATTCCTTTAGTCTTCCCTATAATTGCAAATCTATATTATCTTTGTGTACACTTAATATTCAACTTTAAATTAATTTTACATTTTGCTCACTGCCTACGTCTTAGCAAGATATTATCTTAACTGAAGCTCGTTAAGAGTATTTATAAACGTTTATGAAAGCTGCAAAACTGTTTTTTGCGTAGATTAATATTTAACAGAGGTAGTAAAGGTTTGACACATCGTGAATTTCCGAGTTCTCAAGTTAGCATGGATCAGATACACTACGATCATTATTCAAGGCAATGTTTCAGTAGGTGATCAGTTTTCTATGCACTGCCCGAAAAAAAAAACAGTTTTTATCTAGTTTTCCCAGGATTCGGACCTAAGAGCAACTATCGATCAGAGTTATAGAAATTGCAGGATGTTTGAAGCTCGTGAAGGTGGATTGCATAAAGCGCAGGGCGCGGTTGCGTGCTAAGCGATCCCGTGAGCCTCAAAAGGATGGACCTGACATTGGTCATCAATTTTTGTTCTTGAGAATTTGATCCCGAGTTATCCGGTGCTAAACGCATCGCTCTTTCCACTAGACTACGGAGGCGGTAAATCCTAAGGTGTTATAAAAAACAAAATCACCAATGTCTATCAGAATGGGTTTTAACCCACATCTATATAATGGCTCAACGTCACCGCTACTCAACGACATTTGAACAGAGAATTGCCTCTTTTCTTGAGGGTACCCAAATTTAGCAGTTCGAAAATGATGAACTTGAACTTTACACTTTTATGTTTAGCAATTTAGTCACGTAGCATACCTACATCAAACTTGACAATTTATGTTATTTAAAATAATAGTGACTATGAAGTCTCTGTATCTAGTTTCATCTATGAAATTCAAATAAATCATTTAAAGTTTTTGTTCTGTGACAAGTTCATAACATCAGGTAGTTTTTCATGGATTACATAATATTATTACATCTTCATTTGTTTATAATTTTCGAGTAGCATAACATTGTAATTACTGAAGAATAACAAATTATTATGACATAGAAACGTCAATTTTTTTAGGTTGAATTCTAGAAAAAATCGAAACTGAGATTTCAAAGATACTTACAAATAGTCAATTAATATTTGTTCAATACGGCATAGCCCGATGATGGTTGATGAACTCATACTCTTCTTCTTCAGTGAGGACGCAGTCTTCGAAGCACCACAGCCCTGCTATGGCGAGGAGTACCGTGTACACCATGTAGTAGATCAGGTAAATAAGAATTGAGACCAACATTGCTAAAAGTAGAACCTGAAACATAACAGGATACCCTCAAAACAACATTTTTTAATCCTAATTGGAATTCAAATATAACTTGTTATTACTGTTCAAGTAAACTATTACAAGTACCGTATTAATCGTTTTATTAAGCCACCACTTTCACCAAGAAAAAAAAATTAGAACAGTCTCCCGAAAAACCAATGTGAGTTTATTTGTGCATGTAAAAACTACTTATACATAGAGATGCGACGGGATAAGCGTACCTTTACTGTATCCTTCTTTTAGATGATATGTATTGTTTTTTAAATAAAATACCGTATACCGGATTAAAACGCGATTTATTATTTAAATTGTTTATATTATTTATCCCGACGTTTCGTCACGGGGAGACAGAATTTTTGACAGTCTGATTTTTGATTAAAATAATTTTAATCTGGTATACAGTATTTATTTTTACTATCTAAATTGTTTAATACAACTGAAATAGAGTGGTTCTCACTACCCCATGGCTTTTAATATCGTGTTGTCATAAGATAAATAAGATTTTCTGCTAATGATTGCGCTTTCAAGCAATCCTTTGGTCAATGATCTCTACTAATTACTGCGTGTGACGGTATGATATTTAGTAAATACATATATTATCTATATATATAAAAGAGATTCCCACCTATATAGTCACTCATCACGATATCTCTGGAACCATAAGGCGTAGCGACTTGAAATATGGTAGGAATATTCCTTTCGCCGAGTAGAAATTCAACCCACAAGGGGGTTGCGGGGGCAATTGCTAGTACATTTATATAATAGCTTGAAAAATACCTACGTTTATTAGTGAAATATTGAAAATACATATTTTCTTAATAATTTTATTCAGTCAGCCCTAAGTAAAATAAAAATAAATCATCAGTTCATCGCTTCACTTAGCATCATGTGAGCTTCGCAACACGTGAAGTACTTTAATAATTATGAATTATAATTAACAATTATTTCCTCTATTTATAGTACCTACAAACTTCAGTAACCTATTGTATATTATATTGTCTCTTATTTGATTCGATCGGGTTTTCTTCTAGTTTATTTTTTCAGTCATAACAACACAAATACATATCATACACATTCACACAATTATTCTATGGATGTTACAAACGTTACCACAATAAAATTACTTTGTTTTGTACAAATTATTTAACTAGAGGAACGGCGTCATTTGAGCAAAAAGTTTAATAATAAACGTTTTGCTTAATTATGCAGCAAATCAACAATAATCCATCAAAATTCACATCACAATGAATTGACGTGTGTTTACGTACAGATGATCTTCAGTTACTTGTAAGTTCAACTGAATGCTTTCGTACAACTATATGACATATTAAATATTTTATATAATACATTTTTACATATAATTATCGTTTTAGCAATGGATCGCTAGATGTAAATCTGGTCAGGTGTGGTTGCATCATTATAGACTTTCCGTATAGATAGAACCGTCATTCGTTGATAGAAAAGCCATTGAATATACATAGATTATGCGTTTCGGCTCAAGCAAACCTAAATGTTCAAGTAAAAATTATATATCTTCTGCCGGTTTCTCCAACAAAGCATCAGACCCATCAACAAAAAAAGAGTGTGTGTACACGCGTTGGAAGTTATACTTCTTTTTACGTATGGAAAAAAAATAACTAAAATGCAGTAGTGATTAACGATAAATATTAAAATTAATCAAAAAGAATTTATTTAAATAATAATATTTATTTATTCACACTGTTTAATTGTACTGTTACGAAACACATGTTCTAAATATAAAAATACTAGAATATACAACTTGAACATAGTTACCGATTTTCATAACACTTAGAACTAACTTCACGATGTAGAATTCAGGTGTCGGTGTGCGCGCGAATCGTAAAAATTCACACTCATCATTTTTCTCCATCGCGCCAAAAAAAGTATAACTTCAATAACTTTATAAAATCAAAAATTCTTCATCGTTTTTGAATTCTTCTTAAGGTTTCTTACCATATTCGAGAAAATACGAAAGACTATAGATACTCGTAGTTAGTATAATTCGATATGGGTATACAGTATACACAATAGCAAAAGGTAATCGTTGCGGCAAAATAATGCAATATCTATCTATAAGTACAGGGCTGCAGGAATTTCTCAATAGGTCACTATAAATTTATTGAACATGAGTACTTTAGATCTGAGTGTTATGTCCTTTGCTTTTACTTAATTTTTAAATTTGGAAGTCTTCAAAAATAGGTTAAATACTGACAATGTCCTGAACTTATGTAGTGCCCTTAAATTTCTATAGATACACAATTGTGTATAAAACAAATTACTAAAGTTTTAACTTTTGTTTATTCAAGAACATCTGTATAGCCCTTTTATATTCTTAACATGTATTAAACACAAAAGAGACATAATCATAATCTACTATTACGAACATATATTAAGTAGCGTTTTCAAAACATGCCCGCATCATAAATAAATATTTTTTGTGTTTAAATTATTATAAAATGACGTATAAGACCTTGGATGAAGGGATAAGCGATCTGTTAAATGAAAGAGTAACGAAACCGACTGATTTGCACGTGAGATTAATTCGTGTCCTAGAACCTTGACTTTGATAAAGTAAAATATTAACATCATTCTGTAAAGGATAGTTCAAATTCTCGCCACGGTTATAGTCTTTTTGAAACACTCATGAATTATCATTTTTCATCGATAAACTCTCAACCCGTCGCAGTCGTGTCTATATTCGGAAGTTACAAATACACCTGATAAATAGGTGTCGAACTAGGATGTTATTTCCATAATACTCGTAAAATCAAGAAGACTCAATTTGATGCGTAAATAATAATGTTTCTTAAGTATTAATATTATTAAAAAATAAAAATTATAATCATAATTAGTCAAATATAGCATAGATTTTTATACTATTTTCACATATATTATTTTTCATCTGTTCCGAAAGGGACTTTACATTGATAAGTCATTTTTAGTAGGTAGAAGATAAACTTGTTCATAAGCTTATATTGGCGAGTCAATTAATTTTAATAAAAATACATTATTTGAATGAATGATGAATTCTCTAGTTTCCGTGTAAAAAGATGTGTTTTTAAACAACCAAGAACCAACATAATACGATCTACATCAGTTGCTGATTCTACATATTTTTAGCCGTAAGATTCTGAGGAAGAATCCAGGAAGTATATAATTTAAATATAGATGTTAGATAACAGTTAAAATGTCATTATATTCTGCGATACGGTAATGTACCTGGGAACCAATGTCACTGTGCTCGGTAATTATAGGAGTTCAAGTTCACATCGTGACGTCAATGTATCGTAACAATTACACAATTGTTTTGAACATAAAGAATAACAATTAAGACCTTTTTAACAATTATTTTATTTTTCTAAACCTTAAGTTACTTAGAAAACATTGAATGTTCAAGCTGTCCACGACGCGGACGTGCGAAAAATAAATATTATATTAAACTTGTAAAGTAAAGTCGTTATGGCTAAATGAATGAATATTTTTTATTTCAGATATCGACGGACAAGCATGAGGTTCACTAATTGATGGTAGGTGATACCTCAGCTACAGATCATCAGTCAATGATGCGCTGTCGACCTACTTTTAGTTCGAGCATTCGGAAACCGAAACGCACAATATGCACTTCACGGTTTTTCCATCTATGAACGGTGGTTCGTTACCCGGTCGGAATTTCGATATTTCTCTCACCCGTTCAATACCCGAAAGTAGGGGAAAACATGCTTACAGAAAATTATAAACATGTATTTATGGACATCCTGCGAAATTTAGATAATAATCTAATATCGATATACACATGAATATAGATCGATCTGAGATCCATATAAATGCTCCTGTTTTCGGAGGCTAAAGCTCATTTAGCGTAAGTATATAAAAAGATTAAAGAAAATGTTAACTTTCATGTTAACTTTAACTGTAAATTATTAATTCGAATTCTTAAAGAGGCAACGCTTATGTTTTTCTCAATGCGGTTGACGATACGTACATAAGTTCCATAAGGTAGTTCTTATGAATTACTCAGGCAAGAGACTAAAGTTAAGGATTAAGTTTCCTTAAAACGAGTCGGTAATTCGTCCAACCGGAATCCTATTTAGTATGGTGCAATCAGCGTCCGGTCCATGTCGCAAACCGTGCCTTTCTAGAAATACATGAATTTACTTAACTTTACAAGATTTGAGACGCAATTAACATGCATACACAAATCTGCAAAGGATTTTTCTAATTCTTAATTATACTAATTTTAAATGTTTACTTTCATCGTAGTTAGTCTATTTTTTTAGCTGCTGCTAAGCTACATAGGATTTACTATGGTGTTTGACCCCAAATGGTACCTAATTAGCGCTATGAGGATGTGTATCAACTTTCTGTATACAATGGATACCTTTCAATGTTATAATTATATTAATCCAGTGTATTTTGAGTAATTGAATTGAAAATATGGTGGAAAAATAGCAACGAAGATTATTAAATGAAATCTTTTTTTTATGAATTATTTAAGCCATTCTTCATAACTTACAGATAAATAGTTCATAGTTCTACAGATAATATTACCTGTTACTAGTCAATTACTCAGAGTAGAATAAGACTAAGGATAATATATGAATCTCTCCCTCGAATGAGATTAAAAAGTAATAAAGCGGTATGCGCACGCTCGCCGCCACCGTGTTGCAAAACGTGTCCTTGACACACTAACAGCTGACCACTCGACCACTTGACAAGTTCGATGACCGCTCACAATATGCGATGGTTTTTATATAAAACTAATATAAAAGCTATAGTTTACACCTTTCTTTAACATTTAACTATATAGATAGATTACTAATACGTAACGCTTTTGTCCGGGAATTTATATTGTTGAAGTTATACTTCTTTTGGCGCGTTTGGATGAGAGTGAATTCATTTGCGCGCGCACGATGTCCCAAAAAAACGACATGATGAAGTTGGCTACAGAATATAATTTTATTGATTTTAACATTTTTCTTCGATATTTACTGCAGTTTTGTTTTTTTAAGTTTTTCTTCAGACGCGTGTACATAAGTATTTTTATATACTTGTCTCATAAAGTTCAGCTAAAGTCGGGTGATACGGCAGGTAGTGGCTGTATATTAAGGATTGGAACGTAATGACAGATTGATTGTACATGATTGGTTGATAAGGAATTAGTGATGGAATGACGATATTGTGAATGAATGTGAATATGAAAGATAAGAATACGGCTGCTCTAGCAAACTTACGGGCTACGACGGCAAAGATAATACGTCTTATAATTTTAATTAAAACGTATCAATTTTTTTTTTAATTCATCCATACTCCTTGGCATCACTCCTAGGATCCACATATAATATAACAGGGACCGGCACATAAATATCGAAACGTAGTGCAGAGCAATTTTCTAAAGCACAACTACTAATATGATAATTATAGCGTATATAGCTCGTTAGTAATAAACAATAATAATACATTACTTTTGTATACTATTATTTAGAATATTACGCTTTATTAAACCAGTAATTAAAATTTAACATGTATTGATAACACTATCACATAGTAGTATTGTCTTTTATTAACGCGAGTATCACAAATTTAAATAAAATACTGTATACCGGATTAAAACGCGACTTATTATTTATCCCGACGTTTAGGATGCTTTTCAGCAACCGTGGTCGCGGGCAGACAGAAAGATGACAGTTGTCTGATTTTTGAAATGTCACAAAGTTACCATATTAACGCCATCTATTTCTATGGAGTTGAAATTTACTGTAATTTTCTATATTATGACAATATTGACTAACAGTGTCCTCTTGTTTTTTAGTATGTTTGATTTGTGGTTTTAGATTTTCAATTACTGGAAAGTCTCAAACCATCTTCTCTTTTGAAGTTAGGATGTTTTTTAATTTCAATAGCCTCACGTACTAGTCTGGGAATTATATTAAACAATATAAATAATAAATCGCGTTTTAATTCGGTATACAGTATTTTATTTAAACTATCACATAGTTCTATAATATCTTTATCAATACGATCTAATTAGGTTACAAGTAATGCGCAAATAAAATAAAATACTACTTTGTCAGAAAAACTTGTAAAATGATATAAATCGTAAGCAAGAGAAGGGCAACTCCACTGTTATTATTATTTTATTAGAAGTTTTATGTTTAATCATGTATATAACACGTAGACAAAAGATAATAAAACTAGAAAACTTATGAAATCGGGTGGAGGTTAATATTTAAGAGGTGATTGTCCTTCAGCTTATTCCCTCGAAATATCTTTCATGTCTTGCTAAAGCACAGAAGGGGTGAAGGGAGGATTTTAGTACAAGATGTTTTTTTTAATATAAACATAATAAGCCCTAAGTGATTTTGTGAAGAGCCATCCAGAGATTCAGTTAAAGGATTTTTGTGGTCTTTAACATGATGGCCACATAAGAGTTATGTTGTAAAATTAAGTATTCATTAAATATTATTGTACATTATAGATTAAGTCAGCTTTATAAGCTAATTTTACTTTATAATTTAAAAAACTGTATTTTTGAATATTAATGCATAGTAACAAAAGTAGGCACTTTCGAAATGCTTCCAATTTAAATACTATGAAAAATTAAAAATGTTGTGATTTAAAATGAGGAGTCGACTAATGACACCGCGGGCGGAGCTATATGTACGACTACAACATATCATTACTCTAATCTTGTTTGTCATCTTTTATCAATCAAATTTACTTTCAAAATTCAAAATTCAAAATTCAAAAATCATTTATTCATTTAGGTAACACAATGTACACTTATGAACGTCAATAAAAATACATATTAAATGCTTCTAATTTTACATTTACTGCCAGTTCTCAAATCAAGGGCGTAGAGCGGACGAGAAGAACTGGCAAGAAACTCGCCGCCACTCTTTTTTAATCGCCAAGTTTTTGTTTTACAATTTTTTTTTGTAAGGAGCTGCAACCATTACACCATGTTCCACATGACATCTTTAAGTATTTAACTATAATAATCGAAAAAATAAAAATAAATAAAAACAAAGATTTGTCCTCTATAAGCAGAATGTATGGTGAAATAGGAGCACTCACTTACATTCTCGTGGGAACAACACGCAAATACATAGACGAAATAACTAATATCACCGCATACACGAATTCAAGTTCGACCAGTCACCACAAGTAGCACCCGTTCACGAGTATGACGCATGGCCAGCCATCGACCCCCTCGCCATATTTTAGGGAGAGAAACTTTATAGTAAAAACCCAAGATCATCGCATTGATTACAGTGTACTAACAGTAATAATACAATTGTCAAGAAACTAATAGATATGTTATTGAGAGATCTAATTATATTTAATCAACTACCTAAAGTTTTAACTAAAACACACTATGTACGTATAACTTTTATAAATCAGATAAATATTAACTAGTACCACAATAGTTATATTATAATCAGATATTTGACAGCAAGTTAAGATAAACTAACTATTATGTATATAAAACACGAGTTTTATGGAAAACACGTTTATTGCATTGTAGCTACATAGAAGTCAAGTGACATTAGCATATACATAAAACTACCTACACTTACACAAATATTATTAACAATAACATCATAAAGTGGGTAATCAAATGCATACATAACACTAACATAACTTTTACAATATAGGAATTTATGTGCACAAGAGTTTAGCCTAGCATTTGTGTTCTTATAAAGAATTCAACGCGTATGACGCTCTGACGCAGAAAGTAAAAATTAGCAAAGACATTTTTATACAAAAAAATATTGAAATTTGTTTCCAATTTTTATGTTATTAGGCAGGTTATATTATTAGATTTTGTTTTATTTTCATTTTAAAATATCCTTGTCCGGAATCCGGTCCTGAATATTATGATATTTTTATGTATTATTTTCTCACTTTTTTTATGCCTTCCCATAAGTCTAAGTACTATGAACTATTTTTCGAAATTCATGCTTTCACCTGTGGAATACCCTCCATTCAACGTGCTGAAATAATTGCGATAGACTGGTCAAAGAGCACTACCTTCCGAAACTACCATTTTCTTCATTAAATCTTTACGCTGTGGAATCAGCTTTCGCCGGCGGTTTTTCCGAACCGATATGACTTGGAAACCTTCAAGAAGCGAACCTACAACTTTCTTAAAGGCCGGCAACGCACCTGCAAGCCCTCTGGTGTTGCGGATGTCTATGGGTGGCGGTGATCACTTACCATTACGTGAGCCGCCTGCCCGTTTGTCCCTTATACTATAAAAAAAAAACTTCTTAGAGATATATAATAGTTTATTACTTTTACTTATGTTCCTAATCTCATTGTTATTATTTATTTAAATTAGTGCACCAAATATGAATTTTTCATTCTAGCAACATTCTTACCATGGTGAAATTACTAATAGTAATATTGTAAATTTGTACTCTTTATTTTATGGTGTACAATACATTATTTTTTCATTTATTTTAGTAGTTTAAAAATAAGTACCTTAAAGTAGGCAATTATTGTCAAATGCTCTTTTATAGTGTAGTGATTCAGTTACTAGAATAGACCAGGGTCATACATTTAGATAATTATTTGAGCATATAAAACATACATTGTGCAAGTAGCATGACCGTGGCGACCTTTCTTCGCCATGAAGGCTGCCAAATATTATCTGAGTTCCGCACAAATACATTAGGAAACACTACGTGCTTCTATTCATACATAATCTAGCGTTAATGATGTCCAGATGTCAAGGTTTTTAGTATATAGCTTTATAATTGAGATGACATCGATCAAAAGATTATAATAATGAAACTTAGATACTTATTATATTGTACGTGTATGTGATAGTCAAGTCAATAGATTGACTTTTGAATAGTAATTTCGTACCGATGTAACAATTGAAACGCCCATAAAATAAATGATCAAAATAATAATAAAGCAAAGTGTGTGTAAGATATTATGAAATAAATAACTACGAGTATTATAATAAAAAAGCATATCTTTTTTATTTTTTACTGTGGAACTTCTACGCACAATTTCTGTAACCTTGGTTCTCTCAAGAAAAATTAACCAGGATGTCAAAAGTAAAATCATCTCAGGTTGTATATCAAGTGAAGGCACGTCATTGAAACAACGTGTGATTTCACGAGTGCGCGTTGTAATTGTGGATTTGAATATTGGGTAAGATGATAGAAGCACGAATAACTGAAATTCAAAGTTAGATATGGAATATATACAATAATATACTAGCTGACCCGGCAAACGTTGATTTGCCATGTAAATAATTTCTAAAAAGCAGGGGTTGGTGATAAAAAAGTAAAAATTTAGGGTTGTATGTATTTTTTAATGCCACAATAGAAAAAAAAAAAACAAAAAATTTCGTCCAAAAATTAAAAATATTTTTTAAGGGTGAACAACCCTTATCAATTAGAGGTATGAAAATTATATAGTAGCCAATTCTCAGAACAACTGAATACGCATATAAAATTTGGTAAAAATCGGTAAAGCCGTTTCGGAGGAGTACGGTAACTAACATTGTGACATGGATATTTTATATATTAGAAGATATGTACCTATCTAGGTATACATACATATACATCACGCTTCTTCCCGATATCCCGATAATCCACATCCACTTACATCAATGCTTTCATACACGCTCGTCAGTTTCGTGAATTTTGACCAGCCGGCCTGGCATGACAACCGCGACAAAATTTTGTCGACCATTTTCTCGTGTTTTAGTCGATTATCGCTCTATTTATTTCGTGCCTAACATGACAATTACACTTAAAACTCGACTTTTAATATCAAAAATAGATATATTTGTCGATCAAGATATCTTTTCTATCAAAATAACATCTTAGTTTGTCTTCTCTCGTCCGCGACATATCTCGTGGCGGTCATGCTAGGCCGGCTGGCCCTTTTGAATAACATCTCCGATCTGATCGAGGTACGTTCGCCTAGGTCGATCACACCTGACTCTTCCACTCACAGTAGCTTAACCTATGTATTATTATTATTATACTTGGATAAAAAAGATAGCTGATTAATATTGTCTTTTATTAACGCGAGTATTACACATTTAAATAAAATACTGTATACCGGATTAAAACGCGATTAATTATTTATATTGTTTAAATTATTTATCCCGACGTTTCGGATGCTTTACAGCAACCGTGGTCGCGGGGAGACAGAAAGATGACAGTTGTCTGGTATAATATTTGAAATGTCACAAAGTTGCCATATTTAATTCAATTAAATTTAAAAATAATCTATTAATTTAGGTAACACAATGTACATCTATGAAGTATGAACGTCAATAAAAAATAATACATATTAAATGCTTCTAATTTTACATTTACTGCCAGTTCACAAATCAAGGGCGTAGAGCAGACGAGAAGAACTGGCAAGAAACTCGCCGCCACTCTTTTTAATCGCCAAGTTTTTGTTTTACAACCTTTACATATTAACGCCATCTATTCCTACGTAGTTGATATTTACTGTAATTTTCTATATTATGACAATATGAGATAGCTGTTTATTTATTTATAACGAAGATCAACATATTATGACTTAATAGCTATGAAGAATTGGAAATGATTGCGTTAAAGGCAAATTGGAGACCAACTAAATTATAATTTGAGGGGTATTATTGACGATAAAAACAATGGAGGAAGCTATGTTTCACCGTTTTCAAATAAATGAGAACAATGTAAGATACTTAATATTGAAAAGTACGTTTATACTGACCAATACGAATATTAACATAGAACATAATTATAATAAAAAAAAATGTTTATCAATAATATATAAACTAAGTACCCATTTTATAACTATTCATTCGAGGTGTTTTTGAAACAATTAAGTGAAGTCAAACCCATAAACTTACGAATAAATAAAAAAAAATCAACATCATATGACTTTGCGTTTGGTTAAGTGTGAATATGTGGCAAATATTTCGACACATCATTAGTTTACTTAGCTTAACAGAAGGTTATTTGACGTTTATTGGTTTAATATGGCGTAATTTGACTTTTAAGATAAAGGATTTCTTGTACGATACAAGTATACCTATATCGTATCTTTGATTGAGAATAAGTATGTATAATATATACAATAATAGCTCCCAAATCAGAATATAAGCTGATGTTCAAGCAGCTTGCTCTGTTACTCCGAAACACTTTCTACGAAATTTAATCTGTAGCATTTTTTTATAAACAAAGGATTTGTCTTTCATTTAAATAAAATACTGTATACCGGATTAAAACGCGATTTATTATTTAAATTATTTATCCCGACGTTTCGGATGCTTTTCAGCAACCGTGGTCGCGGGAGACTGAAAGATGACAGTAATAAATCGCGTTTTAATCCGGTATACAGTATTTTATTTAAATGTGTGATACTCGCGTTAATAAAAGACAATATTATGATTTGTCTTTCAGTTTGTCCAACAAATCATTAACTTAACAAACAGGCATTTAAAATATTAGTATCAACAGATCGATTAGTATCAATATCGATCGGGTGGGAGGAATATCGAAATTCCGACTGGGTAACGAACCACCGTTCATACGACAGACGAGCATGAGGTTCACTTGATGGTAGATGATACCTCAGCCACAGAACACAGAGCATTCGGAAATCCATAGACTGAAACCGAAACGCGCAATGTGCACTTCACGGTTATTCCATCTATAAACGGTGGATTGTTACCCGGTCGAAATTTCGATATGACTCCGCTTCGGGAAAACATGCTTATAGAAAATTATAAAATGTGGTCCCGGTGGGATTCGTACCCAGGACCCATCGATGCGCACGGCAGGTGTTCTACCGATCGCGCCAACGAGCCCGTCTACCCTTTTATATAAAAACACAGAACACATAATTTATTTAACTTACAAGTACGGTGCATAGTTATAAAAAAATATTGTGATGACTCAAGAAGCGTCAGCCATTAGTCTTACAAATATTTTGTAAAACAAATATTTGGCGATTAAAAAGAGTGACGAAGAGTTTATTGCCAGTTCTTCTCTTCCGTTCTACGCCCTTGATTTGAGAACTGGCGTTAAATCTAAAATTAGAAGCATTTAATATGTATTTTTATATTGACGTTCATAAGTGTACATTGTGTTACCTAAATGAATAAATGATTTTGAATTTGAATTTAGTCAAGTTAATTTTGTGCATTGACCGACACAGATCAGTGCAATTTTCAAAAATATCTAACACATTTTCTTATACTGAATAAGTACTGTTTGTGCTTTTTACGCGGATTAGTAAACATCAAATTAGGTAAAACCCAAAGAATTTTCAGCCAGTACGCTATCTGTATATAGGATTCTGTGTAAAAATAAAACTAGATCTTGCTTAAATTGAAAATTATTGTTCAGGTGTTAATATTTATTAATTTATATTTCACGTTGTTATATGCATGCATGATTTCTGTATAAAATAACATTATTTTATTAACTCCGCGCAAAGAACTCCCGGAAAGTTCTTTGCGCGGAGTTAATTTGCATTGCACAAATATTTAGTATCGAAACTCTAAACTGACTTCGTTAATAATCATGACTTTTTGTATGGAAAACGAACCACCTTAAATTAATAGATATAACAAGTAAAGGATAACAAAGTAACATAGATTTTTCTTTGACGGATGTTCCATTTATGAATGTTTTAATTTAATTAGTGGTCGATAGTTTGATGTTCTACCGACCCATTTTATTCTAGAATTAGCCAGATAGTGATTAATATATTTAAAATATATTAACATACTAGCGACCCGCCCCGGCTTCGTACGAGGGTTAGTAATAGAAGGGTGAAAATATAGGGTTGTATGTATTTTTTAATGCCACATTATAAAAAATAAAAACAAAAAAAATCGTCCAAAAATTTAAAAAAATGTTTTAAGGGTGAACAACCCTTATCACTTAAGGGTATGAAAAATAGATAGTAGCCGATTCTCAGACCTACTGAATACGCATATAAAATTTGGTAAAAATCGGTAACGCCGTTTCGGAGGAGTACGGTAACTAACATTGTGACATGGAAATTTTATATATTAGAAGATTTGTCTTGATGGGAATCGAACCCGCCACATTTGCCACATCATTACATAGAGCGATCAACGAGCCTGACTTGGATGTTGAAATGCCAAACAATTTTGAGACGAAGACAAGATTACGCAGTATCATATCAGAAAATAATGACTTATTAAATTTCGCTATAAGATCTATTGTATGAATTTCTACATGACTATTGCAAAATACGCATCACACTTGCGTTACAAGAGTTCAACACAAATTGCATTTCAAATTAGGTTTTCATCATTATTTTTTTTGCGGAACATACATTACGTTCCTCATTGATAGGTTCCGTTGGATTATATGGAAGAATTCGCAAATCTCATGGCCATTTCAAGCATTACACAAACGGGAGGAATGTTGAAATTTCGTCTGGGGTGATGATTACCTTTTATATATGGACAAGCCGCGTAAATTTCGAAGTAAAAAAGTCTGGCCAAGTTCGAGTCGGAATAGCGCACCTAGGGTTCCGTACAAACTTTAAGTTAAGTAAATTATTATATAAAGATATTTTCCAATAAAAAAAAAACTACACGGTATTTTATCTCCTTTACTTGTGCTACATGACATTGCTTCACAGAGGTTGTATGGAATATTTTACTGCAAACGGGCAATCGGGTCACCTTACTTAGTGATCACCAGCGCACACCATAGTGATAGAGACTGTAACACCAGGGGTGCGTTTCCGGTCTTTAAGAAATAAGTATGCGTACATTTTGTACGTTATAAGTTATAACTCTTTTATTTTAGATATCGACAGACTATCAGTAGGGTCACTTGATGGTAGGTGATACCCCAGCCACAGAACATCAGTCAACTTTTTACTTCGAGCATTCGGAAATCCATAGACTGAAACCGAAACGCGCAATATGCACTTCACGGTTTTTCCATCTATGAACGGTGGTTTGTTAACCGGTCGGAATTTCGATATTCCTCCCACCCATTCAATACCTGAAGTTACCAGACGTGGGGAAGACATGCTTACAGGAAATTATAATCATGTGGTCCCGATGGGACTCGAACCCATGACCCATCGATGCACATGGCAGGTGTTCTACCGAACGCGCCAACGAGCCCGTCTTTGTCATTCTATTGTCATTGCAATAAACTGCTTTAAAAAATAGGAGTAAGGCAGTCTCTATAAAATAGACTGTTAACTATAGAGGTCAAGGCTTCACGATTACAGAAACAGATTAGTGCTTACCACAATTTTGACGTAACCACTGAAACTAACCATTGCAGAACGTTATTTTCAAAGTTTAAAGTAATAGTCTGCTCTAACAATGTTATTAGATTACTGCGCACGCAAAAATCGTATTAAAGTAGATAATTTTTGTTCATACTTAATCACGATTAAGAAATTTGCAACGAGTCGTAATAAGAGGAGTATCTTCTAGAAAATTACTCGATTCTTGCGTAAGTATATGTATACATTTCCTTTTGTTTCATTATAGAAATAAACTTCACTTGTACTATACGAATTTTGACCCTGCTTACAAATATTTTTAATTACATCTTCTGTTTTTATGAGCAACTCACTAGTTACGTGCTACGGCTTCATACGATTGCGATGTAGATTTTCTATATATAAAAAATATACTATGTTATTTGCTAATAATGTAGCTTCAAATCGGTTCAGTAGTTTTTGAGTTTATTCATTACAAAAAATATGAATCTATCCTCTTAATAATATTAGTGGTATTACATAGTAGATTGACATACCAGGGTGAATCAAAAAGTTCTTAGAAGTGCATATATATGAAACCTTTTTGGATCAAGTTCGATATTCAAATTAAAGAGTGTCTATCACACTATATTTATGCAGACTGTCACTTGTTTTTGTCAGTTCGTTCGCATGTAATAAATTTTTTTGTGCAACGAGTTGCTAAAAAGTCAAAATTATGGATAAAAGTGAGTTACGTGCGGTGATAAAATATCTCAGTTTGAAAAAAATGTCTACGAAGGAAATTTTTTTGGACATTCAGCAGACATTAGGGGGTGATGCTGTACCCTATTCTACGGTTGCGTACTGGGTGGCTGAATTTAAAAGAGGTAGATCAAGCTGTAAAGATGACCCGCGTTCTGGGCGGCCTTCAACCTCCGTTACAGAAGAAAATGTCAAAAAGGTTGAGAATCTGGTTTTGGAAGACAGAAGAATGACTATAAAACATATAGCTGAGATCCTAAAGATATCTTTTGGTAGCGTTCAATTCATTTTAATTGATTCACTGGGGTTCAAAAAAGTGTCTGCAAGATGGGTGCCACGAATGTTAACCGACGAAAACAAAAAGCGACGTTTGGAAATTTCCAAGCGTAATCTCGAAATGTTCCAGCGTGATTCGGATAATTTTTGCCGTCGTCTTGTCACCATGGATGAAACGTGGGTCCACCATTTTGATCCTGAAACTAAAAGACAAAGCATGTCTTGGAAACGACCATCCTCTCCATCCATCAAGAAATTTCGAGTTGCTCCTACCGCTGGCAAAGTTATGGCCTCTGTGTTCTGGGATAGTGAAGGAATCCTTTTTATTGATTACATGCCAAAAGGCCAGACGATTACTGGACCCTATTATGCAAATTTAATCCCGAAAGTGCGTGAAGCGATTAAAGAAAAACGTCGTGGAAAACTATCGTTGGGCGTGTTGTTCCTTCAAGATAACGCTCCTGCTCATCGATCGGAAGTTGCGCTCAACGCAATCCGCTGTGCTGGCTTCAATCTCCTTGACCACCCACCATATTCTCCGGACTTAGCCCCAAGTGATTTTCACTTATTTCCAAAATTAAAAGAGGAAATTCGTGGAACAAAATTTCACGATAATGACGCGGTTATAGCTGCCGTAGAGGACTTTTTCGAGAGTCAAGAAAATAACTTTTTTTCACAAGGAATAAGGAGGTTAGAAACGCGTTATTCTAAATGCATTGCATTGGAGGGAGATTATGTAGAAAAATAAAATATTATTATTTAAATCTTTGCATTTTTTAATATTGATTCCAAGAATTTTTTGATTCACCCTCGTATTATTATTATCCGTCAAAATATGTCACAAAACGAAAAAAAATCATTATGATAATTATGTGAATTATTCACAAAAGCATTGTATTGTCAGAAAATTTGATGTTTGTCAATTAATATTCTTTTGAAAATATTTATAGAGATACTTAAGACTGCAATTATTTTGCAATATCTTATCTTATAAATAAAATTTCCATGTCACAATGTTAGATACCGTACTCCTCCGAAACTGCTTTACCGATTTTTACCAAATTTTATATGCGTATTCAGTAGGTCTGAGAATCGGCTACTATCTATTTTTCATACCCCTAAGTGATAAGGGTTGTTTAGGACCCTTGAAAATTTTTGGATGAAATTTTTTGTTTTTATTTTTTTATAATGTGGCATAAAAAGTACATACAACCCTATATTTTCACTCTTCTATTACCAACCCCTGCTTTTTTGTCAAAAAATCTGTGCGAAGCCGGGCGGGTCGCTAGTATTGTATAAGATTAATCACAATAATAATAATTTATCTATGGTTTTATTATTATTAGTATTTGTGTCTTATCGTTCATATAAATTACGGTTGGAATTTAAAATTTATGATTATTTTCAAATGTGTATTATCTATTAAAGGAAAACATATTCAATTTTATATATTTAAATGATTATCATTAATTAAAATTTTTAAAATGATAAAAGTCCACAGAAGTGTATGCTTAGCGCGGGCGTTAACTCAAAAAAAGACGAGTAAACACAAGAACACAAATTCAGACTAAAGGAAAGAGAATTTGTAACTCCAGGCATCCTTATGTCCTGGGAATTTAAATATATACTTTCCTTGATAAGATGACTATTAAGTAGTCTATATAGTATAGTAGTATAGTAGTACTAATAGGCATATACTTATATAATTACTAGCGACCCGCCCCGGCTTCGCACGGGTCTAGATTTTTTGACAAAAAAAGCAGGGGTTGTATGTATTTTTTAATGCCACATTATAAAAAATAAAAACAAAAAATTTCGTTCAAAAATTAAAAAAAAAAACAATTTAGGGGTGGATTACCCTTAACATTTAGGGGGATGAAAAATAAATGTTGTCCGATTCTCAGACCTAACTAATATGCACACAAAATTTCATGAGAATCGGGAAAGCCGTTTCAGAGGAGTTTAACCACAAACACCGCGACACGAGAATTGTATATATTAGATTTTTGTTTCACGTTCAAGGTCGCGATTATACTCGGTGTATGTAAAAACAATTACGACAAATTATAAGAAAATAGCGAATAAAATCTTAATTTATATCGCATTGTTCTTATAAAGGCCAAGAGTTCCCATTATTTTTCAGTACACTTCGCACTAGCAGTATTTTGTCTCAGCGCCCTAGCTAGTCGAATAGAGTAAAATGCTACTAAGTATATAGGCACACAAATTATACCATGCAGCACATGAAGGTTAGTTATAATAATTATTATTTAAGAAAAAAAGGAAATAAATAAAATACAATAAGCCTACGGCGCCACTTTTAACCCTCTACGCCGCATACTTTGAGAACCCCTGATATGTACCTTATTTCAGGGGTTCCTAAAGTGTTGACACCCGATATGTTTATAATTTTCTATAAGCATGTCTTCCCCACGTCTGGTCACTTCGGGTATTACATTGGCGCGTTTTGGTCTCAGTCTAAGGATTTCCGAAACCTCGAAATAAAAAGTATGTCAACACTCAACAGCGCATAAAAAAGAAGGGGTTTAAAAAACGTATCATGTGGTCTAGGAATAGGAAAATCGGCTTTGTTTCTAATGTTTTTTACTTTGTTTTATATATAGTAGTTCTTATAAAGGATTCTATAATATTATTCTAATCGTTTACAAATCCAAATTTTGTTACAACTGGAAAAACTTGCTTAAAAAACAAGTTGTGCTGTGACATATGGTCAACAGTATGAACTTAATTGTGTTGAACTTTACAATATTCAATATCAAAATTTGTAAAGAATCTTACGTAACCTATTAAATCATAAATTAACTATTTTGAAATTGGTTCAGAAAGTCAAAGCTCATATAAAAGTGAACAACGTGTCGCTATTTTTTTAATCATATAGGATTAACTAATGAATTATTATTATTAATAATTATTTTTTGTGGTGTTAATATTGTTACTTTGTGTATATTTACGTTTAACTTCTAATAAAAGTGCTAGTTCTAAAAAAATATATGTATATATTATAATTTAGTGCAATGCACAGAGAAGTAAAGAAATAGACCCTTTATTTTGTTTAACATAAAAATAAAATGAAGAACATATTAAATAAAATATTTGCATTTAGTGTTGGCATGACCGTAATACATTAGTTATTCTATCTACATTTTAATGAATAATAATTATTAAAAAAATCCTATCTACATTTTAATTATTAATTATTACGTCTTATTATACGCATTGCGTTTCAAACTTAAGAATTAAATAGCAGAGAATATCGCCTTATATTAACGCGAGTGTCACACATTTAAATGAAATAAATGTTACTAGACCAGTGCCGAAGCCTTTAAAAATGGTAAAAAGTGAAAAAAAATTACAGTAGGAGGTTTTGTATACCTGAGTGACCTACGGAAAATTTTAGCCCATCAAAATGTATTTCATAGAGAAGTGGGGAAGGTTCTAGTAGGGTATGGGCCTTACTACATATCTTTTATTTCGTAGCAGCTGTTAAAAAAGTATATATTTTTTTACACCGTCAGAAAGTAGAGATTTCAAGGAACAAAAAGCCCCCAAACTTTTTGAAAAAAGCTGATATTTTGACGTCAGAATTTTCGATTGAAAATTAGGGTGCTTTTTTGATATTAAGTTAAAATAAGGCGAAAAAATAAATATTTTAAATCAAATAAATTACAGTGTATTTGGGACATAAAAATAAAAAACCAAAAACTTGGTTTTTTGAATTTTTCACATAAATTTTGAGGTTATGTGAAAAAAGTGTAAATACAAAAGTTGTAGATCTTTTTATTACCTACAACTTTGCCATTTAACTTTTTTCCATAGGACTTGTAGTTTCGCCGGAAAACGAGATAAACCGTTTTTTACCCTTAAACCCCCCCCACTTCCACTTCCCGAACTCGGATCGACCGTAATTTATTTTTCCTTTCATTTTGATCATATTCCCCTCCTTTTCTAATGGGTTTCATCCTACTGTAATTTTTTTTTGTTTCAAATCAAAAATTATCGACACTGGTCTATACCGGATTTAAAGGCGATTTATTTTATATCTCTGGGCAGTCTGCCCATGACCACGTTAACGTCGGGATAAATAATATTAATAACAAACTGTGTTCTAATCCGGTAAAAGTTATTTTATTTAAATAAGAATAAATTACAAAACTGATTCTTCTGGGCGGGTAACAGAAAAGCTGTAGCTATGTTCTTAATAATCGTAGGTATCCATACATTTATTTTGATACGATTTATATCTATTATAATAAATGATTATAAATTCCCATGTATGAAATTTTACGATTAATATTTTTTTCTTATGATAAAAATAAGCAATTACATAAAAACAAATGTTGCAGATTATTAACATTGATTAATATTACAATATTTTAATAATGTATTTAGGACAGTTTCTAATAGTTTTATGAATCTTTGGAAAGCTCCTAATATACACTATATCAGGAGTTTGGGCCAAACGTGTTAAATAAAAAAATGGTACTAATGCACATTGCTAATTAATTATAATAATATAATACGTAATTAAATGAACCGCTACATTACTAGACATTGCTTAGTGCAATAAGGCCGCCTTACTGTACTTTCAGTTTTTTTTTTTAATTTATTCTATAGGTTAAGGTTTTATAATATAAAAAAAGTTATATAAATAAGTAGAACCCTTATGATACATCTTAAAACAAATGAGAAAGAAGAGATATTTGATATAAAAAGGTGTTAGTATCTTACAAATAATAGCTTCAAGAAGCCTTCACTTAATACTGATTTTATGTATAAACAGAATAATATTCCCATCATCATATCATTGAATATTCAAACCACTTCAATCACCTAATGTTAAAATTAAACGAACCACCACATTAGTAGAATCCTTATGATACAGCTAAAGTCAAATAAGATCGTATATATAGAGTGGAGGGACTACCGTACAAGCCCAAAAGCTGGTTTTGCCTTGTTAATACAACCATAAAAAAAAATATAATACCCTTAACGTAATAATTAAATTCATATGTAACTTTTTTGATAACGTTATTATATTAGTTATATATAAACACGTATTACGTTAATGTCGGCAAGCTAGGCTTTTGGGCTTGTAGGGTAGGCACGCCACTGGATATATACCACACGTTGATAAAACCAGTCAAATATTACAAAATTTCAAGGTGAAGTTGAAGACGTTGCCACACTCACCTCAAGGTCGCGGTAAGGCTTGCGCGCGGCACAAAGCAAGTGGCTCCAACGTTCGTTCACTACTGAACCACGAACGGACTGGCCGAACGGTTTCATAACCCTGTACGGTGTCCTAATAGTGATTGTATTTTTAAGGGACGTTTTACTGAATAATTTTCTGAAATATACCGGGACGGGTAGATAGTACTGCGTTGAATATATGAATGGACGTCTATGGAATATGAGTGTGTCAAGTTTGCTAATAGTTAAAGTACATAAAGGATCGACTATCGTCTGTGTCGGTGAGCTAGAATTACTTCTCATGATTTTGTACTTGACAAGCTGCTTTTGTGACATCAAGTACGTCAGAAACACCGCATTGTCTAAAATTCTAACTGCAAGCAACTGTAGGTACGTGCAAGCACAATCTATAGATATAATAAAACTGTAGTGGTCGAATTTCGAATTGAAATCGAATCGAATTTGTACGGGCTAATCTCCGAAACTGGTAGACCGATTTACATGAAATTTTGCATGGTAGTACCTTATATCCCCGGTCAATATCTTAGATGCTTTTAGAAAATTAAAGAGTTCCCAACATATAGGCTTTATTTCATAGAAATCATTTGAAAAGAAAAGTTATCATCATTTATGAAGCCCAAACAAACGAAGTCGCTGGCATTAGCTTACAACCAGTAACGGACTTACCAGCAGGCTGAGTAGGCTTGAGCCTAGGGCGGCAGATTTTAGGGGCGGCAAATTTGGTGACCAATCTTATTTTTACGTGTTTATGGAAATCAACAATTCTGTAGAACGTTTTCGTTTATCGTATACATAGCATAATACCCAGTTCGCCGCCCCGAACCAGTAATCGGTCTCTATATACTTTATTAATTTAATAGACAATTGTGGGAGGGGGGGGGGATAATTGTTAGCCTACACCTTGGAAATGTATAAGGCACTGGTTCTATAACTCTACCTTTATGTATAGAGATAGATGTATGTATATAGATTTTTGTTTTAGGTGTTAGTGTATGGTATACATACCTACTATAAACTATTTATTTGCAAGCGTAAGCGCTTATTTGTGATTGTGATTGTGATTATATCAAAGTCAACATATTAATTCATGAACATGATGCACTCGACAGTGCTTTGAGTAGAATCTACCTTGCGTCCCAGAATGTCGAGGGTTTGTATCCCTACCCACGTCATGTTTATAATTTTCACAAAAACATTGTAAACATCTCTTTCCAACTTCAGGTAGAAAGGGAAGAATATAAAAATTCCGAGCCGTTCGACGAATGGAAAAACCATCAAGTGCAAATTACGCATTTCGGTTTCACTCTATGGATTTCAAATGCTGGAGAAAAATAGGGCTTCAGCGCACAGTTGTTTGGTGTTTTATAGCTGAGTTATCACCTCTCATCAAGTAAGCTTCGTTTGACGATATCGTATCTAAAAAAGATCTTGACATCTCAAAACTTAGCTTACAGGTCTATTGAAGAGCACTCGCTGCTATGAGAAGAATCGCACCAAGAAGACCATGTTTACAATAAGATCGCTTTGGTATTTAAAGTATTAGTAAACAATAGCTTTGAAAAACCTTCAATTAATACAGGCTTTATGTATGTAGTAACAGATAATTATTAATTTCCAAAACTGTATTATTATGTCTATTTATGAATAATGTAGCTATGATAAATATTGGATTTTGCTAGTGTCAAAGAATAAATAAAGGTTTTATGTGCGTCCCTCCATCCATCGGAGCCACTGAATATCCGTATTGGGGCTGATGTTGACCCCGAACGAATACTCAGTAGTTTAGTACGATTACGCAGCACTGATATTTTTAAGTATATGTCGGCGCGAGTAACAGTGAAATAATGTCATTGTCACTGTTACCTACGTGCGGAAAACCGAGCCATAAAGCGGCGGATTATCGTTCCAAGTTTAAGAAGCCTCCTGATTTTAACGTCAATAAAAAAAAAGGGAGTTTACCGACAATTGGAACAATCCGGTGAGTCGTATTATGTTTTTTTTATGTTGAAAGCTTTCTTGTCAAGTAATCTATTAACCGATACTTTAAAGGTCGTCATTTCTATTCTATAGTCCGTATAATAGGTATTGGTTGTGTAGACTGTACCGAATCTTTGCGGTATTTTCATTTATGATCATTGTTTTCACGTGCTATCTTATTATTCAAATAACTGTTTGAAATATGATGTAATGATCAGTCGCGAAATATGAAAACAAAATGTCACAATCAACATGGTTAGCTTCCTTGGTTATTTCTAAACAAAAATGTGTATCGTCTTGAAATTATAAACTAAACCCTGTAGTGGTTATCGATATCGATATGCAAAATAAAAAAAAAATCTCTACATAGTATCTATGTACATTGCGCCCGTGTAAATCCGGGAAAGGTAGTAATGAATAATCCATAGTTTTAATAATTAGCGGTCTACCCGCACACGTGATGAACTGAAAATTAGGCTTCTAGATACGAACTGTACTGTCTGTCATCAAACTTAGACTGTGGCTGTAGCGAACTCTGTAAAGATTTTTTGACATTATTTACAAGGAAGATATTTTAAATTTTGATCGAGTGTAATAAATTGTGATGCATTCCAAAAAATAGTTGATATTATACATACCACGTGTTGATAAGTCGCGTAACTAGACCTCTAAATATTTAAACTTTAGATGATACCAAAACTGCGATTAAGCTTGACGAGACAAGAGAGCAAGCGGCAAGAAACAATGAAAAATGTGCTAGTTATGAAAAATACTAAAAGGACGATTGCTATCTTTTGAAATCTTTGAATAAGTAATATAACCCATAAGTACGCTCACGATTGAATACAAAAGATCTGATCGTAATTATAATCATAAATAGAATTGAAAATGTTTTCTTAATAAGTTAAAATGTTTGTTCTTTCGTTTCGTTCCATTCGTTGCGTTCCGATTTTCGTAATAGACCTACTGGCCAGCAAGTGCGGATATATGCTTCGGAGATCGTAATATACAGCTACTGACAAGCAACAAAAGAAATGATTTGATTCTGGTGTTGATTAATTATTCCCTAATTAAAGAGAGTACTCTCAAAAATGTGTTGGTAGATTGCATAGACCAATTTAGTGTGATTTACAAATGGTTTAATTTATTCTTTGTAACAATGACAAACAAATTTTATTTCATGTCTCATGGCTTTTTGAGTGATTAAATTTTGATAAGATGCGATTTATTAGCCTTAGGTGGTAGCCTTATCCTTAGATAGATGTTAATAACGTTTAGCTAAATCACAATTTGGCAAAATAGACAATAAACGTCGAGGTAACTAATCTCAAAGAAAATCTGTCTCCCCAGACGTTGCTCAAACTTATGAATTACGCTCAGGTGTATTGTAACGTAAAGTAGCACAGGCTGCCTCCGTACAGTCTCACGAGCTTTCAGGTAGTCAATTATCAATCATATCCACGAGTCATTTATGCGTATTGAATAGGAAAAGATTCTTGCTAGGTTTTGTGCATACGCGGAAACTACTGGTTCAAACATATGGCTAAAAATGTTTGTCGATGGATGACCTGTAAATTATTCAAATTTCGTTCGGAACGTGTACAGGCTGAACTTGATCCGATCCCCAAGATTAGTGTCCCGTATACAGTTCATGCTGATATGGCAAGCTCACCGATATAGTTGATGATTTCACTTTTATCCATTGTATCTTACTCTTCGCATCGATTCAGCCATCTCAACTAGAACTATCTCCTTGTTCGGATCACCGACTCACGTTATTTTCGACCAGGGTCGATATTTCGCCAGTTAGGACTTTAATTCTTGTGTTCATGATTGAATTCAACTTTGCACTTGATTGAAAGGGTTATGAGTTCACTCATAGGCAAATTTGCTAAACCTTTAGACGTTACTGTCCGATAGCGATGAACCTGATATTAACTAGGTTAAGTCACAATCCGTAGAGAATATTGAGAAGGTTTCTCTTCCAAAAGGCGATTTCATTTCAGCAAATTAAAAAAAAAAATCCTCCTGTGCATTTGACTTTGTCTTGTTAACAAAATGAAGAACGCAATCAAATAAAGCTTGATCCCAATTATAGAGGTCCTTTCAAAAATGGTTGGACCCTAGTGTCATGAGTTGTATATTGGAGTAGGCGATTCGCTTGATAACCTGCACCTTCAGTCATTCGTAGTGATAGGCGCGAAATCGGGCTTGATTTCCCGGCACAGTGCGGTACGTTTACAGTATTGTATACTGATATACAACGCTGATGAACGGTACTAACTTTTTTGGACGAAAACTGATTAAAGTAATTATAATCTTGTTATCTATGGTAAAGTTCTTTTGAATAAATTTAGGTTACAAGAATCTTAAAAATATAATAAAAATAAAACAATAACCTAGATCCTTAACTAATTATAACACACCCTCAAGAAATCTAAAAAAAAAAAAAAAAAAAAAATTAAATGTAAATTGGAATTGAGATTCATGGGAATCAGTTGCGGGCCAGGGAGGCCAAGTGAAAGAATTTTTACTGTGCAAAGTTATCCTTGTTTCAGATATCACACACGAGGACGTGTGAGTCGTCAAGATGGCCGTATTGCAGCGTCAGTACTATAGCGCCATCTATTGGAAATATTGAGCAACTCGTAGCTGCTTGAATGTAGTCGATGCCAGTGGAAACTTAATACGTGAGAAGCAAGACAATATGCTGGTGAAGCAAGAGCTCGTCTAATGACAGGACGGCCGAGCGGCATATGGTTGCTTATATGAGACATCATGTCGACGCTGTGTGTTTCAGAAGATAACATAGTTAGCGTACGTATCATAATTCATTTATTTCGTGTATCGTTTTGTGTCGCAAGTACTTGTACTTTCAAGTGGGATGACTTTTACCGGATTATAATTGAAATAGCAACTTTCTGATAATTCAAATCAGACAGGTGTTTGACAGATAATGGTTCGGTGGAGGTTGTTTTATTTGGATGTATGATGCTCGCATTAATGAAAGACAATATTACTTGTTCTTGACTAACCGTAAGTTGAGGACAGGGGCCTCCTTACGTGTGTTGTGTGTAAGTTGAGGACAGGGGCCTCCTTACGTGTGTTGTGTGTAAGTTGAGGACAGGGGCCTCCTTACGTGAGTTGTTGTGTGTAAGTTGAGGGCAGAGGCCTCCTTACGTGAGTTGTTGTGTGTAAGTTGAGGACAGGGGCCTCCTTACGTGAGTTGTTGTAAGTTGAGGACAGGGGCCTCCTTACGTGTGTTGTTGTGTGTAAGTTGAGGACAGGGGCCTCCTTACAAGAGTGAATGTGTGTAAGTTGAGGACAGGGGCCTCCTTACTTGAGTAAATGTGTGTAAGTTGAGGACAGGGGCCTCCTTACTTGAGTGGATAGATTAGTTCCGTTACTTGAATGATGTAGATGTGAACAGATGTACTGTTTGTTATTTTGTTTTTAGGTCAGAGGCGACCTGTTTCGCAGGATGGCCGTGTCGGCGCGAGTAACAGTGAAATAATGTCATTGTCACTGTTACGGTTGTGAACGATGATGTCATCATACCACCACTACGTAAATCAGGCGAGGAGGGGGCAGACCTGTCGCCGGCACTATATAACTCCGTGTTCTGTGTCTTTGAGGACAGTCTATTCGTGGCGCTCAGTCCGTCAACTATTCCAAGTTGTGTTATGGATCACGTCTGAATTACTTATTATTGTGAAAACTGGACGATGGGAATAAATATTGATTACAAGACAAGAAGATTGGATTATTATTATTCACATACAAAAATCTATCTCTAATTCTCCGATATATATGTAATAATTATTGATAGTAGTGTAGAAATACTTATGTATGTATAGTTGTTATAAGTGGTTGCTGAATGAATAAACTATTCTAATTGTATTCATAAATTATTTATCATGTCACCTTAAGAAAGTTCTTTATTAAAGACTATTACTAGAATAGAAAATATTCGTGTATGCGGTGACATATTCTACTATGTGTTTGCGTATTGTTCCCACGATAATATAAGTACATGCTCCTATTTCACCATGCCTAGTACTGATAGAGGACAAATCTTTGTTTTTTTATTTTTTTTTCGTTTTTTTATTATTATAGTTAATTACTTCATGTGGAACATAGTGTAATGGTTGCAGCTCCGTACAAACATTTCGTAAAATGATGAAACTTTACAGTATTATTGTTTATACATCAGAATAACATATAAGCTATAAATATTAATAGAGATTGAGTTAATTGGTCAAATTATAATGATGAGTATCAAATAATTCGGAATAAATCCAACTATCTGAGAGCTATTTCGCCCCGCGAAGTGGGTACGGGTCAGCTACTGATATAAATATAGTGCTGCTGTCAGTAGTAGTAAGCGTATTGACGTACGTATATGATGTGCAACGAAATAGTTATAATACAAGTAGGGTTGCAAGTGATAATTCACTTAGGTCATACGTCACGCTAAGGGACCGGTTTCGCAAGGACTTGAGATATGTTGTAAGACGACAGGTATCGCAATCAGAAGCTACGCATCGGTGCCAATAGAAGGTGCAGGCAACTTCTGGACTACTACATACTTTGACAATAAAACTTATTGAGAAATACCTAAGTAATACATATAATTTAAAATTACATACTGTATTTTTATTCCTTTTTAATAGTAGAACTCTTTAAATATTAGTAAACAGGGTTATTCTTAAACATAAAATTTTATTTTAAACATAATTTAAACAACAGTTTACTGTAATGCAAATTTAATCTCTTCATTTATTATTTTCTTTATGGTCTGTAAGGTACCCAAGATTCTCTCTAAGGGTAACATTAGATTTTTACTCTACGTACAAATATCGATACATTATAATTTATATCGAATAAAGACATCTATTTCTTTGCAAGGTTGCACAAAATCTTGCTTAAACAGTGCCTAACGTGGCATTTCTTGTAAGAGGAAATGTTAGGACAACCTTGCGAATTGAGATAACAAAAGAAATTATGACCTTCTGTGTATTGCATTCGGTTTCACCATAAACCTATACTGTATACATACATTAAGAGTGTTCTAAAAAATATATTTATAATAGAAAATCTGTCAATAGTAGTATTTGAATATGTAATTTGTCAATAAGACATAACATATATGTATCTAACTGTCCCCTTAAATTGATTTTATTATGGTTGTTACTATTCGTGGCTAGATTATTTATTTATTTATCTATGATTAGGGTATTGTTGTCCATATTATATATCTTAGTAGAAGTAGTAATTGAAGTATTAGGTGATGCTATAAGTCGTCTTCACGCAATGCAAGGCTAAGTAAATTAATGAATGTTGATAATTATTATTAAAAAGTTTAAATTTATTTTATACTAGCTGATGCCCGCGACTTCGTTCGCGTGGGGTTCACTTTAAGCTGAGCTTTTGAGCAAGCTTTCTTCAAATGACATATCCTCCTCCACCCTCTGTACTTGGTGATTTCTTTCAGGAAAGAGCTATCAAATTAGTCATTGACGGTTGCTTTTGCATCATTTTATCGACATGTTTAATGGTGGTTGAGATTGGGGTTCGAAGGATGATTTGAAATTCAATAGTTGAAATAATTAACCTGACTTTAAAGAAACTTTAGGGAGATTCATATTAATTAAATTTTACGTGACCAAAATCCAGATATGTGTCTTTTTTCTACTAATCAGAGTTCAATCGAAGATTGGATTCAATTCATTTTCTGTCTTAAATAGATGCGTGCGTTCATTTAATTGGTCATTTTCATTTTCGGATTTTTTTTTTTAAATTCCCGGGATTCCTGCCCGGGTTTCCGGTGCTAAATGAGGAAACCTCTACGGAAGCAAAAAAGCAATGTCGAATAATCGTAATTCTGTTTAAGAGAAAGGATTGATGAAAAGGTGAAATAAATGATCTCATAAGAAATACTTTTTCATATAATATTTCAATAATACATTTTCTATTTTTGTTATAATATAGTTCTTTCAAAAAATAAATAAATAAATAAATACAAAAAAAATATTTCTTTCATTTCAACTTCAGATTCGAACTCGCATCAAAAGCTACGCTATGGGACTGCATATCCACTATTCTACGAATACATATTGGAAATGGCGAAATAATCAAACTATTTCATTTACATATCAGACTGTGATTGACATCTGACAATTCGAAAAAGTTCAACGCGAGTCAGTTTGCATTGAAATTTGGTGATATGGTGCCTTTAAAATAATATTTAAATGATGATAACTTTTCTTTCCGATAACCGATTTCGATGAAACAAAGCCTATATGTTGCCCCGGGCTTTCCTTAATATATTTGTGTAAATTGTATTAAAATCGGTTCAGTATCTTCGGAGATTAGCGTGAACAAACAGACAGACAGACCGACAGACAGACAGACAGACAGACAGACAAGAATCTTAAAAATTGCATTTATGCATTCTGCTACCCTTCTTTTATCACCCCTATTAATTTCTGGTAAAAATATTTAGTGAAGCGTAATTTCGATCCTACTCTTTTATTATATGTATAGATATGTATATGATTTTTAAACACGATGGAGTGGGCCCCACACGTAACGCTCTTCTGTAAACATCCTACGCCCAGCTTGCGATAAGGTATACCTGAAGTCAGTCTATCAGTGACTATCCGTCAGTATAAGAAGTATGAGACATTGACGATACAAACATTTTCTTGCTAATTGTTCTTGCTTGAGCTTCAAGTATAAAAAAAATATCTTCATACACTACAAAAGGCTGAATATCATTCGTTAACATAATGTATATTTTTTTTTCGAAAGGACCTTCTAACTATTCCCAAATCAACGGGTCCCAAGAACAAAATCGTATTTGTGAAATCATTTATTTGCAGATACGATTCTTGGAACCCGTTGAAATTATCTTATAAACTGACTGGACTTTAGTTTTCGAGGGCGGTGTCGAGTGTGTGGTATGTTGTTGTCGCGAGTGGCTTGGAGCCTGTGTACGGCCTTATCTAGGTCGTCGTCGGGCTCATTTAAGATGTTAGTGGTCTCCTCCAGCGGGGATTGTCGTATGGGAAGTAGTCAGTGGCCCGAGCTAGCACTGAAATGGGGTGCGTTGTGGCTTAAAGTAGCGTTCGTTCGCTTCTTTAAAGTACTAACTTAAATCGTTAACATAATATCGTTTCTCCACGAATCGCGAAATAAAATCTACAATAATTAATTAAATGAAAATTAATGAAATAATTTCACTGTGTCTTGTCTATATAAAATTATTATTACTCAGAATATAAAAATGGTGATTACTCAGTTTTTGCTGATATAATGCTGTTTTGGTGGTTATGAAGGTACGCGAAGATCTCTCAAGTGAATTATATTATAAAATTCAGAAAATTACACAGAAATTTAATTATTTTGAATACATTTAATAATTTAGTTATTTGTAGGAACTATAGAGCTACATCGTAATATTAGTGCAATTAGAATTGCTCTGATGCTTAACAAAACAATTTACTTTTTACAACACAGACCAGGGAAAAATAAGCCGTGCCATGACAACTGCGACAAAATTTTGTCGACCGTTTTCTCGTGTTTTAATCGATTATTTCTTCCGGGTCTAACATGATAATTACACTTAAAACTCGACTTTTAATATCAAAAATAAATATATTTATTGATCGAGATATCTTTTCTATCAAAATTGTCGATGTGGAGATAAAATATATCTAATCATCATCTAAGTTTGTCTTCTCTCGTCCGCGACATATTTCGTGGCGGTCACGCTAGGCCGGCTGTTCTGTGTTTTTTTTACCTATTCAGAGTTAATGACCATACCACTGAAAAGTAATAGATTACAATTTGTCTTAATATTACTAAATAAAGTTAAACCATTTTATATGTACCTATTGCCTTGACTAGATAGACCGTATCTTACTACCATTATAAATGTGAAAGTAAAATTGTTTGGATTTTTCTTACTCACCCATGCTTAAATATCTTAACCGATTTGCACCAAATTTTGTACACATGTAGAACTTTTCGTGAATTACATATAGCATTTTCTCAGTTTTATAAGTATGTATAACATAATATCTTCTAAGCTTAGCAATAGTTCAAGGACAAAAACATCAAGTAATCGGCATCAAATGTAACAGTATTTAGTGTCGATGCGCAAGAGTTAAGCAAGTATTGTGACGATTATTAAAGCAAAATGGTCAAAAGTGCAGCTATGTAATGAGCGTTGTTACAGCTAAATTCCAAAGTAGATATAATCATACTAATAAAAAAAAAACCTCTTATTAGTAAGATATATAGTGACAGTTTTTCTAGGTCAACAGGAAGTACCCAAACCACTGAAGAAAATACTTGATTTGCCAATAATTTATTCAGATCAATATTATCGCTTCACAATAATCATCAGAGTCATATTTACACAACCACAGAGGGGTGAGCACGAACAAGTATCGAAAGAGTATTCGTATCGTCGACTGTCATTTGTATGAAATTTCTCATACAATTGACATTTGACGATTCGAATTCGATGTCGATAGTCGTTCGTGCTAGGCCCCCAGGTCAGCTGTCGACAATCGAATCAAACGCAGCGCGCGAATAATTCTTCAACCATTTTTTCGCCATTTTCCGTTTGACAGCTGACCCACTCGATTGGAGGCGATGTTGTCTGATCATAAATATAATTTAAATATGGTTCTAGCTAGCATTGCTAGTTAACAAAAATATAAATGTGTGATATTTTGTAACACCTATAAGTTTTGATTCCCTTGCGAGTGCTAGGAGTAGACGTAGTGTAAAAAAAGGCTTTAAAGGCAAGGGATTTCAGACATGAGTATTTAGACATAGTATATTAATTTCAGCATGATATTTCCACACGAGAAAAAGATCTTTACAGACAGACGGTCTGACGTAGAGATAGACATACAGACAGACAGACGAACAACGAAGTGATCCTTTAAGGGTTCCGTTTTTTATACGCAGTACGGAACCTTAAAAAATATTTTGGAAGTTTATTTCAAGAGTCATCACTTATTGTATTATTTAGCTATATGTATATTGTATATGTATGACAATATAATTGGAAATAAGAATTCAAGTCTTATTTTTATAAATTACAATATTATATAAGAACCATTTAAAGTCAACACGTTTTTGTTTAATTTTATATAATGTTTTGAATACTCGAAGGAGATATCAATTTTTGATTTTGAAAAACAAAGTAAACCACTGCTATAAGATACGCAATGAATCAAGGTTTTGCAATAAAATCTCTTGAGATAGATTATTTAATGAATACTTACTTAGACCGTGTTTACCGTTGGATACTATTCTATACAATTTTTACCAATAGGAACTAAATCACGCTAGTACGGCAGGACGAATATGGTTCATATTTACTACCGAGGTATATGCTATATATACTTTCATATCATAGACATATTAAGCGATACTTTTATGCAAAATTCTTAATTATGAAGAAACTTAAATCTTGAACATTTAATAATAATATTAATTTTCATTAAAATAAAATATTCAATATACTATTATAGCATTTTTTCCTGACTTAGTCGGAGTTATTACTATTATAAAATATTCACTTTAAATGCATGGTCAACGTTTCGATTTACCTACATATTTTAAGCAGTGGCGTAGTTAGGTGGACAAAGTGTTGTGCAAAGAAATAATAACAATCCCCCCACCTCCGACAATTCTATTCAGTAACTACACAAAATTAATTGCAAATGATTACTAATCAAGGGCGCTTCCATTATCATATTTAATTCTCATTTAAAATTTTGAAAAAAATTAAAATCTTGTGAGAATTTTTCTAGCTTCAAGAGCTGCCTCCCCCTCTTTTCAAAGCTCAGGGGGCCCTCTCAGCTTCAGGGCCCTGGTGTGCTGCACCACTTTGCCATACGATAGCTACGAACATTTTAATAGCAGATTTTTTGCTAGCTTTTCCACGTTAAAAAACATTTCAATTTTGCGGTAGTTATTTAAAATTTGACGAAATCAAAAAGTTTTCTGGGACCTGAATACAACAAGATTTAGGTAATAAATATCGAGAAAAAATGCTTCAAAAAGAACATATTATTTTTCATTAAATTTGGAGCTGATAAGTAGTCTACCACGTTTCCAACTTTAGCCGCGACATTACAGATTATATTTCTCAATAAGACACTTCTTATTTTAGTTTTACTCTTAATTCGAGTGCTGTGCAAGGTTGTGTAGCGCAACCGCATTGTAGCACCGTCTAGTAGGAGTAGAAGGTAATATTAAAGTAATCGTAGCAATTCGTAGCATTATTAAAAAAAAACAATTTATTGTAGATTCGATTAAGAAAAACGAAATCGTTGGTGTAACATAACGTAGAAAAAACTACTATTAATTCCAATTGAAAATCGAATTAATATACGATTTAAAAAAAAAAAGAAAATCTCGCTTCAGCTAGTAGTGATAAATATGAATGAATGAGATTTCACTTGAAAACATTACTATCTCGGTAATACAGTCGAATATGGAGCATCATGAGAAATACTAGTTTATAGAACTCAAAAATGTCTTTATTGTATTTATTAAAGAAAATAAACAACATTGTATCCAACAAATACATAGAAATGGTAAGCCAAAAACAGTTTTCACAATTAAATAAATATAAATTACAACATATTTTATACAAGTAAATACAACTGAATAGACAATATTTGTATAAGGGATACTGTATTGCAATGCAACATGTATCGTAAGATGTATTGAAGATAGTAAGAAACAAAAGAAAACGGATAAAAGGAGACAATAAACGATTCATTCAATAATTGTTCAATAATATTACTCCTGTAATAGTGAGTGAGCAATAACATTAACATACGATTATTTATTTTTACAGGCGTTACGCAATGTAGAAATTTACCGATGAGCATGACACTGCTATTTTGTAAAACAAATTAACATCTCAAGTTTTTACTGTCTTTAGTATAGTTTAAATAATATTCCATTTATATAATATTTTAATATAAGGAACTCGAAATAAAATTTATTTCAAAAATTGAAACATTTTTAAATAATCCTAAGCCATTAACAATGTTTTAAGGTCTTATGTCAATATAAAAATCTTTCTTCATTTAAATATGTGATAGACGGGTATAAAAAGTCAGTATTAGTAGGTAAGTACCTTGCCAGAAGACATTGGTAACACCCTCCGCCATATTATTTGCTTCTAATCAAGTGTTCGTCCACTGATTTTACTATATGAGTCTAAACTCATGCCTTATCTCCGGAGCTAAAAGCAATGTGTATATCACATACACATTGCTTTTAGCTGCGGAGGTCCTGGATTGGAATCGTTATTTAGAAATTGAATATTATGTAAATTATAAAAAAAATATCCAGTGCAATAGACATAGACATGAATCTGTTCCATCTCCCTAGTTTTAGTTCAATGTAATTTATGTAGTTTAGTGCAATTCCAATGGTAATAGAACTATTTAGGACAAACATACATACATATACATCACGCCTTCTTCCCATTGGTGTAGGTATCACGGAAAAATATCTGTCAAAAAACATCAATAACTATTTGACCTTTAGTTTTGGACAAACATGTTGAAACGTAAACGCTATATCCAACTCATACAATACAAAAATGTATGTTTTAATATAAATTAACTGTATTTGGATTCATTCATTATGCAGTTGAGATCCCTTTACATGCAAATAGAACATGAACTGAAGTGAACAATGTTCATGTAATTGGGTGAATGTAAATAATTAACTGACATGTTCACCAAATTCATTGTCTTTCAAAGAGTATATATAAATTGTAACGTCCTAAATTAAGTAATAGACAAAAATATGTGGTTACGAACAAACAGATTCCTGTAGTAACTTGTAAATATCATATCATTTAAGTGATTTACAAAAAATGGAAAACACATTAGAAATAATTTCTGAGGAGCAGCCAAAGAAATATGTAGAAATGGGTAAGGAATATTTTGGTAACATAGAGTTATAAAAACTATAATGATCAATTTTACTGTTTTATTACGTGTACATAACGCTTTGCTTAACACAAAATAATCTAATTTAGTTTGTATTTGCCCTTGTTTTGTATTTGCTTTTTGCATTGTAAAACTCTTTTCTAGTGAAATAGTGTTCACCAAACAGAAAATCCTAGTGCCAGAACAAGTACTATAGTGACTTACTACTATAGTGATTTTTACTTCTCTGTGTTTTTTTGACTAACACCGGAGGCCAAGTCTCGGGAAAATACACTAAAACATTTTCGATCGGTCTGGATTTAAAAGACTAACCTGACCTAATTGAAAAAAAAATAGTATTGAAACAGGCACATAAATATTGTCTGCCCCATGCTCCAATAGGAGACCTGGGAATTTAGTTTAATTCCACTCATGTTGTTCTTATGACTAATTCGCGCATTGAACGAGTGTGAAGAATAGCATTATTTCGACCAGTGTCTAGATTTATTTTATAATTTAATATTGTTATGTAATATAATTTAATGTTGTTTGTAGAAGTTGTATAGTTAGTTATATATTCATTTTTGTATTTTGAAAAAACATTAAGCGTAGTATTTAATATTTCAGTTTTCATTTCATTTTATAATGCTCGAAGTAAAAAAATAGGCCATCAATGAATAACTGATTAATATCCAATAAAATAAATAAAATAAATTAAGAATCCTTCAACATATTATTTAAAAACATATTTCCTAAAATAACATAATATGTACACTAACATAATAAAAACGTAAATTGATTGCGTGATTGATTGATTCCTTTTTCACTTATATAAAGCTACACGAATATTTACAGTGTCACCTTTGAGTCGGTTCGTGACCACGTTTGCTGGAAAGCATTCGTAACGTACAATCAACAAATAATAAATCGCGCTATAATTCGATAAAATATATTTATTTAAATTTTAATATATGTAAATGAAGTCTAAAGTAAAACGGAATTAGCGGCTTGTTCGCAATTTAGCTACAATAACAATGCTTGTAAAAAATATATTTCAATTGTAAATTAAAGCCGCTACCAAAAACATAGCAAGTTTTCCTCGCGGAATTGCCAGTAGGGAATTTATAAATTATAAATTCGCCTTATCATAATTTAATGGACATACATCGAACGAAACTATTGCCAGTCCATAAAAATAAGTGATACCTTCTCACTTGATAATTCTTCAAAAATTGTTCATATTATTATTTCAAATGAAATGAATAATTCTTTCACATAGCTTCTGCAAAAGCGACTATTGAAAACTAGCTTTTTTTGGTTTGACGCATGTGTAAAGGACCTTAATACTATTGGATTAAACATTATCTAGTATCTTAAGCCTAAAATATCTTCTTGTTATAGATTCAGCTCAAACATGGACGTTTAACGAGACTGTTACTGGGCTTAGCATAGTCTTAGCCCTATATCTGACCTTAATCTTAAAGCTATTGCCGAAATTTATGAAAAATCGACAGCCATATCAATTAAATCGATTACTTTCGATTTACAACGCCTTTCAGGTTGTTTCGTCAGCGTACATAGTGCTTCTAGTGAGTATACAATATTGCTATTTCTATTTTACAAGGCGTATTTTCTTGAGAACATTTAAATTTTTATTTATGCTCGGTGGTGTTGTATATTACGGATTCAAATCCCGCCGACCTTTCTCCCTATAATTTAATCTAAATCAGACCTGTGCTTTAGTGGTGATACTTAAGGCCTTTATGATTGATTATGAATACTAGGTACTTTTAATCCATATATGTATGTCGCGGTTGTCATGCTAGGCCGGCTGGTGTTCCGAATAGTCATGGGCGGTAGTGTTTACTTTCCTTCAATGTCACCCCAGGTTCGTTTCCCCTCTATACTATAAAAAATATAAAACTCGCAATAACCAAAATACTAGTTTTCTAGTTCAGGACGTTTTTGATTAATGGTTTTGGAATAAATGTTTTAATACGTACAAATTATGTATTTTACAACATTAGTAAATCAATTAATATGATTAGTCGTGTCTACTTAACAATTAGGTATTTAAAATCTTTCGAGAATAGATTCAAAACTGTATTTAATAAATGAATATGAATGTACGAGTATATTATATGAATATCATAGAACAGAAGAAGTAAGTAGAAGTGAAATGTATCATAATTTGATCCGGATCGACTCTCGCCAAATTCACACAAATTAATGGAGTATTTAATACTGCACACGGTTACAATTTTTACGATTCGTCGTTTTTATAAAACTAGCTAAATCACACTGGTAAGCAATTGATATATAATATATCTTAGTGCTTGGCGATAACGGTTGCTTGGCTTAGCGCACAAAGTACATACAACGTTTTGTAATATTAAAACAAACTAATATATTATTACTAAACTAAACTTTATGTGAAATATATAAGGATAATTTTGGCAGACTGTGATCGATTAAGCGCCACCATGCTTAATTGTGACACGCGAGCCACGTCTACTTCGCACTTCTACTTATTTTTCCTGTTCTGTGATGAATATAGACTTACTCGTGTTTTTTGTTTTAGTGCACAAAGTATGTAATTCAGCATGGTATCATAACAACAAGATGTCCTCAAGGAGACGATTTAAAAGCGGTATGTATTACTATTTCTCTCACGTATGTTTTATCAGATCTGTGCAATAACTTTACACCTGTTTTGTATAATATTATTTGAGTAAATTATGATAACAAGATACAAAAAATATGAATTATTTAATTAAGTTTAAAATATCTGACTAAACGGCAGTCTAAGTTATTTATTATGTAGGTATATCATATTTTATTTATTTTTCACTACGAACTTTTAATAATCTTGACATTTTAATTCGTAGCATACACAACTTTTCTTTTAAGATTTCTGACCTCCTGATTTTGGTGTTTGTGTGTTTTCTTTCCATTTTAGAACAATATACTCTATTCACCATACAGACATAAAAAAAGGTTAAATAAAATGAAAAACAATTATAATTTAATCATTACATTACAAAAGTGTCTGATATTCAATTCATTTGAAATCTAATTATAAGTTGTACATAGATATGTCTAAAGCAGGACTGTACTTGTTCTCTCAAAAAATCCCATGCATTATTATCATTATTTATTTAGTAAATATTATGACATAAAAGGTATCATAAACAACATTGTGTAAAATTATTGACTTAAATAACATTTAACTTATTTTTCAAAGTCATGTGAAATCCGAAGCTAATTTACAAGTTTAAATCAAACTCTTTTAATGATAACTAATAACTTAGATCCGTATTCCAAGACGTAACTCAGGTTTTAATCTATATTGAGACTTTTCAACCCATTTTTTAGAGAAAAAATGTCAGTTCTCAAGAATAGATATATCGGATTGAATGACGTCTTTGAATAGTAGTGACACTTTAGACACATATGCCAAGAAGATACTCAAGTCTTAATCTTTTTTGTGCACTGTCAAACTTCTATGGAGATAAAATACGTGGACAGCTCTCAAAACTGGAATCAACACTGATTCATATCTTAGGCCCGTATTCCAGACCACAACTCAAATAACGTTTCAAGTAAGACATCAGAATCATTTAATAACTTGTTTACATTATGATATTTGAACCTCAAACATATTTAAATAAGAACTCAAGTCTAGAACGACATTCAACTGAAATTAGACTCAAGAACTTTATCTGTTGCCTGGAAGAGATCGCTTCTTGATAAGGCTGCCTTTTGTACGCTACTCATTTTTAAATTTAGTATTTTTATTATAATTTTCATGTGTGATATTCAATAAAGTGTTTTTCATTTGTTGTATCAAGATGGCGGTTTTGTATGAAATTATTTTTGAGATGATGTTTGAATCTATGTAGTTTCAACTGAGTTTCACACAACTTGAGTTCTGGAATGAAATGGCGTCTTAATTTTTGATCTAGAAGTTAGTTTATATTGAAACGTAATTTGAGTTCTGGAATACGGGCCTTAAAGACTTAGGCCCATATTCCAAGACGTGTCTCTGTTTTGAATCTAGTTTTGAGACTTGACAAACCATTTTTTCCCTATAGAATTTTGACACATTGACAGATCTCAAGAATAGATTACGACTTGAGTAACGTCTTGAAATACGGGCCTTAGAGTGTGTTCTTTAATTTAAAAAAAATCTTTAAAAAAAAAACATAGAGCGTGTGAATTTAATAACCTTAATCCTACAAATATCTTCACTTACCAGATTCTTCTCACTTCTTGATTTTCTATATGATAAATTTTGTTTGCTTTCAGGTCATCACCGACATACTGCCATATTTCATAGCCAAACATATCGATCTTCTTGACACCGTCTTCTTTATCCTTCGTAAAAAGCAGAACCAAGTTACCTTCTTGCATGTGTATCACCACAGCGCGATGGTGACTTGGACATGGTTTCACTATATGTACCATCCGTGTGACCATTTTGTCGTGGTTGGCCTGATTAATAGCTTCGTCCATGTAATAATGTATTTGTACTATGGCCTAGCTTCTCTAGGCCCTGAATATGCGAAATTTGTTTGGTGGAAGAAGCATGTGACTAAGGTACAATTGGTAAGTTAAATATTTTTTTTATGAAATTTTCTTCAGATTAGGCGCACTTCATTGTTAGTTATACTGTAGCCATAGGACATTCATGCTCTATCGATTATTACTTCGAGCATTCAGAAGACATGGACAGATTGAAATGAGCAATATGCACTTTACGGTTTTCGATACCTGTAAAGGTATGAACATGAAGCAGGGACTGAAACCGGTTAATTTTTATTTTCCAAAATACGTGTCTGACTGAGATACCGTGATATTAGTTTTAGAGAGATATATACACACTAAACTTATTACTTATTTTTTTTCAGTAAATATGAATAAAAACGAAAGAATATTAACAAAAACCTTTATTATACCGGTATAACTCCCATAGTAAATTAACCGGTATTCAGTCCTTGGTATGAAGGGCTCGTTACCAGTTGTTTCATGCCTAAAGTGACAGTGCGAGGTACTTAAATATGTTTCAAGAAAATTTTAAAGTTGTCTAATCCGACATCCGAGGGAAAGTGCTAAAGGAAAAGTGCCAGTAAGAAATACGAAGAGTTCTCTTTAAAGTGGTCATACAGAAATAAGAAAATTCTCAATACTAAAGAAATTGCAGTTTCGTTAACTTTAAGGAATACAAAGGATAGTATCGTTAAAGTCTCTTTATTTTAAAACTGGATCTGGAAACAGCGTTTTGTTATCCACCGAGTTTTTGTTCGCGAACTAATACAACAATTATTGTAATAAATTATGTAGCTATAATATAATATTAATTGGTAATTAGACACAATTTATTTATATATACAATAAAAATAGCCTATTATTATTGTATAAAAAATATTTTATATCTCGTATTTATTTTTTATTGACGGGCTCGTTGGCGCGTTTGGTAGAACCTGCCGTGCGCTCCGATGGGTCGTGGGTTCAAATTCCACTGGGACGATACGTTTATAATTTTGTGTAAGCATGTTTTCCCCACGTCTGGTAACTTCGGGCATTGATCGGGTGTGAGGAAAATCGAAATCCGACCGGGTATCGAACCACCGTTCATAGATAGAACATAGAGTGCACATTGCGCGTTTCGGTTTCAGACTATGGATTTCCGAATGCTCGAAGTAAAAAGTAGGTCGACAGAACATCATTGACTGATCTTCTGTGGCTGAGGTATCACACTAAATCACTCCCACCGTCAAGTGAACCTCATGCTCGTCTGTCGATATCTAACATTAAATAAATCCATTTTATTATATTAGGTATTTCACACGTAAAAAATAAGTTCCGCTACCTACCTACCGCCCCTCACTTTATAATATGTTTTTTTAAAATTATAAATAGGTTTCTTTGCCGTAATTACTGTGTATTTTAATCTAGTTAATACAATATTGTAGAATACTGAATAATAAATTAGCTAATTGCAGGAAATGTGAAAATACTTAACCTTGCAGGAACCTATACACCTAAGGCAATAATTAATATGGTAATTTGCTTACACAATAGAACATTTTTGACACTTTGGGGTTTTTCGTTTAAGGCCACTATTAATACATACAATTAATCGACAAAATATAACGCAGTCATGTAATGATTATAATAATTAATTTCCGTATTGATGACTGTTTTTTAATCTCGGTACAGATTATAATGAAATTAGTTAAGATATATATAAATAAAAGGGTAAAATCATGTTATATACTGAAATGATATCAGTAATCAAAACATTTATATTTAACTAGCGATCCACCCCGGCTTCACACGGGTGCAATATGTTTAGATGTACTAAAAGATCAGTGGTAAGCGCGATGCATTTAGCACCGGAGGTCTAGGTTCGAATCCCGGGGAAACTAGATAATAAAAATTGTTTCGGTCGGACAGCTCACAGAAGGCAAAGAAATGGGTCTGCCCCATGCCCCACTAGAGGCCTCGGGAATTCACTCATTCATTGATAATGTAGCATTCGATTGGTAAAAGAATTTTTGAAATCGGTTCAGTTGTTTTTAAGTTTATTTGTTCATTTAAATAAAATACTGTATACTGAATTAAAACGCAATTTATTATTTATATTGTTTAAATTATTTATCCCGACGTTTTGGCCCTGAGTCTGACCCGAGACCACGGTTGCTGAAAAGCATCCAAAACGACGGGATAAATAATTTAAACAATATAAATAATAAATCGCGTTTTTAGCCGGTATTCAGTATTTTATTTAAATGTGTGATACTCGCGTCAATAAAAAAACAAAAATACAAATCTTTCCTCTGTATAATATTAGTAGGTATAGATAAGTATTAAAAGAAGGACTTTGAAAATTAGAGGGTGGAACTTCTGAGAGTGTTAAGAATCAGTCGAAGTCACAATGAAAAGCCAGCATCTCCGATGATGTAATACTAGATTTTGTAAGATACAACGGACCACTACAACCGCAACGTCATAAAATATTATAACGTGTGCATCACTACTGAGTTTCAATATGAGAAGCATTACAACTTACCTTTTAACTTGTCAAGGTGGAAAGATTACAACTGGAAATTCAGGCTGACAAAACTATACCGTAGAAATATAATGCACTGTGGATTAGGTGTATCATGCATGTAATATCAGGTGGTATCTTAAACGTAATAAACAGCGATTAAGTATTAATTATGACGTCACTAATACATGAATAAGAAAGAGAATCAATGAAAGGTGTTTTGCCGGCCTAGCATGACAAGCGCGACAAAATTTTGTCTACCCTCGTGTTTCAATCGACTATCGCTTTATTTCTTTCGGGTCTAACATGACAATTACACCTAAAACTCGACTTTTAATATCAAAAATAGATACATTTGTCGATCGAGATATCTTTTCTATCAAAATTGTCGATGTCGAGAAAATATAATATATCGAGATATCTAACATCTTAGTTTGTCTTCTCTCGTCCGCGACATATCTCGTGGCGGTCATGCTAGCCCGGAAGATGTATCGAAAAGCTCCTATCAACTGTTGTTATAAATTATGAAGTCGGCCATACTAAAAAACAAGAACCATAATATAGACATATTACAGCAAGTATCAATTGTGTAGCAATAGATGGCCTCAGATTGGCAACTTTATGAAAATTCAAATATTTTATTAAAATCATTATATTGTAATATGATAGCCGCCGGCAAAGATCATTGCTATGTCCAGATGCACCGTTTCTGTTTATCATCACATCTATATTTATTCTGTCTGACTAAATTTAAAATACTAATTAATTAACATTTTCTTTCAATTAAGTACCGCTCGAATTAATTTTTATAAAATAAATTTTCATAGTTTATTACATGTTATAACTCATTTGTAATCTTGATGATACAGTGAGTATGATGATATATTATAGTATTTTAAAATTAATGTAAACTTTTTTTATTTATATTATTTATTATGTTCATAAATATCCTATATTAAACACCTACTTTTCTATTTATTTAGTTTTCATATCGCTTTATCCGTATGCCTATTGCTTGGAAGAAATAAGGCAGCCTTTAACTAAGGCAAGTTAAGATTAGTTTTTAGTAAAGAGTTAAAAAAAAATATATTCCTATTGTTTCAGATGCAATTCATATTGGTAATATCGAACCTGTATTACCAGCAGAAGTTGAGTCCATGTCCTCTCCCACTCGCCTTCCATTATTACTGCCTTTTCAGCATCGGCTCCTTCTTTATACTCTTCATCAACTTCTATCTACAAAGCTATGGAAAAAAACGACGCGTAGTACATAATATCTTGACAGAAGATTCGACTGTTAAAGACGCCTAACATTACTATTGTAAATTATTTTTAATTCAGTACAGTAATATTATTTTAACGTTAAATAAAGTAGATATATTTAGGTGATTTTTTGTTTGTTTTTAATTTTAACTTATTTTCAGTTATATTCAAAAAATTAAATATTGTATTCAGTCGAATGTAATAAACCCATTAGCTACCGTTATTTTACCAAATATTTGGTTAATAATCCATAAAATGCAGTTATTAACGATTAATTATTATCCGACTGTGATCTTTAAGTTTTTACAAGAAAGCAGAACCAGGTTTGGAGCAGAAAAAAGGAATGTCATATTTTTAAGATTAATGTATGTCATTGGAATCTTTATACTACATTAGATAAACTTTATTATTGTAAATATTTAAAAATTAATCGCGTTTTAATATAACAAAATGTATTTAATTTATCTTTTTAAACAATATTGCATAGTAACTACATAGTATATTATATAATATGTTATAATTTAGGAAATACCAGAATATAACCTGCCTCCAGTTATCAGTGGTATTATAACGTTAGAATTGAAGGAAATGGATTTTTTTTATGTTATATATATAATAGGTAATAGTCCAGCCAACAGATCAGTCATAATCAGGATTAGAATACCGTTCTAGTTATGGGTCAGGTTATCAAAGTTTTTAATAAATGCTTGGTATCACTGGGCACAAAAGACTGACCTTCTCGATCATTTTTCTGGAAAGAAAAGTCGATAAAAGACAAAGGGTTCACGCCCATTTGTCACTTGTTTTGTTATCTCTAGAAAACACAGGTAAGTACAGACAATACAGGTCTTAATCATTGAGTTATTGAGGCTCTGAGCAATTGAACTTTGGGAAGTCTTTGTTTAAATGTGTAAATAAATTAATGCAAAGTGAAGTATACGCAGTAAAGAATATATGACATCTTGTATAAAACTTTTATTTAGTTGATACAACCATTAAGATACTTTAATTTTATTTATAATTAAGATAAGGATAAAATCTGCTCCGTTGCTCTATAATATACAAAGGCGCTTTTTTCAAATTCCAATGGTTTAATATTTATAAAAAAATTACGGTCAGTCTGGGCATTATACATACCTACTGATTGTTATCTCATAAAATAAGGCCGGAAAAGAAAAAATATCAGTGAAATACACACAGCAACTTATCGATCCCTTGCCGCACTAGAATACTAGAAAATTCAATTAAAACCAAAATTAAAATTTTTAATATATTTTTTTCACTGGGGTTATTGCTCGAGACTCATCTAAGAGTGAGTACTCAGACAATTTCGTAAATCTTTCAAGTATTACGAGTATATGACGGGCTCGTTGGCCGTGACTGGTTCGAATCCCATCGAATTTTCTATAAGCATATTTATATTATGGTGTGAATAATATTGTGCTGTAGGTATGTGGGGTTTGCCAGGATCGCAATGTTGTTTGATTTGGTTAAGGTTTAGTTGCAATCGAGTTGGAAGTATTTCCTACCGCGATTGGGCTTTTGGGAGAGCGAGGTGCCGTAAAATTAAAGGCAATTTATTTGACCACTTTTTATTATATTATGTTTGTTTATAATTAGAATCCATAAAACTAATAGATCCAAAAGACCAAACCTTAAATACTAATATATATATATATATACAATTAAGAAAAGAATAGCATTAATATAATCGATAAATTACTTACAGGTAGAGTTGGTATTGTTTTTTACAGGTTTGCCTACGAATAACATTGATGTAGTAGTATCCTCTAAATAATTTAATTTCTGTCAACACTTAATTACTGATTACACATTTAAATGTATAAAAAATGTTTGACAATAATTGTCACCCAAAGTCGAACAAGGAAATTGATATATTTCTTTGACTCCTCTTTTACTGCTAAAGCTATTCCATTCTGAAACTCTTTGCCTGTGAAAATCAGAAAGGCACAAACCATTTCTTGCTTTGATTCTCTTGTTTAAACATATTATTTCAACTTTAAATTTGCCTATTTCTTATCTTTATTTTATTATGTTTATAAAGCATCCAAAAATGTTATTGAATGGTTTTTTTTTTTGGTACGGACATATTATGAGAAGAGATGAAGGGCTGGAATAGAATGGAATAGAAGGAAGGATGTATCTAAAAAAATGTTGAGCATGAAAGTGGATGAGTATAAGGGAAGAGAGAGGCCAAAAAACATGGATTGACTGTGTGAAGAATGATATGTGTTTGAGAGGTGTGACTGATGATATGGCGAGTGAAAGAAGAGAATGGAAAAAGAGGACATTCTGCGCCGACCCCTAATGAAAAAGGGAACAGGGCAAGAAGAAGAAGATAAAGCATCTGAAACGTGTGAAGAATGATATGTGTTTGAGAGGTGTGACTGAATATTTATATGGCGAATGAAAAAGAGAATCTAAAAAGAGGAGGCAGGAAGAAGAAGAAAAAGCATCCGAAATGTCGGCATAAACAATAAATTGCGTTTTAATCCTGTATTGTTATTTCCTCCAACAAGGGTATTCTGCCAGTTATAGCTATAAGCCGCCTTCTGTACATCCCTAACGCTGTTTTTTTTTTTATATTAGTGTGCAATAAAATGTTTACTTAATTACTTATCCAGCTCGAAACTGTACGTTAAATAAGAGGTGAATTACTAGGCCAATTTTTGAACTGAAAATTAATTATCAAGACAAATTGATCTTTGTTAATTAGGAATAATGAAACTTTCTATAAGTGGGAAATAATCTTTAATTGTGATAACCTTCTTTAAACAAAGAGATAGAGCTCTTTTTACTCGGATACAAAAAATACGGCCTTTTATGCTCCGTTTATGATACATATTTTGACATTCGCAAGTGAATCAAAACATATAGGGTACTTTCCGTTGTTCTAGGATCATCAAATTTGGCATTAAGCAATGTCATGTAGCACAAGTAAAGAAAAAAAACGTAAATTAGTAGTTTTTTATTTTATAGGAGAAATAACTTACTTAACTAAAAAAATGTAGAGAACCCTCGATGCGCGAGTCCGACTCTTGGGTCACTTGACCAGTTTTTAATAAGAAAACAATATTTCAGTTAAATACAATATTACAATAAAATAATTTAAATTATTCAATTCATATACACTATAATAATGGGACACAAATTATAAGGGCATATGAAGACACAGGTAGAGGCCGTATGTGCAATCCAGATCGGAAATGTAACCGTTGCAACTGCACCGGAAACGAAAGCTGTTGCGACCTTTGTTGTACGTTTACTTAAATTCATTAGTGAACACGCATCGATTCATCATAATATTATCAAATTAAATTAAATATTTACTGACACTCTTTAAAGTTATAGATACACATTCCTTGTCTTTCGATTATTGCTAAGAGCATTATGTCATACCGGTAATTTAAAGGCCGGCAACGCATCTGCAAGTCCTCTGGTGTTGCGGAGGTTCATGGGCGACGGTGTTCGCTTTTCATCAGGTGAGCCGCAGGCTCGTTTGCACCTCTATATTATGAAAAAAAGGTAATTATAAAAAAAAAATCTCTACATATAAGGAAAATACGCTTTCACGTTTCAGTCAGTCAGAATTTCCGAATCCCCAAAGTAAGCGGGTCTAAAACGTATTTATATCTATATTTTTAATATCCTTTATCTCAGAGTATATCTATCATCAAATGAGCTTCATACTCGTTTAAACAATATCCAAAAAAAAACTGTTCTTCCTTTTTATCGCTAATTACAGACGAAGTACAAATCTTGAGACGTATCTTTTATAACAATTTTCCTACAACTACGTATATATTTACATTACATATACATTACATATTTACTTAAGTTGAACTACTATAAATAAACAAATAAGCATTAACGCGTTATGAACAATCTAGTAGTATAAGAAGTATCACCACAACAAGCATTGCATAACCAGTATTGAAGAGTATGGAAACCAAGAGGTTGGCGGTTTTGCCTGCACTGCACCTGAATGATGCTAGAGAATCTTAGAGAAAGATTAGTTGCTTTTAGACCACTGTGCTGGTAAGTCGCCTCCCGCGTTAGATTTTTTTCGTAATTTGTGTGTGATCAACAAGTTAATAAAATTAAATTCTTCGAATCGTTCTGTGTTTACATCGACGTAAAGAGGTTGGTTATTCATATTTAATGAACTTATCATATAAAATTTTAATTCCAATATTTTTCATTTAAATTAATTCTATAAAAGAAAACCAGGTTTGCGACAAGTTACAGGAATTGTGATTTATATATAAAACTTTTTCACTAATAAGCATTTAATAATTTGATGACACGAAACCTACCGCGTCATACCAATTTTATAGAATATCCGTTTTTCACAATAGTTATTTCAAATAAAAATATTGTGTTCAGTAAATCTGACAAATTAAGCAAATCGTTATACTTAATTGTACATTATTTAAAAAAATATTGTACTATTCGTAAATTTGTAAAATATTATTTTACGTTTATATTTTGTATGTTGAATATTTTATACACACTTTTGTACTTACACTTTTTTTACAATAAATTATGCACTTCCGACATTGACAATTAAGAACTTACGGTATACCGATACCATCAAAATTTCTTAATTACATCCTATAAAATATATAAGGTATATAAAGGAGAGCGACTTTTATAAAAATTAAAAAAACAATACAATTTATTAAGAACAGAATATAGTAAAATCATACTTATTCGATCGCGTTAAGAATACTACAGTAATATAATAAATAATAAATTAGATAGATAGATAGATAGATAGAATTACAATATTAATGAAGTTATTTGCTTTTGCCGGATCCTGAGTTTGATTCGTTCTTCCCAAAACCTTCTAGTTCTAGTTTCTATCAACTCTTTATCCGGACTTTAGTTTCTGTTGTTTCCTTTATCTTGTTCTGACTCCACATTGCCAATCAATTAAGGAAAGACTAGGAAACATTTTAAGCTGCATCTGAACAATTACAATTAAAATATATGTCAAATCAGAATTCAAGTTAGCGTTCTATTCAACATACTGGCGTATGGCGTACAAATATTTATACCTTCAGGAGTTTAAATGGGGAAACCATGTCGAAAACTTAATCACATCGGTATATATAGGCTGAACGGGAAATAATAAAACGCCTAGAGCGTATAGAACTATTAACTCCATAAACTAAGTGAAACAATAACAATGTCAACAATGGGATGACATATTATACATATTGGGATGTTTATTATATGTATTTTTTTATATAATTTTCTGTAAACATGTTTACCCTACATTGTTCGTCATATCGTTTCCTGTCGGAATTTCGACCGGTATGAACGTTCACGAAAAGACCGTGGAGTACGGCGCCTTTATGTTTCTGTCTATGGATTATCGAATACTGGAACTGAAAAGATAGGTCGACAGCGCATTATTAACTGATGTGCTGTGGCTGAGGTGTAACCTACCAAGTAAACCTCACGCTCTGCCGATGTCTAATATAAAAAATAGCTCTATATGACATTCCATAAAAAGGAGCCGTACCCCCATTTTATAAAATTTTAATTACTGCAGGATACCTTGACGATAGAAAGAGATGAAAATGTTAAATATAGACCTTATATTCCGCTCTCACTTCTCTCGCACAGGTGGCAAATAATAGGTACGGCTCCAAAAGCAAATAAAAAACTTGTATTAACTGGATCCTGAAATATAAACCAAAGCTTTATGATGGATTTACACATTCAAGGTAAAGGGTTACTGTAACCGTAACCTATACTTACCCTTCACTTTAAAATAAACAATATACCTACAATGGCGTAGCTATCATAGGGCAAAGTGGTGCAGTGCACCAGGGCCCCGAAGCTGAGAGGGCCCCCTGGGCTTTGAAAAGAGAGTCGATTGATGTCTGTTTTTTCTCTATGCACCGGGGTCCTTGTCAACCTAGCTACGCCATTGGGTATACACAAAAAAAATTGTCAATACGTAAAAGCTTTTAACATGAAGAATTCAATTAGAACCTATGTGTTAACCACAAAGTTGAAAGTCTGCGTTTATACCTATGAAAAACTAGTTCCGTAAATTTGTAAATAATGCTACTGACAAGTTTATTTATATCCTAAGTATATACCAAAAAACGACATAAAAATATTGTTGTTTATCAAATTATTATTTCTTAATTACCAAAGGTAAAATATATCTGAATCTTAAACGCAAAACATAAATATCGAAGGTCTCCCAAATTTTGTTATCTTGACAACTTTGACCTGTTTTTTACTTTTTAATAAACCTTAGTTATCGTATATGAATGTATCATATTCGTCACCTTCAAATGTATGAGACGATTTGGATAGTGCTACTCACAAGTTTTTTTAAATATATAGTAACTAGTATGTATCGTTGTAGACCCCTGGGGTAGACTACTTTTTTTTATAATATAGGGGGCAAACGAGCTTGCGGCTCACCTGACGGAAAGTGAACACCGCCGCGCCACCCATGAACATCTGCGACACCAGAGGACTTTCAGATGCGTTGCCGGCCTTTAAGGTAGGAATAGGCTCTCTTCTTGAAGGTCCCCAAGTCGTACCGATTCGGAAAAATCGCTGGCGACAACTCATTCCACAATAGCGTAGTGCGTGGAAGAAAATTACTCATAAAGCGCACAGTGCGTACTTCCAAGCTAAGGGTGGAACTTGGAGTTTTGTCGCGTATTCTAGCTCAATATATATGAAATTTAAATTTATAATGCCTAACAATACTAATAAATCCGAAACTCTAATGGATATTTCCTGCCGGGCTAGCATGACCGCCACGAGATATGTATATCACGCGCGAGAGAAGACAAACTAAGATGTTAAATATCTCGATATATTATATCTCGACATCGACAATTTTGATTGAAAAGATATCTCGATCGACAAATGTATCTATTTTTGATATTAAAAGTCGAGTTTTAAGTGTCATTGTCTTGTTAGACCCGAAAGAAATAAAGCGATAGTCGATTGAAACACGAGAAAACGGTAGACAAAATTTTGTCGCGCTTGTCATGCTAGGCCGGCTGTTGTTATTTCTCTCATAATACGGACACAACGGTTCGTATATTCATACGCTCATAAGTCACGGTTAAGATGTCTGATAATAAATCACTTTGGTCAAATTGTGAGTCAGTCATCGTCCTTGAAGTGATAAATAAGATATAGCTCGGGCTATCAAGCATGATCATTACATTGAACGGGTTTTCCTCGCAACGTCATTCATACTTCATGTCAAATAACTCAAATTCAAAATTATTTTTTTCTAATAAACATTTATATTTTTTTTAATCTAATACCGGTTCGAAATGTTACATATACCGAAAAGAGACCGGGAAAATGGAAGGTGCATAATAAAATTTTATATATAACAAAAACGTTTCGTCGCGTCGTATTAAAACATGATTTTTACTTTTTTTTTTTCATCAAAACGTTTAGAATGCTTTACACTTTACAGAGGGCCTAGCATGAACGAGTATCGAAAAAGTATTCGAATCGTCCATCTGTCAGTTGTATGAGAAACCATTAGAAATTTCATGCAAATGACAGCTCCACGATACGAATACTTTTGCGCAAGTTGTTCGTGCTAGGCCCTCAGTAACCGTGTGGCCACGAGTATAGTCGTAAGCAGTTCTTTCATTTAAATATAATATGAAACTCGCGTAAACCAGTGCTATTAGGTAGTTCAGTGGTATGTATGTTGCGTTGAATATCAGAGAAACCAGATAAAAAAATAGTTTCAGTCGAACCTGGGCACAAAAGACTCGCCTACTTTCAAAACATTTAAAACTAGGGATTCGGGAAATAACTTTTATGTACCTTAGAAGTCACGGATCCGATTTTAATAAACACTGAAACTAAATAACTACTTAGATTTAACAAATACATTTTCCTAGCAATCTTATTTATTGATTCACAAACTGCATTGAACTCTTCGTATGCATATTTTATAAATTGTTAGAGTACATTTTCTTATTTTACTGAAACATACGTAGGTACGTCTCTTTGGTCAAAATAGTGAATGAAATACACATAAAATGAAGATTGTATAAAAATGCAGTTCACGGCCACGATTTCTAGACACAATAATTTTCAGATGTATCTCGTAAAAGAGACAAAATAATAATTAACGATTTGACCGTATTTGCTGGTTCTCATCCACCTAATTAATAACAATCATTGAGGTTCACATTATTATCTAGAAAGTGCGTTGCAACCTACTAAGCAACAAAGTTTTAATTTAGTCGAAAAATTATTATAACGGATGTGTTTTTGAGTTGCAACGGAACAATAAGCCCACCTACATGTCGGTTTTCGAAAATTTATCTCGGTTAAGATTTTATTTATCAAAACGTTAACCTTAGTATTGTCTTTTATTAACGCGAGTATCACACATTTAAATAAAATACTGTATACCGGATTAAAACGCGATTTATTATTTATATTGTTTAAATTATTTATCCCGACGTTTCGGATGCTTTTCAGCAACCGTGGTCGCGGGGAGACAGAAATATGACAGTTGTCTGATTTTTGAAATGTCACAAAGTTGCCATATTCTTGAATTGAATTGAATATGGCAACTTTGTGACATTTCAAAAATTTTGTATTATGAAAAAGAAGAGGAATAGTTAAGAAATAGCATAATGAAAGTTAAAAAGAGAATATTGGTAACAGTTTTCTATTAGACACGACTTTAAAGTTTAAAGCGGGCTTACATAATTTTTTTACGTACATAACAAGATCCTGTGGAAGTATCTTAGAGTAGTAGCAGTTTTTTTATTATTATTATTATTATCCTTTATTTCAGGTAAAATACCCATAAATACAAATTCATCTACAATTACATTACATTTAAAAATACAAAATTACAAAACAAAGAAAATATAATTAAAAGCTTAAAAACAATTAATAACAATTTAAATGACATAATGACATAAATTAATAATAAATTAAAAAGAAAAATAAAAAGAACCGCGAGTGGAACCAGATTATCTTTGTATAAGTCAAGTGATAATATTTGTTTGCCACTAACCATGGTTTTGAACATGCTGAAACAATCATAAACAGTTGAATGAAGCAGTATGTCATACAGCTCTAACTAATGGCTACAATCTACATATTAGCAAAAATATGGCTAGGGCGGTGTCAGACGTGTCCAGGCATACGTCCCGGGTTCGATTCCCAGGTTGGTCATTAAGTGTTTCTCGCTTTAAAAGTGTGGAAATGGTTGGTGATCAGAGTTTGAGAACTAGAGATGTTTGACGCCCGGAAGGGTTGATAACATAAAAATTAGTGGAAGTTTGAAACCTGTGCAGAGGGCACGTAAGGCGGATAAACTAACACTAGTCGTCCCGCGGACACCTCCCATGTTGAGCATGGGAAGGATGCACAAGCGGGACGAGGAGGGGGGCCGTTTGGCCTGACCGCCGGGTGCTCGCGGCAGGACGCTATCGCGATCCCGTGGGTCCCATTACGGCGGCTTGAGGGGTGAGGATTTTTTTTTATGGGAGTCCAGGCATAGTGCCTAGAGCCTGGAGGGGCGCAGAAATGATAAGTTCAGGACCAAATTTTTGGTATGTTAGGTTGTTCGTTTTTTAATGATGCAGTTAAAAAAGATTGCTTCGGGCGCATCGCAAGTACAAAATATTATGCTCGAGAAAAAATTTAGACAGCACCAGACCAGAACAAATGTATCTTGGTTTTTTTGCAGTATGATTTTTAGAGTCTTATTAAATTTAAAAAATTAAATTTGTCAGAACACGTCTTACTTAATGTCCAATTAAAGAACAGCTATTAGTATTCTTACCTCACAAATCACATTGGGATAAACATTAACATAGTATTAATTATATCAATGGACACATAAATTATTATATTATAGTAATTATTAAAACGTTAAAATATATTTCAAATGATTTATATATTACTAGCGGATCCGACAGACGGTGTCCGTCCAGCCGGGCTAGCATGACCGCCACGAGATATGTCGCGGACGAGAGAAGACAAACTAACATGTAACATATCTCGAAATATTATATCTCGACATCGACAATTTTGATAGAAAAGATATCTCGATCGACAAATATATCTATTTTTGATATTAAAAGTCGAGTTTTAAGTATAATTGTCATGTAAGACCCGAAAGAAATAAAGCGATAGTCGATTAAAACACGAGAAAACGGTAGACAAAATTTTGTCGCGCTTGTCATGCTAGGCCGGCTGAATGTTTTTTTTTTTACCTATATTTTTTTCGTGAAATTTTCCGTTCTGTTATTCGGTACATAGATAAATCCAACAAATAAGATATGATAAAAAATCGTTGCAGCCATTCTTTAATTATAAATGGTGTTACTAATACGATTTTGTTAATTACGATAACTTTTTAAAGAATTTCAAAAACATGATTTTAAGGTTTCTTAATTGCTTTATTAGAATGCATTGTCTTTCCATAAGTAGAAACAGCTAAATCATTTATATCACCTACTTTATCAGTCAGCACTATTGAAACAAAATTTTAAAATAACAATTTCTTTACCTACATGTCAAACCTGCACTTAAACTGTTTTATCTGTGTATGAGTAACGCTATTTTATTATTAGACTTAAGTGTATACTACAGTGAAAGTTATATACTTTCCAAGGTTAACATCCGATGATTCCGGGTCTGTAGGTCAGAGGGCTGACAGGCGCAGGAGTCGAACCGGTGACATTTCTTTACCAATGATTTACTTAATGACTTAATGTGAAAAGCTCAAATGTTAAGGTAATATTGTGTTTCAGGAAATCACAAGTTTGAGTTCCGCTTACGCATTCCTCAAAATTAAAGTCACCTTTACATTCAAAGAGATAAAATCATATATAAAGGAAGCTATTTGCAAAATCTAGACGATGAACGATAACAAATGAAATAAACACATACTGATAAGGAAACTACATTTTCAAGTGAGTCTCAACTTCAAATAGGTACCATAAGCATAAGTGTCTACAATAATAAAAAATACCAGTTCATCTTGAGAACTCACTGGTACTCTCAACTAAGTTGAGTGAACGTTTAAGACTTTAGATTTGTCTTTGAAACCAGTAGGCCTATTACGAAAAACGAACGCAACGAACGGATCGCAACGAAAGAACAAACAACTTCGTATTTTAACTTATTCAGAAAACTTTTTTAATTCTATTTACGATTATTCTTACTATCATAGTAATGTTAAACGAAAGACATAATGTCCTATTGCGAAAAACGTGTCGATCATCGGATTCATAATAGTAAAATGTACCTACGATCCGTCACCCGAAACTTCGTATTTTGTTTTGATAATAGGCCTCCAGGGACTGAATACCGGTTAATTTTCTATGGGAGTTTAATATATAATATTATTTGGTAATATTTACTGAAAAAATTACTGTGGTAATTTAGTGAGTATTAACTCTTTAAAACTAATATCACGGTATCTCAGTCAGACACGTACTTTGGAAAATAAAAATTAACCGGTTTCAATCCTTGTTTGAAACGAAATATCTTTCATTCTTATAAATGAACGATGTTATAGGACAAGTTGTGAATGTCGAATTACATAGAGTACGCACTTGTGTCACTTCCTGCATCTGCATTATGTAATCAGTCCCCTCACCATTCACTTGTTAGTCATTAAGATGGTCAGTTATTGAGACCTTTTTTATGTGAGAGGCACAGATCATGTATAAAAGTATATATGAAGGTTTTACTTCCATTTTCAAAAACTATGAAATTTGAGCTTCGCTGTTTAACTATAACTACCAGGTTTATTTTTATGAACATTACCTTAAATGACATTCATATTTCATATGAATATAAAACAAGTAAAATAGGTAAAGGATGTTGTCGCGTCCTTTTTCCTGCTCATCTACCAGTATTTTTACAAACATACTGCAAAAGCTGTTGTTAATTAATCTAAATTCATATGTTGATCACCTCTCATTTTGTATACAATAATAGGCTACTGCATCGTTAGTAACCATAGAATAAAAATAATATGTTAAACAAATAGGTACTTAATACAGTTACTTCTAATTACGGCTGGGTGAGATTCACGTCTTCATATCAAAAATATTCAAATCAGTATAACGGCACTAAATTTAAATGTAGTTCTGCAGCCGCGTATTAGATGCATGCATAACTTATCTTCAATAAATCGAATTAGTTAGAGATAAACGTTCTGTTTCCCACAAAGTTTACATTCTTAAAAGACTTTATTCCTATAAACGTAACTGCAACATAATACAAAATATCATAAAAGTATATATTATATGTCTGTAACAATAAACGTTTTTAAAGGACTGCCGTTCATGTGTTATTTGATTTGTGCACTTCCCACATACTTGCGGAATTTAATACTAAGGCTTCCAACTGAGAATTTTTATGCAATACTTTTACTGCTGAAACACAACGTATGTGTTTTAAGTTCGAGTCGCGTATGCGTATTCAACATGAAAGCGTGTTTCCAAAAAAATCGCGTCTATCAGTGTGATAATCACGTTTGCGTGTTTTTTGTATCAAATTGCCGGTTCTAGTTATACGATTGCTAAAAACACCATGATTTAAGCTTCATGACTGTAAAATAGCTTTTTGAAGTAAGCAGTGAATGTGTAACAAAAGTTTTTAAATCATCGGGGTTCTTGTGACGTAATATTATTTGTAAGAAGCAACATCGCTCGCAGCTACAAAACCAGGGATTGTAGCATAGTACATCAATCTCTGAATTCATTGAAGGACGAAATAAAATTACATGTAAGTACCTAACGAATGCGACGCCGCATCGCCCTGCTTCGTCCCGTATACTTAAAAAATATCATGTTAGCAATAAACAAAGCAAGGACTTTTGAAAAAGAATTGACTAAAACTAAATGTACCATATGACCCATAACCAGTAAAGAACCTTGTAATATGCTTTTATTATAAATACTCGTCATCAATTTACTTATTCTGTTCAATCCTAGTATATAAACATCATTGTGTAACAATGCATTAGTATTTTTTGATTGTAAAACTTTTTAAGTATAAAAATCTGCTATTTTGTTTCGCGGTGTTTTAAAAAATCAATGAAATGTGACGTAGTACAGACTCCCTCAGTCAAAATATCCACCAGTATATTATATATTACATATATCATTTAATATTTCGCCATTTTGATAACTTCCGTATTTCATCCTTACTCTCAAACACAAATCAAATAACAGAGAACGCCTTCATTGAAATGTTTCGAAAGTGTAATAAGATGTCATGTTTGATTAATTGTTTTTTAAAATTATTATTACATAAAAATACCTTAACCCAGAAACCTACTATCTTAGATATTGTTGTGGAATTCGGAACCGTTTATCTCTACTCTATATAACCTGTCTATTCAGTCAAACTTAATAGATCTATGTAATGGTTTAGGCTGATTGTATCACGATACAATGATTATTATTAGTTACGATTGTATGTCGTAATGTTCGCACTTACTCTATTCACTATTGTAAAAGCTGCATATAAGCGATCTTGCGCGGAAGTAACTTTATTAAAACCAGCTAATAGCAGTCAATAACAGTAGATATTAGAGCGCTATATGCGCACTAATATCTTTGTAGTGTCTGCGGGAAGAAAGTCCTACAGACATCGATTAGGATATTTTATAAGAAAGTATTTGAAATTCTATGGAGTGGTGGAAATAGTGTCTATTTACAGATATTATCTCCACCTTAAAGGGAATTATTTCATGACTAGGACTAGTACTTTCACGTAAATACTTCAAATTATCTACTATATAAAAATAAGTCGGGTTTTCCTTCCTGACGCTATAACTCCAGAACTCACGAACCGATTTCCACGGTTTTGCATTTGGAAAGGTATCGGGCTCCGTGAGGTTTATAGCAAAGAAAATTCAGGAAAAATTTCAACAGAAAAGCGGGAAATTCTTTTTTCTTTAAGAATAATTATATAATTTCGAAGCCAAAATTGTGGCAGAACAACGTCTGCGGGGTCCACTAGTTTACTTATGTTTTTGAACTAAACTTTTAAAGTGCAGATTTCAAAGAATTGTTTTTTTACTAATTCAATTACAAACTGGAAGAGGGACTCTATAAAACAAATAAATCTTTTCTTTGAGTATAGTTTTACAGAAAATGCAATTTTAATATTCACTAGAGCTACTTAGTTTAAATATATATAAAAAGTAGCTAGTAATCGAAATTAATAAGATAGGATTAAGAATAAAAATATCATAGTACCATAGAACAAATCATATCATGATCTCTTATAAATACATACCTACTTATATACAAAGAAAACTTGGGCTATAGAGTTCTCCCAAACATAAGATGGGATAAAATTTTACTTCACCTTAGCTTAGTTTACTTAGTTTTATAACTCTCTTTTGCTAACGACCCCGGAAGCGACATCCCGGTAATTTAAAATACCTCGTAAGATCTGCATAAGGTAAATACCTCGGAACACTAATATCAAGATTATCATTTTTATTAAAAAAATCTGTTTTTATTTTCATAACCTTACTTAATATCCTTACTCATGTACCAGTTTCATAAATCACCTACTTATACAAATACTTGTCGCACGAGGTGCCAAACTCGTAATTTATTTATAAGTTATTATTGAATTTTTTCAATCAAATCAAAATCAAAATCAAAAGTTTTTTATTTCAAATAGGCCTTTGCAGGCTCTTATGAAACGTCTAGTTGCACGGTTCCAAAAAGTGGGTCTCATGGAGAAGAACCGGCAAGAAACTCCATGGACACTCTTTTCAACAATGGTTCAGACCTATATACATTATACATAGATAAAAATAATGTAAGGTGAATTAAATCATATCAATCAATATTGTTTTTTTATATATATATTTTTAATATAAAATAACTATCAAACGAAATTTATTAATTATATTTTTTATCGATGTTTTGAATGTTTTCTAACTGAAACATAATTTTTGTAAATATAAATCCCGTTCAGCCCCGTTGTTTTCATTCGCCCCCATTATTTAAAAGTGTCAATTTGCATTAATAAAAGAGAAAACCTGTTAAAATGGTTATTTCTAGCAACAAGTAAAAAAAATGTTTTATTTTAATATACCAACAACATTCTTCGTTTCTTTTTAATTTAGTTTTTAGTTGTTTCTGAAAAGTATGACTTTTTGACTTATGTATTTTAATCTGCCAGACCTAGAAATATTCTTCCATTTTTTACACGTGTCTCGTAACCATTGAATTACTTTCCTAGTCATTAACCAACTGTACTCAACAACAAACCATCAATTAAGCCCAATGCCGGATCAACACGAACATTACGGCAGTGCAGATGACTATTACAACTGCGCTGTCGTAATTTAAGATTCATTTTATCATTAAACTTACAAGAAGATAAGACCCTTTAGAATCATTTAGATTTCAGACCTTAAGGTGATGTTAAACATTTTTAATTGATTTGAATTTTCCTGTTTGGTAAATCATGCTGAAATTGTTTTACTTTCCAGAAATGTTTGTTATGCGACGTTGACTCATTTTAAGGCAAATGAAAAATGCTAAAAAAGATTCAATAAAGTTGGAAAAGTTTAAGTGAAAATGTTCATGATTTTATATAATATTTTTGTCTAACTTTAATTTAATATTTGTTAATAAGCTCTATATAAATTCACAAAACCAATACATACGACGCTATTTTATATAAATACAAAACATAATTAATGATGATTAAGATGTATTCCAGAATAATTTTGTTTTTTATTTCAACCGGTTTTATATTTTGGTTGATGTTATAGACCTTATTGTTATACTCGTAGTTCTATATTTAGAGTTCTCTTAATAGTTATAATAAATTGATTTTACAACGCAACGATAATTTTCAACTATCGATTTGTTTTAGTCTATTATAATCATCAACTATAGATGTTTTCAACTTCATATATTATGTCTGCGATACTTTATTTGCATCGCAAAATTAATGATCAACCTTAGAATCTGATTGAGTAAGCTCTTCCTAATGACAATAACGTTAAAACTGATTTCAATATTATCAAAACTGACTTCCTTCATGTCATTAACCTCTAAAATGAATGAAACAAGAACAAAAACCTTAAACTATGGCAATAAAGGTAGCGTTACGAGCCTCAATTATCCCGACACAGATCGGTTATTTCGTTGAAAGTAGAGGTGTAAAAGTAACGAAAAAAAAACGTACCCGTATGTATTCGTTACTATACATTCAGTACTCGTTACTATCGTATCGTTACTCGTTACTCCTAATACCTCATAAACATGCTATGTTATGCTAGAGAAACAAATTCACAGAACTAGTTTAAGTTGCGCGCGGGCGTGCGATTTAATTAATTGTTTGAAAATTAAGTTACAGTGAAATAATTTTAGAATTTCATGAGAGACTAAAACTTTCACTTTCGTTTATTTCATACAAAATTTTATGAAAACACTTTTTCACAAGTATATACTTTTTTTTTACTGCATACTCTGTTAAAGAAAACTTTGTTTTGAATATTTGAAGTTACATTGCGTCATTGAAACAGCGTATGTAACCATGATACGAAACATGCGAGTAACGAAAAGTATTCGTGAGTAACGTTTCGTTACTCGGTACTAGATGGCATACCCGTTACTCAGTAACGAATACATACAGTTTGCTACAGCTCTAGTTGAAAGTACGTTGAGGGAAAGTGGTCACGTGTCGACGCATGCTTCTTTTCTGGTTTCAAAAACTAGACACTAGTTGAAGAGGCATTCTTTCTCTCCAATATTTCGGCAACAATCACTATAATACGAAAACCTATTTCTTCTTCTAGTTACCTACTGGTAATGAGGCATTACAAGATACATATTACGAATGATGAGTTTAGTCCATTGTATTGACGTAATTTTAAATTATCTATAAATCTATAATACATATTATTTTAATGCTATAATGTTTGGATTCACTTATACTGTAGTAAGAGAATCTAAAATATTTTGATGTAAATAAAGTTTTTTATATTTGGTATTATTATCGACTAGATTCTTGTTAGCAAAAGTTAAGACTGGAAAAGCGCGGAATATAAAAAAAATATCGTCAAAGCAGCCCCAAATTAGACGCCCCAAAAGAAAAAAACCTGCTACCAGATAATTTAATAGTTTAAAAATATATATATTTATTTTAAATTAAGTATTAAATTACGTTAATACATTTTTGACTTTCGTTAGCCAGACTACCATTATTGCTCTAATACCTATATCATCCAACTAATGAAGATAATATATTATTATGTAGCTATCGTGATTAATTTTAAATAAGTAATTTGCCAGATATCGGCCAGATATTAATCAGTGATGCGGTGTCGATCGATTTGTAAATAAATAAACTGAAGTAACATGCCATGCGTGGACCGCCTCCGTGGCTCAGTGGTAAGCTCGATGCGTTTAGCACCGGAGGTCCTGGGTTCGAAATCCGGGGAAACAAGAATTTAAAAAAATATGTTTCGGGTAGGCACGGCACAGAAGGCTGATCACCTACTTCATACTTGCCTGTGAAGAATAAATGATCAATGAAACAGAAACAGAAATGGGTCTGCCCCATGCCCCATTAGGAAAAACTCGGAAATTCACTTTTTAACATGACATAACCTTGTGTTTTCCATATCTGGATGGTGGTTATGAACCGGAATTTTGATGTGCCTCCATCATTCCATGCTTGAAGTAGGCATTTTAGTTTGTTCAATGTAGTTGGCAGTATACGTACTATATTTTTATTATATGTATTATATTTTTTGTGTATTGTACATCTACATTGCACCCGTGTGAAGCCGGGGCGCGTTGCTAGTAATAGTATAAAGAGTTCAATTATTCAATTTAACTAGTTTCAATTTTTTTTTTATTAAAATAGGAGACGAATTTTGTAATATTTAATCGCCAAGACATGTACTATGTAATTCCTTTTTATATATTAATTGGCAATCATAAGAATAATAAGTATGTTGTTTTGCTAAGCATTTAATAATGACATTATTTCAATAGGTGTACACTTGCTTGCAATATAAGTAGGGCATTGGGTTGCGACTTGCGCTGAGAAATGTCTACACTGCTCACTTACTGCGTTGTTTGCACTACGCAATACCTAGGCTTCGTACACACTAACGTAAACAATGCAAACCTTTATGAACAGTCAATAGGCCTTTGCATTTATATGTTTCAAATATATGACACATCGTCTGAGATATTATTTTAGTATAGTTTTCAGTTTATTCGGTAGAAACTAGTGTTGGGTAGTACAGGACTTCAAAAAGAGTTTGTAAGAGTAGCCTCTTTTTCTCTCTGAGCCAGTACAATGTCCCACTTCAAATGAGGCGAGGTGTATGAAGCTCGAAGCATAATTTGTACTAGCGAGTATTAATATGACATTAGATGGTTTTTTTTAATGATTATTTAGGACCCAAATTCATCGAGAAAAAAACGAGCGCGACATAAAATTTGAAGTAGTACATTTTATAATTTCGAGCCGCTCTTACATTTTGACGTCATGTCCGGGACAAATGTACCGCCTCTTGTATGTCCTACTCAACACTAGTAGAAACCACGCAAAATGAATACACCATATTTTTTACCGAAAACTTTTCTTCACCAAATCTATCTTACCCGGAATTTAACTTAAAACGTAGAATAATTGATTTATTAATACTTAAACGAAGGCTTAAACTATGCGTAGCATACACATGCGTATCTGGAAAACCGGTAAAATGCAAAATACAAGAAATTTTGAGTTTGAATATAAAAAAACAATCACACATCGGCGGTGAAAGTATAGGCATTTTTTAAACGCCCCATTATCAATTGAATCGCTAAGATATATTTCGTCACGGTCAAACCTTTTCAATACGACAGTCACTCGACTCTTGATTTGGTCAACATTTTTACGCAGTAAACGCGGAATGCAGACAAGAATTTGGGTGATTTTAGGTCAAATCTTCGTTCTGATACGATTATTTATCCGGTATTGTTACTTGGTTACACGAATATATAACATTTGAGGATTCTGGAACTGGAGTTCTGTGTAAAGAAATCCTCGAATATTGTATTGTTGCAACTTTACCCATGTTTCATTTATAAAACATAGCTTGATTTTAGGCCATATAAGGTTATGTGTACTTACAGCTTTAAATATAGTAGTGTAATGTGACCACGAAGTCGTAAGCGATACCGAAGAAATCATTCAAACGTACAGTATAGTTTTGGTTTGGTGTCGAAATTCAAAAATACATCTATCTATATACATATAATAAAAGAGTAGGATCGAAATTACGCTTCACTAAATATTTTTACCAGAAATTAAGAGGGGTGATAAAAGAAGGGTAGCAGAATGCATAAATGCAATTTTTAAGATTCTTGTCTGTCTGTCTGTCTGTCTGTCTGTCTGTCTGTCTGTTTGTTCACGCTAATCTCCGAAGATACTGAACCGATTTTCGAGTAATTTATACAAATATATTAAGCAAAGTCCAGGGCAACATATAGGCTTTGTTTCATCGAAATCTGTTGTCGGAAAAAAAAGTTATCATCATTTAAATATTATTTTAAAGGCACCATTTCAACAAATTGCAATGAAAACTGACTCGCGTTGAATTTTTTCGAATTGTCAGATGTCAATCACAGTTTGATATGTAAATGAAATAGTTTGATAATTTCGCCGTTTTCGATATGTGTTCGTGGCATAGTGGATATACGGTCGTACTACGTGACTTCAGATGCGAGTTCGAATCACATCACTAAAAAATGTTTTTTTGTATTTTTTTTTTATATTTTTAAAAGAACTAATTTTGAAAATAGAAAATGTATTATTGAACTATTCTATTATATAAAAATGTATTTCTTATGAGATCGTTTATTTTCGCATTTTCATCAATCATTTCCTTTCCAAGGGAATTAAACAAAAATATCTGAAATTAAAAGTGATCAATTAAATGAAATAAATATCGAGGTGGATATAGTATCTTCCACACTAATTAAATTTATAAAAAAATAAGTAAGTGGCCAACATGGCCATACTATTTCTTCATTCATTTTACCTTGCATTTCTCCATACCTTCATTTTATTCGTATTTAGACATTTTCTTGGCGTTTTTTCCATGTGTCGCAAGTATTTTCAAACCCCCGTACAATTTTCGTGCATATATTTAAGACGGAAAATGCATTGAATGCATTTTGGAGACGTAAAATTTGATTGATATGTTAAAAGTTTCTTTAAAGTCAGGTTCATTTTTTCAATTACTATGGTATTTCTTTTGAATTTCAAATCATCATTTGAACCCCAACCTCAACCACCATTAAACATGTCGATAATATGATGCAAAAGCAACCGTCAATGACTACTCTGATAGCTCTCTCCGAAAAGAAATCACCAAGTACAGAGGATGGAGGATATATAATATGAAGAAAGCTTGCTCAAAAGTTCAGCATAAAGTGAACCCCACGCGAACGAAGTCGCGGGCATCAGCTAGTATTATATAAGATTTTTTTTGCATTAGGTAAAAGGGATTTTGCAGAATAACGTTTTAAAAATATTTTGATTTTTATTTTGATGTCAGATTGCAACAAATAAATGTAAGCTAAGAGCTTTTCTCGATTTAGTCCGCCACAGGAAATTAGTAGGATCGTTATCAGCCCCGGCTTCGCACGGGTTGCAATGTAGATGTATATACAAGAAAAAGTATATGTCACTCGCTGATAATGTAGCTTTCTATTGGTGAAAGAATTTTTAAAATCGGTCGAGAAGTTTTTGAGTCTAATCGTAACAAACAAACAAATCTTTCCTCTTTATAATATTGTTATAGATTTCGCTGGTGTATTTTAAAAGTAAACTATAAGTATTCATCTGAAGCCGATAGGTAAATTACCGAATCTCCAATACGGAATCAGGCGGAATTCGATATTACTCCCACTCGTTTAAAAACTCACAGATGTTATAAATTTTAAAGTAGGTCAACAGCGCATCATTATAATATTGTGGTTGATGTATCACCTACCATCAAGTTCACTTCATGCTCATCGTTCTTGCATGCAACGTAGAAGAAACAGAAATACATGATATTGCATATTAGTGATTTAGTAGCACTGACAAGCCCTTCAAATAATATTTCATCAGCTCTAAAACTTCAATACTATGAGTAACTTGCTAGTACATTTTATATAATTTTAACATAATTATCGTAAATATTGTATGTCCGTGATTCATTACAACCAAGGTTTTAATCTTGTAAACAGAGCACTAAAAAATATATGCGATTTACCCATATTTTTAGTACTATCATAACAAAAATAATTTTAAATATTGTACAAGTTCCGTACAAAACTACTAATAAAAAATACCGGCAGCGAGTCTTAATGTATCCGATTCCTCTGATTTTACCATAATAATGATGTAAATGATAGATATGTAGATTGTAGGTACATATATATGTATAATATCGCAACGGTCTCATTTGAACATTAGTAAGCATTTTAAAATGCAAGTGACTTAAGTTTTGCTTCAAATCTTCTTAATACCTGTACAGCTATAATGATAAGTAGTATATAATACTGATAATTATTATGTTGTTTGATAAATATATTTGGCTATTAGACATTATGTTCTCTTATATTGTCATATTTTGTACCTGACCAACTGGTTATTTTTTTTTTTGGTTTTAGGAAATATACGGCTGAAACGACGATGACGAGTAAATATACGATCGGTCTTATGTCTAAGTATAGTCTTAAACGTCTTTGCACATTTCAGGTCAATAACACAGGTATTACAAATCATTGCAACCACTAAATGTCATAACTTCGACCACTAAACGCATACCGCAGTCTATTATATGCACAACTGCATTTATGTTTTGGATATTTTTGAGGTCTCATTACATTTTTTTTTAATGACGTTCATAAGTGTACATTGTGTTAGCTCAATGAATAAATGATTTTGAATTTTTTGAATTAAATAGGAAAAAAGCGTAAGAACCGCGAAACAACCTTCCCGAAGATAAGAAATTAAGACATTGAAATATTTTTCTCTTGACGATATTGAAACTAGGTCCAATGTTTCACAGTTATTATATGATTTAGTTGAAGACAAGCGTCTCATAAATTATTTTTTTTTAAATTAAGGTAATTCAAACATCGTAGTCGTAAAAGAAGATTGTGTGAGAACGACAACAGAATAGCGATTTTTTCACACTTTTTTGGACTGGGTCACAGTCCGCTGATTAGACAGAGCTAAGTAAAAAGTAAATAAAATGATGGCGTGCACTTGCGTAGACCGATCTACAGTTAGCAAACGAGTTATCACAAGAAAGAAGAACGGTGACGGGTTACGACCGACAATCAATTTTGTAAACACAATCAAATTCAATGACGACATACAAAACTTTAAGTCGAATTCATTTCTTTTAATAACGGAGTTCTTAAGAAATAAAATTGATAAGAAAACAGTGAATAGAAATGACTTCTGCCATCGTGTGCCAAAATACGTTATCTCAACTGAAAGGAATTTAATATTGTCTTTTATTAACGCGAGTATCACACATTTAAATAAAATACTATAATAAAATGCTATAGCATCCGAAACGTCGGGATAAATAATTTAAACAATATAAATAATAAATTGCGTTTTAATCCGGTATACAGTATTTTATTTAAATGAAAGGAATTTAGTAGAAGGTAGTAGATATTTTGTCGTATTCTCACTAACATTGAGACACAAGGGCAGTTTAGCGTCTTCTAGTTTACTAGAGTTTGTGCAAATTGATATTAGCTTGTGGAAGCACAAAACATTAATAAAACATTCGTTTTTTGAAATACCGCTCTTGACTTATTGCCGCAGAATAAATTATTCTTATTATATTTAATTTGGATATTTTTTGCCTGCGGTAACGATGCAACGCGTAATGTAAGGCAAACATAGTCTGCACGTATGCAAGCATGATTAGCGCCATCAATTCTTTGTGTGAATAACGCTCACCAGTTAATAAAATTAAATTATAAAGTTTTTATTATTTCCTTACTAGGTAGGTATACAATTTAGTTGAAAGATTATTCTACTTTAAGATAAAAAAGTATATTATATATTAAAATGTAAATAAATTGGTGTATGCTGAACAAATAAAAGCTTTAAACAATCTGCCTACATTTTTAAGAACAGGCGAATTTTTTTGTAATATCAGATATCCCAAATATCGTTTTTTATAGGATGTAAGTCTACAATTTACGTACATGTGTGTAAACTTATTTTTCCAAGGTAGAAAAATTTGCATCGTCTCGTATGGCATTTACCTACCAACTGTAACAGGTGTTAGTGCGTCGAATACACTCCGAGATCAGAGTTCCGTTCATGAACAATTTGCGCTAAACTATTCGTGTCGTTCAAATGACGTTTGTAAGAAATTTTAACAATTTTTTCACACAACTGATTTATTGACGAGTAATTGCGCCCCTATTGGGTACCACACTGCTCTAGTTATTTCACTACTAGCTATTACTTGTATTAATTTCCGGAAAGTTGGACCGCGGCTTAAATTCTTACTTTCTTACTCTTAAGTACAATTTGAATAATTGAAAAACCCATAAACTAATACAAAACACAGGCTGTGGGTACCTACTACAATCTTTGGCGTAATTTATCGTTTCTACATCATCGCGGAACTGAGTAGATTTACGTAGGTTAAGCTAATGGTCATAACATTATTAAATATCATAGGAACCAATATCGAGGGCAGAGCATCAGCCTATATTATGTAAGGCGGCTATCGCAACTAGTTCTCATTATAAAGAAGCCGTAATCTTTTAATTTATTTGCTTGGTGGAGGATGCAATTTGTGACCGTAAATGTTACTCAATTCATTTCTCTATAAGCATTTGAAGAAGCCTAACATGGGTATATTATCAGGATTGTTGAAAAAGATGTGTCTAAAATTGTTATAAAAATTAAAGTGGATATAAGGGAAGAGGAAGGCCAAAAGAGATGGATTGATTGTGTGAAGAATGGTATGTGTTTTAGGGGTGACTGAAAATTATCAGTTATAATTAATTAATATAACGAGTGAAAGAAGAGAACGAAAAAAGAGGACATACTGCGCCAATCCTAATTAAAAAAGGGAACAGGGCTACTTCATAGAAAAACTAGCTACACGTTATATACTTTATACATATATAGGTATATACTTCTTACAGGATAAGATTTATATTTTATTAATTTCCATTATAAACCGACACATATTATTTATTTCGTATAACATTTTTGTATGAGATTTCTATGAATCGGCTGCAAATGAGTGTAAGTTAATATAATAGTAATATAATAGTGTCGTGATTAGCACCCATATTCTCTGTGTGAAAAATCCTACTTAATAGTATAAATGTGAAGGTTGGTGAGGATGTATGAATGTTTTTTACTCTTTCATTCAAAAACTACTGAACAGATTTTGGTGAAACTTTACAGTATTATACATCTGAATAACGTATAGGCTATATATAATATAAAATATATTTGTAACGGTATTGAGTTCATTGGCCACAGTATAACGATGTCAAGTAAGTTGAAATGAATTTGAGAGCTATTTCGGCATGCGGTGTATAAACGATTACAGCACACGAAAAATATACAGGAGTGTTTTGCCGTAAATAGAAAAGGACCAAGGCACCAGCTAGTACAGAAATAGTGCAAAATTATGTGAATAATTACCAAGCTTCGAACATTTAATATCTTTTTGTTTAATGTTGATAATATGACCCATATTTCAAAACGTTGACATTATGGATTAATAACAATGATTACTTCATTTCGCACGTGTATCCTTGCTTTCATTTGAATAGGCTTTGAGCTTTGGTTCTGAGTAGGCTTGAGCCAAGGGCGGTAAAGGGGACCAATTTTATTTTTACGTGTCTTATGGAAATCAAAAATAATTCTGTAGAACGTTTTTATGATGTCATTCAACGAAATATCAAACTTGTATAATATATCCTATAGCAAAAACCCAGTTCGCCGCCCCGAACCAGTAATTGAACTCTATATATTACTAGCGACCCGCCCCGGCTTCGCACGGGTCTAGATTTTTTTGACAAAAAAACAGGGGTTGTATGTATTTTTTAATGCCACATTATAAAAAAATAAAAACAAAAAATTTCGTCCAAAAATTAAAAAAAATAAAATTAGGGGTGGATTACCCTTAACATTTAGGGGGATGAAAAATAGATGTTGGCCGATTCTCATAGATACCGGATAAGCACAAAAAATTTCATCAAAATCGGTCAAGCCGTTTCGGAGGAGTATGGCAACGAAAACTGTGACACGAGAATTTTATATATTAGATTATATTAAATTAAGAATAGACAATTGTAGAGGGGGTAGGCTAGTTAATAGCCTACAGTCTACACCTTGAAAATGTGTAAATCCCCCACTGATGATCGGTTGATCCTATCGCGTCAAAAACAGGGAATGATTGTCATCGTAAAGTCGTACTCACTCATACGAAACATATCGAATGACCAAAACAAGTACATAAGTTGTATGGTATTTATTTGTAGTCGTCTAAAAGCATAGTTAAAATTACATATGAGGTATAAAATTTCAGAACGCATAATTTTGCAACTAACAATAAGTGCAGGGATTTCCGAACGGCCCTCTTTGGTCCGCGGTATTTAGGACAACTAGCGAACCGAGACAGTGTCGAAAGAGCCTATAAATGGGCAAATATGAGCTTTATCACATTTACATAGAGCATATTATTACTGAAATATTTATATGGTCGCAGCCGCCAGTTTACAAGATCTCATATCACAAGCGTTGGCTGGTGGTTGCGTTTGTGTCAATCGTGAGACAAGGGTCTTATTATGTGGCTATATCTAATTGGTGATAAATGGCGATAGTGTGAATGAATGGAGAAAAAATCACAGTGCCATTCAAGTGCAATTCCATATAATTACATACAATTAAGTACTTACATATAGCTGAGCAAGATCACGTCAACTGGACCCCCCATTTTCCACTTGATCATGAAAATTAAGTTCATGTACCTTTTTTATAAGTACATACCATGATAAAATCAGCCCCCAAACGATTTTTAAAAATTTCGATTTTAACAATGTTTTCTTTTACAATGAAATTTTTAGGTACTTTTAATTAAAAAATGGATTGTAAATCAACCGTTAAAGTTAAATTAATGGGACTTGGATGATTTATTTTTAAAATGTTTATATTTTAATAAAATATTAATAACTAAAAATTATTTGTTTATTATCATATTGTTAATTAACTTTTAAGTTAACAAATGAAAATTTAATTGACTTCTCGGTGAAAAAATGAAGTTTTATTTTATCGGTTACATGCGTTATTTATTAAAATTTAAAAATAGCTCTATTAGCTTCACATTGTTATTCTGAATAAATAAACTTTGAATTACATTAATTATAACGAATTATTTATTGATTATTTGACTCCCGATTGTACTATGCCATGATAGATACACATTTAAAATTCTCTAAGTAATAAAATTGACGGGCTCGTTGGCGCGTTTGGTAAACCGGGTAATGAACCACCGTTCATAGATGGAAAACCTGTGAAGTGCAAATTGGGCGCTTCGGTCTCAGTTTATGTATTTCCGAATGCTCGAACTAAAAAGAAGTTAGACAGCGCATCATTGACTGATGTTCTGTGGGTGAGGTATCATCTACCATTAAGTGAACCTCATGTTCGTCTGTCGATATCTAACATCAAAAAACAAAAGTAGGTACATATAAAAATGTCTATCGGTGCATTCAAGAAGCAATTCAAACCTTATGGAAAAAAGAATAATTAAAATGTAATGAACATAATATGCAATTCAAAACAACTACCTGGTAAGTCCAAACCTTGTGAATTGCAAATAAGTATCAGGTTATTATAGTGCAACTAAAGACCCAACTATTTTCGCAAAAAAAATAGTTGTATTTAAGTTGCGGAGTGGTAACAAGTTATTCCAGCATTAAGTTGCACTATAGCGAAAACTGCCTCGAAATGAGGAAAAACACACATCGTCGCTCTATATTCTGCCTCGTAACTGCAATTCATATGATTTTACATTTTCATATTATAGAAAGATTTGTAAGGCGATGTATTTTTTAAAGACAGCGGCAACATTTTTCTATCTATAAAACATATAGAGATAATTATTGGTAGTGCCATTAAAAATACCGTGTGCAATACAATCTCGCACTACTATACTATATTACTTACATCACCGCATGTTTAATCAAAATATTTGTATCATAATATTATTGACCTTGAATTAGTATCTAAAAATACACGTTTCGCGAATTTACAGCTAATTTCAAGGTCACAGGAACGGAAGTGAAATTGCCGTTGGCTGTTTAACATAACGAAAACAGGATTCTGATTTGGCAGAATCTAAATTGTTCACTAATCTGTCACATTATTCGTCTCAGTTCAAGCTTAATATCCTGTCTCTGTCATAAGATCCTAAAATTACGTATTATTTCTTAGTCGTATTGTTTTCAGTCTTATGTGTTCGGCTGAATACGTAAACTGCTAATTTAATCTGCATTTGTCGATGATCAATGGTGGTCTTGATCTTGATTTAATAGATTATTGACTTACTTCAATTAACGCGAGTATCACACATTTAAATAAAATACTGTATACCGGATTAAAACGCGATTTATTATTTATATTGTCTTCCCGCGACCACGGTTGCTGAAAAGCATCCGAAACGTCGGGATAAATAATTTAAACAATATAAATAATAAATCGCGTTTTAATCCGGTATACAGTATTTTATTTAAAAGACTTACTTCAATTCGTTTCTTACTTTTATCTTAATTTAACTTTGTGTGCATTAAATATCTATACATCTTGAGCGAAAGTGCATTTTAACTATAATTTTCATCAGTTAGCCGACTAGCCTTCTGCCTTCTGTTACCTAAGTGGTTGTCCTTATTGATAAGTTATTAATGTATAACTGTTCCATTGCCATTTTAATTCATTATAATTTTCCTATATAGGTACATACGTAAGTGAAATACTTTTATCATTTTTATCAATAATTTTCAATTAATCGCCATATACAGGGTGGAAAGAATCAATGGGCTCTGGAGGGAAAGCACTTTAAATCCTTAAGATAGATTATTTTACATAAAGGAAAGATTCATTTATTTTTAAAAAGAAAAAAAACTACATTCAAAGATTTTCTAAAATTAGCTTGTCTCACCCGGAAATCGAACCAGATAAAAAGTCAAAATTTAAACATTTTCTATTTTATTCCACTAATCGATAGAAACATCGTTCAGGATAAAATCTCTCTAATAAACATTTGGTCTTCGAAATAAAAAAGATCATAAAATCTAACATTAATTTAAATTTATCATCAGTTCTAATACGAAGAACACGTAAAGCCGCAGAAAATGATTACCTACCTAGCTAGACATTGATACTACAACTATTTAAAATTACAATATTTTTTAAAAAAGAACTGTGGCTTCAAATACCCTATATTTATTTTATAGGTCAATACACATGTCAAAAAATTCCGTTGTAATTATCAATCATGAAACTAATACTTATACAGAGTGATACGTAATTAAGGAAACAATAGGTTTCTCGATGTTTCGGTTACTCACCTAAAATTCTATTAATTTATTTTAAGAACCGCCAAATAATTATTCCTAATGATTAATCAATAACGAAAATACTTATCGACGTGAATGTTATATAATTCCTGAAATGGTGTGTCTTTATTGTATAATTATTCGACGATTAGCCATTGTTTCTCTTTATGCATACAAACATTACGTAGCAAAAATAAACACATTCCGCATCTACGTACGTAACGCCCCTCCGCCCTTGTGACTCAAAATGGCGCCTGCCAGTCTACGCAAGGGTGTCGGAAAATGAAAATATCAGTTGTGGCTAGGGTCTTAAGTGAAGTGGTTGTGATAAATAATTAAATTAATGGTATAGGAAATAGTATTTTCACGTCACTTATATAATAGTGTTATTTATCAAAGTTAAATAATTTTATTGATCTGTTACATTTTTATGTTAGGTAGCACTGAATAGAAAAAAAAACTGTTTTGTGGTTAATACAAAAGCTTTTATTGAAACGAACAGTAAGTAATATTTTTTATGTATTTTTTTGTTCGATGCTTGCAGAATCTTACTAACATTGCGGCTTTTTATAAAAAAAATATATCTAGGTATATAAATAATATTATTGAACGATAACTTAACATTCACTTTATATATTGTATTAATATGATGTAGATGCAGTTATTTTTATTTATAGCGTTAATGAGATAACTCTAAAGTTCATGTTAAATTACCATAATTGTAATTAACAAAATTTTACAGCTAGCTACTAGCTGATGCTACTAGTACATAGAGCAACACGGGCCACCGGCGAACTCCGGTTCGCCGGTGGCCCGTGTTGCTCTATGTACTAGTATCGTAGTAGTGCATCAGCTAGTAGCTAGTAACTTACTAACTTATTAGTGGGCGTCAATAATTTTGCTCTTAGTTAACGATATAAAGATATCGGCGCAATTACTGAGACTTCGGAAAATCCCAAATAATGCTATTAATATTTGGTATATTGTACGCATTAACAGTATATACAACGCGGTAATGCTACCAATATTTTGGATGTAAAGTTTTTGAACTATAAACAACACTTGACATTTTAGTCACTGGATGTCCTTGCTTACAATATGTTTATAACTGCTCAATCGACTTATACCTATAGGAAAAATTATATATTATAATTTGTAATAATTACAATCTTAAATTCCAATCCAGGACTATTCAAAGCTTCTTGTATTAACTGATCTGTAAAATGCGGTACAGTTCCTGTTCAGTTGATTGAGAAGTTCCGATATCTGCTGAGAATCAAAATCCAAATCTTAGAATTTTTGTTTTATGTAAGATCGACAAACGAGCATGAGGTTCACTTGATGGTGATACCTCAGCCTCAGAGCATCAGTTAATGATGCGCTGTCGACCTACTTTTAACTTCATATTCGGAAATCCAAAAACTGAAACCGAAACCGGCAATATAGTATACTTCACGATTTTTCCATCTATAGCTGGTGCTTCATTACCCGGTCGGAATTTCGATATTCCTCCCAGCCGTTCAATGCCCGAAGTAAGCAGACGTGGGGAGGACATGCTTACAGAAAATTATAAACATGTCGTTCCGGTGGGATTCGAACCCACGACCCATCGGTGAGAACGGCGGGTGTTCTACCAACACGCCAACGAGCCCGTCAAAACTTTTTTATATGGTTTGAGTCAGGCTTACACAGACGATTTTATTGAAATTTGTTGAAAGTAACCTGTATTCAGAAGTGGTAGATATATAATTATATAAGTACCTACCTTGATATTCATACAAATTAAAGAGGTTACTCTTGTGTAATATTACAAGATTAAACTTGGTATTTTATTATACAGGAATATTCTTCAAAAATGAACTGAAAAAATATATTCTTAACAACTTTTCTACAAAATATGTAACCTGTAAAAGGAAATTCAATTTAAAAAAGAAAATGGCTGAAACTCTTAATAAACGCAACATAAATTGAACATTTTTAAAAAAAGTTAGATACCGATAGACACGCATGAGGTTCACTTGATGGTAGGTGATACCTCAGCCACAGAACATCAGTCAATGATGCGTTGTCGACCTAGTTTTTACTTCGAGCATTCGGAAATCAATTGACTGAAACCGAAACGCGCAATGTGCACTTCACGGTTTTTCCATCTATGAACGGTGGTTCGTTACACGGTCGGAATTTTGATATTCCTCCCACCCGATCAATGCCCGAAGTTACCAGACGTGAGAAAGACATGCTTACAAAAAATTATAAACATGTTGTCCCGGTGGGATTCGAACCCACGACCCATGGCAGGTGTTCTACCGAACGCGCCAACGAGCCCGTCAAAACATATTATTCATCGTGTAAGCATTCAAAACATTATGACAATCAAAATAATGAAACTAGGGTAATTTTTAAGAAGACTTTCACCGTCATCTTGTACTTGTACCCAACTAGATAAGTAACTTCGTCTACAAACTAAATTTCTAGCTAAAATTCGTTGGAAAAATCGAAAAAGTCACGAATATCTTTGAGTCTGTTTTTATTATTTAATTTTCACATTGTTCTTTTACAGTAGCTTTAGATAAAAACCGTTCTAAATCATTGATTTCATGGTTTAGTTTATATTTTCTGCAAAAGATGCATCAAGGTTTGATAAAAACAACTTTGACTATTCAGACACACTTTCCCAAATAATATATTGGGAAAGTGTGCGTATTTGGGGACATTATTTGCGTATTTTTTAAATAATTATACTCTATTAAGCGTATTAATATATTCATATGCTTATTAAATTGCCAATAAAAATAATAGATGGATGTCATTTACGTCAAAACAAAACTGTGAAAACATTAATCCAACCAAATCTAAACTTTGGAAGTAAATACATAAATAATATAAATCATAAATGTTGTTTGTTCGCAGATTCAGCAAAGAGAGGCGGCTTAAAGAAAATGCGGAAAAGCCTCTTATGATATAAGAGTGATATTTTTTAAAATTGGGCGAAATGGCGCTCTCTAACAGTTCAATTGCGAAGGTCTACAATCGTCTCTTCGTAGAATTAGCTGGTTAGTAATTTTTATTTTATACAATATCATCCAAAAACATAATAAACTGATAAATACCACATAAAATATATATGTAGATGACCAAGTTATCGAGATCGAGGATTTGTTGAGGTTGTTGGTTTTTAACGCTAATTATTATTATATTAATTAAACCAAATTGTTCAGGAAAGCAGTTAAAAGTTCAATAAGTTTAAAGGGTACTTCGAAATCTTTTTTGTTTGGTCATAAGTGACAAAAAAGTCGCGCATTCGAAAGAGCAGACATTTTTAAGTAGGATGGCATTTATGTCATTTTCGACCAAAATGTCGCTTATTACCATTTAACCGTCGATATGTGTTGAGTTACTTCGTAAGGTCCTCTCTATGGGTTGTACAAATTTCGTGTCAAGTTCTACCTACCCCTGTATACATAGATATTTAACAATCTCTAAGGTCCATGAGACGCCGCTCATGAAAAAAATAATGTTGCCAATTTAACAGTTTATTTAATTACTATATCCACACTCAAAACCCCCAATTTTAATTAAATTTCCATTTTCTATGGAATATTTGTGCTAACGTCAAATAAAACAAGAATTAACAAAATTATCATAGTAGGTATTATCTTTTGCGAATACAATTAATTTACAGTGTCGTATAATTTAGTGTTTTCACCTAAGAATAAGAATATTTTTTATTTATTTATATAGCTTAATTGATATGTAATTAAATTCTAAACAGATTAAATAAATGTTAATTTTTACGTTAATATATTCAACCGCGGTAATGAAATATGCGCAAACATGAATAACAAATGTGTATGAATGTACGTAATTAGTATGTGTAATTCAGCACCTATAACATTTAAATTTACATTTAAAAAGTTCGAAACATTTAAACCTAAATGTCTCTACACAATATTAAAATTAAATACATTACATAAGCATTCCCTTCCCAACAAAAACATACCCAGTGGAGAATTTCCACCAAATTTTGGAATTCGGTTAAAAGTTAAAAGCCCTTTTCAGTCCCTCTTTACTTACGTAAAACATTATTGTGAATTTAACGTTTCGGATGCTTTTCAGCAACCGTGGTCGCGGCAGAAAAGCTTCCGAAATGTCGACATAAATAATATAAATAATAAATCGCGTTTTAATCCGTTATAAAGTATTTTATTTAAATGTGTGATACTCGCGTTAATAAAAGACAATATAACATTATCGTGACTTTTTAAGTTAACGGCATTCTGTAACAATAATTTTGAATTTCTCTTTTTCAGATCCGAGAACAAATGATTGGTTTTTGATCACAAGTCCGATACCTGGAGTAACGATATTAGGACTTTATCTATACTTCACATTAAAATGGGGTCCAAGATATATGGCCGACAAGAAGCCCTTTCAGTTACAGAAAACGTTAATTGTTTACAACTTCATACAGGTCTTAGTTAGCATCTGGTTGTTTTACGAGGTAAATATGCAATTTTATCGCATTATTAGCAGCTTTTGACAATAAGACAATAAGTCAAATTCTGTGTTCTTTCATGTTCAATAATTATTTAAAAAAATATATATATAATTTTTTTATATAACAGAGCAGACAACCGAACAACGACCTGATGGTAAATAATCACCAACACCCAAGGACATCCGCGACTTAAGCGTTATAAGCTTATCCGTTGTCAGCCTTTTAAAAATTTATAGGCTTGTTTTGTCGTAATTAATTGGAAACTTTGAAGATGACAATTCATTCCACAATCTTGAGGCCTATTTAGGTATATAGATAATATTATAATCTTTGAAGAAAATAGTAAGCACAAACCGTGAACATGATTTACCTTACAATAATTCTAATAATATTTTTATTATTTCATCCACACTTTCGCAAAATAATTCAAATTTTAATGATCATCCTACAAACCACGTAATTTTGTACATTTCATTTAAAATAAGAAATAAAACATTTCAGGGCCTTGACGCAGGATGGTTGAGAAGTTATAGTTGGAAATGTCAACCAGTAGACTTCTCAAGTTCACCGGAAGCTGTCCGGGTAAGAATATACATATTATATTTATATTAAAAAATATTTTTGCTGGCAATGCGTAATTTCTGAAACTGGGTACTGGATTTAATTCAAAGTTATGTTTTATTTGTTGTTACTGATTTTATAATGTCTCTGGACAAGTCGGTGTACAACTATTCATATTCAATACACATTCAATTTAAAGCATTACCTGTTTCGTAATAATACAAATTAACGAACAAATGTTGTACGGATCTCGCTCATACAGTGCTTAAACCGTATAAAATTTTGAAGTTGTAAGTTAAATTCAGTTTTAAAAGTCCAGGAATAAAATTACTTAATATACAAAGAACTTTTAATTTCATACTTTGGGTTTTAAGAGCCATTCATTGCACTTTGATTAACTCCATAAAACAAAAAGTTAAGAAATGTGATGAAATAATTTAAGTATATTTTTTTTAACTTTTATAATATAAATTCAAATACATATTGGAGAATGCTATTAATAAAGAGAACAAGAAATATTAGCCAAACAATAATCAACAGTAATGTTAGAATTTGAATGGTCAGTTAATCGATTTGAGCAGTGAATTACTCATACTTTATATACTACCTAGATATATACGGAATATTCTCTTCATAGGAGGATACACAAAAATGCCTGAGTATCATAACAGATATTGCCGTGCGACCTTCGTTATTTATGAAAGAACGGTCGCAGTCTATCAATTTTCTCTACAAAGTACCAATAAAGGTTGATTGATACTATCATAAAAAGTAGGTCGTCTAAATAGATGTTCGACTTAATTATGTGATTGATAAAAGTGCTAATTAAAGAGCATCTAAGCACGCAAATGCGCAATATTACTTTAGCTCTGTTAGATTTCTGATATTTGTAATTTGTAATTTGAAATGCCATTTAAATGACCAATTGATTTCCTGTAGCGGTATACCTTTTGAAACATCCTGGATGCACTTGTGAAGTGTTGCATTATCACGTCCGACACGCTCCTACGAGTCACGAATACGATTTACGATAAACTGATAATTGAACGATGTGTAAATGATTTTATTAATAACAATTTAAGTAATAACTAAAACTAATCAATCGTGCTCTCTTTGATTTAATTTTACCTACTTCTCTCCATTTACATTTTTTTCGAAAATTGAATCCATTGCACAATGCATTGCACCAAACCTTTGTGAGTATTATAAACAGCAGAGACAATAAGGTAATGTTTGAGTACGAATTGATACTGCAGGATATACAAGGTTGTTGTAGCTATTACAATAACTTGATTAGTTTGTGAGTTGTTCAGAGAGGAAAATAAACATCAATGTTCAAGAGTACACTGAATATATATTTAGAATATGGATATAACATGGATAGTCATTATAAAGTGAATTTCTGAGGCCCTGAAAGTAAGTAGTGGGGGCTGTGGGACATGGGCAGACACATTTTTGTGTCTGTTTCACTGATCATATTCCTTTACAGGCAAGTAGGTGATCAGCCTTCTGTGCCCTGCCTGACCGAAACATTTTTTTTTAAATCTTGTTTCCCCAGGATTCGAACCAAGGACCTCCGGTGTTAAACGCACCGCGTTTACTACTAAACAACGGCGGATAATCAATATACAAACTTAAAATAAGTTTATTACGACTTATATCTGGTGACAGCGTATTTAGGTTAGGTTATTCATATTCCCTACATTTAAAAAATATCACCATGAAAGTCTGTATACTTAAGGTTAACAGTCATATCTATACATAATCCTGCATATAATTAAACAACATTTCTTCATCCTTTTCAGATAGCAAGAGGTGTTTACATCTATTTCCTTGCGAAAATGACTGAACTTCTCGACACGGTATTCTTCGTAATACGTAAAAAAGATAGACAGATAACATTCCTCCACATGTACCACCACACGGTGATGCCAATGATATCCTGGGGAGCTACCAAGTACTATCCCGGAGGTCACGGAACGCTGATAGGTGTAATCAACTCCTTCGTACATATAATTATGTACACATACTATATGTTGGCAGCTCTCGGTCCGCAATATCAGAAATTCTTGTTCTGGAAACGACACATCACTACAATGCAAATGGTATGTTATTATTAATGACAAAATAATCAATGTAGGTACTTGCATTTATATTTAGTTCAAACAGTAACCGCTTCAAAATATAAGTTATTATGGCCACACCAAAGAAGACTCTGATTCTTTTTTCAAATAATTACAAAGAACTCAAGAATAAACATGAAACGAGACATAACAAACGTCCAAAAATTTAAAAAAATACTTTGCAAATTGGCAATAGTGTTTTGTTTTATAAAGCAAACTTTTATTTGGACGCTGTTAAGCAATACAGCGTCAACCCACAAAATGATAAAAAAATAAATTTTGATACCAATCGATTCCTTATGAGCTGGAGAACATATTTCAAAATATATATTATATAGATATATCTCTATTAAGAGGGCCCTTCCCGGTTCGACTATCGTCAACGCGAGCATGTTTGAAAAGCTTTTTGTTTCATGCAGCGCATACCTCTACCGCTAACGAGTGAGTGAGAACGCGATAAAATTGAACGAAAATTAGTGTGCGGAAATTTCATAAAACTTGTTCCAGGAAATACGTGTTTTTCAGTAGTCTTTACAAGTTTATGAAATATTTTTTTGTAATTTAGAATCTCCATTATATTTGCAAGGTTTCTATCATAACAAAATATTTACTTTCACAATTTATGAGTACATTATGAACGCCCAAAGTTCAGGTAATTTTTTTGCAAAAAAGCTGATTTTTGGAGGCTTATACTGAATTTATTTCTGAAAATTTTGAAATTTTGTTTCGATAGAAACCTAGATATAGTGCACGAGATACCTATTAGTTCAAAAGTTTCAAAGAAAAATCGGTTACATCGCCATAATCACGTACGAGCTTTTGTATGGAAAGTAAGACGGGTTGGGCCCACTTAAGTCGTTTTAATAGCAAAAATATTGAAAAAACTAGTGGACACGAAACCCTAACAATGTTTAGAATATTTAATGATAATGCACTAAATTCTATTATTTGATTGCTACCAAGTAAAACGATACACATTTAGTATAATAATAATTTTTGATTATTTTTTTAAAAGAAATTTACTAAAACCGAATTAAAACTTCAAAGTCAAATTTTCTCAAAATGGCAATCATGTGGGTTGACTCTGCATTGCTTAACAGCCTCCATTTCATCTGTGATATTCTAAACAGCAAATTTTCAAATTTCAGTTACAATTCTGCATCACGTTTATACACTCTTCGCAACTACTGTTCTATGACTGCGGCTACCCGCGGTGGACGGTCGTCTTTACTCTACCAAACTCCATTTTCTTCTACTACCTCTTCTATGACTTCTACTACAAAGCTTATGGGAAACCAGAAAAGAAGGATAAAATCGCGAACGGCTCACTAAAGGAGAGCAAAACCAACGGTGTTACAAGTCATAAAAATGGTGCAATACCCAATGGTGTATCGAACGGCTTACATAAAAAAGACGAATGAACGACAATCATAATTTGGTACGCTTGTACTGTTTAAAATATCATACAAAACATTCTGGTTGTAAGAATCTTCTAAATTTTGGTTTTGACTCTAAGTAGGTTTTAACCACCTACTTACGTAAATACATATATTGCATAATACTAACCAGCATACCATTGTAAATAGTATCATTTAGGTATTGTATATTAGGGTTTGTAAATTATGTGTAGGAAAAGATTTTATCTAAAAAGTTAAGAATAACAAAGGGATACGTAAATAATAATTATTAAAATAATAATTATACAAATGTGTTTAAGCCGAGAGTCATATAATCAATTATACTTAGGATATTTTATTTTTGGGTGTAGTTACCAACAATTTAGAATTATCCGTGAAGTATTTGCTGTTACAAGGATAATGTAAGGAAAATACTTATCGCCTAGTATAAGTAATTTTCTGTACATTATTCCAAGATTCATTTACATAAAATAATGTTGAAGTGTTTAATATAACATAGTCTCGGATCATAGGTTTTAAAAATATATTATTAACAATAAAACATGTTAACCCGCGTAGTAATTGTAAATAAATTAGAATATAAATGTATGATTAATACTGCTCAACTTTTTCTCTTATTATAGATATTTTATATTAGAAATGGTGCTTGTATGTGACTTAAATTGGAAAAAATTGAGGGACGTTACCCCGAGCAACAAAATCACCCAAGGCTTCTAACTAGAATTTGCAGATATTCTGAGAATTATTTTATATAGAGAAGTGTAAAAAATGGTATTTCAAGACGTGTACTATTTCGATAATCTCTCTATTTGTGCAAGTTATAACTTAGTCAGAAAGAAAAAGAAAAATGAAAACTAAACATTTATTTGTGAATTTAAATATTATTATTTTTTTACAAGAAGCAAATTAATAATGAGGAAAATCGCGATTAGTTCGTGGCTTAAAGAAAGGAAGACAATAAATTACTTATCTCATAAAATTATTCTCATTTATGAGAAACGTAGACGTGGTGGTTCCATTGTTTATATCTTGTATATTGGTGTGTATCTAAATTGTGGATAGTTACCGAATGTGCGTAACGAGATGTGATTTGTTTTAGTTTTGTTTCACGTAAAATGTGGTGACTTCGCATTTTACGTGACTACATAGTTATTTACCTACCTATATGTCAGTTAATTTTTGGGATCTAGTTCATAGATAAATATTCTATGAACTAGATCAAATTATAATATAAAACTATTTACTTATTAGGTAATATTATAAATGCGAAAGGAATTGTATCTGTTGTGTTTTCACGGCTTAACCACTCAACTTATTTTGATGGAATTGGGTTGCTTCCCGGGATAAAAAATATTTTCTCGGTAAAGATTTCTCCATACCAAATTTCATCAAAAAGTCGATTTAGTAGTTAGCCATGGAACCATTACAGACAGATGCAGTAACTTTCACTTTTTATGTAATATTATCAATAAGGTATACACAATATGGATTATTACGTACACCACGTTCAATCATAATAATGTAAATTATCTTTGTTGCCTTGAATTCCTTGTTAATTAAATTAACTACTTTTATAATGTCCAGTTTCAATGTTCAACAAATTCACGACCATAGATAAAATAAAATTTGAAATAGCAACGTTTTATAATTTCAAATAATTATTATAAAATATCTATTGTTATATTTATTATTTGAATTAAAATGCCATTCTTTTTCATTTACAATTCAAAGTAGACGATAAATAGTTCTTTTATTTCTAATCTGTAGAAATCAATACGCCGAATTGTAATAGATATTCTTCTTCAGGCATTTGGATAATATAGGACCTATGCCACCGTGATAGTTTTTTAAAATGTTAATAAATGTATGACAGATTTATTTTATATACTTGGGTATAAACAAAAACAATTATTATACCGTCAAATGTTTTTTATTTATATAACCTTTTCACAGTAAATTACACACCCACAGAGCGCATAAAAAATGTACCTTTTACCACCAGGATTTATACCACGTTATCTAAGAGCAATATTATTCTCGTCTGTCGTCGTCTAAGTCAGTCTGGTTCTATGGTCAAGGCCTCTTGCTTCAAAATATGGTGGTAAGGTCCAGAATGCCGCTGCCGACCTAACGTAAAGGCATTGCTTTAAAAAAACACACGTAAATCCTGTACAATGATTTGATAATGCTCATTGATCTTTATCTACCTGGGTCTGTCTTTCCCGATTCTTATAATCTTGACGTCTTCAAAGCCTGAGTGAATAGGCTTCTTCTAAGTAAGCATGCTCCGCGCTTACCATCAGGCAGGATTGCGATCAAATGTTTACTTATTCTTCATAAAAAAAAACCCGCTTAATAAGCATCCACCCGGAAACGATTTTGGCATAAGAGATTGTCGTAAGTTATAAACACCCTTCAAAGCTCAATAACCTGTCCTGTGAAACCTTGAATCTGGCTTTTTGCACATTTAGTGAATATAGTTTATGAATAGTTTTATTCCAAGTTTAAATAGAGCTACCTAAAATAATTAACCATCGGTATAAATCAAGATTTCACTCTATTTTGATAAGTTTTTTTTTGCTCATTAAGACTGGTGTCCCACAAAGAGGCCTTCTGTCTCCACTACTTTTCTCAATATTTATTAATTCTATTTCTTCTAAACTTTCCTCTCTCTCTCTCTATCATATTATGTATGCAGACGATATTCAAATATACACACCAGCTACTCGAGCACGAAGAAACGCTGATCTATCCACTATTTTAGATTGGAGCAGAAAGTATGGAGTCAGCATTAATCCTGCCAATAAATTATTTTTAAACAAAAACCGACTTCAAAACTATAACTACATACCAAATCCTTGCATAATTTGCGGAAGGAAGCACAAACCAAAACATCATCCATGTATAAGTATATTTTTGTTTTTGTTGAATTTCTAAAAAAGTACCAAACCAATTTCGATAAAATGTATATGGGACCACCTCTGAAATATGCTCTACCAAACAAAAAAAGAATCATCTATGCACAACTTGCGGAGTTATCGCATACAAAAAATCAACATACAGACGAATTGATAACCATCTTTTGAAGTCGGTTAAAAATAAGGTCATTCTAATCGGCAGCCAACAGTTACTTCGCAGAATTGATTTTTACACTTTGCTGAAAGTTTCTTCTGAAGGTATTAGATATAAGATATGAAGGTTTATCATACCATATAGGTTCAAAATCCCAAGATTTACATAGACGAAGAAGTAGATCATGAACATAACAACTGCAGGAAATGCAATGTAGGTTATTTGCTGCAACTGGCTCCTTAAGACGGTTACACAACTTTCTGCCAGCCAAATTTTTTCTGGCATAATTACCGTTTCGCTAAATTCATAAACACAAGTTTATGAATTTAGCGAAATGGTTCAATATTTTCGGCACTTGAACCGAATTTCGGCCGAATGTGAAACGAACTTCGGCCCATCTCTAATAATAATACTTTATTAAAGGACTAAAAAGACTATTATAATCAAAAAGGAATCGAAGTAAAAAATCTATTAATACAAGATTTCATTACTCGAAAATTTTGTACAAATAGAAGAAAATACATAGACAAGAACTAGTGTGCTTTTATGTTATTGTTATATTGAAATTACAGCAGTTTAATTAGATACCTCTTATGGTGTTGAATTTTAAATGTTATTGCCCAAAAAATAAACTCAGGCGCAGTGTACGGCAACTTTGTGTCATTGCTCAACAAAATGGGAAAAGGAAAATGGATTTTTAGGGTCGCCTGACAACACAACGCCTTGTCACCTCTCTTTGAAATTTCCCGGTCCATGCGCCAAAATTTTTTTTGAGTTGACTCATCATGTGTATGAACAGTGAAGTTAGTTGCGCAATTGCGCGGCGCAGCTCAGTGTTACACATGCCTACTTAACGCAGAAATATTTTAATGATGAATTAAGCTTCTTTAAATAAACACATTTTACTAACATAATTTAAAATAGGCAATTTGTCAATCATCAATGAATTGGCTACTTGACAGTTTTCGGAAAAGTATTTAAACATGTGTAAATGTTCATTTTATACCTTCCACAATCATCCTTTTCTTAAAATAAGCGATATTTAATTTTTAAAAAATATTTTATTTTCATTAATTTGAATTTCGCACGAAAGCTGCCGGTCACGTGACATTTTCGGCAATGATGTCACAACTTACATTTTATATAAACAAAACGAGCTAAGTAAGAATTATTATGTCTAAGCGCATTTGAGAGGAAAGATTAAAAATATTTTTATTAATAGAATTAAAATACTTGGAAAATTTACAACGTACAAGACGTGTGCCGTGTCAATGTGTGGAAATACTACCGTTAAATCTCCTGAAAATTAATTTATACACGTACTTAAATGTTTAAACGTCGAAAGCAGTGGATAAAGTTAGCATTAAATTGTTTAGAACTTGGCGTCTACATTGCAGACAGAGGATTTAAACATATAGAAGAACAATTACTGCAAAAAAGGAAACTAACTCTACTCTAACTGTAAATTATCAAAACTAACCAGGTAGCAAGTTTAAGGATTCATATTGATATAGATTTTTACAAATTTGCAAGAATCTTCTGTTAAAATCTCATACTATACTTAATAAGAAACTATTAAAATATCTAAATTACTGTGTTGTTATTGCATGTGCAATGATTCCTGTAGTTAATCAGTGATGGTAAATGGAAATTAAAAATACATTATTTATTATGATTCATTTGTTTTTATTTGGTACTGATATGGACAAATTTATTCCAAAAAGCCACTAATTCAGACAATAAGTCTTCTATGTATTTAGCCAAATCTTCAATCAATACTTGGCAATAAATATGTTCGTTATATCATCAATTCGATAATTTATTTTTATTACCGTATCACCATTAAAAATCTCATTAGGAAATGCTGCTATAATATGAACAGGCAGACATACAGATTTTCAGTATTAAATCTGGAGCTCAAATAATTCAATAAGAGCAATTGCGTTGTTTTGTCTTCATAACCATGTTAATGTTTTAGAATTTAGCACTTATACAATTTTTTATTCATTTCTATGTTATAAAGTATATAATCTCCGTCTTGTATAAGGAATTATTTCTGTTTCCTTTACGGTGTACCCATTTTTTTAATAATATGCACTTCAGAGTATTAGTGCTTGTAGTTTCTATTTTTTCCAATAACATTCAGTGGTAGTGCAACTTGGCTCCTTACTTGTATGAGTGCACATTTAAAAAGCCGCTGCATGTTTGCAGCATCATTGTGAAGATCTAAAATTATAAAAACACTTTTTATGTAAGTAAGCATTTCCTTAATCTTATAACTATTTACACTTTTTATAGCCTAAGAATTATTAATATTATCTGCTTAATAATCTTATCACTATTTATAAATGGTGTATTACTTTGTTTATTCAAGTACTTACATGGAAGTTTTTGTTTTCCATAACTCTGCAGAGCAAAGGCTAGGATAACACTAAGAAATTTGCGACTATAAATTCACTACAATTATACTTTGGATATATTTGCACTAACAGATTTTATATATCCTGGCTCCATTTAATGAAACTTTTCATAAGTTAGCTTCAATAAAAATAATAAAATAACACGATATTAATTATCAGATGTTTTGTTTACATGTAATATGAGTGCTATGACATCATACGATGTTCAATCATGGCAGGGCTGCCGTTTCATTACTTTTAGTCGACAGATAAAAAATTGCAAATTTATTTTGCAAAAATAAAATATTTATAATTTAATTTAATGCAAAAAACATATTGAATAATTATCCTTAACATATAAACTACCATATCCAGTAGATTACATATTTTATTGTTATAACTGTCAAGTAGCCAATTTGAATATCATATCTTAGGTATAAACTATTAAACGTTTTTAGATAGGCCTGTGTACGTACATATAATTATTATAATGCTCATTATTATAGCATTTCTTACCTTTATTAAAGATTTCAACCATGTATTATGACCAATAATAAATAATTATGACTAGATGTTATGATCGAACACATTGTACTGTCAACATACTAATTACACAGATAATTAATTATTAACTCGATCTAAAGACTTTAGCCAAACCCTTAAAAAATGTTTGACATAATAATACTATGTCAATTGTCAAATGTCAATAGCCTAAGTCGAACAAGAAAATTGATGTGAATAATTGTGATTCTAAATTTTTGACTTTCAAGTTGTTCACATTTTTAAAATTATTTGTTTTGATTTCTTTATTGTTTAAGTATAAGTGATGAACAATGGTTCATTTACATAAGGGTAATACATAAAATGTCGGAAAATAAATCTGAAGAAAATTCTTCAATCGCCTTCGATCCTATTTTGCCAGACACTGGTATTTTCTTCTACGAAGAATGTCCAGCAGAACATGAAATTGATCGTCCCATATTATTACCATTGAAAAGTAACACGCAAATACGTTTCGAAGAACTTCAAAGCGAGGCAGTTCGCGTTTGGAAAGAAAAACAAAAATCAGCGAATAAAAACTGAAATATTTTGTTTTGATTGAAGTACGAAATAATCATCAAAATGTACTATACGCTATTCATTATAGAAATTATTTCGGCGTTGATATTAGCAGCGACGTTACTGTACAGATATGGGGACTGCTATAGAAATCACATTATAGTCACCGTGTCTGTCTTGACAGCATGGTATTTCTCATTTTTAATAATGTTTATCTTGCCATTGGATATATCGTGGGTAAGTTATTGGTTATCTCACATTGATTAACTTGTTATGAAAACCTGTTTGGAACCTTGACTTGTGGTTCTAAATCTTTTTATTTATTAATTTTTGTTTAATGAAGTTAATTTTTTTGGAATTAAATGGAAGATTGTTTAGTTTGTTGATATCCAAAGTGGTCTATATTGTGTTAGACAAAAAGTTGCTGTAATTACTGTATAAATGAGATATTATTATTATTATATAAACCCATTAATGTTTTTGATATTTTTTATATATGAATTTTATTTTAACTAAATATATATTTTTACAGACTGTTTATAGAACACACCAATGTTTAAATTCATCTACACCACTGTCAGTAGTCCCTCAGGGTAACACATCAAGTACAGATGAACCTGCTAATCAGTGCCCAATATCATGGCCTGATAATGTGTTCCCTAGTCTGTGGAGAGTAGTGTACTGGACTTCACAATGTTTGACTTGGTTAGTGTCTCTCTCTCTTTATTCTGAATTGCTGTACAAATAGTACATAGCTTCCATTGTAAATAAATAGGTTGGAAGTGCATCATTGGCATTCTGTGGTGTAACCTACCTTTAAGTGAGTGTTAAGCTCATATGTTGATATTTAACATAAACAAACAATAATATTGTCTTTTATTAACGCGAGTATCACACATTTAAATAAAATACTGTATACCAGATAAAAACACGATTTATTATTTAAATTATTTATCCCGACGTTTCGGATGCTTTTCAGCAACAATATAAATAATAAATCTCGTTTTAATCTGGTATACAGTATTTTATTTAAATAAACAAACAATCCAAAAATAATATTAAATAAATATGTAGTTAATCTGAAATTCACTAGTATTATTACAATAAATATGTACTTTATTTTACAGTTTATACTAGAAGCAATTATTGAAATAAATTCTACTTATATGTTAATACTTATTTACAGGTTAATAATGCCAATGATGCAATCATATAGTAAGGCTGGTGATTTCACTGTCAAAGGAAAGTTAAAGTCTGCCTTAGTTGATAATGCCATATATTATGGATCATATTTATTTATATGTGGAATACTTCTCATATATCTTGCATTCACATCTGGAGTACAGTTAGATGGATCAAAAATTAAAGCGATTGCATCTTCTGCGAGTAACACATGGGGATTGTTCCTCTTAATTTTGCTGCTCGGGTATGCCCTTGTGGAAGTGCCCAGAAATTTATGGAATAATTCCAAGAAAAATTATACTTTAACATACTGTTACTTTAAAATTGCAAAGCTGAGTACCGATAAATTTGAAGCTGAAGAAACTATTGAAGATATTTTAGAGGTAAGACCTTGTTACTATATGTTAAAGAGAGCTATTGCCTGATTATCATAAACACTATAATACATTTGTTATATTTGTGCTGCAGAACAGCCAAATGTTTTAAGTTTATGATTCTTAGTGATTTGCAACAACTACACTACAGTTAGTGATTTCAATATTTCTAAATGAGAAGTACTATACTAAAAAAAAAGAAGGTAACCATTGGGGCCAATTTAAAAAGCAGGGCAACAGGTCTACAATTTTTTTAAATTATTCATAAATGTAAATGTTTTTCAAGAGATTTCATGTTTGACAAATACAGCTAACTAATTACCTGATTAAATAGTTTAATCATGACTATTTTATTATAGTAACAACTGCAATATTTTAAACATGATTCTTTCTTTTAGAGTTTAAATGGTGTGATGTCATCTGTTGGTTCAGGGCATCTGCTATACCATCATGTGGAGACGATAGTGCAGAAACTGCCCATTCAGCTCAGAGACAAGCTTAGTGCCAGAGCACCACCCGAAAGGGTACCTCCACCATCTCTGAAAAGCTTGATTAATTTGCATAAAAAGGTTTGTTTGTCTTATATGTTATGTTACATTTTCAGTTATATGTTTCAGTGTCTATTATCTCTATGTTACATTTTCAGTTATATGTTTCAGTGTCTATTATCTCTATTTTCCTTGATAGTGACACCAAAATAAATTGAATGAATGAAACTTTATTGGCTCGTAAAATCAAAAGATTATGAATGATTTAAATTAGGGACTGAAACAGGTTAATTTTAATTTTTGACTGAAATACCATGATATTAGTTTTAAAGAGTAATATACACTAAACTTACCACTGTAATTTTATTCAGTAAATATGAATAAAAACGAAAGAATATTAACAAAAACCTTTATTATACCGGTATAACACCCATAGTAAATAAACCAATATTCAGTCCCTGATTTAAATTGATTAAGTTCCATAGATCAATTAGTTCTTAGTTAAAACTCTTTGGTGACATTACAGACTATTAAGGCCCTGCATGTTCTTCAACGAACTGAGACTCAGTACGGTCTGATGTTAGAAAGGATCTACCACCTGGAGGATGTGGCCACAAACAGCCGTTCCCCTGACAAGCGCTTCCAGCACACCTTCCATATGCCCCGACCGAGGTTGCAGAGAATATGCTATCCGCCCATTGTCGGTGTGTATTTTTTTTTTCTTATAAGACACTCTATTACGATTATTAACGATTCCGAAGTATAGGTAATTGTTGGTATAGTGTGTGAAAGTGAGTCCCTGAAGATAGTAGAATGTACGAAGTAGTTGGGGGTCAATTCAACGGGTCCTATGTGTACTGGATACAACCACAATATAGCAACTTTACAAGGGAGCGATTCAAAGATTCTAAAGCTTGTAACATTGACATAATTAAACAAAAAAAATTGATTTGTAATATAACCTATTTTTGTTTTAAGTATGTCAAATTCCATATGTGCATTTTTGTATAGTTTTGGGAAACAACGAAAAACGTATTATTGACTCACATACGGAGTTTTTCTTAACGGTCAAAACAAATATGGAATTAGTTAAACTCCTTTCCAGTTCGAATATCACAAAAAGGATTTTAGTAACACATACAGAATAAAACTAAGACTATTTTTTGTGCAAAAACCAAAAATCAAAAAAATTCACATATGGAATTTGGCAGGCGCAACGACGATATGTAGGATCCGAATTGTTGCTGTAACATTATTATTTTATTTTTTTAAATTTAAAGAAACACTTTTACTTAATAAATGTTTTGACTCTAACATTATCTAGTAGAATAAATTATGGATTTTTTTATTAAAATAAAATAAATAAATAAAATGGTTTGACGGGCTGGTTGGTGCGTTCGGTAGAACACCTGCCGTGCGCATCGATGGTTCGTGGGTTCATATCCCATTGAGACGACATGTTTACAATTTTCTGTAATCATGTCTTCCCCACGTCTGGAAACTTCGGGCATTGATCGGGTGGGAGGAATATCGAAATTCCTACCGGGTATCATATCATAGTCCTTCTTATGACATTCTCTTTTTTTACTCAGAATGGTACTGGGAATGTTTCGTGAAGCAATACTTCCTGAAGACGATGGCGGTGGTGACCTGCATACTGTCGGTGATGGTGGTCTGGTCTGAGGTGACGTTCTTCAACAAAGAGCCTGTCTTGTCCATATTCGCTAATATTGTATCTGTTGCTGGAAAGAATTTCAACTATATTGCTATTGTGGTAAGTACTTCTAAGTCTGAATAAGAAACAAAATATTTTTATATAATTTCCTCTTTAACAAATATTAAAAATAAGGTTTATTTAACATTATTTGCTAATTTCAATACAAAAATTGGAGGTATATTTAAATTATAATAGTATTGTGGTTTTTACATATTGTATACTAGCGACACGCCCCGGCTTCCCATATTATGCCTATATGTTTTGTCTGTCGTTGACTCGCATTCGCGCGCGTACATTTTGGCGATAGGTGTATAAAAAAACAATATTCCTTTTTTTTGTTTATCTCAAAGGAATTATATTAGGCAGCGTTTTCGATGAAAGCTTCCAGGCGGCAAAACACCTTGAAAAGTTATATAAATCACTCTATCTATCGGTGAAAACCGCATGAAAATCAGTTCAGTAGTTTTTGAGTTTATTGCTAACATACGCGGTGGAGGACTTTGTTTTACAATATGCAGTGATGTGAATCGTTTCGCAGGCAGTATCGACCTCAATAATCTGCTACATATTCTACTGCGCGTACTCCACGGTCCTGAAGATCCGGGTGTTGAACCTGTACTACCTGGCGCCCCACCACCAGACCAACGAGTACAGTCTGATCTTCTCCGGCATGATGGTGTGCCGCCTCACGCCGGCCATGTGCCTCAACTTCCTCGGCCTCATACACCTGGACTCGCACATCATCACGCAGAGGATCATGGAGACGTATTACACTCAGGTGAGTCGTGCTGATGGTTTCAAAATTACTAATAATACTAACTCTTTGAGATAGACTTTGGGTCTACTTCTTGCCCTGTTTCCTTTTTTTTATTTGGGGTTGGTGCTGTATGTTCTCTTTTTCCATTCTCTTCTTTCACTTCTCTCAAACACATATCATTCTTCACGCAGTCAATCCATGTTTTTTGGCCTCTCTCTTCCTCTATACACATCCAATTTCATATTCAAAACTTTTATATCCATGTTTTTCATATCTCCTCATAACATGCCCATATCAAGCCAAACGATTACCTTTCAATTTTTCAAGCACTGATTCTCAAACTTCCTCTTATATAGTCATATCTTATCTTATCTAATATTGTCACTCCACACATCCTCATCTCAGCTACATACAAACGTATTCAATTCTCATCTAGTTAAACAAACCTTCGTTTCTATTCGTTTATTTTTTATTATTATAATTAATTACTTCAAGATGTCATGTGGAGAATGGTGTTATGGTTGCTTATAAACAGTAAGTAAAACAAAAAACTTGCCAATCAAAAGAGTGGCAGAGAGATTATTTCCCAGTTATTCTCGTCCGTTCTACGCCCTTGATTTGAGAACTGGCAGTAAATGTAAAATTAGAAGCTTTTTTTTTGTTGACGTTCATAAGTGTACATACCTAAATGAAAAAATTATTTGAATTTGAAAATGTATTTTGCTTACATATCGTTCAGCAGCCATTATCATGAAAGAATAAAGACTAGTAGGTATATTCAAAGTTGTTGATTTACTATACTTGATCCTTTTTACGAAATCAAAAAATTTTGAGTCAATTATTTAGGTACGGGTTTTGGCCTGTGTTACTGGAAAATGAGTTCAAATTCGAATTAAACAGTCCAAAACCGTCCATTTATACCAAATATTCTCTACTTCATATTACATCTTTGCCTTAACTATTCACTTACTTATTAGCAAATAAAATGTTCAGATAATGGGTCACATGGACGTGCTCCGCATCATAGCCGAGGGGTTCAACATCTACTTCCCGATGCTGGTGATCCTGCTGTGCCTCGCCACGTACTTCTCGCTGGGCAGCCGCCTGCTGTCGCTCTGCGGCTTCCAGCAGTTCGTGGGCGACGACGACCTCACCACCGACTTGGTGGATGAAGGACGGGAGATTGTGAAGCGAGGTGAATATCCGCTTTTATATTTTATAAATAATGTTGCTTTTTTATGTTAGATATCGACAGACGAGCGTGAGGCTCACTTGATGGTAGGTGATTAACATCAGTCAAAGATGCGCTGTCGTCTTACTTTTTTTCTTTTTTGGTTTTTAAAGCTTTGAGTATATTTTTAATGAGAATGAAATTCTTGTACTTTGCGAATATTATAAAAAAAATAATTGAACATTACTATCATTATGTGTATACATTGGCAGGACTACTACACAAGCTCAAAAACACGGCTTGCTCTTTTAGTGCAACCGTAAAAAGAAAAAATAATAATGCCCTTACGGTATTATATAAGTTAAATATATAATATAAACACTTATTACATTAAATTCGGCAAGTCGTTCATGTGTGTACACTGTACATATATAAATCTTGGGTTTTCTATACTAATATTATAAAGAGGAAAGCTTTGTATTTATTTGTTATGATATTTATTTGTACGGGAGGAATTTGGATACGTATTAAAACAATGACATCTCGAGTATGACTGCTCATTTATTATATAAAACATTGATTAAATATCAATATAATTAGGTTACACGTGGAACGTTTACATACACAGATATACTTATACACTACATATTTATGTTAGGATGTTTATTTCTTACGATTTAACTCAAAAACTACTAGACCGATTAAAAAAAATCATTTTTTGTGTATAGTACATCTACATTGCACCCGTGCGAATCCGGAATACTTAGGATTTATCGTGGTTCAGACTCTCAAAGTAATAATGTATGTATAACAGAGAAGCGCCGCCGGCAGCGCGTGGAGGAGTCGATGTCGCGGCGGCGGGACTACAGCGAGCGGTTCGCGCAGTACCGCGCCGCGCGGGACTCCGACGCGGACGGAGGTAACACCGACACACACTCGTTGACCCACCACATAAAGCATTTTATTTATTTATCATCATCATTTTACAATAATTGTTAAATGAGTTAACACACAAAAAAATTTACTCCTTACTTAACCGATCTTACAATTTACAATTTAGACAAAGAGTTAAGAAACCTCAAACATAGTTTCATAAATCTAGGTTTGTTAACTAAAAACAAATCAGCATCAGTATCAAAAATTCATTAAATAGTGTAAGAGCTGCAGCTCGGAGCCCACATACCGCAAGTCCCCAAAGTCCCGGGGTCATCTATTTTATTATTCAGTAACATATAAAAGTGTAACATCAGGGGGGTTAGAACGCAAAACGCAAAACGATTCGACTGATCGTCTCGCTTCATTGTGATTGGTGTAGAGACTCTCTCGCTTCGTTGTGATTGGTGTAGAGAGTCTCTAGAGAGTCTCTACACCAATCACAATGAAGCGAGACGATCAGTCGAATCGTTTTGCGTTTTGCGTTCTAACCCCGCAGCGCGTTTACGTCGGAGTTCCAATGTGTCTAAGCCTATCATTACTAACTTCTCAGTGTATTCTAGCCTTTTTCAGCCGTTCCTACAAGAGATTTCTCAAAAATGAAATATTTCTAGTTGTTATTACAATTATTGTTCTCAACCTCTCAATCAAACAAGGACTGACAGAAGTTACTGAATTTCAGAATCGTTCCTTTTGTTTGGGACACATTTTAGCGTCTACCCGAAGTTCATTTAAGGGTCTTTGTCGATGAGGCTCGCAGGCCGACAAATCGCTCTATTGAATGTGAGCGAGCGAGATTGAAATAATTACTTGAGATATGTAAAAAAAAGAGATAGCTGTAGCTTGAACGTGCTCGGAATAAAACAACGTATGTGCCAAAACTAATTCATTTCATAACTTTACAATACTTTATTTGATTAAAAAACGGTTTTGAGCAATCTTAAAGACGTTTATTCTACATCCTTTAACAAATAAATTAAATAACTCTTTGCCGTTATGCTTTGGGATCCAAAAAGTGTAAAAATAGACGTAACTTCACATTTTTTTTCTATCGAGAAAATTTCATTGAAACATGTTTTTCTTTTGAGCTACACCAGGCAAAGTATAGTCAAAAAACAAATTCCAAAATTTCATATCAATAATCAACAGCCTGAACAAGTTACACGTAATAGAAAAACCGCATTTTTCTCAACATATCCTCTTAACACTATGTCATTGAACGCCGGTTACTGTATGCCAGCCTGCGTTGCGTTCAGTTATTGTGCATGTGGGTCACGTTGCAGCCCGCACCGGGCTCCTGCACGACATCGGCGCGGACCACTTCGCCTCGCCAGCCCGCCAGCCCGCGCCCGCCCCCGCCGCGCCCGCCCCGCTCGGCTACCAGCGCGCCGAGCTGCCCTACAACCGGCCCGCGCTCGCGTTAGAGGACGAGATCGACCGGCGGTTCGGCGAGAGCGCGCTGCCCGCCGTCAGGACCGAGGAGCGCCGGCGAGACAGGCTCACGATGCCGCCGAGGGGACTCTTCGATGATGTGTAGACGGCTTGTTGATAGGTACGTGACAGTGGCGGGACTACCATACAAGCCCAAAAGCCCGTCTGCCGATTTTAACATAATACGTGTTTATATATTTATATAACTAATATCGTATCGTATAAGTTATACATGACTAATGACATTATTATATTTCTTTTTAATGCATTAATAAGGAAAAACAGGCGTTTGGGCTTGTATGGTGGTCCCAGAACTGGTACGTGTCTAATGGTGACTGTTTTATTGGTAGGATATTGAATCGTGTTTGTGATGAGCAGCGGTTAATAGGTATGAAAACAGTAGGTATCCAATTTCGGGTGTAAAAATTAAGAAAAATCTTACGATGTGTGCGGTATGATTATGGCAATGGTTTCATAGAAATTTTTCGATAACGGTAAGATTCATTTTTTGCGATGAATGTTAATTATAGGTATGAAAGGAGTAGGTATCTAATTTCGACTTGCATAAATCTGCCTTATAATTAATATCGATGTAACGTATGCATATGACTGAGGTTTATAGAAAATATCTATTAACGCTTGCCAGTCTAAGATCGTGTAAATATGACCTGGCAGTTATTACTACGGGTCGAAAGGTCCATTTCTAATAACATGTGACAGTGACATGAGTAGAGATAACTTCACGGCGTTGATAAGCCGGCCGGGATGTGGAATGTATCCTTATTTCTAAATTTTCTCCCCATACATACAATTTTATATTTTTCTACAAAGATTAATCTTAAACTAAAAATATTATGTTCAAAATTACTGAATCTTTAAATTATCATTATTTAGGCAAGGAACTTTCTTAATAACTAGAGTCCTTTCTTAGAAAACTATCAAAAACGTTGCTAATTTCATCCAGATTATACCGATATATACATACACCGATTAATATTTGTCCTCTGTATACGTATAGTTACGAAGTGTGATCAAAGTATGGGAATATATAATAGTAAATACAGAATTCTGAAAATTCACTGTCAATGAGTACACGTAGAAACAATGTATTAAACTTTTAGGACAATTGTATTCAACTTTTAGAGCAATTATAGTGATTTTGTACACGTATATACAAAATAAATAGGCTGCTTTCATAGAATAATCTGTATATTACTCGTAATAATAATAGATCAGGGTTTTTATGTGTGCTGTCGAAATATAAGCATAGGTTATGTACAGCTTGGCCAAACAAAATACGTAGCAAATGCATTCGGTTATTCACTATTTGTAGGCAAAATTATCGTCACTCAGTCTTTCCCAAACATTACTTCTCTCTGGTAACACTGTTGACTGTAACCTATGTATTATCTCAATGGTCTCAAATCTACCGATTTTTCGGTAGTTTTAATAATGACATTGGTGAGTAAAATAACATTAACATAGTTAAAATAAAGAGATTTGATCAGGTTTATTATTATTTTTTTATTCATTTATCGCATTTTGATCCAAATATATTGATTTAACTCGTGCAGTCATACTGATGTTGCATTTCGCTGGCCTAATTATCAAACTTCGTAACTCCAAAATTTCGTAACAAAATACCGTAACGAATAGGATGGAATCATTCGTATCTACTAATTGTTTTTAGTTTTTTGGTATTTACAAGAAATAAAACTACGATGTACACGGAATGTTTGACCTTGTTTGTAGTTTTTCTTCCTCCCGTAAAGTTTGACCAAATGGAGATACAAAGTTTGATAATTAAGCCGACGATTTGACTTTCGAGACCACTAATATATATCGGATTTGCTAGCAGGTTAAGAAGGCCTTTGCTGCAAATTAGGGAAGCGATTTTTTTAGTTGTCTTTTAGAAATCAAATTTAAAAAAAAAACTTATAGAAGGATTTTTCTCTCTTCTCTTTCATTGTACATTCAACAGTACAGCAAACTAATTCTATATTCTATCGTAGAACACCCAGAACACCGCCCCGAGCCACCCGGCTTCTATAAATAATTATGTATCAGATTTTATTGTAGAAGAAAATTTATTTACATATATGTAAACTTGGGTACAGCTAATGTTAAATGTAATGCAAAATTTTCAATTTGACAGCTCCAAGTGATGGTCTTTAGTGCATTTTTTATTAACTCAAGTTTAAAACACTGCCGTCGTACGGGTAAACGCAGTACTTGCAAAATGGCGGTTTCTGGTAAAGCACGATAAAAGGACTTAAAAGGACTATTAAGTTCAACTGTATTTTTATTTATTGTATTTTTTAAGAAATTGTATTTAGATTTAGTTAAAATAATGTGTATGTACAATTCGCACTTATTTTTAAATTTAAAAAAAGGAAAATTCATATTTTGTCCAATACTGCGTTCTTTATTACGACGGCAGAACAGCACTATACAGTTTTGTCGTATTATGTAAATTAGCATGTTTTCCATAGACCATTAATTATAAAGTTGCAAAACTGTCATAAAATTCTAGACATGACAAAATCACAGGAATTAAGGCCAAGCTGTTACAGCTACAGATAATCAAGATAAAATACACTTTAGTGTCATCAGTTATAGTATTTACGGTTTACCGTCATTAGAATAATAGTTAATTAGCTTCGAAGTCAAAGTTTTCATAGACTTGCTTGTTTAGCTTAATAATAATAAATCATCAGTAGAAATTAATAGCACCCGATTTCTGAATTTTGGTCAGTTCAAACATTACCAATCCAGTGGTCAATTCTGTCTTTAGATTGGCAAAATGGCTTCATGTAAGACAGACAGATGTTAAAATTTTATAAAAAGTCAATTATCCTTCACGAAATCGGGGGTATAATAATTTGAGAATTCGCAATTGTATATAATATGGAATATAGATTGAATGATTTTATTTAAAAATATTTATATGTAAATAAAGATTATGGAAATAAAAACTTAGACTTATTTATATCTAAGAGAATCCGATGTTATAATAATATAATATAATATTTATACAATTTGTATTTTTGAAAATAAAATATTCAGTTTAAGAAAATTCACGGCAATTTCCGAATACCTTAAACGTAATATTAAAAAGAAAACTAGTGTTGTTCAATTATCATTCAAAATATTGGAATATTTTAATTGACGTTTCTGGATTCGGCCTAATAATATGTTACATTTCTGATAATATTATTTATATATAATATATATATTATAATATATAAGTAGTCATTGTAAAACCATTAAGAAATAATTATATTGATGTTAACAGTATAGTAATTTTGTGTACAAAAGTTTGTTTATAAATAAGTTTTGTATTCATAAGCATTTAGGATAAAAACGGCTTTATTTGTATTCAAATAACGCGTGAGATTATGTAACTAATTAAGAGAGTTTATTTTCGACCTCACTCAAAATCTAACATTACAATGAGTATGACTAATAGACGATATGGTCGAAAACATCGCGGTATAAGAAACAGATGTACGTATTTACAAAAATCCCAAAAACATATGTAACTAAATAATTCTTAACTTTTTTAAACCTCTAATATTATGCCAATATACCGATATACATTTTTTTTCTATCTTACTATTACTATCCTTATTAAAAAGCTGGTAAAATTTTAGGTGGCGGATTGTCACAGTACTTCTAATAGCCGAATTCTCGAACGCTAATCAACATTGAGGTGTACTTAAAAGTATCTAACCCTTTCATTACCGAGGTAAAATGAAAGAAATAAACATTTTAAGAAGCCCTCAAATTTTGATTATCGTTTTAATATTCCGCGGCAAGCCTCCTGTAAAATTGAGAAAATGAAGATATGTCCATCTGACTCTTACGCCGCGATATTCAGTGTCATGTAAAATGTAAGTAGTTGCATTATATTCTTTAACACGATATCACTTCAATATTCATTCTCCTTAATATTTTTTTTAACAGAATAGTTATAAAAAGGCTAATAAACATAACTAGATAAAGTTACAACTGGTAATACTACTAGTTCATTATTTATTTGCAATTTTTTTTAGTAAAACATAGACAAGGTCAAAATCTTTTCTTTTTACGTTTGACATTTTTTATTTTTGTCAAAATGAAATGAGTTTATAAAGAAAACTTACCATACCTTAAATTCGAAGATAACATATTTTAGCGGATTTTGTCACACCCCACTCGAGCCTCATAACTAATCATTTGAAACTCTTGGAATTAAATTTTAGTTATATGTTACAATAAATAAATAATTTGAATGCTTTTACTCTCTGTATTGCAGCTATTTTTACATATTATGTAATTGTTACTGTTTCATTCCATAATTTAATTGAATTAAATAAAATGTTACCTATAAATAAAAAGTATATTTATTTCTCACAACATTTATTAATTCGGGAATTACATACATAATTTATTTAAAATACACTTTTATACTGTCAACTTTAGATCGCAGTTCGTGTGACGAGTCCTTAGATAGATCTTGGGCGTACGTCTGGTAAATCTCTCGTAATTTGTTTAGTTCCTCTATTTTTTGCAGATCTGTGAAAAATATAAGTTAGTTAACATTTTGCATATTTATAAAAAAAAACATGATAAAATAGCTTACCTTTTAATCGTTTTATTAATATTTCCATGATATTGAGTGCATCTCTCCTGTGTCTCACTTGGTTACTGTTTTCTGAAATAAAAGAAAAATATATTGATTCAACCCTTAACATTTGATAAATTCGATTTTTAGACTGCATCTTAGTATATTAATAAATCACCAATTGCAGAAACGACTGAACGATAAAAAATATTTCATCTATAAAGTTTCAATTCGTTAGCGTTTTGTGTCAAGCACATATTTTATTACTGACATGTGATATCACAAAGCATCAATAGTGCGCTGGCAACCTATATTTTTAGACAACATCTAGACACTATGGTGGTATACAGTGTCCATCCACCCACATAACGTCAATCAATGCATACTCCACTATAGTGTGCATATTCCACTATGGAGTTCCACCTTGTGTATACTCCACTATGCATACACCTTGTGCATACTCCAATATGCATACACCTTATGCATTCTCCACTATGGTGTTCCACCTCGTGCATACTCACTAAGCGTATAGTCCACTATGGCCGCCACGTGCGCGGTGACGGCGCCGATCGCCCGGTCCCTGCCCCCGGGGGTCGCCGAGTCGGTCTCCATCGGCTCCACGTTGAGCACGGCCAGCCGCTCCAGCACGCGCGCCACGCCCGACAGGATCGCCAGCTGCGTGGAGCGGGAGCTACTCGGATACGACTTGGAGCAGTGCTCGAAGAATACGTCTTGATATTTCTCTGTAAGGAGTTTTTTTTTAAAAAGCTGTCTAACTTCCTTTTTACCACATCAGAAGGGCTAGCACGACCAACTATTGAAAAAGTATTCGTATCGTCGAACTGTCATTTGTATGAAATTTCAAATAGAGACGTCCACAACACCGAAAGACTTGCAGGTGTGTCGGCCTTTAAGAAAATAATAAGCTCCTTTCTTGAAGGTTGAAACGTCTTATCGTGTGGGAGAACCGCCGACGAGTGCTTGTTCCAGTGTCTAAGAAATCGAGTGGATTTTATAAAAAAAAAATTCTTACAAGGACAAGGAGCCATAAAACCCTCAGACGTAAGGGTCGGGGATTTCAATAGTTTTTAGTGGGGTGTTAGAGGGGTACAAGGGTATAACAACCACCAATTATTAGGGTCTATTGGGCCCTCGTTAAAAAGATAAGACCAAAGTTTTCATAAATAGTAAGTCACAGAGGCATACCTTGTGTGTCAGGGTCCTTGGGCCAAGCTTTCCCCAGCAACTCGTAGGCGGCTTCCTTGAGCGCCGTGAGCTGCTCCCGCCTCTGTCGCGAGCTCTCGTTGTCTTCTCCGTCTGAGTCCTTCTCCATTGAATACTCGTCCTGTTGCATATAGTTTTGTCAACAATGTACAATGCATATGTGTGCAAGTAAGTGCAAGTGTGTAAGGTGCAATGAATTATACACAAAAATAGGCCTATGTTACTCGCTGATAATGTAGCTTTCTATTGGTGAAAGAATTTCAACAATCGGTCCAGTATATATACGGTTGCCATTTTGAGTAAATTGATATTGAATTAAGTTTCTTTTAAAAAATTACAGAACAAATAGTTTTTTTTTTTTTGCAATTTTTATTATTACAATTAGTGTATATCGTTTTTCTTGGTAGCAATCAAAGTTATAGAATTAATTGCATTATTATTAAATATTCTAATCATGTTAGGGTTTCGTGTCCTACATTTTTTTCAATATGTTTGCTTTTAAAACGATTAAATTTTTTTGAATAATGTACTTCAGCTTATAAGGTTTTTTTTTGCATTTTGTAGGTTGTCACTGTATTGCTTATCATCGTCCAAATTACCTTCGACAGTACAACTTTAACGATGTCATAGACTTGGTTGAACACGTCGCAGTTGGTGGCGGCGAGCGCGGAGCCGAGCGCGGCGATGGCGTGCTTCTTGTACACCATCTCCTGCTTGCGGCTCTCCGCCAGCAGCGCGCTGACGCACTCCGCCGCCAGCGCGGGCGACAGCGGGCTCTCGCCGTCCTTCACGCTGGAATAGATAGATAGATAGATAGATAGATAGACATTCATTCACAGCAAACGCTCATACAAAAATAACAACTATGGACAAACATCAAGGACAAAAATAAAATGTACATATATGTTAATAGTTATAAGGACCTTCATTATGGCCTCATTGATTGGAGGGAACGCGGGTTCAAATTCTGCCTATTTGGGAAATAGGAAACGATTTAACTCAAAAACTACTTGACCGATTTTAAAAATTCTTTCACCAATTTTTTTTTTATGATGATTACTAGATTACCAGCGAGTAACATAGGATAGTACTTTCGCCTATTTAGACCACTCAACTTTTCCACATTTATTTGAAATATGTTAACTAGCCATCCATCAAGATTTTTAAATTTTTTTAGAACTGCGGGGTTAGAACGCAAGTCACAAAAACGATTAGACTGATCGTGTCGCTTCATTGTGATTGGTGTAGAGAGTCTCTAGAGACTTGGTCTAGACCAATCACAATGAAGCGAGACGATCAGTCAAATCGTTTTTGTGACTTGCATTCTAACCCCGCTGAACAATTTTCACTTTAAATTATAATAGACGCGGACCTCCCAGCTAGAGAGTCGTCCATTAATCACATGTTTTAGCAACTTTTTAAGCTCCTGCCAGCCTACACCCCCCCCCCCTCCCCCTCCCTATACCCAATATCACGTGTATTTTTGGTACAAAGTATATTGAAATTTTCAGAATATTATCTTTAAATACAAGGCCACGCGCCGCTGGTTTAGAAATCGCGCATTCAACAAAAATACGTGATATTTCGTGATTTTTCCGATCCCCTCCCCCCTTCCACACCTCGCGTGATAAATGGACGATCCTTAGCACCGGTTACCATACAATTACAGCTAGTTACCGACCTGCAGAGCAGGGCGAGCGCTTCGACCACGTGCTGCTTGCCGTCGAACGTCTTCCCGTGCGCGGCGGCCAGCAGCGAGCGCAGCAGCCCCTCGCGCTGCTCGCCCAACCCGCTCGACAGCTCTTTGCATATTGTCTTTATTGCGTTCGCCGCCTACGAAAGCACTACAACTTTATACTAGGGTACCGAATCCAATCAATAAGTATCGCATTTATTCAATGTACACTAATGAATTTGACAAATGGACAAAATATATATAATAATAATAAATATTTAACATCAATAATTTTAGGGATCAACGGAGTCAGGTGGGTAGGGGAAGTTCATAATTCACCTGAATTTTCTTAGTCCAACTGCTGGAATTGAGAGCTTTTTCTATTTCCTCCCTCAGCGCTGGCAGATGCTGCTTGATGCCGCTTTCACGCGCTGGGCTGATGTCAGTCCATATCTCCTCATACATCTCCACCGTATTAGATTCTATCAAAAAAAAACGAAGAGACGAGAAATTAGTTACAAGTCGACAATGAATGCTTTTATTGTAGCCACAGTGCCATTTTGCTTAGTGGCAGCATATTGTAGCAGAGCTAACATTACCAAATTTTGGGTATTTAAAAAAATACCTGTGGGCCAAAAATGAAAATTCGGGCTTTGACAAAACCTCAGTAATTTGGTAAATTTTACTAACACACAAACAATTTTCAAATCGGTCTAGCAGTCCAGTAAATTCGTAAATATTTACAGAAATCATAATTTCACAAATAACATTGTCTATTGCCTTTTTTTTATGTCAGATATCGACAGACGAGCATGAGGTTCACTTGATGGTAGGTGATACCTCAGCCACAGAACATCAGTCAATGATGCGCTGTCGACCTAATTTTTACTTCGAGCATTCGGAAATCCCACTTCACAATTTTTCCATCTATGAACGGTGGTTCGTTACCCGGTCGGAATTTAGATATTCCTCCCACCCGATCAATGCCCGAAGTTATCAGACGTGGGGAAAACATGCTTACAGAAAATTATAAGCATGTGCTCCCGGTGGGATTCGAACCCACGACCCATCGATGCGCACGGCAGGTGTTCTACCGAACGCGCCAACGAGCCCGTCAAGAAGTTTATATATTTGGTTTCATTTTTAATTGTTGATATTAATAGATACCTTAAAAATAAAGGAGAACTTTTTTAAATTGCTAACAATCAGCCATAAGTCAGATAGCCGCCTTTGATTCTATACGACTCATTTGGTCCATTGCCCATTTTACAGTTTATATTATTGTCAATTTGGAGACAGTTCTGTGTATAGTCCATTACACGCACTATCACACGATTATTAAATCACAATATTAAACATTTATATCGCGGCGTGAATATTAATTATTAAGTGACCAAAACTTCCATTAGAAGCGCTTTTCATAATTATAAGAACACACGAGCACGCCTAAAAGCAACCAGGTTAGGAAAATTACCACGATGTCAAACTCGGCTCGACTGTCAAGAGTATATCGCGGTTATATAATACTACCCTCAACATTATATTTTTATTAATAATGTTCTATTCCGAACACACTCTCACCTTCATCCTTAGGCGCATGCATCGCTAGGAACACTATAGGAGCTATGATGGTCTCGTTGTCTTTGATGTGCTCGATCTTAGCTTTAGCCACGGACTTGAGTGTCAGCGCGATGGCGGAGCGCGCCGAGTCATCCTCTTTCGTCTCATATAGATTAACTAATTTCTTCATTAATTTTTCAATAGACTGCGGCTGAAAGTTTCAAACATATGCTAAACACTACGGTCATATAAAGATGTTTCTATATAACATTTTAAACGGAAAAAAATTTTTTTTTTGTTTTTCTGGCTGGCTGAAAATCAGCGTTGTGGTCAATATTTGCCACTGTAAGCTGAGCATCTGCCTTTTCTTTCGCCATACAGCAACCTTTGATACGTAATTTTTCTTATATCAGCAGTATTTTTTATCCTAGAACTATTAATTTTATCCTAAAGTCGCTTGGAAATCAAAGCAATTTTTTGAGATCAAACCAACTGCGACATTACGAATTTCCAAATGCTCGAAGTAAAAATTAGACTGACAAAAATTGACTGATATTCTGTGGCTGAAGTATCACCTACCATCAAGTGAACCTCATGCTCGTCTATCGTTATCAAACATTAAAAAAACACCCAAAAGCTTACCTTAGCAAACGCCGAAACCTGTCCAAGCGCTTCCGCGTAATTCTTCCTAACAGTGGCGTTCCTGTCGAAGGTCCCGTTCAGCAGACTGGTCATGACCTTCCCCGCGACGGGCTCGAGCTGCGCGCGCAGGTAGTGCGCCGCGAGCACCAGGAAGTGCGCGCACGCCACTTTTGTTCCCAGTTGGGGAGACTTCGACAGTTCCAGAATCTTCGGTAGCATTTCCTTCATCACTTCGATGTCGATGTACGGCATACACTAATGGTTAAGAGGTGTCAATTATGAAAAAAGTATGTGGTTTATAAAAAAAACGTGTATAAAGTATAAAAGCGAGATTTATTTCGAATTACATAGCTGCATCTCTAGAGGTAATATTTTAGATCTAGATAAAATTATTTTCCGGCTTAATTATTATATAGGATGGTGCCGCCAATAAATGAACACACCTATAAAATTTTACGTTATCATTTTCTGGAGATACTTAGATTATCTTCTTCTTCCTGCCCTGATTTAACACAGAAATATTATTTGTTTAAATTATAAACATTTTTCTAATATACCACCTCGAAGCAACTTACGCAAAAACATCAATGAAGAGACTGTTTGTCAGAGGCAATGAAAAGCGGTAAAATCGTAATAAAATTAGAATAAGACACCTTCAAATATAAATGGTAATGAGATTGCTATTTATCGGGGGATGGGCGATGCCAGTGCGCAAATAAGTTAATGAGTTCAAGAGTCAGTTGAGAGACAGTTTATTGGAAAAATATATATTTTTTACAGAAAATAGTTTTTACTAGCTGATGCCAGCGATTTCGTTCGCGTAGGCTTCACCTTAGGCTGAGCTTTTGAGCAAGGTTTCTTCATACGATATTCGACGCGAGTCAGTTTGCCTTTAAAATAACCTTTAAATGATGATTACTTTTCTTTCCGATAACCGATTTTGATGAAACAAAGCCTATAAGCCCCGGGCTTTGCTTAATATGTTTGTGAATGAATTGCATGAAAATCGGTTCAGTATCTTCGGAGATTAGCCCGTACAAACAGACAAAAAGACAGAGAAACAAAAAATTTAAAAATAATCTGGGTTTGTTCTATTTCTCTTCTTACACCCCCCTGACTCGGTTTTTAGCATTTTTTTTCTATGTACAGACATTTGACCTCAAGAGTTTTATTATATGTATAGATTTATGATTTTTATGACGACTGACCACGAGCCCAAGACGTATATACACGCTATGTATAATATGTATCCCATACCTTAACAACAGTGTCGGTAGTGTAATGCTGCCGGGCGGCGCTGGCCCGCATGTCGTCCAGCAGCTCGCGCGAACCGCTGTCCGCCAGCGCGGTGCTCAGGTACGACAGCTTGGCGGACTCCAGGTCGCCCGCCGCCGCCAGCAGCGCGGGCACCAGCCGCGCCAGGAACGGCGCCAGGCTCGACCCGGCCGCGGTCACCAGCTTTGATACCGTTTGTAGGCTGCCAATTCAACTATCACTAAGCATTTTTTTTAGAATAGGGTACGGGCAAGTGGCTAACGTGATGGTAAGTGATCACCGCCAAACATAGATATCCGCAACATCAGAGGGCTTGCAGGTATATTACGAAAATCTAACGCAACGAACGGAACGAAATGAAAGAACAAACAACTTCGTATTTTAACTTATTAAGAAAACATTTTTAATTCTATTTACGATTATTCTTACAATCATAGTAATGTCAAACGAATGACATAATGTCTTATTGCGAAAGACGTATCGATCATCGGATTCATAATAGTAAAATGTACGATCCGTCATCCTAAACTTCGTATTTTGTTTTGGTAATAGCCCTCCTGGTGCGTTGCCGACCTTTAAATTCCGTACAAATATGCATACAGTCCATTGTTTTTCTTACAAGCCTTATCATGTAAACAAATATGGCGTACTTACAATCACATACAGAGTATAGAGTTGTCAAACGTAGATGAAATGAATGAACGACCGTAACTATTGACCTGTGGTGAACGACTTATATAAACGAAGTCAGAGGTAAAATTTGCAAAAGCCGGGCTTTTGGGTTTGTATGGTGGTCGAGTCACTGTATACGTATACGTATATACGATACGAAAAACAAAATTTGTATACAAATTTGAAAATACAAAATTGAAAGGCAAAAACTCTTCAAAATTGACTCTAATTTCATTTAACAATAAAGTTTTAATGGTGTAAGTTATTTTATTATTATACCATTTTATTTCCCAGCTCAATATTTTAATACATTTCAAACATGTAGACACATTAAGCGCATTCCTACTCTGCATTAGTTGATATTTAGATGGAAAATCTGCCAAAAATATTGTAATGTAGTCTACTTAACGATTAAATCTGTATAGTCTAAGATTATCTTGTTTTTTATAAAGTATCCTTTGTAATTAACTCACCTGACACTCCTTACTTCCTTGACTAGATTAGTGATCCCTGTATCTAATAATACGGGAAGAATTGCGGAGACGACCTCTTTTCCGTCTTTACCCTGACTCACGTCCGACGCTTGGATGCAAAGCTAAAAATAGTAAACGAATTACAATATTTTCAATAGTGTTGTTTCCAAAAATCCGACATCAAAAACTTCAAAAAATAAGGATACATAAATAGATATTTCTTTTCGAATCCAACTCGAAGGACCATATAAATATCTAAGTTATACTCACTTTAGACAAGACGTTGGCTGTAGAGGTTGCCGCCTGGCGCGTGCCCTCGTGAACGTCATCCATTACACGGAACAATTGACACCAAATTGAGGGTAGTTGTTCCAGAGATTCGTGAAGACTCTTCGCACCCCTGAACGGATTATTAAACTAAATTAATTGTATGGTAAATGCTAAAAAATATTGATAATTTTATCAAATTAAAATAATAATCAGTACATTCTAAATAAGGATATGTAATTTAATTTTTACTAGTATCCAAACTTACCTCAATAAATCTGAAAGAGCATTACAACAGGACATTCTAACTCTCCATTGATTAGAAGTTAAATTGGCTGCTAAATCTGCCAAGATTTCTTTATGATATTTATGAACCTAAAATATATTAAAAATCAACATATTATTTATATATTTAAAATGATAATGCTATAAATTTTAAATACATTTAAAAAACACACATTTTTAATGACTTTACGCACACAACATATCTTCAAAATGTATATTATATTGCAAAGTTATAGACATCTCAAAATACTCTTAAGATAAGTGATAAAACCTAATCTTTTGGAACTCTTATATTTATATGTATTTCTAAACATATAGGGTAAGACTTACCGTTGCCTGAGTATTAGGGACAATGGCATGCCAGATGCTGGCCATCGAGTTCTGTATCCTTGGAGTGGGGTCGAAGCGATAACGGTATAGACGAGGAACTATCTTTGGTAAGTGCTCTGATAACTGCGCACCCGCTTGGAGTGCTATTGAGTGGAAGCCGAATGCTGCCCCTGTTTGGAAATATATATTTAACTAGCCGTCCCCGCCCGCCCGCTTCGCTGGGCGAATTGTAAAGGATAGACGAATATGAACTATCCACATAAATTTGAAAAAAAAATCGTAAAGGGTTGATGGAATTCAAAAAATGAATAGCCTAAAACCTTCTACAATTAATTCCGCGTCGAATGGTCATGGTACCATGCCGATCGGTCCAGTAGTTTTCAAGTTTATCGATAACAAAGAAAAAAAAAGTTGCTTATATATATATACTCGTAGATACAATACAAACACAATACAAATTAAAAACAAGCAATCATTTTCTCTTATTCTATATGCCTCATAGAGTAAGTTGTACACTGTATTTCAAAACCAAATTAACTGTCTCAACTTCATGTTGTTGTCTCTCTTCATTGAATAACTATAGAAAGAGATAGGTATATAGCTAAAGTAAATCGTACCTCTTTTAGAGTTCCACATAGAGTTATGATGAGCCAAGTGCATGAACTTATACAATAAGTCCGGTTGATTCAAATCCGACGCCAACGAACACAGCTCTTTATATGTTGATAAGTTGCCACTATGAAACAAAATAAAAATTTCAATCTCAATTAATATACAAATTGTATCATTGTGGAATTACTTACGGTTCTGTAGTTCAGTCATATATTTGAAATAATTTCAGAGATAGAAAGGAATTAGAGTATAGGAAAGCAAACCCAAAAATATCCAAATTATACAAAAATATTTTTAGTAATTTTTTTTAAATAATAATATGTACTTACTTGTGCATTTGTTTATGAATAAATACCGTGAGGAATGTGTTTAGCCGCAAAATTTTATTTTTGCTGTTCCAAAAAGACTTAAACCTAATTATATTATAACATAGCCGTACCCAGTAGGCGCAGAACCCAGTTGTCCTTCTTCAAATATCTTAGTGTCCTCGGTGACTTTCGCTACGGAGCGTTTGCCTGAAGTAAGCTGCTCTATTATTTCTCCCACCAACGCTTGCTTCTGACTTTCATCGGAGTTCTGATACACAAGACTCAGCCCCTTGCTTGCCACGTCTTGTACGATATCTGTGGTGAACATTTTTTTTAAATTATTGAATACAAGTACTAAAGAAAAATATATCTGTATTAGTTACATCATTTATAACTCAAGAACGGGTGCACCGATTTTAATGATATCTTGTTTGTTGAATTCGTATATGTCCCAAACTATTCAAATATTCGAAAAATTCTGAAAATTAATTTAAAAATAAATTATGTTATAAATACCACAATTACCGTAAAATGATATCCGCTGCAAATCTATATAATAGAAGTGCGAAAATAGCATATTCAAATCTAGATATATTTTTTTATTTTTGAAGCCATTTTGGCAGGACAACGTCTGTTTGGTCCCTTAGTAATCATATAAAAGTATGAAGCATTGCAATAGTTATTTTAATTGTTTATAGGTTGATCATAAAAAAAAATTCAAAATACTTCACAATACATACCACTATTTTCAGAGAGATAATCCATAAACACTTCTTGAAGTTTAGGCAATGAGGTTTTGATAGGGTCTCTTTCTGGACAATTTTTCAAAAGAGCCAATAGCCAAATGCTGCTTGCCTGAAATGTTTGAAAAATTATAAAACAAACATTTTATTAATATTTTTATACTTTTTCAAAAATCTATAGTAAAATGGAAAACCTCACCTGTCTCGAATGCGGATGCGGATGTCGCCCGATCTTAAATAACTCCTGTAGCAGCCATACCAAAAGCTCATCATTTTCCTTCAAAGCTTCCATATCACAAATCTTCGCTTCACCCTGTATAGAAAACATCAATTTAATTTTATATCTTAAAAGAAAATCATCGTGATAATTTTAATAAAACCACCGTTCATAGATGGAAAACCGTGAAGTGCACACTGCGCGTTTCGGTTTCAGTCTATGGATTTCCGAATGCTCGAAGTATAAAGTAGGTCGACAGCGCATCATTGATTGATGTTCTGTAGCTGGGGTATCACCTACCATCAAGTGAACCTCATGCTCGTCTGTCGATATTTAACATAAATAAAAACCAACCTCTTTAGGTACTTCAGTCCATAGATCTCGTCTTTCATTTGAATTAACTCCTTCTACGCACAGAACTAACGACTCTCCAATCTGCAGATGAATCTCAAACTCCTTGCTCTGAAAGTTACATAAATAATTAAGTCTAAAGAACAAAAAAAAACTCCTTTTTCTTTATATTTATTATAATTGTCATATTTAGTCATCATTTCGTAGGTTCAAAGGTAAAACTCAATAACTGTAATTTTAAATAAAAATATATTTTGAAGTATTGCTTATTTTAAGCGTAAAGCAACAGCAAGAACAATTCACTTATTATTTATTTACATTTATTTATTTGTTGTTATCGTAAATGTACGCTTAAAATAAGCAATAGTAGCAACATTTATCTAAAATTACACATAGTTAGTTTTACCTTTGAACCAACTATTTAATCTTTTTCCTCTTTACTTTCCAATGCTAAAGCTTTTCGACTCTAATCAATGATTGCTTTACTTTTTTGGAGTCTTTATGTAAAATATGTTTTAAGCAAAAAGTATAAGAAATCGTTCGATCAGGCGTTTTCTCATATCTATTTGATCAATAAGTATTTAAAAAGTTCTATCATTAGAATAACTCAACTTACGTCCTTAGCCATTTGCAGGAATCCTTTAACAATTTGCTTAGCAAAAGCCAGTCTTTCGCCACAACACATCAATCCCAATGTATACAAGGACTTTTCTTTCACTTTGGAGGGTAGTTTCGCATTTCCTACTATCCTGAACAGTCTGTCAGCTACTAAAAACTTGGTGACGTCACTGTCCTCTTGAGAATCAATCTTTATGTTGAATGGATCATCACTTTGTAATTGAGCATCTTGCTTCGGAGAACTGTTTGGAAGGGGTAAGGCTGAACATCGCACTAATAACGACACAGCCGTTACGGATGCGGCGACAAGCAATGATTGTGAATTGGAGAGGAAGTTAGCTAAAAATAATAATAAATAAAATTATTACTTACACTTGGTTATTTTGGGCTTTTTTATGTTAGATATCGACAGACGAGCATGAGGTTCACTTGATGGTAGATGATACCTCAGCTACAGAATATCAGTCAATGATAGGATGTCGACCTACTTTTTACTTCGGGTATTCGGAAAGACTGATACCAAAACGCGCAATATGCACGGTTTTTTCATCTATGAATGGAACGTTACCGGATCGGAATTTCGATATTCCTCCCACCCGATAAATGCCCGAAGTTACCAGACGTGGGGAAGATATTCTTACCAAAAATTATAAACATGTCATCTCGGTGGGATTCGAACACACGTCCCATCGATGCGCACGGCAGGTGATCTACCGAACGCACCAACGAGCCCGTCAAAAATAAGGTAATGCCGAAAAAGACACTTCATCAGCATAATATGTTGCAGAACTAGTTTTCAGAAGGAGCCCCTAACTGTCAAACTCAGCCTGTACGACTCATATCTTTTTATTTAAATTTTAACTAGTTAAATTTTGCTAAAAATACTTACCTAGGCATATGGCGGCCTCCTGGTAAGGCTCCCAGTTAGCGGGACTAAAGCCTTTGCCCCCAAACTTGCCTCTGCGCGACTGGAAAATACAACGCTCGCAGATGTTAGCGAACACCGCGATGTACCCACACTGCGCTTCTAAACTCTTATTGTTAATCCCTTGTACAACGAACTCCTTTATCTGCTTATCAATCGTAGCCTTTTCGTTAGTATGTATGAATATTATCGCGTAAATCGTCGCTGCGGTCTCGCGAACTTCTTCCTTGGTACTGGTCGTGAACAAGTTCAAGAGGAATGAAAGCAATGACGTATATTTCGGTGCCATTTTGTCTGGTACGCATCCAACTATGTCGAGGAAGCAAGTTAATGGCATGATACCTGAAAGTAATCAATGATGCAATATGAAAAACGTATAAAAAATTATCTTTTCATACTATATTGTATAGTTCTCAGCGATAACTCCGCCAGTGTGTACCATTGTTAAGGGTCTTGTCGGATAAGACAATGAAAATTGCCTTAGAGCATACAGATATAACACTTAGATTCCAAGGTAGAGAATAAAAAGATATACTCATTCTCGTTGCATTTTGCCATTCTGGTTGTCATGTGACCATTTCATTTAAAAATTATTATTATTTGTTTTTTTACGAATATCTAAGCATTTAGAGCATTTTTTTATTGTTTTTGTGGCTTGATTTTTTTTTTAAAATTCAAAGCCCACAGAAATGACGAACAAAAATATATGTCACGTATTTTAGTCCAAAGAATTTTAAAATTGCTTTAAAAAAAACAGAAACTATGTGTGTCCCGTATTTTTTTAGATCTTCGATTGTGATTTTGGCGAAAAAAACTTTTTAATATAACAGCTTTGGGCAACGACATTTTCCTTCGTTTTATTAAGAATTCTATAAACTGAAACCGAAACGCGCAATATTCAAGGTTTTTCTATCTATAAATGGTAATTCGTTACCCGGTCGGAACTTCAATATTCCACCCACCCATAGGATAAGATTGTTAAATAACCTTTGCCTCCTCCTTACACATATTCATTTCTTATTATATTGTTTTCTTATTAAGTTTATTTTTGTAAGTTATCTTTGTTATTTGTGCAGAAAATAAACTCTCTCTCTTTTTCTCTCTCTCTCTCTCTCTCTCGCTATCTATTCCTCTCTCATTCTCTCAAATAAGATAAAATAAGTATTTACCTGGACTAGCGTTTAACAAAGAAGTGATCATTGTCAAGTACCTCTCTAGTACTTCAGATTCAAGTAAATTGTCGTAAAAGTATTTGGTGAGGAGAGGAGACGTCGCATTCGGATGATTGGAACAGTCTATGAGGTTAGCGTCGCGGTTGAGACACATCCTGAGGTATCTCAACACCTACGAAAGACAAACTTCATTAACCATATTATATGAATAAAATATTTTTACCGGATTAAAACGCGATTTATTAATTATATACATATACCAACTCTGTATAAGATGGCGTTAATATGGTTACTTTAGACAGCTGTCACCTTTCAGCATTCGAAAAGTTGGGATAAATATTTATTATAAATAATAAATCGCGTTTAAATCCGGTAAAAACCATTTTATTTAAATGTGTGATACTCGCGTTAATAAAAGACAATACTATAACCATATCTAAGTAAAAATATCGTTTGTTGTACAATTAACAACTATAAACCAATTTATGAAAAGTAACACTAAGCGTAAGAAATATTTAAGTTTATAATAATTAATTTGTGTTGTATTTTGCTGTACTCCCCATTTGTTTCGGCCCCAAATGGAATAAACATTAAATATGCTAACTTATGATAAATAAATAAAAATTATATTAAATAAGTAAACACTAATAACACAATGTATAGAATAATACTCGATTTGTAACATAAGTTATACTTACTTCTTGATATGTCTGCGGATGAAACTGCAGCACCTGATTACCGATGACGAATCTATGTTTAGAATTAGATCCCTTCTTCCTCTTCTGCATCTGATCCCATATGTAATTGACCATATCATTAAATTTCGGTGCCTTAAATACATCCTCCTGTATTTTATCCTTGTCTCGCTTGGAGGAATCCTCATCTAGATTCACTGTTGTCGTCTCTTTCTTAACGACGTTATTCACGACATCTTCTATTTCGTTCGGTCTCGAGGTCCCGTATAAACATTTGAGCGCCTCATTTGATGTCTCGTCTTGACTGTGATTTACAGAAGAAAACCGTTTTTTTTTAAATAAAATACTGTATACCGGATTTATTATTTATATTGTTTAAATTATTTATCTTTCTGTCTGCCCGTGACCACGGTTGCTGAAAAGCATCCGAAACGTCAGGATAAATAATTGAAACAATATAAATAATAAATCGCGTTTTAATCCGGTATACAGTATTTTATTTAAAAGAGCTTATTTTTAACAATATACTTTTACAAACAAATTTTATAAGCAACAAGTGTCGCAAAATCCTCATCATGCTAATTTTTGTCCCGAAACCTTAATACTAAAAAAATTAAGATTCAATTTATTTTTTTATTAATCCGATACGGTCATTTTTAACAAAGAAGCAGCTATTTGAAAAGCGCATTTTTTATCCTTAAATTTTTTCCACTAATGGAATTCAAAGTTTGTTATTCGACAGAGGTCTTTAAAAATAACCATATCCGTTTAGTTTTGAAACATTTTCTTTATTATCAATACATACCTATCCCCACTGGCCAACAGCAAGAGGTATCGAGAGGGAACGTAGTCCTGTGGGAAGACTGCAGCAGAATATCTCATCGCTATGTAACGGATCATTGGTTCTTCGCTATGCACGTAGCTGAAACAAGAGTACTCATTGTAGAACAGTTTTTGTGTCTCTAATTTTTAGATCATCCATAAATTACATCAAACGAATTTTATGCTTCCCCCCCTCTTTTAGCCCCCACCCCTCTGGTGTGACGTCAGACAATTTGCATTAACAATATTTTTAAGTATTTGGTTCAAAAGTTTCGAGTTTCAATACTTTAAATGTTGGTATATCACGAAGTTGTTACAATTTATTCCCTTAAAATTCGACGTAATTTATGGATGATCCCTAAATAATCAAAATAGACAGCAAATATATAATTTTTATATAACGAGTTAAAATAAAAATTTGAAGTTTTACATTATAAAAGGTATCTAAAATTCCACAACTGTGGAGTAAAGTTACAATAATTACTTTTTCCTTCCATGTTTTTTTTTATAAAATACCTATTTTATTTTATTAATTCATTGAGTTTAAAAATAACCTTAAATTGACAAGTACTCTGTTCTTTAAAATTAATTAAAATAACTTACTGATCTAACAGCGCGAACAACGCTAACGCTTGAGGCTCATTAAAGGGGCTAGATTTCTTGCTCTCCGCTTCATCGACATCCATTTTTTCGTCTTGTGAACTGCAGGGGCCTGCTTCTGATGTAGGCGACTCTTTTTCTAGTGCTATATTTAAAATTAGTATATTTTTATTTATTGTTTTTGTTTCTGACTCACCATTAAAGTCTATCGGCTATTCATAAACCTATTATAAGCTTGTTATAGTTAAAATATGTTTGTCTCGCTCTATCGAATTTTAAAAGACTACAGAACGAATGAAACTATTAAGCTATTATATATATAAATACATTTATGAATAAGGCCTAAAGAAAGTATCACTTATGGTTAAATATTATCCATCCATACAACAGCATGTAAAAAAATCTCTAAAGTAGAAGGTATCAGAATCGTACGTAGCGATAATATCTTTCTTACGATTTTTCTATAAGCATCCTACTTATATCATAAATATGAAAGTTTATGAGGATGTATAGATGGATATTTTTTACTCTTTCTAGCAAAAACTACTGAACGGATTTTGATGAAACTTTACAATATTATTTTACATTAAAATAAAATATAGGCTATAATTTATAACAATATTGAGTTAATTGGCCAAATTATAACGATTAATGTCAAGCTATTTCGAGCAGCCAAGAGAGAACAGCCGTCGTAGCATGACCATCGCGAGATATCTCGCGAATGAGTGAAGACAAACTAAAATATAAGATATCTAGATATATTATATCTCGACATCGACAACTTTTATAGACAATATACTCGATAGACTACTTTTGACATTAGACATCGAGTTTTATGTGTAATTGTCATGTTAGACCCGGAAGACATAAAGCGATAATCGATTAAAATACGAGAAGCGGTCGACAAAATTTTGTCGTGGTTGTCATGCTAGGCCGGCAGGTCACCTAGTAATTCTATAGTTTTCAAAATTGTAAAGCTCTATTAATAGAAAATTTTCTGTCAAACCCACTTTAACTGAATATAACATACCTTCGTTATTAATCTTGTAAGCAACGGCCATTTCCAGTAGCGCGTCTCTTAGTGCGGTTTTGATCTCCGGCACAGCTTCTGGTATCTTCTTTACGAGCTCCTCCAGTAACGCGAACTGGCTACTGAAGCACTCAGGACACTTCATAGCCAGTCTGCCTATGATTTTTAATGTCATAAAGTGACGTTTCATGGAAAATATTTGGTTATTAACCCTATGCTATGATCCCAATTTGGTCAAAAATATCAAATATTTTCAAGACAAAACATAATTTAAATAAAATACTGTATACCGGATTAAAACGCGATTTATTATTTATATTGTTTAAATTATTTATCCCGACGTTTCGGATGCTTTTCAGCAACCGTGGTCGCGGGAGACTGCATTTTATTTAAATGTGTGATACTCGCGTTAATAAAAGACAATATTATAAAACATAATTTGATTTTTTTTATCTATACTTAATATTATAAATAGGAAAGGTTTTAACTCAAAAACTACTCGACTGACTTTAAAAAATCTTTCACCGATACAAAGCTTTACACACACATTATCAGCGAGTAACACACTCGCTGATTCGTTTTCAGTAATTGGAATTTATGGCATTTTCTATACAAGTTAATACGTTAGTACGAATATTTCAAAATTTAAAGTGAAGTTTCCTTTTTTATGTTAGATATCGACAGACGAGCATGAGGTTCACTTGAAGGTAGATGACACCTCAGACACAGAACATCAGTGAATGATGCGCTGTCGACCAATTTTTTACTTCGAGCATTCGGAAATCCATAGTCTGAAACCGATACGCGCAATATGCACGTTTTTCCATATCCGGTCGGAATTTCGATATCTCTCCCACCAGTCCCCGAAGTTACCAGACAGTTGGGGAAAACATGTTTACAGAAAACTATAATCATGATGTCCCGGGTGGGATTCGAAACCACGACCCATCGATGCGCATGGCAGATATTCTACCGAACACGCCAACGAGCCCGTTCAAAAACTTATTGATGGTACTACTCGGTGAACTTATTAATGGTAGAAAATACAAACCTAAACACATATAAGCCTTAGGCTGGTGTTCGGTGTGCTCCTCAGATCTAATAAGTTTCAAGAGTCCTTGCAGAAATACTGTTGCCACTTTCTTAAGCTGTACCCCGTCGCCACTATAATGAGTTTTCAACCAATTTATATGGGAATATCGTCGCTGCGCCTGACAAGTTCCATATGTGATTTTTGTATAGTTTTGGGAGACTACGAAAAACGTATTATTGATTCACATACGGAGCTTTTCTTACCGGTCAAAACACACATGGAATTAGTTAAACTCATATCCAGTTCGAATATCACAAAAATGATTTTAGTAACACGTAGAGAATAAAACGAAGAGTATTTTTTGTGCGAAAACCAAAAATCAAAAAAAAACACATATGGAACTTGGCAGGCGCAACGACGATATTTTATATTATATCAAATTCAAATGGCAACCCTATTCAAATCTTGCTGGTCCTTCAAGCTTGTTATTAAAACCTTTCTAGCGGCTTCACTATAAAAGATATTATAGCGTCGTGGTTGTTTCATTAGATATACTTAAGTTATGTTTTCAGTATATAAATCTCAAGTAAACTCGATCATTAAATGAATACGCGCCGATGAAGCCGCTATATTATTTTTATTACTTCACATATTTAGTTCGTCTTTAGGTAGTATTCGTTCCAGATATTACCCTCTTCAAATAAAACTAAGATTCTTTCCCTATAATAAAATATTCAAATTACTTACTTATTTATGACATTCAATAGAAACATCAAGGCCATATTCCGCAATCTTGAGTTAGTATTCGGATCAAATAGAGAAGAAAACACTACCTGTATGACAAATAAATGATTAAACATAATGAAACCGTATTTATATAAATCAGAATCTTAAGTATTATAGTTAGATTTGTTTTTTTTTTGTTACCTTTTTGACAACATGTAAAAATAGCTTACCTAGATTTGAATATCATAATAAAGTTTTCAATAATACTCACTTGGACGCAATGTGGAAACATAATGGCCGGGCCAGTCGCTTTATTCAAATACTGTATTAATTTTAATCGAAGTCTCGTACAAGCGGGTACCTAAAATATGAAATATTTGTCGCTATACTCAAAAATGAAAATAAAATAAACAAATAATAAATAAAACAAGACGAGCTCGTTGGTGCGTTTGGTAGAACACCTGCGCTCCGATGGGTCGTGGGTTTGAATCCCGCTGAAACGACGGTTTTCCCCACGTCTGGTCACTTTGGGCATTAAAGGGGTGGGAAGAATATATCGAAATTCCGATCGGGTTATGAATCACCGTTCATAGATGGAATAACCGTTAAGTACACAATGCCCGTTTCGGTTGCAGTCTACGGATTTACGCATGCTCGAAGTAAAAAGTCAATAGTGCATTGATCGATTGATCAGGGTTTCTTTTTAAAAATATTACAATCAATATATCTCATACTAAACAACAATTATTACTACAATTCAGGCACATATGAATATTGTTTGTAATCTAAGTATTTTCTTGAGAAGGCTGTACTATTTTGATAGATTTAAGAATATTGCGGATTAATAATAGCGCATACTACCTTTCGATCATCCGGCGATACCTTCAGCCCTCCCCAGGTGCCCAGGTACAATGAGTACAGCGGAGCAACCACTGAAGGTTGTGACCAATCTACGGAACTGAAATTTATATTTATTTAAAATACTCCAGACACAATTCGGAAAACAGTTGGTTTGAAACCGGAAACTTTTGATAAGTTACAACAACAATCATACATTAAAATTTACTGAAAATTTAATGGTGTCCAATTCGCTCATGCAAAATCTCAAAACATCTTTATTCTATCTATATGAAAAATTAAGAAACAAAATAAGATCAAACTAACTACTCAAGTGAATTTTTATACAACTCACCTGTTTACCCTTATTAAAGGGCTGTTGGCATGGTTGGCAACACTGAATCGAGAATCTGCTGCAGCTACTATAAGTGTTAACAATATATCATTCATATTGAAAATGTCCTTGCTAATGAAATTCACTATAGATAACTTCATCTGTAAATTATCAAAAAGAATATATGGTTGAATATGTATTTACTTTTCACCAATATCATGTATAGAAAATTCAATGAGTGGAGTTTTGTCTTGCATTTTGTTTTCAAAACCTTACTAGCTGAATCGTGGCCATTTCGCTGGAAAATATAGCTCTCATATAGCGGGATTTTTTCCGACTTATTTGACACTCATCATTATAATTTAGCCAATTAACTCAGTTTCGTTATATATTATAGCCCATATCGTCGTTGCGCCTGCCAAATTCCATATGTACATTTTTTTGATTTTTGGTTTTTGCACAAAAAATAATCTTCGTTTTATTCTCTATGTGTTACTAAAATCCTTTTTGTGATATTCGAACTGGAAACGAGTTTAACTAATTCTATATGTGTTTTGACCGTTAAGAAAAACTTTGTATGTGAATCAATAATACGTTTTTCGTTGTTTCCCAAAACTATACAAAAATCACAAATGAAATTTGTCAGGCGCAGCGACGATATGTTATTCTAATGTATAAACAATAATACAGTGACAGAGTAACAAAAATCCTCAAAAACTTTCATATTTATAATACTAGTAGGATTCATTTATAATATTCGTAAATCAGTACATTATATTACATTACAAAAAGCTATTTTCATAGGTATATAAGAAAAGATTACCTCTTCCAGCTGATTTGGGTTCAGATGATTCTTTTCAACAATCCTTTTATATGACTTCATACTCATCCCAGGTGGCACTTGAAAGTCACTCTCACCAGTATTGGGTAAAGCTCTATACATAAAGATATTTGATTAAAACACAATGTTTTAAACTTAATTTAAAAAAAATCCATGTTCTTTATAAATAATAATCATTAACAGCATTAAAACATCAAGTTTTCATACCAGCAAATCCCACACAGTATACTTATTTACAAAAGACAGGCATAGGTTTTCAATACAGTGCTGTACAAATACATTACCTGTAAGGTAGGAGCAGAATATCAGTTGCAAACTTAAGAATCAAAGAGGACACTTTAGGTTTTTGTTTGAGATTAAGATCTGTTTCCTTTATATCAGCAAGCAAAGGGATTACCAACATTAAGAGCCTGAAATGAAGCATTTGAATCTTAATATATTTAGCCTATGTAAGAAATAAAATATTACAACATTTGTCTGTACACATAGTATTATCTATACATATAGAATGCTTTTATTTGGAGAAAATGTGTTTGAAAGCGTATTCATTGTTTTCCTTATTATATTATCCCTTTACAGTTGTAAGTCACCTCTGATGTGCACATACAAGGCTCATCTTATCGAAACATGCTGTGTGGTTGTTGATTACTTTATCATTTACAACAGAGCATTTAACTTGTGGTGTAAAATTTTAACAATTAAATGGAAATGAATAATAAAATAAAATGTATTTTATATTTATTAAAAATCATTTCACCTGCTGAGAATCAAGCTTGCAAAAAGTGTGTCCGATAGAATTTAAGTAAATACTTACTGATCTTGATGACCTTGAGGTCTGTTTTCAATGGACTCAAGCAAAGATGGAGCTAGCTTAAGTTTTTGTTCATGTGGTAGTCGTGGAAATCCCATAGTAATGTAGATAATTGAAAAATTCTGTGGAAGTACACACAAATAATATCTGAAAGATTACTGAGATTTACATAAAAACCACTAAAATTTTAAGCTTTTGGGATACAGGGATAAATGAAAGGTATTCTATTTAAAAATGAAAACTTACTATAATAAAGCTATTTGCAGTAGGGTCACGATATGACTCAACCAGTGTCTCCACGGGGAGCTGCACATCTGCTCTGCATTTTACTCTTTTGTTTACATGAACCAACAGTTCCATTACCTTTGTGCGAACCTACAACAACAATATTAATAGTTTACCTCAAGCATCAAAATTAAAACATTTTGATTTTTCAGTTTTTTTATGACTTTTCATATCTTTATTAATTTTATATTGTTAGTTATTATTAATAATCTTATTGAATAGTGCTTATAAGTGGTTTAAATTAACTCCAAACTAGAAAAATCACTACTTAACCTGTTCATATGGTGATGATAACTTCAAAATAACAGGAGGTAAGAATCTATTCAGACAACTCTCCAACTGTTCATCGGTGTCTGCGTTACCAAGACGAAGGAACACACGATCAAGGAGTACTGTAGCGAACAATAACATTTTAAACAGCCGGCACAAAAAATACCAGATTACTTATATTATATCACTTTATAAAACACATAAAATACACAAACTTACACAGATCATTAGAACAATCATTGCTACTTTCTGTTACTTCCATCTGAGACATTACTCTTAATTTTTAAACGATTTATTGAACAATTACGATAAGTGATTGTTTTAGCATAAACTCAGCAAAACATAAATCGAAATCACAATGACAGACAAAATTTCATAATGTTGACAATGACATTTGACTTGACAACAGTTTTTCGATTTACGCAGACAATTAATATTCAACGAACCCATTACTCCAAGTACATCGTATTAAAAAATATCCAACAATCGCGATTAAAAGTTTTATTAGCATTTATATCTCAAAAAATCGAATAGGTTTTAGATTAATAAAAAGTATAGTTTATTTATTTATTAAAAGGTAATATTTGGAAATGATGAATCAATTTTAAGTTCTCCAAGCAGCCACCCCTAGAGCTGCATTTGAATAGTTAAAAAGAAAATGAAAGAATGGAAATAGTGATTTATAATTTAAATATTTATTATTATTATTATAATATAGTGATGCTTCTTGGCTACATTTTTGTTACGATAAGGACTTCATTGAGTCACATATTCTGTAAATCTTTGAAGGTTGCAGGTTGCATGGCTGTTCCCCCAGATGATTTTTGCCTGATTAAATAAAGTAATTATTATTATATGGAAAATGGAATATAAAATGAAACCAATCTATAGAAATAAAACTTTTTTAATTGGATGTTTTACTGCATATTGAACTAAAATATTAATTTAATAAAAAAAAGTAAATAATAACCAGATAAATCAAATATTATCACAAGAATGTATTTCGTTGTAAATGAGAAACTAGTATTAAAATTAAAAATTTGTTATTATAAGTAGCAATATAATTGCTTACTATCTACATTAGTCATTAAAACTATCAACACAGCACTCTTTATTATACAAACATATTGCTTTATTCTAAGTCCTAATATGTAATAATATTCTAAGAATCGGAATGTTCATTTTCCCAATGCTTCACATGATTATACTAATCTTTCTCTCTCTTGTACAAATATTTGTAATTCACACAAGCTTCCAACTAGCCACATTATAGCAATTTATTGACTCAATTTTTGGAATAAATTAACACAGGCAAAAACGCAAGTATAGACTGATAATTAAATGATATCATGTAGTATCTTGCTCATACATTTCTAAATGGGTCAATTAATATTTCTCATAAGTCATGGATTTTTGCTTCTCCTATGGAATTTTAATAATTCCATTTTTAAATATGCCACTGTTATCTGCTAAATACATCAATTTTAATTATTCAAAATACTTTCTTCACAAAGGCATTTGGGATCATGACACTACTCAATACCATGAGCAAATATCATGACAAGTCCAGGTTCAACCATCATGTGGTCATCAACATGTGTGTTATCACAATGTAGCACTAGCACTGCTTGCTTTCCAGGAACTCTCTTGCATACATATTTTTCATACAATCTGAAAAAACAATCATTATATAAGATTATTAGCAAAAATTTATTAAAATTGCAACTATTGGATTAACAAATAGTTTCAGTAATACCTAATGCTGTCTACACACTTAAGCCGGGTTTGCCCGCCGACATTAACCTGCCGGGTTCGTGCCGCCGGCCCGGCGGCTTTGGTGTGTATACAGCATAATGTAATTTATGCGAAAATCAGTATGTTCAGTAATGTATTTTGGATAATAATGAATAAGTATTAATTATTAAAGTTAGTGAATACCCAAGTCCCCTAGTTGAGCATTGTGCAGACACATTTCTGTCTGTTTCACTTATCAGTTATTTGTTAAGGACTGTACCTACTGTGCCCTGTTGAACTCAATCATTTTTTTAAAGCTCGTATGAATGCGAATTAAGAACATGAACATATATTTGACACACACACACACAAACATTTAACATACTTAACCTGAATAATAACTAGTGTATGTCAATATATAAAAGTGAAAAATAAACATAGGATGCAAAACAGGTAGCCAGAGACTGATTACTTCCAATTTAGACTATGACGTTATATTAAAAACTGAAATAGGAGGTTTTAAAAATATCAATTCTTTAAATTACTTTAATGTTGTATACCTTCTATTATTCTGTCTAGTTTCTAGTGAGGAGAGGCCGGGAGGCCATCTTCGTTCATGACAATTTTCCATGAGATCATCTATTATGTGCGGGGGACATCCAGACTCCGATAAACTTCTCTTGATCATCATCTGAATTAAAATATGTTAAGTTTAAAATGGTTATTATTCAATATATAGTAAGTCGACATTGTTAGTTTTAATTTGATGTTTCTTTGTAATTTCAATAGCATCTCCGATTTAGTAATGAAAAACATTTGTTATTAATATTTACTTTTTTAAATAATATAAAAATAAAATGGTTAATGTTGAAAATGATTTCTTAATTTTGTAAAAAAAATAATGCATATTCATATAATTAATATTTCAAATACATATATTTAAGGTTTGATTTGTTGAGGTTTATCTGTTAAGAAAATTGACTGTTAGTATACACATCCTCAGTCTATTACCACCTGCAGGACGTCATCGGGTGTAGAGATCATGCCTCCCCACCGAGTCACCCTCGCACGGGACAGGGAATTCGCCCAGCGGACCACTTCCTCACGTTCCATCTGGTCCGCAAGCGCTCTCATAGTTGGATTTGATACACGCATGGCTCGCATGAATTCCTGGAATTGTTTTATTCAATATTTTAGTTATATACTTCAGAGCAATTGTTCACATCTCATAAACCAAATTTCCACATTGCATTGCAGGTTATCAACTTTTAGGAAGTCATCAGAAAGTTTGTGTAGTAATTTAAAAGATTTCTGACTACAGTTTATTTATTCACTCACATTAGTAATCAATGACGTCTGTGGATGTGTTTTCTTAAAATTGAAAGTCTCCCTCTACGTAATCATTTGTTGGTTTTAAGAATAGTAAACTAACAAACCACTTTTAGTTAATAAAGTACAAAAGGACAAATACAATTGTATATGAATCCACATTATAATATTATCATACCTTAAGTAGAGCCAACTCTCGCTTGTGCTCATTAATTATGAGTCTCTGTTCTGCCAATTCTTGCTGATAATCTGTGAGCTTGCCCTGTTGTGTTGTAATGAGTGCTCTTAGTTCTCGCACACAATTGTGCTCTGCAAGTTCATCTTTAGGAATAACTAGTCCACAGCCTGCTTCACAAGGCATTGGCCTCTTTGGATTAAATTCACCTAGAAAAAAGTATTTTATAATAATGGTTTGTATGTTTTGACTACCATAACCTATGTCTACTGTCCAATATAAGTATTCTACCATTGCACACATTTCATTTTTTTTAATTTTAAATAAATAATTATAATATTCAATTATAATTATTTATTTAAAATTTAAATAAATAATTATAATATTCAATTATAATTATTTATTTAAAATTTTGAAAAAAAATAATTATAATATTCAATTCTACTTCAACGATAATGTAAACCACTTACATTCCACTAGGTGTGATATAAGAGAATCCAGTTTTAATACAGCATTGCAACCATGTGGAGCATTATCACAGCTTGTGCATAATCTGTAAGCATAGCAATAAATAATAAAGTGTGGCTGCTATATTATAAGGTACATATTTTAAAGTATAATTGATGTTATTATTTGCAATATTTTGTTTTGATATTATGGTAGAACAGTAATTTTTAATATGTGCTATATCAGCATTGCTTAACCAAATAATTAGCAAAAAAGAGAAGTTTCTTGTTTACGAAAACATCAATTCACTGCCCCAGATACGTGTTTAATTTCGTAATAGCAGTACCTTGCAAGTAGGTTACGTAGGATTCTTGGAACTGGTCTCAATTGACTTGCAGTGACAGCCTGCCGGTCCACTGGGCACGTTGGTTGACGACTTATCCACTCAGTAATGCAAGCCCGACAAAACGCATGTTCACAAGCAGGCGCCTTCGAAAGTTATCAAAATAAATGTAAATACTTAACACGTAAATACTAAAAATAAATCAATGTATACCCAATACCTGCAGGGGATCTTCTAGCACTCCTGAACATATAGGACAAATAAGTTCTTCGTCAACGTCACCTTGAAATCTTTTGATTTCAAATCCCATCCTTAATATCAATGAACGTTATAAATCATTCAATCTAGTTTTCGGGATTATTTCACACAATCTAAAATACACAACTACGAATTTGTGTTTGTGACTTATCGACTTTAAAATTAACATCAACAAAAAAAAACTCAAGTTGCAGTGCAATTTGAAAACAGAGAATCAAAGATGTATGCAGAATAGCCTCAGAGAATAGCAGACTGCAGATAATAGATAATATATGAAGTATGAACAATATTTTATATCAGTGTGACCAGATTTAAATTAGTCATGCTAGCGGCACGACTAGCTAAAATAGGCAAAGCATTTTTACAAAAATGCTAAAGTTCTGCTGTCTTGTTGATATTTTTATAGGGTTGTCGAACTTTGAGCTATTTTAATCATATTTGTCAGGCTCGTTGGCGCGTTCGGGAGAACACCTGCCGTGCAAATCGATGGGTCCTGGGTGAAACCCACCCGGACGACATATTTATAATTTTCTGGAAAAACCGTGAAGTGCTTATTGCGTTTCGGTTTCAGTCTATAGATTTCCGAATGCCCAAAGTAAAAAGTAAGTTTATAGCGCATCGCACTGTGGTTGAAGTATATTATCTACCATCAAGTGAACATCATGCTCGTCTGTCGATGTCTAACATTTTTTTTTTTTTGATGGCGTAAAATGTACGCAACCATTCTTTTTTACTGCTTGTTTTACGTGTAGGATTGGAGAAACATATTCATTTTTAAGTATGTTTCGATTGTTCGTTTTTATATTATTTACCTGAGAGAATATTCACTCCTGACAGCTAGGATGAAAACAACACATATTTTCTTTTCATTTTGTGCTTGCTCACAAGACTAATTACATTATATTAATAAATCAAGAGAAAATACACGAAGCCTAAAAAATAATAGTTTAAAAAAACTAAAAACACGCATTTTATAGAAAACCAAACTAAAAAATGGAAAATAAATTTAAATTAAGAATAGTGTTAAAATTTCCATCAATATAAATTAATAACAGTGTAAATTAAAAAATTAATATTTTATTTTAAAAAAGCGTGGGGTGCTTTTTAAGATATTATCAAAATGATAATCACTATACTCATATCTGTCAATAAAATATTTATAACTATTGACACCATGCACCACACGCATGCACATTATTCTTAATTGAAATTTATTAAAATTTATTTTCTATTTTTTAGTTTGGTTTTCTATAAAAAGCGTGTTTTTAGTTTTTTTAAACTATTATTTATTTTTCACTTTTTAGTTTGGTTTATTTATAAAAGCGTGATTTTTTAAACTATTATTTGTTTTGAAGTCGGTTACAAACATACATACAGGTGAAGCTAATACTTATATAAAGCGTGTAAATAAAAAGCGTGCATGTGATATTATGGTGGCGCTGCTGTAAGCTAATGACTGCATTTGAAAGAAAGCGCCTAAAACTGTTAGAGTAGGACAGAATGAAACGAAGAAAAATATAGATCCGGTCCGTAAAGACTTTCAAAAATTTAGTTGTAAAGTAAAGTAATTTCATACATTGATTAAATATATAACAATAATTTTAAAAATTTCAGAATTCTTTTGAATAATGACGTTTTCAATTGCATACTCATTTACTTTATTTTTATAAACTACTCTATTCAGTACAACTACTTCTGTACTTTACTGTTTCCGTTTGGCATACTTCACTTCATTAATAATCGCCAAATTCACATCGAACCATCAGTGGTCATCAGCGTCTTTTTAAGTTTTTAGTTGGTTTTGGAACTATAATCTAACAGCTTATCATGGACACTTTTGAAAGTATAGCCCCATATGAGATATTCCTCCTTGTCTTCTACCCTCCATAGCGTCTAGGTACCACCGGTGGCTCACTTGCAAATAGTTTAACTGGCGACATTTACTATAAGATTTATTTGGCGGTGTGTTAAGTTCCAATAAACAAAATTATCAAATTGAATTTAGGTAAATTTTACTTGTGTTTCACGTAACTTATTTTCTCATCCTTTATATTCTAGTGATTTTTAGAGAAATGTTTCGAAAATAAATTCCAATATCTAGCGACTTTTAAAACCATATTTTGATTATATATAACAATTTTCTAGGTGGAAACACTGGTTCAGTCAGTTCCTTTATATTGAATTATCTATGGTCAGATCATATACTCTTTGGTCAGATCTAAAAGTCAAAAATCTGATGTCTAGTGTTTGCCTTGAACTACGATTTTTTTTCAATTGCTATCTTTTCGCTTCTCCTTAAAGAAACAATGGATATAGCCACGTACAAGTGGTAATTCCTCTAATTTATTGTAATCATAATTGTGTAAATGTATATAAAGTATTAAGCAAAAATGAGTGTCTTCAAATCTGCTATGGGCTACTTCAGCTCTGGTAGTGCTAACGGGGGCAGTGATAATGATTTTGTTGGTCAATTTGTTGAAATTGGAAACATGAAACTACGAGTGAAAAAAGTAATAGCTGAGGGTATGTAAGAAAGTTATAACTCTGTATAATATTTTCTTCCTTAATTCTTTCAGGTCACTGTACTCTAGACGTAAATTAGGGGCGTTAGGTTCATTGTATAAATGAGCTTTTCTATTGCCATTGATCGTTGTCAATACTTTATGATTGCAATCCTATATGAGTTTAAAAAGCTCTGCAATATTTTGACATAAATTTGATAAAGACAGTTTCTGTCATAACTATAGTTGGAAGAATCCCAAAAATATATATAATATATAATGGCTGGTATACACTTTGATTAGTCAAGTGTCAAGTGTTTAGTGTTTAGTATGTAGAGTGATTAGTGTTAAGTGATTAGTAATGTCCTATACTGTTTATTAGGCAGTGTTTAGTTCATTTAAAAAATAGACAATATTTTGCCTGTATACACACTGATACTAATAATTAACAAAAAAAAACCAGTGAATATGTATGAGCCCATTCGCAATGTAGTTAATGAAATATTGAATGTGCTTGCGTTACACATTCGAGAAGAAATTGAGTTGGAATTGAGGAGACCACCTCGATTATGGATAGCTAGGAGAGAAGGTGTAAGCCTCCTTCGCCCCAAAATTTTCTAAAAGCATTTCAGCAGCTATGGTTTGCAGAGCTGCGTCTCTGGCTTATTTATATAAAGATTTACATTATATAAACACGCATGTTGAACATATAACTCCACAAATTTGTGGGTTACGGATTCGATCCACCTAGTATTTCATTCACAACAACAGAAGAAACGAACACGACACTGTTGACTTAACAGGCACGCACGTCCCGACGTGTTTAGTTCGTGTTTAGTGCAAGTGAGGGGTGAAGGCGGGATGCGCGGGAGGAGCTACTCGCAGAAAAAATAGAACTCACTTGTAAATACTGTACTTCGCTAAACACTATACACTTAACACTTAACAGAAACTGTCCGAACGTGTTTTTTGCTAAACACTTAACACTAAACAAGCCACTCGCACTAATCACTAATCAAAGTGTATACCAGCCATAATGGCTGGTATACTCTTTGATTAGTCAAGTGTCAAGTGTTTAGTGTGTAGAGTGATTAGTGTTAAGTGATTAGTAATGTCCTATATTGTTTATTAGGCAGTGTTTAGTTCATTTAAAAAAATAGACAATATTTTGCCTGTATACACTCTGATAGCAATAATAATTAACAAAAAAAAAACCAGTGAATATGTATGATCCCATTCGCAATGTAGTTAATGAAATAGTGAATGTGCTTGCGTTACACATTTGAGTAGAAATTGAGTTGGAATTGAGGAGACCACCTCGATTATGGATAGCTAGGAGAGAAGGTGTAAGCCTCCTTCGCCCCAAAAATTTTCTAAATGCATTTAAGTAGCTATGGTTTGCAGAGCTGCGTCTCTGGCTTGTTTATATAAACACGCATGTTGAACATATTTGTGGGGTATGGATTCGATCCGACATTTTGACATTTTGTTGTTTTCTGTAATAACTACAAAACATTAATTCTCTTCAAATTTTATTACAGGTGGTTTTGCATTTGTTTTTGTGGCTCAAGATGTTGCTTCTGGGACAGAATATGCCTTAAAAAGGCTTATGGCAGCAGATGAGCAGGCTAATAAAAATATAATACAAGAAATTAGTTTACTTAAGAAGTTGTCAGGTCATCCTAACATAATTAAATACATAGCTGCCTCTTTCATTGATAAAACTAAAACTAGTCACGGAATGAGTGAATATCTATTGTTAACGGATTTGTGCAATGGAGGCAGTTTAATGGAAGCCTTACAAAATAGAGGGCAGGCTTTCCCATTACAGACTATACTGAGGGTGTTCTACCAGACATGTAAAGCTGTGCAACATATGCATGCTCAGGTCCCCCCGATAGCTCATAGAGATCTCAAACTTGAAAATTTTCTTATATCTAACGAAGGTATGATAATATCATTTAATTTTTGCATGGATAGTTTTTGTTCAGAATCTTTATCTTATAGTTTTTGTAATGTAGATTCTAATTGGTGCTAAATAAGTATATTTTTAGGTACAATAAAGTTATGTGATTTTGGTTCTGCAACAACTGAAGTGTATACTCCTAATCCTTCATGGAGTACAAACCAGAGGAACATGTTAGAAGAAAATGTAAGTATTCCCATATTTCAGAAGAAGTTTATACTTTAAGTTTGGTTTCCTGTAAGAATTCACACTTCTCTAATTAGACTGCCTGTTTATGTATAAAAACATTCTACTTTTTTAGCATGGTGCTAGAATATAAATATTGTATGCATTATCTTTATTTGTAAATTGAATTATTATGATTTTGAGTAAATTGCCATTAAAATAAAAGAAGTAACTTCCTAACATATTAAAGTCTTTTCTATTAGGTTTTTTCTTACTTAATGGCATTTTTAATTTCAGTTGGCCCAATTCACAACCCCGATGTATAGAGCACCGGAAATGCTAGATACATGGGATAATAGAAAGATAGATCATGCAGTGGATGTGTGGGCTCTTGGATGTATCTTATATACACTTTGCTATATGCAACATCCATTTGAAGACTCTGCCAAGCTAGCTATTCTCAATGGCAACTATACTCTAAACCCCAATGATCAGCGATATAAATGTTTCCATGAGATAATAAGTGAGTAATATAACTTGCTTTTTATTTTATTTTTAAATGTTATTATTTTCTTAGATATTAATCAGACCCCTTGTTAAATGATCAAGTATAGCCATTCTATAGGTGTGTTGTATCTGTAAGTAATGAAAAGGCGTGCTTCTTGAAGTTTAGTTTATTTCTGCTATATTTAATAAATACTGAATTATTTATGGATCTGGAGATACTTAAACACAGTGTGAAAAAGCTCATTGTTGTTTTTGTTGCACTGAATTGCAGGTGGTTGCCTGACAGTGAATCCCGAGGTGCGGATGTCTATAAGTGGAGTGCTGGAGCGGCTGGCGGCCATAGCAGAGACACAAAATATCAATATCAAGCAACCACTCAAATTTGAGCGTAAAAAAGTTGAACAATCTGTGGCCACTAGCTCGCCAGGTAATAAGAAGTCAAGTAAATATTACACTACCCTATCTTAATCCGCGTACTCGCTTCGATACTTGTGATATAAAGAACATTCATATATTTTAATTCAACGCGACTTAGTTGCCCCCGTCGGTATTATATTATTTTGCATTTACGACTCGAGCTAAAAATGGTCAAGTATTTTTTGACTTTTTACACTCAAATTATTTTGTTTTTCTTTTTTTTCGATTAGTTCCTTAGAGGTTTATTTAACGGTAATTGTGAGATGTCTTTACATTCCAATGTTGTTTTTCTTCAAAAACAAAACATCGCCAAAGGTAAGAATATTGACTTTGTTCGTCGAACGAAACTAAAGGTAGTATAGCATTTATTTGACTTATTCACATTATTTTTTATACATTTTTATATAATTTATAATTAGGTAGTTTTATTTATTGCATCATTTAATATCTAGTGGTTATTACTGTCTCAAGTGCAATAGAAATTCGAGATAATTTCGTTAATCCATAATAATGTAATTGAGCTTTAAATAAATAAAATTTTGTATTTTAAAAAAAAACAAATAGCTGGTTCAAAGAAATGCCATATTTAAAATGTAGAATTATATAATCCATACTTAAAATAACGTATATGTACTAGGTTATAATATCCATTTGAATATTAATACTAAATTAAATCATTGAAAAATTCTTATAAAGTTTTTGCTTATGATATCAAATAATAAATATTTTCAATACTTGCATTTTCTAAAGCTTTGTATATACTGCGCTTTGGTTTTTAATAACCAAATATACCTACGATTGAATAAACATATTTTTATATCATAAGTATTCATATTTATTAAGATATAGTAATCTGTGCCTAAGACAAGTCATCACATTCCATTATTGGTTTTATTCATTAATAATAATTAATTAATGGATTATAAAAGTTGTATATTTCACACTCACAATGCTTCAAAAAGCGAAGATGGTGTTTACAATATATCGAGGGCACAATGCTAAAACCCAAAAAGTATGAAATTTTAAGTTTTTAGTTATTCAACTTTAAAAGTTTAAGGACAAAAGTACCGTAGATATACAAATAATATATAACTAATTTGTATATCTAAGGATTTTTGTCCCAAAACTTTTAAAGTGAATAACTAAGAAACTTAAAATTAGCACTGAGCCGTCTATATAAAGCTAATATAGATACAGGTGGTCATAATATTATAGTGTGCTATTTCGACTTATGCTTCTTAGATGAATTTGATTGATTTGCCGCAAAACTCAAGTCATCATATAGTCTCATTTTATATTTCGTAACGGCCTAAATATATAAATATTATATTTCTCACCCTAATATTGTGACCATTACACATATTACTATCGTATTTTTAATACTTGTTGGGTTGTACTATATAACGAAATTTTGCACTAATATCTGGTGGCTTGATAAAATCGCACCAAAATATTGAAATATTTGTACCTACACTTTAATATCGGTGGTATCTAATAGTCTATACATTCTAGTGTCTTCTTAAATAATTAGACAATATTTACGTAAAAATGAAAACGGTACAAGAATTGGATAATATTAGTTCTTAAAATTGTTATCATTCGTGTCCCTTCATGGGAGGAAGTTGATCGCCGAGGATTAATTTAGTTTGGATTTATCTTTGATAAATATGATAATGGTAATAAAAATGTTCATATTATGTTCAATAACACACTTAATACAAAACGACTGTTGTTAATATCTTTTCTGAACATTAATCGGTTTTGGGCCTTAATGTAACATGCTATAAGATTTTAAACACTGATTTAACATTATTGTATCTTCGCACAGAAAGTGATGAGCGAAAGTGATTCAGCCATGAACTGTTCTTTCATATATTTACACCACAAATGTGTTTATACTCAAATAAAAAAAACATATGGTATCATTAGTTTTATTTCAAATGGATAAATATTTTATAGCAGGAATACTTTCAAGTGATTGGGCGTGGAAGGAAGACGAGGGTAAAATGTTTCTGTTTACGTTTTGTGCTAACTATTCTGCGTTCATTATATCACTAACGCTTGGTGGCTCTTATCACTAACACAGAACAAAGATAATGGCGCATTCAATATTGTTTCCGCTACATTGAATAATAGTTTGTAAAAGTCGTAATTCTATTAAATATTTTTAATGCGTCCTTATTTTTACTTGTCATCATCATCTGATTGTTAATTACGCAGTTGTATCTAAATATTATAACACTGTCGTGAGATAAATGCTTTATTTTAGTAAATAACGCTTTGTCTTTCTGGAACTTACCATCGGGTTTCCTTGGCGGTTTAATAAATGCATGTTGTTAATAAGCTCCGAGAAAGACGTAAATTGATAAGGCCATTTTTTTCATCGCCATCAGTTAGAGGCACATTTGCAGCATAATTTTATAAAGTTATGTTAAATGCAAATTCGATATATAAGTTCATTTTATCTTACGACATATTTTGCTATTGGTTTGTGTTTATAATTAATACCAATCGTTCATCTTTTTGCAACGAATACCAACTTGCACAGGAGTTTCAAATTTAATCAGTTGATCGGTCAAAGAAAGAGTAACAATTGCAGTTAAATAAAAATGTTTCAGCAAGGATGTAAATATTTTTTGACCCTTTATGAGAACTAGCTCGTAAGTCGTTTGACTGTCGAATCAAGTCAAGGAGTCATGACAAACTGCTTATGTATTATCTTGTGCACTTTTTAGCCACTCGTTATTTATTTATTTACCTACCTGTGAGAAATATGCTGTAAACTGTTTTAACTAATTCTTGTATCACAAGACATCTATGACAAATGAAATGCATTATATCTAACATAAAAAAATTTGCTTAGTATTAGTAGAAATCTAAGAATATTAAGACGGCCTAGAGAGTTCATTAAATCAATACACAATTTGTATTGCATATATAATATTATAAAGAGGTAAAGTTTGTGAGGTTGTAGGGTAATCTCCCAGAGATTCTACTGAACAGATTTTAAAAATTCTTTCACCAATAGAAAGCTACTTTATCAGCGAGTATTATATGATAATGTAGCTTAACATTTTTTTGTGTATAGTACATGTATGCGTGCGAATCCGAGATGTAGTAGAAAACAAATCAAACTACAACTTTTTAAGCGTTTTAGTTTTTAAAATGTTCCAGCTATTATTTCTAAATTGAGGAATGTTTATAAATTTTTAAAAATATCCGAGTAATTTTTTTAAATATTTTCTTATAACTAGTTAGCTATTACCTTAATCACTCTGGTTGCAGGCCTCATCATATATATTTTTTATAAGGGCAGTCGCTAATTACTGATTACAATTGTATTAAATAATTTGTTAAGATATAGTAGTGTTTTATGCTTTATCATTACAGCATAAAATATCATCTTATCATAGGTATCATAAATGTACGACTAGATTTTATTACTACAAATTTTATTTTGCATGTACCTTTTAGACGCAGCTTCTTCTGTTTTGTTAGTAATAAGCCTATTTATTGCATGTCTGTGTGTTTTGGCTGATAATCAAAGAGTCTCTTAACGAAACACAATATTCATATCAATTTACAATTTTTTTTACTCACTGATGAATTGCAAATTGGTGCAATTACAATATAAAATGTGTTGTATTGTAAATTGTTAATGTTAAGAGACTTAATGATTTTGCATCATTGTACTGGCTCTCTATATATATCACATTTTCTTTTTCATTTTAGGTGTTTTCAACTTTTTTGGGTGCCCGATTGCTTTCTCATTTAAATGACAAGTCAACGCATGACCCCCGGAGCGCACTAGACCGCTTGCTAGATTATGGATATGCTCGCAATGATGAGTATTATTTTCCTTTATTAGATTCTATACGTTTTCCACTCTTATATTTGAGTTAGGGACAAGGGTCTGAGGTACCAAGGGTCTGTTTGTGATTCTTTTTACAGGGTACCTTATTTATTAATATTTAGTTTTAGGCGAAATCGGTCCGTAGATTTTCGAGGAATCTTGATTAAAATTTGATACATAAATAAAATAGAAAAGAAATTGTTTTGTTTTAACTTACATAGAATCGTCCATTCCAGCTACATAAAGCAACTCGTCTGTAGCTGCTGCATGATCCAAAGGTCCTTGTGCTTTTTTTGGTATCTCAGAGCCTTGTTCTTAACAAACAGTAGGGGTTGTTTTAAATACACGCATTTGATGTTTACTCAATGTTTTACTTATGAAAATATTATAAAGCTATGCTACTTATTACTGCAATATAAGAGGCGTATATTCACTATGTATAATGCTTACACTTCTTTAAACCATTTGTATTATTTTATGTACTTACCGATACTAATTTGTCTTTTGTCAGCTTTATGTCTAAGTTATTTATTTAAAATGTTAAACATTGAAATTTTACAGCGTATTTGACTTTAAAATGCCAATTTAATGTGAACTTGCAATACTTTATATACGAGATAACATTTAATTTATATAAATACCGGACATTCCAGTTAGAATAATATAGAAAATTATATATTTTTATACCTAAAATATTTTTTACCATTAATATTAATTCAGTATTGTTTTTTAGTAAAAACCAAACGTAAAAGTGCTGCTAAAATAGTTTTATTTAAAAAAACGTTACAATTACAAAGCTTTTATTCGTTTTATAGTTGAAAGTTGGTTTCGTGATTATTGTTGCTGTGAACTAATTTGAGTTATATTATTAAATAATAATCCAATAAGTGATTCTTTCATTTTAATGTGTTTATGTTAAGCAAGTGGTATTAGTGAAATTTGTCTTGGCATTCCATAGTTGTTTGAAGAACAACAAGTAGAATTCTAGGAATTTTCGTACATCGTAAATTTTACTTTATAAAAGTTTTATGAGTAGTGGTTTTTTATTAATACAATTTGTATTTAATTCGTTACCGTTTTGTGATAATTCCATTGAGTTATTAACAATGTGGCTATTTTAAATGACTAAGATTTATGTAAGATTTTGAAGACATCACTTTAGGTTTTATTTATTTGTGAAAAATGTTAGCAACACGCAGTTGAATAAACATATTCACTATTTGTGATTTTGTGCTACCCATGTTTTCATTTATAATAATGTACCGAAATTTTCGAACAAAAAGTAGGTGCTTATTTTATAGCAATCACTGAAAGTATTCCTTCTTGTGGCCGTATTGATAGATGTCTATAGACATGAAGAACGTGACGTTTGTTCGTGAAGAACTATAGAAAGTGATTACAAATGGACAAATACTCAAACGCTAATCAAATTTGAGTTTCATTTAAAATAATGCTGTCTGTTTCATTTATTTACATAATATAAGAGTAAGAAATATTTTAAGTAGTTCTCAACTTTGATTACGATTTCAGTATTCCACCGTAGTTTTTGTTGAATTAAAATTAAGTTCAATCTTCAAAATTTTGTGTTTTAATTTATGCGATAGAAAGGTAGGCAACAGAAACAAATACTGTTTAACCTTTTATGACCTATTATATCGCTAAGCACTATTTTGTAATAATTAGTTAATAATTTATCAAAATATTATGTTATTAATAGAAACTACATCGCTATTGACATTGAAGTACCAAATTATTTACTAAGTAATTATAATTTTAACTATGACATGCACATTTAAATTGTATAATAGTCAATAAAGTATTTGTAATACTAAATATTGAGGCTTAAACTGGTAAAAAAAACTAGATCATTTCTGTACTTCATCATAAAACCACTAATTTAATATTTAATTATTGCTCAAATTACTGGTGGAATAGCCACTTGATATGTTATTATAATAATATTATAGCAATGATGACAGAATATGGCAAACTACTGAGTTTGAGTGGACTGCCAAATGTGTTGTCATCCCCACTAAAGGACAAGCTTCCGTGGTCTGGCAATAAATTAAAAAAAAGAGTGTTTTCATGAACATTCTACTATAGGAAATTGAAAATACAGACATTCTTAAATCATTTATTACCATTTCGAAATATGATTGATAAATCGATTAATGAATCTACCATACTTGATTGTAATAAAGGTTATTGTAACTTGGAAGGAATTTATATAATTCCGTCATTTAAACAAATTATATTCAAAAATTTACATTCTGTTAAATAGTTTATAGACAAGCAATATTTTTGTTACTATTAGTAATGTAAGTACTTCAAACTTTGTATGATACCTATTTTAAATTATAAATAAATATTTAAAATAATGACTTAGTTTTATTAACTTTAGTGAAATATAACTTTAACCTTAAATTACTTGTTTTTAAATATAATAATGAAATATTCATATAATATCTAATTTTGATAATGACCAACCTATCTGAAACGCGGAAAATTAATTTATTTTGTGTCTGTAGCTGTTTACTATATTTATAAATTAATCAAATTAGTTGCACAGACACACGGCTCCTTTTTTTATATATATTTACAAATATGTATCAGCCATAATTGAAAAAAAAACAATTTTCAGGTGTCAAGGAAAATGAGCTGATCGTTCCGGAAGTTCCGAACCCTAGGCCTCCAGAGCCGAGTAGGCCTCCGCCCCCAGTCAGGCCTCCCGCGGCACCGCACTATGTGCCTCCACAGGCACCGCCTACCTCTGGAGGACTATTTTCATCTATTAAGGACGGCGCGGGTAGTTTTCTAAAGAATTTGAAAGACACCTCGTCGAAAGTTATGCAAACTGTTCAACAGTAAGTTGATTTTTTGTCCTATCTAACAGTTTCTTAGTTTATTATGTGGTTTTAAAGATCGATGCCTTAGATTTTTTAAAAATTTTATTTCAATTAAATTCTTATCACTCACTCATATCTTTTTGAGATAAGCATATTGTATCGTGATTGTTGTAATCGATTTGTGTATTATTTCATTATATTCCTAGTCCTGTTATGTTGTTATTCATATAAGTTATCGAGAAAGTATGAATGAGGAGTTTCTGATACGATATTTAGATGCTCAAACATTTGAATATCTGTATGGAGCTGAGTAAGTTTAGTATGGGTTTATGATTTTCATTTAAAGTGTAACATATTAAGGTGACTATTAATTTTGTTCCAGATCTATAGCCAGAGCTGACTTAGACATTAGCTATATTACTAGTCGTGTTATTGTTATGTCGTATCCGTCTGATTTGTTGGAAAGTACATACAAAACTAATCATATTGAGGATGTGAGGGTGAGTATCCGAATTATGAGATTATAAAAGTTACAATATGTACACGTTAAACGCCATCATAGGAAAAAGATTTTTCTTAGAAAAAAATGACGTATTTTATCTAGATATGTATTATGTACCCAAAATAATTATTATAAGAATCTACCGTAAGGTTCCGTAAATATAAAAAAAACGGCTTGATGTCACCGGGCCTCCATGGTGTTTAACTTGTATTACAATAAATTTGACCTTAGATCTTTCAGTCAGCCTTAGTAATAAGTCCGCCGTCCCCAAATACAAACAAGGAATATTAGGAAGTAAAAATTCATAAGCTAAAACCGAAACGTGTATTGCGCTTTATATACTGCCAGTATGAATATCTTTGCTATCCGATCCCAATTTCAAAATTATTTCTTACGAAATTCGTTTGGCTATGAATCTTGTCAGGCGTGTACACTGTACATATTATACATTGTTTTGGATTGCATATTGCATGGTATCTAATATTAAATCGTCTAGCAAAATGAGTGTATTTCATGTTTCTAATAAAGGAATGACCTTCCAGCTATACCTGGAGAGCCATCACCCAGGGGGTAAGTACTGCGTGTACACGGTGCACGACGCCAAGGCGCGCTTCCCGCGGCGGCAGCTGGTGGCCGACACGTCCGTGTGGCCGACGGAGGAGCACCGCGCGCCGCTGCTGGCGCCCTACTACTGCCTGCTGCAGCACATGTACCAGTACTTGGGCAAGGATGATAAGAGCGCATTGGTTATCGCGTGTCCGGTGAGTTCTTCATACTGAATTTCCGAGTATTTATTTTATACACTTTTTTGACACCACATTAGTAAAATATACCTAAGTTAAATACTAATTTTATAGCATAGCATATGATGCAAATGGCGGCCCTAAAAGTACCCTAGTGAAGCAGGGGACAGGCCTTGGGTCTCAAATTTTTTTATGTTAAATATCTAAAGACGAGTCTCACTTGACAGTGGGTGATACCTCAGCCACAGTTAATGATGCGCTGTCGACCTAAATATTTTTTATAGGATATGGGGCAAAAGGTAGCTCACGTAAGTGATCACCGCCGCCCCTCCGCAACACCAAAGGGCTTGCAGGTGCGTTGCTGGCCTTTAAGGAAGATATAGATTCGTTTAGGAAGATGCCCAAGTCGTATCGGTTCGAAAAAATGTCTGCGACAGCTGGTTCCTACTTCGAGTATCGAAAACCCATTGACTAACTTTACTGATTTTACATTTATGCACGGAGAATACTTTCTCACACTTCACACATAAAATTTAATAGCCGAAGTGAACAGACCTAGGGAAATCACGCTTACATAAAGTTATATATTTACATGGCATCCACGTGAGATTCGATCTCGCCACCCATTGGAACGAAAGGTGTACTTCCAACGCGTCAACGATTGTTTTCTGTACCCTGACCGGCTGAAACGTTTCTTTTATTATTCTACCATATATTCGAGCATATTTTATTTTATTAGTCCAGATTTCAAAAACTTAAAAATGCTTAAAAAAAAGTTCTCACTAACAAACCATTTTCAGGATGGTAAATCGCGATCGGCAATGCTCCTGTGCGGGCTGCTCTTATATGCTAAGTTGGTGACAGTTCCTGAGGACGCGCTGCAAGTATTTGCTGTGAAGCGAACACCCATCAATATGGCGCCGAGCCAGCTGCGTTATCTGTATTACCTTCATAATATTGTCAGGTACATACGTAATATTACTTCAGAGCACGAACGACTCGCGAGAAAGTTTTCATGTCGTGATTCTGTGTTCAATAATCTCAGCCATCTCCCTTCCATCACCAGACATCGACACCCTTACTTAAGCTTCAGTCACACATACCGAATTCTCGCGGCTAGTGCGCATTTGTAGGGAGTAAAATTGAACATGCTCAATTCAAACCGCGGCGAATGTTTCTATTCGCAGCGATTAGTCGCTGTGTGTAACTGAAGCTTTAGTAGACATATCGCAAGTACGTACGGGGCGCTTCGCGTGCCATTTTAAAATCCTTAGCTGAAGAACAAACGCCTTCCTGAATATGAATAAATATACAAAAATTCTCCCAAGTTGTTCGTGGTAGCGACTCAGAATTACCTTATTTTTATACTTTGTATCGGTGTCGCAAACATATTTAAATATCCTACTAATATACTGATACTCGCGTTAATAAAAGATCCTACTAATATTATAAATGTGAAAGTTTATGAGGATGTATGGATGGCTGTTTGTTACTTTGTCACGCAAAAACGACTGAACGTATTCTGATGAAACTTAAAATTGTTTATAAATCAGAAAAATATAAGTAATTAAAACAATATTGAGTTAATTGGCCAAATCATAACAATGAGTGTCAAATAAGCCGGAAAAAATCCAGCTATTTGATGTGCAGTTAAACAAAAAAATAATATAATTATGGTAGAATAGGAGAGTTTTGCGGTCGATGGTGACCTTGCGTGGACGCTAGACACGCACACACCAAACACGCACACTGGAGTCAATATAAAGCGAATCGCTCTCAAGTTTCCCGTGCACCGCTCTGAATAGGTAATCTTCCCAATACAAGGGTGGTCTTGCCAACTTTCTCCTGAAATTGGTTTATGCATAACGTACTAATAACTATTACAATAATTTAGATAAGTTTTTTGTACATATATGAGGCGGATTATATGTATATGTACTAGGAGTAATTAACATTTTTATTTTTATTTCAGACCAGAACCCGTGTTACCTCATTTTAGACCCGTATCTCTAGTATCGTTAACAATACAACCCGTGCCATTGTTTACTAAAGCGAGGTATGTTATGACAAAATATTTAATTTATTTTTCAGTTAAATAATGTATTTATTATAAATTAGTATTTTCTTCTAGGGATGGTTGTCGACCATACCTCGAGGTGTATAACGAAGATAGATTGATCTCGCCGCCGCTGCGAGGCTATGAAAGTTTACATTTATATAATATGGCTGAAGGAAAGGTAATTAATTCAAAAATAACTGAAAATTGGTTACTTTTGTATATATTGAAATTCAAAACCATTTATTCATTTAGGTAATACAATGCACACGTATGAACGTCAGTAAAAAAATACATATTAAATGCTTCTAATTTTACATTTACTGCCAGTTCTCAAATCAAGAGCGTAGGACGGACGAGAAGAACTGGCAATATAAACGAAAAAAATTGTCCTCTATCAGCTGCAGGCATGGTGAAATAGGAGCACGCACTTACATTCTCGTGGGAACCACACACAAATACCTACTCTGAATTTATGTTGTCTTATTTTTACAGAAAATTAATATGAATAAAACACTATATTTCTAAACTAAATAGTGCTTATAAATATCATAGAAAATTCACATTACAAAAATACATGTACATGTGTGTTACGTTGGTCTGATGAAATGAAGAGTGTTTATTTAGTATATAGTGTTTATTTGAGAATATGAATTGTTTTTATTAGAAAATAATAAAATTTTGAAATTGGTTTTTTTTCGTATAGTAAACAGGAAGTTAACATTAAAAATCTAATTTCCTCCAACCTCGATTTTTTTAATTTTACCAATAAATAGAGCTTGTAGATAAGACATAGTATGCATTAGTTTAGAAGATATGAACTGACGGTGCCGCATGGCGCGCTGTACTGAGCGATTCCTTAAGCTTTGGTCTGGTTATCATGACGCACAACGCTTCGGTATGCGCCGCAACGCAGCGTCACGACGCAGCATTTAGCGTCCCTGCGGAGAGGTGGTCAGTTGATTTTGCCGCAGCTACCAAGGTAGACGTGAACATGAACAATTTCCATATTGACTCAGTGACGCACACCCGTGACGCACACCGCACACCGCAGTGTTGAACCGAGAATGACGCCGCGCTGTGCGGCAGTACACCTCCCCACTTCACCGCGCTTGCCCCTCGCCGCTGACGCATACTGCGACGGAACAAGAGAACATTCTCGACGTTTTTCATATGATTGAGTGTCCGACAACGCAGACCGCATACCGCGGCGTTGTGCGTCATGATCACCAGACCAAAGCTTTAGTGGGGTCGTCTTACTCGCTACTAATTATTATTAAATATATATTATATTTGAATTGTGGTTAAATAACCATAATTAAAAACAAAAATTAATTAAACATGTAACAACGGCATATGCGCCGTTGTTTGCCTGAAAGACACTACAAGAATTTCATAAAGATACGCTCTCGGCGGTGGCAGCGAAACAATATATCTTTTACACCAACGTTCGGATAACTGAGCGTTGGGATAATTGAGGATTCGGATAATCGAGGTACTACTGTATGCCAACGATACCAGGTAACCCTGCCCCTGGACGCGACGGTGGCGGGCGACGTGGTGGTGCTGGCGTACCACGCGCGGCAGCAGCTGGGCCGGCTGCAGCGCGTGCCGATGCTCTCCGTGTCCTTCCACACGGGCTTCCTCTCCTACGACCAGCACGCTATTAAGTTCACTAGGTGAGTGACTCCAACTGCGTATGTAGCCTTACGGTCGCACGTTTATCCGTAAGAGCATACGTCCCCGGTTCGATTCCCAGGTTGGTCATTAATTTCTCGCTTTTAAAAGTGTGGAAATGGTTGGTGATCAGAGTTTGAGAACTTGAGGGTTGTTTGACGCCCGGAAGGGTTGATAACATAATAATTGGTGGAAGTTTGAAACCTGTGCAGAGGGCACGTAAGGCGGAAAACTAACACTAGTGGTGAGTCAACAAGTTTGACTTAAAATTCGCCCCACGGACTCCTCCCATGTTGAGCATGGGAAGGATGCACAAGCGGGACGAGGAGAAGGGCCGTTTGGCCTGACCGCCGGGTGCTCGCGGCAGTACGCTATCGCGATCCCGTGGTCCCGTGGGTCCCATTATGGCGGTTGAGGGGTGAGAGGATTTTTTTTTGGGAGTTACTCCATATTTGTAATAAACTAGCAGTTACAAAAATGGTAAAGATTTCATTTAAATGTGTGGTACTCGCGTATTTAATTGTTCTTTTTTTATCATTTTACTGACGACATTTCAAAATGTGTTTAGTTTATATATAATACGATTTATTGTGCGTAAATTCGCAGTCCTACCATTGCCATTGCCATACCACCTACCATAGTGCGTTTTTCCTATTATGTATGGTTTTTCACTGGTAGAAGTTGCCTAGCGATAAGGCCACCACTTTGTTCTTTATTATTAGTTATCTATATGTATTTATATTTTTTGTACAATAAAGGACCACTGAAAATCGGCGTTGCACTGCTTTAACCAGGTGTAGCACACGCTAAGTGGTCTCATTTCTTTAAAATTACCTAGTATTAAGGTTTTTTTGCATTGAATTAAATCTTGAAATGAAAGTGGAAGAAGTGAAAGTGGTATGTAAGGATCGGAGCATATGGAATTCCGCGACCTCTGCCTACCCCAATGGGAAAGAGGCGTGATGTATATGTATGTATGAATTAAAGCACGCACATCTTTCTTCAGATCTGAAATAGACGGTATAGACGAAGCGTCGCCCGTCAACGACCATTTCTCGTCGAACGTGTCCGTGGTGATCAGCCTCGTGGTGCAGAACGGGGAGCGCCGCAAGCCGCGCAGCGACGTGTGGGAGGAGGACCACTCGTTCGCGGTGCGCACGCCCGACGTGCTGTTCTCCTCCACGCTGGAGAGGGACGAGACCGTGGATAACTTTGGTAAGTACTCGAGTACTTACCACTGATGAACAGTGGCGGACACATTCCCAAGATAAAGGCTATTAAATTTGTGCCGCATTTGCCAGTTCCTAATCTTTCTTAACCCTTTGTGTTACGTATTTTTCTTATAGTCCAATCGGCTTGAAATTTAGTACTCGGGGGTTTTTGGGGTGGCTGATTACGATTCCGCCCTCAAAACTCAAAATTCAAAATGGCGTATAAAAATTCACAAAACAGTGCAAATATGATGATAATGTATATTTTTGCCATTTTTGGTCCGCCATATTGGATCTTGAATTTCCGAATTTTGATTGAAGCTTTGTTATCAGCTACCCTGAAAACCCCCGGGTACCAAATTTTGCTTTCATCAAACGATCTTTGCATTTTTAGTCCGTCATCTTGAATTTCGGAATCGTAATCAGCGACCCTCAAAACCCCCGAGTACAAAATGTTGAGCTAATCCCACGTAAGGAAAAATGTGTACTTCGAAAACTTCCGGAGATAATAATGAATTTTATCTAAAACCATTGAAATTTGTTGTTTATTTATGTGCATAAACAAAATCATCCATGATTTTAAATTATTGCACATAAATTCTCATTTATGAATTTCATATTATATTGATTGATGCGGAAACCAAAAAAACCTTTTAAATTCATCCGAAATTGCTCAAAAAATGGTTTTAAAAGCACTCTGAGAGTGCCACCATGGCACAAAGGGTTAACTGAAAGTTAACCCTTTGTGCCATGAAAGAGGAAAATCTGTTCGGCAAGTTGTTTTGTAGACTAAGTTCAAGTCATGATCCTAGTTTTAAAACTGCTTTTGAGGTGAGATTGTATTCTAAAACCTGATTTGAGACTAGATTAGACGATCAGAGCAGCGGAGCGCAGATTGTGGAATCTAGTCTCCGCTTTATTCCGAGACAACATTTAAGACACAATCAATGCATGGACATTAATTGAAAAAATTCAACGATTAACACTATGCAAGAAATTAAAAACACATTATTAATTTATATTACATTTGGAACCATATCTTAAAGATGATAAAAATAAAGTAAAATTAAGACTAAGGATACTTAAAGTATGAGAACCATTTTACTTTAAATTTCTTCTATAAATAAATAAGAATATTGTGCTTAACTTGTGCTACTTAACCCAATGGACTATATAATATTGCTAAGCCACTCGTTGTAGAAGTATTTTAATAAAAAATATGTTATACAGCTAATCTCCGAAGAACTCCACCAGCTGTTCCGCCTACAAGTATGTTGATAAAGCACTAGGCGTTTAGAATCAAAACGTAGTGCATGCATTTTATTCAAATGTGTATTATATAATATCTAGATTATTTTCTATCATTGTTCATAACACACATGCTTGTAAAAAGCACAATATGTCCTTTGTTAGTTTTATAAAAAAGAGTTATTTTGCATTTTCATCATTTTAATGAGAATTTAAGTTTTCTAAAATAATACTTTAAAATAAAATAAATTTTACCGAATAAAACTTTTTTGCTTTTACCAAACTCACAGCCATTCTTAATATAATCGTATACAGCAATTGCAACGCTCTCGTATTCTTCTAACCGCTTTCCATGGAAAAATAGTCTTTATGTGATAGTTAAGAGGATGATTTTGGCTGACTGTGATCGATTAAGCGTCACCATGCTTAATTGTGAAACGCGTACCACGCCTACTTCGCACTTCCACTTATTTTTCTTGTTCTGTGGCGTCACGAAACAAGCAAAATTTAAGCTAGTAGGTACATAATACTAACTTCTTTACACTAGGGCATTTTATGTGACATTATTATGAATGCCTATAGTAATTTATTCATGTTATTTATCCTCTCTTCGTTCCTTTAATTTTTATGTCGCGAACCACAAAAAAAAAAGTAAAATAAAAAGCTTTACAACTCCTTGATAACATTAACAATAGTACATTCAGGCGAACTACTTCTTATGTATGGGAGAACTTCAAAAGCTCGTAGCCACGCAGGTTTTGTTTGTAGAATAAATTGCGACCGCCTCAGAAGTCTGTGATCGCTATATTGAGGTATTCGACGCCCTATATCATCAATAAATAGTTTGAGATGTATATTTTTTTTCGTAATTGACACGTGAATATTTCGTCCCTCAATCGTGATTCGTGACGCTACTGCGAGATACGACTTCTGCCAGTTTCGAAGGACATTCATATAATATTAGTAACTTATAGTTACAGCCGACTATCCGCCTAGAGAAGTTGAGAAGCCTCTTCGTCCGGCTCCGCCGTCTCCGCAAAGGCCGCCCCCGCCCGCCCACTTACAGGATCCCGCCCCAAGCACGGCAGACTTCCTGAATATTGCTAAACAACAAGAGGACCTAGCTGATACTAAGCCTAAGGAGAAGATTAAGAGCCAAGATTCGTTCGATTTCTTTGGTATGATGGAAAAGCCGGCAGATGATTCGTTTGGAGACTTCCTTAGTAAGAAGGTTGAAGATAATCCACAGGTAAACTATTCATAAAAAAAGAGGATCAACTATTTTAAATAAAATACTGTATACCAGTCTGGCCCGTGACCACGATTGCTGAAAAGCATCCGAAACGCGTTTTAATCTGATATACGGTATTTTATTTAAATGCGTGATACTCGCGTTAATAAAAGACAATATTAGGAATATAGACAATATTGGTCAAATTTATTTCTCTAGGCTGGCCAATTTCTCTAGGCTCAATTATGGGTAAAATACTTGAGAGATTAATTTATCCCGAAGTGAGTCAGAATGTTGTAATTGATGACGCTCAGTTTGGTTTTCGTCCTGGTCTTTCAACAGACTCAGCAATTTTTAGCCTAAAACAGGTAGTAAATTACTACAAATGCCGCAACACATCAGTTTATGCATGTTTTTTGGATCTTAGTCGGGCTTTTGACCTGGTAAACTATAGTTTACTATGGGAAAAACTCTCTAAGTGTTCAGTTCCACTAAAAGTTATAAGTCTGTTGAAATACTGGTACGAGAACCAAACTAACTGCGTGAGATGGGGCGACTACATGTCTAACGATTATAGGTTAAACTGTGGAGTTCGTCAAGGTTAGGTTGTCATATCGGTACTACATGCGTTAACAATTTGAGTTACGCAGACGATATGGTCCTTCTCAGTCCATCTGTTAACGGTCTCAGACGTTTGTTATCAATATGTGAACGATATGCGCGAGAGCACGGTCTTAAGTATAACGTGAACAAATCGGAGATGATGGTTTTTCAGTCGGGTCGTGGTCCAGAAAGTGTTCCGCCTGTATACTTAAATAGTATACCAATTAGGAAAGTTGAACGGTTCAAGTATTTGGGGCATATTCTTACACAGAATCTTACCGATGATGCTGACATTGAGCGTGAGCGCCGAGCGCTCGCCGTCAGATGCAACATGCTCGCTCGCAGATTCTCCAAATGTGACAATGATGTGAAAAAGACATTGTTTAAGGCATACTGTCAAATTTTTTATACGTGTCACCTATGGTCAAATTTCACCAGAAAAGTTTATAGCACCATTAGGGTGCAGTATAATGATGCATATCGCATCCTAATGAAGTTTCCTCGTTACTGTAGCGCCTCGAGCATGTTTGCATCTGCTGGTGTGCGCGATTTCTTTGCGATTATCAGAATGAGAACTGCCGCATTCTGGTCGCGTATTCGCTCATCTAAGAATGAGATTCTTAGTACCCTCTCCGAATGCTTGGACTGTACATTTTTCAAACACTGGACAAGTGTTCACCGCAGCGGGAACCGCAAATAGTATTTAGGCTACACATAGTTTTTACATTTTTTAAATTTCTTACGCAATTATTGCCTATTTACCTATTTTATTTTATTTTTATTGTATAGTGGAAAACAATTTATGGATGTATGTCTGAATTAAAGAATTATTATTATTATTATTCAGAGATCCACTTCTGAACTCACTAGGAAGATCCGGCAATAAACTCAGTAGATAAATAACTTATTACATAAATAATATTTATTTAGAGGTTATTGAATAGTTTAACATGATTTCAGCCCTTTTCTGAGAATATATTCGGTGACCTGCCTCCCCCGCCCGCCAGCGTGCCCGCCCCCAATGTCAACTCGAGCGATCCGCTAAACTTTGATCCGTTTGGCTTGAACGATCCTCTGCCAAAACAGGAACCGCTTTTGACGCCGCAGTTGATAAAAGAAGAAGGTATATATATATGCAAAAAATCCTTTGAATGCTCATTAAGTTTGATTGTCTTCCACAAGGAGTAACAATTTGCAATAGCCTGATTTTGTGTGTTATATAAAGTAATAAATTCTAAAATTGAAGTAACCATACGAATTATATATTTTTTAAAGATCTCTATCCCGATTATGTTTTATTAATTAATAACGTATTTGAACGAAGCTGTGGAACAATCACCTTGCATAGTCACTAGCCATTTTTGAGGCCATTTATACTTAATAGCTGACGTTCTCTAATTTCTATGGAATTGTGTATATATAATATAGTTATTGCAGACAGAACTTGAATAAAATATAAATTGGAATATTAGTGTAAAAAAATGGCACTACGACCTTGTTATTACATAATTTGTATAAAACTGTTATCTTGTACAGGGCGTTCCCAAAGTGTACCACTCGAGAAGGCGCAAGCTAGACAGGACCCATTCGCAGATCTCGGATCACTGGGAACTGGATTGAATGCTGGGTCCAATGTTCCTCCTAACGCTGGTGCAGCCATTCCCAATGTCGCACCAACAGCGAATGTTGGTCCCAGTGTCATACCCAATGTGATTCCAACTGGCACCAATGTTGGTACGTTTACTGCCAATATTGGACCATCGCCGCTGACTACGCCAAGAGCATCTCCCGCACATACGCCCTCGCATCGAGCGCATACGCCGCAACAGCCTGATTATAGGTTAGTATTTTATCAATAAAGAATTGAATTGATTTTAGTCACGATTTTTGCATATAAATCGGTGGTTCATAAATTTTTCTGCTCTGTTTTTCACTTTCGTAAAGCCAAAACAGAGCAAAAAAAGCAATATTAGTGTATAATTTTTAGTACCTTTAGGGGTTAATAGGCCATTTTAGCTATAATAGCTATTTTATTTTAATTATAATATTGTATGATATCATTTTATTCCGCAGTCGAAGTCATTTTGATGCAACAAAGCCTGCAGCTGAGGAAAAAGTCAAAAAGCCCGGTGATGTATTCGGAGACCTCCTCGGCAGTCAAGGCTATGACTTCGCGAAGCGCGAAGCCGGACCCAAAACTATGAACGCCATGAGGAAAGAAGAAATGGTCAAGGAAATGGACCCTGAGAAATTGAAAATACACGACTGGGTGAGTGGAATGACAGACTAATCACCAGTATTCAAAATGAATGAAACTTTATTTTAATGGGTATTAATTTTTATATATACCGTCCACTCATTACTCATTTTATATTGTTCAACAAATTACTCCGATTCATATTTGTTGTTTTTAGCCCTGTTAATATTTGACTCTTCAACCACGGTGCAAAAAACCCGCACAAATCTGGCGCACAATAATGGCGGAATGCTATCGCAGACTCGCCATTGGCTGTAAGAACCATTAGGTTTTAGTGCTAATATCGTGACCGCGAGTACACGACGAGCATGAGGTTCACTTGATGGTAGGTGACACCTCAGCCACAGAACATCAATCAATGATGCGCTGTTGACCTACTTTTCATTTCGAGTATTCGAAAATCCATAGACTGAAACCGAAACAGTTTTTCCATCTATGAACGGTGGTTCGTTACCCGGTCGGAATTTCGATATTCCTCCCCCCTGTTCAATGCCCGAAGTTAACAGACGTGGGGACATGCTCACAGAAAATTATAAACATGTTGTCCCGGTGGCATTCGAACCCTCGACCCATCGATGCGCACGACAGATGTTCTACCGAACGCAGCAACAAGCCCGTCAAATTTGTATTAACGGTACACAGACGGAGGGCAAAAAGGCGAACATCCGAGCGCTGCTGTGCTCGCTTCACACGGTGGTGTGGGAGGAGTGCAGGTGGGGCCGCTGCGACATGGCGCAGCTGGTGACGCCGGCCGACGTCAAGCGGAACTACAGGAAGGCCTGCCTCGCCGTACACCCGGACAAGGTAACTAGGTCGCACCGTCAGTAAAATGGGGAAGGCCTGCCTCGCCGTACACCCGGACAAGGTAACTAGGTCGCACCGTCAGTAAATAGGGAAGGCCTGCCTCGCCGTACACCCGGACAAGGTAACTAGGTCGCACCGTCAGTAAATAGGGAAGGCCTGCCTCGCCGTACACCCGGACAAGGTAACTAGGTCGCACCGTCAGTAAATAGGGAAGGCCTGCCTCGCCGTACACCCGGACAAGGTAACTAGGTCGCACCGTCAGTAAATAGGGAAGGCCTGCCTCGCCGTACACCCGGACAAGGTAACTAGGTCGCACCGTCAGTAAATAGGGAAGGCCTGCCTCGCCGTACACCCGGACAAGGTAACTAGGTCGCACCGTCAGTAAATAGGGAAGGCCTGCCTCGCCGTACACCCGGACAAGGTAACTAGGTCGCACCGTCAGGAAGTAAGGAAGGCCTGCCTCGCCGTACACCCGGACAAGGTAACTAGGTCGCACCGTCAGGAAGTAAGGAAGGCCTGCCTCGCCGTACACCCGGACAAGGTAACTAGGTCGCACTGTCAGGAAGTAAGGAAGGCCTGCCTCGCCGTACACCCGGACAAGGTAACTAGGTCGCACCGTCAGGAAGTAAGGAAGGCCTGCCTCGCCGTACACCCGGACAAGGTAACTAGGTCGCACCGTCAGGAAGTAAGGAAGGCCTGCCTCGCCGTACACCCGGACAAGGTAACTAGGTCGCACCGTCAGGAAGTAAGGAAGGCCTGCCTCGCCGTACACCCGGACAAGGTAACTAGGTCGCACCGTCAGGAAGTAAGGAAGGCCTGCCTCGCCGTACACCCGGACAAGGTAACTATGTCGCATCGTCAGTAAGACTTAAATTTATTTTATTTCGATTCTTTATTGTATACTTACATTGTATAAACACCATTAAGTTAAGAAAATTCCAATGGGATGATCATGTTGTGCGTATGGAGGAAACAAGCACTTCGCTTGCTTGAAAAAAACCCTGATGGTGGAAGATGTCGTGGTAGACCACAGCTGCAAAGGATTTTGGATGATGATGATGGACCGGGAAAATGGAAGAAAATACTCAACCAGACTTAGATAATTTTTATAGTATGGTTGTAATATGTCAATTATTTATTTCACTACCTACAAAAAGCTAAAAGTTATAAGCTTTGGAATTTAATACCTTTAAGTAAATCTCAACATTAAACACCCTGGAGAGAAAGGATCTGCTTCATTATAATACAATAGTAATTATTGTTTGGAACATTCAAAGTTGGTAATTTTGAATCCAATTTTCCAACATTTGTGATTATTGAATTATTTCGATTTATTATCAATGGTGTGATATATAAGTCGATAAATAATATATTTATCTTCTATTTACAGCAAATGGGCACACCAAATGAGAATATAGCTAAAATGATATTTATGGAGCTTAATAACGCATGGAGTGAGTTCGAAAACGACGCGAAGCAACAGAACTTGTTCCAGTCTTAATCTCAATAACTATATTTATACTAAAATCTTAGACAGACTTTAAAATATTGAATTGATGACATCAAAATTGTGATCAAAATTGCCATCAAATTATAATTAATATTGGTCTTGCTCGTTACATTTCATTTGATGCGATTACAGTAAATTATTTTCATTATGTATTATGTCTCGTCTTATTTATTATATTATAATAGAATTGGAAATTAAATGAGCAGCTGTATAAGTTACTTATTCAGTTTATTGTTTTCAAATGGATAATAGATCCGAAATATCAGAAAGTAAATTTAGAAATATTCATGTAAATATTTTTTCACCAATGCTTATTTTTTTTCACAGTATTTTAAGTTGTTTCTCTGTATCTTCTGTTATATTTTAATATATTTTCGATTTGTCTTACAAAAAAACTATGAGCTCGAAGACTTCACTTAATTAATTTTTAATATTTATTCTGGAAGTCTGGGAGTATTATCTTACCATCGTATGAATAAAGCAGGCTTTACAGCACTTTAATTTTTTATTACTAAACTTAAATTATTAAAAAAAAACATTGACTAATAATAGGATACATCTTATTTAACAGAAAGAACAATATACTCAATATAAAATTGAATAAATACGTAATTATAATATAGTACTCCAGGCGGGCTAGCATGACCGTCACGAGATATGTCGCGGACGAGAGAAGACAAACTAAGATGTAAGATATGGAGATATATTATATCTCGACATCGAAAATTTTGACAGCAAAGATATCTTGATCGACAAATGTATCTATTTTTGATATTAAAAGTCGAGTTTTAAGTGTAATTGTCATGTTAGACCCGAAAGAAATAAAGCGATAGTCGATTAAAACACGAGAAAACGGTAGACAAAATTTTGTCGCGCTTGTCATGCTAGCCCGGTAGTGTTCGAATGGTCAGTGGAAAAGTACTCAAACTCCTTTCAATTTCAAAGGCTTTCAATTTAATAGGCAAAGTATATCATATGTCATAAGGATAAATGTATAGTAAAAATAATACCAGTATCTTGGGTTCAAGTATAATTGTTGAATATTTCCGTAACGAAATAGTGATAGCTAACTTAGAGATGCCTTTATTTTGATATACAATAAATTTCAGTATTAAAGCTCTAAATTAGATGATTGGTTACTCCAAAAGAGAAGGGTAAAAATGTATAGAAGATTCTCGACTTATCATTATTTCACATTAACTTGAGGGCTAGTAAGGCACATACATATTTACGGCCTTAACGTATTATAAGCTTGATATAGTTAAAATATGTTTTGTTTCTTTTGTTCTGTAGACTTTTTATATTCGATAGAGCGAGACAAAACATATTTTAACTATATCAAGCTTATAATACGTTTATAATTAAGACCGTTAGTTTTTATTTTATACTTTATTCAATACACAAGATTTCTCTTAGAATAAACTGATTATGGTATGTATAAAGACAGGTAGGTAAGTGCAGCTTTCATTTTCGCGTCAAAATCTTTTATCTATTTGTAATTAATTGAAATTATAGAATCGTTATTTAAGACAAAGTCTGAATTGGTAGGTACTTATTTAGAGTATATTTTAATAAATTAAAAATATATATTAGTTTTGTTTTTATTCGCAATGAATATTAGATAAAGGGTTCACAATAACTCGCTATGAGTTCCGAAAACAACGACGATCGTGATTTAGTGCAAACATTATTAGAAAAGCTGGCAGCTAAAAGATTGGTTTAACACTTTATAAACGCTTTAGTTCAAACATAAAACTTCGAGTGCTTGTAACGTTTAAAACCCTTGTAAATAAACGTGGTATAAACGAATGCAACAAAGCAGAGTTGAATGTTTTGTTTCATTCGCTGTAGTTATTTATATTCCATAGAGCGAGACAAAACATACGTTATGTATTTTAAATTTATAACAAGTTTATGAATAATAAACAAATTACAACCTGTTTAAATTAATGCTTAGACATAAAATCTGCTTTAATGGCATAATAACTCTGTGGATGGATTAAATATACAGTGTGATGTAATTAGATTTTGTCATTATCCTTTAAAAATGGCAAATAGTTTCGGTGGTTGATATTTGATGTTGTCACTTATGAGCTTAATGTAGAATTTATTACATTCCGAAGTTGGATTCAAAGCCTCATTTTAAATACTTCTGTTGGTTTCTTAGCAGATTTTATTAAGAATGACGTATAGTATTTTAGTATACAAGAACTTTTGTGCATTTTCTTTAATGAACCGCAAGTCTCAATATTGTTACTTCTAATTGTTTATTTATTAAAACCAGTGCAATTGTTCCTAGAGTTAGTAATCTAGATGCTTGTGATGGCCTACAATGTGTACTTTATCTCAGATATTGAATTGTCTACTCGGCATAAAAAGATTAGGCCAAGGATGCACGTGGCGTGTCTCCGATATGTGTATATTTTGCTTAAAATTAACTATATTAAATAACAAATTTGTTCAGAAATAAATATGGTATACAGAAGTTGTTGTTTCATTTCATGTTTATGGAAATTCACATCAAAGATGTTTCGTAAGATAGCTCGCAAATGCATGTATTTTATGCTATAGGAAGGCGTAAACGATCGAAGATGCAGTTCCGAGATAAAGTGAAAATCCAAGACCCCTAGGGCATGGGGCAGACACACAACCCGGGCAACATTACGACTCGAATGACGTTTCTTAGCAGGGACTGAATACCGGTTAATTTACTATGGGAGTTATATCGGTATAATAAAGGTTTTTGTTAATATTCTTTCGTTTTATTCATATTTACTGAAAAAAATTACTGTGGTAAGTTTAGTTTGTATTACTCTTTAAAACTAATATCATGGTATCTCAGTCAGACACGTATTTTAGAAAATGAAAATTAACCGGTTTCAGTCCCTGCTTTAAAGTACTGAGTTCCTTTTTACTGTTACTACTTAGAACAAAATAAGTAGTTGCTCGTAACCTACTTTTTAAAATACTTATAATGTGACGACAGGTAACAAAATTGGCTGGACTCGCATGATGAGGGCGGGTTCACGCGCGGAGAAGCGGGAGAAGGGTCATGTTTCGAGACATGTTAATGCGCCCGGGTGGTAGTTTTTTTTAATGGTAGATATCGACAGACGAGCATGAGGCTCACTTGATGGTGATAATGATGCGCTGTCGACGTAGCTTACTTCGAACATTCGGAAATCCATAGACTGAAACCGAAACGCGCAATATGTACTTCAAGGTTTTTCCATCTATCATATGTTTCACTGATCAGCCCGCCAGCCGATCAAGGGATATCTCGCGGACGAGTCAAGACAAACTAAGATATCTCGATATATTATCTCGACATCGACAACTTTGATAGACATCTTAATCGACAAATATCTCTTCTTTAATATTAGAAGTCGATTAAATAATCGATTAGAACACGAGAAAACTGTCGACAAAATTTTGTCGGTTTTCATGCTAGGCCGGCATTTCTATTTACAGTTGATAAATTTTGTATCCTGCCTGACCGAAAGAATATTTTTTATCTTGTGTTTTGGTGCCACGGAGGCGGTCTAAGTTAAAAATTAAAACACCAGTAAAATTAAAAGAAATTTATTCTTAAACTAAGATAACACTTGGTCAGCTATCCTCAGTCTTGACGTCGAGGCATCCGTATTTCTCGAGAAGCTCCTGTTTCTTCCTCCTGAGTAACGCTTCTTCCACATCCTTTTGAGAGGGAACAGCGACGTGCGACACGAGTTTCTCGCCATCATCGTCCTCTTCTATCCTCTTATCATCAGGCTATAAATATTAAAATCGTTTTTGTACTAAATACTTGATTAAGTACTATATTTATTTCTCTACTTTATTCTCTTAAGTATTTATTCTCTACTTTACACATAAAACACAGCAATAAATTGATGTGATTCCAATATTTTCCAGATATCTCGGAATCATAAAAACAAGGACAAAAATATCTGTTTCTTTTAGAAAAGAGATTGAAAGTCCTCATCAAAAACTTGCTGAAAGACAAACCAAAACATTATCTGTGTATATATTCTTGTTTTTGTTGATTTTCTAAAAAAGTACGGAATCAATTTCGATAAAATTTATATGGGACCACCTCTGACTGAAATATGACCTACCAAACAAAAAAATAATCATCCAAATTCATGCATAGCTTGCGGAGCTATCGCGTAACAACATACAAAAAAAAACCATAATAACAAATGAAAACGACAATTTGTAGACTCACATCTTCCGGATAGATATTCTCTTCCTCAGGTACATCTTCTTCAGTGTTCTGTTCTTTATTTTTTTTCCATTCTGCTACAACTCTTGCTATCGCTATAACATCATTCAAAATAACAAGTTCATATTAGTATCTATTTAGCATACATGAAAGTAAAAGTAGATTAAATTCAATTTTAAAAGTTTAGGGACAAAATTACCTTAAGATATACAAACAATATCGATATATTATTTGTATATTAGGGAATTGTCTTTCTCTTTGTTAGATATTAATAGACGAGCATGAGGTTTAATTGATGGTCACCGAACATCAGTCAATGATGTGCTGTCAACCTACTTTTTACTTCGTGTGTTCGGAAATGAAAAGACTAAAACCGAAACGCGCAATATGCACTTCACGGTTTTTCCATCTATGACCAGTGGTTCGATACCCGGTCGTACCAGTTATCAGACGTGTGGAAGCATGCTTACAGTAAATTATAAACATGTCATCCCGGTGGGATTCGAACCCACAACACATCGATGCGAACGGCAGGTGTTCTACCGAACGCGCCAACGAGCCAAATTTTTATTTGAAACAAATATCACCGCCGTGCTCGAGGAATACTGTAGAATCTAATTGGCGAATACCATATAATACCATTTAGGTAGCTAGCAAAAAAATTTTTCTTTTTAATATCTGATTTTGTATTTTTATTTCTTCTCATTGTTTGTTTGTTTTGTGCCTAATAAATCTATTCTTATTCTTAATATCCAATTGTATACCATTTACCTTCCTTCTCGGCTTCTTGTTCGAGTGGCACGAGCAGGCCGTCGTCGTCGTCCCGGTACCCGTAGTAGTCGGCGTCCACGTCGCGCATGAGGTCAGCGCGCGTGCGGCGCGGCGGGGGCGGCGGCTCTTGTTCAAATAACTCGCGAACTCCTGCGCAGATTCATTGTATACACGTCTAAGGAGCTACAACCCATTGGGCTTTGGTCTTCCGGCCTAGCTGACAACCGCGACAAAATTTTGTCGACCGTTTTCTCGTGTTTTAATCAAAATCATTTATTAATTTAGGTAACACATAAGTGTACATGAACGTTAATAAAAAATACATATTAAATGCTTCTAATTTTATATTTACCGCCAGTTCTCAATATAAGGGCGTAGAACGGACGAGAAGAACTGGTAATAAACTCTCCGCCACTCTTTTTAATCGCCAAGTTTTTGTTTTAAAAAATGTTTGTAAGGCGCTGCAACCATTACACCATATTCCACATGACATCTTTAAGTATTGTATACACATCTAAGAAGCCAAAAAGTATTGGGTGATCCTGCCTGCCTGCAGCCTGATCGAGTATTTGCTATTACTATATACAGTTAAAACCGTTTATGACGACATCATTTAGAACAATATACCGGTTATAAGGACCAAAATCAAAGGTCCCAACTGTACTTTGTACTTCGAAACATCCCCGCTTGTTATGACTATCAGTTTTTACGACCAAATATGAGTAGGCCCTTCGATGTCGTTATAACAGATTTTGACTTTATATCTATTATATTGCAGCAATAAATTAAAAAACGTGTAATTATAAAAAAGTCAGACTGAGCCTACATTGTAAGTGAAATGGAACGTTTTAATTAATTTCTATTGACTTCTTTTCAGGACAACACGATTCAATAGGCAATTTGCAACAATTTCGAATTATTTAAAGACAGGTTAAAAAATAAGTGTGAGAAAATTTTCCAACATATATGATAAAAAGCTTTTTTTTTTAATTATAACAAAGGTTAACAGAATAACTGGAAGGTATACATTATACACATTAGCAGCCAATTTGGGACTTTTTCAAAAATAACAAATATTTGTGCATATATCTCAAAAAAATATTAATTTGGCAGTTAATGTGTTAAGAAACAAAGATCTAACCTGGTAAATCTTTCGCAGCGCCAAAATACTTGTATCCTCTATTCCCCGGAACTTCTTTCCCGTCCTGATCTAACATTCTCGGCCCGACCCGCGCATGGTCGGGCCCGCCAAGTGACTTAATCTGCACTTCCCAGTGACGCTTCTCTCTCATCAACTTGTTTATTTCGTCATTCAAATCTCGTATTCGAAATTCTCCCAGACCGGCTGAAAACCAAGAGATATTTTAGAAGAAAACAAAAGTTTTTTTTGTTGCAAATTCTTTAAATAAGTTTCGCCTAACATTAATATGAATAAAAATACATCAAAATAAGTGGTCAGAATTTTAATTTTCCCCGTAATATCTTTAATAATAGCAAGGAAACGAAGATTTTGGATGGTGTCACTTTTTGTTCTTCTTATACTTCTTCGAAGTCTTGCTCTTACTCCTCTTCATTTTCAAAACGGTTTTACTCTTCCCCTTTTTCTTTTTATTCTTCTTGACATCAGACTTAGATGGTTTACTTTTAATCTCGTCGGAAAAACATTGCTGGGCAGAATTATGGTTGGTCGGTGGATGCTGTACTGGAGCCTTTGGAGTAACCAGCTCTATTTCAAGATCAGTCTTCTTATCTTTAGTTTCTAATTTTTTTCCTATTTTAAGTATGAAAACATCTTTTTGAGGATGTATTTGTTTAACCATATCTACCGGGACTGGACAATTGCTTGGTGTGATGTTAATAATCTTTCTTTCCTTATTTTCATGACGTCTGTCGAATGTTTTATGAGTATACATCAAGTTGGATGTATATGTGTTAGATGTTTTGTCTTTAGGCAGTTGAATCTGTATTTGGTCACCGGTGTTGTATGGAGTTTCTTCGCAGGTGCATAGTTCTTGTATTCTGTCGTATTTTCCCATTCTTTCGATTTTAGTGCTTTTTGGCACTCTAATTTTTAATTCATTTGCATTAACTTTTGTGAAAATTTCGTCATATTTTTGAAGTCCATCTAAAATAATATAAGATATGTTGTTAATTTAGCAGAATAATTGATAATACTAGCCTATACGTCAAATTAAAATACAAAGTAAAACTATATTTCAAATTAAAATTTTACCTTGTTCATACTGATACATGTTTTTATGTGGTACATCGTATCTTCTCGTGAATGTCGGGGATGTACCAGACAACTGTGATTCTGGACTTTCTGCCCTTCTAGAAGACATGGTGTGCATACTTTGCGGTACCTCCCTTCTCGTCAGTACATCTTCGTCCAACAGCACCTTGCCTTGGCAATCCATTTCAACATTCTGACACGAATACAAGGACATTCCATTATCCTCCTTTTTGAGATATGCAGTTGTGTCTTGAGATTTTGATGAAGCACTGAATGCCGTTGTGATTTCTTTACCAAGAAACGACATTCGCGCTGTGATCTCTAGCATTCCGATCGAATCGCTGTGATCGCTGTCTCCGCAATATAAACAAAACATTTGTTTTGAAAGTGGTGTTGAAGTCGTACATATTATATTATCTTGAGGTTGCTCTTCTGTCCACTTTTTACATAATTCTTCTCTTAGATTCACAAATTCTTTGGTATAATCCATTTTCGTTTCAGCAATTTTGGTAACACAATTAGAGCAAGGAGGTTGTTTAGACAATTGCAAATGTATAACAAATTCTTTTATACTACAAATTTTATCATATGTCATAGCAAATAAAATTGATTTCCCAAGATTTAAGTGGCTGAAATCAACAATTTTTCCATATGATGTATCATATAGAACTATTGGTTGCTTTCCAAGAAATGTTGCAGCGATAACAAGATTATTATAATCTAATTCGAAGCAATCACACTTCATGTAAATTCTGTTTATAATAAGTTCAATAAGAAACAAGTGGTATGGAAAATTAACATCTTCTGTGTCATCTGTAGAAAGCTCTTCTTTCGTTTTAATTATGTCGTCACTTAAACTTTTTATGGATTCTCTTAAAGCGTTTGCTTCACTTGTTAATTTCCTCGTCATGTTGGCTATTTTATATATATTACTCATTACAGGAATTTGCTTGTCTTGTGAGCTATTTGAAAGTTTTTTAGAAGAATCCTTTAGGTCTTCATCTCGTTGAATATCAGCTAAAAGGTTTACATTTTCCAGAACTGGCGGAGATTTAAGGCTCACACTTTTAGGGCTTTGTGGGCTTGGTATTCTGTGCAATTTGCTACTGTGACTGCCTTCACTTTTAATGGATGTCCGAGGGGTGCTTTTTTTTGAAGACTGTGGACTTAAATGTTTTTTAGGGCTACTTGGTGTAGGTATTGGGGATTGTGAGGTTGGGGAAAGTAACAACTGATTGTCAATAACTGGCGATACCGGCGACACTTCCATTATTGATTGATTTTGTGATTTTACAATTGATCCAGTTTGAGAACTTAAACTTTCTGCATCCTGAGTTATTGTCATAGTGTTTGGTTCATCGGAAAATATCTTATCCATGGTATTCTTGAAATTTTTAAAAATTACATAGTTCTGAAATTAATTTTGTGCTAACTCATTTCAAAAAATCATTCCATGGCCTCATGGATTTCATTTAGAATTCAAATTTGAATAAAACATTCCTAAGAGGAACAAAAAACTGTTCTATTATATTGATTTAGTACACTGCTATAAGATCCGTGAGCATGGATATATTATTTTATGCTCATGGATCTTATAGCAGTGTACTAAATCAATATAATAGAACAGTTCTTTGTTCATAGACATCATTTATCCATAGACATCAACAACAAATTAGTTTAGTTCTTACCTCATGTTTACTGATTACAAATAATTAACCTTAACCAAATAAATAATTACACATCTGAAGTTTTTTAGAATTCAAGACCTTAAGACAGGGGTAACTGAATTTTTTTTTTTACCATTTTGAATTTGTGCGACTTTTTTGGCAATTTCTCTAACAATTTGCAGTCGCCACTTTTCCGCTTGTGGTAGATCATTGCATTCTGATGCGAGGTACGGCCGCCGCTCTCGTTGACCACCCGTTTCTTGGACCTGTGCTGCTCGCCATCGAGCTAATGTTGTCCTATGAATAAATCAAGTTTTGTTTTAGTGCTTGTTGAGGTCTATTAATATATTTCCTTGGAATCACATATTATGCCTATTTGTTGCTCCACTTGAGACAGACAAAAAAAAAGAAAAGACACATTTGAAATACTTATGCTACTATTTTTTTTTTATTTTCATTTGTTTAAGGTGAAGTGTCAGAAGAGAACTTTTTATAACAATATTATCTAGATTTAGTTAAAATGAGGTCTTTGGAGAAACGGCAAAATGCAGCACACTTCTTTATAAGATATTGAATAATTGTGCAGATTGTTCAACCCTTTTGTCCCAGATTGGTTTATGTATATCCTCATTTAACTGCTGACTTAGCACTTAAGCCCCTGCCACATAAAATTTTCCAAAATGAATTATGTTCTGAGCTCCATAGTAAACTCCTACTACTTTGTTTAATTTTACTAATATACTTTTTAATTAGATCATCACTATTGATAATTTTAAAGATTTTAAAAAACAAGTTTTTATTATTTGGAAAATTTAGATTTTTTTTTTTCCCTTTAGATTGTATTGTACTTTAGAATTAGTAATGTGGAGCCTACCTGGAAGTTAGTAGTAGTCATAAGTATTAATATTAAGTTGTGTATCAAGTTGGTAAGCCTTAGATAAATAAATAAATATTTCAGGCAATGTTTACTAGACCTATAAAGAAACATTGTAAAGCAGAACATAGGGTATGTTTAATTGGAGAACTAAGGTCTTATGAGAGACTAATAACACATGGTTTCATGATGAATACATTCCAAGGAAACTAATTGTGAAACAAAATATATATGTTTTACAGTTTTTGTGAAGTCTTTGTCTACATAATATGTCAAGTTGGTTTTGTAACAAATTATATCAAAATAAAGTTCCAGTTTTATCCCAATCAATCCTTTCACACTTATATACTAAGAAGATATATCTTTTATCAAATTGTTATGTAGCTTTTAAGCGTCATCTTTTAAGAAAGGAAGTTTTTACCCATAATATAACATAAATGTACACAGTTACCTACAATCACTAGAAAAAGTTATTTTATTTAATTATTCAAGGTACTTACATTGCCTTTTCTGCATTTCGAGCCTGGAAAAATGAAGATATAATGTTAAACACACTAAGACAATAATTGGACTCCCTGACATTTTAAGTTATAGTTCAGTTTTAGCCAGACCATATTATGATGGACTTGAGTTAAATACATTGTAACATCAACATTATAGGGTGCTGATTTGCTTTTAAATGCATAATCTATTTATATATTGTAATTGTGTCCAAATATTATTGTTACACAATATTTTACAAGATATGCCTGATAGCTTCTGAAGTAATTAATATTTTATGATTTTTAAGAAGTTTCTCATTACAATGGGATAACCTTTCATTAATAAATAAAATCACTAAATGCTTACCATTGTTATAAATATGTATGTCCCTCAACTGAAAGATAAAGAGATACGGATCGTAACCAGACAAGTTTATGGTGTTCTACTTGAATAGAATCGAAAATATTAATAAAAATTAAAGTACATAAACAATATTACATACAATTTACAATTGAATTATGACTTTGACAGGAAGTATGGGAGTGGGAGTGGGACACGAGTTAATGTTATGACTTATGTCAAATGCCATTACCTTCACAGATGAGTAATATGATATGTCAATGACCAGTTGTCAAAAGGATTCCTAATGATGCCATCTTCGAAAGTCAAAGCGCCTTTCCAATTAAATCAAATTTAAGAAATATATTTAAAGTCCTTGGCATGAATAGGAATAGGAGCCAGAGTGACGTTTAACAATGTAAATTGTAAATACTTAGCTTGAATATTAATTTATAAAAGTAGGTATATTATACCTATTATATAAATTATAGTTTAATTTTAATCTGTGGTTGTGGCTTTTGATCTTGGCAATTTAATTTTTGTTTGGATAGTAATCTGTGGATCTGTTGTCAAATGTCACTTGAAAAGTTGAATCATCAAAGTGGCAAATTACAAAAATAAACAGTTTGTACTAGTATATTTTTCCTCAGATTAAGTACCTATATTTTTCATTTTCAATTTTGTAAAAATAAAATCGTAATATCAAATTCAAACAATAGGTACCGTAGCAGCGAAATATAGTTAATCGTAGCCTTATACGTTTTAAATCAAACTTTAGCATTAAGTCTCCCGACTATTACATGCAGGGCAAATGCAACTATTTGAAACAAACATGGAATGTGCAAGTTGTCTATATTTTCGTTGGAGTGACTGTCCTCCCGATTTATTATTCATCATCTTTAAAAAATTGAATACTGATGATTTAGAAGCTTGTTTTAAAGTGAATAGAGCTTGGAGGGATGTAGCAATATATTTCTGTGATGTAAGTACTAATTGTTTAAATTTCAGTAAATAATAAATATCAGTTAGACTTCTGCGACTAGCAGTTTCTATGTAAAATTTCAACGTATAAGCTTTCTTAATTTTTAACACCCTATTCAAATTCATATTAACTGTCTTAGCTGACTAATTCAGTATCCCAAAAAAAAAAAACAGCTAAGTATACATAAACCAATAGCTGATATTAGAGCTACTTATTTAAAAACATAGAAAATAGTTTTATTTTAAAAAAATCAGCTCTTATATCAAACAGCATATGAGGTTTGTTTTGAAATAATGATTATTAGTTGCATAATTTAAATAAAATACTGTATACCGGATTAAAACGCGATTTATTATTTAAATTATTTATCCCAACGTTTCGGATGCTTTTCAGCAACCGTGGTCGCGGGAGACCACGGTTGCTGAAAAGCATCCGAAACGTTGGGATAAATAATTTAAATAATAAATCGCGTTTTAATCCGGTATACAGTATTTTATTTAAATGTGTGATACTCGCGTTAATAAAAGACAATATTAGTTGCATAATTACTTAACAACTGAAATAGTTATTCTAATGAGGTTTTATTAAATGTTTCATTTTAGCATTATCAATTATGGAAAGACTTAGTTGAAAAATCTATGTTTAATAAAGGAGCACATATAAAACATCAATCAAAAAGTGACAGTTACAAAGATATCTATTTAAATAGTATATTATGGCAAGACATCTCATTGGCTAAATACAATATAAGTTACCATGGGTCAGAGTATGTTAGACTCATTCATGTTCATAAAGGTATTTGTTTGTAATATTGATACTAGCCTTAAATATACAGCCAGGAGATTTCTATTATAACTGCAAGAAAAAAAATGTTTCAGACTAACGGTCTTATTCATAAACATATTATAAGCTCGATTTAGTTAAAATATGTTTTGCTTCTTTCGTTCTGTAGTCTTTTCATATACGATAGAGCGAGACAAAACATATTTTAACTATATCAAGTTTATAATATGTTTATGAATAAGCACGTAAGAGTGTAACAGTGACTTACTACCACTGAAAATGTTTAGTTCAAGTCGGAATTTAATTTATAAAAGTCAGTTTAACAGAATATTACTTATTTGTAATTATTTACAGATACATTAATAATAATCACCACCAAGTCTGTACAGTTATTAAATGTTGAAAATTTGAATGTGTTGAAAAACCTTGATATTTGTTGTAAGTATATGATTTTTAAAACATGTGTATTAATGGCTTTGCATGGATGCAATGTAGATGTACTATACACAAAAAGTAGGTGAAAGGTGAAAGACATTTTTAAATCGGTCCAGTAGTTTTGTGTTAAATCGTAACAAACAAATCTTTCCTCTTTATAATATTATAGTAAAGATGAGATAAACGAACGAAAAAACCTATATTAATGGCCTGTTGTGTTAAGCTACATTTGCTCCTCATCCGCCACCCGCCCTAGGGTGCCGTAGCCCGCCCAAAAGACCTATAGGGCGACACCACTCCCCCCCCCACTCTACATACCCCGCCGCGATGAACAGGGTTCCTGGCACTGCCCACGAGAAATTTAACATATATTACTAATATGTGATGACAAAATAATTCTCAAATCAATGATTTAATGAAATTTTTATTTTAATTATAAGTATTGCCTTTTAACTACTTTTATTCCCTATACCTCCATATTATGTAGAATATATTTTAGCTCTTATGTCAACAAGAATTTATAAAGAGATATTTCAATTTTCATACCATTAAGACATAGTTTTTATAGTTTAATTAAGTTTTTTTATATAGGTATTGACTACCAACATAACACATATTTGACAGTAACTATTAATCATCCCATCCCTAAGGTTGAACCGACAGAACCATCTTACACTTTGATGGTAAGCAAAAATGATAATTGTCACTGCAGTGAGAGCGAATACGTCTATCCTATACCTACAACAAATCTGTAAGTATAATTCGCATTATCGTTATACCAAATACAAATATATACGCTTATATTTGAAAGATTATATATATAGTCTCCATCCTTTTTAAAGATCTGTAGCGACAGCTATGCGTCAGCGCGCAACAAGCGCTCGCTGGCTGTTTAATTAAAACAAATATTTATTACGTTCGAAATATTTCTCTGTGAAATAATTGAATTAATATTTTTAAAATATATTTTAGCATAAGGTCGTTAGTATATAAAGGCTCAAAATTACAAACAAAATATCAGTTACAAATCTTCTGTCTTTGAATAAACATCTCAGTGATAGCTAGTAGCAGTACTACTAATGTAGCGACAGCTATGCGACAGCCATCCAATTTAGTAGTACTGCTACTAGCTATCACTGAGATGTTTATTCAAAGACAGAAGATTTGTAACTGATATTTTATATGTTTTCGCAAGTTGTTCGTGCTAGACTCTCAGTTGATTGTAGGTAGGGCGACCTACTCACCTGTCTGGATTTGCCATATTAGCAATAAGACTACCTTATTTTCCTACCATTTTTGTTACGATACACAAGTAAATAATACTTTGTTTTAGATGGAAAATAGAGGAATCAGTTTGCTACTTTATAGACGAAAGTTTCACGGTGTGGAGATATGATTGCAACTGTGACAAACACTTACGTGCTATGGCTAGATATTACGGAGATAGAGACGCCGTCTACGGCCTCTCCTTATACAATTCTGAGCTTTATTTATACACAGTAGATGGCCGAGCTTTCCTTGTTGACGGAGAGAAACGACAAGTAAACGTGGCATTCCGATGGACAGTGCCGTCTATGTTCTGCGACTTGGAGTTGTACTGGTTCGACAGAATCACTGTTATCTATGGATGTAATTAAAACTTAACATTATAGTAGTGCCTCCATATATCAGAGCCTAATTAATCAAGAGCTTATATAAAATTTTTAAAGGCCGGCAACGCTTCCTCAAGACTCCTGGTGTTGCGGATGTCCATGGGCGGCGGTAGTCGCTTACCATCAGGTGAGCCGCCTGCCAGTTTGCCTCCTCTAATATAAAAAAAAAAGTTGCACTCCACTAACTAGTGTAATTAAATTTTGAGTTCAACCATGGGCGCCGCCAGGAAGCTTTCAGGGGGTGCATTCATATCATTGTGCTATTAACCCATTTTTTTAAAAATGTTATGACCAAGCGTTTGGCCGTTGCGTTGTTTCACCGATGGAGGGTGATTAGATGAAACCTATACACGTTTGCCTTAAAGCGACCCCGATTATGGCTCGACAGAAAGATGGATCTGCAGGGAATTCTGTTCCTAACAAGTTATTATACATTTATGCTATGTCAATAAAAATAAAATAACTTTTGCTGGATTTATTTATTAAATGTGTTATACTCGGGTTAATAAAAGTATATTATATCAATGAAATTTAACTGAAATTACAATCACACGGGTATTTGAGTATGTTTCTCAATCTTTGCGTATTGTTTTTACCTGACCCTGATGCCTGATGGATTTTTTATCGTAATAATCATATCTTGCTTGCATTATAAACAACTTGTGATTCTTTAAACCAACCAACCTTAGATGTGCTTTGGGATATGTCATTAGCAATGCTTTTACTCATTATATCATTCCAATCTATTTTATTATTATTTAAATCAAAATATGTATGCCTTTATGCCATACTAACTTTTTTTTAAATTGTAAGACTGGTTATCAGCTGCTGTCGGGTGATTTATGGCGATTTATACAATGTATCATTCCAAAGACAAGCGTTGGGTAAAAAAATGTATTATTACAAACCCCCGTTGCGTGCAAGTCGCGAGCAATGTCAACTGCCTTTATACTATTCCCGACTTTAATACTAGTCTTATTTTAATAATATACATATCTGTTTTTCAGCTAAAACTGCAAAAGAATTGTGGTACTCATATGACCCGAAAACTCAAGTAACATGTTTCATATTCCCCAACTTGACGGCCGCCAAGCGCCATGATAACTACTTACTTCTGGGCTATAGTAATGGATTGGTAAGTTCAATTTTTAACGTTTTAATCAATAAATTGATTTGCATGAATCTTACACCTATGTATCTTAGTGGTGGGTGAAATTACAAACTACCTATAGATTGTCTCGCGATGTTTTTAATTATTTGGCTGACGTAAGCAATGATTGTGAACACATACAAGCGGCACTGCGCGACAATAGAAATATAATATCGCGGTATAAGAACCAGACCGACAAAAAAATCCAAAATAGTTTTTCTTTATACGTAATTAAATAATTCTTAACCCTTTTAAATCCAGAATATGCCAATATACCGATATACATTTTTTATTCTTCAATTTTAGACTAGTATTAAAAAGCTAGTAAAATTTTATTAGCTGGTGGATTGTCAGAATCTGCTCTCATGTAAAATTGAGAAAATGTAGATACGTCCATCTCACTCTTACACCGCGATATGAACGTAGTGAAGATTTAGTTGAAAGTGGTTCGGCCAATGTTTCTCAAAAAAAAACATGCTATCAGTGATAATTAATATTAGAAGTTTACCTTATTTTTTACAATATCTATAATTCAGTAACAGGGCACTCATGGATTCTAATTGTCTTTTCAGTTAGACATATACAAATACAGTGAAAGGCATAAGTTCACGAAGGAGCCCGAAATACATTTTAATTTACAGGACACACAGGAATTTATGCCGATTCGCGATATAGAAATATATGAAGGCAACCGCACACATACTATCTTTGTTTTGATTGGTGAAAGAATTGCTAAAATTCATCGTACTCATCGTTCAGGTGATATACTGTAATTGTTGGGTTTTTGTTAGGTTTTAGAAAAGAAAATCAATTTTTCCGCTCACAAGCAGTACACATTTATTATTTATTGTTTAAATATGCTGAAAAGCATCCGAAACGTCGAGATAAATAATTTAAACAATATAAATAATAAATCGCGTTTTAATCCGGTATACAGTATTTTATTTAAATATTTGATACCCGCGTTAATAAAAGACAATTCATACGTGAATATTTAAGTTTTATTTTTTGGATTACTTCCTTATTTAAAGGGGTAATAGTTTGTTTTTATATGACTTTGTATTGTTATACAATATAATATATACTTTTTGTAACTCTTTTATATTATAAAATTTCTATGATAGCTGTATGTTTTCTTTCGTGAAACTAAAATAATCATACGTAGGTCGACAGCGCATCATTGATTGATGTCATGTGACCTACCTATTAAGTGAACTTCATGCTCTGAGTGATGAAGGAAGACAGAAAGATCTGTCGTAATTGAAATTTCACGCAGATATTCTACTAACGCCATCGACTTCTAAGACTTGGTTAATTTGTTAGTACTTTTAAAACTCTGGATTATGGCAATAATACTTAATCGTATTCTCTTGCTTTTTAATATGTATGACATGGGGTTAAATTATGTACTAGCGATTAGTATAAATATTGAGATATTATCCACTTCTCAGTAGATACGTTTCGATTATCCAAAAATAATTTCGAGAGGAGATATATAATTTTCTTGAAATTTAACCAAACATAAATTACAATAAACCCCATCTATACTAATATTACAAAGAGGAAAGATTTGTTTGTTTGTTACGATTTAACTTAAAAACTACTCGACCGATTTTAATAATTATTTCACCAATAGAAAGTTACATTATCAGCGAGTAACATAGGCTGTTATTAGTACATAGTGTATAGTACCTACATCTACATTAAACCCGTGCGAAGCGAGTTGCTAGTAGGTACTTTTTAATTTCTCAAACTCAGTACAATATTACTCATCTCTGGACAACACGTGAATTAATTATGTTATAAAAATAAAACAAACTTATTTGTATCTCATTTTATTAACCAATAATAATATATTTTTTAACTAAGTAAAACTTAAAATTGATTTTAACTTCGTCGAATCTTCTAGTTTTTTTTAGTTAAAACTGATGGTTTATATAGCTATAACAATTATATTCTCATTGATGTACTTACAATTAAAAAAAAAAAACCACATCGGCTTTACTTATAATCGCTTGCATTAGTATTATATTATCTAGGTATATCAGTCTCTTACTATTCTTATACACTGAACAGAGACAGAGCAATTTACGCATTGAATTTGCTTGAGTAAGGCCGTAAAAGTATATAAAGAAAACCTACTTTAAATACAAAAACAAAGTAATAAAAATTGTGTGCCAGACACAATAATAATTATACGATATGTACAATTTTATTTTTACATTTTATTCAATATAGGACATTTTATGCAGATCTATTTCTTCCTGATCTGATATATTACAGTATCATTTGATTTCGAATGATACAATTTGAAATCCTAGCTTTTTAATGTTAGATATCGACAGACGAGCATGAGGTTCACTTGATGGTGATACCTCAGCCACAGAACATCAGTCAATGATGCGCTGTCGACCTACTTTTTACTTTCAGCATTCGGAAAATACATTTTTGCGGATACATTAGTTATAACTCGGTAATAATAAATAACGTCACAATGCCAAACAGTATGAGTACCTAATGATAAACTTGCTAGGTCCCGTGGCGTAGTTAGGTGGATAAGGGCCCCGGTGCAAAGAAAAAATCGCAATGCCCTCCCTCCGACAATTTTTTTCAGTAACTACACAAAATTAATTGCAAATGATTACTAATTAAGGGCGCTTCCATTATCGGCGTTATAAATTCTCATTTAAATCTTGAAAAAAATTAAAATTCTTATAAGAATTTTTCTAGCTTCAAGAGCTGCCTCCCTCTCTTTATAAAGCTCAGGGGCCCTCTCAGCTTCAGGGCCCTGGTGCACTGCACCACTTTGCCCTATGATAGCTACGCCACTGGCTAGGTCAACGGTCAGAATATATAAACTTCACAGTATCGTTAAGCGTTACTAAATACATTTAGGGATGGAAATAAATAACCCATAACATATACAAAAGTGAATTATAGGTTTTCAACGATCGGTAGCATTGGGATTGGTGTAGGAGAATCCCCTGAATGGTTCCTGGTCCATCGATCGCAACACTTGCGGCTCGACGGCGGTGAGCCGCGGCCTCTCGCCTGTGAACGCTCGATCAAAGTATTGCGTGTCTAGTGGATGCCGCTGTGAACAAGAAATAGTTATAATATTCGGTTAGTAATGTTATATATTGTATCTTTTCCGAAAGAGTGGTTTTGTACGTTCTTCACGAACCTTACTAGAAGTTACCACTACTGTTATTAGCAGTAACATACTCGTCTTAAAATCCGTGAAGCGCAAAAAAACAAGATATTATCGTCTTTATTTTAAAGGTATGCTACAGGAGGAGGGAGTTACCAGAAGTGAGCAAGAAATGCTTACAGAAAATTATTAACATGTCGTCCCGGTGGGATTCGAACCCGCGACCCATCGATGCGCACGGCAGGTTCTACCGAACGCGCCAACGAGTAATAGTTCTTCGACATAGTATTTACTTTGTGGTACGAAATGAGAACGAAAGGGATACTGACTAGAGGTGTGTCGTTGACGGTTTTTGTGTTAACGAAATGAAACTGTTAATTACAAACTGATAACCTGTTAAAAAAGCAGCAAATTTTATTAACAGGTTTTGCGTAAATAAACAAGCTGCTTCGGATGATATTAGCGACTACGCGTTGAATGTTCGTTGAGCTAATCAGCGCGTTGCGTTCGAAAATCGTTGAATGAAACAGTTAATATATTAAACGGCTTTTTCGGTAAACAAAAAGCAGCTAATTCGTTAACATTAGAAAAGCGATTTAAAAAAGCTGCTTGTTGAATACTGACCACTCTCGGCTTGAAAGGCGCCTCGAGCTCGCGTCTCTCCAGTTTCTCCCAGTGGATGTCGTGGAAGAAGGCCTGCTCGCGCACGTCGCCGTGCATACACTCCGCCCCACCGAGCCTCGTTCGCGCGTCTTTGTCTAGCAGCTGTATAGAACATAATATTATGATACAAAACTTTCTTCTGAAAAATCTTACCAAAAGTTTAGAATTCCTGCCCATAAAGTGCATTATAATTCTATAAAATGAATAAATAAATAAAAAATCACAGACAGCATTCAAGAACTACATAGCTAATGACAGTAACAGAAATAATTTAAACTTCAGGGTTGAGTAGCGTTTGAGTATAATGACAAGATGTAGCCTGAACCTTTACATTTTCCATGGTAAAGTATACTATGAGTAGAGTAAGTTGAGTTTTGCATAGGTTTTTTGGGCGCCATGGGAAAAAAATGAAACTAAAAACAAATTAAATGTAGTTCTGTTTTGTAATTTTTTCAATAATTCACCGTACAATCGAATGCCTAAGATAGAGATAGAAATTATTTATCACGCCAAAACAAAAGTTATTTTGACCTAAAAAAGAAAATTATTTATGTTAGATATCGGCAGACGAGTATGAAGTTGAGCACTTGATGGTTGGTTATAACCCAGCCACAGAACATCAGTCAATGATGGGCCATCGACTATTTTACTTCGTGCTTTCGGAAATCCATAGACAGACCAAAACACGCAATTTACACTTCACGGTTTTTTCATGAGCATAAACCTGTGAAAGGGTAAGGGGACCCCTACCTGAAGTGACCAGACCAGACGTGGGGAAGAATATTATAAACATGGCATGTCGACGGGATTCGAAACCGAAACCCATCAATGCGCAAGGTAGGTTTTCTACAAAACGCGCCATCGAGCCCGTCAACTCTGTCCGCTTTCAGTTAAGCTACACCTGACATAGTCACTACTTGGATATAAATGTATTAAAACGTTTGAATGAATTTAAGGTGACTTTACTCACCCTTGTCAATATGCTAAGACTCTCAGAAGACAAGAAGCGCGGGTAAGACGGCATTTCGTTGCATATAGACCAAAAGAGTTCGTCCTCATCACAGCCGCTAAACGGACTCTGTCCTATTAACATTTCATACAGTAACACGCCGAATGACCACCAGTCCACAGTTTGGTTGTATTTGACACCTTTGATAATCTAAAAATATAATATACCAGTTTAAGACTTCATAACCAGTTTTTCATAAGAACTTCAAATCAAGTAGAGAATTTAAAAGAATAACTGAAACATTTTGAAGCATAAATTAAAAAAATAAATTCTTAGTTTATTTACTTATAATATCTAAGAATAAAATATTAACCTCCGGTGCCATATAATCTGGTGTACCGCAAAAAGTGTCCGCAGTTTTGTCTAAATATATTTGAAGTTTGCACATTCCGAAATCTGCTATTCGAACGTGTCCATCGAAGTCTAATAAAATGTTATCTAACTTTAAATCCCTAAAAAATAAATTTTAGTTATAGACAAGTACATAGTTATGGAAAAAGTTATTACCAATAAAAATATATTATTTTTTTCTCCTTTAATACATTCCTCAAAACTACGATTGTTACGATTTTTTTTTAAAAAGATCTTAATATTTTTCCATAGATTTTTTTTCATTTGCTCGTTAAACATTTCGAAGAGATCATGATAGTAAACAAAGAAAAAGGATACCTATAAACAATTCCTCTTTTATGTAAAAATTTAAGTCCTGAAACAATTTCTGCTCCGTAGAAGCGCGCCCTTGGCTCAGGAAATCTACCGCTCTGCTGAATGTGGAACATGAGATCACCACCGTTCAAGTACTCCATCACGAAGAACAGATGAGACTGCACCGAAAAAAAACGGAGTTATAATTAATATCACTCTCGTTATATAATATCTTTATCTTTAAAGGCCGGCAACGCAACTGCAAGTCCTCTGATGTTGCAGATGTTCATGGGCGGCGGTGTTCACTTTCCATCAGGTGAGCCGCTGGCTCGTTTGCCCCCTATATTATAAAAAAAAGTATCTCTGTGACAAAGCAACCTTTTAAAAGAGGTTTAATTTTTTTTGATGTAAACTCGATTACACTCATACAATCCTCACGTCTTACGATCACGATCATACACATAAAATACTTCTCATCCCAAAATAACTTACTTATTAGGAAACCTATTATTAATTCATTAAATTATTGTAAGTATTGTATTAAATAATTTATATTTGTCTACAATTAATAATTATTATTGAATACTTGAAGAGACTAGTCACATCACAGGGTCTAGACTCTAGACTTTATGTATAAATTATTATTATAATTAATTAGAAGAATTATAAATGCAATTCTTACATCAGTCTGGAAGGTAGCAAACAAGTGGCACAGGTAAGGATGGTTGGTGCCCAGCGCCAGGACCTTCCTCTCAATCAATGTGCACTCTACATCGTCGTCTTCCAATACTACATCTTTCTTCAAACACTTCACCGCGTAGTAGTACTCGGTGTCCCTTAATTCGGCTAGCATAACCTGCAAACCAGACGCGGTATGTTTACATGCTAAATGTTCTATGGTAGGAAAGATGGATTGTACGGATAAATGACTAGACCAGCCGGCCTACCATGACAAACGCGACAAAATTTCTAAATTTCGGCCGTCTCGTGTTTTAATCGATTATCTCTTTATTTCTTTCGGGTCTAACATGACAATTACACTTAAAACTCGACTTTTAATATCAAAAATAGATATATTTGTCGATCGAGATATCTTTTCTATCAAAATTGTCGATGTCGAGATATAATATATCGAGATATCTTACATCTTAGTTTGTCTTCTCTCGTCCGCGACATATTTTGTGGCGGTCATGCTAGGCCGGCAGAGCTGTCCAAGGCAATGGTGGACCGGAGGCAAAATCGGTATTGTTTCTTATTTCTTTTTGTATTGTTTAAATAACAACTTTTAGAAAATTTGCGTTTTACATTTTTTATTCGATGTTTTGTAAATTCTAAATATTTTACGGCCCCCGATTCTAAATACCTTACGTTAGTAAACTATTAAGTATATTTATTAGCTAGGGTTCCCATCTAGTTTGGACAGCCCTGGACTAGACGATGGATATCAAGGTTTGTCCGTTGAACTGGTTGTCTCTGTCTAACTGCTAATCTCAGTAACGTTTGCTTTTACAATGAAACTCCATCACTATTTAAATAAATAATATTTAGTCCCTATAAGATCTTCTCTAAAGGAGTTGTCACATCGAACAATATAATATTATGTTTATATTATGTAGTTTCATGTAGCAAAATTTAAAAGAAATGTGATCATCAAGAATGAATTTTCTGTACTTTATTTTCTTAACTGTATCAATTGTGAAAAGTATAATATGATATTATTTCGACACGTGTAGACACATATCCACACTTGAGACATAAATTATCGCTTCATATCGATGGAAATATATGTCAGACGTGCAACATATCATCGAAATACGGTCACTTCGCTTTCTCCAATTTGGCTTTGAGTCAAAGATTAAATTGACATTAAGTAGACACGGCTGTGAAGAGGCTCCAAGCTCTCATTAATTAATAATTCGATGTTTTATTTTTGGTTCATGCTTATAAATTGCGACTGAACCAACTAAGATTCATAGGCAGTTAAATAGTAAAAAGTGCCGGTGATAAGGGGGCGCGTGATGAGGCGACGGCCCAGGGCACCAAATTGTGGGAGGGGGGGCGAGGTCTGAAGTCTCCTTCCTCTCATACTGCATACATTCAATACCTATGCCTTACGCCCTGTACTCTACGCATATCGTAATCTAGCTACTCTGTTGATTGAAAATAAAACCGCTGGAAAATTTGATAATTTATGTTTAAAAAAGTCGATATTGATTACCTAAAGTCCGAACACCGGCACTGAAAGCTAAGTTAACTCCTGCCACGATATCATATACCAAATCATGCATTTATAACGTAGGCAGGCGCGATTAAAAAGAGGATTCTATTTGTTTGCCTACTGATGTTACTTTAATAATCGATTTTTTTAGTTTAAGATTACCGTTTTAATAAATCTCTCCGCGAGATAAATGGTGATGTAGCTCATGACATGTTTCATCTAATCTAATAAAGAAGAACATTTACATCACAGACGGTAGTACATGATTAATTAATTGTAAAGTTGCCACGTGGTATCTGACGTTCAAATGTTCAGTGATGTCAAAACCTAAAATAACCCAATATAACAGGTGAACCGCAACGTCAGTGGCACACTGCCATACGTGGTGTCACCAGGGTTATGGTCAATATGAATTACACTTATTTGTTTAACACAATGCAACATAATCGTGTTGTGTTTATTTTGAAATACATTTGTTAGTCTTATTTGTAACACACCAATCTGTTGATGCGATATCTACAATCTGCGCCTACAACTACACGAATTTTGAATAGCACAAATGAAAAATCACTTAAAATACTATCTATATACAACTTCTTGACATCTATTGTGTACTAGGGTCTTATGGCCGACCAGTCACCAGATAGTCAGGTTGAGGATCTTTTATTTAGATTAGAAGACCACACCGCAATCCGCATTGACGAAAATGCCCAATAAATGGGGAACCATTTTAGACGTAAACCTAGACTTTAATTTTATGTGTTCTTTTTTGTCCAAACGAACTTCGTCACAATTGGTAGGAACTTCCTACTAGGAAGATAAATAAAAATCTCGCATTATTTATGTACTTAACCAGTTATCAGTTATGTTCTTTGCTAATATGTAACAATAGTAACTAATTAGAAAGAGATAAAACTGAATACTTAAGTATATTTGTTTCATATAAATGTGCATTTTTGCAAGTAGGTACAAATTGCACGAAGCAGGGCAATAAATCATACCAACATAATATTTAAATTTCTGAAGATCTCGTATTGACCAGTATTCTAATGATATAAAGCGGTAATAAAGTTTCGTAAACGGTATTTAGTTCATCGTACTCTAGCTGAAGAACGATATAAATAATTTGACATTTTGTGACTCGGAAGCCAGCCATCGCACCGGTTGTAGATAATAATTCTGTTTTCTTTAGCGAATTTGAGTGAAACAAATATATATTTATTGAATTACAACGTACGTTTTACGATAATATAAATTCGAGGCACTTAAAACGCCCACCGAATTTACTACATGTTCTTTAAATCTAATAAAGTGATGTGTACCTACCTAAATATTGTGTTGACAGTATAAGATTGATGTTAATGTACATTTAGATAACATTAGAAATTATATTGTTCAATAAAGAGATGTTTTGTACTACTTAGGGCAGTAAGTATAAAATATAAGAACCAAAAATCATAATTAACAGCTGAAAATCTTATTCTTATCAAAAAATTAAATAAAAAATATTTAGTACGTCTTCCTGCCTCAGTAGCAGACGCGTTGCGGTTTACACCGAAGTGAGTTTCCCACGTTCAAATCCTAAGGATATAACAATTATTTTTTTGTCGAGCAGGACATAGAAGCAGTGGTGGTGTAAGACCTAAATTTGATGTGGGCAAGATTCATTTTGCGGGGCCCTCTGTCAGCGCAAAAAATGGCTTTATTGTCAAAATTTTTTTTGGCGCATTCGCGTCTTTAAAGTAATGCATAAATTTTCGGAGCGCGAAGCCCCCTTGGTCGCGAGGCCGTAGGCGGTGGCCCACATCGCCCACGCCTTACGCCGCCACTGCATAGAAGGCACCGACGGGCGACCGAATAAACTGTTTCGCAGCTACCAACGTATTTGTAAAGAAAAATGATATTCCCACCAGTCTCCGCTGTTTAAGAACACTATTTAAGAAAACTAAGAACTTTTCAATATTTACGAAAATTTAAATATCCGAACTTATTTCCAGATAAATAAGATTATAAAAAATACATAAAATAAATACATCAACATAATGTGTCACTGAATAAATAAAATAATTAATATAAGTTTATTATGCCACAGTAGAAGAGCTGTCCAGTGACCCATATTCAATCTATTTTTGTTACACAGGTAGATATTTTTCTACACAAAATCCACATACAATTTTTAACATTTAGTGAAAAGGCAGACAAATTGTTATTACTACATATACTATTTTGTATAAGTTATTCTATTTGAAATTGGAATGGGTGTGTCTACTCGAATAATTTAAAATTTAATTTTGGGTTTTATCCATATATAGTTTTCGAAGGCTCTCTACAAGAACATTTTTTGTATTTAGATAGAGCTGCAGAATTGAACTGTTCTGTCAATTATCAGTTCAATTCATCATGGTCATCTATCTCGAGTCGACAACCTGACGCGAATGCTATTGTATATATTTAAAGCTAAAAGACATGTTTTTTCTTGGCAAATTCCCTTGTTTCATTCCGTGAATTTATTTTGGCGGTGACACATTCATCATCACTACATAGTATAAAACAAAGTCGCTTTCTCTGTCCCTTTGTATGCTTAAATCTTTGAAACTACGCAACGGATTTTGATGCGGTTTTTTTAAATAGATAGAGTGATTGAAGAGGAAGGTTTATATGTATAATAATAACAGGTTTTCTGTAGTGTATTTAGTATCAGCATTGCACCGGTGCGAAGCCGGGGCGGGTCACTAGTATATTATATTTGCGATTTAATTGTTAGAAAGCTTAGGGAAATATTTTTATAGTTCTTGTTATTTTTTTTATAACCAAGCGTTTGTATAACCGTGGTGAATGTTTATATAAATAAAACGATGAAATAAGTACAATAATAATTAATTAATTGTTTAAGAATTTTGTGTATTGTTTGTGTTGAAACCAGGCATTGAAACCGGTTAATTTTTATTTTCCAAAATACGTGTCTGACTGAGATACCATGATATTAGTTTTAATGAGTAATACACACTAAACTGAACACAGTATTTTTTTCTAGTAAATATGACTCAAAACGAAATTATATTAACAAAAACCTTTATTATACCGGTTTAACTCCCATAGTAAATTAACCGGTATTCAGTCCCTGGTTGACACCTAAATGATGCATTTCATCTGAGTGTGTTGTGTGTAGGTACATGTGCCTAGGCATGCTGGCACCATCTCCAAACACGAGCAATTAGGTCAACGCTAAAACAATATCTCAATCGATACCTACAATCATGTCAAGAGCTAATAACAAGAAAAATACACCTGTATTTTTCTGGAAAACGGTTCATCGCAAACTAAAATTGACAACAGATTGGTCATATCAGGTTCAGTACTTGAATTATTCATTTATTCTCCTCTTAACATATAATAAAAATATAATAATAATAATCTATATCTTTAATATATAATTAAAGATCTTGATTTTAATATTTGATTACTACGTTCACTCTAATAGAGTGCATATTAGTAAAACAAATATAATGAAACGAATATAAGATGTTATGTTAATCCTAAAGAAAAGAGTTACGTGATTATAAAAGGAAGCTACTTTTAAATAAAATACTGTATACCGGATTAAAACGCGATTTATTATTTATATTGTTTAAATTATTTATCCCGACGTTTCCGATGCTTTTCAGCAACCGTGGCCGCGGGGAGACAGAAACGTCCACATCATCCGAAACGTCGGGATAAATAATTTAAACAATATAAATAATAAATCGCGTTTTAATCCGGTATACAGTATTTTATTTCAATGTGTGATACTCGCGTTAATAAAAGACAATATTAGGAAAATACTTGTTACGTTTCTCTTGCAGACTACATATATTCCATCAGGAAAACAATGGAGTAAGGAAATAATAAGAAAATAATTTTTGCTGATCATAAATTAAGTCCCGATACTATTTTAAGTATTTAATAGGTTAATCACAACAAGCTTACCTTTCCAAAGCTGCCTTTTCCCAAAACCTTGATAAATTGAAAGTCATCTATGGTGTACTTCCTGAAGCGCGGTATACTACGAGCTGGGGGTGTGAATCTACCCGTCTTCTTAAACAAGCCATATGCAGTCGATTGCTCTGAAAATTATTTAAAATATATAATACAAACATTTAAAGATTGAGGAAAACGAGAGGAAATTCGTAATGTTAATAAAAAAATATGTTTAGATTTTTTTTTACAATGTCGTTTATTTTTATTTTTGCAAGTAGAACTGTCAAGAAGCGTGTCTGTGAACCATTGTTAGGTTTTAAAACTACTAAAAACATTCGAATGGCAAATTTATACTTAAAACATTCGAATGGCAAACAAATATAAGGAAACGGAAGGAAATAATATTATGTTTGCATATTAACTTCATTGAAAATATTATTTTAATCAAAGCAGTCATTTTCCTCTATGTACAATATAACCCCATTTTTCTCCGGGGTTGCCTGGAAGAAATCGCTACTAAGCGATAAGGCCGCCCTTTGTACGGTATTTTATTTCTTTTTAGTGTTTTTGTGTGCAATAACGAAGTATTATTATTATAACTTATTTATATACATATTTACATATTACCAAAAATATAAATAGACTTTTTAAATTCAATCGACTTGTAGGTACGTAAACTACACAACAGCCGACGTAAAGTCCAGTAAACGACATAATTCTGCTGTATTAAAGTAGTAACCATTCATAATTACCGTAATCCATTTATTATTTGTTTACGTTACCGTAGTGTATGTCAGAATATTAGACTTGCAAACGTGCGGCATTAATTTTTGATACGCATCATGGCAAATCACGCGCTTCGCTAAAAATATTTAGCTCCGAGTGAAAAATACCAAGGTCAATGTTTAATTAAAACAATATAATAATATGCGACGAGTCTCTTGGAATATAGAAATATTGTTATTATAATAAAGTGTGGTGTCGAAATGAAACTCTGCTTTTAAATTATCGTATTTCTCAACTACAACTTTCATTATTAGCCAAATGACTTGAACATTTTGTAAGCACCTATTTTTAAAACTTCTGAAGGTGGGATGTCTCGTTAGCATCTTTTTGTTTTCTTAGTAAAATAATTTCCTTAGATTATTTATATGTCTAGATAGAGTGTCGCGCTGCAAACGACCTAAAACAAACAAGCCATGTCTGTTATAATAGTGTGCGTGACAGCTACGTCTTACACTCGCCATAAGTCATCGTGCGTTCCTAGTTGGCGTGAATAATGTTACCAGTTGTGGAAAAATTCATCTCAAAATAGGAAGAAATTAATCAAAGTCGAGTATATATTTTTTCAATTCACAAAAATATGTAGTATGAAAAAATAAATTAATTGGAATAAAACAACAATAATAACAATATTTCGAAGGTCGGAACTCAAGTCATTTTCATTCTTTGCATATAAACGTACCAATTAGTTATTTTAAAAACTTTTGGGTAAATTTTGAAGAAAATTGGAATATATAAAACTATGATTTATGTGGATAGATAAAAATAAAATCATAACTTATATGCAAATGCGTTTCAAAAATGTTTTTTAAATTGGAATATATAATATTATGTATATTTAAACTCATAACATTTGTTTAAACTCTATTAAAAATATTTTTTTTTTAAGATGCATCTTTCTTCGATTGAACATCTGACAATAATTGAAATAAAATAATGTATACCGGATTAAAACGCGATTTATTATTTATATTATTCAAATTATTTCGTAATAAAACGTCGGGATAAATAATTTGAACAATATAAATAATAAATCGCGTTTTAATCCGGTATACAGTATTTTATTTAAATGTGTGATACTCGCGTTAATAAAAGACAATATTATCTGACAATAATTTAAAAAAAATACCTTATGAGGCCACGTTAGAAACAAATAAAAACGTTTTGTTTTTTTTTAAACGAACGAAGGGAAAAAATTATCGTCATTAAACTATAATGAAATACAACATCACAGATATTTTTTTAATTTATTATTATTATATATATTGGCTTTTTCTAAAATTAAATAACAAAATAAACTTGGATTTCATATTTAAAACAATCATACCAATATCCTCAAAATTTAAAACAACTTAAAAAAAAATATTGTAAGAACGACTTCCAGGTTCTAAAAAGTAAAAAATAACTGAACGGGGGGTTTAGAGAGAGATATTTTCGTTTTAACTATAATTAGAGTTCATACCTTGACATATTTACTTATTAGATATTCATATTAATTTACTTTAATTTAATATAAATAATTAAATTAAAAAAAAAAACAATTAATATTAAACTACTTTTTTATTTAAAGTCGGTTAAAAACGGCACCCATGTCGACGCTAAATCTATTTCTAATATCTTAATGCATTACATACTAGGCCATATTTTTAAGGTATTTTTGGGTTCATAAACTAGCAACACACGCGTCAAACACAAAATGTCAGAAATAAATAATTATTTAAATTCGAAATATTTAAATGGCTTAATTTGCTGGAACTGATACGAAATAATGTTACTAACCGATGATAGCTAACTTTTTTTGTTGTTTTAGATCGTCCTTTGTAATTTTAACACACAAACCGTCATTGTAAACAAGAGAATTTTACAAACAAACTCGATCGTATCCATCGACGTCGCGACTGTTACTGAGCGCGGGAAAGGTATAAAGTGTCCAACAGCTGGACACAATATTTTTTGACGCGTTTTCAGCTTCGACTGTCTATCTAGACATATAAATAATCAAAGATAATTTCATTAAACGTAACGTGAACTGTGAAACTAAACTTCCAATGATTATATTATTACAAATCAATATAATTTTAAGATCAGCTCTTTATTACAAAAGTTAAGAATTATAGGCAGGAAATATTTTTTCACGAACGTTTAATTATTGAAATTTCTTAAATATTAATCTTAATCTTAATATATTATATAAAATGCTAATGTTCGTACGTGTGTCCACGGTTTTCTGTATCATACGCTACTTTGATCAACTTCCCCTTGGGATGGCAAATACCCCTTGGTCTCTAGGTGTGCATAAGGGAGTTTGGTCGGGGTGGGTGGAAGTGGGTGGTTGTGGGTGGCAAAAATGTGGAATAATATATATCTGTCCTTTTCTAACTAATGTAATCTTCCGTAAAATTCTGAAAATCTCGGAAATGATCTAAAAAGAAATCCAGAATGTGTGCAACTGATAAAATCAATCTAGAAAGTTCTAATAAACTTTCTGGAATGATCTAGAAAGTTGCAACAAGCCGTGCAATTATTGTAATCGATCTAGAATATTTCAGAAAGTTTCTGGAAAGATCTAGAAAGTTCCAAAATGTGTGCAATCGCTAAAATTGATCCGAAATGATCTAGAAAGTTCTAAAAATGTCTGAAATGATCTAGAAAGTCTTAAAATGGTTTCAATTGTTGTAATCGATTTAGAATGTTTTAAACAGCTTCTGGAAAGATCTAGAAAGTTCTAAAATGCGTGCAATCGATGAAATTGATACGAAATGGTCTAGAAAATTCTTAAAATTTCTGAAATGATATATAAAGTTTTAAAATGGTTTCAATTGTTGTTATCGATTTAGAATGGTTTAGAAAGCTTCTGGAAAGATCTAGAAAGTTCCAAAATGTGTGCAATCGGTGAAATTGATCCTCAATGATCTAGAAAATTCTAAAAATGTCTAAAATGGTCTAGAAACTTCCAATATGCCTACAACTTGAAGATACTTTACACCGTATGTTAAATGGTCGAATAAGTGTCTTATTATTTAAGATAGAAATCTAAAATATTTATCTACTTTAGAAAATGGATCCTTAAATATTTCTTATACCATTAAATATGCGATGTATTTTAACCCGAGCAACGCCGGGTCTCGCTGCTAGTAATCTATATATATAAAAGAGATTTCCACCTATATAGTCACTCATCACGATATCTCTGGAACCATAAGGCGTAGCGACTTGAAATATGGTAGGAATATTCCTTTCGCCGAGTAGAGGTCAGCTAAGAACGGATTTTACGAAATTCAACCCACAAGGGGGGTTGCGGAGGCAATTGCTAGTAGTTTATAAAATATTGGCAAAAAATGAATGCCATTTTTTTTCATCTTTAATTGTTTATAACTTTTGTAATTTTTTATGTGCTAATACATGCAGTGGCGGGACCACCATACAAGCCCAAAAGTCAGTTTTGCCTTATATATACAAGCATACAAAGAAAATAATAATATCCTTAAGGTAAAAATTATATAAGACAAATATAACTTATTTGAATACGTAATGATATAAGTTATATATAAACATTCATATTACGTTCAAGTCGGCATGCCGGGCTTTTGGGCTTGTATGGTGGGCACGCCACTGAATACATGCTTTTGGCACATTTTTCTAGGCGTCATTCCGGATCCAATGAGCTATCGCACATAATTTTAAGAGCAGTATCTCTATTTTATACCATTTTCAACTTGTCTTGTAGACTATAAGGTACAAAAACAAATGTTTGCATAAGACAGAACACAGCGGGATAAACACCTACGCAAGAACTGTAAAGTAAAATTGATCAATGAAACAGTGTTCGTCCCATGCTCTGCTTGGGCATTTCAAATTTAAACTGTACCAAATTTCATCAAAAATAGTTCGATGGTTTAACCAAGAAAACCTGGTTCTTTTCGAAATAAATATCTTATATAATTTCTTAGATATAATCAAGGTAAACCCAAAAATAGCCCAGTATAGCCCATAGGAATTACTTGACGGTAAATAATAAATGTATTAATTTAAAACAATAACAAACAATAAATATACCTACATACAAAGTTTCTGGTATCAATGAACCGATAATTTTACTGATACAAATACAAAGCTTAATAAGCCCTAAATAATATAGACTTATAAAAATATATATTATATTTGTATATCTGGAAATAGACGTGAGAAATTGGTGTTTTTATTGATGTTCGATGACGGTTGGGCTTACGTGAAAGTGTGAAAAGATATTGCTTTTTAATATATCTATAAAAATATTTATATATTTTTTATATTGAAGCCGCTATAAACGTTAATTTGGATACAAGTGACAACGCGCAGTATTGTTAGTATTCCATAAACATAAGTTTCAGCGCAACGCTGACGTATTTTCTTTGTATTTTATTTCCGTACTTCCTGAACCGCAGGACTTTAACCCGACCTCCTGTAATTACTGAAACGCTATTTATAAAGAACAATTCACAATAAAATAAAGGACTTATCAATTTCTGATGTCTTCGATCAACAATAATGTCAATGATAACATTATATAAATTATATTCTTTGCATAGGGCATAATATAATATGAAGCCTTTTTTGGCCCGCCGCGGCCGATATTGTGTTTTTATCATTTCGATATCACCTCACCTGCGCGATTCCTTAGAAACTTTCTACCTTGCACAACCATTCTAGAAGCGGTTTTTCCTAACCGATATGAACTGGGAAACTTCAAGAAGATTATTCTTTGCTTAAACATCGGTAACGTAGATGAAAGCCCTCTGATCCGTTTGTCCTCTTTTTTATATATATTTTAATATAAAATTTAAAAAATTCTATTATAAGGTAAGCAACTCTGAGATTGTTCATATAATTAAAAGCAGTTTCACAAAATCCTTTTATTTTTACGTTTGTTTTCCCGAGCGCCACTCGCGTCGTCCGCGTTGTGTAACCCCCTCCAAGTGGTATTAAACCAGGACCCCAAAAATTAATGGTGCAGCCTCTGATTCTTTGAGACCATTATATAAAGTATAAACCATGAGACTAACCATTATTTATTTATTGCAAAGTGATACAGTTTATATTATATTTCAAATACGTCAATAAATGGTAGTTCAACGCTTTAGTAAGAAGCCAAGATTGTTATTTGTACTCGGGTTATTTTCGAAACCTTTTTTGTGTGGAAGAACAAGCCAATAAACAAACTTTCATATTATATTATATAAGTAGCAATAACAACATACGAGCGTGATCATTTGAAGACTCAAACGGGTTGTGTGTTCGAAAACTCAAGACGACGATTTTCGTTCCCAAAAAAAAAAAAAAGCATTGGCTTGTGAATTTTTCAAAGCAACGTTGATAAACATTTTTTGATTACTTCGTATTAAACTCACAATCTAGTTTCCATTATAGTTCATTTACAAAAGTATTGGATCAGCAACCCAAAAACACTGTCTCTGAGGACTTTAAAGTGAATTTGAGATTTGTTCGTTATTCACTACACTTTAGTAGTCATTGAATCAAAGTCAATCAAAGAATTGATTGAATGCCTATCTAATATTATCTGCTTTTTTGAGCGATGGTACAGTAATTTGAAACAAAGAATAATAAATAGTATCAATTGCTATCTCAATATGGATTCCTGAAAGTCGTTTATTTAAAGCTGTTATCGATTTATATAGGAAAATAGAATATGTACTTTGAAAAATACTAATAAACGACATGATAAAACGTGAAAAGTAATTTAATTTGCGATTAATTATTCCCTCCTATTTCTAACTTAGGTATTTGTCTGCATTCTAGATTGTGATGAATATTTGATTGTGTTTGACTGTCAGAAATGATCCAGTGGAATAAGTTTTTATTATAACAGTGTGCTATATGTACAACGCGGAAGAAAATCCAGGCCACGATTAACAGTTTGAGAGAAAGTCCTGAAGCACTTTCAACATCGCTATTATTAGGCGGTTTCGAAATACAATTCGCTTTTTGCCAATTGTGTCAGGAAGCATGAATTTATTACGAACTAAGAGTTCTTCTTGAAATAGAATTTTATTAGGTAGCTTGTTTGTATGAACAAAAATAAAATATTTGAACATATGAGATAACTCACCTGAATATCGCTGCTGGACTGGTATGTTGGCTTTTAGTTTTATTATGAACTCTGTGCTAATTTAAATAAGGTGCATTAATAGCGCAAGCACATAGCAATACGAGTTATTGGAGGATTGCAGAAGTACTAGAATAGAAGATAATCACACCATCCATAAGAGCATAGTTTTTATAAAGCTCACCCAGCTCATGTTGTACGATGTCGTAGTTATTAGTTTGTGCAGGCGCTGAGCCTGACGATGTGCTGGGGTGGTCTGCACCTGTACATAGATTTTTAAAGAAGACATTCTTCCTACATCCCGCGAAACAAGAAACCAGTAACCGATACATGTAAAATAACTGTACCTAATATTTTGGCAACTTTAAATGTATAAGAAGTTGTCTATAGTAATGAATCATGTTTTTTTACAAATAGTTATTCCTTTTTTTGTTTTAACATTATAGTCATAAAATCAAATAAATCGCCGTATAACAAAACACTAAACGGCAATCGCAAATGTATCTATAGATAGGCCATGATAAAAATACTTTACGTTTGAAGTCTGGCCAAAAATCGCCATAAAAAATTTACTGGAATTGTAGCAAATATTTTGGTTGAATGAATATTGATTTCAGAATATTTATTGAAATGAATGAATGCTTCAGTATTTAGACTGTATGCCATTGTAAAGTAGGTAATACTTGTTAAAATATCAAACGAACTTAGTGGCACCATATGCTATAAGTATAGTGTTAATAAATCTTGAAAGTACCTACGTCTCCATTTAAATAACGACTCCCAGTCTAAATAAGGGTCAAAACATTTGCGGCAATTTATTCTGTTTGTGAGTAATTAAACTACAAATTAAAATAAATCTGTTTGTTTAATTTTTAATTACCACAGTCTGTGGTTATCATCGCGTACAGGTGAGGAAATGATTGGCCTGTATCCAGATACTACTTTAGTGCACGCCCACACTACCTAACATCCAACAACAAAACATGTGTACGATATATATGGGGGAAGCACTTATGTACTATATCACAGTAAACAGAAATTGCGTCTGTTCTAAACCAAACCCACCTCGTTTTGACGCTGTTCGCGAAGCCAAAGCCTCAACTAAAAGCCGCTGATTAACTCCACATAAATTCGCCGTCAGTTTTTCACATTTTCGATGGCAGTTTACATCGCAGTCTAAAACAAATAAGGGCGGATATGGCAACTACGAGAAAGGTCTAAACCTTTAGCCGCTACATTCAGCGCTTAAAGCCATGCACAAGCTTTCATGCGTTTAAGCTTTTCGTGTGGCGTGTGTATTATTTACACGTAATGATACGTATTCCTATACCTTACATGTACATTAGTGTAATGTTATTAAGTTTTTATTACTTTACCTTTTCGAACATAGCTGAATCCGGATGGGGACGTAGGTGCTGATGAGTCAAATCCAGAATCATTAGAACCGGTTGAAGTTCTACCGTCTAAATTATTTTCACACTCATTAAAGTCAGTCGAACTTTCACTAGATTCCTCTTCTTCTGATGACTCCTCCGATGAAGATGTTTCTGAGGAACTAGAAGAATGAATGACGCGAGGAGCTTTCTTTTGTAGTGGTCGAGGTGTCGCTATCAGCGGTCGGGGTGCAGGCACATCTTTTACTGGCTTTCTATTTATAAAAGGCAAGTTTATTCCCGCATTGGGAATGGCCTTTTCTATGTTAACTTTTTTCAATGGATCTTCAGGTTCTTTTTTATTTTCAGTCTTAATATTAACCGATAATCTTTTTTCAATAATCTCAGTAGGAATGTCTTTTTCCTTTTTATTTTTAGATTCGTTTGTAGCGTTCATTAATAACTTATATTCTGCCTTATTATCTTCGTTGTTATTTTCAGTTACCTTTAGGGTTTGTTTGAAAGCATCATCACTTAATTGTAATTGTGAATCCGATCTGAGAACAGAAGGTAGTTGTTCATCTTTCCATTTATTAATTTCGAACTCTGGCAAACTTTTTTCACATCCATCATGATGTTGGCTATCACAGATTATTGAAGAAATCACTTCATTATTTATGGAATCACTATTTAATTGGAACTCGCTTTTTTCTGTTTTTGAGTCGACATTATTAATCGCTTTTAAAATATTTATTTCTTCTGAATCTTTTGATACTATATCTTCTCCCTGTTGAGATAAAACCTTCACATCATTGTTTTGACAGATCTTAGGTTGCTCTAAATTTTCTTTTTTTAATTCATCCGAAGATTTCTTTTGTGGGCTATTTTCATCTATATTTTCAGTAATTTTTCGTACATTTTTAATAACCTTAAGTCCTTTATTTTCAGAACTTGTTTCTTTATCAGTTTTTGATGTTTCTAAATTGATAACGTCTCTCTTACTTATTGATTCAGAAGAAACATTACTTGGGCCTTTATATTGTTCTTGAGTCCCAAAATCGTCACTTTTTTTCATATTAACCGTTTTGGTTTCTTTAATGCATAGCGATCCAATTAGATCGGTCTCTTGGGTTATGTTACTTGTTGTTAATTCTTCCATGTTTTCTTTTTCATTCACAATATGAGCCGGTTCTTGCGTTTTATTTAAATTTAGAACTTCTATTGTTTCAGTAAATGAAGTATCTGACGAAACCTGTTTTATTTCTTCAGGTAAATTTTCATTTCTTTTTAAAACAGTAGTTTTACAATAAGTGTCGTCAGTAATAGGCTCATTTTTTGTGTCTACTAACTTCTGTACATCATCATTGTTACAATTTTGTCTTAAGTCATTTTCTTCTTCTTCTTCGGGGAACCAAAATTCTGAACGCTTATTCTGTTCACTAGCTTTTTCCAATTCTTTTTTTCTCTGAATTAAATAAACAGTTTCTCGTTTACCAATTTTTCCCCAAAAGTTGCCGTCTTCTGGTTCAGGTGAATCGGCATCTGAAATTTTTTCTTTAGGTTTAATCTTTATTTTTACACTTTTTCTGTGTCCGGTTGGGACAACATTAGTAGGTGCTTTTGTAGGTTTAACAGTTTCCTTTATATCCTCTATAACACTGCTATATACAATGTCTTTCTTTTTAGTTAATGGCTTTTCTTCTATTGTAACATTTTCCACAACAACTTTTAAGGGATTAGGTGGCGACGACACTTCTACACTAGATGTTATTTTTGGTTTTAGCTTCTGTGTAGCTGGACTTGAAACCTTATTTTTTATCGGAATTTGTTTTTCTTCTGTTATTAACTTTTCATTATTAACTGATTGTGCTATTTCAGATATTCGGTCTAATATACGAATATTTTCTCCAGATGTTGACTTTTTTAAGCTTTTTCTTTTTATAGCTTGTTTTGAAAACACTGAATGGTCTGATTTAGTTGTTTTTAGTGGACTTGGTTGATCAATAATTTTTCTTTTTTTTTCATGGGGGTTATTATTTGTATTTTCATTTCCAATTTTACTTACATCTAACGTAGCAGTACTTAAATTCTCTCTCCTAATCAAAGAGTCTAAAAGTGACGCTTCTTCTGCTAATTGCTCCATTGAACAGCGTCTTCCAAGTGATTTATTATTATCAATTGAGATAACATTAGGCGTTATTTCTATGGACGAATCCTTACAATATCGAATATTTTCGGGGAAACTCTTCTCAACATCACTGTCACTGTTATCTTTGAGTGTAAATTTTTCAACTAGCTTTTCCCCAATCGTTTTCTTTTCTTTTTTATTTTTGTAGGCCAAGTCTTCCGCCAGTCTTTCTCTCCATTTTAATAATTCCGGTTTATTATCCTTTTCATCCGTAAAATTCTTATTTTTTTCACTGTTTTCTGAGGGGGAACGTGTAGGTTGGCGTGGTGAATCTCTATCCTTTCTCTTTACTGTATGTAATCTTACTACAGGTCGATCGCGCTTTATTGTTGATCTTTGTGGTTGAGTCCTCGATGAAGAATCTACACCTGTATTAGGCTTTTCTCCTATTTGAGAATTTACTTCATTATCTTTTTGTGATACTGGGCTGTTTCGTCGATATTCTGTACCAACATATTGTGTATTTTTGACTTTACTTCGATATTTGTCACGTGAAACATCAATATCCGCAGTATTGATATTTATGGGTCGTGAAGTATAACTGGTGGGTATGGATACATGGGATGCATAGGTTCTCGTAACAGGTGTCCTTCTAGGACTGTTTATTCGAACGGGACTCGTTGTACCTTTTTCTGAAATAGTACTCAGTATCGGTGAGTAATTTCTGCCTAGCCATCTCGATGACAATGTCCTGGTGTATGGAACCAGAGATGAATGATTGCTATAGTTTCCACCAGAATTTAAATAAGATGCACTATAAGATGTTCCATAAGGTGAACTGCTATAACTGTAAGGGGCACTAGTGTATGATGGAGTTCCACTGTAATACATATTTGATATGTGTTCGGAAAAGAGCGGCATTATATCGCGTTGAACCGAGCTCACGGCTCGTTAAATCGGTAAGAGCGCGCACCGCAGACTGGCTTAAAGTCGTCGGCCGACGCTTGCGCATCATGCGCTCCGCCCACCGCTAATACCAAACGCGCGAGAACCGAGCCAGGTGATTGATGGATGACGATTTCTAGACAATAATAGATTTTTCAGACAATAATATTTTTGATTTTATAATTCATTGCTCAAACATGATTCATAGTTAATACATAACAGTCTCAGAAACTTTAATTGAAAAGAAAATTAATATCAAAAATTACAGAAATTAACAACATTTATAAATTCGATACAAAAGGTAATTTAGTTTTTTTGTTAAAATGATTTCAATAGTAGGATTTACAACGTGTAGCTTATTCGTAGCCAGCGTAGCAAAAGGTTAAATAATTTCGTAGATGGTACAGCCTTTCTATGATGATCTTAAACCGTTTTTTACGTTCAAATTTTGACTGTAAATCATTAATTCATTGGTATTAGGCACTTTTGGCATCTAAAAAAGCAACAAATAACAAGATTTAATAGACAAATCTTACTTTAACCAGGATATAGTACATTATGTGACAAAAGCTTGTAACTAAGATGGTGTGTGTGTCTTTGATGTTTTAATATGCTATTTAGTAAGATGTAATGAGTTCTCTGTAGATAAATTAGCGTGATAATGCCTGAATAACATTACATTTATCACGTTGAACATAAATGGTCTTTGATTTTCAAAACATGCTAGAAAAGTCCGGAAAATGCTTGCCATGCACCAATCAATCAAACAGTAAAAGCACTTAAAAGAAGAATCTTTATTTACATTAAGCATAAAACATAGCTATAAAATCTTATTGAAATGAAATGTTTCTTTATTTCAATTTTGATTTATTATTCACTATCAACACGCCTCGTCTTCGCACGGGTGCAATTTAGATTTAGGTACTAAACACAAAAAATACTCTCTGATAATGTAGCTTTCTATTAGTGAAAGAATTTTTAAAATCGATCGAGTCGTTTTTGAGTAAAATCGTAACAAACATACAAATCTTTCCTCTTTATAATATTAGTTTATTATTCATATATGTATGTATACACAACCCCAACTGACAATTCGGATACCCTTGCATTTGATATCCGGAAGAAGCTACGTAATCCATAATAATTAAATATTAATTTTATTATCTTACATTTAATAAAACATTATTTAACTAAAGTTTTCATTCTGTACATAAAGTCAAAAGACGAAACAATACTATGAGTTAAAACTAAGACTTTAAATAACATTCGGACTCGACCATTAAAACGTTTCCAGTTTTTTTTCGTAGACAAAATTATGTAGCGAGGAGCTATATCAAAGACTTTATTTGCTTTTCGTTTTTAATTGTGAATAATCTCCCGTAACACATATAAACGTAGATTAGCAAAGCACAATAAAAAAAAACAAAATGTATTTACATTCGGGTATGGCGTATTGTAGTTTTAAAAGTACGGAAAGTGCTTAAAACTTTCGGTTGGGACTCCCCGAGTTAAGTATGCTTCCCTAGCGGAAGGATTTGGAATATTTTCCCGATCGTAAGCAGGTTATGAAAACAGATTTCAACCATCCATATTGCAGTAAAAATCAAACATACTTGTACATTAATATTCATTCGTTCTCTACCCAATGTTATCTTTTAAAATTAAATCTAAACAGAATTGATAAATACCTTCACATTTAAGTCCCTGTTTAAAGAATCCATAGAGAAGTGCGCCGCAGTGATCGCAAAAAGTCGGGGACATAAATTGATGCGGGCGAAATCTGTGAGGTACATCCACCTTGAACCGTTCTCGCAGATACTGTGAAACAAAATATATTTAGTTTCGGTTTAATAACTATCATAATACAGTTAAATGTCTTCGACGAACACACGCAACCTACGGCAATCAACGGCTACGGCTTATTTTTTTGATCAGCCCGCCTAGCATGTCCATCAAAACTTATCTCGCGGACGAGTGAGAACAAACTAAGATATAAGATATCTCGACATCGACAACTTTGATAGACAAGACATCTCGATTGACAAATATCTCTACTTTTGATATTAGAAGCCGCCACTGGGTTTAAAAGCTAGTCGTAAAATGATTGAGGTAATATTGTCTTTAATTAACACGAGTATCACACATTTAAATAAAATAACTGTATACCGGATTAAAACGCGATTTATTATTTATATTGTTTAAATTATTTATCCCGACGTTTCGGATGCTTTTCAGCAACCGTGGAAATGATTTAATAATAATAATAATAATTTAAAGTACCTAAATGTAAAATTAGAAGCATTTAATATGTATTTTAATTGACGTTCATAAGTGTATATTGTGTTACCTAAATTAATAAATTATTTTTGAATTGAATTGAATATGGCAACTTTGTGACATTTCAGAAATCAGACAACTGTCATCTTCCTGTCTCCCCGCGACCACGGTTGCTGAAAAGCATGCGAAACGTCGGGATAAATAATTTAAACAATATAAATAATAAATCGCGTTTTAATCCGGTATACAGTATTTTATTGAGGTATAGAATACAAGCGATTGCAATACAACTTTGTTTTTAAAACGATCATTGTATTGCCTTATACGGTGATATGAGTACCTACTTGTCCTTATAATTATAATCATATTTATGCGATACACACACAAGCACTTGACAAATATAACTCACAAACCAAAAAAATAAAGCATATATACGAACATGATGATTTCCATAAAACAGAAAACATAAATACAGTTACAGATATTGCTGATAGGCCTGGTTAATGAGAAAGAAATGAGAATCAGTAACGAGGTGTTGTCTCGTGCATTGTATGTGTTTACCACAGTAGCATCAGAGTGTGCCGTGGAGCCAGGACATTTTCCCAGTAGCTTGTCGTGGCACCGTTTGTGCACTGCAGTCTGACAGACCACGCAACGGTAGCCTTGCTTGCCAAAGCCCCACAGGAACTCCTTGCAGAACGCACAAAACGTAGGCTGTCTGAAGAATTTCGCCACGAAACGATGCCCATGCACTTCATGGATTCTGGAAAGAAGGTAGACTTTGAAAAGCTTTGCCAGATTACCTCAGATGAATCATATTTAATTAACTTTTATACAGAGCAAACGTGATCACGGATAGGTACCGGTCACTCAATTCATATATTCACTTATTCAACAACTAGAAATACATCGCTCCATTAAGAACCTTTAATTTTTTTTATACTTTTCGCCTTCAGGGTTTTTATTTTTACTAACATTTTTTTATGTCAGATATCGACAGACGAGCATGAGGTTTACTTGGTGGTATCACCTCAGCCACAGGACATCAGTCAATGATGCGCTGGCGACCTACTTTTTACTTCGAGCATTCGGAAATCCATAGACTGAAACCGAAACGCGCATTAAGCACTTCACGGTTCTGCCATCCATGAACGGTGGTTCGTTATCCGGTCGGAATTTCGATATTCCTCCCACCCGATCAATGCCCGAAGCTACCAGACGTGGGGAAAACATGTTTAATGAAAATTATATACATGTGGTCCCGTTGGGATTCGAACCCACGACCCATCTATGCGCACGGCAGGTGTTCTACCGAACGCGCCAACGAGCCCCTCGTTTTACGCGATAACTCCGCCAATTATGAATTGATTTTTATGATTCTTTTTTTGTTTGGTAAGTCATATTTTAGAGGTGGTCCCATATAAATCGAAATTTATCGAAATTGATTCGGAGCTTTTTGAGAAAATCAACAAAAACAAAAGTACATACACAGATAATGTTTTTGTTTGAGGTTTTTGATTAGGATTTCCAACTTTGCGGTTGCTTGGAAGAGATAGCTATTTAGCTATAATACCGCCGTTTAAATACTTATTTATATTATTCCTTTTTTGTGTGACAATAAAGAATATTATATACATATATCTGTCTAGGTGTAGTCTTTCCTAACTGCGTATGTAGCCTTGCGGTCGCACGTTCATCCGTAAGAGCACACGTCCGGGATTCGATTCCCAGGTTGGTCATTAAGTATTTCTCGCTTTTAAAAGTGTGGAAATGGTTGGTGATCAGAGTTTGAGAACTTTAGGGATGTTTGACGCCGTTTGATCCCGTGGGCCCCATTATGGCGGCTTGAGGGGTGAGGGGATTTTTTTTTAGGTGTAGTATTTTCTCAAACCGTTTTTTCTTCCTACATCTTTGACATAACTTACTTATGGTGTTTGATGGCTCCGCGTCGCTGGGTGATGCGCTTGCCGCGGGAACGGCGCACTTCACCCTCAGCGACATCGCCAAGTCTCGCGCGTGGTCGCCCGCCCGGTATCCACTGAAATACATTTAACAATTCTGTAATTATAATAATAATATATATAAAAGAGATTCCCACCTATATACTGACTCATCACGATATCTCTGGAACCATAAGGCGTAGCGACTTGAAATATGGTAGGAATATTCCACTCGCCGAGTAGAGGTCAGCTAAGAACGGATTTTACGAAATTCCACCTACAAGGGGGGGTGGGGGGTCAATTGCTAGTTATAATATATACATAACAAGCGGACCCGACAGACGTTGTCCTACCAGAATGTTGGCTTCCAAAATAAAAATATATTTCTAGTTTAAAATATGCTTAAAAAAGCTATAAGCGAACGCGACGTGATCTGTCAATTGCGAAAGATGGCGGAGTTGTGATCCTAATTTATTTTAAAATATTTAATTTTCTATATTTTTTCCGAGATTTCAATAGTTATTCTGTTATTCGGGATATAGGCGAATCCAACAAATAAGATATCATTAAAATCGGTGCCGGCGTTCTAGAGTTATAAGTGGTGTAACTAACACAACTTTCTTTTATATATATACCTAGATAATAGATAGACAGATACATTTACATATCAAAACCACCCTTTTACTGTTGTGGACAGCTGACTTTCTGTTAATAATATACCCAGTGGCGTAGCTATCATATGGAAAAGTGGTGCAGTGCACCAGGGCCTTGAAGCTGAGAGGGCCCTTGGCTTTGGAAAGAGGGGGAGGCGGCTCCTTGATCTATACTGAGTAATATTATAAAGAGGAAAGATTTAATATTGTCTTTTATTAACGCGAGTATCACACATTTAAATAAAATACTGTATACCGGATTAAAACGCGATTTATTATTTAAATTATTTATCCCGACGTTTCGGAGACAGTCTCCCGCGACCACGGTTGCTGAAAAGCATCCGAAACGTCGGGATAAATAATTTAAATAATAAATCGCGTTTTAATCCGGTATACAGTATTTTATTTAAATAGAGGAAAGATTTGTTTGTTTGTAATGATTTAACTGTTATTGCGATATTTTTTTCTTTTCTGCAGTTAGTTACCCCACTGAATATACCCCATTAACATAGTATTGTTGATCGAAGATATACCCTCACAATATTTCTGTGTATTTTAATATAACGTAATTTTAAATTATTTATCATTCGTTGTTTTTATATTATTGTAATTGAGAGGTAAATAAAATACAACATTATTTATTAATGCAAAAACGCTGTATTAGGAGGTAGGTGGAATAGCAGTAGATATATTCCAGCAAGTAGAGATTATATATTAAATAAATATACAAAAAGATAATCTAAATATATATTTAGATATACAAAATACAACTTTTTTGTTAGATCAAACGAATCAATTATCATTTTGTATTTCCATATTGCAATGGGTACTCATTATTTACCAACGTATTTACCAACTATACATACAAAAGACGCAGCTAAGAAAATCTAAAAAAACAAATAGTGAAGACAAGTGAAGAATCAATGAACTAACTAATTCAATTTCACTTTTTTGTAAACAAATGAAGGAGACATTTTAAACTAAAACATACCCGAAAGAGAGAAGACATACTACGTTTTCAAAATATCTTGACACATCGCCAATTGGATCTGGGAGGTGACTAGACCATTTTTAACAATTCTTTCGGCATTCAGCTCTCTACTGCTGTAGGGACTAAACAACATTCGCTTAAAACTCGCAAGTTTGCGTTGTTCAAGGTGTTTTGGCAATTCTTTGGCATGTATTCGATCGTGAAAATCTTCTTGGGCAACGATGGCCAGTATCGATGAATGTTTGTCATTCACGGGCACGTTTGTTTAGTTGATAGACAGTTATATAATTTGACGAGCTAACTAGCTCGAAGCATCGAAACTTCGATGGGTCGGGAGTTCATATCTTGACAGGGTGGACATGTTTATTATTATCTGTTACCATGTCTTTCCCTTCACCTTCACTTCAGGCATTAAACGGTAAGGAGGACCGATGTGGGCCACCGCCTACGGCCTCGCGACCCAGGGGCCTCGCGCCCCGCAAATTTATGCATTATTTAAAGACATTTTTTGGCAAAAAAAATGCAGAGGGCCCCGCAAAATGAATCTTGCCCACATAAAATTTTGGTCTTACGCCGCCACTGACCGACCGGATAACGAACCACCGTTCATAAATGAAGATCCGTGAAGTGCATATACGCTTTTGAGTCTTTAGATTTCCAAATCACCTAGCATCGAGTGACCCTCATGCTTGTCTATCGATGTATGACATGAACGACAAAACCATTATTTTAGTAGCTAATTAATACTCTTATTAGCTGTGTTTAGATTAGATTTTTATCAAATAGTAGAAAATAAAGTTTTTGTTACCAATTTCATTTACCCGCAAGCCGCAACGTAGGTATAGGTAGATAGTATCTACATTTACTACGGAATAATTTTGTTAATTAGTCAATCTATTTAATTTGATGATGTTTTTTTCCTTAAGTAGGTAATTGCACCAGCTACGCCAAAACAACATAGTATTGTATGTAGATCGTGAAGGAACATCAAACGTTTAAGGCGTGCTCGGTTAGTGCTCTCTATTTATATCCGTGCATTTACTCGCTACTACGCCACTCAACCTTCATTCTTATTCGAACGTTTTACATTTCACCAGATTTAATATTATTGAATACAAATCAAATTTCACTAATGGTGTTTATTGAAATAGAGCCATAGATAGATCACATGACCACTAGTTTTAGTGATGTTGATCCTATTTAAAAAAATAAAACATAAATATTGTAAAGTTTACATTAAAATCAAATAAAGTGATACTTGTATGTTTTATCGTTTATACGATTGAACGTAACTTTTGACAAAAAATCTATTCACCAAATAGGTACTTACTTAGGTTCATAACAATGCCCTTTGATCTAGTTCAATTCTCTGTCCAGTAGTTCTTTTATCTTCATATGTTCGTAAACTTCCCAAAAAGAAAAAAAATACATATATCGGTCCTGTCAGGCCCTTCTCCCATTAGGAAGCACGTAGGATACAATACCAGTAGCGTTGTGTGCGAGCACAGATACAAATGTGTGTACGATACTCCGCAGCGATTAGTCTCCGGGATTCGCAAGATACTACTAGTGTTGCCTGGGCGTATCGTACCTAATTGGAGAAGGGCCTAAAGGTAAACAATACGACAGTCAACATTTTGACTGTAGTCTACATCACCCTTAAAACAATGACATGAACATTTAGGACGAATTCCGACTTATGCAAAATTGGACCCTTTCCTAATATAATTAGACTATGCATCGTAATTCGAACGGAAATGACTCATGACATTTTAATGTTTACATCATACCTAATTTGTAGATATAGACCTTATCATAAATACCTTACCTTTAGCATTTAATTTGTATTCAATCAATAATGCAATAAATTTGGAATACCGGATGTAGGAGCAACGTGTTCACAGAACAGAAGAAGTAAGTAAGACTTATTATTCCCTGTTCTGTGAACGTGTTCGTTGTTCAAAATAACAAATAAAACAAAAGTTGAATACAGTGGCGGATATACACATTGTTGGCGTAAAGGCTGTTAAAATTTTGCCGCCCTAGCCTCTATAAAATATGTGAGTTCCTTTATTTTCTAAAATACAATGATAGGGATTGTCTTCTACACTTCTCTGTAAGTCTTACTTTTAGGCGTGATTCCTATAAATTGATAACTAAAAGAAAAAAAATCGGTCCCCAAATTTCCCGCCCCTAAAATATGCCGCCCTAGATACTGAAGCCTACTCAGCCTGCTGGTAAATTCGCCACTGGTTAAATATGTGTCATCTATTTACACTTTGGTGTGAACTGAGAATATGGATAAAAGTATCTAGAAAATAATGTATGATTTATTGTGGTTTTAGTTCCTAAACCAATTTCATCTTAAGAACTTTATCACTTTCTTTATTATAGGATAAAGATGTGATTACAGGTATTAAAAAGAGGCAAATATGCACTAATTCTTTGTATATTTAATTCATAATTCATATTATTGTGCCCGAATGCTTACTTTTTTTGTGGTAAGAGTTCCTATAGACTATAGAGCATCGTTTGGAAACCAGGCAGTCGCGGTTGTAAAGGGTCGAATCTGTTCAAAAAGTAAGGCTCAGTTATGTTTATACCTTTAAGCAATTATTTTTTTGTTTAATACTATACTTTAGGAATGCTATTACTTTATTTTTAGACTTTTAAGGTCGCGAAACAATAAATAATAAAAATGGTTGAGAAACAATGCTGTGAAGCATTACTACTAATTACTAGTATAGTTATAACAAACTGATGTTTTAGGGTACTGTAAGCAGCAAGAGCGAGCAATGTTATTTGTCACCTGAAAAATGAATGAACTTACATTGTCATGTAGACGTTGGTACGCGGGAGGGCGGGAATTCGACGGCGCGGGCGAGGTTCGCCGGCGCGCCCCCCCGCCTGTGAATATCATCGGCTAACGATCATGCCCACGGCTGTCAACGTTTGACACCGCAAGCTGCTTCTAATGTTGCCAGCTTTCAAAATATTTGCCAAAATCTTCGAATTTCTGGGATTTTTTAAAACACACTCGTTCAACATTCACGGAATGCAGTTCAGTTTTTGAGACGAGGCATTGGGGAAGTGCACAGCTGGCAATGATTTTTTTAAAATAATTAAATCTCATTCATCTTTTCGAATTTCAGATTAAGTTCAACAAAATAATGGTATTATAGAAAACTTTTTAAAGGCTTCTCGTATCCTACATTTTTAAGTAAGCGAGTTGGCAACACTTGTGTACACTCACGCAACGTACTTCAACAAACCGCGTCCGCACACCGCGCACCTCCTCTTACCGCGTATTTATAAACGAAATTCCTTGCGTGCTATTCGCGGCCGGATACAACTTTTTACACGACTTTCAGCACTTACGACGTTCGGAGCACTGAAGAGGCGGGCTCCAGGATTGTCTACTGAACTTCGTGAGTCAACCGAAACGCCTGCGTTCTACCTATAGAACTTGAATACACGAATCTACTTTTAAACAATTTTAAGCTGAAAGCGAATACATTTTCACTGTAAAATTTATTTTTAGTTAAATCCGATGTTTATTGCCCTGTAGATTCCGACAATAGACCACGAAACATCGGCCAAGTGTTTTGAAACCGCTCAGACGACTTGATTGCGCGAGAAAAACATCAAAGACGCGTTTATTGAATTAAAATTAGACTTGTTAGATGATTTCATATTTGTGTTTTATTTAAGATCACTTTATTTCTTAATAGCTTTGAAACTTTTCTCTGCTACTTTAATTAATATTTAAACTCAATGTACGTGAAGAGAGCGATTAATTTATTGTCAATTTAAAATAACGATAATATGATCATAATATAATATATAATAGATAGTAATGATGCGAAAAGTATGATAGAATGAACAATCGGAATTGGAAACTCTAAGCAGTGCCGTAACTAGGGCAGCGCCGCGGTCGGCGGTGACCAGGCACAGACCTTGGAGGGGCACAGAAATGACCAGATTAGGACGACACAGTTTTCACCCTGGGCACAAAAACGGTTAATTACGACACTTATTCTAAGCTACAGCTGAGGTAAAGCGATCGGCATAATATCGGATCTTCTTCAGTCAGTTGTCGTAAGCTAAAATGTAAACCTGCCGACTTCTCAAATAATATTACAGTTCATTTTCTATAGCTCGATTTTGAACTGTGCTTGCTCCTTCTTTTTACGAATGTGATATCTCTGGTAGTGTTAAAACCAATACTGGCTATGGTCTCAATTTAATAAATTGTACCTTTAACCTTTTTGTTTTGTCTAAAGATGCAACAATAGGTTTGAAACAATAATCTATATATATAAAAGAGATTTCCACCTATATAGTCACTCATCACGATATCTCTGGAACCATAAGGCGTAGCGACTTGAAATATGGTAGGAATATTCCTTTCGCCGAGTAGAGGTCAGCTAAGAACGGATTTTACGAAATTCAACCCACAAGGGGGGTTGCGGGGGCAATTGCTAGTAATTAATATATGCCTACCTAAAAACAGAATGGACATAGCAAAAATATAGGACATACTACAAAATGTACATCGTATGGATTTTTTAAAAGTAATTCTATTCAAAATCTTAACAATACATCTAAAAATAACTAACATTAGTGAAATAAACAATTGAATTCTAATTTAGAAATTTCAATAAATTTTTCGGTCGTTAACAATTCATGTAACGTAACTCACACACGGACAGACTGTTTAATACTGTTTGAGATAAAGAAACAAGCTTTGATGGTAAGCGATCATTACCGTCCATGGCCATTTATATCATAGCTGGCCAAAGACTGCATATGCGGATTTAAGGAGCCTGCCCACTGCAACGTATCATACCATGACCGTGCTATGAACGTGTCAGGCACGTTAATAAACAGGGCACGGACTACGTGCTTGTATGGTAGTTCCGCCAGTGACACAGACATCTAAATAATAGTAACTAGTAAGTAATATAATATGAGGCAACTACGTATTCAGACGGTATTAGCGTCTTTTAATTTCCATTCAGGGGTGTAGCTACTGCTGTATCAAAGATACGAGGCCCCTACCCATGTAAGCGAAGTTTACCTTCTATTAGGGCTTCACCAGATGTATGTTAGAAAGAGTAGAAATGAAACAGAAACTCGTCTTTATTCACAGTACTTTTAATTCATACATTGACAAAAGTATGTACACAGTATTTGGTGTAAAGCTCCAGAAAACAATTTACACAGCAAAGTTTGGAATGTGTTAATAAAAAAAAATTAAATTTTACTTTCAGTAAATGTTATATTTCGAAAAAGTTCATACATACATAATATAGAGTAGGTTTTTAGTTTTTAAATATTGAGACCTTCATAATATTATTACGCTAACTGTTCTCAAATACCCTAAATACTTTTTTAGAACTGAAAACTCACATTTCATGTTGGCATCATATACATACACTAGAGCAATCACGGTATCGACACGTCCTGGCATTGTCTTTTAGGTGAAGTCGGATCTTCGACGGGTTCTTTTCTTTTGAGCGGTTTCGATTCTCTTTCCTCATTGTTTTCATTGTCCATTTCGTCAGTTTCAGTCTTTTGTTCAGGAATAGCTTCGAGCCGGTCGCTGTCTCTCGCCTCGTCATTAGTATTCATATCTTTTCCTTCGTCGCTATCATTCTTAACCTCATCTGGGGAAAATTCATCATCGTCGACCGACTTGCCCTCGTCTTCTAGTTCATGAGGTTGACTGGTGTCGTCTTTACTATTTGATACCCGTTTACATTTTGCGACGCGCGTCAGTAACGCTCTATGTAGTTGCGCAATATCAGCCGGCGCTCCCTAGAAAAAAAAGAATTATAAGGATCCAATAGTAAATACCAAATGAGAACTATTTAACTTTATCTTGTTCGAAGCACAAATACTAGTTACGATTAAAATACTTATTCGTTAAAAATTTGAATACTACAACATATATTGATTACAAATATATTTTAAAGTTATGTTCATACAATCTGACTCAGTTTTGAATCGTCAATAAAATCAATGTTCGATGTATTTGGATCGTAAATAATTAATAACATTATATTGTGACACCTGTTTGCGGTGAAAAAATGTCATGGCTCCTATTCTTGATGAAGAAGATAATATTTTCAGTATAAGAAGAAAACATAAAGCAATGAGAAGAATGTGGGTGCATCCAAGTTTATTGAAACGACAAAAGAAAGAAAATTACTCTCTCTATCCCCAATTAATTAATGATGAAGAAAACCAAATGACAAGTTCGATCTCGCTCAAACAAAATTTCCTCGAGACTGATCGTGACTGAAATGGGTTTCGAGCGGCACTTGTCTGTCACAGATAGTATGAATGCACACATATTCATATTTCTTTAAAAAAAGTGAATCCCCGGGTCCCCTAGTGGAGCAGACCCATTTCTGCGTCTGTTTCGCTGATCATTTATATTTACATGCAAGGAGATGATCAGCCTTCTGTAACCCTGCCCGACCAAAACATTTTTTTTTATCAACTTTCCCCGGGATTCGAACCCAGGACCTCCGGTGCAAAACACGTCGCACTTACCATTGAGCCACGGAGGCGTTCATTTCCGACTTGATAATATTTTATCAAACCGAGATCGGACCGAGAACGAACTGTGAACGGCATTATAGTGAGAAACGGCCCTAAGCCTATTTTGATTTATATTATTTTGTTTTACACATTTTTTAACTGCCTCGTAAATAGACGGGACACACCGGTCAGCCAGGAAGCTACTGAAAATCAGTGTTAGAGGAATTCTCCCTAACTTAAGCTGAGTAGCTTTCTTTTTCATGACAGTGCACTGCCACATACATTGTTTATTAATTTAAAATAAAGGATTAAGTTAAAGTTATTAATTATTGTACCCTTTAATATTCTTCTTGTCCTTGATGTCTGATGATGAATTTCTGTCATTACGATGATGTACTAACAAAAACAAAAAATTGACGAAAAAAAACATTGAAGGATGTAATTTTTTTACCGTAACGCGTGAAATGCCGCCCCGCCATAGTGCCGCCCGGGGCAGACCGCACCCTCCGCCCCCCCCATGCTACGCCACTAGTCGTGTGCGCGCGGTCTATACACTCACCATGATGAGGAACAGTTTGATCTGCAATTGCGCATCAGCGGCGGATATCCGCAGCGACTTGGTGCCGGCGCGCTCGACGATCATGTCGGGCCACAGCTTGGTGTTGAGCACGACCCGCAGCGAGCCGGCCACGCGCGCCACCACCCGCGCGCCGCCGCCCGCCGCGTCGTTCAGCCGCAGCACGCCGCGCCCGCGCTCCCGCCAGCTGCCCGTCTCCCACGCGAAGAGACGACATGAAATCTTTATTTACTTATACGTTAGTTTGGTTATACGGTTAACCCTGTGTCACGCATTTTTATTTTAGTCCAATCGACTTGAAATTTAGTACTCGGGGGTTTTTGGGGTGTCAAAATTCAAAATGGCGGAAAATTTTAAAAAACGGTGCAAATATGATGAAAATGTATATTTTTACACTTTTGGTCTGCCATATTGAATTTCCGAATGTTGAGGGCGGAATCGTAATCAGCGACCCCAAAAACTCCGTGTACAAAATTTTGAGCTAATCCCACGTAAGGAAAAATGTGTACTTCGAAAACTTCAGTAGATATAATGAATTTTATCTAGAACCATTACGACTTGTTGAGGTTTGTAAACAAAATTATCCATGATTTTAAATATTGCACATCAATTCTCATTTTTCACAGTTTTAACTATTTAATAATATATAGAAACACCAAAAAAAATTTTAAATTCATCCGAAATTGCTCAAAAAATGGTTCTAAAACAGATGGCAATCTCAGTGCCAAATATGAGCAGTCCCTTCAATGTCGTTATTGCAGATTTTGACTGTATTAGTTATTTCGACTATATGTTTGTGTGTTGTTCCCACGATAATGTTAGTGCGTGCTCCTATTTCACCATGACTACTGCTGATAGAGGAAAAATATTCGTGTTTTATTCATTTATTTTTTATTAATTACTTCAAGATGTCATGTGGAACATGGTGTAAAGGCTACAGCTACTTACAAAAATTTTGTAAAGCAAAAAACTTGGCGATTAAAAAGAGTGGCGGAGAGTTTATTGCCAGTTCTTCTCGACCGTTCTACACCCTGGATTTGAGAACTGGCCGTAAATGTAAAATTACATATAATGTTAACGTCACAAGTATGGTCAAAATATATTTCTCTATATAGGTATACTACTAAATCAACACTACTATTACTACGTGAGATTTTTACGCCCAATCTACAGGCAGAATGTTAAGTACTGAACCCAAGCATAAGCATGTATGTACATCTGTAGCCAATAAAGATTTTGTATTTGAAAAATTTGAATTTGATGCCATCCAATGGGGTTCTTAAGCCCTGGCGAAAATAGCCCATTAGAACATGTTACGAATTGTTATTAAATATATATTATTGTAGCAAGACTTAGGTGCATACATGTTTATAAATAAAATATGCATGTGTTTTAGTAAGGCATTCATGTTCCCACTATTTTTAGCGACACCACTATCGTATTTGAATAATGCCTCTGCGTTGAAGTGGAATTAAATCATGAAAAATGAATTAGCATCATAAAGAAATTTAATCTTGAAGAAGAAACAACTTTTTATTAAATTTTCAAATGCAAATTCATATTATTTTAGTAGCATATAAAATAATTATTTGATATCCATGAAAACAATATTAAATGTTTTTTTTGCAATCACTTTATTCTATTGTTTTAATTTATTTACTATTATTATACTTTAGTAAATTAGGTTGCTAGAGCTCTAATAAATTAAAGTCATTAAAAAAAAGTAAATAATATTAAAAATAGTACTGAAAACCGAGATTGAATAGGTTCAGTAACAGCAAGGTCCCCTCAAACCTCCCCCAAACAAACACCATGTTGTTTAAATAATTTTGTTTCCTCAATTCTCAATATATTTTTATGAAGAAATATCACCAAAAAAATCTTATAAATACTACATTTAGTATGTTAGGTTTGTTGCCATTTTAGAAAAAACCTATTTTGAATTTTTTTATAAACATTTGTTATTTGTACTCCACATACGATTACACAGTTAATCTTGTTCTATATTTCAATCGTCGTTTATCTCTAAAATACATTAGTCTGTACTTTATAAACTATACTGATATTTACTAGGATAACAAGAAACAATGAGTATATATATAGGTATACTGTACCTGAAGTACATTCGTTTCGCCTTCTTCCCCCGTCGTTGTGCAGTTGGAGGTGGGCGGCGGAGGCCTGGCGTGCGACCGCTCGTACTCCGCAGCCGCCTCCGCTAAGCTGTCTGTTCGAGGCTCGCTAGGCGCGGCATCCTCCTGCAATTGACGATATAAAAAAACAATAGTCAAGGATACTTCAATAATTATTATAAAAAAGATATATCAAAAACTCTATCAGACAATAAAATGTAGGAAACAGAAAAAAAATGAAATCAATTTACAGCGACATCTATGATATGCTACAAGAAACAATACGAAGACGTTAATCATGAATCGCGCTATACAAATATTTCGGAGCATTGAATATATATACAACATCTCAACATCAACCACTGGGACCTTTAGGCCGGCCAGTCAGTGGTTCGACTGGTCGAGGATCCATTTAGGTTGAAGGAAGACCACACGTCCCCTCCTCCACAAATTAAATAAACCGGCCTAATTCCTTAAATGTCTAATAAGACAATACATTTTTTCCTAATAATAACAGTAAAATATAGAATCAAATAAACACCACTGTACCAATCTGTTTGATGTTATAATCTGTTAGAGCAATTTACCAAAAAAAAGCCTAGACGTGATTTTTTGCTTATAAAGATAGTATAAAAAGTCAGAATCAACAATTACGACTTTTTTATTTATGGATGGTAGATTAAGAATTAGAATATTGTGAGTGCTTTGCCATTTTAGTTATGTCTGCAGATTCTACTGTATTTTTTAGAGAATTATTACTAATTGAATAATAAAAATAATATGTAATATGTATGTACATGAAAAGTGAAATTCAAGTCTTGACGTTGAACTCCTTCAAAAACAGACTCAATAGAATTTCCAAATTTCGAGATACACATGCATCAGCTTAAGATGATACTATATTTTAATGGTAAGTAATAATAATATTTGCAGCAATAATAATACTAATAATTAAATATTAAATAAATAGCACAATAGTTTCACTTATAGTAATAAAATAAAACCTGGTGATTTTCCTTGACAGTAGCAGCAGCACTTGTAAATAATAAATCAGTTGTGCCATTTGAAGAAGTGTGATCTGCCTGACTTGCTTCCCCGTTGTTCACTGCCTCTTTCATAACTACTCTCTCACTCAAATTTTGTCCAAACACAAAGCCAGCGGATGATGTACTTGTTGCATTGCTGACAGGCGTGGGAACTGTATTAGTTGATCTAGGCGTAACATTGGCAGAACCAAGTGGAACAAATTTAGGCATTTCCACATCTTCATTAGAATCTTTTAATCTATCCTCAGATTTTGGTTCAGGTTCTTTGTCTTTTTCCTTTTCAGGGTTTGATTCTTCAGAACATACTTTAACAAATGGATTACTGGCTGGTTTTAATTGCGACGGGCGTAAGAGTGATCCTTAAACAAAAACAGAAAAGGCCATCAAATGACGAGTAATAGCTTAATATCTTACCATGCTGCAGCAGCTATCAATTTTGTATCTACATGACAAGAATGTGGTTAAAATTTTATTATTTTCTATTTAAGAAGACTTAATTTTAACTGCTCAGAACAGTTTATTTCTCCTAGAAGTGAAAATAATAATAAATATTTTTGGGCATTTTGTAACAACTCACTAATTCTAAGTGTGTACTGAATATGATAATAATTGCTATATTTTATTTAGAGTTATGAGAGCACTTACCAAATGGATTACTTCCCTTATGAGAACTAGAAGCAAATCCGGATGAACCAAAGCCTCCCAATTTAGGTTTTGCCAAGACAATTCTGGACTGAGAGCCATTGTAAAGGTCCTCAGATTGTTTTCCTGAAATGATATTCGATTCAACACTTAATTTAAGCAATAGTTAAGTATGAGTAGAAACATAATGGGTCATCATATTAATATTTATAAGTGGTAGGTAGGTGAGGAAGAAGTGTTATTTACATTACTACTGTGAATGCAAATGTTCATTCCTGACATCTTGCTATAAAACTATTCTTCAGTAAAACCATAATAGGTTACCTTTAAACACTACGAACATCTTCAAAATATATTGTTGGTAAAATTAAAGATATATATCACGCAAAATCATGTAAAAAGAAACCAAAAACAAAAAATCGACAGCAATGCATTGTCAAGTAGAATGGTTATAAAAATTGTTGTTGGACTCACCGTGCATGAATCAATGTTTGTAACAAAAATAATATTAAAACTGATATATCAATACAACATAATTACTCGTGAGTTAGTTTATAAGCTGAAGCCTACAAAAATTTAATAGATAGAATTTCCATACCTTGCTTAGCATCTGCCATGGTCGCACTACGCAAGTTTGAAGTTACGCAGACTGATTTCTCTAAACAACTACTCTATGGACTCATCCACAGACGTTTTTAAAATTAACCTACACATCACTAATCTAAGGGCCGTCGCACGAATTTGTATCGTACGTTATTGGACCACCATTTAGCATGACCATCAAGAGATATCTCTACAAAATAAGATATAAGATATCTCGACCTACAAATATCTCTACTTTTGACAATAGATGTCGAGTTTTAAGTTAAAGTATCATGTCAGACCCATCATGTTTTCATAAAAATAATGAATGATTCCACATACAGTATGAACAAACAAAGTAAAAAATAATATTTTAATTACTTTAAAGCAACAGCCTTAAATAAATATTTAATATTAATTAACGGTTATTTTTGGAGTCGGTACCAGCCAAGAAGGACAGTATAATCCTGCTTTTGCAACAAACTTTTGAACGGTACGGAGCGGCAGCGGTTGGCTGGCACCGACTTCAAAAATAACCGTTAATAAATATTAAATATTTATTTAAGGTTTTTGATTTGAAGTAATTAAAATATTATTTTTTACTTTTTAGTTTAAGTTTGTACATACTATATTTATAGTTTAATGTTATAGTTTTGAAGTCAATTTTTGTTTTTTGTTTAAAAATAATGCATTGTCAAATACGAACTTTTTTCCAATAAGGATCATTACCGAAATGTGATATCCTGACTTGTCATCCCCAAAGCATATATTTTAGACGACGGTAAAATTACAAACGAGGCGATTCATATGCCATTGATGATCAATTGCTGTACATGGAATGGGGGGATTGAGAATCAACATTTGTTTGTTCTGTTTTGAAGTTAATACGTACGTAACTACGTTTATTTTAGTACCTTAAAATCCTTCCAAGCTGGGCCAAAGTTACCCAGGTTGAATGAACCTAGAAATTAATTTTATGGAATAATGACATTGCCAAGACAGTATTGTCACTATGACATTTAAATTAAGTTTGACTTTTGACATTTTCGTCGTTGCTCGCTAGCCGCTAATCTCACCGCTAATGCTTAGAAAATTTTATACAAGTAGTTCAATGCATTATTTTGAGATTTACAATTTAAATAATGAACTTGTTTAAGTATTGTACACAAAACATGGTCAGTTTAGTTTGATTTAGTTAACTCTTCACAATAACAATATTAGAAAACAGTGTATTATTAATATTTCCGAGATTTAAGTGTAAACGTAACTTAAGAAAAACTTCTGGTGTCCGTACGCATAACATAGTGGTAGTTTGCTAGAAAATGTGAGAAGACTTGTTGTTACAAAGGAGATCACCCAGGGATTGGTACAATCGAACTTATAAATCATCAATCTTATTACTTACTGGTGAGTTTTTTTTACAAAATCAGTTATACGGGTTAAAATATACTAAATTTGCGGTAAATATTATTTTAAATAATTAGATATAAATGTTTGTACCTTAGTAAGACTTATACCAATTGAAAATCTTAATAAATTAATTGATCTGAACTATATCAACATTCATATTAAGATATCAGGGTGTAAAGCAATGAAAATTAAATAACATAATTTTAAATTTGAAATCATTTAAAATATATTATTATTAGATTATTTTATTGCTAAATGATTTCTGCCATCATCATAACCATTGCTAACTTTGTTGCTCTTGTGTCATAAAACTCTGAGAAAAATGTACCGTAGCCTGCTTTTGTAACATGTCCCACACAATTTTGATAGGGTTCATGTTGCGTGACTAAGCATTCCCTGTTCATGTATGCAGTTGTTAAAGTGGTCAGTAAGAATGATGACTGGCCTTATGAAACCTAATCCTAACAGTTTGGTTGCTTAATAACAGCTGGCGGTTAGTACGAAGCCATTGAACCATGTGTAGAGATGCGCAAATTTGTCTGGCAATATTTTGAAGAAAACAATCCTGTCATTTCTTCCCTTGTTAAATGTTGATGTGACATAACTATATGAATGACACACTTTAACTTGAAATTTAAAATATGCATTAAATTTAATGCCTTTAATTTACAAATTTTACTATGTTTTTTTTTAAATTCATATTTAGATAGAAGAGACAAAATAGGTTTTATTTCATAATTTTATAAGCTTTTTCTATATTCCTAATAGTTTTTAAGTTATAATGTTTTTAGTATAATATCCTTAGACCCTAAGAACCTGAGCTAAGCTATGGGAAGACTTGCTGCTATCTTGCATTCTTTCCCCTTGAATACATTTGTAAATTCCTGTTTGAAAAATTATCCAATATTTAATATGTAATGCCCACTCTATACATAGACAGACGTGTTGGCAGATGACAACTGCGGATGCGTCTGTCTACATGTAGAGGGGCCAATTTGCTCGTCTGTCGTAGGTATTTAATGTCCACAGATATGCCTGCCACTCATGTAAAAAAATGACTTCCTTCAACATTGTTATTCTTATTTTTTTGTTACTACATCACCATAATCATAGTTTCTTTTTAGGTTAGTGTTATTCAATAAGAGCCCCAATTTTTTATAACCAATTGCAAAAATAAGGGGGCGGCAAATTTGGGATCCGCACCGGGTGCTATTTACTACTTACTATTATGTAAAGTGTTCTAGCATAATATTACATGGGAATGCTAGAACACTGTTACAAGTCCCTACGTTAGGTACTTGATATGTAATATATTACAAATTTGCGATATTTGTTATTCCAAACACATTCCATTAAGGTGTGTGTGACAGCCTCTACAAATTAATGGAGTTGTATCAAGCAGAAAACTGTCTGTAGAATCCAAAAAAAAATACAACAAAAACACACTCAAGTAGTTAAAAGTACTAAATAAATAGCTGCGGCAGCTACGATCTCAACCTCCATTTTTTTTAAGATTAGTGCGTGCGTGTTGCGTCTGTCGAAAATAAACACAGACTGATCGATCTTCAGACGTGTGGACGGCTCTGATTGGGCGATAAATCGCAATTTGGGCGACTAGAAGTGCCACCTTGTGACCAAAAGAAGGTTTGGGATTGTCGCAATTTCGGCGATTAAAATTTTTTTTAGGCGATATTTGGACGATTTGGGGCGCTACCCCAATTTTTATGATTAGATCTTAAGGTTATGCCAGAATTTGGGCGAACAAGATATTTTTTGGCTATTTTTAGGTGACTTGTGTTTCTTACTTTTCATTTGTTCATGTTAGTTTCGAATTTCGAATTGTTGGCGCATCAGTTATTTGGGCGATTTTGGGCGACCTCCAGCGTCAGCTCGTCAATGCGATTTTGGGCGACTTGAGCGCCATCTGGGCGCGTCTAGCTCAATGACTAACCTGGCAACCCTGGGCTCGTGGTGATTCGTCTGCTGATGCATCTGTAGACATCCGCGGACGCGCCAGTCTACGCGTAGAGGAGTCTTATATATATCCAAAAACCCATCTAAAGTTCTATAGATATTATATTTTAGTATAGTTTAGCATGAAACATCAATTATGAGAAATGCCCAGTTGGTTGTCTTTTTGTTGATTAAGGAACATTACATTGTATGTGGGCAGTATATATCTGAGTGAGCATGTTTACTATGCAGCAAATCGTTTACCTCGATTGTTCTAAAAGTAAGTAAAAATAAATATTCAGGGTCAACCAATATCATAAATTTTGATTCTTAATGACATCGTTGAATACATTGAACATAGGTTGAAGCTGTTATCACATTCAAGTTCAATGCAGTTAGATTTTTTTATTGTGCTGTGTCATCCACCTTGGGCTGGCTTCAGTGTAGCCGCAAAGTGTACTCGCCAGTCGTTGTTACGTTCGCGCATTTCACGCATCAAATGTGATATCAACATGCAATTTTTTAGTTAATTTATTATAGCACAAAATACTATATAAGTGATCTAAAGTTTTTAGTGAATAAGTGCCCAGTGAAGTGTTCTAAATGTTGGTGGGATTCAATAATCATTGTTTCTCCAGGGAAAACGAAGAATTCGGATATTCCACCTCATTCAAAATGACGGGTTCTGTTATTGTAAATGGTAATTACTATACTCTTGTTTGATTGGAAATTCCGATATTTAGCTATATTACTTGAGTACTTTAATATATATAATTGATGGAAAGGCATAAAAATGAGAACCTGAAATCATAGAAAAGTTTTTGGTAAGAGGCAAATTAACATAGTGGTAGGTCATTATCACCACTCTTGAATAGCTCTAGCATAGAAACGTTAAGTTCAATATTTAAATATATTTAGCAAGTAAATTAAATATAAAAATTGATTATAATTAATTATCGGATAATTATCGGAAGTATACTATAATACTTCCGTATTAATATATGTCGTCTTATTTCGACAAACATATATTTTATTAGATGTATCCATAAAAATACCCTGACTGTTGAAATATTACAGTTAACTGTATGTAGTTACTATACTTATAAGTTACTTTATTATTAATTGTTCCGTAATTTTATGTAAAAAAGTCACTTCATATTATTTTATGTCGACGTATCCGTAGATCAAAGTCGGATGTGATTATACCAGGTCCCTTTTTTGTATTTGTAAGGCTAAACTGACCTATACAATTTATTAGTTAAATCAAAAATTTATAAAACACATCGTCGTTTTGAAGACAGCAGTCGAATAATGGTTGATGTATAAATAAAATACTGTATACCGGATTAAAACGCGATTTATATATAAATAATAAATCGCGTTTTAATCCGGTATACAGTATTTTATTTAAATGGGTGATACTCGCGTTAATAAAAGACAATATTATGGTTGATGTAGTTAATTTCTCCAAAGAATAAGGTCGAGTGTAAAGTAGAGCGTTATACAGATGTAATGTTGTTCTACGGACACGTCGATAAATACCATAAAAATCATTCATATGTCCATGAAATTTGTGTAAAATATACGTGATTTGTACGTTTTAAGTTTTTGATAATGAAATAAAAAGCCACATTAATAATTGTATATATTATAGATACTCGTAACAACAATATCTAAACTTCACAAGAACTAGACTTCACAAAGTCTTATATCTGTACATAGAAAAAAAAATGCTTAAAATTGAGTCAGGGGGATGTAAGAAGAGAAATAGATTTTTTTTTTAATTTTTGTTGGTATCTGTCTGTTTGTCTGTTTGTACGGACTAATCTCCGAAACTAGTGGACCGATTTACATGAAATTTTGCATGGTGGTACCTTATTTCCCCGGTCAACATCTTAGATACTTTTCATCCCGGAAATCGGTTGTCGAAAAGAGAAGTTATCATCATTTATGAAGCCCACGCGACTGAATTCGAGGGCATCAGCTAGTAATAAATAATTTATTACAGCAATTACGCACGAATTGCGATGACTACGCGCAAATTATTTTCTTTAAGCAGATAACGGCTAACCTGAAGGGCATGAGTTGAATAAAAAAAATGTTCAGTCTCATTACTCGATTTATTTCAATTGCTAAACTAACGTTACTATAAGTTACATGTTCACTAGATATACCACTTCGATAAGAAATCACGTCACTATTTGTTATTGTAAATACCGAACAATGAATTGGATAAAATCTAGTTTCCTATTCTAAGCTCAAAGTAAACGTATCTCCGCTATTATAAAACTAAAAAGCCTGTTTCTTTATATTGATGTAATCTTAGAAAACACGGAGATTTGAATATTAATGATATTAAGATGTATCTGAACTGAAAATCATGATTAAAACTTTTGGACAGATTATTGACGAGTCAAGCAACATTTTCAAAATTATAGACGGTTTAATAAGTTTATCAACAACAGATTTCAAAATAGTTCATGATCACAATAGTAGTGTAGTAGGGGAGAGAGGGGCTAGTTGTAACATTTTTTCCTTCTTTCGATGTAGTGACTAAACTATTGAGTATTTTCATTTAAAAGTGCTTTTAAACGAGTAATCATATATTTGAAAATATGTTCCCAAAATAATTTTTCCTGAATCTATAATCAATTTATATTTATAGCACTTTTTGTGGAAAAAGTCGCTTGTTACAACTTACCCCGTTTTTGGGGCAAGTTGTAACTAGTACGGGGCAAGTAGTAACGTCATATTAAAACAACAGGTTACATTATTTAAGGCTTGTATTATAAAAATAACAAAAAATAATAAGAAAATGGTATTTCTTATGAACTAATGATGTAAATACTTTTTTCTTCTTTAACAACGATAGTTATATTTTGACTTGTATAGTATATACTTAGGTTAATTAAACTTATTAATAAACTTAATTATTAGTGAAAACTAATTTCATAAATTGCATTTATAATCCACATAAAACTATTTTTTTATAACAATTCTTTATATTTTTGTATTTACTAAACTATGGCAAGCTACGTGAGCTTCAAAAAATAAAAACATTTAACATTATTTTTGGTCAAAAGTTTAAAGAAATTATCTCAATCAAATTGTTTGATTCCCTAACATTCGCTGCTGTTAAGCAGTAAATAGTTATATTTTATACATCTTACTATATCACAATAAACATTGCAATAAGTAAAGCTTACTTCGTAAAATAGTAGGAAAAAATTTAACGCAATTACTTATTTCAGTCTTTATCAAAATCACAATTAATACAAATGTACGAAATAGGATCACCTCTTACACATTTAACGTGTGACCACAGTTTACAGATCTTACAATCGACCCAATCTTCTTTGTCTGATATGGTTATACTTTCTTCTCCGAAAATCAAACACAACTAACTACTTTTCTTCTTCAGAATCTGAAATCTTTTTTCTTCACTTTATCAATCTTGGTCTTTTCAGGTCTATTCGACTTTGCTTTACTTTTGCCCTTTCCCGTATCTTTGTTTTTTGCTTTACCTTCTTGTTTCTATTTTTTGATCAAATTCTTTCTCTGGAGTTTCAGTCAAAATAGCTGACCCTTTGAATTTTGATCTTTGAAAGTGAAATACCGGTATTTTGGATACCTGAAGGGCCTGGGACGGGTTCAGGGTGTATTTTGTGGGTATAACCAACAGTAATTGTTCTTCTTTTTAATGTATCTGACCAATGATACGTGACACAGCTCAAAGAATGCAGCAGCCTCACGATTTTTTTGCTATTGTTAATACTTCTTTTACAGCTTGTTCATAGACCTCTTGAGACTTTGACGCCCGTTCTGACTACCTTTTATAATCCCGCATCTTAAAATATAACGATTAACTTAACAAATAACATACAAACCTGGAAAAGTAAGAGCGAATGCAAAATGTGCAGCCTTAGCGCCTGTTACAACTTGCCCCACAATTTTGTTACAACTAGCCCCAACCGAAATTATGAACAATTATATTTATTTAAAAAAATATGATTGGCTCGGGTTATGCGAAAGTACTATCATACGATAGTTTAATAAATGCGTAACAAAAATTAATAGAAACATTTTTCAATTAGATTCAGTATGATCTTGTAATCAAATTTTACGAACTCATATTTTTTATGTTTTGTGCAAAAAAACAGTACTCCTGCTGAAAACCGGTCACTAAGCCTTTCCGCACTATATTGGCTGCATTTATGTCGTAGGTCCTATCTTAAAGAGCACGTTGAGTTCAAAATCTGAACAAAATATTTGAAACCGGCTAAGTTATTAAGCTGTTACTACTTACCTCTGTTACAACAAGCCCCTGTCTCCCCTAGTGAATTCCCGCTTCTCCTAGTGGGGCAGACCCATTTCTGTGTCTGTTTCACTGATCATTTGTCTTCATAAGCAAGTAGGTAGCCCTTATGTGCCCTGCTCGACCGAAACAATTATATTAATCTTGTTTCCCCGGTATTCGAACCCAGGACCTTCGGTGCTTAACACATCGCGCTTACCACTGAGCCACGACGGCGGTCTTGATCACAAGAAAAGGGTTTAAATACATTATACACAAAAATATACAGTTCAAATTGTAATCTCCGAATTCTATATGCATAATGTACATTATAGTTTCACGATAAAAACAGGAGAATATGACAAAAGAAATAGTAGGTATTTTCATAAGTTAGGAATACTAATTCCTTTTTTCATATCCTGAATTGAAATGATTTTAAATGTTTGAAAAACTAACTCTAAATTATAATGACATCACAATAACAGCTTAATAATCCTAATAACTACCTTTGAATCGTAATTAAAAATAGGCACTATAAAATCGAAACCCGTGCAAAATCAAAATATAGCAACACCTATTTGGTAATATAATAACTATGATAATTATTATCAAGTATGACTTTAGGAAAAAATGAGCAAATGCAGTCACCTCATAGAGCAGTTAATATTATGTGAGGTCACTGACGACTTTAAGGAATGATTTAAATAAACCTTTCCTCTAGTTAATATTCAATGAAAATTATTTTAATATCGAAAACAGGTAGGTAACTTTTTCCCTAGTTTTATGTTGCATTATAATTTAAATACCTTAAAACATTTAAATATTGTAAATTGTCGCTCAAGAGCTTATTTATACTTCTATACTAATATTATAAATAGGAAAGATTTGTTTGTTAAGATTTAACTCAAAAACTACTCGACCGATTTTAAAAATTCACCATTATAAAACTACATCTTCACCGAGTAGTATTGATTTCCAGGAATAATTAGGGATCCCTCCTAAAACTTGAATAATGTAAACCAAGGTGTAAAAATAAGTTGTAGGAGATATCTGGATCTACTGAACCGATTTCAAAATTATTTCACCAATAGGACAGCTATTGAACAGCAGCTACAGCATATGTTACTCGCTGAGCTACATTATCAGCGAGTAACATATGCTATATTTTTGTGTATAGTACATCTACATTGCAGCCGGGGCGTGTTATCTGAAATAAAAAAACAAAACGATGCCTTGCTTAGCGTATCTTAAACCAAAACCTTTTGCAGGCAACATGGAGGCGGACGATGAATGTCGACGAGGGAACTTGCTGGACGATATGCCACCAATCAACTGCGACGTGATGATTGACACATTGTACGGTAGCAACAAAGACATCGGCGATACCACCTTTTGTTTGGGAAACTATATACCGGACTTCATGAAAGTAAGCAATCTACTTCTGAATTTACATCTAGTGAATTCATGTTCACATTGCCAAGGCTATAATCCCGTTACCTTCGAATAATATACATAATATTTCTTGCCCTTACACCTCCCCTGTGTTTTGTATTTTCTCCGTCATCTATACAATGCCTAAAACAGTGTACTCTTACTATAATTATTGTAAATCTTATATAACAAACGAGCGTTATACATGATTCACCATTATTGACGAGATTCACACAGGAGAAAAGGGTAAATTCCGGATAAAAGGTCACTCCTAGTAAATATAATATACTAGCAATCTGCCCCGGCTTCGCACGGGTGTATCATGATAATAAAATCGGTCGAGTAATTTTATATGGATATTTTTCCCCGTTTTTGCAATATTTTTCACTGATGCTTCGCTCCTATTGGTCGCAGCGTGATGTTATATAGCCTAAAGCCTTCATCGATAATTGGACTATCCAACACAAAAAGAAATTTTTCTATTTGAACCCGTAGTTCCTGAGATTAGCGCGTTCAAACAAACAAACTCTTCAGCTTTATAATATTAAAAAATATTATTATATACTACATTACAATCACCGTCACTTAACGTCAGATGAAAACAATTGTGACGGATAAGAGTCGGTGACTTGTTCAAATTATCATTTTATTTAAACTAGCACGAAAAACTCGAGAAATTATTCGTATCGTCAATCTGTAATTTGTTTGCAATATCATATAGGTAATTTCTCATGTATTCAGGTCACGACGTCATGAGTAAACAGAAGTGCTCACGACGCCTATTAACCTAGTACGCGTGTAACGAAATTCTAAAAAAAAACAAGTTTAATAAGTAAACAATTAGAAATAATTTACTAAATTGAAACATTTTTGCAGTAACTAGTCCAGTCGAAACCAATTAATTAGTAACATATTTAAGGAATAACCATACACAATTATATCAGTCATAGCATTATTTAATTTACACAACGTATCATGACTCGACATATTATCCTCGAGTGATTATTTAGAATTGTTGTTATAAAATTTATATGGAATCTGACAGACATTCATGTTTTTATATGAATAAACTTTGAGATTTACGTAAGGACTATGAATATTTTAATATTAATGTACTTTAACATTATATTTGATATCGGTTTTAAAATAATGTTAAAAAGCATTGTATTGAATCACCGGAGATTGCTTCCGAGACTTTGTTCGAAGCTCGTGACCTATAATCTTATAATTATAACTTCGTTCTTTCTCTCTACTATCAACTATATCACCTTGCGTTTTGATGGGTCGCAAGTTCGAGTTCCGGCCGGCTAAAACTTTTCAGCGCAGTTTGCGCATTTCAATTTCAGTTTATAGATTTCCAAATGCTTTGAGTGAATCAATGCCCATTCGCTGCGCTGATTGCTAATTATTTTATGCTAAATCTTTTATCTGCAAGCCGTTTATTGTAAATCGTGTAAGAAATAAATGTATTATTATAGAACAGGGTGCAAACGTGTAAGTAGCTCACCTGATGGTGAGTGATTACCACAGCCCATAGACATATCTACAACACCAGAGGACAGGTACATTGGTGACATTTAGGCCTTTTAGGAAAGAATAGCCTCGAAACCGTAAAATGCATTTTTTGATCGACAGCTCATATTGATCCTATCGCTTCGGTATTACCTATCATCACCTGATGATCTGTAATACCGAAGCGATAGGATCAATATTAGCCTGTCACGCTCGTCTATCGATATCTGTCATAATTATACACTACTGGAAACAATTAAAGGAACAATACATTTTTCATTGTATATTGTATAATCAAAAGAAGAAAAATTAAGCTTCAAAATGATATTTTTTTTATCTCGATATGACTATTTTTCACCGAGATACAGCCTTCCAAACTTTGGTAAAAAAAATGAGGAAAATTTCTTATTTCTTTACTTATTTCCAGTATAGTAGTGTATAAATGGGTTTTTCCCTAGGTTTGGCATTGATAATTAAATTAGATATTCAATCGATATTTGTTCCGGGTAACGAATGACTCTTTATGTTGCTAAGTGGCTCAAATCTTTGCGGTACCACCGGTCCCGGTGTTGGTATACAAGTTGGTTGGTTGGTTAAGAAACCATTGGTCGTAAATAAGGAAGTGTCAGTGCAAATTTTGCATATCGTATTCAGAATATGGATTTCCATATACTTGAAAAACATAATTCTCACTTAGTTTACATTCATTATTGGATTAATAATAACTTCGATTATTATAGTATTATAGTAATGAAAGCTGATCGACGATATGTTATAATTTGGCCAATTAACTCAATCACTACATATTATAAAACAAAGTCCTCCGCCGCGTCTGTCTGTTCATAAACTCAAAAACTACTGAACGGATGAAGGAAGGTTTAAGTATATAATTTGTCAAGGTTTTGTGTAAACTGGTTGAAATATAACGATCATTGTTGGAAATGTCAGAAAAATTCAAGCCGCCCGGGAGCTTTCATCGAAAACGCTGCCTAATCCCTTCGAGATATACCTAACAAAACAATGCATGGTAGGATATTACTCTTTTATAGATCTACAAAAAAAGTCCGGGATATCTTTTAAGGATAGCTTACTATACCCGTTCTAACTTCTAAAAAATGGTCACTTCAATACGGTAATTGTATAAAAACTATGTATTTAGACGGATACAGTATTAATCCTTAAATATTTTAGTTATCTTAAGCATTTCATGCAAATAATTATAATCTGTTACATCATATTATTTAAATGAATATCTTAGGAGTTATCGCAAAAATTAATGCGCGCGAAAATATCTAAATTCAAGCGCGTTGCTTTTACCGATGACGGGACCTGATGCGATCACCAAAAAACATGTAGGCATAATACTCGTGCGAAGCTTGGGCGGGTCGCTAGTAAATTATAGCCTATATTTAATTCTGATGTATTAACAATTATACTGTAAAGTTTCACCAAAATCCGTTCAGTAGTTTTTGTGTGAAAGAGTAACAAACATCCATACATACATCCTCACAAAGTTTTACATTAATAATATAAGTAGGATTATACGTTGGCTTGAAGTCACTATTTCTAGGTTTTCTTTGTATTCTTCAAACAGATATCTTATTCTTCGTACAGATGCTGTTCACAATGCGGTCACATCACATGTTAACTGACGTTGTGTTAGAAGTCGGAAATGAATTGTTCCATGTTCACAAAGTTGTACTCGCTGCTGGGAGCCCTTATTTTAAGGTAATCTAAATAATATATTGAACATAATGTTTTTATACCTACTATAAATTCACTATTTAAATCAGAATTTTTATTCGATTATAAAAGAATGTATCGTTATGCTTGTAGATAAGCTGTACTCGGCATTCGCTCTTACACCATTCATAGATATACTAAACAAACTACAGCGAAGAGCTTCTACTACGAGAATATGTTACGCACTACATACATGCAAAGAAAATAGATGTACATAGAAGAACAGCCCCATACAAACTTTTCTCACAGAAAAATAGTTCTACTTTTGACCTGTAGAGCGTGCGGCAATTATGTATCGGTGTGACACACACATCTAAACCGTCCGCTGTCTCCTTCCCTCATGTTGTCTCGCTTGCTCTTATGAACGAACGGCAATAGCGCTCTAAAAGCGGCTGGGTGCGAGAAAGTGCGCGCTATGATATCAGCATGAGAGTATCCGTTTACACGGATACTAGCACCGCCGCGGTGGCTGGGGTAAGAACTGCTCTTGAAACCGTGCCGAGCGCGCTTTAAGGCCTGTTCTTCTATGTATAATGTATATCCATGTTCTTTGATACATGATACGGAGTGACGATTAAATATGCAGTACTTTGGAACTTTTCTTATTGTGTAGCGATTGTAGCCTGTAACTTTAATACAAGAATTCGGGATTTTTAAAGAACCTTACATTAAAGTAAATAGCTTTACAGGCGATGTTCACGAGTGGTCTAAAGGAGAGTGAGATGTCCCGGGTGCGCTTGCAAGGCGTCTGTCCGTCTGCGATGGCCTGGCTCGTCTACTTCATGTACACAGGCAAGGTGCGGATCACGGAAGTGACAGTCTGCCAGTTACTGCCAGCCGCTACTATGTTCCAGGTATTTATATATTTTTTATTTGCAATTTTTTATAAGGATTCCGTTATCTTTGTTTATTCTAAGCTAGAGACATAATTCGGTCAACTCGATAAGACTGATTGATGAAGTGAATTAATGAAGTCTAATGCACACAAAACACTAAAAGAAATACTGTCGGCTCTCGTTAATTTGAATCTCTCGATAATTTGATTTGTTTCTTTTGAATAATACTCGATAAATTGATTAAAATCAATCCAAAGTACCTTCGGTTATTTGAAATAAAAGGAATAGTATCATATCACTACTCTTCAATATTTGAAGCACAGTCCACAAAAGTTCGTGGTTCCCTAACCGATGCCTGTTGGCCCCTCTGGATCCATTTGAATTTTTCCTCCCTCTTTCTTGGTTACTTAAACTCATGTTATTTTCAACTATTGATATTTTTTTCTCTGGTCCCTTGAGTTTCAAATTATAAAGTCGACTGTATAATATATCGTACAAAGTGCGGACTCATTATTAGTTGTCTAGATGACTCGAACTTTACACACATTATTACCTACTAAATTTTGTGTCGATTATTATTTACTAGGTAGTCACTTACCATCAGGTGAGCCGCCTGCCGGTTTGACTCCTCTAATATAAAAAAAATAATAGTAAGCTGTATGGAATTCCGTGATCTCTGCTTACCCCAATAGGAAAGAGGCGTTATGAATATGTATGTAGTAAGCTGTGAAAAAATAGCAAAATTGAAAAGTAAAGGTATCATATACAAATGACGTAAAATATGCGATAAAATATGCTGTTACACTGTAAAAGATAACATGAAACGTATAATAATGATAATAGACGAATTCGCATAAGATAATGACCGCAAGAATTTTTAGTACACTATCAGCAAAAAAAATTCTTGCTATACAATTTCACCAGAAATTTAATGTAGTCACTTTAAGTGGAAGTCAATAAAGTTATCCTATCGTTAACTATTACAATAATTACCAGCAGTTATTTCATATCAGCTTCTTGGAGCACAAAAAGTTGATACTCTTTGTGTTTCAAGATAAAAGACTTCTAGTGTAAAATGATTTAGAAGAATAATTAATATAATCAATTTCGATAATCATTCTGACCGACGATGACGAACCACCGTTTGTAAATATGCAAAACCGTGTAGAGCAGATAGTGTATTTCCTTTTCAGTCTATGAATTTCCTAATATTCAAAGTAGATATCTGACTTAACAATATTTATCAACTTTTAATATCATTTTGCAACAATGTTGCCTTATTTATTTCAAAATTAGATGTAGTTTTATTACTTTTAAATAGGAAATGAAATTACCATTTTATTATTTAGATTTAGGGGAGGGCATCAGGGGCCACTGCCCCGGGCCTCCACAAAAGAGAATTCGGAATTAAAATTTAGAGCAATGATCACAGTTAGCAATAAGTGTTATGCCATAATATTTATGGCATACATTCCCATGAATATAAAACAACAATACATAGACTATAATTTATTACATAAGAACACACAGACGAACCCAAAAATGATATTTGTAAAAAATCCAAAAAGGATTGAAGAGATAATAAATGTCCACGGGTATTCAGAGAATATGTGTGTTTTGGTTCTATACGGCCCCTGGCCCAAAATTATTTTGTGAAGCAGACGTCTTTAACAGCAGTGCTCATTCTACCAGATACCATAATACACAGTACCACACGCCAAAAAAAAGAAATAAAATAAGCTTAACAAAGATTACACACACCGCCATACTATTTCAATATACATGTTCTTTTATGCTAGCGTATCAAAGGACATTATATTGCAGTAATATGCCGCAGATATCAAATGTCATAGACGCCTGCTGCGCCTTCCTCGAGCGCCAGTTGGACCCTTCGAACGCCATCGGGATTGCCAACTTCGCGGAGCAGCACGGCTGCGTCGAGCTCAAACAGAAGGCTAACCAGTTTATCGAGAGAAATTTCGTACAAGTAAGTCCATTTTGCCTAAGAATAAGGTCGAGTGTTATGTAGAGATTATGGAGAACTTTGTTTTATAGATAGATCAAAACATTATTTTTAAAACCAAAAAAATAACCGACTTCAAAACTGCGTCTCCATATAGTATGTACAAACATAAACTAAAAATTATAAAATAATATTTTAATTACTTCAAAGCAAAATTATTGATACTTATATATCGATGGTTTTCATAACAAAGGGCGTATCTCCATTTAGCATACTTTTGGCAATGAGCAAAAAACTATTAAAAAAATGTTTCTCCGGTATTTATTATATTCTTCTTTGTTGCGGAAACCATTAATATGTCTATTTAATATCTATAACAGCCAGCCAACCCCCGCTGCGGCCGCTCCGTACCGTTCGAAAGTTTGTTGCAAAGGCAGGATAAAACTGTCTTGGCTCCTCCGTTTTTGAAGTCGGTCAAAAATTATGGTGTAAGGTTCAAAATCCATTCGTGTAGAACTAATGGAAACCATCATATCATTAACAATCGTTCATTCTGTTACGTATTGTAAAGTATATTTAAAGCGTGGTTTTATAAAAACTTAAATTATACCTGACATAATATAGATCATTAATAAATTAATCGTGTTATTTTTTTTCATATCTCAAACGGAATAATATTTATTCTCTCATGATAAACGCGCTGAATCATTTATTTACATATTCAGTGATGTAGTTAAATATTCATGAACTAATTTACCGTATTCTGATAATTATTGTTTATATTATTCTTGTGAATAGAACTAAAAATTTGCCAATTCTGTGTAACTTGATAAACATTACATCCAAAAAACCTTGGGCTTTAATTATCTCGCCCTGACAGGCTGACACACTATTATGTGTGTGTATGTGTGTTGAATAATGCTATCGTATATAGAAAATTGTTGTCTAAAAAGAAGTAAAACGATAATAATGCAATCATAAAATTTTCTCGTGATTATTTCCTTTGGAAAGTCCTTGTAACGATGTTCACGAACAGGAAAAAAATGTTTGATTGTTCTGATAAAGAATCTTTTATTTAAATACTTTATAACGGATTAAAACGCAATTCATTATTTATGCCGACGTTTCGGATGCTTTTCAGCAACCAAACTGAAAGATGACATTTGTCTGATTTAAAATATCACAATGTATGATAATCGCGTAAAAGACAATATTAAGTACAGAAACAGATCTTTTTAAATATGTGGTATTTCTTTCATTATTTACAGGTATGTCGCGAGGAGGAATTCCTACAATTAACAGCACCCGAGTTAATATGCCTCATTCGAAAAGACGAGCTAAATGTTCGAGAAGAAAGAGAGGTCTACAACGCTGTGTTGAGTTGGGTTAGTTTGATACTAAAAAAAAAATTGTTTTCTTTATCCGTTTGTAACGATATAATTAATCATAGATGGAAAAACCGTGAAGTGCATATTGCGAGTCTATGGATTTCCGAATGCTCGAAGTATAAATTAGGTCGACAGCACATCATTGGCTGATGTTCTGTAGCTGAAGTATCACCTACCATCAAGTGAACCTCATGCTCGTCTGTCGATATCTGACATTAAAAAAATGTAATGAAAATAATTTATTTATTATTTAACTAGAAGTTTTCCATATATAATACATTATCCTGTTTTTGGGACATGATTTTAGTACATATGTACATGTGCCAGGACGTCCATGTCTTCCATAGAAAATTTCTTAAAAGTTAAACTCATTGTTTTAGTTTAGAAAACCTTAAATATAAATAATTGAATTATGTTTTATTTTGACTATACATCTTAAACTGTCATAATCTGACCTCTGTGTCGGTACCATTTTTCGTAATGGTGTGGGGGTCAAATATTGCAATATAGTTTCGAGGAGATTTTTTTTTAAGTAAAATATTTTATAACGGATTAAAACGCGGCTTATTATTTATGCCGACGTTTCGGATGCTTTTCAGCAAACGTGGTCGCGGCAGACTGAAAGATGACATTTGTCTGATTTGAAATGTCACAAAGTTGCCATATAAACGCCATCTATTCCTACGGAGTTGATATTTACTGTAATTGTCTATATTGTGACAATATTGACTAATGGTGTCCTCATATTTTTTAAATTGTTTGATTTGTGGTTATAGATTTTTAATTACAGGATCCCATGTGCTCAAACCATCTTCTCTATTGAATTTAGGCTGAATTTTTTAATTTCAATAGCCTCGCGTACTAGTCTGGGATAGAATCTACTTTCTCTTGAAAGGATTTCCAGTTGGTCGAAACGTCGATATAAATAATATAAATAACTAGCAACGCGCCCCGGTTTCACACGGGTGCAGTGTAGATGTAATATACACAAACATAGCCTATGTTACTCGGTGATAATGTAGCTTTCTATTGGTGAAAGAATTTTCAAAACCGGTCCAGTAGTTATTGAGTTTATTCATAACATACAAAAATACAAATCTTTCCTCTTTATAATATTATTAATTAATTAATTAATTTATAATATAATAATATAAATAATAAACCGCGTTTTTATCCCATTATAAAGTATTTTATTTAAATATGTGATACTGGCGTTAATAAAAGACAATATTATGAGGTTTTTTTGTCAATATATTTTTATTTTCGATATTTGAAATCCCTCTCATTATCCCTCTCGTAACAATTCTCTTGTAACCATGACCAAGCTATATTTTATATTGTCACAGATAAGTATGACGAAGGCGAATGCTAAGTTGATATGCTGCGTGCATTGACTCGTTCGCTTTTATTTGCGATTGATATGAATATGTTTACATTTTATTTAATAATTTCGTTGATAATATGATAATCGTGATTTATCCTAGCATATGATTTAAACTAAATTATACTTATAGCTGTATCATTGGACATACTTTATTTTTAATTTTAGACATTTATTTCGTTTTTGTATCTTATATAAATAGGTGTTGGAATACAGTAGAATCTGACTAAACCGTCACTTCAATAAACCGATACGTCCAATAATCCGGCACCGCGCCGCCATATAAATTGCACAAAATCAGACCTCAATTAAGGATTATTTTTAAAACTATGTAAAAGTGAACACAAATTCGTTGTATTCCCTTTATGAAATGCTTTATTTCCAGTAATCCGAACATTCCAATAATCCGAAACCCTCTGGTTTTTATTTATGGATAATGGATAATGAGAGTCTACTTTAGTTTAAAAATATGTTTGAGATAAATGAATATTTTAGTAATAATAAATATGTTATCTATTCATAAGCTCAAACTATCATTACCAGCGATTTCGTTTGCAAAGGTTGGCGACCTAGTTACTAAATTGCACATTATTTAATACAATTAAAATATTCGTAATCTTTCAAAATACCGTTTTAAAAAATCATATCATATCGACCAAAGTTCAGTATCTATACTATCTATATCTATACAGCTATACTAATATAATACAGAAAATATTTGTTTGTTTGTTACGATTTAACTCAAAAACTACTCGACCGATTTCACTAATAGAAAGCTATATTATCAGAGAGTAACATAGGCTTTTGAATTTTTTACATCTACGTTGCATCCGTTCGGATCGCTAGTAAATAGTAATTTATAGAATAATGAAGAAGCTCACGAAAATTTAAAATATTCGGAGAAGTACTATCCCTGACTTATCTTTCTGAATTGCTATAATTTTGTGATTTGTCAAGTAAACGTATTTACATTAATTTAATTTAAAAAAATCTACATATGTATGGTGGAACTACAAGTCCTCGAAGTTCTAAGTATAATATTAGGTTGTTCACAACAAACAAGTGGTAAGAAAAAAAAGCATTGATTTCTCATACAAGAGACTTTTATTTAATAGTATGGTAATAATTTATCGATAATCTCGCTCTGGAAGTTTCTGTACACTTTTGAACTTTTGATTTCTTGACTTAGTGTGATAATGTGATTCTAGTGAATTTAATAATTGTACTAGCCAAAATGTCAATAACCTAGCTAACCGGTTATTTATGGTGGAATAACCAGCTATTTTTATCTATTTGGATAAATGACTAGGGGTGGGTCGTTGACGGTTTTTGTGTTGACGAAAAGAAACTGTTACAAATGACTTTATTAACTGGTTTGTAGTAATGTCAACAGATTTTACGTAGCAATTATTAGAGTAATTATAAATTCAACTGGTTTTGCGTTAAATAAAAAAGCTGCTTCGGATGATGTTAGCGACTACGCGTTGAATGTTGGTTGAGCTAATCCGCGCGTTGCGTTCGAAACTCGTTGAATGAAACAGTTAATATATTTAACTACTTTTGAGGTAAACGAAAAGCAGCTAATTCATTAACATTAGAAAAGCTGTTTAAAAAAACTGCTTGTTGAATTAACGCCCACTCCTATAAATGACTCACTAACCGACTGATAGTTGTTACCGTTAGCGGCGTAGCAACTGTAGCTATGTAATGGACTTGAATAACGCTCAACTGCGCCGTAAGCTTGTTACACAATCGAAGCGTCTCCCACCAAATTAGCCAATAGCTAGTTATCGTATTGGCGAATATTATAGCTGTGGCTATTTTATGAAGAGCCGCTATTTAGTTAGCTACTTCAATAGCTACCCCAATTATCATACGTGTTTCTTCGTAATATCCTCTTTAATTCACCAAAGCAGCCGTAGTCTAACAGCATTAAATCTGGCGAGTAAGGGGGATGTGTCCAAAGCCTTATATTTTTTTCTTCTGTAACTGCCCGTTTTTTTGTTATCTTAGAGGTGTTCAGGATGAGTACATTTTTGTTTGTTCATCCATTCAGGGATTTCTTCATTTAGTATAGAAACTTACAATAAGGCACTCATTGTTTGACCATCATCAAGAAGCCTGTAAAATGCGATGCCGTTACAATCTAATGCTACTAATGGCATCCTTTTCCTCTCGTGAACATTATATACCATAACATGCGGGACCTCTTCACTTTTCCCCAGCCAGAACCTTCGCTGATTTCGGTCCGGAGGTGTATACAGGGACACCCAAGTTTCATCGATGGCCAGAGTTCTCTTGAGGATAGCAGGGTATTTGTTATATTCAGATAAGTTACACTTGACAACTAATAGTCGATGATATTTTTGATTTTCTGTCAAACCGTGTAGTACTCATTTACCGAGATTCTTTTTCAAATGAAGAATTTCTGTCAAAATCATCCAAAGTGATTGGCATATTTAACCGCTGGGAAATGTTACTCACTGAAGAACCTTTATGATCCTTCAATAGCTCCTGAACATCTTGCTTTCTCTGCTCCCGATCTATTGATTCTCTGTGGTCACTTTCTCTTCATTCTCCAACTAACATCAAAAATAGTTGCTAGTTGTTTGTGAATTTGCTTCGCAGTCCAGCCGAGAGCCACACCAAAATTAATAAAAATCCTCTGCTGATAGTCATCGATTGAATTTTTTGTTGCTCTTGATCCATTTTGAACTAAATTTAGGATTGAAATGCAGTAATAAACACGTCTTTCGTATATTTATACTCTAGTATTGCAACAGGTTGTGCAATGCATCCGTACATTAATAATAATCAATCAAGTAATCATAATAGTGAATAATCTTATCAATAGTGTATTTGTAACGGAAGAAAATCTAAATATCGATCTAGATCTTTATCTTGCTATTTTCTTTTGTTCAATTTTTATCAGTATATTTTTTTAGTACAGTCAAAATCTGTTATAACGACATCGAAGGGCCTACTCATATTTAGTCGTAAAAACCGATAGTCGTAACAACCGGTGATGTTTTCGAAGTACAAAGTACAGTCGGGACCTTTGATTTTGGTCGGTATAACCGGTATGTTGTTCTAAATGATGTCGTCATAAACGGTTTTAACTGTATATTCGTTTTTGTAATTTTTCTTCTTACTATGAAATATGCATTAGTAGAGTGTATTTAAAATTTAATTCATAAAGCATTTATAATCGTTTCGAAGTAGGTATATTTTAATGTTCCAAAAAAATGCACGCTCTGGTTCTAATGTATTTTATACTAACAACATGCCCGGGCTTCGCACGGGTGCAATGTAGATGTACTATACACAACAAAAATCAGTCCAATAGTTTTTTAGTTAAATCGTAACAAACTAATATTTTCTCTTCATCATATAAGTTTAGATAACTGAGTTCTTGAACAACCTGCCTGTAATTTGTAAGCAATTTCGAATATTCTATACCTACTCGTATATATAAAATAAAGTCGTGTTAGTTAGACCATTTACAACTCAAGAACGGCTGCACCGATTTAAATGATATCTTATTTGTTCGATTCGTAAATGTCCCGATAATAGAATAAATATTAGGAGTACTATATAGGTGTGAGGACTTACGGACTTATAAATAAGTTATATTATATTTACGAAAATGTTAAATAAATAATATTGAAACAAAAATAAATAAGGAATAATAATTATATAATAGTGTAAGAATATAACAACAAGAATTAAGTTTTTAGTGATTAATGCGCTCTGACACAAAAAACGTAGGCGGTACTCAATTTTTAATTAATTCCATACAGGTAAAATACGACGAAGACCGAAGGTATCCGAGGATGGAGCACATCCTACAGGCGGTGCGATGTCAGTATCTCACTCCCAGCTTCCTTAAAGAGCAGATGAGCACGTGCACCGTCTTGAAGAAGGTTCCAGCCTGCAGAGAATATCTCGCTAAAATATTCAAAGTAAATAATCTATTTTATTATTATTATTTATATATGTATAATGTATATAAAAGGTCGTTAGTTATAACTCAAGAACGCCTGCACCTATTTAAATGATATTTTCGTTCGTCTATGTCCCGAGTAACAGAATAACTATTAAAATATCAGAAAAACTCACGAGCTTTATTTTTTCTACAACATTTATGAATTTCGCCGTAATCCATGATGGACATGTTTGATACCCCCTTGTAAGTTTTTATATTTTTTATTTAAGAAAAACATTAAATAAAATACATAAGACCTACGGCGCACACTTTGGGAACCCCTGTCTTAGATGTTAGTAAAATGATTGATGATGACATTTTTGGAAATCGCCGTACCTACATAGTAAAACTGTGTCACAATTAAAGTTAATAACAAGTACATTACGATTAAGATTAGCCCAGAAATGAGAACTCGATTTCATTCATTATAAGCAGTTTTACGAAATTTTCTCGCGTTTCCTCAATGAAATGGGTTTCATGTTCTCATGTTAACCCATTATCTAAATAGGTATGTAAAATGTAGACATCGGAATGTACTAGTAACCCTGACTCATAAAATATTGAAATCGTGATATCTCACTTTTTAACCGATAAACACAATTTGCATGGATTTTTTTCTAAAATACAAAGGTGAGTGAACTTTTACCTGGTCATCACAATGACTTAGCACTTATCGCGAAGCTTAGGGCTCAGTGTCTAAAGTCCACAAGTCATCGTTATTATAACGTAAAAGGTGTTCAAGACGCGTCTAGTGCGAAATTTTATCGGTTACATTTCTGTTAGTGAAGGCGTTGCAAACGGTTGCCTTCAATCGAAACCCCCCTAGCAAAATGTCCGATGTATGTATACCGAATATAAGTTGTATAATTTTAGTTGAATATACATTTATTTTTTGTAACGTGAAAAATGTTCCAGAGTCATACACTATTTGGAGTGGTTTTTTGAGGTTTTTAAATTAGTAGGAATTTTGGAATACAACTTTTTAAAGTGTGTGGCATAACAGGTGCACAATTATTTTAATTTGGAAACATATCGCACGTGGTGTCTCGGGTTGTAAGTACGTAAAAGATAAAAATAAATGTATCATAAATTATGATTCTAGCTGTTCATTTATCGTGTGATTATATTATTTTTATATTAAAATTATCGATGATATTAAGAAGTAGAAATGCAAGCCTCTTTATTCTATCCATTGCGTAATTGAAAGGTTATTTGATTCTTCCACTCCCTAATGAATGAAACACATCAGAAATATTCGTTAATGGACATCTACTTTTTAGGCTCGCCTAATGGTAATTACAGCAGCCCATAGTCCTAGCAGGCATAATCCAGATATCGTCGGTTCAAAGATAAAACTCACTAAGAATAAAAATAAATTATGCTACTTTTACTTATTATAAGCGTAAACCTACGATAAGAACAAATTACTAATTGTAGATTGCGCTTCTGTTATGGACCAATAGGCAATTAGTGCTCTGATTTTACCTTGAACCGACGATATATATACAGCATAGCACAGTAAGATTCACAGGCATTTCTTTTTAGGATTTGACATTACATAAAAAGCCGGTCGTAATGGAGAGGAGGCCGAACACACCGCGGATAATTTACGTAGCGGGCGGTTACTTCAGGCATTCGATAGACGTGTTCGAAGCCTTCAACCTGGACGACAACTGCTGGACGACACTGCCTCGGCTAACTGTGCCTAGGTCTGGATTGGGAGCTGTGTTTTTAAAGGTATGTAATTTAAAAAAATGATTACCGCCCTTAGACAATTAATGTCTGCCCACCAAGGACTGAATACCGTTTACTTTACTATGGGAGTTATACCGGTATAATAAAGGTTTTTGTTAAAATTCTTTCGTTTTAATCATATTTACTGAAAAAATTAATTACTGTGGTTAGTTTAGTGTGTATTACTCTTTAAAACTAATATCATAGTATCTCAGTCAGCCACGTATTTTCGAAAATAAAAATAGACCGGTCCCTGCTGCCCACCCGGGCAAAGACATTTGTCTTTTTTTTATACATAATAGTGAGACGTTTGACCGCGATCCCACCTGTTGGTAAGTGGTGATGCGATCTAAGAAGGGGCACGTATGGCTAGAAGAAGCGTATTCACCATGACCTTAAAAATACTCAAGTTATAGTAGTCCGCAAAGATAGAAGCCGGTAGGGAGTTCCATTCTTTCTTTCGCAGTTTTTAAAGTCTCATAAATACAACATTAAGCCATAGAAATATAAACCCTAGATGAAATTAAATATTGTATTAACCCTTTGTATCATGTTGTTTTATAACATTATTCGAGTTTTACGCTGAATAAGCACTAGTTTACGGAGTCGAGTCGAATATTATTTTGTAAATCTAATTATAAATACGAAATGATGATCCAAGCAATTCACCGGATTGACATTTTCTTATTTTTCAAATTTCAATTCCCTATTTTTAATTTTGAAGCACAAATTCGTAATCGACCCCAAAAATCTCCGAGTAATGAATTTCGAGCCGATTGGACGAAGGAAAAATTGTGTGGCACAAAAGGTCAAAAGTTGCACATTTACCAACTTACTTACTTTCTATACTTAGCAAGAACTATGAGTTGATTTTCTTTTGTTTTGTTTACAGATAGTAATATATATTTTTTTTAATATTAGGATCAAATAAAACATAGTGATAATATTTTAAATCGATCATTTCTTGCTAACCGCGCCCTGTATTGGTTGTAGAATTAAAAGTAATTAATGATAAAATGAGATATTATTATCAATCACGCTATACACAAATGAGTTATAATTTATCGAACACGCTATACACCTAAAGTATATATATAAATATTTTGCGATGAGGTTTGAAATTAATAATAAGTATTATGTTTTGTGTCATTTACTGACTGGACATCTTTACAATTTGAATGTAATACTATATTGTGTAAGTTAAGATATTAAAAAGTGGATACTAGACATGAATGATAACAGGTCAAACATGATATCTGTTATATCTGTTACTGTTACTCAATAACAACAGATGTAAATATCTGTTATTAAATAACAATCTGTTATTTAGATACTAAAGGAATTACAGATACGACGATAAAATTTAGGAGTGACTTTTCAAAATGACTTTCTTCCTGTAAAATGTCCAATTGTATTTTGTTGGATAATAAATATCTTTTTTTAAATTTTTTGTTGGATTTTAAATCTTATTTCCCCGACATTCGAATCCGGGACCTCTTGTGCTAAATGCATCGCGCTTACCACTTAGTAGACATGGGTAACACTGCGCTGCGCCGCGCAATTGCGCCGGCACGCTTCACTGCGCAGGGTGCGTCAGCTCACACATTCATAATGTGTCGGCGCACGGCGCAGTACCTCACTCACTGAGTGAACTATGAGCGTGGTGTTGCGTGCGTTTCGGAGGTTTTACTGCTCGCTTTGCGCGTCCTATTTTGTTGCGTCGTGGCGCAATTTTGAGTTGACTCAAGGAGCCGACGCACTACACTGCGCCTGAGTTGCTGAGTTGGCGCGTGGAATTTCGCTGAGTTACCCATGTCTACCACTTAGCGGAGGCGGTCAGTTGAAGATATTGATGCGCGATAATGATTTATTTTTAGATTATAGATTTGAATCTTTGACTTCACAAACTAACATGGATTTAGTAGGAAATTTAGGTATTACGTTAATTCTGTTTTATTCCAATTAAATTATTAATTGACTAGCAACGCGCCCCGGCTTCACACGGGTGCAATGTAGATGTACTATACACAAAACATAGCCTATGTTACTCGCTGATAATGAAGCTTGCTATTGGTGAAAGAATTTTTAAAATCGGTACAGTGGTTTTTGAGTTTATTCATAACATACAAAAATACAAATATTTCCTCTTTATAATATTAGTATAGATTTGATAATTTGTCTTATTAAATCTAGCAAGTTTTATGCAGTAACAGAGTAGCTAATTGTATTCATCATACTGATATATAAGCAATTAAATAGTTTGTTCTATATTCAGGGGTTCTTCTACGCGGTGGGGGGACGCAACACATCGCCGGGCTCGTCGTACGACAGCGACTGGGTGGATGTGTATAACCCCGCGACGGAGAGATGGCGGCCGTGTAGTCCCATGTCCACACCAAGGCATCGGGTGAGATATTCACTATTTTGTTAAACATCTTATCCGTGACTTAATATGCGTGGGTTTTGGAACTTCCACCTAAAAGTATTATACTTAGTACTACAACTACACCTTATATATAAGTAAGTATAATACTACACCTTCAGTATTATTTTTATTTTTCAAAAAGTTATTTTTTTATGTTAGATGCATATTGTCTATAGCATTAAATATTTCAGAACAAATGGTATTCCTGTTTTGATATGAAAGATAAATAAGTTTAATAAATTGTTTATATTTGTATAATTGTTCGAAAAAATATTAAATTACATTTAAAGATTGTTCTACCCATTCTACTAATAAAATAAAAATAAAAATCCTTTTATTTCCTTAATATACAAAATAAAACTTAATCTAATCTTATATCTAACGTTAATAATTTGATCTACATACACTACCGACAAAAAGTTTGGAAGCACCAGTATTTTCTGGAAAAAAATTTAGCAAATTGATAAAAACCAATTTTATTGATGTTGTAATAAAATAATATATTATTTTAAATTATTTTACGGTATTATAAATTCAGTGTGTGCTTTTCTAAAATATTTTTGTAAAAATGACAAAAACACAATAATTGCTGTCAGTTTGTTAAATTTGCTTTTAACGTCATGTTTTATAAAATTAATGGTCAGTATTTATTGAGAACTGTGTTTAGAATAGTGGTTAATTATTTTTTGCAGTTGAATAGGAGTTAGGCTACTTTAACTTCATCTTTTTAAAACAACCAATAACTTTGATATTTTCTGTCTAAAATGGGAAAAGGAAAATCGTTATCAATTGAAACACGATCGGCTGTTATTGTTTTAAATAATGAAGGTTATTCTGAAAGAGACATTGCAAGAAAACTCGGTATATCGCCTAAAGGTGTACATTACACACTCGTAAGACATCGAGAAACTGGCAGTTTGTCAGATAGAAAACGGAGTGGAAGACCAAAAGTTACTTCTGCGGCAGAAGACAGGTTTATAGTAACAACTTCAAAGCGTAATCGTTGACTTACAGCACCGGATATTACTCGGGAGTTGAATAAAACGCGAAACAAAAAAGTGTCAATTTCTACAGTGAAGAATCGCCTTTCATCTGCTGGTCTGCATGGTTGTTTGGCAGTGAAAAAACCATTACTACGGGCAATACATAAGAAAAAACGTCTGCAATGGGCAAAACAGCATGAACATTGGACAATGGAACAATGGAAAACTGTACTATGGACAGATGAATCAAAATTTCAAATTTTTGGGTCTAATAGACGAGTCTTTGTCCGCCGCAGAATTCATGAAAGAGTATCTGAAGACTGTTTAGTATCATCGGTAAAACACGGTGGTGGTAATGTTTTAGTCTGGGGCTGTTTTGCTGGAACTGTTGTCGGAGATCTTATTAAAATTGATGGAATCATGAGGAAGGAGCAATATTTGCAAATATTAAAAAATCATGCTTTGCCCTCAGGATTACGTATTATTGGTGAACCATTCATATTTCAACAAGATAATGATCCCAAACACACAGCAAGAGTATGCAAAACCTTTTTAGAAGAACAGGAATCGAGAAGTTTGCTTGAATTGATGGTATGGCCCCCGCAATCACCAGATTTATCGCCTATTGAAAAATTATGGGATGAACTGGATCGAAAAGCCAAAGAACGTTTACCACGGAGCACTAGAGAACTGTGGCAATATCTACAAGAAGCTTGGAAAGAAATTAGCGCTGAATACTTGAATAAATTACTGGAAAGAATGCCTAGAATCTGCCAAGCTGTTATAAAGGCAAAGGGTGGTCATATAGATGAAAATCAATTATAAATTAGATTTGTGCCTAATAAATAAAACATTAATTTTATTTTATAGTTTAATTGTTATATTAATCAAGTACCTAATCATTCTTAATTTAATAATACTATAAGTCACAATATTTCTAAAATAATTAGGAGTAAAACAAGTGCTTCCAAACTTTTTGTCGGTAGTGTATATATTATTTTTTTACTGAATATAATAATAATGTATTTTTTTTTCCATTCTACTAATACATTCCACAAATAGTTAAAATGGTTTTAACTTTACATGCGTATTTTATTTTTAATAAAAGAAGACGTGTTCGTTACCCGTTACCGGTTTTCCTATCTAAAAAAACCGTGAAGTGCACATTGGGCTTTTCGGCTTTAGTCTATAGATTTCCGAATGCTCTAAGTAAAAAGTAGGTCGACAGCGCATCATTGACTGATGTTCTGTGGCTGAGGTGTCATCTACCATCAAAGGAACCTCATACTCGTCTGTCGATATCAAACATAAAAAAAAGAATCATCAAAAACCAGGCATAACTTGCGGAGTTATTGCGTAACAAACATACAAAAAAAAATCGGTTAAAAGGTGTCCTTTTATTTGCACAGGTGGGAGTGGCGGTGATGGACGGCCTGCTGTACGCGGTGGGAGGCTCTGCTGGATCTGAATATCATAAATCTGTCGAATGGTAAGTAACTCAATACCTTATAATATTAATTGTCTATCATGGCATAATGGAAAAAAACAATCTGTTTGATTTTTTATATAATTATATATTTGGTTTCTGAAGAAGTACCAGTAAGTCTATGTGACCTTTTATGTTTCACATCTTGAGAAGTAGTTACTTAATTTATAGAAAATAAATAAAATGAGCCTTTATTACATTTTTTACACACAGGTTGTGCATTCGTTTGTAGTTTTCGCTACGTGAACGAGGCGACGTTAATGTTGCATGACGATTCCATATTTACTCGAATTTTTCGAACATAACATGTATCATTAAACATATGACTAATTTTGGAAAAATAATCCCATGTTTATAATTGAAACGGTCAGTAATATAGAACGGCTATTTCATAGGTAAACCCCTTTTTTAAAATCATTGTTTCTATCGGCAATCGGTGTACTTTTTGTGCAAATGGCTTCCTCTAAAGATTTCCGTTTTTCTCTGTCCTTCGGTACTCGATTTTTCTTCTACCGTCTTCCCATCTTTCTCCAAAGGGAACAATTGCTTTCTCTTTCTGTTATGTTTCGTCCATTTTACTTTTTTCTTTAACCATGTAACGGAACGTGTTGTCTCCGGCGGGCGGAAAGACGGAACCCTGATATCGCCAGAAGATGGCATGCAGGGGGAAGCGGGGTCGCGCCCTAACAAAATAGGGCGGTCGTTGAAGTGGGCGCAGAAATTGCGCACTCAGGCGTTCGCCGGCACGCTCCGCGGATGAAACGCGAAGCGGCAGCGGCGACTTTAACCATGTATCATACTCACTGCCAACAATATTTTTAAAAATCCCAGAAATATTATTAACCTTTTGACCGCTTGTGTCCTACAGCCAGTTTCGTATTTCTGCGGGAACATACATGTTTTTTTGTTCTATTTTTGTCCTATGAGGCTATGAACTGCGTGGTACAACTAAATTATCATTCCATAGTTCGTACTTTGTAGTCGGGCGCTAGAAGTACGGCAATTTATATTTAGCCAAGCGGTTAAAAGGTTAATTGTAACGACTTAACTAACTATCTATCTTTTATGGTAACTCTTTTACAGTTTCCGCTATAAAGCTATGGAACTCCTTACCTGTTAATATCAGACAAGCACCTTCTTTAACTTCCTTCAAATCTCTCTTACATAAACATTAATTTGTTATTTCCTATCCTACTTCATAACTATCCTTTTTTGTTCATTTCGTTAAAGTTTAAAATGCATAAATGTAAAAAGTAGTACTACCTGTACGAATTCTCTCCATTTATTTTTAATGTTTAGGGTTGCCTGGAAGAGATCGCTGAGAGCGATAAAACCGCCTATTGTACTGTTTATATTTATGTTATATTTTCTAAGAATTTTATTATTGTTATATTTATATATCCAAGTACAAAAAATCTTCTATATATATAAAAGAGATTTCCACCTATATAGTCACTCATCACGATATCTCTGGAACCATAAGGCGTAGCGACTTGAAATATGGTAGGAATATTCCTTTTGCCGAGTAGAGGTCAGCTAAGAACGGATTTTACGAAATTCAACCCACAAGGGGGGTTGCGGGGGCAATTGCTAGTAATAATAATAATGGTGTTGTGTTATACTTACGGTCACATATTCCTTTTTCCATTGTCAGTATGTCGCCGCAACCTCCACCAGTCAATGCGGCCGAATATGTGGGGTTCTAAATAAATAACCGTTTCTCATCCCAGTTATGACCCGGAGAAGGACACGTGGACATACGTCGCGTCGATGGGCAGCGCGCGGCTCGGCGTGGGCGTGGCCGTCGTGAACCGGCTGCTGTACGCGGTGGGCGGCTTCGACGGCGTGCGGCGAGTGCGCTCCGTCGAGTGCTACCACCCCGAGAACAACTGCTGGACTGAAGTGGCACCGATGAACGTGCCCAGGAGTGGCGCTGGTACGTAGATGTTTTGTGTAAGGGCCATAGTACACGGCGTATTTTATACGCGCAGATGACGTGCGTATACGCGCTTCATACGAGATTTGAATGCAGCCTTGTAAACTTAAGCACACGGGGCGATCGTGAAACATAAGTAAAAATGTTTCGTTCAAGCAGGGTTCGGAAAACTGAGCTCCAACTTAGCAGAAAATAATATAAAACATTAAAAATAATGTGTTATAATAAATTAGAATATAATCATGTCTCCAGGCGTTGCGGCCCTGAATCAGTACATCTACGTAGTGGGCGGGTACGACGGCTCTCAGCAGCTGTCGGCCGTGGAGCGGTACGACACCGAGCGCGACGTGTGGGAGAGCATAGCGCCGGTGCCGGTCGCCCGCTCCGCGCTCTCGCTCACCGTGCTCGATAACAAGCTCTACGCTATGGGTGAGTGCCAGCCCTACACCTGTACAGGTATACAGCGAGCGGGGTGAGTGCCAGCCCTACACCTGTACAGGTACACAGCGAGCGGGGTGAGTGCCAGCCCTACACCTGTACAGGTACACAGCGAGCGGGGTGAGTGCCAGCCCTACATCTGTACAGGTACACAGCGAGCGGGGTGAGTGCCAGCCCTACACCTGTACAGGTATACAGCGAGCGGGGTGAGTGCCAGCCCTACATCTGTACAGGTACACAGCGAGCGGGGTGAGTGCCAGCCCTACACCTGTACAGGTACACAGCGAGCGGGGTGAGTGCCAGCCCTACATCTGTACAAGTATACAGCGAGCGGGGTGAGTGCCAGCCCTACACCTGTACAGGTATACAGCGAGCGGGGTGAGTGCCAGCCCTACATCTGTACCGCCATGTAGCGAGTGGGGTAAGTAGAAGGCCTACATCTGTATAGGTACACAGCGAGCGGGGTGAGTGCCAGCCCTACACCTGTACAGGTACACAGCGAGCGGGGTGAGTGCCAGCCCTACATCTGTACCGCCATGTAGCGAGTGGGGTAAGTAGAAGGCCTACATCTGTATAGGTACACAGCGAGCGGGGTGAGTGCCAGCCCTACACCTGTACAGGTACACAGCGAGCGGGGTGAGTGCCAGCCCTACATCTGTACCGCCATGTAGCGAGTGGGGTAAGTAGAAGGCCTACATCTGTATAGGTACACAGCGAGCGGGGTGAGTGCCAGCCCTACACCTGTACAGGTACACAGCGAGCGGGGTGAGTGCCAGCCCTACATCTGTACCGCCATGTAGCGAGCGGGGCAAGTGGTAGTCCTACACCTGCCGGCCTAGCATGACAACCGCGACAAAATTTTGTCGGCCTTTTTCTCGTGTTTTAAGCGATTATCTCTTTATTTTTTCCGGGTCTAACATGACGATTACACTTAAAACTCGACTTTCAATTTCAAAATTGTCGATGTCAAGATATAATATATCGAGATATCGAGTTTGTCTTCTCTCGTCCGCGACATATCTCGTGGCAGTCATGCTAGGCCTGCACTGAACAGCGAGCGGGGTGAGTGAAAGCCCTACATCTGTACCGCCATGTAGCGAGTGGGGTAAGTGGTAGGCATGCATCTGTACAGCTATGCAGCCAGCGAGGTGAGTGACAGCCCTACATCTGTACCGCCATGTAGCGAGTGGGGTAAGTGGTAGGCATGCATCTGTACAGCTATGCAGCCAGCGAGGTGAGTGACAGCCCTAGTTACGCAGCGAGCGGGATTAGTGGTAGGCCTACATCAGTACAGCTACGCAGCGAGCGGGGTGAGTGACAGTCCTACATCTGTACCGCTACGTAGCGAGTGGGGTATGTGATAGGCCTACATCAGTACAGTTACGCAACGAGCGGAGTGAGTACCAGCCCTTCATCTACGCAGCGAGGGAGGTGAGTGACATCCCTACATCTGTACCGCCATGTAGCGAGTGGAGTACTTACTCCACTCGCTTACTATACTGCTCAACTAGTTCTATCACTTGATAGAACTAGTTGAGCAGTATAACTACGCAACGAGCGGGGGTAAATGCCAGTCCTAAACCAGAGGGGCTAGCATGAACAACTTGCGAAAAAGTATTCATATCGTCGAACTGTCATTTGTATGAAATTTCAAATGATTTCTCATACAACTGACAATTTGATTATTCGAATATAGATCAATTCACGAAAGATGACCAAAAATGGCGGTCGTCCGCGCATGTGATCGCGTTAATGCCGCGATAGACGAATAGCGACCGAGCGGCATGTCACGCGCACCAATAGCGTCGCTCGGCTTGACGCACTCCGCCCGCGCCTCACCCCGCACCGCCAATGGGATCTAAAAAATTCCTTCTGCGCAGTGGTCAACTCACATGTACTTTCTCGGTAGTCGTTCGTGCAAGCCCTAAATATGTACAGCTACTAAGTGAGTTGGCAGCCCTAGCCAATCTGTAATGATTGCATTTTATATCATTTCACTGTACAAAAAGTCTAACCTACTGATGATATTTTTAGGCGGATATGACGGCAACGCTTTCCTCGACATAGTGGAAGTGTACGACCTAGCAACGAACACTTGGAAGAGCGGGACGCCGCTTACGTCAGTGCGTTCCGGCCACGCCTCTGCGGTCTGCTACCAGCACCTTGCACCGCTGGACAATGAATCCACGCCCACCGTGCTAAAGAACTCTCTGAATGAACAAGATCGCCGCACGAAAACTCTTCACGGAAGGTTCACGTAGCGACAGTATATCGGACTCAAGCTGCAGTGAGTGAACCCCAGTGCAGTGATTATAAAGTGGAACGGATGTAGCCCGTTGTCCGGTAGATTGCGGGTGTGTCATACCTATGTTCAGGAAGCGAAGACGGATATGTCATACTTTTTATGTCAAATTGACTTTGGAATTGTCTTAAAATATCATTGTTCTTAAAAAGACTCTGCAGGGAATGCAAGAAATTTTATTAATTCACGTGTTATATAAGATCATTTTCGACTTATTACTTAATTTATTCACATTCTTTCTCGCCGTCTCACGACGTAAAACGTCACATTTCGATGTTTTAAAGTATTGAAATTATATTATTTAACTTTACACAAATAGTCGTTTATTTTATTATTCGAATTAAATAATTGTCATTTAAATATTAACTTCGGAACTATTTTGAAAAGTCGTGATAGGATATATAAAATGGCATTGTATAAAATACAAGGTACCACTTAAAAAAAGGTGTTTTCAACAATGCTGAAATTATACATACCTTCATTTGTAAATATACATTGCTATACAGGTGAAAACAGGAAAAATTATTACTGACGATGACGAAATAACGTCTGTGCCACTATTAAATTTTCATTACTATGACATTTGTAGATTTTGTTCTGGTATGAAGAAATGTTGAACCCAAGTGATGAACCATTTTATTCTCAAAAATATATAACCATTTTTCCAATCGAGCGAAGGCGCGAGCAAATCCTAGTGCATAATAATATTTATTCTTCAGGGTTTGCTCACGGCTTGATCATAATAATGTTAATGCAAAACCGCCGTTGTATGTTTGGCCATAAATATGCCTTACCTTTCATAAGTCATTTTTAAAAAATGCATTTATTATCTTAGATATAATTGTAAATTACAACCAAGCCAAGATAAAAGAGGTAAATGGCTGATTTTTTTTTTATTTCAATTAATGTACATATAAAACTAAATGTTATTTTAGTCATTTTAATTATTTTGCTGAAAGTACTAGTAAGATAAGATATAAAACTATAAGTAAAGATTTATCTCATAGAACATATATTTATAAAATAATTATTAATGCATAATCGCTGGAAATAATATCTATTTAATTAAATGTTATATCTGAAATGATTATCCTTAATGTACATAATATTCAAAAAAACATTTATTTTTGCAAGGAAATAAAGACTGTTTCGGGAATTACGAATTCTTTTATTTCACCACTATTACACATTAAAATATTATTGAGCTGTAAAAAATTACAATTGGGACATAGTTTATTTTCTATGTATATACTAAAATTAATCTACACACTATTTTATTACATACAAAATATCAATTCTTATTCGTTATTGTATTAAATAAATAATTTCTTTATAAAACATTGTATAAATATTCCTCACAATCACGGTTTTCTAATAACTTTTCTTCGACGTTTAACAAATATTCTAATGTCTGGATCGTCTGATTCCTTAAGTGGTACCGCTGAATTTGTTGTTACATCTGGAGTACTTGACTCTTGAGGTTGGGTTGGTTGGTTTTGAACATGTTTATTATTAATTTCAATAGGCTTGACATCAATCTTAAGAGGTGTCGATGTAGCTAAAGCTTTTAATTTCAGTAGCGGATTACTCTTAGGGGCTAAATTTTCAACATTTTTGACATCATCTTTCGTCATTTCATCTCCGGCACAATCTGATTGGACTCCCATTGATATTATAATAACATTGGAACCATCCATAGATGTAGCTGGATTTAAATTTTCATACAAATTTCCTTTATCGGCAACATTTTCATCTATTCGAATAATAGTATCACTTTCTGAAACATGTTCACCTTCAACAAGATTATTAATAGACAGGTTTATGTTTGAAACATTCTTTAGACAATTCCTGACATCTATTTTTTCAGTATGAGGGACTTTTTCAAGCACATTATCTGAATCTTTTTCAATTTGCTTCACATGTTCCACAGTAAGATCAACAGCACTTTGCGTGTCATCAAAAATGGATACAAATTTATCTGATGCCTTAAATGAGGTTTCTTTGCTTCGAATACCTAAATCTTCTGGCATAATTAAACTATTGCTGTCACCGAATAAATCACTAAACTTATTATTTATATTTTGTATTTTGGTTTCAGTTCCTTTTTTTGAAGTATTTTTTTTTGTTATTTTATCTTTTGATTGTTCATTGACTTTTGTATTTGGAGGTTTCTTTTTTGCTCTATGTTTCTTGTTTGTCGATTCGCTTTCGGTCTTAGATTTCACGTTTTTTTCTGTATCTTGCTGTTGATTTCGACATTCCATTCCAATTTTAGATAAATCCGATGATTTGATATTTAAATTATCTGTAATATTCATATCACTCCTATGCATATCTTTTTCTTTACAACTTACAGCAACAGAAGGATGACTGTTGTCAGTTCCGATTTGACTATTGCATATTTCTTTGACTTGGCTCTTAATGCTGTCTTCGTAACTTTTTTCATAAGGTGTTCTAGTCTCACTACTAGGCTGAATCTTTCCTTCAGATACATTTTCATTAATTAGAATATCCTTCTTAGCTTTACTTTTGCGGCTAGATTTTTCTTTCTTATAAGGAATTTCTAATGGGCGACTGTTTTTAATTTCACTCGCAATACTCGAACTTACCAATTTATTTTCAATGTTCTTTGAAATTTCATCTTTACTTTCGCTTATTTTACTATTACTGCTGCCTTTATCCGTATCTGCATTCGGAATATCTTCTGTCAAAATATTTGAAATCGTTCTAGTATCAGTACTCGGGATATTTTTTACTGCATGTGAAAGATTGTCAACTAAACCAATTTTAATAGTTTCATAAGTGTGTCTTGCTTCTACAGATGAAACCTCAACTCCATGAGTATTTTTATTTGTGCCCTGGTTATCTTTTCCGTCACAATCACTATCTGCATTATGTTCAGAATCCATAATTTTACTTTTACCCTGTTCAATAGTTCTAGTACATAAAACTGCACCATCTTTAATATTTTTATCTGTTTGACTTCGCCTAGAAGGCTCATTCTTTTTATCATAGGATGTTTCGTCACCAGAATTACTCTTGGTTTCTTTATCAACACTACATTTTTCTTTTACTTCACCGGAAACATCGTCAATGGCTATACTTTCAAGAGTTCTACTTTCGTCGCAGCGCGTTTCCATCTTTTCACATAAATTTTCATCTGCTTGACTATCTTTTTTAGATATTTTATTATTACTTTGTTGTTGTTCCATGTTATCAACTGCACTTTCTTTATTTTTTATATTGTCACCAGAGCATTTTACTTTAACTTCACAATGTGAATTTTTATCCCCTAGCATATTTTTATTTGCCCTACTCCCCTTAGTTTTGTTTTTGGTACTTGATTTTTTTTCAAATGTTTGACTGATGTTTTGTTTTTGTAAGTCCATATTATCACTTGCATCGTCACTTAACAACAAATCCCCTTCAACAGTGCTCAGCGATACTTTATCAAGCACTTGATATTCATGGCTTTTAAAGTTTGGAGTACTATTTGTGTAAATAATTTTTGAACCTATAAAATCTTGTAAATGCTGAGTATCTTGACTGATAATGTTAGGTAAATCTAGTGGTCGCAGATCTTGCTGATTGTTACTTTTAATAGTTTTATCATTATGTAAGTCATTCTCCCTTAAACATTCTTCACTTACAACTTGTGTATCATTTGTGGTTTTATTTATTTTCGGTATTTTATAGACAGTATACTCCGACTTTTCTTTGCAAAGATCAAGATGTTTACTTTCGTAATGTTTTTCTTCATATTTCTCTTGTTCACTTGCACTTAATTCAGTAGGTATGAGATTGAGATGCGGGGAACTTATATCATTTTCAAATGATTCAAATGATATATCCAAATTTAAATTATCAAAGTTTGAGCTCTTTTCCATTACAAAGTTTTCACTTTTAGCTGAAGGGGGTTTTTGTAATAAAGCATCCGGAACAGTAACATTCGGTATTTTCCAAATTGATTTATCCACCAGTTTCATATAAATGTCACTACTACATTTTTTTAAAACCACTTTACCATTTTCATTATGTAAAATGTATTTTTTGCTTCTTATTCTAGGATCTTCCAGTGGTGTAGTAGCTATTTGTACTATTTCTGAAAATTAGATTTTCATACATAAATTATACTGAGTATTGTAATGTTGATCAATATTTTATCCAATGATTTTATAATTAGTATATACATACCTTTTACCACGGACTGTTCATTATTTACTTCTTCAAGATTTACACGATCGGGAGACTGAGAAGATCTATAGGGATCTTCTGGAGATATTAGGTTATGGGTTGCACTGACAAATTCTTCATCTAATAAATCTTTATCTGGATTAAGGTATTGTCCATAAGAGTCAATTTTAATTTTTTTATTGCCTGGTTCTTCACTATGTGGCTGTAGTTTATGTTTAATTACATTCCTTTCATTTCGAGTGACATAATTATTATAATTAGAACGTCTATCGCGACTTTTGTATCGAATGTGTCTATCAGATGGTGGGCTTCTAGACCTGCGATGTTGTTGATGAAAACTTTCTTTACTGTTGTTACATGTATTTCTTCCAGGACTCCTATATTGTCTATTTCGCGATTTGTCTCTAGATCTATGTTTATTCTCATAATGATAACTTGAGTATCTACTACTTCTTTTACTGCTGTCATTTGACACAATATAGTTTGAATGTTTATCATCCACATATGATGTCTTATTACTTCGTCTGTCTGAAGACCCTTCCCTGATCCTTTGATCGTTTGATGGATGATATTGTTCATTTTCCCCTTCAGAATTGAATCCAGAAGTTTTGTTTTCATAATGGCTAAAATAAAAACGACTAAGAGTTATTGCTGCCTTATTTATAAATATAATAACAATTCACTATTATAACAATACCTCACAGCTGGCATAGACTTCCTTCGGTTCATAATTTTTTGGGAATTTTTAGTATGTCTACTATCTATGTTTTCCTTCGTATCAGCGCTATAATTTTCTTGCTTTTTTTCTAACCTATCTCTGTTACATATATTTCCGACAGGAGTAATCTCATCTTTATTGAAGCTGCAATATTTATTGAAGAAAAAAATTATATTAAATAAGTTGTATTAAACAATAATAAAAGCTATAAATGTATAGCTTTACAATAATAAATCTTACCTTTTCTCACATTTAACTCCACTGCAATCTGGTTTTATATTCATATTATTATGACGAACATTGCTAAAAAGTCTCTTTCCCTTATTTTGAAAAGTTCTAATTACAAACATATCTTTCCTAAAAAAATAAGAAAATTAAAAATTATAGGTTTATCTCAGTATTAGGAATCAACATCCCTAAATAAGTATCAAAATACTAGACAATTGGATGCATTATCATTACTCCCAGAAAAAATCTAAATGACATTTTAGAATAGAATAGAAACATATAGTTATTAATGCTCAAAAATGTTTATAAACCTATAGTTCAAAATAATTTTTCAGTAAAAATAAACCAGAGATACCATTAATGTTTTTACTAAAATATAAATGTATTTCACAAATAAAGACACTGACTTAAAAAAAATCAATCCTTATTCAGTCAAGAGAATTATTTGTGCTTCCTTAGCATTTAAGTGTGGCTGCACGATTTCCCACTTACAGTTATTTAAAATTATTTAAAAAACTGGCTACTGGATATACAAGGTGAATTTTTCAAGTGGGTGTGCATGGCCAAAGCCAAAACTAATAGGACTAGTGAAAAGTACTAAAGGGCGTCTTGGGCCCGATTTTAATGAAAACACAAAATTTTTAAAAATCAATATTCCTAGTCAGATATCCAACCTGCTGATTATGTAAAAAAAACACACACATAGTTTACTGTATGTCATTGCTTCCCTGAATTCATTCCTTATTAGCAATGCTATCAACTGGTATATTAATACAGTATGTTTTTTTTAAAATCAATTGGTTTGATTACTGGCTACGAATAAACTCTGATGTAGTTTTAGTTTTCATCAAAATTAGCATTGAGACTCCTTGAGTACTTTTCACTATTCCTCATAGTTACAGATTTGGATATATGCACCCACATGAAAATTTCATTCTGTATATAACCAACCTTGGCAGTAAAGCAAAACCTTTTGACAGATGTTTCTTTCTGGCTTACAAACAAGATGGAGATTATTGCAAAATATCCTATATGCCTGCTATCCTAGTAAAAGTGTAAATAAAACTTATATAATATTGTTAAAACAAACATTCATAAAATAATAAACAATACATATGTTTTTCACTAATATTAAGAATAAATAACTTATGGCTTAAGTCTATGATCAAATGTTTAATAGTAAATCTGAAATAAAATTTCAGAGGTTTGACTAGGCTAAGACTATATCTATTATAATATTTTGACATATCTATGAAACAACAACTGTAACACTAGATTTTAAAACCTAAAGATCTAACCTAAACAACCATTATTACATAGTGGATAGAAATCTGACTTCTGTATATGTGACTATAACAAATCCTATCATACATTCATAACAGGATTCTCACTGTGATGGACACAATTACACCAAAATATCAAATTTCCCCTTTTCTTATAATCTTCTTCCAAATTATTATATAAACAATATCACAAACTATAAATATTTGCAGTTATTAAGATAAAATCTATAGCAAAATTTCGTAACCTCAAAGCTACTAATTTAGTTTATTTTAAATAGTACTTAAACAGTAACACTAAAATGTGTCATCACAAAAGTGGCTTTACGAAAAAACAGACTTACTCTATATTGAGTTGCGTAATCATATTAGTTTTTTTTTCAATTTCAGCTCTAGCCGTTTTAAGCAATGAAGAGTAATTCATTTCCAGTTTTTTATATTCCGAGGTAAGCTTGTCAAAATCCTGAAAAATATTCTATAAAATCAATGCACATCCATTCTGAAAACTAATGGACTGATATTTGAAATAATAAGTAAATTATAGATACAGGTTACTAAAGGAAGAATTTGTAGATAATTAAAGGAAAGGAAATAACTAATGGCCTATGATCTTAAACTGTGGTGGGAAAGGATTGGTTCAGATTGGAATTTTCTTGCTAAGTAGAAGAAACTAATTGCAATTATGTACAGTAATTGACAAAAATCCTTAAATTATTTTTATAAAATAATTAAACAATACGAAAGCAATGAATAAATGATTTAACGGATTTTTTTTTTCTTTGAAAGTAAATACAATACTTACTATTTGTAGCTGATTCAACGTACTAGAATACCTTTCAAGTTTCAGTTTGAGTTCCGTGTTTTCATCTTTTAACTGCAATAAAACAAAGCAATGAAGCATATAAAATACTGACTTACGTATTCACATATTTTGGCGCTAAAATAAGTCACCTACATCTTGGATTATATTCACATCTTCATAATTCTCCAAATTATCATATAAACTGTCCATAATGGATACAATTACTACTGAATTAACGCTGGTATTATATGGTTTTACATTAAAGCATTTATAGTTTTATGTGAGTTAAAAATATTAAAGCTTGTTAGCTTGATATATTTGCGAGCTGACAGCTGAATGTTGTTTTGATTTTTGTTTTTTTTTGAAGATTTTATGGCCTGGTAACGCGACTTTTGATTTTTGTGTCATTTATTCATAGACAATATAGACTGTAGATCATATTAATATTATACTCTTTGGTGTAAAATGTAAATAGCCTGTGCCCGGTAGGTGGTATAAATGAAATATATGGTATAAAGGCTCCTCTTCACAATGAGCCATGATGGCCAATCAAATTATCGTCCAAGATCGCCGCCATGATCGGGCAACCCTCCACACTATCGTGAACGTTCATGAACTGTCTGTCTACTGTTGTGATATGACGTCTATCGAAAATGAATACCGAGGTGATCTCGGCTGCGGCAATATTTTTACTCTGCGTATATAATCATTTAGGGTTTTAAATAAATGACACATTAACATTATCTACCTACACTTATTTAATATTTAGTACAGTACCTACGTTATTACTTAATAGTTTTCTTATATTTATTTTTGAGGTGCTTATGTAATAATAATAATAATAATAAGATGCAGAAGGCAGTACTACTGGACATGGCTCGTATTGTGAGAACTTCTCACTGAGAAGGTTCCTATCTCTGCCTCCCCCCCACCGGTAGCCTGGGCTGATTATGGCCTTATTGCCGGTGGTATGCCCAAGTTTATACTTTTTTAAAAAATATTATTATCTTATAAATATAAAATTTCCATATCACAATGTCAGTTACCGTAGGTACTCTTCCGAGAAGGCTTTTTTTACCAATTTTTATATGCATATTCAGTAGGTCTGAGAATCGGCTACTATCTATTTTTCATACCCCTAAGTGATAAGGGTTGTTCACCCTTAATTTTTTTTTTTTTTTTTCTGGACGATTTTTTTTGTTTTTATTTTTTTATAATGTGGTATTATAAAAAACATACAACCCTATATTTAAACTCTTCTATTACCAACCCCTGCTTTTTTGTGTCAAAAAATCTAAACACGTGCGAAGCCGGGGCGGGTCGCTAGTTTTATATAAAAAAGTGTAATTGTGAGAATTTTCATCAATAAAGAGTATAATAATATCATTTATTTTGGGATTCCAAATGCATATCTATTTTTGGTATAGTTCTATGAACCTAAAAGTCTCTTCGCAACCATTATTTCTATATCGCCAAAAATATGTCTGTACTGTATCCGAGACAACTACGTACTGAGTAATCGGCGATTGTGTGGACGGGCACGCCATAATGGGCAAGCATTCCTTTGATGTACCGACACAGCGCCGAATACGTACAAATAACGCCGATTACAGACATTTAAGCCCTCTACACTTGCGTCATTGCCTTTATTCGCCTGCATTGGCCCAATGTGAAGAGGAGCCATAATATATAGTATGGCCCATCAAAAGATGGTCCATCATCGCCACGTGATCACGCCATCGTGATCATTCATTTACTGACTGTCTACTGTTGTGATATGACGTCTATCGAAAATGAATACCGCGGAGATCGCGGCTGCGGCAATATTTTTACTCAGCTCATATAAACATTTAGGTTTTTAAATAAGTGACACATCAAAATTATCTACCTACACTTATTTAATACTTAGTACAGTACCTACCATCTTTGCCGATTAGCAAACACAAGCAGGACACAGCGGCGATTATGTACAATCATGTCCTCTATACTAACGTGATTGCCTTTATTTGCCCATCATGGCCCAATGTGAAGAGGAATCATAAGAAATGTTTGACTCTATAGATTGGTGGCAAGTGACAACAGCGATAAAGGCACGATATAAAATAGTGAGTCTCTTTTACATTCTTATATTTTCACAGAACAGGAAGTATTTTTTGTTCTGTGTTTATTTCGCTTATGCGAAATTTGCGAATTGCGAAAAAAAATACTTATGTATGAAAGCGACGAAACATGTGAATGTGTGAATGTTTTAGTTTCTCTGTCTACGAGTGGCAGATTCTCTTTTTTTAAAGCGGTCACACTAAATACAAAGTTCTATTGAGTACTTGCTAGACGCTAGTGAATTGTAAGGTAAAAGACCCAATTATTGAACAGCTAAGGATCTTGGAGATTGAATTCAGTGAGAAAAACATAAAATCAAGAAAAAAACCATCGCTTTCATTTTCAAATGATACTTTGATATTTTTACTTTTGAAAAATCACCCTATAAATTATTTTTAAATGATTTCAAATTTTAAAAAAGAATTAAAATGTGAATCATGCAATTTACCCAATTATTGAACACTGAAAGTGCCTTTAACCCTAATATTGAACAGGCATGACCCAATTATTGAACAATCTCGATAATTATTTTTACGTTCTGAAAAAAATATATTTTGGGTATGGGTATTACCTACTGTACAATGTTAAGAAATAAAGGCAAAATTAAACACTTAAATAATCTTTTATTAATCACTAGCTAGTGTTTTTAGTTGAGCTTTTATTTAAGCTATTTAAACAAAGATAAATCTTCTTCCCAACATCCGATTTCGATGATACAAAGTTGTAATGTTTCAAAATCAGATAGAATGGATATAGTAAGCTATCCTTTAAATATATGCCATCGCGGAGATTTCTGTAGAATCTATAAAAGAAAAATATTCCACCATACATTGTTTTGTTGTATGTCAAAGAGACATTAATAGGCAATTCCTTTTCCTTTTGATGGAATCGAAGCTGATTAAATATTTTTTTTCTTTATTAATTAAAGCTTTTCTTGCACAAGTAAGGTAACATTTCGATAGCTGAAAGTTCCATATATGCAATGAATTTTTTATAAATAAGAAAATGCATGCAGGTGAATGAGAAATAATAAAAATACAAGATAGTGTTCAATAATTGAGCCCTGTTCAATAATCGGGACTTTTACCTTATATACTCTTTGGTGAATTGTGAATCGTGAATCGTGATAGTAGTCGAGGCGTGAGCGTGAAGTTCGAGTGTTGACTTTTCTCTAACTAACGCCTAGATTACTGTAGCTCGCTGGTCGTGCACGTTTGGTTGTGTCGTTTATAGTTTTATGAATTTCATTCGGACGTTTGTTTAATTAAGGCTATTCAATTTCTTCTTACTTACAAGGATATTATGTTAATTACAATGACTGTTTGCGTAATTTAGAAGTTTAAGTGTAACGTGCAACAGGCTTTTTAAGACTTGTAAACAGAATTCTACTGCAGGGTTCCCAAGATGCCCACGGATTCTGAATGCGATTGTGACCTAGTGGCTAAGGAGTGGCTGTTGGCAAAGTTGAGATCCGATGAAAGAGACACTGTTTTGATTGATTGTCGAGGGTCCAACGACTATGCAGTATCTCATATACGAACTGCCGTCAATTTTTCCATACCGAGTATAATGCTGAGAAGATTAGCTGCTGGTAAAATAGAGTTAGCATCGACAGTTCAATGTAAAGAGCTAAAGGCGCGAATAACACATTGTTGTTCGAGAGGTACCTTCGTGCTATATAGTGATGGAGCCTCACGAGACCCTGATTCTGTGCATGGTATCCTGCTTAAGCGGCTCAAACAAGATGGCGTGCAGGTTGTGTGTCTTGAAGGTAAATACATTTTGAAATTGTAATTTATATTTATTATCAGCTTTACCTTCTATGCACGTATTGTACGTGAAATTGATAGATACACAGACATTCAGTGAAATAATATATTGACAACACCAGTAACTAACATGCTCATTTCATCAATGAAATGTCCATGTAGACACAATTTCAGTCTGTTGAAAATGTTTACACTACCTAGATTATGTACTTGGTAATATTTATTATGTTTGAATCAGTCAACATAAATAACTAGAAGCTACATGTAGAATCTGCTAGTTTAGAAAATCTAAATTGGTTGCCTAGTACACAATTTTAAAACATTTTAGTTCTAGACTACTTACTGTTAATTAGAACAGGTCACAGAGAAGTAACTCTAAAATAATTAATGAATATACAGTGACTGAATCAGTGATATCCCAAAAGTTGCTTTAACATAATTATATTAGTTATATAATTATGTTAAAGGCATTATTATTTTCTTTTTATGGTTGTATAAATAGGGAAAGTCAGGCTTTTTTTGGTCTTGTATAGTAGTCTCACCACTGAATTAAACATACATAAAAATCATTTTTAACTGTTTAAACTGCCTGTCTGTTTATTGTTCACGCTCATCTCCTAAATAATTAAAAGAATTTCGGAGATAAATTAAGCTTAGTCTGGAGAAACATAGGCTTTGTTTCATCAAAATTGTGGTAAGAAAAGTTATTGTGTATATAATATAACAGTTAGTATTTCATATGCAATTGTATATATACAAAAACTATATCACAATGATATCTATGAATTATTGATGTGGAGGCATAAAATGATCATTGTTACAGGCTAGTCATTAGGCCACAGCTGCTCTAGTTAAGAATTTGTATATATCGTCGCTGCGCCTGACAAGTTCCATATGTGATTTTTGTATAGTTTTGGGAGACTACGAAAAACATATTATTAATTCACATACGGAGCTTTTCTTACCGGTCAAAACATATATGGAATTAGTTAAACTCATATCCAGTTCGAATATCACAAAAATGATTTTAGTAACACATAGAGTATAAAACGAAGAGTATTTTTTGTGCGAAAACCAAAAATCAAAAAAAATCACATATGGAATTTGGCAGGCGCAACGACGATATGTTGTTGGAGAAATTGCAATAGTCTATCACTATTTTTTCACTTAATATTAGAGTAGACTCTCACTAATCCAGAACTATTAAAATGTAAGGGTGCCGAGTTATTGGAATTTTTGGATTACTTGATTGTATGTAAAATTTCATAATAAATAAAATAAAGCATTTTATGAAGGAAATACAACATATTTGTGTTCACGTTTTTTTAAATAAATGTAACATCTCACAATTAACTAGTTACATAGTTTTAAAATAATCCTTAATTGAGGCCTGTTTTTTTGCAATTAAATGTGGGAGATGCGGGCGGAGAGTGCCAGATTATTGGATGTCTCTGTCTATTGAAGTTCCCAATTAGTGAGATTCTACTGTATATTTAATTTAATTCATATAAGACTGATTTAAATAACTCTCCCCCCTGGTGCAATATGAGAAAATCAATATTCATTATGCAACAAGCAACCATATGTATACTGTTTGCATAGTTGAGTAAGGTTCTTCAATTAATAATAGCACATAGATTACTATAGATATGTAATAATTTTTAAGTGATTCAGGCTTGTTCTTTCTAAAGTATTAGGTTTGTAGTGGGATGTAGAGTATATATTTTTTTATATATTGTGATTCCACAAGTAGTTAGCAAGTTCTTGTTTAGATTGCATCTTGTGCATGGGGTTTTTTATGTAAATGAGTATAGTCCCAGTGATAGTGAGCAAGTACCATTGTTTTAGGTCTTCATTATGGTAATTTTGATTTTATTGATATCATCAGACAAGTGAGGCTTACATAATGGCTGTGAATACCTACCTCAGCCAGTGAACAAATCAGTCATGTGCTGTCAACCATATTTATGAAATATTATATAATATAAAATTATTATTTAAAGAACTTCCTTACTTTAAGCTAATTTTATTTAAATTGGTTTAATGGTAACAGTAACCATTAAACCAATAACAGACGAGCAAGACAAAATAGACAATTTTATTACTATCTATACTTAATATTATAAAGAGGAAAGATTTGTATTTTTGGATTTTTGTATGTTATGAATAAACCCAAAAACTTCATTATCAGCAAGTAACAGGCTATTTTTTGTGTATAGTACACACAAACTGCTGGGGTGAGACCCAGGGGTGAGACTATGCTCTGACCTTAATTTTAAAACATTTCTTGAATCCAAGGCAAGTGTTGCTTCAAAAAAACTTGGCATACTGTCCAAGGTCAGACGGTACTTCACACCGGAACAGCTTCTTAACTTATACCAAGCGCAAGTTCGATCATGTGTGGAGTACTGTTCTCACTTGTGGGCAGGTGCGGCACAATATCAGCTCGCTGCCTTGAATTCAGTGGAAAACCGAGCAAAGAGGGTAATTGGTGATGAGCATCTTGTGAAGACTAAGTTGAGCAGCCTGGTACACCGTCGTAGGGTTGCTAGTCTCGCGGTTTTCTATAGAATTTATCACGGAGAGTGCGCTGATGAACTTTTTGACCTTGTACCATCATCACCGTTCCACCATCGGTCGACAAGACGCCGGGAAGACCTCCATCCTTACGTTATTGACATCCCCAAAATCCGCACAAAACGATTCTCTTCGTCTTTCTTAATGCGAACAAGTAAGGATTGGAACTCTCTTCCGGCCTCTGTCTTCCCTACAAGGTATGATCTGAATACATTCAAGAGGAAAGTGAATAGGCTCTTTTTAGATCAGCGTGCTCCATCGTAGACCACGTTGTCACTTAACATCAGGTGAAACAGTGGTCAAACGCTGATCTAAATCTTAAGTTAAAAAAAAAAAAAAAAAAAAAAAAAAACATTGCACCCTGTGTGAAGCTGGGGCACATGTCTAGTTATATACAATCTGGTGCTATCAAACATATATTATTTATTTTGTAAAAGGAATAGAGAGCTAAAATTTAAAATGTAGGGTACTCAGTTATCAATGTTACTTATTAATGATATTTCTATGAAAAAAGCTTTTATTTGTATATTTATTATCACTTAGATAATTAATTGTTTCCACTTTATACTCTTGCACAGAATCAAGTTATGTGTGTCAATGATAGCTGACTGGTAATCTTGGTAGTTGGTAACAACTTGCAGCTGGCTAATGAAATAGGTGCATTATGTAGAATGTACCCAGCCTGCATCGACTTGATTAGCAAATGCGGTGTTTGTGGAACGGCTAATTGGACTATATAGTTTTGCTTAAATCCATATAAATGTTACTTAACAAATAATTATCTGATTATCATACTATAGTTTAGACTTTTGCTTTTAAACTTTGTTTAAAAATATTGACAAATTAATAACAATAATTGATATTATCTTGATTTTCGGTTCCCTTACATTATGAATGAAACGTTTGTGTACCTACAAAATATAAGAGGCTTAATAATAATGGCGGAGGTCGCAAGTCGAGGCATCCGCTCTGCCAAACGTGGGAGAGGAAGTCTACTACTTATTGTGCTCTTCAATGCGAGACGATAGATTATGATCGCGCTCTAACTTGAACGCGTTTACGTTTCCGACCATTACATTTTATGCTTCTATATGAATAATTCTATATTTTATGTAGATTATGTAAATAGTGTAAGTGAAAAACACGTTGAAAATTTTTATTGCATTTTCTTAAAAGTTTTTCAAATTTTTTTAATCTTTGTATTTTATTACTCATGAGGAATCTTATGAGTAATTTGATATATCGCTTGATGTTTTTTAAAACATTTTTCGCATTAATTTAAACGCAAAATTGACACCTAAAACCAGAGTGCGTTTTCTTACACTATACGTCCTTGATTGGGTCACCGAACGCTACGATAAATCGAAATTGTCATAATTTTAATAGTGGAAGGACTTAACTTCTCTCATAATTCTCTAGGAATCCCTTTCCGTAGCCTCTATCAGATTTCTTTTGTCTTTTTTTTAACCCTGTAAGGTAGTTTCATTTACTCTGTAGGACACATGGTAATGATATCATACATAAAATAGTTGGAAAAAAAATGCAAACAGTTAATTATATATTTTGACAAACTATATTTAATGTATCATCAAAGGCAACCGGATGCATATCATGCTCGTTCTTCGTCTAACGGAAGAGTGCCGCAATTTTATTAATAAGTTCCTGTATCATTCACGTCCTGCCAATTTCATTAAATGTGCCTATAAAATATAGCTTTATCTGCTTTGAAAGCATATTAAAAGCGACAGAATCTTGGTAGAAACTAAACCAAACGATATTCAACTAAAATTATGCCATATGAATTTAGTATTTGCGGATTTCTCAACCACAGCATATATGAAACAGGATGATGTCAGTTATCTACATGTTTAATAGTTATCACATCTTCGGGTGCATCTGGTTTATATTGTTTTTGGACGCTGATGTAATTTCCTAGCTGTGGATTACAACTTTGCAAGTATTCATTGTATTTTGATTTTATTCTGTCGTTTCGCTACGTTAGCCCGGAATAAAAAACTTGTTTTAAAGGTCATTTTAATATTCTGTTGTCAGATGAATTAAAAAAGGCGGAAAAAATCAGTACATTTGAAATAGAACGAGCACAATGAGATGCTTGTTAGTTATGAGGACAGGCATCCACGACAGCATTATCGAAACATGTAGGGAAATAGAACGGCAACTTTGTTTCTCTGATATTCTTATCTGTGAACTTATCATTTATTCGATGGCGCCACGACTATTATCGGTTTGAAATCGAGCCGACTCTTAATTGGTTCAATATGCTCAGACAAGATCTGCTGTTTTTAGATGTAGGTATGCAGTTAGTCCTGATATTTATTACTATGAGATTTCGAGGATATTAAGGCATGCTTCTTGTGAACTGTAACCATTTCTCAAAGGTATCCAAAATTGCAAAATTTTTGTGTTTAGTAAAGTTATGATATACTAAAGTAAATGATTAACGTGTTATTAAAGGCAATGACTAATAACATGCTTACTTACATTGAAGGTATTTTGCATAATATCGTTAGAAATAGAAGCCAACGCCTGATAATAATTTATATGCTATATTAAACAGTTTCGCCATTTTCCTTTTTCCAGTCTCTCAACGCCGTAGTTTATTTTAGTTGTAATACTTTAAACATCCTAAATTTGCAACTCGTCGTTTCTTAGAAGCCGATCGGAATTGTATGACGTCAACACATGTTACATGGAGCATGTTGAATAAATTCATTTCTATTCTATTCTATCTTTGTTCCCTTCAAATGTCTGTTTTTGTGAAGAATATTCTCTTTTAGTAATTATGTCCACGATGAAGTTTGTCTTGTTAAACATAAATATACGAAATGAACAATGACGAATTCAAATAATTTTCTGTAAAACGCGAAGGTTCTCAAACATATCGTATAAATCAATATTTTATATTATACTAGCAATACGCCCCGGCTTCGCACGGATGCAATGTAGGTGTACGATACACAAAAATATTAAAAATTGTCTATGTTACTCGTTGATAATGTAGCCTTGAATACTGATTGTTACAAAGAAAAAACCTTATAAATGTTGACTTAACTACTAATATTTTACAAACTAAATCTAACTTAATACACACTTATGTCCCTTAACTCAGTATGCCTCTTGGCAAAGGCCTCCTCTAACTCTCTCCACTGAACTCTGTCTCCTGTCACTCTTCTCCAGTTGGTTCCAGCTGTCACCTTTATTTCGTCTTCCTATCTACAGGTTTGCCTTCCTGTGTGTGCTATGTAGCTTACAAACATACAAATCTTTCCTCTATTTAGATTGGACACTTGACACATCAATTGACCTTTCGTAGTACATAAAAGTCCATTGGAGACAGAACAATAATAATAATTATATATCTCGCCCACTAAGTCCTTCTTACAAATTGGCTCAAACTGGCTTGATTAGACTCTATTTAGGATGATGATAACATCAATGTGTACTCTAAGTGTGTACTGAATTTCGAATTGCTTATTAATTTAAATAAATTACTTTATACTGGATTAAAACGCGAATTATTAATAATATTATTTATTTTCGTTTCGGGTGTTTTTCAGTTTGCATGTGATCACGGTTGCTCTGCACATTGATGTTATCATCATCACTAGCGTTAATAAAAGACAATATTATTTGCTTATTATTTTATTAATATTTATCTAACTGAGAGGCTACTTTGCTTTATATGGATATTTACCTAAAATATTGATGACGTACACGATACTCTTCTTATTGCTGGTGAAGTTCATAAAATGTTAAAAACGTTAAATACGTGGCAAAGATCAATGTTGACATTTGTAAAAAAAAAACTATGATGGTTTTGATAATATATAGATTTTTGCCTGAAGATAATTTTAATTATCATAGCTTATCATAGTTTGCTAGTGGATTAAGCGCAAAATACAAGGTTGTATCAAGAAGGGGACTCGAAGCGCCCACCGCCCACACGGCGACGTCGAGACACCCTCGCGTGAGTGAAGCCGGGACAGAACACATACTGACTGTTGTTGGTTTTTGCAGCATACCTACACATAACATGAATATTTTAATCCTTTGATATAAAATTCACACTATTCGGATGTTTTTCCGGAATGTAGTCTATGGCTTCCCACGGGATTAAGCTATCTCCTCTTAAAAATTTTAGAAGTTTCTTTCGCAATCATAAAATGAGTATATTATAAATAGAAAAAAAAATATGCAAGATAATCTTGATTGCATACTACCAGTGACTAGCTACACTGTTTAAATATTTTACAAAAAAAATAACCTAAAGGTACGCATTATACTACTTATCTATTATATATATTAGCACCCCATGGTATATTTTTACAGTTTTAAAGAATGTATATTTTTATGTCATTTTCAGTCAAAAAATGCCAAATTCTGCCTCATGTAATTTGAGTAGGAAGTCACGGAAATAGATTATTATAGGTCAGGACCTATTACAATATTTATTTTAAAGTTGATTTTCCAAATCAAATTAGTGAATCAAGCATATTTTATATAAGTTTATTTTCATTTTTATTATACACTTTAATAACACGTTAATTTACTCGGAAATATGCAGTCTTCATTAGCTTAGACATTCCCATATCTGTTTACACGTTCCAGACAGACAGGATATGGGAATCGATTTGTTTATTTAACTTGCGGTAAAACCAGCTAACGCTGTTACACGTTGTTTTTTGTGCGAGTTGAGCGTGCTTGTGGTTTGCCACGTATTTAATCAATTACTGGTTTCCATCATTGCTCCATTTAGCCGTTAGCTTGGCTTCCGGAGAATAACCGTCACGTCCGTCAAAACAGTAATTTCCGGTTTCCAACGAATATTTCAAAATCTTTGGTATACAAACAATAATAATAATTTCAAAAATACAGGTAGTTAATAACCAAATGTAGTATCGCTTGAATAGGTAGGTATTTGTCGCTTTGATAATAATGAAAAACTCGAGCCACTCTCATTTATAAAAATGTTACAGGTATAATCATTCTTTGTTTATCATTTAATAGTCATTATATAAATTGCTATCTAGCCAGTTTTAATAAAGAAATAACGATTGAGCTGAACATTCACGTTTGCATTATGTGGGCGTATCAAGGTTTTGATTCACCCGGTAAGGGGTGATTTTAATGGAGTCCTTGCTGGCGAGGACACCAGCAGGGGTGGTACGCGCAGGCGATGTGCGGGGCGAGGGGCTACGGCTGTTCATTGAGTGCGGCGGATGAATGGGTAGAAACGATGACTCATCGGATCGATGCTGAAACCCCTCGTCCTTCACCCCGCGGCCACGCGCCGCCACGCGCCGGCGCTCAACATCCACACTGCTGTTTATAAAAAGAATTTGCCACTGTGTCAATTGAGGAATCAGCGCTCGTACAATACAATAATGCGACGATATCAAAATACGGCCGTAATTTGCAAGATTCCTAATTAAAATTACGATATACCTACCAAGCCATAATTGAAGTAGTGAAAAAACCTTATAACTAAAGTAAATAAGCTTTTCGAATATGGAATGTTATAAAGGTACCTATCATCACATTCCAAGCCCACACGAAAGCATCGCACTGGTTCGAGTTGAGGCGATTGGCAAGGTCACACCCACGTCAAAGAATATCCGCCCACGCGATAGTAGGCCCAAGTGGACATTGCCATATGCGCAGGAAATGTGGGCTGGCTTACAGCCTTCTCAAATACTTAGAAAAACATAAATGTCGAAGGCAAAAAAATAATAATCAATCATTTTACAAACAGCGTCTCTGTTAGCTGTTCGGTTGCTATATGTTAAGTCCACAGGGATTTAAGGATGGATAAAATACCAAGATTACGAGAGAAGGAAGAAATGTTTTATCTCCATGCAGTATTTTGAATGAGTTTGTCTACGCATGTGGTAGAACGAACTAACAAAGAAATCCGCGGCATTAACAAAAAGCGTTTGAATCGCCATCATTGATTCGAGTGAAAGAAAGTGAGGGTTTATAAAATGAGGAAGCCATTCGTAAAATAAGTAATTATACAATCTGCTCTTGACTCGGTAGAATAATATTATAAGCATCAACGGTTTTGTGAATTGGTCACTGCATATTCTATAATAGTATTGGCAAAATATAAAACAACTCACAGATTTTCTAGAGGTTTTATTTAAAAAGTTTACTAGGTATACACCTCATACACTTTTGATCCTCAATATATAATATATATTATAATAAATACATATGTATATAGTAACAAAACATATAAAATGTATTATTATAATTATTGATGTAAAATAAATATTCCAAGAATCGTTTACGACCTATAATTAAAATTTAATCCGGTAAGTTGTTTCTGAAAATGACAGTAATTCATATTATACATGAATAAACTGTACAAAACGAAAGGTTTCAAGCATTTTTGTAGCGGATTAGTTCTGGAGAAGACATAAAGAGGCAGAGGTAATCGTTTAATCCAGTTACGGCGAATAGTAAATGGTATTATTGCAGTTCTGCATATCTATATTCCTAATTATCATGTGCTATTGTGTTGGCAGCACAGATGCGAACCAAGTCCCTGAAAACTCGAAAATATTTTCATCATTATCGGCCTATTTTGGTGCACTAGTTATCAGCCCCATTAGCTTCCCTAACTATTCGGTCCACCTAGCAGATGGTCGTCGAAATATGCGTCCAGCCGGCCTAGCATGACAACCACGGCAAAATTTTGTCGACCGTTTTCTCGTGTTTTAATCGATTACACTTAAAACTCGACTTCTAATGTCAAAAGTAGAGATATTTGTCGATCGAGATATCTTATATCTTAGTTTAAAATATCATGAGTAGGTACCTACACAATTGATTATATTGATTATATGAACAACCACAAAAAATCTCTAATACTCAAAACTCAGCTCAGTGCACTACGGGCAGTTTGTATAATATATCGTCGTTGCGCCTGCCAAATTCCATATGTGATTTTTTTTGATTTTTGGTTTTCGCACAAAAAATACTCTTCGTTTTATTCTCTATGTGTTACTAAAATCATTTTTGTGATATTCGAACTGGATATGAGTTTAACTAATTCCATATATGTTTTGACCGGTAAGAAAAGCTCCGTATGTGAATTAATAATACGTTTTTCGTAGTCTCCCAAAACTATACAAAAATCACATATGGAACTTGTCAGGCGCAGCGACGATATCACGTTTTGAATCAAAGTCACTCCTTCCAACTCAGAAAAAATCGTAGAATTAGAGTAAGAACATATCTCTAAATCTGAATCGTGTAGGGTTGAAGCGATGTTCGTATAGTATTTTTTACACCCACTAAAATATAAGCTGTTACTTTCAAATGTGTAGTATAAAGTGGGTGACATTAGCATCACAATGGTGGCGCGGGCAGCCGGAAGTAGGCCTGACACACCGGACGCCTCGTCGTCGGCTTCCTCCGCCGTCCGCCTCTCATCTTTACACAATTGATCGTTTAAACGTGCTCACATTATAAAATATGCTTCCAATTAAAAGGAATAGCTATCAAATGTGCCGCAGTAAAGATTTCTGAGAGTTAAGGAAGTCCGCAACTCTTTGACATGTACGAGTAATAAGATGCAGGTGTATCGACTCTACTTTTTTTTATACCGACACCGAGCCTTCTGTTTCAACATTTAACTTGATCAATATTGTTAACAGGTGACTTCGCAGAGTTCCGACGTGCTTATCCAGAGTGGTGCAGCGAGGCGGGTGCTCAACATTTGCCGCATCTACCACTCATGGGACTACGGTTAGTTATCTGTTTTACTTCAACATACACCTCATCCAACGAGGGATGAAAAGCGTGGGTATTAAAGTTATGAATATGAAAGTAGACAGTCCAAAAAAGATGAAATGATTGAGTGAAAAATGGTATGTTTGAGGGGTGAGATTGATGATATAATCGAAAAAGAGAATCCCCAAATAAAAAGACAACAGGGCAGGGAGAAGAAAACAGGTAGAGCAGCATGTATAATTTTTAATCCCTTCGTATATAATTTTAATTTTATTTCTTTCAGATCAAAAATTTCGTATTAACTATTAACAAAGAATTTACGTATAGCTCTGTAATAGAATGTTAAAATTGTGGAAGGAAACATAAAAATACTAATTAATTAATATCAATATTACTGTAGCTTTTACGCAATGTTAGATCCACTAGAGAGGCAGAGTTGCACAGCCAGTCCCCTGTTTCTGATTAATTATGCGAGCGGAGGAAAAACTAGCTCGCGTGGGAATCCGACTTCATGCGCGTGAGACTCACCATTCAGCTTTTATCGGAATTAGCCGCCACTGCCGCACCGGCCCAACTACCAACCAACTATTGATTAAATCGACTCTCTCCTTACGATGACGTAGCATTGCTAGTTATGGAAACAATTAAATACATATGTACCTTAAAAAAAATAGTAGGTACTTTCATCTACATATAAAAGTTCAAAACAAAACTAAGTAAAAGTAAGAGATCGTGAGAGAAGGTGACACCTATTCTTGATCTATTTCAATAGTTAATTTCTAAGGAGACAAGATCGTTTGAAATCTTTCAAAAGTAGGTATAATAAACCTGAGTCCAAGTCTCTGGTTGAAAAATAATAATTTGTAATAAGGTCTACATTAACAATCCTATTTTTAGCTATTCAGGTTAAATTTAACTACTGGAAATTAAAATGAGCTTTTTGTGAGTCTTGAATACTCTACATTTAAATTAAAATAATCACCTCTGAGAAGGAAAAAACGCTTCTATGTCTTAAATTTGACAGAACTGCATAGTTAAAACGAAATTTGCGTTAAAATAGACATTACGTTATGTTGGTATATGATCGTTTTCCACGTACAGAACTGAACAAAAAGCAGGCAAACGTCGGCATCGTGAGTATTATTATATAAATATCCAAGAATCGATCATAATTCTCAGTAAGATACTGACTTGATCGTTAATGAGTAGGTACTTAAGCATTGTTCTATATTTAGTTATGTAATGCGAATATATCTCTACGCTGAACGTTGCTTAACTAATTAACACTTGCACGTGTCAATTGATACTCGAAGGTGACTCGTAGATTACGTAGCTCTATGAAATATTCCATTCACAGCTATGGCTCCAATATGACTGGTTTTGTGTTTACCTGTTACGTTATAGTTCAATTCTTTTAATTATCTTGACTTCAAAAAAGGAAGTGTCGAGTTCTTTAATTGAAATGGTTATTTTTCCCTTTCATCGCTTTCATCTTGAAAATATTGCATAATAGAAATTGTATATAGATGACATAACGAGAGATTGTACGGGTACCTTCATATTATAGAACATAATATCATAAGTAAAACTTCATCACCTATGTATATGCATAACAGTATCATATATTATATCACTTTGCAATAACTCATTAACATATTAAACAGTACCCTTATAAAGTTTCTTCATAATGTAGGGCTAATTATCCCAGGCAACAAATGTGCATTAGTGGCGTGTGCCATAAAACTTGAGAACATGGTATCCTCATCAAACTGTTTTCCCAGCGCTCGGGTGAGGCCGACTGGCGCATTGCAGTCGCCACTTGACATTAATAAAAAACGCTCGGTTAATAAACTCATTCATCATTTCCATTTGTGCCTACGTTGCTACGGTCTCATTGATGCGGGTATGTACTATGTACGATTAGCAAATAGACTATTGCTCTATTGGATTTGAGAAACGGCATTGCGCGTTCAATGGCATGTACGCTCCATTCATATTATGTGCGCGCTCACAGACTTCACCGCTTACTATTTTGTCTTTCAACTTACGAGGCGAAATCGTATTTCAATCTATATTCTATTCTGCACCAACACGTTTCTTACCCTCATCGAAGAAATTTATTTTCCGTCAATGGCGTTAAAATATATTGGATATTTTTTATATAAATGATAGCAACGCGCCTCGGCTTCACACGTGCGCGTAGATTTGATTTGATGAAGATGTATTATATACAAAAAATTTGCTATGTTACTCGCTAGTAATGTAGCTTTCTATTGGTGAAAGAATTTTTAAAATGGGTTAGTAGTTTTTGAGTTTATTCATAACATACACAATTGTCTTATGCCCCGAAATTAAAGTAAGTACAGTCAAAGTTACTCGAACTTCTTGTCGGCAACGAATAATAAAGATTTTTTTCTCCTAGTAAACATTGCCATATCGTTTGTGTGGCCAGACGTTCATCTGGGAATTGCTACCTTGATGTAGCTTGTGTCTAAATCTTGATAGTTGGACCAGCTGTACTCAGCTCAGCCGTTCAGCCATTTGAGAGTGATTGAATAATAAATATTCAAACACAACATCCATGCTTTCACATTTATAATATAATACAAGTAAAATTGTTTGAAATAATTTAAACATTACCGCCTACGTAGGTCACGTGACGACTCTGCTTACATCTTTCATGACTATAAATAGCTGTATTCAAATTTATATCGTAAGTAAAATGTAATCACTCCCACGATTTACCGGTACGCCGCGGTCGTGGCTTGAGTAGTATTTTATGTAATAAAATAAAAGATCAAAATTTCTTCTAAATCTATTTTATTTATTGCATTAGTCGCCATAGATCGCGAATTCAAGTACCCTTGTCGTGGTTGTTACGCATATGAAAAACAGGAAATATGAGGAAATCCTCGGGGATTTTTTCTCCTGGAATTTTGTAAGCAGGTTTTGATCCATGCCAATATCCAAATGTTCTTTGATTTACCCCCCTAATCTATTTGGAATATTAGTATCAGTGGCGTAACTAGGTGGACAAGGGCCCCGGTGCAGAAAGGAAAACAATATCGCAATAACAGTTAAATCGTAACAAACAAACAAATCTTTCCTCTTTATAATATTACTCAGTATAGATCAAGGAGCACTGCACCACTTTGCCATATTGATAGCTACGCCACTGATTAGTATAATATATGTGGAAAAGTTAGGGAATTTTTGAGTCAGTAATGCGGAACAACCATGCTAGTGAGGGATGTTGCAGACATTCCTTTGTCTGTTTCACTGATCATTTTTATTTACAGGAAACTATGTGATCAGTCTGCTAAACCTGCTCGACTGAAACATTATTTTTTAATTCAACCCGGGACCTAAAGTGCTAATCGCAACACGCTTTTCACTGGGCCACGAAGAGGTCTTAGATTGACGTGAGATTATTTTGTCTCTGTTTCTTAATGCTGACGTCTACACAGCACCTTCACAGAAAGTGTTATAATATGTATTACCACACGAAGCACCACGATCTTCCATGTGCTATATCAAATGTTATTCAATTCTATAGGTACGTAATTTGACAACAAATGACAGTATAAGCGAACGTGTGCAGTGTTATAATATGTAAAGTCTGGGTGTGCACAATATCAGACACAATTTATTAAAAACTTCGAAGTTGAATCATAGCACAGATGTTATCAGTATAATGTCGCCAAGATCCTGGTGCAGTCGGTAGGTTATCGGTGTGACGTCACTGGTGACGTCAGCAAGGCAAACGGCTCTGTTTCATTCACGAATTAATGGCAAAGCCACGAACGCGCATTGCACGTCTCACTTCAAATCAACACACATTTATCAAGAGCATTCATAAACAACGCCTGAACGATCGTGACTCAACACTATCGTCACGTTTATAATAAAATTTTACAGCTTGTATCCGAAAATATGGATACTGTAAGCATGGTACATATTCTTCAAATAAGAAGTGTTCATTTTGATCGATATAAACTATATTATCATCAACAACAATCTTCTGCATGTGAGAATGCATAGGTACCTATTTTATGTTAGTATATGACCATCAAATGATCCTCGTTATTTGAAGGTTCGTAACCTCAGCCACTGGTCAATCAGTGAGTCATCTTTTCACCTCTCCTTTATAGATAATTACAAATATTTTAACCATATATTTTTGTATAACAGTTTCTTAAAAAATCATAAGATCACTTTTTAAATATTATTCGTTAAAAATCGTGGATGTGTCTCGATATTCTTATAAGTTTCAATGCTTTATTATTTGAACAATCTTGTAGCATTTGCAATTTAATAAAATCGTAAGTAGTGTCCGAATAAATTAATATCGGGTCATTAATCGCATGCATAAATCATAAATTTTAATGTACTATTGTATTCTATGTAAAGAATGAAAACGGTAGTAAAAAAGGTATAGCTTGTTTCGTTCATGGCATTGTTTTGTTTGCGCTCAGTTTGCAAATGATTTCAAGGCTGACATTCATTCATAGTTTGCCGTGGAGCGAGGCGATAAAGATGTCGCATTTATTTGGTAACGTAAATGTTATCTTTGTTTACTTGTACAGTGTCATTCGAATGTAATATTTTGTTGCAATTATTTACAAAATAAGCGTAATAGTTTAAAATTTATTTTTCGACTAAATACAGTATAAACATAAGTAATACATTTTATGTAGTTTTGATTAATAATAACACAAAGTTTTGTCATTTATGTCGATATATGTTGAGTTATTGGTAAACAAGTTTATCAAAGCTAAAGCATCGTAATACCACTGATATCGTCGCCAACGATCTCCAAGAGTCACTAAACTCAATAATCCTACTAACTACGTAACCAGACTCGACTCGCATACATACGCGCCATGTACAAACGCGACGAGAACTTCTTTGTCCGGCCGATTTCGCTCGTTAAAATCCTGACAGGATGGAAACTAGTAAGTGAGGCATTAAAAAAGCGTCCCTTGCAGGCGGTCATTGGCGTCGGGTGGGTCGGTCCACATTCCTGTGCGCTGGCGCACCGCACGCAACCGCACTCCTACACGTATCCGACCTATAGTATACATTCTGTTAAACGAACCGATTGCGATGGTACTTTCTCATGCTAGCCGAGACCGGTTTAGAGACACTTCCATTTCGGCCGGGTTATCAAAGGCACTAAACACGTTATAGGACTCGTTCATTAATAACACGAGCGAGCTGTGTCACGGCTTCCGGTGCTCGCCTCTCTCCATTCTAATACAATACGTTGTTAATTCGCAAGAACTCATCACCGATGCATTTTCATTTTAAAATAACAAAGTTCATAATGTGAAGGAATGAAACGCTACAGTCACATTTATACGTAAAAGCGTTGTTTTTTAAGATTTGATTCACTGAAAACTATAATTAGAGTATTGGAAATATGAGAAATATTAGGCCAAAATAATGGATTTGTAATAAGAACTTTATTTACATGAAATTTTAATTTTTACAGTCACACACCATAGTTACCAAATTGTATTCTCGGAATATTATATATTGACTCTATTATCAGACAACTCATTTGTTATAGCGTATATAACTTAAACTGTCTTGGTATACCATCATTTAAATATATTTTGAAACAATACTTAATAAAGAAAATCTGCTTTGCTCCTTGTCATTGCTCCTACTGAACAATTATCACAACATTAAAAGCCTACGCAATACAGGTGTTGTCAAGATAAGTGTAAACTGTCTCCCACATTAAAATCGATTCAATTCATTCGTCCGGAGCGGCGTTGTCATTATTAGATCAGTTAGATCAGCGCGTAGGCGGGCTCCCTGAATGGACGCGTTGTCGCCTACGCGCCTCGCTCGCCCACGCTAGCCGCTCCATGCCACTCCTAGCCGCCCCTCGGTGAATTTCTGCTGACTGCTAAATGCCGACCAAATGCTACCTTTCATTGCCACCAATTGTTTACTTGAATTGCCACAACACGGTTAATGTTATGCAGCCGAAGCCGAGCTCTATGTAGCGATCAGATTAATTTCTGTCGTAAAGTAGAAAAATATAAATGGAGATTAAAAACTTTATTATATGGACGCTTTTAGCATTCATGTCTTTCCCCGATTTCAATAATATAATAGATAATCTATATTCTATATCTATACTAATGTTATAAAGAGGAAAGATTTATATTTTTGTATGTTATGAATAAACTTAAAAACATCTGGACCAATTTCTTTCTCAAAAGTTCTTTCACCAATAGAAAGCTACAATATTAGCGAGTAACATAGCGTCGCTGCGCCTGACAAGTTCCATATGTGATTTTTGTATAGTTTTGGGAGACTACGAAAAACGTATTATTGATTCACATACGGAGCTTTTCTTACCGGTCAAAACATATATGGAATTAGTTAAACTCATATCCAGTTCGAATATCACAAAAATGATTTTAGTAACACGTAGAGAATAAAACGAAGAGTATTTTTTGTGCGAAAACCAAAAATCAAAAAAAACACATATGGAACTTGGCAGGCGCAACGACGATAGGCTATATTTGTGTAAAGTATATCTACATTGCACCCGTGTGAAGCAGGGGCGCGTTGCTAGTAAATTATAAAATACGACATTCGAAGGCTTGTTTTGTTCAATGATTGGTGAATATAAAAGATTATTATTTTCGTAACTGACACACGGCATACAGGAAGGTATTGTGTAATATTATAAATAAACTTTATTGCAAGGCGTCACTTGCGTGTTCTCTCGCCTAATTTGATTGTTTTCAAAATGGCAAACTGAATGGTGTCGAGACGATTGAGAAGGCGAATTTGGAAAAGTATCGCGTGGGAGCAGACGCGTTGGCGTCGAACGAGCTACGGGGGTTGTGGCAGAGGGGGTTAGAGTAAGGACGCGAGGTGTGGGCGGCCATTGATCCACGGAGGTAGCTGAATGGGGAACCTCCGCCTCCACCCCCATTCAGCAACCCGACATCGATCGCCACCCCGGCCGGGCACCTGGCTCTTTCAGCTACCGAAGAACGCCTCTTAGCCATGAAAAATTTTACTATTTCATACGAAATCCCACGATGATAAGTTTGGTTTATAGACTAACGCATAATCACTCATTGTTGCATTATTCGTTGCATACCGAAATATAAAATAGTTTAATCACAAATCGAACAACGAAGGTCGTATCTGTCTAATGTACCTATTATTGTCAAGCGCATGCCTGCCATACTAGATATGATCTTAAATATATTTCAGATATATGTATATGTATTGGTCTTCCTACTACACACGACTTCTGTTTAGAATAATAATGTCCTTATTATACAAAGAAGGTGCGATAAACTATCGACGTCTTGGAAATGCTACTGAATAGATTTCCATTCGATTGTGTGCAAATTGACCGACTGATGAGAAGCTTTAAAGAAATCTCTCACTGAATATTTTTATCTTTTGCGTTACTTCAAATTATAAACAAATTAAAAAGCTTACACAATATCCGTGAGATAATGTTGAGATTTCCAGAATTTTAAATGAAAAACAAGGTTGAGTAAGAATTTTATTTGTATTTCGGCAGATCTCTCCGCATCTCCGGGTCGGGTTGCGATGACGCACTCTCCTCAGGGTCCTCGTCCGAGTGCGAAGACACACACACCCACACGCAACAAGACTTCCCTATCGAGATCCTGCCCAACCTTTTCCTCGGGAATTCGACGAACAGCGAAGATTGTGAAGCCCTCGCCAGGCATAATATTAAGGTAGGCAGGCAGGTAACCATACCTACCTACGTGCGCTAATCTGTCAAAAGGCCCCTTTGAATTTGAAACTGAAAGATAATTTTAATGAGTATATTCACCTATTGATGTTAACTAGTTAATTTTAAATTGTTATCTCGGCCACAGTTAAAAAGTGAAGGTCGCTGAATAAATTTAATATCTACCTTTATTGCATGATATAGCCGTAAAACTTATGGGACTTACTCAGTAATGGAATGCCTATTTGACAGTTACTCGGTAATGGAATATGACGATTTTTCTGATGCTAAATAATCATCGTTGTCTTATTAAATCCTCACGGATTTGTTGGAAATCGCTATGATTACAGATTTCGTTTTTATTTATTTTAAATTGAACAAGTGAGGATGTAATCACTGCACATTCTCAGAAACCATTGCAATTGGGAATTGCCGTTAAAATATAAGAAGAAATGAGGTTGTAACGTTGGGTAGTAGAATAGATTTTTCTGTTGACACCAGCAAACCGAAGAGCGCCTCTTAGCCATGAGACACCGTACGTACGTACGAGAATTTCATACTAAATAAATACCAAATTATTAATATCCATATTCTTCCCTTTAGCAAATCTTTTATAAGTAATTAATTTTACAATACAAAGTACCTAACGATATTTTTTTCCTATTTCTGTAGTAGTGCCACTTTTTCAATTCCAGTACGTACTAAACGTGACACCTGACCTGCCGAATACGTTCGAGGCCGAGGGCTGCGGTATCAACTACTTGAAGATACCCATCGCGGACCACTGGAGCCAGAACCTCTCAGTCCACTTCCCGCAGGCGATACGGTTTATTGGTGAGCATTGTATTTGTTAGCTACTCAGCAAGTTCTCATTGTTATTAAATTTTTAGATCGAAGGTCTCTAAACTTTTTTCTCTTGCTTAAAAGAAACACTTAAAAATAAAAATGCAAATACATTTGCCCTGTATTCAAATATCTAAATTTTTTGTGTATCCTGGATGGTTTAGATTCACAATCAGGAAAGACATACCCAGGTAGAGGATTCCATTAAAAGAGTATTTAGCTCGTTGGCGCGTTTGGTAGAACACCTAACTTGCTAACCGATGTGTCGTGGGTTCGAATCCCGCCGGGACGAGATGTTTATAATTTTCTATAAGCATGTGTTCTCCACGTTTGATCACTTCGCGCACTTAACGGGTGGGAGGAATATCGAAGTTCATATGGAAAAACCGTGAAGTGCATATTGCGCCTTTCGACAGCGCATCATTGAATGATTTTCTGTGGCTGGGGTATCACCATCAAGTGAACCTTATGCTCGTCTGTCAATATCTATACTTCTTTACTAATATTATAAAGAGGAAAGATTTGTATTTTTGTACGTTATGAATAAACTCAAAAACTACTACACCGATTTTAAAAATTCTTTCACCAATAGAAAGCTACATTATCAGTGAGTAACATAGGCTATTTTTGTATAGTACACTCTATATTGTACCCGTGTGAAGCCGGGGCGCGTTGCTAGTCTAATATTACGTCGGTCCGCAGAGGAAGCGATGTCGGCGCGGTGCGGCGTGCTGGTGCACTGCGTGGCGGGCGTGTCGCGCTCGGTGACGGTCACGCTGGCGTACCTCATGCAGCGGCACCGGCTGTGCCTGCGGGACGCGTTCGAGCTGGTGCGCTCGCGCAAGACGGACATCGCCCCCAACTTCCACTTCATGCGGCAGCTGCACTCCTTCGAGCGGGACCTCGGCCTCCACGAGCGCAGCGCCCCACTGAGTAAGGTCTGCGCTTTGTATCTACACCCGCCCCCCGGCCCGCTCCCGCCCCGCTCCCGCCTCCTCCGCTTACAGCCAGCGGTCGGAGTAGCTTGATTGATTTTTGATATTTGCATCGTGCTGTCGTAATCTAGATAATCCTTGTTTTATAACACAAATCGGAATGTTTCTTTTTTTTTGAATATTATGAAGGTAGTTTAGTAGAGAATGATGTTGAAAATGTAAAAAAAATCAACATGTTGATTTGTTCGTATATCACCTATATCCAAGTAAATAAGCGAAAAAATCCGAGTTTCAGAATCCCGGAAGAATTAACACGTATGTTTGAGTCATTGAGGCAAAATCAATTTACCTACTCTGATCACTGTATATAATTTAATGGTTAAATGTAAATAATTATTTACATCAAATTTGGACAAATATTCTGCAAACGCTATCTTGCTTCTGCTTGTCCTGTTGGTGTTTCATTGTCATTATTTTTAGTGTTCCGTACTCCGCACCAAAAACGGAACTCTAATAGGATGACTTCGTTGTCCGTCAGTCTGTTAAGACCCTTTTTATCAGGAACGCGTGGAGATATCAAGTGAAATTAATATCAAATAATCAGGTCTGCAATCCCTTGCAGCAGTGAAAAAATCAAAGTCGACGCAATCAAAAGATACGGCCTTTTATGCTCCGTTTATGCCGCATATTATAACACTCGCGAGGGAATTAAAACCTATAGGGTAGTTCCCGTTGACCTAGAATCATGAAATTTGTCATGAAGCAATATCATGTAGCACAAGTAAAGGAAAATAACAGAAAACCGTAAATTTGTAGTTTTTTTTTACTGGGAAAATCATTACTTAACTTAAAGTTTGTACGGAACCCTTGGTGTGTGGGTCCGACTCGCACTTGGGCAGTTTTTGAACATTGTTAAATTAATAAACGTTTAGTAGATAGATTAGAATATAATCTTTAACAAAATAGTTTTAACTTTAAAAGTCTACAGTAGTAGTAGACTAGTAAATAGCTATCTTCTTGACAAGTAACACGCCGCGGCTGCGCACGGTTGGAATGTAGATGTAGAACCTATACACAAAAAATAGATGCCTATGTTACTCGCTGATATTGTATTGGTGAAAGAATTTTTAAATTCGTCCAGTACTTTCTGAGTTAAAACTTAAAAAACAAATGTCTATAATATCAGTATAGAAACGCGAAATCAAACAACATATCGCATCTTTAGAAATTATCCATAATATTTTTTTCAGTTAACGCTTAAAATATAATACTCACTTGATATCACACTTTTCATCTTTTAACACTTTGCAAGTTGTTTTATTGTTCAAAAAGTCTTTTTAGCCTATTATATGAAAATATGTAATTTGCCAAAATTCCAAGTTACGTCAGTTTAGTTCTAAAGGTGTACTATTAAACGATGTATGTATGACACTGCGAAATGAATGAAAGTTACGATGATGATAGTCTCTACTCTCTAGTGTCGCTTCTCAAGTAAATATTAATGTATAGTTTGTATAACAGGTGCTGGAGGAGATGGGCGTGCGTGAGTCCGCGGCGGCGGCGCAGTGCGCGTGCGCCGCGCCCGTCGGCGTCTCGCCCGACTCCGGCATCGAGTTCGACCGCTGGAGCGCCGCGCGGGACACGCCGCAGTGACGCGACCCCGCGACACCCGCGACCCCCGCGACCCCCGGGACCCCCGCGACCCCCGCGACACCCGCACCCGAGAGCGACGCGTGCGCAATACCAACCGCCCAAACTGTTATTGGTGGTTTTGAGATTCGATAGATTTCTTTTTATGTCACGAACAAAGCAAAAAGTTGAGTGAAAAGTCTTTCGATTTTCTTTACTGTAAAATCATGAAAATTGTTTATACGTTTTAATAACAAACGTGAAATTTACTTTATAGATATCAGAATTGTATACTTCGAGAATTGTAGACTTTTGGAATATTCTAAGGTGTGAATTTCTGAGGCGGAGGTCTTAGATCCGTATGGAGGATCTGATGAGAATGTTTTATGTTTATTGTGAGTGTAATATTCTGCTGTAAAATTATTAATATGTATCAATCGATAATTACTGCACCGAACTCAAGCCAATAGAATTTGCGCGGATTGTATGGTAACTAATAAAATTATTATATTTTGTTTAAAGTAGAACATTAGAGAATGCTAATAATCTTAAACTCCATTCATTCTCTAATGGTATATAGCTTAACTATGGAAGTGTTATCCAATTTAGGTAGAGTCTGGCCGGATGAGTACACGCATAACTGTTTCTTCAAAGTATAAGCCTATATTTTATCCTTCTGCAATGATTGTGCGTGAATTTAGAACATCTTCCATCGGAACACGGAGCGTACAACTGTGCTGTCGCGGCTCTGGGAGTAGTTTTGTAATATTTATAGCACGTTATATCTAGCAACCGCTACGTACAACACTTGCGCCTTGTGTGTCTGCCGCCAGAAGCCAAAAAAATATAGTTTTCATGTACTTCTGCTCGCCTACCATGACTATCAAGAGTAACTCGCGGTCGAGTGAAGACAAATTTAGATATATCTCGATATATTGTATCTCGACATCGACAACTCTGATAGACAAAATATTTCGATCGACAAATATCTCTATACACTACTTTTGACATTGGAACTCGAGTTTTAAGTGTAAGTGTCGTGTTAGCCCGGAAGACATAGAAAGATAATCGATTAAAACACGAGAAAACGCTCGACAAAATTTTGTCATGGTGTGTGTGTTGTGTGTGTGTGTCATGCTAGGCCGGCTGATAGCTAATTCCATTCTGCACTCGTTCAAAAAGGCCAGAAGGCCATCTTGCTTTAAATATGAATAAGAACCCTTAATATATATTTCCTCAGGGGTTCGATAGAATATAACATTTATAAAATATCGATTAACTCGGAAGTTGAAGTTTTTGGCTTGTGGCGGCAGTATGGGTTCGTCTTGCAACGCGTCTCTTAAGTTGGGGTCTCGTCTTGGGAGCTGTCTAACGACACCTTTCTATAACAAAAACTCCCAATACAAGATTGCCATTTGAGACACGTCTTGTAAAACGAGCCGTTAGGTTGTAACGTAAATAGGTAATTTAAATATTAAGTAAATTTTTATAAGTTTGATATATTTGTTAGGATAATGGATACGCGATGCATTCCTGACCACATTTCTTCCATAACATGCGTTTTGTGTCCATTTGTTGCGGGTGAAATAGTGATTGGTTTGTTGTTAGACTCGTTCTGTTGTTGTCTATCCTCCATGAGGATGATCTGTGCTTTTTATCGGCTGATGCCGTCTCGTGCCACTTATATGACAATTAGACTATCTATGTTTATTGTTCTTCAGACATTTAGTTTATTTAATCATTTGTTTGAATGTTCTGTTGATTTCGTCTTTTGCATCCGTTAGGTAGTATCATTTAGACATATTTTGTTCAGAGGCCGTCCTGTTAGGCAGGCGGCCTTATGGAGATTCTTTTAAAAATTTGGCAAATTTTTAGCGATAACTTCTAGTGATCGATATGTAAAACATATATTTATATCATGACGTTTCGTCCGCGACTGTCGGGTCTCAATCAAATTAAAATTAAATTATGAACTAGTTAGGGCCAACCTGAAAACCAAAATACAATGTTATGTAGGTACTATGATTGTATTTGGATAAAATATTTTTTTAATAAAAACAGAGTGCTTCTGACAATTCTTCCATTGTTGTTTCATATGATTGAATTTGAATGATTACGATGTTAGTCTATGTTCACACAAAATATATTTACAATGACTGCTGAGCAGTGTTCCTCGCGGTACAGTCGTTGCGGAATTAAATATTTGCGCGCATGACTGTACCGCATTAGCCGATCTGGCCCTCAGCCAGATAAAATAATTCGTAGTTTATTTTACTCGAGAATATATTTACGAATAAAATAGATCTATAATTATACTACTGTTTATTTTTTTACTGATATTCTTTAAGTTAATTCTCAACTAACAGTGCCACTATGTATACATTATAGATTTATACCTTCAACTTACTAAGTTAAACAATATTTTGAACGATTATAGGTTTTGCTAGTAAATGTGTATTTTTGTATGAATCGTAACACAAACTATGTACCTTTAAATAGAAAGATAAAAATATGTCGACAGCATTATAAGCCAGTACACATTGTAGTGCGTGATATTTTTATTTTATACAAACTTCTTAATTGTAGTTTCATTGCATTCGCATTTATTGTTTACTTGCTGTTAATCATGATTAAGTATATTTTTCTATCAATGAAGTTATAATTTTAATCGTCTCTTACGTGTGTAAATAAAAAAAGCTTTAATGTTAAGTATTTTAATAATAAAGTAGTAAATTGTTACGAATTGTAAGTTTGTTATAGAGTAAGGAGTATTATTGAGATTCAGCTTCCTAAACGTTCAATGCCAATTTGTATAGATGTCTAACAGAATCACAACCGCCTTTATTTTGAATTCGTTAACACTTGACGACGTGACTGCCCGCGCGGACGGCGGACGGCGGGCAGCGGGCAGCGGACAGCGGGCTATGGTGATCGAATATGTTTAAGGTTTAGTTGCACGACGTTACGGAGTTTTTATATTTCTAAGTAAAATTTATATTAAATGGTACAATATAAATTAGTGCACAAAATCACCAAAACCTAAGTCTTTCGATACATTGCAAGTCGTAGACGGGTGGAATCACAGAAGTAACGATATTCTTGTACCTGTGTATACTATTATATAGTTCTGTTTATGACATTATTATATGTATATGTTAAACGAAGAAGTTGATAACATTTTAGATATCTTTTTAGTGCTTTTTTCTATGGTGCAATCGTAGAAATTCCCCTTGACCGCTCTCGGTTAATTCTGTAAAGTAATGTACAAAGTTGCAATTTTTACCTTGTATACGGCTCAAGCGGAAGTTTGTGCAGCACCACGCCACACGGCACATGTAATATTATTAACCTTGAAACAAAATATAAACATTGTTAAATTAGTAATGAGTTTAATTTCATCCATAGTGTATGTTAGAATCGCTGCCCCTAAATTGTTAAAAGTTAATTTCTAAGACCATAACGCCATTGTTGGCGCGTTAGTATAAACTTAGCTGTAGCGGTCCAACAAAACGATTGTTATACATGAGAACCTGAAAATGTAATTTGTCAGTTTAAAGGCATCATATGATTACGATGAACGAACATATGATTACAAATTACGTTAATGTAATCGTATATTATTTTGTCCATTCTCATGTCTGGACTAGCTAGATTAACAAGCGTGACATGAGGAATTTACCCAGATTTGTGTCAAAATCTATAAGATAACATGTGACACAGGTAACACATATCGACTTATGTCGAAAGTAGAGTTAAAGTTATTTGTTCTCAAGATATTTTGTCTCGGGGTTATAATATGTCAAGGTAATCAAAAAATACGCCGTATATTTTGAAACTTACCAAAAATATAAAACCTAGGGTTCCAGCCGTTGACTGATTCATGAGATGTGGCAATCATTCATTTGAAGTTGTTTTGGTATCCCACATTGGCTAAGGCAAACTACAAGAATGACAGGATACGGCCCCGCTATTGGAGGAGCCGTTTGCATCAAGAAGGGGGGCGAAAGTGCTGCGCCTGCACCTGATTTTTCGTTGGAGTGTGTCACGAAAACATCGTCGTCAAAAACTAGTTAATTAAATTTCATACCGCACTTCATCTGGCGGCGCACTATTGTTGCTAGTTCAGACCTGTATACAGGTTGCTCAGTAGTATAGTGAGTGCTTATTGTGCAAGTGGTAGAACTTGTGCCGTCCTGACCACAGATTTCTGCCAGTAAGTATAACAAGAAAGGTGGTTAGCATTTTTTTCATTATACGTAAAATTTTCTACGGCATTTTTTTCCATTTACTAAACGAACTTCATTTTTGATGGTGACCACCGTTCATAGATGAAAATACTGTGAAGTGCGACAGTGTGTGTGCACATTGCATTTTGGTCTCAGTCTATGGATTTCTGAATGCACGAAGTAAAAAGAAAGTAGGTCGACAGCTCAACATTGACTGATGTTGGGGTATCACCTACCATCAAGTGAAACTCATGCTCGTCTGCTGATATCTAAGCTACTTTTTTATCATATTTGGACTTTTACTATTTTTAATATTTTTGGTTTAAATTCTCAACCAACATGCTACTATTATATATCATGTACGGTATTGTGAAGTCTTGAACGAGAGACTTGTCCATAATAATGTGCATGTTTTGGTAAATAAATAAGTTCACAATATTTCTGCATTCATAGAGGATATATCGACGTATTCGTAGAACAAAGTCGGATATGATTATGATAAGTCGCTATTTTGTATTTGTAAGACTAAACTGACCTATATGACCTGACTAGTAAATAAGTAAAATCAAAAATTTATAAAACACAACATGTTTTCGAAGATAGCAGTCGAATAATAGTTCGTGAAATTAATTTCTCCAAAGAATAAGGTCACATATATAGAAGTAAAGTTCTACGGTCGAGATGTCCTGTCGCACATGTCGAGCTCACGTTGCAGAAGTCTACATTCAGTCTAGGTAATATCCGGTGAAATAAAAACCAAGTTGCGTATCGTTAATTTATTAAAATTACAAGTAAATGAAGTACAATAATTGCTATGAATAACAATATAATTAATTTGTGTTATAAATTTCCAATTATACCATTTAAATAATTGTAATCGGAATTAGGATATTAATTTATATACAGGCTAAGCTATATAATGTAGATCAATCTACAAATTAACCTTAAAAGTTTTCTAATTGACTATCGTTGGGTGAAATACTGGGAACATAAAGCCCACTCTATACTAAACTACAAACTACAACTCCTCAAATAGACCTCTCGTCATAAAGCGCTCTATGCAAACTAGGTATATTGGATAATATAATATTATATATACTTTAAATAAACATTTCATTTACAAATAACTTGATCGTAGTCGTTCACATAATTATACTATTTACAATAATGATTGGGGACATGATTCATTAATTAAGTTATTTAAATCTTTAAGATTCCGACATTTTATCTTGTAAATTGTTTCACAAATTTTAAAAAAAATCAGATTTTAGAACGTCACATAACTTTATAACATGTCTACAACAACTCTAATAAGAAAGTCAAATTTCGTAAGTCAATATTGCTAAATTTTGTCTGAACATCGGAACGCACTTCTTAAATAACTAGACGTGAAACATTTTCTAAACATTTAAATGCTGAGTAAATTGTTTAAACGTACAGAATAATAATTCAAATTCGCCAGCGTCTAGTCGTTACCATAAGTTTTGGCACAACACGTGCTTAACGTTAACCTTATTTATACTTCTATATACAGAAAAGGCTCACTAAATTATTGCTTCTGTTGAATAATTGAAATAGATCTTACTTTGTAACATTAAAAGTAACAGATAAATATTGTTATATCATCATAGAAACTGCCGAGGAATGCTTCAGGAAGAAAGAAGTTTAGGTCATTCTTTGGAATGTAATGAAGCTTAAAAAAAAAGGAGTTATAACAATAATTATAACTTATAAGTTCCAATAGCAATTAATAGATATGTATATGTATGATTACACTGTATGACTGTACACGTGAAGGCACCGACTAAAATACATATCTTATTTTGGTCCGTTCTAATAAAACTCTCAAGTAAAAAACATACTACAATTTATTAAAATAATAATGGCACAACCAATTTGGAAAATAAAACCTTTAGAAATTTAATGTGCCATTCATTCGGAACGAACTCCCGACTTAATTGTATTAATATATGGTAAATAGTTGCTATCGTTATCACTATACAGTAATTGCAGTAGCTGCTAAGGCGATATTCTATTAAAATTATTAAATATTATTTAATATAGTAAAATATATGTTTCCAAACGTACTTATCATCTACGAAGTGTAAATTGGTGCATAGGGTTCGTTACGTAAACGTAGACGACATAGTCTCCGCAATATTCTACGATCCACCTACTTCTCGGTCTAAATAAATTATTAATCGCTCGAAAGCTCCGCGTATAAGGTACTTTATAAGTAGTTAAACGAATGCTCTAATACTGAATCGAGTGCAACACATTGTTATAACGATGAGTATAATGTCACGTGGGACGGAGCGAGGTCTAATGTACCGCGTCGATGTCCCTTTGCGCGCGAGATATTTTCACCTGAACAGAAGACGGAAACAATATAGCTTAATATCTTTTATAATTTCAAAGGTGTTGTGTTATAAGAAAACGCAATGTGTATATACTATACTGTTGTCATAAGCCAAAAAGCGGTATCTCCAAAAATCAAATTGTTTTTGTACTTCTAATGTGCAGACTCGTATTACCTATATGAGTCTTCACCGATCAAAAAAACCACTAAGAGCTAGTTCGTATCTCTCGTTAGTGAAAAACGACATCAACAAAATATCAATTATCGTAAGTATCTTCAGTCGAGATAACGCTATTTGCCTTATGACGGCAGTTACAGAGTGCTTATTAATATTTTTGATAGTGCAATATATACGATTTTTTTCGGTGGTATAAGCTTGAAATAGTTAACGTATGTTTTGTCTCATTCTATCGAATACTTAATGACTTAAGAACGAAAGAAACAAAACATAGTATAACTATTCCAAATTTAAACCACGTCTATGAATAAGGGCGTTTTAGATGACAGATAAGACGATATTACGATCTCATCGCCCGCAGCGTGTATGTATGTACCTTGTCCTTGGGCGTGGAGACCTCGCCCGACTCGAGCGCGAACATCTTCATCTTCTCCTTGAACGACAGGTGTTCGGGGATCGGCGCCGGCGCAGCGCGGGCCTGCTGCTCGGCCAGGCGGCGAGTGCGCGGGTCTCTGTTCGATGGACATAGTTAATATTTAAAAAAAAAACTAGTTTTATTTAGACTATTTGAAATTTAAATGAATATTTAAAAAATATATGTACGTTGGGAATGATGTTTCACGTCCAGCCGACCTAGCATGACAGCCACGACAAAAATTTGTCGCCCGTTTTCTCGTGTTTAAATCGATTATCTCTTTATATCATCCGGGTCTAGCATGACACTTACACATAAAACTCGAGTTTTTGTCGATCGTAATATATTGTCTGTCAAAGATGTCGATGTCGAGATATAGTATAGAACGTAGCAAGTACGTTGTAACTACTTAGCAAGTATGTTGTAAGCAGGGCTCGGAACCGGTTAATTTTTATTTTCCAAAATACGTGTCTAACTGAGATACCATGATATTAGTTTCAAAGAGTAATACACACTCAACTAATTTTTTCAATAAATATAATTAAAAACAAAAGAATTAAAAAAAAAACCTTTATTATTTCGGTTAAGCTCCCATAGTAAATTAACCGGTTGCCGAGCCCTGGTTGTAAGTACGTAGCAAGTACGTAGTAAGTACGTAGCAAGTACGTTGTAAGTACGCAGCAAGTACGTTGTAAGTACGCAGCAAGTACGTTGTAAGTACGTAGCAAGTACGTTGTAAGTACGCAGCAAGTACGTTGTAAGTATGTGGTACCTGTAGACCTCCTGCGCGCCGATGACGCCGGGCGTGTGCGTGCTCAGCGGGGACGTGTAGGACGTGTTCGTGGAGGCCGACGTCGCCGACAACATGCTCTCCGCTTCCTCTATGAAACGCTGCAACAAAAAGTCTTTATTATATTACCACAACCTTCATCATTTAAAATGAAAAAATAATGATAATGGAGTAAAGTACATGACGTCCAGAGTAAAAAAAGCTTTGTATATAAAATTAAAAGATAGGGACTGATATTCTTGTATAACTAACTATATTTTCAATTACTAGTACACATATCTCCTAAGAAAGTATCACTGCCTTGCAGACTCGAAGCACTATCTTAGCTTTTAGGTTCCATTCAGATTGTGACGGTTTTGTTAGACTGGCAACTATATCGAAAATATCCACGAGCGACTTGTCTTGTCATGAATTCCCTTTTCTATCTAATAGGAAAGAACTGAAGCCACAGTTTATTAAACTCTGATGACTCACGTCTGGGTCTTCTCTATGCGTAACAGGCGTATCTAAAGGCGGCGGCGAGGAGGCGGGCGGGGCCGGCGGGCCGGTGGGCGTGGACTGCGCGGTGGGCGGGGCCTGTGTGGTGGGCGGAGACTGCACCGCGTGCGCATGCTCCGTGTTTTCCGATGCTCGTTCGTGGAAAGATACACGTTTGTCTCGCGTCGTGCCTACTGGTGACCTGTGGTAAATTTATGTTTTATTTAAAATCAAACCATTACTATTATAATTGTTTTAGATAAATTCCTACCCAGAGGTTTGCCTGGTAGAGATCGCATTATGCGATAAGGCCGACCGTATGTTGTGCAACGATTGAATTTTTATTTATGTAACCTAGTTTTGAGCACTTGGCCACCAGATGCAGCAGTGCATCGTGAATCCACAATGGACAGCACAAAGCCGGCGATTTTTTGTCGCCGTTGAACTTGTCACTAGCCACGCCCATATTTCTATTCTATCGTAACAGTAAATGACTGACTGTGGCGGGTGGTGCGGCGAGAGCGCGCGGCGGGTCGCCATCACCGCGAACGACGAGCCGCGCTCGGGCGGCGCTGGCGGCACCACGTCCCCGCTGCTGCCGTTCCCGCTGCTCACGTTCACGCTGGCGTTCACGCTCGTGTGCACGCTCGTGCTCATGGACAGGTTGGACACGTTCGTGGACAGTTCCGCTATTCGACTCTCTTCGCTTGTAATCTGAAATTATGGTAATTCTAATCATTATCAATTGATTCGTATAATATACGCGGCTATCGTCAATTAAGACACAGAGAAAAACTATTTAAGTATTTAGTTGATTGATGACTTACGAAATTAGTCGTGCAAAGTTAGTGAAAAAAATAGCGAGGAAAAATTCTCAATGATAAATGAATAAGTGTCCGAAAATAAGACTTTAAACAAGTCTCGTTAGGCCATAAAATCTTTATAATAAAAATAAGTGGTAAGCATTCAATATTTATCATAAAAAAATATACGTACGACATGCGGTGGGTATCCATTAACCATTTCAGTTCTCGTATTAGTCTTCAATATCGACTTGGGGGGTTGCGGGTGCTGTGAGTGCAGCGCTTGCGGCGGCTGCGGCTGTGTGGCCATGTGCGGTCCGTGCGAGGATCTCGACTCTCTGTCGTGCTCCATAATCGATTCCGATGGGGGCGTGTCGTCTTCAGGGCTTCCTTCACCATTACCACCTTCATCCTATATATTAAAGTCTTGTCAGTAAAATTCTTATTATAGTAATGATTTATGTAAACTAACTACCATTCCACACTTTCGAAACGAAGACTTGACGCCAATATCTTCTAACATTTTCCCCAAAAATTACTTTTGCATATTTATTGGCTTGTTACGTGTTCTTTGATGTTTTGAATTAATAAAGTTGGATTTGTCAAATACAACTTGTAAAAAAAACGAATTCAGTTTATAGGTTTGACAAATATTGAAGACTGCAATGAATGATACCTAATACAAAAATAAAGGAGAAAAACGTTTTCTTTTTTAAATTGTTAACAATCAGCCATATCTCAGATAGCCGCCTTTGATTCTATACTACTCATATCATAACATCCATCCTCTCGTCTTCACACGGGTAAAGATTCCATCCGACGGGTGTAATACCTGTTCATGCTGCGTGGCTCGCCGCTCGAAGTCTCGCTCGAGTTGCAGCGCGCGCAGCTGCTGGTTCTGCACCGGCGAGCGCGACGCGCCCAGCGACAGCAGCTGCGCTATGGCCGCGTCTCTGCAACACGGGTTAAATACTCAGTATAAAACGTTTCCGTTCAAAAAAACGTTCAAGCCGGTCTTTCAAAAATCGCTTCAAAGGTATATTATTTGAGTATTAATGTAATATGTACGTAATTGACGCGTCAGCATGCCAATTATTCTAAACATTTTTTTGGGTTTATGTGATTTAAATAATAGATAATAATTACATAAATATAATTATATCATAATAAAAAAAATTTTAAATAACTTTCATAAGCAAATTCATGCAAAAAGATGCAAATTTTTCGTTCTCGCATTATGTAAAATAAGCTGCATATTGAAATATGCGTTAATAAAAGACAATATTAAACTGCATATTCTAATGAAACAATTATGTTCAACTATGTATCATATCATAAAAGTAATAAGTAAAGATTATATTTATCAACAACGGTAAGTCGTCTGTACCCACTGCTATAATTTTCTCATCCAGCTTCAAGAACCAAATCATAACAATGAGCATACCTGCGTGCGCGCGCAGCGGCCCGGCGCGCCTCCGCCTGCCGCTCGCGCTCCTCGCGCTGCCAGGGGTTGTGCGCGGGCTCCGGCCGGCCCGGCCCCGGCCCCGCCCCCGCCGCGCCGTACACCGACACCGCGGGCGGTTCCAACGCACTCGCTACGTACTGCTCTGTAATAACCACTAATTGCTTAATATGTAAAAAAGGAAACTGAACGATTCGTAAACGTAACTGTTTTGACGGGCTCGTTGGCGCGTTCGGTAGAACACCTGCCGTGCGCATCGATGGGTCGTGGGTTCGATTCCCACCGGGAGCACATGCTTATAATTTTCTGTAAGCATGTTTTCCCCACGTCTGGTAACTTCGGGCATTGATCGGGTGGGAGGAATATCTAAATTCCGACCGGGTAACGAACCACCATTCATAGATGGAAAAACCGTGAAGTGCATATTGCGCGTTTCGGTTTCAGTCTATGGATTTCCGAATGCTCGAAGTAAAAATTAGGTCGACAGCGCAACATTGACTGATGTTCTGTGGCTGAGGTATCACCTACCATCAAGTGAACCTCATGCTCGTCTGTCGATATCTGACATAAAAAAAAATATTAAACAAATATGACGCATCCGGGTTAGGGACTGAAACCGGTTAATTTTTATTTTCCAAAATACGTGTCCGACTGAGATACCATGATAATAGTTTTAGAGAGTAACACACACTTAACTTACCACAGTAAATATGAATAAAAACCAAAGAATATTAACAAAAACCTTTATTATACCGGTATAACTCCCATAGTAAATTAACCGGTATTCAGTCCCTGATCCGGGTCATGAGTATAGTTTTTAAACATACACAAACGTCAGTAAGAAGGAAGATAGTGAACTACTAGCCTAGGAACTGTGTGTATCGTAGTGTGTACCTGTGTCAATTGAATTGTCTACCGCGTGATAAAAATCAGTGCCCGTAATGAGTGATGAAGAGAATACTGACAATACGAGAAATACATTAATAGTTAAAAGAAGTTAATTTCACTAAATTTATCAAAAACTATGTATTGAAGTTATAGCCTAAAAAAGTCAAGCCTTGTCAGATTTACCTTCGTCAGGCTGTACAGAACTGGCCATGTTATGTGACTGCTGCGAATGCTGGCTTAGATCATCCATGTCCACCTCTGATCTCCTAGAGCCTTGGGGTTTAGGAGCTACGGGTGGCTGAGATCTCTGAGGGGAAGGCGGGCCGGGTTGATGCCATTCGTAGCTGTAAAAATACAAGACTTAGTTATTAAATAAACCTTTATAACAAGTAAATTCTTAAACACTGAATTATACTCATAGAAAATTTGTAATTCAAAATTTTAAAGGATTACAAGATGCTGTATGATTAATATTTTACATTGTACATCAACTTATAATTTGATGACAACAATAATAATTATAAAATTTAGAGAAAACTTGCAGACTGAAATTTCATTGGTATTAGGATCATGTGTATTATTTTCTGTATCTATTATGTAATTCTTTATTGTGTTTTAATTAATATTCTTTGCTTAATTAAATATATTTTTAGTAAGTTATGTAAAATGTTAATAATGTAGTCTGCCCCAGTTTAGGAATTACACTGTATTTACTCTAGTAGGAGTAAATAGTGTATAAAAATGCTTTTACATACAAATAGGTCAAAATAGATGCCTTACCGTTGTGGCTGCCCGTGTTGATTGTGGTAATGCGTTCCCTGATTTTGAGAGTGCAAATACTGCGAGCCGTGTAGTTGAGGTGACGGTTGCTGGTTTTGAGGACTCATAGTTTGCAATCCCTGCATCGAACCTTGTATGTTTTGTAATCCATGCATCGATCCTTGCTGATTTTGTAATCCGTGCATCGAGCCTTGGATGTTTTGTAAACCGTGTTGTGACCCTAGTTGGTTTTGTAATCCTTGCGCATTTTGCAATCCTTGTGGTGAAGAATTATACCCTGTCGACCCCTGCCCGTAACCTGTGTGCACGTACATTTGAGGCATCCCAGGTTTTTGATATTGCATTTGTTGTTGTTGTAAATGCTGATGTTGTTGTTGTAGGTGCTGCTGTTGTTGTTGGTGCTGCTGCTGTTGTTGTTGTTGTAGGTGCTGCTGTTGTTGCAGGTGCTGCTGTTGTTGCAGGTGCTGATGTTGTTGCAGATGTTGATGTTGGAGTTGTTGTCGTCGTGCAACTTCTTCTGACATTTCAACAAGTTTTGCAGCTCGTGCGTTTGCTTGGTTTACCTGAAATATTCAAATTATTTCATTGAAGTCTTCTTTGCAATTTTACGTAATTAAATAACTGCAATACAGCAACACGCATGCCCAGTAGATGAAGCTTACGCAAATTATGTCCTTGTTGACGTCCCATATCCTCAATAATGTAGACAGTAGTTGCTAAATGTTTTTCTTGATTTTAAATTTGTTTTTCTTATTATTATTATTTACTTGTAGAATTAAATCCGTGTTTCCTATAGGTGTATGTAGTATTTTTAAAATAATTGTTAACGTCCGAACGCATAAACTAACATGTTTCTTAAATTAATATCAGAATAAACGAAGGTTAAAACCCTTCCAATGTACATAGTAATAATGTAAGTAGTTCTTTATGCTAGTAACTTTAAATACCTGTTGCTGATGTTGGGCAGGACTGAGTTCAGTATTGGGTTCTGAAGCATTGAAATGAGCTGATTGCGGCCGCCCGCTACCAGATGAACGGAGAGATGACCACCTGCTAAAATATTTTTAAGTAAATTTAACTGTCTACAGATATTTCTTACATATCACAAACTAGCAAAGCGCCCCGGCTTCACACGGGTGCAATGTAGATGCACTATACACAAAAAATAACCTATGTTACTTGGTGATAAAGTAGCTTACGATTGGTGAAATAATTTTTAAAATCGGTCCAGTATTTTGAGTTTAATCATAACATACAAAAATCCATAAAAACAATTTTTTTTCCATATATTAGTATAAAGAAGGATAACGAAGATATTATTCGTGGCATTTTAAATACACGCGACATATACTATGCTTTACGCTTATAAACTATCGTCAATTATATTACTGAAGTAAACTAGTATGTAGGGAATGAAAATTATTTTCGTCTTTCAATGAAATTAGGTAACCAATGGACATATGAAATTATTTTAAACAATAGGGCACACACCTATCTTGCTTGTCTTGCACCGAAGAGAGATTTTGGTAGAAAGAGTCCGCGTGAGGCGTGGACAAGTTGTGGCTGCTGCGGGACTTGTTTGCCCACGAGCTGCTCGCCGCCGACTGACCACCCGGGCTTAATGGACCCCTGAAATCACATCACATTTTGTACAAACACTTCATAATGACAATAGCAAAGTAATACCACTAAATTTCACATATCGAGGGTGCAGTGCTAAAATCCAACAGTGCAATAAAAAAGTATGAAATTTTAAGTTTTCAAGACATTCAATTATAAAAGTTTAGGTACAAAAATATCTTAAGATATACAAATAATATCGCCGTAATTAATTTGTGTTGTGATAGTCTTTGCATATCTTAGGTGCTTTGGACCCTAAACTTTTAAAATTGAATAATTAAAATGTCATTTTTTTTTATCACTGAACCCTGGATATAGCATTTTTCTGCTATGTTAACGCTAGAAGATAATGATTTAATCCTCCTTAAATATAAAATTTTACTATTTATTATGTCAAAGCATCATTACATGTGTTAATGTGGCGGTGCCTTAATTTTATACTCGTTAGGAAGTTGTTGCATACTTCAATGTAAGAAGATATATTTGGTTGACAACATGTGCACATAGTGCGTGATGTACAATTGTACAAGAACGAGAGAAAATGTTAAGATTAGTTTATAATCATATATGTATGCATACTTTTTTGTGAAAAATATCAATGACCAAAAAATATAAAAACTCAGCCTTATATTGCAATATTTGTGGCTATCAATAAAGGCTGAGAGAAAATACTAGTTACTACCCGTTAGTGTTCAGTGAACTTAAAGTTCGGAATCCCAACAGCCCGGCTTGCCTTATCAATGCAACCATAAAAAGATAAATAATAATGCCCTTAACGTAATTACAATCATACATAACACATTACGATAGTCGGCAAGCCTGGCTTTTGGGCTTCTATGGTGGCCTCGCCATTGCCGCTGAGGTGTAACATTAAGCCTACGCGCAGACTAGAGCCACTGGTGGCCGCCACTAGAACCGGCCTCTAGACGCGGCCAACGGTAGCCGCTTTTCAGCCACTGTTAAAATGTATGAAATATCACGCCAGCACGTTGTGGCGGCCACCGGTGGCTAGAAGCTCGGTGGCGGCCACTCGAGCGCCGTGTTTGTGCGGATGCCCTAAAATGTATGAAATATCACGCCCGCACGTTGTGGCGGCCACCGGTGACTAGAAGCTCGGTGGCGGCCACTCGAGCGCCATGTTTGTGCGGATGCCCTAAAATGTATGAAATATCACGCCCGCACGTTGTGGCGGCCACCGGTGACTAGAAGCTCGGTGGCGGCCACTCGAGCGCCATGTTTGTGCGGATGCCCTAAAATGTATGAAATATCACGCCCGTAGCTTGTGTCGCCACCAGTGGTCGTGTGTGCGCGGTCTGTAAAACTCACGTGTACTGGTGTTGTGCGGGGGGATGCAGGTGCGCGGGCGGCGCGGCGGGGGCGGCTGGCGGCGCCGCGTGGTGCAGCGCGGGCGTGCTCTTGCTCGGCTTCACCGGCTCGGCCGCCAGCCGCGACGGCAGGTCTCGCTCGGACGCGCGACGCACCCCCGTGCCAACAGCACCACCCGCACTTCCACCTGCGTGGAATAAATTGCAAATATAATATGGATATTGTCGTATCGTATCCATAATGTTAATTTTTTGAAGGCAGACTAATACTTTTCTAGGCTTGCTTGATTGATAAAATTAACTCATATATTATGCCCCCCGAATCGCACGAAACCCTTATCTACCTAGAACTATTAATAGTTCTATGTAGATAAGGTGTATCTAATATTTGTAAATTTTGATTAATGTTCAAATTAGGAAGCGTATAAAGAACCTATTAAAGGTTCCGGGCTATATATGGGTTAATGTTGAATAGTTTGACATAAATTGATGTACATGCCGTGAGGTAATCAAATAAAAATAAACCAATAAAAATAACAGAAGAAAGTGGAACTTATAATATCAATATCTAAAGCATACGTGGTTCACTACACATTTATTAACAACATGCTTCTGAAAATAAAGACGAAAAAAGGAACAACTTATCAATCCCAATTTATACGTTTGAAAATTCACTACCGTACGCAACATAAAATTAAAAGTGTGCCCATCTATGAACAAAAATACACATTAACGTTAAGAATACATAACGGTGCTGACAGCAACACACCTATCTCATGCGCTGTGTGGGGAAGTCTTACGCGAAGTTGTGTCGGACGAAAGAAGCAATGATGTAGGGCAGCTTTGAAACCTGTCGCTAGCACTCAGCTCGGGGCAGCTCTGCGCCATCGCGTCGCTCCAGCCCGGCCGCTCGGACAACTGAGACGTCGACACGTCCGTTGACGACGCGTGTATACGACGCAACACACCAACTATCCTAGGCGCACTCGAATCATCGAAGTCTCCCGTACTCTCAGTAATACAAGAATCTTTACTCAGTTTCGGTGAATTCACACTAGATCGGTTCGATTTTAACTTTATACTCTCCAATGTTATGATTCTTGGCTTTTTATTTATTATTTCATTGAATACGAGACTACCATTCATGGAAGCATTTGTGTCAGTGTGATCTTCGGAAGGTAGATTTGGTAATTCGAATTCGTTTCCTTGAGCAAGTGTATCCTCACTACCTCGTGAACCAAATTTCGACCAATCTTCTAATTGTATTAAGATACTTTTGACCTCATTCTCAGACAATTTACTTTTACTTTCACTAGATTCCGCTATGCTCGGTTCATACAGGATATCGCCCAAACTAGTACTGGTTGGTAAGCTTAACTTATGTTTTGGAGATGTCTCCGGTCGAAGGCTAAGGTTAGGACTAGATTGACAGTTTCTTTTATAATTTTTTACACAGTAAGTGAGGTTGATTTCATTGAAACGTTTTGTCAAAGCTTTCACTTTACCAAACGCAGGTCGATATTCGTCAGGAGATTTCCAAGACTTTTTTTCTACATTGCCTAAAATCTGCGTTTCACCATCTTTCATTTTATCGCCTTTGTCAGCTACCTTTATTTGTTTAGGCTTTTCTTTAAATACTTCGTTACAGGATTCCTTTACTGAAAATGTCGAAGTATCTTCCGTATCATCAGATTGACTAGACAGTGATTTAGACATATTAAATATAGTTCTTTTCAATCTACAATGGACATCTTGTAAGTTTTTAAATTCTTTGTTTAATTTTAATCCTAATTCAAATTTTTGCCGAACTTCTTTCATACAATTTATAGGGTTCCTTTGAATTTCGGACGGTGAAGGCGGGGTTTGGCAACTAGCGTCGGAAGTTTTAGCTCTTTTCTCCTCTGACTTATCAAGTGAAAGAGACGGTAATATTCTGCGTATTTTAGGTGTGGGTATTTTTTCATTCACTCCATCCTTTTCAAAAATTATAAGTTCGTAGTTCGGTTCGTCAATGTAGGGTATTTGTTGCGTTTCCGGCTGTGGCGTGCGGCAACACTCACAAGCGCTTACACAGTCGCCTACACTCGTACACCTACGTGTATAGCGTTCTTCTTTGGCACGTGAGTTACATAGGTCTAACATTAGCTTAGTATTGATAGGTTTCATTTCGGGCGGTAGTGCGATATGTTCCCCGTTTTCACTCGCTTGTTCATAGTTAGCTGGTGGTTCTGGGACTGGTGGTGGAGTTTCATACGGTACATGAGTGTCCTTTTGAGAAATATCATTTGAATCTACGTCATCATCGTCACACGTAAAAGTAAATATAGGAATTTGCCTGGGAGGTGCCGGACGGCAGTTGAATTCAACGGGACAACTCAAAGTTTCTGGCGATAAATCGTCCTGCAACTGTTTGTTTTCTCTATCCAATGTTACAATAAGTCGGGGTATAGAACCGTGGTAATACGATAAGATATCCTCACTATTATCCGTCGTACTAGACTCGGATGACATATTTCTGAGAAGATGACATCGGTCGTAATAGGGACGATGACCGTATCCTGCAATAAGAAATTCTCCTTCAATTATTATGCGGTTCTGACTAAACTGAATAATAAAAGCCAAAAAAAACGAAACGAAACGAAACAAAACACCCGAAGATTATTCAAGACAATAATCAACTCAACTGAAAAAAAAGTCGCAAAACAAATCCAAATAACATATATTTCTGAAGTAAATTGCCTGCAGTAGCCAGTTCCGAGAGCGGCGATATCGGTTTCAGTAAGGCCGGGTGCGGATTTATGAACGTGCCTGAATTCCGACGCGCACGGTCTTCGTATGGAATTTCGTCATCTAAGGATATAAAAATAACAAATAATTTAAATAACAGCTGGAATACAAAAACACATATTAATTAATACACATATAAATTTTTATCGTTTTAAGACATAGTCCCTGAAAAAAAACAATAGAAAGCCAATTTATGAACTAACCTTGTCGTTGTTGGGTGTATGTGGGCTGGTGAAGCAAAGTCGCTAGCCCGTGGAGCACGGCCCCCTGTTTCGCTACTTCTAGAGTCACTGTTGGTCCGGTCCTCACCAGATATTCTGCCGCCTGCACAGGTATAATATACAAAATTAGGTCCTATACAAATCCAAAAGACGGCTTTATTGAGTAGTACGTCTCGCGTTTAGCAACGCAGGTGCGTGTCCAAATCCTTTTTAAAAAATTATTATCATAACAATGTTTTCAAGCTTTTATATTTCGATTTCATAGATTTGAAATATCTGCTACTGACTGACATATTGACGATATGAATAATTTTATTCATATCGTCAAATATGTGTTTGTTCTATTATGTATGTATAGTGTTAATCTCAAGTTGTGGACCAAATAAAAAATAAAATACGCTTTTAAGTTACTCATCATTGCGCCTTAAATTTTATTGGGCGTAAGTTACGAAAAAGACCATGATAATAATACACTACAGTGTTGCCAAGTTGGGTGTTCTCCGCCTCAATATGTTACCTAAATGAAGAAAAGAAAAAAATTGTGGGTTAGTCAGATGTGGGAATTTTTTTTTAGAGGAATTCTCTCCATTTCACTCAGTGTTTATTTTCTATTTTCTTTTTCATCTTTCAAATAGAATGCTTATTTGGAACCATTTTTTTTTAGGAAAATCTTATATTTTCCTGATCCTTGATCTCAATGGTGTTATCGGTCAGTGATCGGAGGAAACGGGGAAATAACGAGGTGGTGCTGGGGGAGGTGGGCTTCTCAGAGGTTGGCAACACCGACAGGCCATCACACTACGAACCTTCTCCTGCGAGATGCCGACCAGCGAGTGTCCGTCGACGGAGAGCAGCTGGTCGCCGGCCGCCAGCCGCCCGTCGGCCGCCGCCGCGCCGCCCGCCACCACCGACTTTATGTAGATACCCAGCTTGCTCTGACCCGCACCCTAACGAATGCCGTACATCTTATATGCATTGGCGTAACCACCATACAAGCTCAAAAGCCCGGCTTGCCTTATTAATACAAACATAAAAATAATAATGCCCAAAACATGATTATATGTCATATGTCATACTATATTATATAACATACATATTACGTAATTAAATAGTTTATATATCTAGGGCTTGTATGGTAGTCTCGCTACTGCTTTTATATATTCGAAAAAATATATGTACTATGACAGCACTGATGGATCGCACACCAGGTGGGAATGTGTTCAAACGCCTGCCTATCATACATAAAAAAAACGACAAGTTTATAATTGTCTGGAATCATGTTTTTCCCGCATCTGGTCACTTCATGCATTGAACGGGTGGGTGGAATATCGAAATCCAACCGCGTAACGTACCATCATTCATATATGGAAATACCGTGAACTGCAACATCAAACTGCAAACACTACGTGTTTCGGTCTCAGTCTATGGATTTCCGAATGCCTGAAGTAAAAGTGGCTCGACAGCGCATCATTGACTAACCTTCCATCAAATGAACCCCATAGTCATCGGTCGGTATATGGACGCTGTTAGGCAATACAGTGTCAACCCACATGGTTTAAAATTTACATTTTTGTAATTTTGTGGGTTGACACTGTATTGCTTAACACCGTCCACATTACATTTAACCTTTTGACCACGGAAATGTCGCTACAAAAGGTTAAAAAATCCCACCTTAGCGGCTACGATGCTGAGCCCCATGCCGTTGCTGTTCTTGTGCAGCTGTATGAGCTGCGGGCGCGGGTCGGGCGCGCGGCGCGGCTGCGAGCCGTACGCGTGCATGTACACGGTCCACAGGCCGAGCGCGTGCGGCTGGTGCGCGAGCCGGCACAGCCCGCCGCGCTGCAGCGGCGCCACGAACTCGGCCAGCCCGGGCGGCACGCCGCGGACCACCTCCGCGCTGAACCCGTCCCCGGGGATCAGCAGCGCCGCGCCGAGCCACTCGCTCTCTTCTAACCGTATCTGTACATATTTCTCATGTTAATCTCGCAATTCATGCTTAGCCTGAGAGGAGGAGGAGACCGCCTTTTTATTTTTTTGCCGTTAAATCATTTTCCTCAAAATAACAGACGGTGCAATGTAGATGTACATACATATACATCACGCCTCTTTCCCATTGGGGTAAGCAAAGATCACGGAATTGCATATGCCCCGATCCTTACATACCTTACTTACATACTTACCACTTTCGCTTCTTCCACTTTCATCAATGCTTTCATACACACTCGTCGGTAACGAGTACTTTTGACCTGGACCTTTTGAAGAACGTCCCCGATCTGATCGAGGTACTTTCGCCTAGGTCGACCACTCCCGACTCTACCACTCACACCAGTTTTATAAATCTTTTTCGTTTCAATGTACGTATCGTTACTGATAATTATCACAATCCAGCTTTGAATTGATGAAAGCATTATTAAAATCGGTCCCGTCGTTTTTGAGATAAATCGTAACAAACAAACAGACAAATGTTTCCTCTGTATAATATTAGACTATATAGATATAGATAATATAAACATATTAATAATTTAATGAACTAACCTCTCTCCCATCAGCTCTATACAGTTCGTCAGCCAGCGCCCGCGCGTGCGTCACGGCGGCCTCCACCAAGTCCGGCGGCAGGAGCGGCGAGAGCAGAGCCCTCACTTGTACCGAGTTCAGTTTGAAGCAGGCCGCCAGCGCCGCGCGGACGTCGTCCGCGGTCCGGTACTCGCCTTGGATGAGACGCGCTGTTGCAAAAACAACATATTAAATTAGTTATACGCATTATAGTAACCCAGGGTGGGGTGTTGTTTTTTAACAATAAGAAATCTGTAACTAACACCAAAGAACATAGATTTACATGGATGCACGGGGCTTATAGACGCGCTTGGCACGGTTTCTCTGAGATAAGAGTAGTTCTTACCCCAACCACCGCGGCGCTGCTATGTATTCGTGTGAACGACGCGGAATCTCGCACCCAGCCGCTTTTCTGTGCTTGGGGTAATGGTGCGTTCTCGCTCGCTCTCACACGTTTGGCAATTCTCTAGGTGCTTCGGGTCCGATGCCTAAGACTGCGAGAGACTGTTATTGCAGTTCGCACGTAAGAGCAAGTGAGACGCGAGCGCGAGGGGAGGGGTCAGCGGACTGCTCAGATGTGTGTCACACCGATATACCTGACCTGACCGCGCTCTACAGTCCAAAAGCAGAACTACTTTTTCTGAACCAAAAATTAACATAGGCTCTGTGCTACCATGTAAATCTATCTTCTTTGCTAACACTTTGAAGTGTTTTAATGTGATCGATAGGGATAGTATGTGTGTGTGTGTATAACCGAGTACTTCAACTGCTGGTAAAAGATTGTATTATAATATTTTATTGATTTTAAATATTATAATTTTTATTTCTATATTGTATTGATACATAGAAATGGTAGTGTTTAAATGTCATTATCACACAAATTATATCCGTTTATAAATAGAAACCTAACTACGTCTCCTACTCAGTGGCGGGACCACCATACAAGCCCAAACCTCTGTTTTTCCTTAATAATACATTAAAAATTAAAATAATAATGTCATTAGTCATAATATATAACTTATACGATTACGTAATTATATAAGTTATATAAATATATAAACACGTATTATGTTAAAATCGTCAAGACGGGCTTTTTAATTGTCAATTTGTTAATTCCACTCGCCACTGCTCCTACTTAACCTTTAAATATAACTAATGTTTCGTATGTTATCCGACTCAAAGGACCAACAAAAAACCGACCTGCTCTGTGCGTCCTGGCAAGATGGCAGTCGGCAGCCAGCTCTAACCCTTGTCGCTCAGCCCACGCGGCTAGCAAAGCAAGTCGAGCCGATAACGCAGCACCCCATCGTGGGCTTATGTTACTTGGCTCGGATACCAGCTGTAACAATAACAATGGTTAACAGTGGGGAAAGAATAACCGGCTTATTGATTCCTCGAATTATTAACGAATTACTTAAGTAAATGTCGTCATTTCCTTCAAAATCGTACAAAAAACATTTATATCATTTACACCGATAGTAATGTTTTACACATATTATAATAAGCTATTCTAGTTTTTTATCAAAACTTAAGTTATGAGCTTAAATTAACAAAAAGTACTTAGCAACCGAAAAGAGTCTGGCAAGAAACTTAATAGTTACTTTTTTAAACGCCAAACTTACAATTTTTGTAAAACGTAATATAAATTAAAACAAAATATGTATAGCAAAGGTTGCTTATAAGTTATTATACATACCTTATTAAATGCAATAGCATTGATGAAATGAAAGAGATGTGAGAATAACTGTATGGTGAGCGCGGCGTTGACTCTACACCGACGCAGGAGGACCATGGCAGCCGCCAGAGCCTGCAGCACGGGCGCAGTGGCCTCAGTGTCGTCCGCGGCTCCGGGCCGCGCCAGCTCGCTGACGGCCACGCGCAGTTCCTCTTGGAAGCAGGATACTAGGTTACTGTCAATATTATATACTGTATTAACACGTTGTATTACACGCCAGTTTATGTTAGATATCGACAGAAGAGCATGAGTCTCACTTGATGTTAGGTGATACCTCAGCCACAGAACATCAGTCAATGATGCGCTGTCGGCCTACTTTTTACTTCGAGCATTCGGAAATCCATAGACTGAAACCGAAACGCGCAAAGTGCGCTTCACGGTTTTTCCATCTATGAACGGTGGTTCGTTAGCCGGTCGGAATTTCGATATTCCTCCCACCCGATCAATGCCCGAAGTTGAAAACATGCTTACAGAAAACTATAAACATCTTGTCCCGGTGGGATTCGAACCCACGACCCATCGATGCGCACGGCAGGTGTTCTACCAAATGCGCCAACGAGCCCGTCAATACACGTCAGTTATACAGGGATTGATTGTGGTGCCACTATGAATTTTATATTATGCGATAAATAGTGTTATAATATATTATATAAGTAGTGTATATTACACCGCACTCATGTTTGACATGTTAATTGTGACTTCAAACCATTGCCGATGGTGCATGGTGGTTTTTATGCTGTCACAAGTCATCTTCAGCTATTCGAGTAACGACTAAAAATCGTATTTGTAATTTAATTACTAATTATAATGTAATATAAAAATTAAACAAATGTAGCGTGTTTATTTTAGCTAGTAAATATGAATTTTTAAATACTCATTTGAAATATTTCTCAATGAAGAAAAAATTGTTAAAATACATTTTTTATTGTAAACATTCAAGTAAAATTCGAATATTGAAAATACAAACCTGAAAGCATTTTGCACAGTAGTTGGCAGTAATTCCTGCGCCTGAGTAGAGAACGAGGAGATGTGTCGATCACATTTGAGGAAGTGCAGTAGTTCGCTCGCGTTCGCCATCCAGAACGCTTGTGCTGCAGAGTCCGAGCTGCGTTCCTGTAACAATCAATATATCAAAACATTAAAATATAGGTACCATGTTGTAAGCCTGGTTTATCATAATAAAAATTTGGTAGGAAAGTGGAGTAAATAGTGTATATCGAGTTAGAGAGGGAGACAATTGGTATGTTTCGGTTTCGGTTTCGTAGAGCGTACTCTGTACTTTATTTAAGACTAGCAATGCGCCCCGGCTTCACACGGGTGCAATTTAGATATACTATACACAAAAATACATAGCGTATGTTACTCCCTGATAATGTAGCTTTCCATTGGTGAAAGAATTTTTCAAATCGGTCCAGTAGTTTTTGAGTTTATTCATAACATTCAAAAATACAAATCTTTCCTCTTTATAATATTAGTATAGATATGGAAGTATAGACTAATGGCCGAATTCTCGAACGCTAATCAACATTGAGATGTACTTAAAAGTATCTCTAACCCTTTAATTTCGAAGGCAAAATGAAAGACAGAAACATTTTAAGAAGCCCTCAAATGATTATCGTTTTAATATTCTGCGGCTAGTTTACCAAAGTATGATTGTTACAAAACTTATATATAAGATATAATTTCAGGTATATTTGAATTATTATGTTTTTGGAATTGGTGCCGCAATTATATTTTTGGCATAGATTTCAAAATGCTTATTATAAAAAAAGACTATTTTCATATCTTTATACTATTTTTTAATTACTTGGTGTAGGATGAAATATTATTTTATTGAAAGTTTACCTGAACGGTAGCATGTATGAGTGTAGCGACATGATGCAGGAAAGCAGTCAGTTTGTGAGCACGCTCGGTCGGTGTCAACTCCGGTCGATAGTGCGTAGACGCACGATATCTGAAAACAATTCGATATATACACAACCGCAAGCTTTAATGCTAGTTATCGGCTTTTCATAATAGCAGTAGAATTTGTTAGTAAAAAACATAAGTAATGTCAAATATTTATTCGTTTGAATTAAGTATTATCATAATATCTAATACATAGTAATGAGAATAGAAAATATCTTGTTTAAGGCCAAGTATCAATACTGTCATCCAATATTATATCAATGAACAATTAAAACTTTTGACTATAATAGTGATGCAAGAGTCCCGCTAAGTAATAGTAGAGATACTTCACGCCTTGTTATCATCTAGGTACTTATTGACACAGTAATAAGCCTTTTACAATAGATTTTTTTTTTTAATGTAAAGGATATTTTTCGCTTTAATATAAGACACACACATACCTAGCACATAAGTAAAGTGTGTATACTGGAGCCAATTTGAACGCAGGCGCATGAGGATCGAGCCGCGTGATAACGGCGGCCAAGAACTGAGCTTGACCCGCCTCTGGAAACTCCAGTACCGCCGGGAGAATTGCTTCTTGGCCCGCTCGCCAACCGCCGCTACCGCTTCTAAATAGTAGCATACACATATTATTTTTTAATGTTAGATATCGACAGACGAGCATGAGGTTCTCTTGATGGTAGGTGATACCTCAGCCACATAACATCAGTCAATGATTCGCTGTCGACCTACTTTTTACTTCGAGCATTCGGACCATAGATTGAAACCTAAACGCCCAATGCAATTCACGGTTTTTCCATCTATGAACGGTGGTTCGTTACCCGGTCGGAATTTCGATATTCCTCCTACCCGATCAATGCCCGAAGTTACCAGACGTGGGGAAAACATTCTTATAGAAAATTATAAGCAGGTTGTCCCGGTGGGATTCGAACCCACGACCCATCGATGCGCACGGCAGGTGTTCTACCGAACGCGCCAACGAGCCCGTCGAAATATTTAATTAGTAACTTTTCAAAAAGCAAGTTTTGGCTTACTTTTTTTTTGTAATATTTACCCTGGCTTATACAAATGTGGAGCTCGCTTTTACTGCGTGCCATTCGTGTGCCATAGTTGGTTTTAATACCCAGTGACTAAGGTCAAACATTCCCCGTAGAGTAAATTACTGCTTCGTTAATCATTTTAGCACAAGGGAGTGTTCGAGTAAAGTAGTTTATTCATTGTATCATTATTTTGCGGTTCATCTTTTACCAATTTTTTTAAAGAATAGTTCAGACATATTGTTAGATTAAGATTATATTTTACATAATCTACATGACAACAATGAAGCTCAATCTAACGTACTTATCACATACATACAAATTCAGAAAGAAGAACAAAAACAACAACATAGCAAAATGAAAATTAAACGAAATCAATTATAAAGTAGCAAGCGAAACTGACCTGTTCTCATGACCCGAGCCGCCACTTTTCGCGCTACATATGCTCTTCGTTTCAACATTGCCGTCTAAATCGAATGTCGTTTCATAATTGTCTTTATATTGAGAGTTAGTTCCGCGACTCGACTGATCCTGCTCATTATACACGGCGGAGTGTTCGTCCCGTATGTAGTCATCTTTGGAATCGTTCATGTGTTGTGACATCATGAGTGATTCGTTGTCGAGTTTGAGCGTGTTGTTGTTGTAGGGTTGTGTGTCAGCATTAAACGCGTACGTGTCCTGTGACACTGGGCTTATAGCGGTCGGATATTCAGCGTCGTTCGCGTTCGCGTCGAGATGTTCCGGTTGTTGGGAGGCTAAGGAAGTCGGCGACATCGCCCCGCTGTCTCCAGTCGACCTATCGTTAAAGTAAACAAGCGCATGTCGTGAGCCAGTGACAAACATGCAAAAAACAATAATGATAGATGACGAACGTAAACACAACATTGATCAAGCTATCAAAGGATTGAATAAAGTGAAATATGAGTGTTCATGTTATGAATCTAAGTTGCAAGGATTAAAGTTAAAAGTGACATCTAGTCTAGTTCTAGTCTATAACATCGACTTAAACGTTAAGTCTAGATAATTTTTAATCGTACCTGTCGTATATTGAGCCGGAGCCGTAATGTTGTGATTGGGAGAGGTTTCTGTTGATGAGGTTCTCTTGCGCGGGGTCAACGAAGCGGAAGGTGGAAACGCGACCGAATTTCAACAAACAGCCATGCTAAGGAAAGCAGATAATACTTGATGGTAAAAAAATAACTTCTCATTATAACAAAAATCTGACTTAGTATTCCAATACGTGACTATTTATATTTTTTGTCTATAGAAATTTGACATTCAAAACACATTTCAAAAGAACATATTAATATACTGGAATTACATTTAGGTTTTTTTTAGACGTAAATAAAGCTATTTATTAATGTCACTCAGAACTGTCAAAAGTAGAGCATTGCATATAGTACAGCAGCAACAGTATCATTAGAACTCAATACTGATAATTTTATTGGAAAGCAGTTTACAGTCCCACAGGTCTGTATCTATATATATAAAAGAGATTCCCACCTATATAGATACTCATCACGATATCTCTGGAACCATAAGGCGTAGCAACTTGAAATATGGTAGGAATATTCCTTTCGCCGAGTAGAGGTCAGCTAAGAACGGATTTTACGAAATTCAACCCACAAGGGGGGTTGCGGGGGCAATTGCTAGTGTTCAATATAGGTCAGCTTTCATAAATAAAAAGGTTTTTTTTACCTGTTTTATAAACATTTTCGAACTTTACATGTTTGTTTACGAATATTATTTCCTTTATCATTAATTTCGTAAATCTGATTATTAATACGAAATGATGAACCTAGCAAGTCACGGAATTGACATTTTCATATTTTCAATCGCTTTTCAAATTTCAAACTGCCATATTGGTTCCACAATCTTGAATTTTGAAATTTGGAGCAAATCAGGGACTCCAAAAACTCCCGAGTAATGAATTTCAAGCCGATTGGACTGAAGGAAAAATGTGTGGCCCAAAGGATTAACTGATCCCATTTTCATACAACTTAGTTTACGTTGAACCATTTGTGGATTTTCATAGCAATTATCCAGGAGCCGTTACAAGGTGAGACAACTTTTACTAATAGAAAACACTAAACAGATAGAGTGCGATATGGTCGGGTAACGAACCTGTAGCCTAGTGCTGTGCGTGGCCCGACGTCCGTTCACGTACACGTGCGCGTCAGCGTGCAGGGGCGTCACCGTGTAGCCGCCGGCGTCCGCGCTCGCGACCACACAATGCCGCGGCTGGATCGAAGGCCCATACAGTTGTAAGGCAGTACCATTGCCGGAACCAATCTGAATTTTAAGATACACATAAGCTTTTTTTTTTTGAAGAGACTTTTTAGACTAAAAACAAAGAGTGTTTCATAAAAGAAAATATCACGAATATGTAGAACTATCTAAAAAAAAATCATCACAATTTTAGGATCACATTATATGAAATCGCTGCATTTTATTTTTTGGTACAATAAAGAATATTGAATTCAAAATTGCTAAATAATTGCAGTAAATAGAATGGGATTTTTATGTTAGATATCGACAGACGAGCATGAGGTTCACTTGATGGTAGGTGATACCTCAGTCAATGATGCGCTGTCGACCTACTGTTTACTTCGAGCATTCGGAAATACATTGACTGAAACCGAAACGCGCAATATGCACTTCACTTTGGTGGTTCGTTACCCGCCCGGAACTTCGATATTCCTCCCACCTGTGAAATGCCCGAAGTTACCAGACGTGGGAAAGACATGCTTACAGAAAATTATAAACATGTCGTCCCGGTGGGATTCGAACCCACGACCCATCGGTGCGCACGGCAGGTGTTCTACCAGACGCGCCAATAAGCCCGTTAAAAATAATTAATGACTATTGCACGAACGACTATCGAGAAAGTATTCGAATCGTCGATCTGTCAGTTGTATGAGAAATTATTTGAAATCACGTACACATGACATATTACGACACGAATACTTTTTCGCGAGTTGTTGTTGCTAGGCCCTCTGATAATGTGTACGCGTTAAATAAGTATTTCCATTAAATTCACAATGTAATCGTCCCTTTTTTTTTTACATGAAGAATCATCAATGATTCCCGCCGTCTCCGGGGGCAGCGACGGGCGATGCCAGACTCTCGGGACCATTGACTCAATGTACTCGGTTACTAGTGATGTAATGAATATTCGCAAAATATATACAAATATGAATGTCCTAATAATACCTATGATATATAATAATAAGACGCATAATTTTAGGTAAACAAACATCTAAAAAATCATTTACTACTTATCAGTTACTATTATACCTAGACTGTTTTTATGCACATAATATTATTATGATACCTAAAATATATAAAGGTATACTTGGCTCGTAAAAATGATATTGTCTTTTACATTTCAACACTTCAACTCCAACAAACATTTTAGATTGCATGACCTAATTTTATGTTAACTAGCTAAGCTTAAAGCTATAAGCTGTAGCGTACCTAATTGTTAATCGATAAGATATATTATATAATACATTAAGAATTTCTCTTTATTAGGTACTTATTGTTGAATACATAATTGTATTATCATAATTATTAAATATTGTCTACAAATGATGAAATATGCATGCATACAATAGCATTCTATTCATAATTAAGCAGATGTAGGAAACTGTGACAGGTGGAAGTGAACATTTAAGCACCTGTCATCTCGTATCTGCCTTATTAATTGACGCGAGACAAATGCGAATTAAGTTAGCGAACTATGTTCAAGTCTGTCGAGCGTAGGCGACGCTCTTTATATTCCTCACCAGACAAACACAAAATGGCCAGAATATGTAAATGATTAGCACGAATACGCGATACATTTTGCTGTACAATTCGATATATAGCTTTTCGTTACCGCAGCGAACTAGCTGAGTGTGGGAGGAATTCTTAGGAGACCAGTGAATTTGAATAAATTTGTTTATTTATCGAGTGTAACTAACGTATTGTACATTTTTGCAATACGGAAAAGCATGTTAAATGTGCATCGTTCATCGCTGGCCTTACTTGATTTAACACAACTTACCGGAAGAGAAAATAAAAGTAGATAAATTTAATTAATATACAGCATTACGTTTCGTTAAAATTGGGAATTGAATATGAAAGTGAATGGGTATAAGGTAAGAGGGAGGCCAAAAAAACATGGATTGACTGTGTGAGAATGATGTGTTTCAGAGCTGATGATATGGCGAGTGAAAGAAGAGAATTGAAAAAGAGAACATACTGCACCGGCCCCAAAAAAAAGAGAACAGGGCAGGAAGAACAAGATTGCGTTTCGTTAAAATATTGAATGTAGGTACCCCGCTAGATGAAGTCGTAAGTCAAGAAGAATTAAATCGACGGGTCCTAAGAACAAAATCGTATCTGCAAATAAACGACTTCACAGATACGATTTTGTTCTTGGGACCCGTCGAAATGCGAGTTGTGAGTAATTAATTTAATAGATACGTACTCGAGAGTCGAGACGCGGATGTACACTTTGAACCTTTGAACATTAGGTTTAATTTTGACCTCTTTATGATGTTATATTGTTCTCAATTACGTAATTACGAGTAAAGAATAAAATAAAAAAAATAACATTTGCAAATACTATATGTACTTATAAATGCAACTGCATGTAATGGCTTAATTAGGTTTAAGTAACCGATTTGAAATCCAGTATAGAACATACATTGATTTCACGATCAAACCCTTGTTCTTAAAATATGGAAATAGACCTGATGTTAAGCAGTCGTTAATCTTATACTATAGACGCTTAAATTCAAAAACCTCCACCAACCTCAACGACGTCAGTGATCCGCACCCGTCTACCGTTCTCCAGCGCGGCTCCATCCGGCGTGACTTCGATAAGCATGGGTTCGATGCCAGGCCGGGAGCCCGCACTTGCGTTAGAGCCGGCTTTCTTCTTCCTACGACGTGGCTGGGCGTCAGACGGCCGCCGCCGCACGTGAAACATGATGGAGCCTGATGATGAAGAAAATTATATTAAACCTGCACTATGTATGTATGCAAAATGTACAGAAGGATATTGATTCATATTGGTTGATAAAAGATTGTAAAGCCAACTTTTGATAATTTAGAAAAAATATATTAAATTATTTTAAAAAAGCTTACATGAGTACGTAACCAAAATTTTATTTACAAAACAATCACTAAAATATATCAACTATCAAATACTATTATGTAGAATGTTGTATGTATAAAATATCCTAAATAAGGTATTTTAAAATAAATTAATTTGTAATCAAACATCAACGATGCTTTGAAAGAGACGCTAAGCAGTCTAAATCGGGTATCAATCCGTTGGTTTCATGTCATGTTGAAATTAAACATACAAGTATTAATTTCAGTATAACTAAGCCTATCAGCTAAAATAAGACCTATTATTAATAGTAATAAATTACTACTAACTTAACTAAAACACAATACTTAGACAAATTTCAAATCATTACGTAGATATTTTATATATTTACATAAAAAAAAAATAAAGAGCTCAGAAGAGAATCACTGTAAAAGCATTGGTTATATTGCACGTCCGTACTCTGCTTGGGAGTTTTGTGCATTCCAATCGTTCCAATCGTCAAAAAGTTGTAACGTACTAAGTGCAGAGAGCGCCCTTCGCCCACGCCCAGTTCGCAGCAGACGCCGCGGCAGTCGCGACGGCGAACGAGCGTCTCTAGTGTCAACATCATTAGTAGTGGCGCATGTCGTTACCCCATCTAGTCTATTATTAATCTATGTCTATTGTATATATATCGTCACATCCAAAATATAAATCATATTTCAGTTCGTATTTTTGTTGTAAACACAAAACTTCTCTATTCATAAGCTTACACTTGTCACGAAATATAGGCCTACATGTTTCGCCCTTTACTGATTATAATATGTCCTGTTCGCAGATAGTCCAGTTCAGTCATACATAGTGAAGCGAAGTAGGAAATAGAATAGAAAATTTACGTAAATTATTAACTATTGTTCTTCCTAACGACTGAATTGGTGAAAAATCATAAACAAGCAATTGAATTATAAATATTTTATCTTATTTTCGAGGTTAATCATAATACAGATTCCTACCGGCTTCGCACGGGTGCAATGTAGATGTAATTTTTTGTGTGTATAGTACACACAAAAAATACGAAGTTATTCATGTTGCCATTGAAAGTATATTAAACTCTTCTGATACACTTATGTTAAGTGTGTCAGGTCACAAGGGCAGTATACGAGGGTACATTAGAGCAGTAGTAATATATATTGTTGTCATATCGTAGTTAAGATGATAGGATTCCGTCAACGGGATGTAATACCACAGCAAACATTCTGATTTCGTCCGCTCTCACCCGCTCACTATACTGTGCTAAGATCCTCTTTGCATTTTACTGTTTATTTTTATTTTTGGTGGGTAAAAAAATCTTCATAAGTGTCTGTAAAATTTACTTAAGCATTCAAATATATAAAAGTTTACGAATGGTATTGATTTAATTACCACTGGTGTAAGCTTCAATTTCCACTGAAACTGACCATTTCAATTTGACTCTATCATGTTTTTAGTTTCAAAGGTTCTTAGCAGCTTTCTTCATATTTATTAGGTATTTTTTTCAACTTCAGACATCACATTTTTAGCTTTCTTAAACCACTTTAACTTGAAGTCAAATCGCATAATTATTGTATTACATCCCCTTAAAGAGCATTGCAGATTCATGACGCGTGTGTCCGAATTGACGGTCTAATTCTAACTACTGCCTACTGCCTAGTCGCCACAAGTCACCAACGTTACCGCGTTGAATGCTTTACCATTAACATGAAAAATGCATAAATCGAACGTGAACGGCTAGAAAATTTTCAATTTTATATTTATGAAACTGAAATCCCCTTAAAAGGTATAACCGCATGAACCGATTTATTTACGATTGCATTGAAATCGGATTATCCGTTTGGAAGCAACAGAGTGACTGACATCATTCATTTTCAATTTATCATATTTATATAGGAAACAAAGAGCTACAATATAAGCCCCGTGTTGAATTTTGGTTAGCCTCGTTCAATTTCCCCACAGAATAATTAATGTTCTACCTGATAATATACAAGTTTGTTTCCATAACGCTCTTTTGAATTTTAATTCATTATAGACAAACCTAATAACCATTTCCTTTGAAGTTACAAAAAGTCACGAAAAAAAGTATTTCTTGACATTTTCACAGCTTGGGTTCGGTCCAGATTCTAACCATACGATATTATGGAGGATTGAGAAACGTATAGGACATACCTACACGAACCACGATATTATACTCATTCTGCAGTCGTTTGAGCAAGATATCTGCTGAAGTACATAAATGTGACATTCGTCCAATATCGGTCGATCACATACAGTCACCCCGTGGTTCGACGCACTTCGCGTGCTCTACTGTCCTTGCGTGACGAGTGACAACGACTTCAACGTTCCTAATAGTTCAACCTGTTGCATCTTACTTCTTTAGTTATTATTTTATTATACTAATCCCTAAAAAACAATATAGAGAGTAATTTTACAATTCAGAACTATTGTCTTAGCGAGATTTAGAGGAACCTAAACTAATTCGTTAAACGCTAGTTTACAGCATTATTTTTTCCTTAATACCCTCTCCGAATACTTGAACTGTCCCATTTTTAAATACGAGGCAAATGTCCATTGCAGCAGGAACCGCAAATAGTCTATCAGTGTCGATCTTGGTCTTGTCACATCAAAGAAGTCAGCCGCAAACTATATGCTGCCTCAACTATACAACTGCTTTACTCTATCCTCTTCAACCCCAGAACACCTTCTTACCTTAAAGAAAAATTTAAGTTTATGGGTCCTTACGACTACACTTTGCGTTCTTTGGATAAGCTAACTTTAGAAATCCCTACTTACAAATCTATCTTTTATGGTAACTCTTTAACAGTTTCCGCCATAAAGCTATGGAACTCCTTACCTGTTAATATCAGACAAGCTCCTTCTTTAACTTCCTTCAAATCTCTCTTACATAAACATTAATTTGTTATTTCCTATCCTACTTCATAACTATCCTTTTTTGTTCATTTCGTTAAAGTTTAAAATGCATAAATGTAATAAGTAGTACTACCTGCACGAATACTCTCATTTATTTTTATTGTTTAGGGTTGCCTGGAAGAGATCGCTGAGAGCGATAAGGCCGCCTATTGTACATTTAAGTTATTTCTAAGCATTTTTATTATTGTTTTAGTTATATTTTCAAGTGCAATAAAGAGTGCTAAATAAATAAATAGTATTAATTGAATGTGATATAGTAGAATATGTTCACATGTTATCTTGTACCTTTATAAGTATTTGTATACCTATAATGGATCTTTGTCTGAAATATTTTGTTAAATTTAAGTTAATTAACGTTACACAAATATAACTGTGATTAATATAAAAATAATAGAAGTCGATTAAATAATTTTTTGATATGCTTATATTATAAATTTGACTGATTGCGCATAGCATAGTATCTAAAATGTATTTACATCATATATTTTTCTTTATGGGAAGTAGGTACATGCCTTTGTTAATTCAGGTCAGATTTGCTACTACTACTCTTTAATATAGATCAAAGCAATAAATAACGTACGTAGGAGCGGCATATAACTGCCATTGTATGTAAACATAGATACAGAGGACGGAAAGCGAAGAGGGCTTACCTTTATGTATAATACTCTTGGGCACGGCCACATATGTACGTTTTGCAAGTATCGAAATAATACATTTTAAAACATAGGTACTTTATTTTTTTGTATTTAAATTTATGAGACAGAAACATCTGCTGAATGCTAAGCGCAACGTTAAGCTCGTACATTTGTATCTATCATTTGCAGATCCACCGGACTTTATATTGCCCGCTATGGCGTCATGTTATGCTTTCTTGGAGACAGAATCTCTGACGCTCCAGTGAAGGGTTTATCTATCTGAAAGATTTTTGCTCCTAATACTCGTAGTAGAAAAGATTCGGTGTTAGAAAATTAAACATTTATAGCAGAAGCATTTTACTCCGAAAGCATGCATTTTCCTTTTGGTTGGACTATATATAAAAGTGTATAAATAGTGGAATAGATCCGTTCTATTACTTAAATATAATTGGCAATCCAAAGCTCGTCAGATTTCAGAATAAAATTTGAAAGCAAACTACTTGACACTGCAGTCTGTACCAAAGCCAATAAAAAAATTCAAATTAATCGGAACCGAAATCAGAATCGGAGGTGCAAAATCAATCGGAAGTTCCGACCTTTCGGGACCGCAGTCGAAGCTTCGTAACATCCCTGTAGCGAAGCAATAGGTATCAACAATTGATTTTTATTGCATCTGAATCATGGACATAGGCTATAAGCTAGTAAAAAGTTCCAATGGTATATATGATGCGCTGGCAATTTTTTTTAAATTTCCTCTTAGATATTGTTCAATCATCGACTATTCTAACTTCAGTGAAGAATACGAATTTATAGTTTCCCCAAAATAAATGGTTTCTTAAGAGAATCTACAAATTTTGGTGAAATATGTTAAACATACTATTCCCATAGCTTAGAATAGAACAAAATGTATCGATATTTTTGTTTATTTTAACATTTTTGGTTGAAGAGTAACTATGTCTTCACATTATATCTAGACAAAAATTTTCACTGAGAAAAAATGTCACAAATATGCAAATTGCTTTTAGCAATAAGTTCTCTGAAATTGATTGAGTAAATTGACTACTAATACCTACTGTCCCGAAAAAGTACATAAAATACTTTATCCCAGTAATACCTATTGGAAGTTTTACAATATTATTCTACAAATACACTACTTATCTGTAATCCAGGTTATGTTTTATACGTGTGCCTAATTTGTTTCAAATCCGTTCAGTCGTTAAGCGAAATTGTGTTAAACATATATATTATTTTGATTTTAATAATAGTATCGTTTTAAATTGTCAACAAAACTGTGGAATGAATTACCGCCTTCAGTGTTTCCATCTGACTACGATCTTGTTAGTTTTAAGAAACGAGCCAATAGACTTTTAAAAGGCCGACAACGCATCGAAGATGTTTGAGTCACGGATGTCCATGGGCGGTGGTGATTACTTACCATCACCAACCAATCTACTCGGTTGTCCGCTATGTAATAAAAAAATACTTTATTACTATCTATTTCTACTCTTCTATTATGTGTCTGTTCTGGAACTTTAAATAATGTTAACCTACTTCTATTTAATTATACCTTCTTACAAAGTTTGTTAAAAGTAACAACTACACACCATACATAGTATGAATGTGAACAAAACTACGAGTGAAATCAAAAGTTTGGTAAAAAGATATACAATCGTAAAGGCCACTCGGGCGTGACCTTTCTAAAGGTAGAACGTGTTCTGGTTTCTAAGCCAAAGGGACGAGATGAAAATTTGTTTCGTATGTTATTGAGAGCTGTAAAGGACCTTTTTTATCAAAATGGACAATTCCATTACATAAATGGATTCGCCAAACGCATGTTCGAAACTAATCTAATTCTCTGTAATTTTCTTTCACTCTCTATGGCCTTTATAGATTTTAAATCTATTTAAAAAACCACTTACCAAAAACATTTTTAGCTAAGAATCTGGCTTAAATAAAAATCAATGAAGAATTTCAATCTTCAAGGATCGTTTACTTTACGCAGTATTTCGAACTAATGAAAAAATCTACATAAAAATATTACTGAAATAGGATTATCCCATGGTTTTGCTCACTTAGTAACGTTTTCCAAGGAAAAGTAACCGATGTCATTGTCCTCCCCATCCTTATGGCACAAGAACTTACTTGAAAAGAGTGTACCTACTCGGACTCTACTTAAAGGCCGGCAACGCACCTGCAACTTCGCCGGTATTGCACATGTCCTTGGTACTGATGATCGCTTGCCATCGGGTGAACTGACTAGCTTTATAAAAATTAACAAATGATACTTATATTTATTATTCTAAGATAACGGATACCTTCCGAATTTTTACGTTTTATTAAAGGTAACTAATAAGAAAGTAGTAAGCACTGCTTGCATTAAAAACCGGGACATTATCGAAATATTGGATCAGATAAATTATTTCCGTTTATTTCATCCATATAGTTTGATAAATAAATTAAAACTTTCATTTGCAAAATTCACATAAATAATAATTATTATCATCATTACAGAACTAAACAAATATTATTTATTTTTTTCCACAAAAGATTTATATGATGCTTGCGTGATATGCTATTTTATTTAGATATCTAAAGTATTTTATGATCATGATATTAGAATAAATAAGTACTACTTATATACGATTATGTTATAAGTAATTTCGAAGACAGAATGAGGAACTTTGCTCTTATCGCAAGCAAAGTCGCGTTTATTACCTAATCTATATATATAAAAGAGATTCCCACCTATATAGTCACTCATCACGATATCTCTGGAACCATAAGGCGTAGCGACTTGAAATATGGTAGGAATATTCCTTTCGCCGAGTAGAGGTCAGCTAAGAACGGATTTTACGACATTCAACCCACAAGGGGGGTTGCGGGGGCAATTGCTAGTCCATCATATATCTATAAAATGAAGCGAAAGTCAAATTCAGCAGACAAAGTTACATGTAGGTTAATAACCTTGTCAAATGGGAATTGTGATGAAGACGCTAGAATCTCGCCAGCTGAGTTGAATTTCGTCTCACGTTTTCGAGCTATGAGTGGAATACATGTCGGCTCGTTCTGCAATCTAGCTACCTCTCCGCTGCGGCCGTTTGAATCTTCATAAAACACTTTATTCGTACACATAACGACGTCACTACCACTTTATTCTTTGTTTTATATCCCTCTGTTGTTCGACAAACATCTGTTTATTTTTGTATACATATGCAGTTTGGAGGAAATAATCGAACTTACTTTTAAAAGACTAATTTAAAAATCACTTGTTAATGGAATGATATAATTTTGTAATATATGAATATTATCTTATTTATTATTTTTGTACCTACAACTAAATTTAGAAATTTATGTTCCCTATTAATTACTAGGATTCGGAACAAAATGACCTTACACAGGTAACGTAGCAACATATTACGTGTATATTAAATCTTCTGGGAGTAATGTTTTCATTACTATGTAGACTAGTCTGTATACAACGTGTCACGACCCAGAAACAATAGCTAAGGGAATTCTGGGAATGAAACGCGGTCAAACTGTTACAAAAAGCATTTAATCAATTCTGTAGCTACGGTATCCTATTTCTGGGACTTAAAGAAAACAATTTGTGAACCCTAGTGAAGAATATTATCGAACACGTGTGCATTAATAAATGACGTCCCTAATGTCTGTATAATCATCAGCGATTCACAAAGCCACTTGAAACTCGATTTTCTACGGAACAATGAATGCTATACAACGTGGATTTACAATCTTTTGAACACTTGATGGCGAGAAATTTTGGTTGTTTGGAAACACCGATGGAAGTCAAGAGATTCGAATATTAATTGAGCCTGGACTTGAAAGCATTTCTTGATAACTTATATGCTAAATAACATCTAATATATAACATGTCCATGTCACAATGTTAGTTACCGTACTCCTCCGAAACGGCTTTACTGATTTTTACCAAATTTTATATGCGTATTCAGTAGGTCTGAGAATCGGCTACTATCTATTTTTCATACCCCTAAGTGATAAGGGTTGTTTCACCCCCAAAACAACGATTGCCGGGTCAGCTAGTAGCTATTTAAACTCTTTAAGGGGACGAGCATTTTTAACATCTATTTAACTTGTTTACTGACTACATGTTACAGTATAGGTATACTAAGTACAGCTCGGTTTAAAAATAAGCTACCCGTAGTAGTATTCTACGAAGACGAATTTGCGGGCAGAAACTAGTATATCCATAAGATAGAGGATTGCAGGGGCGCCGACAAAATACAATTTCGCTGTGCTTGTCGCCGAGCCAGACACATTACCAGCTATTTGTCTTCCTAAGAGCTTTTATCAGGTTATTGGGCCAAGTGCCCGTTCTCCTTGACATTTAGAGAGTAAAACTAAAGGACATTAGGCATTCGTACTTTCGAAAACGGTTTCAATAAATATTACATTTAATTTAAACTGTTTAAAGCAAAAACCTTTTAAATACGTAAGTAAACTAAATATAAATACAAAAGTTTATGCATGCATCCTTGGCGCCTGCATGGCAGTCAACATTCCATGCATTTTTTCATGTAAATGTATATACAGGTAGTATACTATTATTCGTGTGGTTGTTCATTGCGAGTTTTGTCACCACCAATAAAAGATGTGCGGTTACCGCAAAGGTCGATCTACTCATAATCGTAAGAGCTTTTATGGAGGAACCGTAAAAACACTCTTTGTCGAGAGAAATAGAACATGTTTAATCGCAGCACATCCGAAATAAAATTTGACCTTTTATTGGCGACTACAAAATGCGGCTTAGAAAGTTTCGTTTAAGATAAGAAAGTGAATGAAGTCATGCGTAATGAGATCCAAACAAGTTTGTAACTTACTGCTGGGAGTTATTATTTAACAATCCTAAGAAATTATAAACACTGTCAACTTTCGCGAAACAAAACCTTCAAGGACGATTTTATATTATACATATTATCGATTCAGCGAATCAACGGGCATCGAACCGCAAAACGAGTTAAAAATACCACCACAGCCAAGAGAACCGGCATCTGCGGGCACACCGGTCGAACTACTAGTGTCACATGCGTTTGTTTACTATCGGTTTCGATCGCATCGGATGCGGCGAGAGCGACCGAAATTGCTATAGACTACACAACGCGAACTTTTGAAAGTAGTGAACGAACTTACGACGAATGCCCCAATCCATGTTAGATGGGAGTGCGGAGCGGGCGGCTCGCGGCACCGCAGCGAGGCGACTGCTAGGGATACGCAAAAAGTATCGATACCTCAGGGTATCGATACTTTTGTTACGATATCAAGTACTTTTGGAATCGATACTTTTGTTCCGATACTTTTGAGGTATCGATACTTTGAGAAAGTATCGATACTTTCTTAAGTATGTAGATACTTTCTGAAAGTATTGATACTTTTCTACCCATTTCTGATAAAGAAAAGGAAGAATTGTTAATCGATATTTTACACAAAATATTTGTCACATCACTACTAAACCTAAGATATGATTCGGGGATTAGTATTTAGTGACCTTGATTGCTAAGCCGGAGGTCGTGGGTTCAATTCCCACCCTGGAAAAATATTGTGTGATGAGTACGGTCATCTGTTCTGTATTTGGGTGTAATTTATCTATAATATGGATGTATTTAAAAATATATAGGTATTTTAAAAGTTTATATTATAACACTCCATAAAGTTTTTATAAATGTAATAAAAAGTACTCGATACCTTGAGGTATCGATACTTTTGTTTCGATACTTTATTGGTATCGATACATTTGATACGATACTGGTATCGAGTAAAGTATCGATACTTTTGAAATTTTGCGTATCCCTAGCGACTGCCGTCCTGCCGCCCGCGCACTCCCGTTCTACTATTATTATTGTACGTTAATGCTCCTGGAATATCTAAGCTATAGAAGCATAATATAAGTCATCACGTGCGGACCAGGTTATCAACAGCTTTTCAATAATTACTCAGCATCGATCATACTTGAACACAAAGTACATTGGAAGTTTACATAGAGGTCACCGACCCTAGAGGACGCCCTTCTTTAAGACGTCATGAATATTTTAATTGTAAAGTAAGTTTATCTTAATCATCAATGGTCTGACAAAAGAGGTAAAGGTAGTATAATATTATGTTACATTATTTATTATACTTCAGTAAATAATAAAATCTATACAATTACTGCTAATAATATTTCACATAACGAATATGTTGCATTTTTTACCCTTTATCACTCAAGCCGATCAATCGCCCCAACATATTCTCGCATAATTTAAATAATCTTTAATAAATTACTAATCAGGTTTTTCAAATACGTTCTTTGTTGGGACATACTTTTAAGTAAAAATAAACCTGTGCCAGGATGTCCCGCACTTCTATAGAATATTTCTTAAAAAACTTAAAACAAACTTAGTAGTTTTAAAATAGTAAAACTTTAAATAATAGCAAAAGTTTGTTTGTTTTTCTATGTTTGTGTGTCAAACAAGATTATAATTTAAAACGGGCAGTGGCAGCGGTTCGCGAGGTTTTTCAACAGTAGATAAACTAATTTCTACATACCACGCCGATCAAAGTTTTGCGAAATAATTCCAAAACAAGTGTGGATATGGAGCTAAGTTCAACATAAACATCCAACAGTTTGCAGGATAAATTAAATTATTAATTGGGTGCCAAGTTCTACAAAGGCTTTTAAGGATACATCCCTTTTCTCAAGAGCTTAAAATATATTCATTGCTACAATATTATTTCTCGACAAATGTAATGTACTCTATCATTTGTGCCTCTGTTATGTTTTGAAGTATTAAGTTTATTTACATATTTAGTACTATTTATTGCACAAACAATGATGAATATATACAATTACTATAAAATCCTGAAAAATAAATATAATGAAATGCAGAGGATGTTTTTTTTTAAATCCATGAATATATTGGAAGTGATTAAATTAATATTAAAATCTCTATGATTAATTTCATAATCGAAAATGAGTCTATAAATTAACACCGCACCTACGCGTGAATACCCTTTAAACAGTATTCATTATAAAAATTATCTTCTTCTCATCTATTAAGTCAAATATATTGTTTTCCTTACAAAAACGGCAAACAAAACCAGACGTATAAGAATTTCAATTTATAATATTTCACTAAGGAAATAATACTTCGAAATGGTATACGGTCTATGACTCTTATTAATATAATTTTGTAAAAATTAAAGATCATGTTGTTATCAAGTAATTAATTAATAGCTATAAAAATCCGCAAGGTGGTGAATTCGAGTCCTCATTAAGTGAAGAGGCTTTTGATGTTCACTAAGACGCGAACGAGAGTGGTTTGAACGAGGCAATCGTGAAAATACAGCACTTCGAATCTTAATTAAATCCTAGAAGAGTTTTGAACAAGAATTTGGCCAGATCCAACTTCACCAAAGTCTTACCATTTTGTTTGACTAATAGCACAAATGGTATTGTTTTCTCACACAATTTACTGATACTTGATATATAAATTAAAAATTATAAGTGACCAAAAATGCATTGTTTTGCACGTATTGCAACGCGTAGCACAAATGCTTTTAATAAAATATCGTAGAGCAGGCTTAACTTACAGATTTAATAAAATAACCTTTAGAGAATTACTTCGTAATATAGTCAGTATGAGTTCGGATCGGATTTAAAGTTGTAAGTTTAGAGAGAAAATTACCTAATATACAAAAAATATATCACAACACACATTAATTACTTCGATATTCTTTGTATATCGTTAGGTAAATTTGTCCCTAAACTGTTAAAATTGAATTTAACTTACAATTTTTAATTTCATATTTATTGGGTTTTAGCATCATACCATCCATATTTTGTAATGAAATAAGATATAAATATATAAAAGACTATATTATGTATAACGTTTTCAGGACTTCAACGATTGTTAATAACCAGCTGAATATGTTATAGGATTCCAGTAGTACAACATAGAAGTCACGGGCAACAGAAATAATAGATAAAAACATTTAAGCTGATATTGTCTCTCTCTGTTAGCATTAAGATTTTGAGAACTTTCATATTAGTAAGGCTGCTGTGAAAAATATGAAGTCGTAGTTTTCTTTCTACCACTAATACGCTATTAACCTACTTCACACCAAAAAGCTAAAAAAAAATTGAAAAAATGATAAATTTATTATAAACGTCACTCCAATAAGATTTTAATATTGATTGTTATTATCTACTTAACTTATGTAATATTTCTTAAAATTCAACATCCATTCAAATCAATCATTTCAATTCAACCAAACAATTCAATCATCCATTCAAATTCAAACAGTACATTACTTAAATTCACTTTCCACACATATTTTTGCTTCAGCTATATATACATAGAGATAAGATTTTCCCGTATCACCTAAATAAAGGAAATGATATTATCTTTCTTGGAATTAAAGTATGTAAATATCTTTTTGCAAACGCGAGTCTATCCATTGTTGTGCGGTGTTGCCAAAACGTACAATAGCGGACACAATAGCGCACTTCACGGTTTTTCCAACTATAAACGGTGGTTTGTTACCCGGTCGTATTTTCGATACTCATCCCACTCGTTTAAGGTGACACTAGTCGACATTTTTTCCACTATTTAGCACTGTACATGCAAAATTAAACATGATATCGTTTTGTCTCATTATTAATTTTGTCTGTGCGGAAACGAAAAAAGTTACGAGCTACCAAAGATTCGTTTTTATTGCCATTTTTAACACAACTTTGGGCTTGTACTAAAAGAAGTATCAAATTTTCAAAACAAAGTCGGTACCGACAAATCACGATTATCGAAGAATACAATAACTTTTATTTGTAATTGATTTATGCAGTGTTTTTTTCATAAAACTCGATTTTCCAAAGGCTTTTTCGTATTTTTTAGACGCCCTTTTTACTATGAATTATCGTGCATCTCACTTAATAATGACTGCCCCGATGCGGTGCGGGAGAATAGCATGCTTTTTGGCCACGCCCACCAGTGAGTTCGAGCCCGCGACTTGTGCAACCTTAAAGCTCGAAATGACCAGACGTGGGGAAGACATGCTTATAGAAAATTATAAACATGTCGTCCCGGCGGGATGCGAACCCGCGACCCATCGGAGCGCATGTTCTACCAAGCACGCCAATGAGCCCGTTTAAAATAATAATCTACTAACAAATCATTACATAGTATAAAACAAAGTCGCTTTCTCTGTCCCTATGTCCCTATATCCCTATGTATGCTTAAATCTTTAAAACTACGCAATGGATTTTGATGCGGTTTTTTTAATAGTGATTGAAGAGGAAGGTTTATATGTATAAAAACATCCATTAAATAGTGGAGAAATATTTTTTTTTTTGAGATTTCTAATGTGAATTCGTAAATAATTACATTTTTTTCGCCTACATTGCAAACGCAGGCTGAACCCTACGAGATTTATCAAAATAATGTACAAAGTATTATACACATTGAAAAGGTCTACAGAAACTCCGCTATGGTATGTCTATCTCTTATGGACATCCCACAATAACATTTTTTTGTCATTTACTTTTTACGACAAATAATGGCTAATTTTCGAAGCGATTTGAAACAATACAGTATTAATCCTTATCCAATAAAATACCTTAAATACATTGTTGATTTAATATACATAGATCTATATGGCTCTTTATAGCATATGATTTAAATTAATATTTTCGAAGATATTACAGATTTAAAAATGGCGGGACGTAGCGTTTGCGGCGGTACCGGCCGGAATGTTTTTATATACAACGTTCACAGTTTATCTGTAGTGTATTTAGTATCAGCATTGCACCCGTGCGAAGCCGGGGCGGGTCGCTAGTTATTTATAATAGGCAAATGAAACGTTACTTACTACGATGCGAATGCGTCATGACGATGGCGAGAGGGCACTCGTCGTCTTCCAGTATATACTCGGAATTGTCCGCGGCGTCCACCTGGTGACAATGACAATATTATTATATTGTATAACTATGTTAGTACTTAGTATCCTATATTATCTTTAACGCGAGTATCACACATTTAAATAAAATACTGTATACCAGATTAAAAAGCGATTTTCCAAAAATGAGACAACTGTCATCTTTCTGTCTGCCCGTGACCACGGTTGCTGAAAAGCATCCGAAACGTCGGGATAAATAATTTAAACAATATAAATAATAAATCGCGTTTTAATCCGGTATACAGTATTTTATTTAAATATTATGTTAGTATCATCAAATTTCCAAGTCCCAAGATTTGAGAACTGTTCAAATTATCAGTACAGTTATAAAACAAAGTCCTCCGCCGCGTCTGTCTGTCTGCCTGAACTGAAACTACTGAACGGATTTTCATAGCGTTGTCACTAATATATAGAGTGGTTCATGAGGAAGGTTTAAGTATATAATTTGTCAAGGTTTTGTGTAAATTGGTTAAAATATAACGATAATTGTTGGAAGTGTCGGAAAAAGTAAAGCCGATATATCAAAACAATGCTTGGTGGAATATTCCTCTTTTATCGATCTACAAAGAAGTCCACGATGGCATATCTTAAAAGGATAGCTTACTATACCCATTCTGTATGCTAAAAAAAATGGTCACGTATAATGCAGTAGTTGGAATGGAAACGGATAGATTTTTTTTATGGATATCAACAAACGAGCATGAGGTTCACTTGATGGAAGGTGACACCTCAGCCACAGAACATTAAGATAATTAGAATAAAAGCAATAATCATCAAACAAATCAGATAATACAAAAATTATAAATAACACACACAATATGTATCCTAATTAATTATCGACGATCAATGACTTTCTTCTAGATTATTTATTTGGGTGAAATAATTAAAAAATAAATGTTTTTGAAATATAACTGAAATTAACCCTCAAAAGGTAAGTTTATCTGTTCCAAAAGCGAAAAGTCAGCTACAGTATAAGAGATTTAGATAGATTTAGAACCACAAATATTTTTATTTTATAAAATTGTTACCATTAAATAAAATAACGTTTACCGGATTGAAACGCGATTTATTATTTATCCCGAAGTTTCATATGCTTTTCAGCAAACGTGGTCACGGGCAGACTAAATAATAACTCGTGTTTTAACTGGTAAAAGTTTTTTTATACTCGCGTTAATAAAAGACAATATTAAAACTGTTACATATTAAGTAACAAAACAAAACACACCAATGTCTTGGCACAAATTGACAAACAAAAATGGCGATGGACTGGACATCCGGGATTCAAAAGGAAAGTGGAGTAGGACAGTGACAGAGTGGTACCCAAGAGAAGAAGTAGAGGAAAAAAAAAGAAGTAGAGGAAGAGAGCATCAGGTAGAAATCATCTTAAATTGAGACTAGGATCAAACTGGATGAGGGTGGCGAGAGATAGACGGCAGTGGAAATCTTTGGAGGAGGGCTTTGGGAAGAGGCACACTAAAATAAGACCTATAACACTTTTTTTTTTTAATTTGTATGCACTCTTATATTTATAAAACTTGTATACTCTAATTATCAGATTAAGCCTACGCGCAGACTAGAGCCACTAGTGGCGACCACAGCATAGCCACCGGTGGCCGCCACAAGCTACGGGCGCGATATTTCATACATTTTGCAGTGGCTGAAACGCGGCCACCGGTGGCCGCGTCTAGACGCCGCTTCTAGTGGCGGCCACCGGTGGCTCTAGTCTGCGCGTAGGCTAAAGGGCTTTATTATTATAAGTAACAGTATTTATCTACCTGCCTACCTATATATTGAAACTTAAGTGGAAATGGGCTGGCCATATTCAAAGAACAACAGATGGTAGATGGTCGCACTGTTACAAATTGGTCCCCAATTTACAAAACGAGAAGACGAGGCAGACCATTCAAAAGATGGAGCGATGACATCGCAGAAATAGCCGGAGCTCTTTGGACGAGAGTGGCAAGAGATAAAGCTGGCAAAATTTGGGGGAGGCTTTCACCGCAAAAGGCGGCCCGGCCCTTATATAGAATAAAATATTTTAAAAAATACAATAATAATTAAAAATATACTAATACCATCTAAAATAAACATACTAACAATACTAATACATAGAAAATGAAACTGTGGGATAAATAAAGCTTTTTTTATTTTTATTTTATTTATTTATGTATCTACCTGCACAATACAGTACTGTAGTGGATCATGCCGGGACAGGCCGTACTTCTCCAACATTTCCCTCACGATGCTCGCGGCGGAGTCTCCCACCGACAGTAAGAGGGTTTTGTAAGGCACGTCTGGGCACAGCGACGATCCGTATATCTTCAGAGTACCACCTGCTCAAGAAATACATTTTACAATATTCCAACTTTTATTGGACGGGCATGGGCTGTACCATCTTTAAAATCAGTATTATTGAGAGAAGGTGATAGTGCGATGTTTTGTATAGCTCTGTCTCGCAATAACGCATGCCGCTTAGACGAACTCAACGATGGGCGCGGCAAAATGTTTGCTAGTTCACTGAGCACCACGCGAAAAAGGGATAACCCTAGTGATGAAGAGTTAGAAATAATTCTTACCGAAAACGGACGAATGAAAATTTTTGCACCGTCCTTTGGAAAAAGGGTTATTATAAGAAAACTATTGAATGTTACTATGCAAAATAAAATTATTTGTATTTTTTTGCTTCTAATGTTAGTTATTTATGTTTAACACTAGATTTACCAGACCAGTCAAAATGACTGGTCTTGCGATTTCAATTTAAAATATCTACTCAATGTAAAATTTTCTTTCAGAAAAGATGTCATGACTTTTAAAGCTATTAGTAAAGAATCAGTTTTATGATATTTAAATTATTTTAAATATATTAGAAACAAAAATATTTTTTGTTATTGACACTTATACCAGGACCAGTCAAAATGACTGGTGTATATTTCTATGGAATGAATTGTAGTTAGCGCCGTTATAATAAAGAATAAGGGTCGTGTTTATGATCATTATGAATAAATGTGAATTCGCAGAAATTAGATCCCAGTAAATTCATGATTCTAGTGCACTATGTAATACATTTTCAATCATTCACTCAGTTTTGAGGCGTTGACTGTGGAAGATTGTAAAAAGAAATCTTTACGTAGATACTGAAACATTCAAAAATAGATTATTGATAAGAAAACTAAATACGCAGAGAAATATTATAATATTATCAGTATCGACTATTTTTTTATAGTTATCACCAGACCATGAAAATGGCAAAACGAATGATAATTTCTTGGAATTTGGAAAATATAACCAGCATACCTGAAGAAGGTTTGGACTGTGTGATAGCAAAAGCGAATTATTAGACAACCAAAATGTGAATGTTAGGTACTATCGAGAGTTGTGATAGTGAATCAAAAAATGAAAAATAGTGATCTAATTGTCGCATTGTGAACATTTTCTTGAAGAAAGTATGGATATAGTAAGCTGTCCTATATAAACGATAGATATATACCATCGCTGATTATATTTGCAGATCTATAAAAGAGGTATGTCTCACCATGCATTGATTAGTTATATCAAAAGTATATATAAAGGTAGGCAGCGTTTTTCGCTACTTCCAACAATTATCGTTATGTTCCCATATTTTTTTACAAAACCTTGACAACTTATACTAAGACCATCTTTGTGAATTAGTCTATCTATTGGTGAAAACCGCATGAAAATCCACAAAGTAGTTTTTAAATTTAGCGCGAACAGATAATCAGACGCGGCGGGGTACTTTGTTTTTTATAATATGTAGTGATATATTATTTTTAATTCTATAATAACTAAGAAAATTAATAAAATGATAATTTATATAAATCTATTTTTGTATTACAGTTACTTTTTTTAAGTAAATAAAGACTAGAAACACCACTAAGAACTTTTTCTAAAGACCAGTCATTTTGACTGGTTTCGGTAGAAATAGGTATATTAAAATTGCTGGTAAATCTAGTGTTAAAGTTGCCATAAAATTTGTGTCACAATAGTGATCTTTGGAGGCTTGTCATTTCATAACCAATATATTTTTACTATTCTTTTTAACAATAAACCTAGATAATGTCGAGATGAATCGATATCATTCATTAGTTTTGGGTACACCAAATAAAGGAAACTAATTCACTTTCTACGTTAGTATGCCGAAATTAGAGGAATGCTTAGCCTTGAGGCCTTACGTACGTCTAGCAGTTCCAAAAATGCGCAAAAAGAAAATAAAATTTTGAGATAGAAATAGAAATATACACAAATTTTGAGATAGAAATAGAAATATACACAATATAGTACACATTGTTTATTGTTATTTAGAAAAAATGCTAGATCTATGTAAGGCCTTTAAGAGACCCCACGTAGTAGACCCCATATTGGCGTCCTAGGATTTACCTTGCGTCATGCCTCATCATGACGCACATTCACACATTCTATAAACATGTTTTTACCAAAGTCTGGTCTACATTAAATAGGTGGGAGGATACCGAAATATCGACCGGTTCCAAAATCCGCATATCGATTTCAGTAACTAGATTTCCAAATGCTCGAAGTAAAAATAAAATAGGCCGACAGCGACGGTGTGTCTGTCGACATTCGTCATAAAAAACAAATTAAAGAAATATCGACATTCCGTCTGCTTAACGAACCGCCATCCATGAATGAAAATGACACGACATCCGTGCCAAATGCTCAAGATCAAAATAGTCGACCTAGACAGCGTCACTGATACATTGATACCTCTATCTGAAGTTTCTTAGTAGGACTTGTATCTATATCTTTTTCAAGGATGATTTTTCTTAACTGAAAAGCAAACGGTTTGACGTCTGTGTCCATCTATACTAATATTAAAAAGCTGAAGAGTTTGTTTGTTTGAACGCGCTAATCTCAGGAACTACTGGTTCAAATTGAAAAATTCTTTCATATTTTGTTGGATAGTCCAATTCTCGAGGAAGGCTATAAGAATAGAAGCGAAGCATCAGTGAAAAATGTTGTAAAAACGGGGAAAATTATCCATATTTGAGAGATTAATGAGATGATGAAGAAAATAAAACTAAAAATATCAGTTACGAAAAAAATATTATTTCTATCGTGATGAATGGGAGTCATGACCACAGTGACGTCGATATAAAAAATATCAGTGGTGATTTGATTTGCAAAAAGTTTTATAGAACACAACATACCAGTGTCCGGTCCTCCATCTTTAGAACGAAACTGCTGTAACTTCCTCTCTAATTTCTGCTGCCGTCTCCTGCGCATCACCGCCTCCGGGTTACTGATGCTGCGCGTGAACGACGTTTCCGGTAATTCTGTTTATACAATGTTTATTTTTTTATTTTCTTAGGCTTATAAGAATGAATGAAATAAACCACAAAGGAAGAAATATTGCGCAAACCAAATTTTGAAAACTTGAAATAAGTTAACCAACCCATTTTTTTTATTTATAAAATATGTATTGTATTAATAAGGCTTTACAAAAATAAACATGGATTGACTGTATGAAGAATGATGTGTTTGAGAGGTGTGACTGATGATATGGCGAGTGAAAGAAGATAATGGAAAAAAAGGAACAGGGCAGGAAGAAGAAAATACATTTATTTTAAACTATTTTTTTTCTTCTTTTGTATGTATTCTGTTTTGTTACAAATAAAAATAATTTATATCATTTCATTTAAAATGCTGTCCTGTTAGAATTTAAATGTGTTAATGCAATATGTACATTTTTCTTTACCATTTCAAAAGTTATAAGGAAATAAAATTAACTAATTGTCTAGATGTAACTCACTCAACCAATCAGGTGATTTAACTAAATATACGTTTTTTTTACTTCTTGTAATATAATATAGGTACAAACCTGTATACAATTTTTCTGCTACTGGACGGTTTTCATCATTGGTGTCAGATTTCAGTCTGGACAACTTCTCTTTCTTTTTTAATTCTTTCTTCTCTCGTTTCGATAGTTTCCGTTTGAAGTTTTGGTCCCCTTTCTCGTTTAGAGTAGATAATGGCATCTTAAATAATGAAAAAATTATTACAATACTAATAGTATAAGAAGAAACAGAAAAACGAAGATCTAGTTTAAAAACTTATAATTATTTTTTGCTTCTGTAAAATACAAAAAAATAAGTAAATTGTAATCACATTTGATTATAATTAAGAACCTTCTCTAGCTAATATTTGTATACATATAGCCAGGGTTTTCAAAAAAACGACACATGGATCGCTCTACATTCATTTTGCTATGCCCCTAAAAATATTAAACAACAATATTTTTGTTTCTTATTTTAATTTTAAATTACGAAAATAATACATATACGAGGGTGAATCAAAAAGTTCTTAGAAGTGCATATACATATATGAAACCTTTTTGGATCAAGTTCGATATTCAAATTAAAGAGTGTCTATCACACTATATTTATGCAGACTGTCACTTGTTTTTGTCAGTTCGTTCGCATGTAATAATTTTTTTTGTGCAACGAGTTGCTAAAAAGTCAAAATTATGGATAAAAGTGAGTTACGTGCGGTGATAAAATATCTCAGTTTGAAAAAAATGTCTACGAAGGAAATTTTTTTGGACATTCAGCAGACATTAGGGGGTGATGCTGTACCCTATTCTACGGTTGCGTACTGGGTGGCTGAATTTAAAAGAGGTAGATCAAGCTGTAAAGATGACCCGCGTTCTGGGCGGCCTTCAACCTCCGTTACAGAAGAAAATGTCAAAAAGGTTGAGAATCTGGTTTTGGAAGACAGAAGAATGACTATAAAACATATAGCTGAGATCCTAAAGATATCTTTTGGTAGCGTTCAATCCATTTTAATTGATTCACTGGGGTTCAAAAAAGTGTCTGCAAGATGGGTGCCACGAATGTTAACCGACGAAAACAAAAAGCGACGTTTGGAAATTTCCAAGCGTAATCTCGAAATGTTCCAGCGTGATTCGGATAATTTTTGCCGTCGTCTTGTCACCATGGATGAAACGTGGGTCCACCATTTTGATCCTGAAACTAAAAGACAAAGCATGTCTTGGAAACGACCATCCTCTCCATCCATCAAGAAATTTCGAGTTGCTCCTACCGCTGGCAAAGTTATGGCCTCTGTGTTCTGGGATAGTGAAGGAATCCTTTTTATTGATTACATGCCAAAAGGCCAGACGATTACTGGACCCTATAATGCAAATTTAATCCCGAAAGTGCGTGAAGCGATTAAAGAAAAACGTGCGTGTTGTTCCTTCAAGATAACGCTCCTGCTCATCGATCGGAAGTTGCGCTCAACGCAATCCGCTGTGCTGGCTTCAATCTCCTTGACCACCCACCATATTCTCCGGACTTAGCCCCAAGTGATTTTCACTTATTTCCAAAATTAAAAGAGGAAATTCGTGGAACAAAATTTCACGATAATGACGCGGTTATAGCTGCCGTAGAGGACTTTTTCGAGAGTCAAGAAAATAATTTTTTTTCACAAGGAATAAGGAAGTTAGAAACGCGTTATTCTAAATGCATTGCATTGGAGGAAGATTATGTAGAAAAATAAAATATTATTATTTAAATCTTTGCATTTTTTAATATTGATTCCAAGAATTTTTTGATTCACCCTCGTATATACAATATATGTAATTTAAAATTATCTATATCTTTTGCTTTTTCTGATAGGAAAGGTTTGGTAAAGACTGTGGTAAGAGTCTCACCTCACTTCCCGTAGAACATTTGAGCAGGAAGCGTCCTTCTCTATCATCAGCGTGCCAGTTGAGCTGCACCAGCAGAGGTTTCTCGTGCGGCTCCAGTCTCCTCTCGTCATCAGGCCCGTGGGTCTCCCACAGCGAGTATGAGCCAAGAGACAACATTCGCATGTCTGGACGGAATTTTTCTATTAACGTTTCTGAAATAAAGAAACAGATTGGCTTTTAATAACTACATTTATAACATGGATAGCAAAATATATGTATACGTATAATTAAAGAATAAACAAAATTGAATTCGTTGGTAGCTCTCCTTTGCAGATGTCTGAGAAAATGAAATAACGAATATAGTTTAATCAAACAAAAAGTAGTAATAGTACATAATAAATTAACAATTAATGAACCTACTAAAAAATAGAAGTGATACCTAAAGTTGCTTTATATAAGAAACAATATTTCTCGTGTGAATAAAGCAGGTAGATAGAACTCACCTATAACATCGCTAACTGTAGCATCGGATGCAACACGAATGCACTTCGTAGCTATCTTTTGACCCGAATCTTGGAAGTAAAATCGCATCACACCATGGAATTCCAAGTTCTGTAAAATAAACGTTATTTTCTTTACCATTTATCGCTACAGCCTTTATTACTCTATGTACTCGGAAATACTTAAATATTTTACATTAAAATAAGTGTAAAGTATGAAAACAATTAATAAACGTAACATATCATCAATGTTTTATAATTTGGTCTCACTCCTAATTAATAAATAACAATATACTTTTAAAATAATATAATAGTAATCAGTAGTAAACATATTGCCCTTATCAAGATCCCGTTCTCAAAGATAAGGTGGTGAGTGGGCACGGGAATTTATCTATGCGAATTGCATACTGCAGGACGCATTGCGTGACTCATATTTAAATATTTGCATTATTCAAATATTCAATACAGAATACATTTTGTTATTTGAGACAATTTATGTGATTTCGTTCTTTGAAAAAACGGATTGCGAGGTTAGATCGCGTGTCTGTCCATCAATTATGGCCTATATTTTCTCCAAATGGAATAAAATAGTAAATATAGTGGTATGGGAGTTCGGTGAACTTATAGAGCATTTAAAAAAGGTCTCATTTAGAAGAGAACTTTTTTCAAGTAGATCGAGCGGCATATCAAATGTGGATTGGTAGTTTAATAGATATAAAAAAATTGAAAAATATAAGCCTAGATTTCGTATTTTTCGTATTCTATAAAAATACATAATAATTTCTCATAAATAATACGTTACGCGCGACCAAATATCGAAATATGATGACTATATCATTCAAAGCACAATACACTATAGTGAATCACTCAAAGCAGCTATAGCGATCTGGCAATATTGTCTATTTAAAACAATAGAGTTATTCAGAAGACGAGCCACAATGGCTTTATGAGGTCACCAATCACTTTGAGCTTTCGAAACATTCAAAATATTAACGATGTTCATGTAAATTGTATACATTTTTAATAAATTTAGCAATGATATTTAAAAAGAAGATCTAGTTACCGTTGGTAAGATTAACGTGAACTGCAAGCTGACAACTGTCATGATAGAACATAGTGGAAGTTTCTTGTTTTGGAAGCCAATACTAGTAGCTAGCGAATTAAGTATTTTTAAAAATATTTCAAAATTTTAACACTCCGTAATACTAACTACCATGTACACTGGAGAAACAATAGGCATAGTCAGGGCTTGGAACCGGTTAATTTTTATTTTCCAAAAATACGTGTCTGACTGAGATACCATGATATTAGTTTTAAAGAGTAATACACACTAAACTAACTACACTCGTTTTTTCAGTAAATATAACTTAAAACAAAAGAACATTAACAAAAACCTTTATTATTTCGGTTAAGCTCCCATAGTAAATTACCTGGTTTCCGAGCCCAGGGCATAGTCACCTTTGATAAGACAACTTGTAGGATATATTTACCTCATTGGGTTCGCTGAGCTCGAAGAGATCGAGGCGGTTGGCGTTCCACTGCTGGATCATGTTGCGGAGCGCTTCCCGGTCCAACATCCGCTTATCCGCCGCGTCCATCATGTCACCGCATCAAGCCACCCTTCTGCAATTATATGTACATCACCGATTATTATTAAATTTGAAGACAAGTGTACCTACATTACTACTATTACTTCTCAAGACAACTGCAAAATAGTAATATGAAATGCTCAGTAGTTATCTGTTCGTAATATTATAAACCATGAAATTAATGAATTTACTAAATAATACACGAAAGACCATTTCATGTATTTAAGGAAATATTATACATATTATGAAGAAATCTGGTTAATGATTTTAGAATCAGCAGCTTAGAGACGGCAATAGAAAGTACGGATTTCCTATGGAATGACTATCTCCTCTCACTGAGGACATGGAATTGTTATTATTTAATACGACCGAAAGTTGTTCAAATTGGTTCGTCCTGTTTAGCTGTTGATTTAGCAATAGCTACTCAAATGTACAACTTGTATATATTTATCGATTTTTAATTTTTCTGGCGTTAGTAAAGTAATTCCTATCTTCTTTATTCCAGAAGTCATAATATTACTATTAACTATTTCCCATAGAAGTTAACTAGAAACGAGCAGCTTATTTGATAGTGCTGACACTTCGAAGCTGATATAAGTAAAGTGACTGTGAGAAAGTGAGTGAGTATAGACAGCAATGTATGATCACAATAAGTAACATGTAAGAATACTACAAGAGCTGAGATAATGACGTTCCGATCACCAACGATTCCCTTCCGCTATTTGATTGATGTAACATTACATAATGCGCCTAATGGTATTGGCTAACGCGGGGTAATTGTACAGAAGACGCGATTACTTAGGAAATATAAATAGTTCAGAGAGAAGAGATATTATCATAATCTAAGATTTATTCATACAAACAATGTTCCTGATCTTTATTTTAGCCAGCTTGAGGTAGAACTGAATAGTCTCTCCCACAGTTACGTGTAAAGTTATCCTCTTTTTTGGTTGTTGGTAAAATTAACATTTATCTATAGGCCGCAAGACTTGATTATTTGTTTGGTAAGGATTAATATAATAAAATCAAGGTATTTTCTTTAATATCAGTATTCTGAAACCATAGCGAGATTACAGAAAATAACACACTCGCACATAAAATACTGAAATAGGAAAAAATCTATCTGTGGGCGGATCCTGGCATATATCATGCGCAGGCGCACCTACACTCGTATGTTTGTATTTATAACGTAAACATATGGCCCACCGTGCTCCAGACCAACCGAAATCACCGTCTGCATTACCAACTCTTCGGAAAAATCGGTGAATTTATTACAACATAACCGATTTAACACGCGCGATGTATGTTTTAATGTAGCCTAATTTTGATGTAAATTAGCAAGTAGATTTACTACTTTTAGGAACGTGCAGTTTACAGTATATATATTATAATAATAATAAATATACCATATCTTTAACTATAATATAACAAGATCGGTATACAATGTGTAGGTACTTCTTTACATTATAGGTATTTAAAGAATTGCGTATTTAAAGTATGCATCGTAATTATCATACCTTCGTATTCCTGCGTTAAAAATATATTTATTTATCATGGATTCATTAGAAATTAGTTGACATATTTTGATAGCTCTTCATAGGACGAGGATAAAATTATTATTATTGTTGACTTATGCAAGTCTGTTGTTGGATATTAGATTGCATAGGAGCTAGGCTATAAACGTGTAACTAAGTGGCTTGTTACGTCTATTAAGGTTTCCGTTACTTGGAAACGTGCTGTTTCAGTTCTAACCCTAAGCCAGTTTGCTAATGTTAGACTGAAACCGAATCTCATGTTATGGTTGGAGTCGCTTCCGTTACTCGACGAGGCAAAATCTACAATCCAAAATTATTCTGTTAAACATAAAATCAGCCAAGTGTGAGTCGGCTTCGCTCATGGAACCACCATAAAATATTTGTATTTATAATAAAATGTTTATTTATCATGCATTAAGCTTAAACCTACTTAAGACTATGACCTGTAATAAATCTGTAGTTATAGAGAAGATACAGCGTTTAAAAGAGTAATATAAAGTCTTCCTTATTTTATTTTTTTGTCATTAAATAGATAGATAGTCCTATTTGTATATTTGTTAGTTGATTTGCATCATAACGCAGATTCTGTTAAAACCGACTACCCTTTAAAGGGCGGACGGACAGCAAGAGCTTAGTAATTGGGTCTCGTTGTTTGATTCAGAACTCTAAGAACGATTTTAATATTCATGTTTCTATATTTTTTCCCTAATCACATAAGCATACAAATATATGATAGAAAGGAATAGAACCCTCTTTGGATACCTTTTCTGTTATTCACAATTATTATTGAACTCATAAGTCCTTCTAATTGAAAATTCACTTGTAAAACCTTTTTTCAAATAATAAAAATTTGTTATCTAGGTAAAAAATGGTTTACATAGCCCGTTGACTATGGACGTTACCAGAAACAGTGCGTACCATTCACTTTCAAACACGGATCACTGGCTTGTAAAAATAAACACGCACGGTTATCCGTAACTAACATAACTTGCATTAGACTATTTTAATCTATAGCTATTTACTTACAACAGGAACTATACAATTAAAATATCTCTAAATAGATCGATCGCGTATTTTATAATTATTTAACTATCGGAATTATGATTACAAAGTGATTAAATGATTATTGTTGGACGAAGTATTGATAAAGTTACGTTGATAATAAGGCGAAATATTTTTATTGTCGTCGGTGGCGGATGTTTACGCTCGAACGCCGACCTTGCCCCTTCCTGTAGCTAACAAACAGAGCAATATCATGATAATATATTGTGGTCTTATTCAACAAAATTCGTTATTTTTTGCTAATAACTAATTATATACAATACATATTATGATTCATCATTAACACCAGACTGTGCTACAATATTGATCACACCTAAATAATGATAATGAATGGAGTTGTCTGTAGAATTTGAGCTCTCTTTTCTAGCAGTCGATAATTAATTTTACGCAAGCACTCCATTTATGTACCAATTAGGTTTAAGAATCATTAAGATATATGTAGTATTATTCAGGGGTATCTCTAAATATACCATAGTAATAATAACGATATTTCATAATTTTATTTACAATAAAAAAGTACCAAGTAGACGTAATTCACTTACAAGCTTAGGTCCTTGGCACACTTGTCGTTTGTGCGACTTCATAAACGAGCACATGAACATTGAACATGTAACTCAGTTATAATAATTTTATAATAACTATTACGAATTACAAAAAAAAAATGCTTTTAATGCTATCCTGTCGAAGAGAAAGTAATACAGACATGTTTATACTTTACTAAATTTATAAGCATTTCGGCGAATATCACTGATACGCTCGTTTAACCAATGAGCTAAACTAAAGCGTGGGAATGTATGAAGTATGATAAGAGGGTGCAAAAACTATGAGGTCGAACAGCGAACCCCACAACAAGTGCATAGGGGCGTAACAAGTGAACCTGTCGAGATCACGAGGGGCTTTCACAGGCCACTCGATAGCGCTGGCATTCGGGTAAATATTGTATTGATTTTACTCTCAATAATTCTTTATCGCTGTCGATATTTTAAACGAAAAAAATGAGTTATTAGACACAATGACAAAAGGAATTGGAATATTTATTGTAAAATTTTCATTAATGTTCAAAACTGAGAAAAAATTAGTACCGAATGATTAACAAAAAACATAACATCGTGTCTAATTGACTACATTGTTACTCATCATACGAAACATATCGATTACTATACTTTCTAAAAAAGTGTAAATACTTTTCTCAACATACAAGAAATACCCATTTAAGTGTCTTATTGCACGTGTCGATGAATATATTATATATATATATATATACATCTGTAACCTTTATTACCACCTGTTCCATACATCAACACATAGTCGCCCGCCCATGACCTATGCAAACGAAAAGCTGCAACGAGTACATACTCGTACAAACTATTAAAAACAATAGTATAAAAATCCGCTAGTTTCGTATTCGATAAATGTATACTATTATTAAAATCAAAACCCAGTTCAACTATCTATACTGCTCGGCGCGCATGATGTGGTTGTGGTGTCATGGGGTATAACAAAGGCGGGTCATCGTAGCGGTTTCCACATTAGCGTGCACAACGACGCGGACGCTTGCGACAACGCACCGACCGTGGCGTGCACCATTCATACAATCGCGTGTGCTCGTGTTACGGGGATCGTGAAACCCGATGTCGATTTGCCCGCTACACGCTTAGCAACCGCCATGAAAACGCGACACCCTACACAGCTAACCCATGCTATTGTAAACTCAAATCTTAGAGAACTCAATGATTTTTCAGTACACGATCTCTCGTATATATCGCACGAACCACTTGGAACATTATTCGTATTGTCAATCTGTCATTTGTATGCAATTTTAAGACGAAACTTTCTAACTGTTGTGTTATAATATATATATAAATATTTTGTATTATACATCCTTGTCAATGTAAGTACTTTTTATCCCGAACAAAACTAGTTATAGAATCGCATCTGCTAATAAAATTAAAAGCTCACGTGCCAAGAACGTGAAGCGCATAAGAATATCTTTTGAGGAATGTATGCGTCTATTTTTATCAATAATTAAACAAAAACTATTACAATCATTTAATTGGAAATATCAAAAAAGAATCCGTCACCGGCCACCACACCTAGCACGTTTATCGTGTACGCGCTTACTTCGAAACACCAAACCGGCTCCAATATCAACGCATTCGTGCCTTCAATGCACACGGTCAACAGGTTCAATAACGCTTTCATCGATCTCCCCATGGTGAAATATGGTACTTATGGCGCAAAATGCCAGTCAATTAAATTATAACTTCCGCGCAAAATAATGATTTTATCATTGAATATAATCGTACTGAAAAGTTCTCACGACAGAACTGTTATATAACGCTTTCTTAGTAATTCGCTTAGAGACAGACTCTTCGCACTAGTGACTAGGTCAATAAAAGATTCGAACTCGGAATAAGATATTATTAATATTATATTTTTAGTACGAAATTAATTTCGAAGCACATATTACGAGTATAAAGTGCGGAGACCCATTCGTAATATACATATATCTCATAGTGGAATGCAAACACACTACACTAAAGGTGGACTCTGTGACTCATTTCTAAAACATGCATATTACACGAATGGAGCTTCATCCTAACCTTGCACTTACGAATTCTTTAATTGCTAAAGGTAAGCGGAACAGTTATTTTCTGTGACGCGTGGGAAAGTCTTTTTAAATGATTGTCGCTCACAGTATTCGAACGATTGGATCATAAATTATTGGAGAAAATGGATGCATTTTGACTGATAAAATACCTTTCAATACAAAATCTGAAACTTCCTGTCGGAATTCGTAAATTCCGGAGGATACTTAACAATGGGTTTTCCTAACAGCCTTGTTTCTATTATAGGTATACAATTTTTTACAATACGAGAATTATCTCCTCTATCTCTCATCATTCTTACTGGTTTTCCTCTTGTCTTGTCTATAAACAATGAAAATATATATTGTAATTTGTGTGACACCGTTGCTCACCTGCCGATGCGACATTCCTCATTTTAAGTGACTTTAGGAGTCGGATTACAATAACTGTTTATGCGAGATCTGGAGTATGTCATTATACACGTAGATCTTATTACGATATCATAAAGATACCTATTTATTCATCTGATATGTGTGTATGTAGGTGACTGTCGACAATCCAAAACGACCATATTCAACGTTTTGCAATTCGGAGACTTGATAGATATTGATAACAAAAATTACGTACCTACATTTTTAAAAATAAAAAAGACGTCTTATCAAGATATCATAATATAATATATCTTCGTCATTAAGCGTTTAGCTCTCCTTTAAACTGAAAAAGGTACTCAATTCAATGAGAGTAGTCATCGTGTACAAAGACAAAAAGAATTTAGGAAGTGATTTATTTAAAGGAAAGTATTTATTTATCGATTCAAATGGAGTTTAGAGAGTGGTTGGGAAAAGTGATAGTAGGGCAAGTTGTTAGCAGTCTGGTTTCGTTCCGGCGCTGCGCGGACGCGTAGAGAGATCACAAAAAGGCACGCGGAGAACGCGCCGTCAACAACCACAATTCAAAGAAAAAACGTAGTGGGTGCTCTCATATGCTTGGACGTAACATCTATATACATATATTCATCGTATTAAAATACGAGCTAGTAAACTAGTTTCCAAACCTAGACTTAGCAGACCTTTAACATCACCTACTTCTAAGATCACAATATTATATAATTTAAGGATAATGTTGGGTCTACCACAAACAACTAAATCAAACTAAACAAATAAATCTGAATTAATAAATAATATTTACAAAAATGATCATAAACGAGTTCAGGAACTTTACATGAATGTCGATATTTTATATATCGATTATAATCATGAATGGTAACCGGGGCTAAGAGCCAGGTACGGCATGGTATATTTGAGCCACCCCATCTCACGCAAATTCATACAAAAAATGCGTTAAACGACATAACAAAATAAAAATCCATTTAGAATAATATTTAACCTGTTACAAAAGATAATCCTTGACACTGCTCTATTGCACCTTGTAATGTAATTTTGAAACATGTATAATTGATTTTATCATTCAGAAAAATATGTATCAAAATTTAAATGCAGACAAAATCAACAAAGTATAATTTCAAACAATAAAGTTGCAACATAAGAAAACACGTAAAGCATTGTCCAAATAAAAGATTTCGCTCTGCGATTTCCGAAAATCGGTGAATGATAATAAAAAACAATAGGTACGGTCATTGCGCCAATACTGTATGAAATACAACAAGCCATTGTTTACTAAACATTTGTCGGAATGGTATTAGATAATGCGTGAAGTCTACAGGTTATGCTACAAGAGAACCGCTAGAAGTGCCGTGACGAAATATTCTCACGTTCACACGGCAATGCAAACTGCAATAAAATGACCTGTGATAAAGCACATTGCACTTTCTTTAAGTAACTCATTCGCTTGATGATTAATTGGCCTTTACTATTATGAACTGTTATTTTAAATAATTTACACTGTTTTTAATAATATTCACTTCACTAATTTTATGTTGGAAAATAAGAAAACACCACTTACTTGTACTACTAAAAAATATATAAAATAGCGTGAAAGAATAAAATTCACGCAGTTCTTCGGCGAAAACAACGCAGTGAAATGAGGCAAACCCTCAAAATGACAAAAAAGTAAGGCGGGTTAACGCTCTACGTCCGTCTTCCCGGTATCACGGTTATCATCCGGGCCAAAGTGACAAAAGCCAACTCGCAAAATTCAATTAGATTTTTTTATCTAATACATACCTATTTATAGCTTAGCCAGTAGCCTACTTAATATATCGTTACAGTTCAAAAGTAAAACTCACTAAGTGACATTTTGAATAAAAATAAATTTACTACTATTACTCATTTTAAGAGTAAACCTACGGTTAGAATGAAGAACGAATTACGTATTATGGTTCATAACTAAACTATGAAGCGCAATACACACTTATTAATTTGTTTTTATCGTAAATGTACGCTTAAAATAAGGAATAGTAGTGTAGCGACATCTATAATCCGCTACAAGAATCAATACAAAGACGTCAATTCCTGAATCGCGCTATCAAAGTTTCTGTGCGCGCTAACTATATGTACAACATCTCGACATCAACCACTGGGGCCTTAGGGCTGGCCAGTCAGTGGTTCGACTGGTCGAGGATCCTCCCTTTAGGTTGGAGGAAGACCACACCTCCCTTCCTCCACAGTAGAAACATTTATTTTTATTCAAAATTACCTACATATTTTAGTGAGCTTTACCTTTGAATCAACGATATTATATAAAATGTATGGTATGGTTCGTATTTGTTTTTTTGCCTCATCTATTTATTAACAGTTGAACGATAAAACTATTTTTTTGTCACTTCTGTTTGTGTTTTTCTTTTGATTCTTCTGTTTTTTGTTTTAAATTAAAAACTTTACAGTTATGTACCTACCTCAATCTATAGGTTTAGAAAGTGAAACCTAATCATCCGGTGCAAATAATTTACGGTAACATTAAAATTAACAGTTGTATCACTTTGTTTCGAAAAAATGTATTTTCACTTTGCAGTAATTTTATTTGCTGTTTTGTTGAAATAGTGAAGCCATAGGAATGACGGTGAGTGTCATCATTGACGACTTCATGTTTCTCTCTATTGAAAGTAAAATTTAACGAAACGACTTATTGCAATTTATTTGGCATTCCATTTAGTTAATCGATAAGTTCCATAGAGTTCGATAAGATTAACAATCAAGAATAATATGATATTTTGTTGAACCTGTAGGTACTTTTAGAAATGGATCAACGTGAAAATTCGCACGCCTATATATTTATTAATGACGAAAATTTATATGTTATCAGTTTTCTTACACTCGCCACTACTCATCTAGTACCTTATAGTTACAACATAAGTGGCATCGTCATCTAATTTGCAAACTGCGTGCAAAACTTAGCTCAATCGAATACCGTAAAAAGTATCATATTGAAAATTGATTTCGGTTACCGCGACAAGTGAAGCTAAAATAATAGAAAAAGTAAAATATGAAAAAAATATGTTATGGTCTCATCTTTGTTTGATCGGTGGACGGACTCCATTTGCAAGTGACGACCTACTGCTTAATTGAATTAAAGACTTCCCTCCAACTACGGCGTCACTTGTCAGCCTATTTACTTCGCGCTGCATCACGTTATGCAAAACACAATACAATACTACAAAAGATCAATGCAACATTTAACGAAGCGCGTAATTCGTTGAAATAAATCAATTAACACTTTTCTGTGCTAAAATTATTTATTTCACGAAACTAAATCAGACTGACCCACTTGTACTTCTATTTACAGCGTCCTCTGTATCCGCTCTCAGAAACCTAAAATCAGTATCTAGCTATTATATACCATGTTCTTGAAAGGAAGTTATGTTTACATTTTAGGCAAGTGTAACAGCGTAATGTGGAGCGTTGCTTAGTCTTATAGTATCCTTTTGACTGAGGTTATCTAAGAGTTTATGGGGCATCGCCCGCAAGGTATTTGTTCACAGTTCATACAGACGCTTCTTGACAGTAGTTGTCATAAGAAAGTAAAAAGACGCAATCAGCGATAGAAAAGCGCAAGAAGACCTCTAGTTTAATGGCGTTCTTAAAAATTCAGGACGCCTAACCGCTGTGACCTACTAAAGTATATTTTTTGATATGTAATGTTTTAGATATTTTCAAAATGCAAATAATAACACGCTGTGAGTATTTCTTTGATTTGTACTGAAACTTGGGATTGTAAATATAGTTGTATTTAAATAAAATTCTATATACCGGTTGCTAAAAAGCATCGGAAACGTCGGGATAAATAATTTAAACAATATAAATAATAAATCGCGTTTTAATCCGGTATACAGTATTTTATTTAAATGTATGATACTCGCGTTTATAAAAGACAATATAATATAGTTGTAGATGTAGGGAAAGAATTGAATATTATAGGTACTCACGTAAAAATAAATAGCAATTGATTGCTTTGTGTTCGACAGTCAATAGTGTAGCAGTTATCTACGCCATGCTATCTGAAACAAATTGAGTGATAGGTTATGATAATTGATAACGTTAAATGAACAAATTAGAAATGACGGGAATAAGGTCACCTATGTAGTTGCATTAATGGCCGCAATTGATAATTAAAATGCAGGTCAGCGATATAATTATGAACGATACACAAAATATACATACATACATAGATGTTTTATGTGAAGAGAAAGCTATATAGTATCAATTAGTAAAACAACACTAAAGTACTTAATAATATCTACAACATCATTAATTTTGTTCGTCAATTTGATTTGTGTATTTGAATTTATTTTTAAGGCATTTTATCATTTAAACTCTAAAAAACTAATAATTATTTGAACTATAAATACAAATATAATAAAGCAGCACATTGTATATTCTAAAGTTAATATTTTATTTATGACAAAAATAAAATATTAAAAAAACAAAATAATATTTCATTCAGATAAAATATTATGAATAATTTAAAACTTATTCATAATATTTTATTTTACCAAAATTGGGCGAAATATGCCGTGATTTTTTTTTTATGTTCACTTCATGGTAGGTGATACCTCAGCCACAGAACATCAGTCAATGATGCTCTATCGACCTATTTTTTACTTCGAGCATTCGGAAATCCATAGACTAAAACCGAAACGCGCAATACGGGTTACCCGGTCGGAATTTCGATATTCTTCCCACCCGTTCAATACCCGAAGTTACCTGACGTGGGGAAGACATGCTTACAAAAAACTATATCCAGTCTAGCTATAACTATACTAGTCCCGGTGGGATTCGAACCCACGACCTATCGATGCTGCCGTACGCATCTATAACGCATGATCTACCGAACGCGCCAACGAGCCCGTCAAACAGTCCGGACCTATTTTTAATTAAAATTAAAAGCTACTTTCATCCCGGGAAAATATTCCAATACTTCCACGTGATCTATGTCGCAGGCATCGTATAGGTGTCAATTTCAATCCGCAACAATTTTAAAAAATATTTAAATTGCATAGTGTCAAGGACAGTTTCGAAGTACACCGGACAGATTCAGAGGGCCTAACACGAATGAGTATCGAAAAAGAATTCGAATCCTCGATCTGTCAGTTGTATGAGAAATCATTTGAAATTTCATACAAATGACAGCTCGACGATACGAATACTTTTTCGCAAGTTGTTCGTGGGAGGCCCTCTGTACTTTGGCTACATGATTCCTTTGACTGATTGTTGACATTACTAGAGTTCAATCGACTCCTGTGTTTAATTAAATGAACATATAATATTAAGAATTTCTCAAAATTCCGATGCGTACATTAACCATATTGAAAACCAACGATAAAATTATAACCAGCCATATAAACCTTAATACCTAAATCAGAAGGTACAGAGTTTGAATGCTTAAGATATTCCAAAATTCCATATGAATCTAATTAGAATGCAGGACTTGCACAGATTATAATATTATAGTCATTCGATACAATAGGGCCCACGCCCCACACGACAGTGGGGCACGTCAGCACGTGTCACGATTGCGACTTAAAACTATGTATTAGAGCTAAAGATCTAAAAATGACCAGATTTTAACACTGATATTATGATCTTTTTATCACTAATGCATGTTTGTAGTATTTGTTGTTACAATTAGTGTTTTTTACGTTTTAAACTGCACAATATTCAAGTATATATAATAACTAGTCACATTTCCCGGATTCGCACGGGTGCAATGTAGATGTACTATACACAAAAAAATCGATCGAGTAGTTTTTGTGTTAAATCATAACAAAAGAAATAAACAAATCTTTCCTCTTTATAATATTAGTATAGAAGTATATATATATCTTGCCGCAGCTTATGTTTGGTATTGATAGACTGAGATGAGCATGAAATTCACTTGGTGGTAGGTGATACCTCAGCCACAGGACACACACACACAGGGTGTTATGCTGTCGAAATACTTTTTACTTGGAAAATATGGATTTTCGAAGTAAAAAGTAGTAGACTGAGACCGAATGGCGCAATGTGCTCTTGAGCAATGCGTTTTCCCATTGGGGTAAGCAGAGATTATTAATGCTTTCTTTTTTTTACATAGTATGGAAGAAAAAGTATTAAAAGCAGTTTAAAATAGCTAGTAGTTTTAAAATAGTAGATTCTCAAATATCTAAGTATGTACTGATACTGATTCCTAACTATTATATATAGAACAGTTTTAACATGGGCTATTTATGTACTCTGTAATTTGGGATGTCAGTTCTATGGTTGCAAGGGTAGGCTAGATATCTTAAGGCTGGTAATGTGGCAGGCATTCACAACTACTCAAATGCATCAAATACAATTTATGAGTTTGATGTGGTTGCCATAGAAAATGTAGTCTAATAACATTGATCTCGGTGAAATTGCGGTCAATTTGCATGTTACCTCCAGTATTAGCTGGTATGCTTGCCTCTCCAGTAATTCAGCCAGTGGATTGATACTTTGCCATATAAACATATATTTTAAGAAGACTATTCTAAATAGATACTTGTATGAAATTATTGTTTATTGATTATTTGGGATGTTTCCAGGGATAAATAATGCACAATATTCTATGTCACTCCTAAAAAAATTATTAAAAAAAAAGTGAATTCCCGAGACCCCTAGGGCAGACCCATTTCTGTTTCTGTTTCACTGATAATTATTCTTCAGGAAAGTAGGTGATCAGCCTACTATGCCCTGCCCCACTGAAACAATTTTTTAAAATCTTGTTTCTAGGGGATTCGAACCCAGGACCACCGGTGCTAAACACATCGTGTGCCACTGACGCGGTTGTTACTAACTATAAAGTAACCAAATTATACAATTATTGGAATGTTGGCATTACTGGAATGTATAGAAAAATAAAGAATTTCATAAACGGAATACAAGATAGTTGCGTTCATGTCCTATATATTTTTTATATAACTTTTCTCACACTTAAATAATTACATAGCTTTAAAATAATCCTTAATGGAGTTTATTTTGTGCAATTTATATGTGGCAGACACGGGCGGAAGGTGCCGGATTATTAAACATATTGGTCTATTTAAGTGCCGGATTAGTGAGATTCTACTGTAAGTTAATTTTAATATTTTCTCATATAAGTGAATTGTAATTCTTTTTTTTTGAGAAATAAAGATATCTTGAACCTTATTTAAGGTTGGATATAAATTAGCAATAATTATTCATTATTTTTTCATATATAATAGTGTAAAGTTATTTACACGTCATTATTGTGTATGTATAATAGTATAAAGTTTCTACAACAAGTATTCATTGAAAATTGTGATTTTCTTAATGTAAACATCAATTATAAGTGAATTAAGATAATAGAAATATCAAAAGTGATAAAATATGTTTAAAAAAAGTCTAAAATTATCAGAAATGATAAATCATCACACCTTTACAGACAAACCGTTAAACCATTAAAGGAAACTATCAAATTAGCAGAGCCACAATATTCATTAATTGTTTATTTGTATTTAAAACAGTTTAAATACATGGTAAGTTGAGACAGCTTGATGTTATGATATTTTGAAAAGAGTTATTTTTTTAATTAGAAATATTTATTTTAAGATAGGTAGCTTTGATTGATTCTTGAAAAATGTTGTTTAGTATCTGTCTGTCTTTAAAGGTGCGATTTAAGTTTTGTGACATTAAGATATCTAATTCAAGGTATGACTGTAGATTATATTCAAAATTTAAATAAGAATTCACATGTTTGTCTTTCAAGTGATTAAAATAGTAAATTTTCATTCTCATAAAGTTGTAATAACTACCTTCAATACATCCAATATAAAGAAACATACCTACTAAATATATAAGATAACTACAATGATTCATCATTCATTATGTAGATTTCAAAACTACTTTAGTACAGTGACTAATCTATAACCATCTAAAATAGTATTAATTCAGCTTGCTTTAAAAAATGAAATAGTCATAAATTGGGAACAATACAAATAGTTTGATCAACAAACGATACTTGGTAACGAGACAATATCGTCATCTTTTAGATACGTATATATCATTATAAAAGTTGGTTTGATTTTGCACAATATAACTTAAGGATTCACTTGACATACCTGTTAAAAGGTAAACACCACTTCATTAACTTTCACCAATAAACTTATATTGCACATTACAACAAAAAATAGACACTTGAAAAACTTGTCCAACTTTTCAAAACTTTCGGAAGGCACTTAATTAAGACATAACACTAAGTTTCACTAAATCTCAGTAGTCTGTAAGCAAATTAATAATTGCTTATTCCTTAATACAAAGGTTTTGCAGTGTTATAATGGTTTAAAACAGTAAAATGAAAACACTAAATATTAGGACGTTACTGTTAACCGTATCATCGTAACCAACACAACTCACGCGCGTTTGTCTTTATCGCACTCTCACGAATCTGTAAATTAAAAATTTTCATTTTCTGTCTGTGATCGAGTTGCTAGTGTTGTGCTAGATATAAAATGAAAGATGTTTCAATACGAATAACGAACATAATATTTTCGTCTTACTACGACTTTCGAATAACAAATAACATTAATTGATATTTTAATATATATTTTATTTTCATGAACCGTTAGAATTGTATTTTTAAGGTTAAATATTATTAGTTCTCCTGCAAGAGATAGTACTCATCCTTACGCTTAATATGATTGTGTCATACATGTCATATAAAACAGTTTGTGTATTTGAAAATTATATGAATCGTAATAATATTTCTGCACTCTAGATTATTATATAGGTTTTTTGTTCATCACAAGTTCTTTTATATCGTCAGTGTAGCTTTTATATATTTAATTTTCATCTTTTAATGTAAAATATTTAAATATTAATGGTTTCCACAACAAAGGGCGTATCTCCATTTAGCATACTTTTGGCAATGAGCAATAAACAATTCATAAAATTTTTTTCTCCGATATTTTTATCATATATTTTTTTCCTTATACTTGTAAAAAAATATATACTTACCGTAGTCACCGTAGCGCGATAATAAATAAACGGTTCGATAGATCTTCGAAAACTGAACAATACTGCATCAAAAAGTCATTTAAGCCGAAATGGTTCTTTGTTGCGGAAACCATCGATATATTATTCGAATTTTCTTTGTTCGATTTATTTTAGTGCATTACTAGCTGTGACGCATTCAAAAATGTTGCCAATATACAAACAAATGTAGCACAGAACAATTATGTACATAATATTTCTGTGGAATGTAGCATCAGTGTTGCCGTTTTAGCGGATTTGCCGCTAGGTCTAGTCTCTAGCGTTATTTTCTCATATAATATAAGCGATAAAGCGAGTTTTCTGGTCACTCATACCATTTTCCCATTTAACTCAATTTGATTTTCCAGATTTCGAGACCCACTGATTTAAATCTTCAACAGACTAGTGTCCACAATCTAACTTTTGTAGCGACACCTACAAGTAGTAAGGTTTCATCAGAAGTAATTAAAAAATACATAGGTACTCTTATTTCAAATTCAAAATTGTAAAGGAAATCTAAAAGCAGCCAAAATTTCTTCTTTGAGCAATATGGCTGTTAAGTGTTAACTTTTTGATCTTATTCTAATCATCGCTTCTACAATTTTTATTATATTACTACTATTATAAAGGAAAATGTAATTTATTATTATCATGGGCCCTTCGTCAGACCAAATTTTGGGATCAGTCGCTAGGAAATAACACCAACTATTGTACCATGTTTTTGACAAATAAATAATTCTTATTCTTATTCTCGGGTTTTAGGCAACAAACCGAGTAGTGGTACACCTATTTTGTGTCTTGTATATCGCGGAATCAATTCGGTCGGATGACATTTTTTTAAGGTTTTCTCTATGCCACGTCGAGCATAAAACCAGTGGGAGGAATATCGAAATTCCTCTCGTGTACCTACTAACCGGTGTTCATAGATGGAAAATACGATAAGTGCCAAGGTAATTAGGTAGGTATTGTTTCGGTTTCAGCATTGCATTACCGAAGTTTCTTCAGTATTCATGTTGGTTGTGAATAGTGTGGTTGAAGAATGTACTTCCATCAAAGCTTAAATATCAGTCGGAATTGAACCTCAGTATAAGTAGCTCAAGGCTCAAGCTATTAGAACTCTGGGAAACTGCGACGCATTTACGTCCACAGCGTTACGTTTGAACAAAAGATTAAGTAGGTAACGGCATGTAAGACTCAATTATCTATCACAATAATTCATACCCCCAAATAAATTGAATAAAAAAACCAGTTATGAATACTTCTTACTATTATATTATTCTAACATAGTACATCAACACACATACACATGATAAAATACTATATGAAATGAACAAAATGTCTTCAGTCTGAATAAAATATAAAAATGTTCCCATATTACACAGAAAACTATTGCCACTAAACCCACCCAGTTGCAAATGCTAGATATTAATTTAGTAACACAGAAATAAAATGATTGAAATCTTCAAAATAAAAAGATTAAATAAGAAAAAACTTTTTATTATAGAAAATAATACTTGATGTTTGGGTCAAACCAATAAATCTACAAAATTGTATTATTTCATTTCTTACAATACAAATTAGGAGATTACAAAATACCTAATATTATTATTTTAAGAATAAATCTACAAAAAATGATCTTATAAATTAAATCTTAGACTTGTACATTCTAGGGAGAGCTAGATCTGACTAATTTTATTCATGTAAAAATGATTTTTAATTTTTAATAAATGCTATCGTCAAAATACATAAAAGAAGAAATACTTATCTCTTTAATCACAAAATATGTATATTTACATGAATAAAATTATGTTAATTCTCAATTGAGATTTTTTAAATTGTCAAGATAACTTCTTTGTTTTAACGTAATGGCTTTATGTCACTATCTGCAATATAAATCTTCAACTAATTTTTTTCAGGCAAAGTTTGAGTTATCCATGACAAATAAATTACACTAAAGTGAGTAATGGTTGACACAAAATGCTTTACTGGTCAGAGCCTTCATCCTCCTCCTCTTCATCCTGTTCCTCTTCAGATGATGCAGTGTCTTTCTTAGCTGGAGCCGCATCTTTACGAGGTCTGCCTCTCCCTCTTCCCTCACCAGATCCAGTCTGAAACATACAAAAATATGGCATATAATATTTATCCAATTAGATTAAGTTTGATATAGTTATTCATAAGGCTATAAATATTTTTACTAATATAGTAGTACCTTTGCCTTAGGTGCAGATGCTTTCTTTTTGGAACCTTTGGGTCTGCCTCGACCCCTTTTGACTACTGGTGCCTGTTCCTCATCTGAAGAGTTTTTTGATTCTTTTACTTTAGCTGGTACTGCCGCTGGCCTACCTCTTTTCTTTGTATCTACTTTAGCTTCCTAAAAATATCATAATTGTTATATTTATGTCAGAATATCAGAAATCAATGACTACATTGTCATTTACTAAATACATACAGCTTGTGTTCCATTAGCTTTTGGCCGGCCTCGCCCTTTCTTCTCAACTGCAGTTGCACCATCATCAGACATTTTAGCTAGATATTTAATTTATTCTACGGGTAAACTGAAACGAGAAAAAATTAAAACTAAATAGGGGCTGGCAATCTAAACTCTAATCATGCGTTATTACGCGGGCGATGACACGGAACTTCATGTAAAATGCTACCTAACTATAAAATATAATTTAATGATATGACAAGTAACTGTAAACATAAAAAAATAAATGAAAAGTATTGAAAGCTTGATATAGATAATACGTTAAACGTGACGTGTTCAATGTAGCATCACATTAACACAAACAAAATGAAACATTACTGGACCGACGCTACTTAAGACCGGCGTCGCCTATAATAGAAGCTTTCGGAAGCAAGCCTTAACACCTTAATTAAATATAACAACATGACTAAACGTACAATTAAAAATTTATTTTAGTTAAGGAATTAAAACAGAACAGAAGAATAATTCACAATTTCGTATACAATAGGTAAGCGTCAATTTTAATGGAGTCTGCCGTTCTGTAATTAACTGCCGGACTTAACCGTAATACACATAATTTAAATATATTGTATGCAGAGTTTATTACAAATTTAGTGAATAATGGAAAATCCTTGAAAATACTTTATAATAAAAAATTAATAATTCACTCACCGAATTTATTGTTTACAGCAAACAGTGAAATCGCTAAAAAGATTATGGCGGGCTTACTGGGATGAGTTGCGGGTCGGCAGGCGTCGGTATAGAGGTCGCTTCTATCAGCATTAGTGTTGGCATTATAAAAAATTATCATTCATAGTTTTAAAAAAACCTTTTCGTGAATTTTTCACTGTAGTTATCCAAGCTATTATTCTTCGATCAACAATATACTAGATATCGGGTCGACGCAAAAAATCCGTGCCGGTAAATATCGGCTCACTTGAAATGTGAGAGTCTATTTTGTTTAGTTCTCTTCAAGCACGGCCAATATTAAGACGTTTCACAATGACGCAGTTTGTCTTCAAAAATTGCGAAAATAATTCCCGAAAAAACAATTTTACGGACGGAGTCTTATTTTTGGTTAGTACATATAAAATAAGATATATTTTAAGCTTTCAAACTAACAAATAATTGAAAATTTGAACAAAATTATCTGTTTTAAATGAACGCTACAAATGTTTGGCCAAGGTTGGCCAACACATGCGCATACTATTGTGTAACAGAATAGTGGATGCATGGAGTAGATTAGTACTAAAATAATTCTTACTATCTAAGGATAAGCATCCTTAGTAATATTATAAATGCAAAAGTGTTTTTTTTTTGTTTGTTACGCTTTCACGCTAAAACGGAAAAGAAAATATTCCAATCTGTATATATTCGGAACATTTTGCGGATATTATTATTTAACATACGAATTACTATTTATTTAAAACATTATATTATTGTTTATCAAATATATTATAGTATTTGTACCCTACTAGATAAATGATAATTTACACATTGGTGTTTCATAAACTATACTAATAATACCAGTCTTCGAAGTTAGTCAAGTGTGTATGTATAATACATAGATATGTATAAATATATATATAATTATATATATTTTGGTAACTAATAAAATCATATTTCGACTTCACTCTTTTCTTTGTTCCCATTGAGCAGTGTCATTTTTTCAAAATTTGACAAGGGGTGTGGCTTAAATAATCGGTACACTTTTTTCGTGAATTTTGTATGCGACCTGAAGTCTATTTAATACTATGTCAATGCTATTATTAAAGAAAATATTTCGAAAATGATTAATATTTTAAAGTTTAATTGTTGTACAGCAAAGCAATAAAGTACAAACTTGGGTTCTCCAAAATTTGCTCTCTAATCTGCCATCCAGTATTGCCAGCTGTGTCTTATCAAAAGTTACATAAATGGATAAAAAAGTAACCATTTACATTTAGTATGAAAAATAATCTTTGTTTTATTTTTTTGTTTTTGTATTTACTTACAGAAATATGTATAATTTAGTACTGTTTTCCATTTTAAGTTGCATTTACCAGCAACTTTTTTTTTACATATTTCTGTAATTTTGCAAGTGAAATAAAAATTATAGAAATATATCTAGTCTACGGAATTGTTGATTGAAAATTTTAGCTACAATATCAGTGCGAGAGAGAAATACTTATTTTAGAAGTTGAACCTCAGAGAGGAGTTAAAAATCACCTAAAAGGTTACAAAAGTAACTTTCTGGCAACGCAGCTGCCATCGCTTTCCTTATTGAATTGTAACATTTTTTACCCTTAAAAATGATCACCTATATCTGGGTAAACTTGTCGTGTGATCAGGTGCTTATATTATTACCTATTTACGGATGGATTTATACAAGGACTTTATATATTATATAAAGTCCTTGGATTTATATTATAAATTGACATCACGCAAAATGCTTAATAATAAGTGCGCGATAAAGTTCATGTGAATTTTTTTTTTATTAAGCACAACTACCTTATGTCGGTAACTAGTGAGTCGATAGAATTAGTTTATTATAAGTATTTTTAGTTCCTAGAATTGTAATGCAAATATAAAGCAAACATTTAAAGTGATTCTGAATATTTTCGGGGACTATTTTATTTAAAAAATCACAGTTATTCATTTATGTTTAATTAACCGTGCGATATACTACCCGTTCATTCCAAGCTTAGATTAAGTACCTATAGATAGAACATTGGCGTGGCCGCACATGAGACAGACATAGTTGTAGACCGTGTTGTCATATAAGAAAGAATTACCCATATCTGGGTAAAATTGTCGTGTGATTAGGTGTAATCCTTAAATAATTATTATGAATCCATTTGCGGATAGATTTTTAATAATAAATTAACATTGCACCAAAACACTTTGTAATAACAAATTAAGTGCGTGATAAGTTGATGTGTGTTTTATTTATTTATATATAAAGTTTTAGGTTCTTATGAAAATAAATTTCTTTAAACTTTACTTTTTATGCCGTCTGTTCTGTTTCTGACGAAAACATATTACCATCATATTTAACCACCATAAGTAATCGTCTTTTGCCCTTTAAATAGAAATAGCTTGTTAAAATATTTCGTTCTTCTTGGTCACTTTGCGTGAATTCATAAAATGAATTCAAACTTCAAATTAAAAACAGATAAACCTTAAACAATTCTTTTAATTAAAAGTGAAGTATGGTTGTCCAGTGGACTATAATATTTAATATGATCCTTTAATTCTGTGAAAATTAGTGAGTAAACATTTTTTTTAAATAGTGCATATTTATTTCGGTACTCTACTTCTATATTACCTCCAAAATTCTTTAGTATTCGGTAAGCATGAATCAAATTGCTTCCTCACAAACTATAGACTTATATAATACAAACTTTCTTAGTGATCCTGAATACTTCCGGAGACAAATTTCTTTGTTAAGACATGTTTAAAAAACTAGATCTAAACTAACTAACTAAATCAATGTCTTAGAATTTTATTTACATTATTAACTTCAGCTCTGATATGATATTTTTACGAGACAAATTATTTAAATAATATGCGTTTACATTCACGCATTGTATATTTTTCAATCTTCGAGTCGATTTGATCTTTTCTGATTTAATACTGCTTTTATTTGTTCTTCACCCATGTTTTTTATTGGTTTCATTACATACTATTTTGGAAGATTCAGACTGTTATATAGTAGTGTAATATTTTGAATGATACTGAAAACACCCTGAAAATAAAAATTCTTTAGTGACTTAATATTTAAATCTTAAGATCTGTGACATTATTACTTATCTATTTTTTTATATTGAATTTAGTTAATTAGTTACCTAAGAAATTTTGGCAAAATAAAAAGTGTACAGTGGCAACACAGAATCTGTCAAACATTTAGGTTATATTTTCTTAAAATATTATCTTAAATATTGAAAAATAAGCATGAGTTACCCAAAAAGAACCACTGACTGGCCGGCCCTAAGGCCCCAGTGGTTGATGTCGAGATGTTGTATAATGTATATGAGTCATATAGAGTCAAAGGCGGCTATCTGACTTATGGTTGATTGTTAGCTAATAAAAGAAAACTTTTTTCTCCTTTATTTTTGTATTAGGTATCATTCATTGCATGTTTAAGGTATCTATTAATATTAAAAATTAAAGATAAAACCAAATATATAAAAAAATATAAAAGTCTAAACGACAAGAACAGTCTAAACGATAAATCGTTATAGATTTGCGAATAAGTTTGTTTTGCAAACTGTACATTTAAAATGACATTTGACAGGTAGAGGTCATTGACGTTCCTATTCTTAGTTGAATGTGAATCGCATTATTTTCTTATTTGACATATAAATAATCAAAGATTATTTTATACGAAAAAATTGTGATTGAAATCATGATTTGCTAATCAAACCCTAAAAAGAATGTGATAATACCTGGTAATAAAATTGCATAAGAAATAATTTCACTACCGTTAAGTATATCAGATATGAAAGCTCCTATTGAACCCAGTAAAGAAGATTGTTGTAATAATGGATGTCATCCTTGTATATTTGATGTGTATGAGAAACAATTAAAACTTTATGAAAAATATAAAAACAATAATGATGGAAATTCAAAAACAACATTTAATGGTATATCACAATATGAATATACATCATTTATAGTAACTGAAACTGAATACCTATGTCATTTGCATAAGTTATTGAAATTCAAAAGAAACAAAACTGGTCATAAAGTGTGGTATAATCCTGGCCAGCACTTTTTTATTCTATATAAATCAGGTAATAAAAAACATTCATGTGCATACACTCCTTTAAAACTAAGTCACCAAGATCAGGACGATTTTGATTTTTCTATTATTGTAAAACAATATAATGCTGGTTTAGTATCAAATTATTTGTTTAATTTGATGAAAGGAGACATTACATTATGGAGAGGTCCATTTGGTGAATTTGAACTAACACCTAGTAAATTTGACAACATTGTTATGATAGCACAGGGAACTGGAGTCATACCTTTTATTTCAATTATAGACAAAATTCTCAAAAATGAAGATGATATGACAAAAATTTTGTTATATTATTGTTGTCAATCACAAGAAACAATCTTATTCAGGGAAGAAATGTATTCCTTTAGGGCATTTTGGAATTTCTCATATAAAATATACATAAGTTCGAGTACTGGAGTTAAACTTAAATATGAAGAGCCAATTATAAAAAGGAAAATGGAACTTGAAGATATAGATTTATCAAAATCTCATTCAAATATACAATATTTACTATGTGGATCAAAGGACTTCATGAGCCAATACAAAACTTTACTTTCACTTCATGGCATTTCATTTGAAAACATTATATTATATTAAATACAATACATAATATGTATTACATATATTTCACGTATTATTTAAGGGCTTGTTATTTAATCATGGCAATATATGAGGGGTATAAAAGCAAAACAGCTTCAGTCCAAAATTATATTTTTTTAAGTAAGCACACCATATTGAAGAGCTCAAAAGCTGTAATATTGTATAATTATAATTATTGTGCAAATCCACCTCTATCCAAGGTAAAATTCGCTTTGAAAATAGCGTTTACTTGCAAATCGGCTTCGATCCAAAATTTGTTAGAAGCAAATCGGCCTCTGTCACATACGACCAATCAGGAGCCTCAATTTCAAAATTTCTAAGATGGCGAATCTTTTAGTTTTCAAGGCAAGTTGACTAATAAATACTGCCCGTTTTTTTGTCATTTCTCTGTGATTTTCATTGGAATGGAAGAAATTATTCAACCTGCTCGTGCAGGACGAGCCAGGAGACGTGTAAGAAATGTAGAACAGTGGTGGCGTGTGCGGGAAAGAGCAAACAAGTAACAAACATTTGCTTGTTTTTTGACCGTTATGGTAGGGTCTGTATAAGATTTTTAAGCAAAAAATTTATAAAGCATTTTTTTTTTCACTTAATGGTTGTAATTTTTTTTATGCTAAACTATCTTCTGCTTTTGGTTAAGGTATTCTGCAAAATAAGTTTAGTTAGTCAAGAAGATGAGCCATCCTGCGATCCACCTGAGTCAAATATAATGGTTTAAAGACCTAAATAGGACTGTCTTACTTTTATATTTTCAATTAAACTTGATTTTTATTTCCAATTAAAGATATTCTGTTTTCAACAAAAACAAAAATTATTTTTATTTTTATTTTGCAATCGGTACTTTACAACATAACAACTGTCAAATAAAATAGTGAAATGCAAATTCGCTTCAATCCATAGTGATCAAAAGCAAACATGCTTCGATCCAGTATTTAGATGCAAAGACACCTTAGTCCTAAGGTTTTTCTGAATTATTATGGAATTCTTATATATATTTTTTATTTTAGTTATTCTTACTTAAATGATAAGTTCTAATTAAAAAACTAATAACAAAGTTTTGCATAAGTGTGAATTACTTACGATGTATTAGAAAATGTCAAATAGCTCAGTATTGGTGTTTAGTGACTGAAGCGCCTTTGCTTTTACACCCCTCATATTATAGTTTATAACTAGTTATGCAATTTGGATTGTCTCAGATCAAAATTAATTAGAGGTGTAAAAGTAACGAAAAAAAACCCGTATGTATTCGTTACTATACATTCAGTACTCGTTACTATCGTATCGTTACTCGTTACTCCTAATACCTCATAACATGCTATGTTATGCTAGAGTAACAAATTTACAGAACTAGTTTAAGTTGCGCGCGGGCGTGCGATTTAATTAATTGTTTGAAAATTAAGTTACAGTGAAATAATTTTAGATTTTATGAGAGACTAAAACTTTCACTTTCGTTTATTTCATACGTATACATAAAATCTATGAAATTTTAGTGGCAAAATTTTATGAAAACACTTTTTCACCAGTATATACTTTTTTTTGCTGCATACTCTATTAAAGAAAACTTTGTTTTGAATATTTGAAGTTACATTGCGTCATTGAAACAGCGTATGTAACCATGATAGGAAACATGCGAGTAACGAAAAGTATTCGTGAGTAACGTTTCGTTACTCGGTACTAGATGGCGTACCCGTTACTCAGTAACGAATACATACGGTTTGCTACAGCTCTAAAATTAATACAGATAGTGTGATACCGGGGCTTCCTAGTACGAGTCCGTAAAACAACCAGGGTCGAAAACCAGGTTTCATAATACTTTTCCTACATGCTTAGATAGAAGCACAATCATTTTTGCAAGAAAATACTTTAAAGTATAAAATACTTGCAAAGGATTGTACTCCTTATTCGTAAATAATTACGGTTCGTTTTCCTATGCAAGTTTTTCCGCTCGCACCAGGACGCCCTACTTCCAAGCGAAGCCCTGGTTTTAAAACCTGGTAGCGTAAATACGTCTTATCTTTATAACTAGCTATTGGCTACTTTGGTTAAAGCAGCGGCAGCTGCCGCAGATAATTAATCACTACGCTATGCAGCAGCGCGTAGCTAACTAGCTGTATTATAAAATAAGAAAATAAAAAACGAAAGTTATTATTTTTTATCTAAATATGTTCCGCGGCGAGATTAAAACGTAATCATGGGACAGTTCAGCGTTATTCAAGTCCATTACATTATATACTCTTTGCATTACATAGCTACAGTTGCTACCCCGCTAACGGTAACACCCTAATATACTTTACTCTTTGCGGTAACAACTATCAGTCGGTTAGTGAGCCATTTATCCAAATACTATAAATTTGGAAAATAGCTAATTATCTAGCTGGTTATTCCACCACAAATAACTAGGTTATTGAGATATTGGCTAGTTACCCATCGCTAGTGGCGCTACAAGTTTTTATTTAAAAAGATGCATGCAAACGAACTTTATATTTTCATAACTAGCAATTATATTAATTTGCTGTACCAAATACCTTGTATTGTCTGCCATCCCAACTACTAGCTGTTATCGACCTGCATTTAAAAAGTTAGGTATGGATTTTTTCGCGCCGGCGCGATTCGTCTGTGCGTCCGCCCACTGTAGTTTCCAGTTGAAAATTTTAGTCGTTTAATATAAAAATGCTATAAATTACTTATTTTAAATATATCGAGAAATCATCACGTGAATAATAATTGAAAAAAATATATATATATATATAATATTGATGGTATTAATGTTTCAATAACTAAGTGTTGTTTGGTGTTATAATTTATTAATTTCATTTTCTCAACAAGTACTGTTACAGTGCCGAATACAGTGATTATTAAAAATGGGGTCCATCGTACTCAAAAGTTTATCTATACTTTTGGGCATGTTTTTTATATTTATGGGTGTAACAAAAATAACTCCATTTATTTCAAAAGAATTGCATAAAGACTTGGTAAGAAAACTTTAATTTATTTCTCAAATAAGATTAAATAAATACGTTAAGGTCATTACATTTTTGTTGCGAAGCGATGGTCCTCGCTATTTTGGTATTTGGCCTGCCGCCTAATAACATGGTGAAGCTGTCTGTCTGGTTTTCTTTTTATTAGCCATTGCATTGATAATATTATCTTCGTTCTGATATTAAAAAAAGAAATGTTCAAGGAATTTTTGTATAACTTTTAAGACATTTTTACTGAAATAATGAAAAATTTTTTTTTTCATTTTTCGCCAACAATGATGTTACGATTCTAAATTATTCTGGATGACATAGTACGTAACTTTATATTTATACTTCAATATAAGATTATGCACTATATCCAGATGTAAACAAATACGCGTTTATACTTTAATCGCAAGTGAACCTCAAGTCAGTCGTGGACTTGAACTACTGGACGTCTGTCACAGACCACAGTGTATTTATTGTAGTAGTACCTATATTGATTTTTAAATATTATAAGACATTTGAGTAGTTTAAAATCAAAGGTCGATATATATTTAAGCTTACTTTTGTCAAAATGTTAGAAACTATTCTTCTCAAGAATTATTGCAGTGTAAATAAAATCCAGCGTTACGTCTTTATATTGCAACAATATAAACCAATTCGAGAGGTGGAAAGAAACACAGATATTAAAATTTTAATAAAACTACTTTTTGCTAAATAACATTATACCTAGTAGCCTTTTGTTTTATACGATTCATTTATTCTAAAAAAAAACATTGAAATTAATCAATAAAAATCAACTCAATGGCAATTAATATAATAATAATTCGTCTTGTAGGTGTACAACTTACTCGTACAAGTCTCAGCTTCTACTTCTTAGCTTCATTTATTTAACTTTAATAGAAATGTCTGTTATAAGTTTACAAATCGCTGCTTCCATTCAAAAGTACCACAAATAAAACTTCATTTTTATATTTAAATCCTCCCAAAAGACATCCATTAAGGCACAAAAACAACGCAATCGTTTGTTTGATTTTTGTTTTGCACCCCTAGCGATCAGTTATAAAACATTTTTTCTTTGATTAGATCTTCTGTAAAAAGTGTAATTTTGTGGTAGTTTTAAATTAAAGCAGCAAAATGTATGTTGGAACTTTCCAAAAACAGGTATCTTAAGCATGACTCCCACTAAGCTAGGATGCAAATAACATAGAGAATAAGATAAATCTCCATTACTGTCGTAATATCTTTCGGTCAGCAAGTGAACAAAAAGTAACCTCACCTGTTTAGAACCGATTAGTGATTATCGTGCAAAATATTCTGCAACGAATTAACATTTATTCAAAATATCTTTTCAGCGGAAGGAATATGTGAGATATGCGAAAGTATTTCCATTAAGTGAGATGTTGGATTTTAAAGTACCATCAAAATGGTACAGGCGAACAATCGGAATATGCGAAATTTTGTTCGGGCTGGCTCTCGCTCTCATACCACATCGTAAGTTTAATATTACACATTGTATAAGACGTATAATTATCATGTATTGTTATAATAAATCCTAGATAAGTTATTTAGTTTAAGTTTATACTTACTGACATTTGAATGCAAGACGTTTGTAAAAACATGGAAACTTCATTGTGCATTCAGCACAGTACCTTAAAACATATAAGTTAGCCCACGAAATTATAAAATGAATCCAATTATGTATTATAATTTTTTTATGTTAGATATCGACAGATGAGCCTGAGGTTCACTTGTTGGTAGGTCTTCCACCATAGAACATCAGTCAATGATGCGCTCTCGACCTGTCGAAACGCGCAATATGCACTTCACGGTTTTTCCGTCTATGAACGGTGGTTACCCGGTCGGAATTTTGATATTCCTTCCCACCCGTTCAATGCCTGAAGTTACCAGACGTATGGAAGATATGCTTACAGGAAATTATAAATATGCCGTCATTGTGGGATTCGAACCCACGACCCACCAAAATAACATTTAGATTGGTATAGGTATATTTTAAGTAATTAAGTACATATATATTGAGGTAGGTGTATTACCTAGTGCAGATGGTTTCTTTGTATGTAATTGATTATATGAATCTGGGCCATTCCAAGACGTGACTCTGGTTTGGGCCACCGCCTACGGCCTCGCGACCCAGGAGGCCTCGCGCCCCGAAAATTTATGCATTATTTAAAAGCCGCGGACGCCCCAAAATTTTTTTGCCAAAAAAAGCCATTTTTCGCGCTGGCTGAGGGCCCCGCAAAATGAATCTTGCCCACATAAAATTTAGGTCTTACGCCGCCCCTGCTGGTGGGGGAGCCTCTCTTAAGATTCAACAGCACATCTACCTTCTTTCACAATTATAAGCTCATAATAAGCCACCGGTGGCCGCCACGCTGTGGACATGATATTTCATACATTTTATATATTACTACATAACCCGTGCTCAATTCGCTATGAAATTTATTTAACGACTTATAGTAGTATCTAGATATAGATAGATCGGCAACGCACCTGCAAGCCCTCTGGTGTTGCGGATGTCTATGGGCGGCGGTGACCACTTACCATCACGTGAGCCACCTGCCCGTTTGCCCCCTATACTAATAAAAAAAGATGGCATCGGCGCACACTAAGCGCCTAAGCACACACGGCTACAGTCACCGGCTTCCCGCCTCCTATGTACTTAGTGGCCGTGTCTGGAGGCCATATCTAGAAGCCGCGTTCAGCCACTGTTGGCCGAGACAAGTGGTCGCCACCGGTGGCTTATATGTAGTATCGTGTTGCAGAGAAAATAAAAAACGCAGCCAACATCGGGCTGATCCTGTTGATGGTGCTCACGACGTACTCGCACATCGCCGTCAGCGACCCGTTCGACCGCTGCGCGCCCACCATCGTCTTCTTCTTCATGCTGTGCGGCCGCCTCGTCGTCTGGTAATGTATTTCTATCTATACTAATCTATATCTATACTAATATTAAAAAAAAACCCCCCCCTCCCCCCTGATGATATTTGGTGAGGTTTGGGACCACTCCCCCCCCCCCCCCCCTGGATCACGTGTATTTTTTTGGAAGTCTATGTAAAGGCTATTTTTGACTGGAAAAAAATATTTAACAAATGGCGTTTTGATTCGAAAAACATTTATATGTATTTGCAATAAAATTAATGAATAATTAATTAATAAATTTTCGCGCCGTTCAAAATTTCGGTTCATAAATAGCGCATTTTGAGAAAAAATAAATAAAATTAATACACGTGATGTCTAACGAGACCCCCCCTCCCCCCTCGTGATGTTTCGTGATGTTTTCCGTACCCCCTCCCCCCCTTTTGAGCCTCACGTGATTAATGGACGGCCCCAAAGTAAAAATCATATTTTAATTACTTCAAAGCATTATTTATTAACAGTTATTTTTAAAGCCGGTGCCACTCCATACAGTTCGAAAATTTGTTGCAAAATCAGGATTAAACTGTCCATCTTGGCTGGTTGTAAGTTTAGTGTGTATTAACTCTTAAAACTAGTATCATGGTATCTCAGTCAGAAACGTATTTTGGAAATTAAAAATTAACCGGCTTCAATCCCTGGTTTAATCAATGACTTTATTAGTTTTCACAGCACACTTCACACCTAATAATTTGAGTTGTTCACCGAATTAAGTTAGTTCTAGTGTATCATTTTTCGTATCTGTTAACGACAATCCGCTGAAATTCCATAGAAATTTGACAGAATCGTCCCATTATCTCTCAAACTGGCGTTATTTTTATGGAAAACTTTTGAATACCGGTAAAACTATTGGAGTTTAACCGAAATAATAAAGGTTTTTGTTCATATTCTTTCGTTTTTAGTCATGTATTTACTGAAAAAAATTGTGTGATAAGTTTAGTGTGTTCTCTTTAAAACTATCTATCATGGTATCTCAGTCAGGCAGGTATTTTGGAAAATAAAAATTAACCGGTTTCAGTCCCTGGTTTCATGCTTCCTCGGGAGTCGAACCCGAGACCTATAGTGCTAGACCACACCACAGAGCCACGGAGGCGGCTAGTTCTTCATAACAACAGACCTACTGATAGATATTCAATATCTATCAGTAGGTCTGTTGTATCGCATCCTCCAATTGCGTGTGATTTGATAAAATAGCTGTGATTATTTGTCCGTACGTTCGTGGGCGTACTTTCGAGTTCAAATTCGCACGTCATTGTATATTACGATAATATTATCAGATGATTAATTAAACACTAAGACATAAAACATAGCATTCATCTATATCTATACTAATATTATAAGGAGGAAAGATAAATTGTATTTACTAGATATTTAGATAATTGTTGTTACCGTACTCCTCCGAAACGGCTTTACCTACTTTTACCAAATTTTATATGCGTATCCAGTAGGTCTGAGATCTATTTTTCATACTAAGTGATAAGGGTTGTTCACACTTAAATTTTTTTTTTAATTTTTGGACGAAATGTTTTGTTTTTATTTTTCTATAATGTGGCATTAAAAATAAATACAACTCTATATTTTCACTTTTCTATTATCAACCCCTGCTTTTTAGAAATTATTTACATGGCAAAACAACGATTGCCGGGTCAGCTAGTTATGAATAAACTTAAAAACTACTGGACTGATTTTAAAAATTCTTTCGTCAATAAAAAGCTACATTATCAAAGAGTAAAATAGTGTATAACATCTACAAGCCGGGCGTGTTGCTAGTTTAATATATATAAAACATAGAGCTAGACTAAGGTATAGGTACTCCAAATTCCCACGTTGTAGTTTAGTTGAATGAAAATTACTACCAAAATATTTTCAAGTGCACGTTATAATTTATTTAGGTAGGTGCGTGCGGTGAGATCACATCATAGATATTCTATTTGTAATCCGTGCGTCATTATGTAGCGTGTGTAAAATGATAATGCTGCACCTTAACCAATTTTTACATGATATAAACACGGGTTAGTGAATAAAATTAGTTCACCTCACGGGCAGTCGGTCTGGCTCGCGGCCAGGGAATCCGAAATGTGGAATCGCCTGTCGTGAGAATAGTCCGCGATAAATGTAAGATCAATTTAGATTTTTGATTTGTTTGACGTTTCGTTATTTTCGATTGCATTAATGAACTCAATAATGATTGTTAAATTTTGTAATACTTCAAGGAAATCCAGCTTTTTTCGAATATTGACTGTGAATAAGTTAATTGACGACTAAAATAATACAAGATCTGTATTGAACACAAGCTACAATATAAAACTCCTGTAAAAATGTTGCCTTTTTAATTGCGGCCAAATCCCCTTAATCTTTCGATCTGAAGCTTTGTGAAAGTAAGAATTATTGTCATAGAGCTCAGCCGGCCTAGCATGACAACCGCGACAGAATTTTGTCGACCGTTTTCTCGTGTTTTAATCGATTATCTTTTCCGGGTCTTACATGACAATTACACTTAAAGCTCGACTTTTAATATCAAAAATAGATATATTTGTCGATCGAGACATCTATTTTATCAAAATTGTCGATGTCGAGATTTAATATACCTCAATATCTTACATCTTAGTTTGTCTTCACTCATCCGCGAGATATCTCGTGATGGTCATGCTAGGCGGGCAGAGGGCCTAACGACACACACGACTATCGAAAAAGTATATAAGTATAATATACTAAACATCGAAGTGAGAAATTATTAGAAATTTCATACAAAAGACAGATCGACGATTCGAATACGTTTTCGATAGTTGTTCGTGCTCTGTCACGAATTACACTTAGATGTAATTTATAAATTGTTTTTCAGGTACCAAACTCATCGTCGCGAGATGTTGGAAATGTCAGCCGCTGCTCAAAACGGAAACGGTTTGAAAAAAGATTGATATTATTATTTCTACATGACTGAATACATGTAATGTGGACAACATTCAGTTCTCTCAATATTAAGTTTTATCATTTCATGCGAGCACACCTAAAATTAGTAACGAATGTAAATGAAACGAATTATGAGAACTATTCCGCTTACGATTTATTTGCACTTTTCGATTTAGGACACGCACTGTGATTTTGATCTAGTCAGTTTAACACAAAATATCTGCCATCATTATTAACTTTAATAATATTTTACATTAGTTATTATTTCACACCAGTCTTTTATTGTATTATGATAGCCTTACGTTGTGATTATTTTGTTCTTAGATACTACACTATTGGCCGAATTCTCGAACGCTAATCAATATTGAGGTGTACTTAAAAGTATATCTAACCCTTTCATTACGAAAGTAAAATGAAAGACAGAAACATTTTAAGAAGCCCTCAAGTTTTGATTATCGTTTCAGTATTCCGCGGTTAAATGTTCAAAAACACATGCGATTGTGTGATTTCTAAGAAGGAAATATATACCTAGAACGTTTTCCCTGCTTTCACAGCTGTAGGCGATATGGGAATAGGCTATTACTTGACTGAAGTAATAATTAGATAGTTATTAGGTAACTAACCTAGTCATGTAAGACTGCGAATTTTATATCTAATTTAGGGTAATCTGAAAGGTGAAGGTATATACTCATAAGACTTCGCCATTTCCTTTAATTGGATAACCCTAGAGAGTTGATACATTGGATTATATCTGCACAAATATCACATGGACAATCTTTAGTCTTAAAGTCTACTGAAGCCAGTGGCGGCGTAAGGCGTGGGCGACGTGGGCCACCGCCTACGGCCTCGCGAGCCAGGGGGCCTCGCGCCCCAAAAAATATTATGCATTACTTAAAAGCCGCGAACGCGCCAAAAAAAATTTTGCAGACAGAGGACCCCGCAAAATTAATCTTGCCCACATAAAAAATTAGGTCTTACGGCGCCACTGACTGAAGCATACAGACAGTGGCGGATTTGCACATTTCCAAGGTGTAGTTTATTAACTAACCCCCCCAGTCTACAATTGTCTATTCTTAAGTTAATATAATTGAGTCCGATTACTGGTTCGGGCGGCGAACTGGGTGTTTTGCTATAGGATATACAAGTTTGATATTTCGTTGAATAACGTCATAAAACGTTCTTTAGAATTATTTTGATTTCCATAACACGCGTAAAAATACAATTCGTCCCCTTTGCCGCCCTAGGCTCACGCCTACTCAGCCTGCTGGTAAATCCCCCACTGCATACAAGTGTATAATATAAGACTTTTGTTTAATATGTGCGACGATATCCATTAAAACGACCTTAAGTAAAATAATAAAATTAATAATCATTAACAGTAGAGTTATTAAAGTACCACGATTAAACTAGTTAATATTGATATTTAGACATCTTCCATGTATGCTATCTCTACGTATGGTAATTGTAGCGTATTTTGACATGTTTAGCGCGTTGTAATGCCAAGTATACACTGTGTAAAAGTGATAATAATCTAAAAATATAAGTGTAAGAATAAATGGTGTGTGCATGTATTTATTTATTTGTACTGAGGTTCGAGTGTCGTAGGTTTTAACTGCCACTTTGTAGACTTAACTTGCACATAGAATGTAATAATGATTAATAACCGTTGGTATAACGTTTCGTTGTGAATATGATTTGCTCAATTGTGTATACATAACGTCCATTTTAGTTTTTTTGAAGATTTTTGTCCTGATATGTGCGCTTTTCCTCCGACCTAAAGGGAGGATCCTCGGCCAGTCGAACCACTGACTGGCCGGCCCTAAGGCTCCAGTGGTTGTTTTTTTTTTTTTTTTTTTGTATGGTATCTCACTGCTGGCCCTAGTGGCCTCGGCAGCTCAACGCGGACAAGATTGGCGAGCACTGTGGCTCAGCCTTGAAATTAGGGGTTTTGCTACGACACGCCTAAGGGCGTCTCCTGCGAGACACGTACCTCGGCTTGGGCTGCCGTAGGAGGGGAGGGAGCCTGAAGGGCTGGACGGTAGCTCACCCGTGTGAGGGATGCGCGGAACAAGGGTCCTCGCCTTCGCCGTCGAAGGCGCTGTACGCGGGTCTGAGGTGGCCAGTGGTTGATGTCGAGATGTTGTATATATAGTCAGCGCTAGGAAACACTTCGATAGCGCGATTCAGGATCACATTGTAGATGTCGCTACATTAGTTTTGTATCGGTAACCGTAATAGAACTTGTATTGTATGGAGTAGGGAGGTTATATTGGAATTTTAGAGTACTGTACCGACCGAGTCTTATAGATTCTAAAGTTAAGCGATCTTTGAGACGTCGGAATTTTATACAATATAATACATTATCCTTCTTTGTTCCGAGTTCAATTCTGATAAAAAAAAAATCTCTTGACTTGTTATACAAACTGTATACTTAAAACGCTTGTAGAGTTAAACACTCGCATCTCTTTCGCACGTTTTATAGTTGATTTACAAAAAAAATATTATTTTATTTTTGGCTACAGCCGGCCCCTAGCATGACAACCGCGACAAAATTTTGTCGACCGTTTTCTCGTGTTTTATTCGATTATCTCTTTATTTCTTCCGGGTCTAACATGACAATTACACTTAAAACTCGACTTTTATCGATCTTTGTCGATCAAAATTGTCGATGTCGAGATATAACATATCGAGATATCTTACATCTTAGTTTGTCTTCTCTCATCCGCGAGATATCTCGTGGCGGTCATGCTAGGCCGGCTGAAGTATGCAAAAATTAAAAAGAAATTTATGAGCTAAGCCCATGTGAAAGCGAATGGGGTCTGAATGAGGGAAGCGGCCGCGAAAAGTATGGACAACTCGTCTATACTTTGTTAATATTGGTCTAAATATGGTCTCGTCTATAAAATAAAATTAACTTCTAATTTATGCGGAACTCGAATACCTAAATCCATAAGAATTATTTTGTATATCATTAGCGGATGTTCTACTCTTACACACTGCCCGCCCACGCCCGCTTTCATTCGGGCTAATAATATTAAATGTAATTTTGTGTTAAATTATTTTCGTGTATCTCATTGAATAAACAAATAACGTAAATAAAATTTTGTTTTATTTCTTGCTGATGAATACTGTTGAACTATCGAATTGTTTAATCACGGTATTCTCACTTAAAAATATGCGTAGAGATGTAGGATCTTCTATCGCATATATCATGGGGAGTGTTCCGAGGAATTGTTTGGATTAATCCCGGCTGCTGAATTCCAACATCGGACATCGCGACAAAACACGAAATTCCATCCTCACCACCTCGATGTCTGGCGATCCACAACTGCGCGTTTCCTTAGGCACTTTTTGCCACGCACTACCACTTTGTGGAACCAGCTATCGCCGGCGGTTTTTCCGAACCGATACAACTTGGTAACCTTCAAGAAACGAGCATATACTTATCTTAAAGGCCGGCAACGCGTCCTCAAGACCCCTGGTGTTGCGGATGTCCATGGGCGGCGGTAGTCACTTACCATCAGGTGAGCCGCCTGCCCGTTTGCCTCCTCTAATATAAAAAAAAAACCTAAAAATATACTATTGATACAATATACCTATACCCAATGTGTTACCAAAAGGAACTACTTAATTTAAAAGTTTCCAGACTCAAAATTTGTGTATATATGGCTCATATTTAAAGTGCTAAAACTTAAAAAAAAATATTTCCTTGAATTTCATATTAACGATATTTTCTTTTCTAATTCTGTTATTCATACACATTAAACAGTAATTCCTAGCAATTTAGGTACAATAAATTATCACTGTGTCCAACTGTTTACAAGATCCAGCAATAAGCCTTACGTTCCCGTAGCGAAAACAATACATGCGGAGCCTGGATGCACTAATTTCATATTTTCAGTGCAGGAATTAGTCTGATTAATACTAAATCCAGAATTTTTCATCGTTGAGACCTCTGTGAAATAATATAGTTTTTTTTTGCAAATATCACAAAAAAGCTAGATGTACAAATTAAAAATTATCAAAGGCATTTACGACACTCTAAAATCTAGAAATCTATCTGCTAGAATCTAGATTCAAATTGAGAAACTACGAATATGCTGTAATAACTGTGCAATCATCTGTAAGGAATCTCAGATAAAAAAATTAACTCTCCCCCCGACTACAATTGTCTATTCTAGTAATTTGAGTTAAATAAAAATTATTTCATATTATAATAATTTAAAAATGCAGACCATTATTATTTATTGTACGCATGGGTGGGTTTGCGCATTCGCAAAAAAATATATTTATTAAGGTGGTCGTTAATAAATCTTCCACGTTGTTATATGCATGATTTCTGTATAAAATAACATTATTTTATTAACTCCGCGCAAAGAACTCCCGGAAAGTAAATATGTAGTCGCACAAATATTTAGTATCGAAACTCTAAACTGACTTCGTTAATAATCATGACTTTTTGTATGGAAAACGAACCACCTTAAAATAAATAGTTGTAACTTTATATAAATCTAATAATATATTATTTTACAGTAATAAAACTACTAACACGTGTAATTCAATAATTTTATTATATTAATTTGATACCAATTCTACAATGAAGCTTATATAATAAATGAACAATGTGAGTGCACAATAATAATTTACTATATTGTACACAAACTAGACGAGACTAGTCATATGTGTAGTCATCTTTCTTGAAAGTACGTATCGTTATAGACATGTGTTAGACAAGAATATTTGTAGCCGATTTCTAACAGCTAATTAAATCGCACATTTCACAATGATAGCACTAATCTCAGATTCCTAATCATAAAAAAAGGGTACAGTAACGGTTGTTATATTCCGTAAATAAACTAGAATACCTAAACAAAATATGTATTTTATTTTATCAGAAATAATATGTATGTACAATATACCTGATATAAATTTTCTTTGTCACCGACTGTTCTAGTCGCGTTGCAGTACATTAAATAATTTCTAGTGTAAATTTGTACAAAACGTTTAACATTTTTTTTTAAATATTATTCCTAAAGGAACATTATTAACTCTGACGAAGGCCAAATCAAGGCACAGCACTACTGATATACTTTGCATTGTGAGAATCATTTTTTACGTCTCTAGAAACTTGAAGAATCTGTGAAAGAAAAATGTGACAATACCCATAATGTTAATATCTTTTTATTTGTATAAGTAGTATTTGTTTATACAATGCATTGCTACATATTACTGAAATATAAAAATGAAATGAAGATTAAATATTACACACACTATTAGAATCTGAGGTATGATATATAATGGTAATAACATAAGAATATAGCACTCTTAGTCGCTTTGGCGTTTATTTATATAATATATAAAATTAAGCAATGGACAGAGATAAAACAGCTTTAAGAATAACTAAATAAAGACTGATAGGACAGCTATGTATTTAAAAAGGCTACGGAATTATCCCGCAAAGCAAAAATTTCAAAAAATACGCTGTATTTATTTTACCCTTATTTTATTAAAATAATAAAAATATGATCTACTGAAAGCCAATGTTTCCATATTAAAGTAATATAATAATCCACTGTTCTCACTAAACGCCTTTCTTCAGAGAGATTTTCGTATTTTGAAATTAAGCATTTTTACATACTCGGAACAGCGAGAAAGTCAGTCGTTTACAACACACCGCCCTGCTAGGTCATATCCATTTATAATATATAATATTATAGTGTGTTCTAGACAGTGTAGGTACGTAACATAAGTGAGTTTGAATAAAGACTGTGTGATTGAGTATTTATGATTTTATCCGAACGTCCTTCAATATAAAGACGAAGAAAAAAAATTTACTATGCGACATTAATTAAATCTTTCTCACGTACATGTTCTCTTATACATGTTTCATTATGATATTTATATAATATTTATTTAATAATGGCTGATATTTTGTCTAAATTGAAGGCTGAGAAAATTATTCGCTACCATAAATTGCTTTAGAACCAAGTATTATAGAGAGAAATATATTTCTTTGAAAAGATTTCTTAATAAACATTGAAGTTCGAACATCCCTATAATCCACACGTTTGTTATAAGCCTAAAGCGCGAAATCTGAATTACTTTCCAATTTTAATTATTAAAATGTGTTCATTTTGAAACATTTAGTAAATCTCTTTAGCAGAAGTTGATACATTGTAAGAATAAAATACTGTATACCGGATTAAAACGCGATTTATTATTTAAACAATATAAATAATAAATCGCGTTTTAATCCGGTACACAGTATTTTATTTAAATGTGTGATACTCGCGTTAATAAAAGACAATATTACATTGTAAGAAGCCAAGCGACACGAATCAAAACGATAATTAGAGTAACGCACATGTTTTTTGCTCGTGTAAGAGAGGGATGTAGTGTTAATTGACAAATAACATTAAAATTGACAATCGAAAAAAAACCATTTAAATTTTTTTATATACGGACTATTCACAATCTCTTTCACTCAGCTCCGAATTGTTGACAATACACCCTTAGCTCGCTGGCAAAAGCTTTCTATAATTTTTGTTTTAATACTATATATATACAAAACAGCAACATTGCTGTTATGAAGATTTCGCTTTAGATAATAAATGAACAACTCACAAAATAATAACAAACATTCTTTACAACTCCATAACAATTCAAGCTGGGTCCCGTCCCGTCTGAAGCAGCTCTAACGCACTCCTCAGGTTAGATATGGCGGTCTTGACATCTTCGTAATTCAGAGCACTGCTAGCCCACTTGCAGTATTTCTGCGCCTTGGCTATTTGTTCTGGGCTCAGCTGAGCTACCGGCGTAGAGCTATCTCCAAATAAGGTGTTGGAGGGAACCGGTTGTTGTGAGGGGTCGTAAGGCACAAAGCCGCCAGGGTTTGGGTCCGGAGTGTACGGCACGGGGGGCATTTGAGATGCCGCTCGCATAGCGGCGTTAGGATCAGGCAAAGAATTGCTGAAACTTGTAGGGATAATCGGTTGAGAAGGAGTTCCATCAGAAAACCCAAATTCTTGCGGGAAGCCCACAGGAGCAGCGGGTCCAGGCGTGGATGTCTGACCGCCATCACTTGATGTTCCAGCTTCATTTTGTTCACCTTCTTCTGCTGGTTGTGAAGCTTTAAAAGATGTACAGAGTGTGACTTATATTGTAAGTTATTGACTACATAGGTTAGTTGAATAAATGTTTCATCAAATGCAAAATGTGATTTTTTTTTTCAAAAAGTGAACTCTCATAGCGTAAGTAGCACACGCGTCTATTTAACTGATTTAATAGATTTTTTATTTATACTGCTCTGGCAGAGGGAAGAAATGTAGTGTCTTGTTTTCACGGGATTTCAAAAAGAGAATTCTCAAAATGTTTTATGGAATATAATGTGGATTCATTGACATAGTATTGTTGATCGAAGTGTGGATTGTATAATATTTTTAAAGTATAATATTTTTAATATGTTAAAATTTTATGAAATGAAAAATATTGTTAAATCAAGTTAATTTAAACATTTTGTGTCCTTTATTCTTTCCGATTATTTAATATTCTCCTTAATACAGTAGAATCTCACCAAGCCGGCACTTCAATAGACCGACACGTCCAATATGCCGCCGCAGCCCTCCTTACGTTACGCAAAGCGTATGTATGCGCTCCGTATTTTTAAAAACGGACTTTAAGTTGCACAAAAACAGATTTCAATTAAGGAATATTTTAAAACTACGTAATTAGTTTATTGTGAAATATGTTACAGTTATAAAAAAAACGTGTAGAATATGAAAACAAATCTCTTTAGGAAATTCTTTATTATGAGTTTTTCTATACAATCCAGTAATCCAAAAATTTCAATAATACGGCACCTTCTGGTTTTAAATAGTGCCGGATTTCTGATTAGTGAGATTCCACTGTATATATATTTATGTATATTTAGTGCTTATCTGGTGCATGTATATTTTAACAGAAGAATCCAAAGTGTCAAAATCCAGGAATCTATCAAGTTCACCATGATTATGTTACTTTATTAAATAAAAAAAATAACTCACCTGGTTCTGGCATTTCACCATTTTTCAAGCAGCTATGAATGTGCGCTGCCCTCCATTTTGCATATTTTCTATTTTGCGCAGCTTCTTCAGTTAAATCACCAAAAGTTGTAAGGACATCATAAATCATACCAGCCAAAAAAAAAGATTTTACCACATTCCTGAAAGAAAACAAAATATAATTATTAATATTTCAATACATACATACATATACATGAGGCCTCTTTCCCATTGGGGTAGGCAGAGATCACGGAATTCCATATGGTCCGATCCATACATACTACTTTCGCTTCTTCTACTTTCATCAATGCTTTCATACTTACTCGTCGGTTACGAATACTTTTGACCTGGCCCTTTTGCAGAATACAAAATATATATATTTTGTATATTTCAATACATAACCATTAATTCCATATTTTCCCTAATCAAATAATGTGGTAAGGTAAGGTCAAATTGATATATATACAACTCACAACACACACAAAAAAATCACTCACTTTCCATAGTTTTGCTCCCTGTCTTGCTTGTCAGCAAATAAAAATAGTTTAAGTGCATAATTCTCTAAATGCGCTTGAGCCACCACCTCATTTGATATAGCATCATTATCCTTGTTTATATTTTTTGCTTCTTCCAGCCAGTCCATAATAGCTGAAAATTAAACAAAAGGTATTTGAAATGTACATACAATTTTAATATTGAACATTCATTATTGCTAGTTAGAATGTTAAGTGATCATCAATACTTTTAACCAAGCTCCTTGCTTCTATTACAAATAAGATATGACTTATGAGACAACTTAGTAAATAAATAAAAATATGATTAGCACTTTCATCATATTTTTAATCTATGAAATATTTATACAGTGAAACCTGCTTAACTAGGATTTCAAGGGATCTAGATTTTTTTATTACTTACAGATGCTTTTTATTTACCCAGTTTCCCAAATAGCCAGGTTTACAATGACTGATGTCTTATTTATAGAGGGTCTCGAAATGTTTATTCCTTCAATGCACTCCTTATTTTGAATAATTCTATAAAGGGTTGGTCAGGTTATCAGAACCTCATTGTAATTATCAATAACAGAGATTTCTCAAATAACCAGGTTTCACTGTAAAATAGATTCTCACTAATCTGGAACTATTAAAAACTAGAGGGTGGTGGATTATTGGATGTGTCAGCAGGGGCGGATTTAGAGGTGTGGAGGCCCTGGGACAACAAAGGAGTGGAGACAACAGAAAGTACAGTAGGTAAAGGCAAAAAAAAATATCAAAGAAAAAGTTGTTTACTAGTTGGAATTTGACAGATTTTTTAAATCAGGTCCTGGGTGTCGGTCTATTAAAGTGCCGGATTAGTGAGATTCTACTGTATATGATTTCTGTCAAATATATCTATTAGATAACTTAGAATTAGCATAAAAGTGTCAAATACAAAGTATAAAACTTAATAAGTGATGGGGTCTATAATATTAATGGCCACTGTATAAATTAATATTATAATTAAGTTAAAAATCATCTCACCCATCAAAACCTTAGTTTCTTCTGCCGTTTTCTTAGTCGTTAACTTAAGTCCGACTTGTAAAGCATGTAAACGACACCAATACGCAATAACTGGGTCTCGGGCGTCATGTTCTGCAGCCGTTTTGAGATAATATTGTATATTTTTTAGACTGGGTGGGCATTCAGGAATAACTAATGACATCCTTAACAAAATTTATCACAAATCTGTAGGCTGAAAACTAAGAACAATTAAATAAGTACATATGTATATTTTATAAAATGATTAGCATTAAGTTGAATGATGTTTAGTGCTTTCTTAAATAAAGAATTAAAGATACTAATAATTAAATTAAATAAAGTTATAAATTAACAACAAATAAAAATATTATTACTCATCGACTTTGAAGTATACTGATTACTGATACAGTTAACCTGGGTAACTTTGGACCACATTGGAAGGATTTTAAGGTATTATGCATTTACTAATTGTTAATCGTTTTATAAGTAATTATTTTTGCTATGTTACCTCAATAAATTTAAACTATATTATTTAAAAAAAATATAACTAAATAAACTATAAATTGACAACAAAATTGTTGCGCCAAAGTTACAAGGATACTAGGGTAACATTATCATCTCCCTAGAGTAAAAATGTTCCTTGATTATCATGCTTTAGGAAGTGATGAGTAAAATCGATAATCTAAAACGTTTCATACCTTTTAGGTCAAATTAGCTTATGTTTTAAGATTAAAAATAGTCATTTAATCATATTATGACAACTTTTTTTTATTTTAGTAGCAATAGAATTTCCACAATTCATACTTTCCTTTCAGCCATCTAGTAATCAATAAATGAAAATGAAATGAAAAAATACTTTTATGTACACATTTCGAGACTGAAAATTTCATGATTAGTACACTAATCTAAAAATATATAATAACAATAGTATAACTAAAAAGATATAATACTGTGTCTCTAAGAAGTACAGATTTTAATGAAGAAAATGGGAGTTAGTCCAGTTTGCCTTGTGTCAAAGTTATCCCAAAATGTTGTTGATACATTTTAATATTTAGTACCTGATTTAAGACTTCATTTTAATATCCAAGAATTATTAAAGAAAAACCTCTAAGTAATGACCAATCACAGCATTATTAGTAACTTTAAACATTATTCTACAATAATTACTAAGAACAACTTTTGACCAATGTTTTTTGTCAATAAATTTGTTTTTAAATAAAATTCTGTATACCGGATTAAAACGTAAACATTTATTATTTATATTGTTTAAATTATTTATCCCGACCTTTCGGCTTTCGAATGCTTTTCAGCAACCATGGTCACGGGCAGACGTCGTCTACAGTACAGTATTTTATTTAAATGTGTGATACTCGCGTTAATAAAAATATTAAGAAAATGTATTAATCCGTTAATAAATTAATAAATTAAATCTTAAAACTTCATATCTTTTTTTATAGAGAATTTTATTAGTATATATTTGTATGTGTATAATATTCATCCCGGTTCGACCAACGATTACCGAGATAAGATGGAAAAACTGGATTGGACACCTTTTTTACAAGATGGTCTATTTAGTATTTTGTATTCCTTAATTTGATATTAATAATGTTTTCTGTCTTATGTTATACGCTTTATATTATGAGCTAGACTACATTGTTGTACATTATGCAAAACTGGATTTTTGTAATAAGAGTGTAGGCATGGACCTAAAAAAAAGAGCGGACAGAACGTCGCTAAGAAATATTTGAAGCACCACAATGGCGGCGGCGAACTATGTGTGAGTGTCTAAATTATTGCCAGATGGAAAAAAATACCCAATTTTAAGGTGTGGTGACCTCGGAACTTGGATTTTATTATAAATAACAAAAAGGCAACGTAATACTCTAAAATCAAATTGATTTTATATAAAAGAGCACTTTTAAAATAAATGATGTATTTTTTGTTTAATCTTTATATTCATTATTGCGTTTGTATTATTTATAAATGAACTGCATTCAAGCTCAAGGTAACATGTTAATTATTTTTTAACTTTTATTTATACTCAATAAAATTTGGTATACCTAAATAATATTTGATCTTCTTATTTAGATATTTGACTTTTTTGATAATTGATGGTTTGATCTCCTAATAAATACAATTTGATATATATTATAATTAAAGTTTAAAAAATATTCGATCAACCTATAAATATTTTTGGTAAATATATTTAATGAAAAAATATATTTATTTATAATATTATAATAAATTGACACGGTGCTTAGTACATTAAGATAAAAATAATTTAACTCCTACGTTTTAGGTAATTTGCAAATTTAAATTACTGACAACACTGTTTGGTTGCGTATTGCTAAATTATATTGAAGTATAAACGAGAATTATCGTGAATATAAACTTGCTTACTTATGAAAGGTGATTCCCTGACTTTCTTTAATGGAACCATTATGGTTTCTACAACTTTTCACCAAGTAGAACGGCATCTTTTATTTTTCGTCATATAACATCACGCGCAGGCGGTTGGGAGCGTAATGGCGAGCGATCGGCTTCCTATGGTGTGAATGTGTGCGTGCCGGCGTGTTTGTATTAGCGAGCTGGCTTCCTAGGGGTGCTTCAGTTATTGTAACGAGAGGTGGTGTCCGCTCTTTTTTTAGGTCCATGTTTTTTAGAAACAATATTATTAATACTACAGGAAATTAATAATTATTTGACTTTGACAGATCCTCTTGATAAATTAACTTGACAGTTGACACTCCTAATAATTGTGGACTTTTGTGTTCATTTTTATGAAAAAAAATAATTCTCAGTTAATTGAAAATTTTATTTAATTACGTGTAAAATTACAATGCCGTCGAAGCAGAGAAAAATTGCAATGATGGGATACAGATCAGTTGGTAATAAAATTTATATTTATTTATTTCTTAAAGTATCTTAAAACCCACCTTTTGGTTGTGACGTTTTATTTTTATTCATTAAATTACATACTTCCAGGAAAATCCTCCTTGATTATTCAGTTTGTAGAAGGACAATTTGTGGATTCTTACGACCCTACTATTGAAAATAGTAAGTAATGATTTACTCTTAAAATATTGCTGTAATGTAATGTAATTTCTTAATATTCCCTTCATTTTAATTAATATTTTGATATGATTAAGATTATTTTTCTATTAGAATGTCTATTACAGTGTTTATATTTTGTGCTTAATATCAATTCTTATTCTGCAGTAGTAGGATATCTTAATTATAGGGCCTGGATAAATATGTAATAAAAATGATAAAATATTCACATATCATATGGACTAAAAAATCTAAAATATGGGATAAAGAAGTACTAAAAATTATCAATATTTTTAAAAAATCACTTTATTATGAAACATAATGTAGAAAAAGTATAATATGTAGAGCTTCTCAGCTCCTGTAAAATTTACATTACTTGAATTACAGTAAAAAATCATGTTTGTTTTTAATTTTAAAAATTAAAAGCCATTCTGTTTGGACAGAATAATGACTGGCTAAATGATCTTTCACTATCAAAGGTTGTTATTGGAGTATACTTAAATTTACATAAATCAGCAAGAAGGGTAAGTCGAGTTCTAGTTTTCAACATGTTGTTAATCTATTTTATCGTATCATATCCTTTATTTTGTTCTAGTATGTAGCTTAATTTTTGTTTAGCCCCTTACAGTGTTGAAAATATAGATGATTATTATTATTATTATTTTATTATAGAAAATATGGACTTACATTTAAAGTTAAAAATAAAAATAATTTTCCCAATCAACATACCATAATCTATTCATGAAGAAAACAACATTAAGATTGGAAACCGTGTCATTTAAAAATATGTTTTTACAAATTAATCTGGGCCCTACTTATTAATTAAAAATTAAAGTTATATTATATAAATTGCTTAATTTTTGAATAATAAGTGACATATTAAACATTATAAACAGAGTTGTTGTGATTAATCAGAAAGTTTAATCTTTTGTAGCTTTTACAAAATTTATTCGGCTTAATTCAACGGAATATGAAGTTAAATTAGTGGATACAGCTGGTCAAGATGAATACAGTATATTTCCTCTTCAATACAGTATGGATTTTCATGGCTATGTTTTGGTGTATTCTATTAATTCAAGTAAAAGTTTCCAAATTGTACAAATTATATATGACAAACTATTAGACATGGTTGGAAAAATACAGTAAGTTATTATAAATATCACTGCTTTCTCTCATAACTATGTTTTAATTTAACAAATTTGCATTTCCAGTGTCCCTATTGTATTAGTTGGTAACAAAACAGATCTTCATCTTGAAAGAAAAATCAGTACAGAAGAAGGAAAGAGGTTGGCTGAAAAGTGGAATGCTGCTTTTGTAGAAACAAGTGCAAAAAGGAATGAGGTGAATTGTTTTTCATATAAAATATTATATATATTTCGATGTTTCTCACTGACATAATATATTAATATCAAACCTAAATTCAATAAATAATAATTATTATTTATTTTCAGTCCGTTACCGATATGTTTCATGCAATGCTATTAGAAATAGAGAGATCAGATGGACACATATCAGAAAAAAGTGCATGTGTTATTTGTTAATGAAAAAACTATAAAATGTAAGTGCTTATATTATTATCATAGATAAAAACAAAACGAAAAAAAGAGTTATGTTTAACTTATGTTTAGCTGTTCAATAATATTGTGTTCATTTTTTGTAATATTATAAGGGGGTATACATATGATGGAAATTACCAAATAATATCCAATTATGGCTTAAGGGTAACAAGTATTTTGTCCGTATTGAAATTACCACTATCATATATAGGGCAATTGATTTAGGAATGGCCTGTTAATTCGAGCACACTAAACAGGCAAGGCAAGGGTTTAAAAAAAGTGTAACTGGTGTTAAATACTTATAAGTACTTAATTGGATGATATGAAAATTAGGTTTTTCATATTTGAATTCCATAGATCTGATTGTATCGTAATGATTACATACTAGTTATTGTACCCTGTTTACTTTGAACATTAGTTGTTTTTATTAACTTCATCAATAACTAGGTAATGTCCCGTTTGTTAAGATTTAGACCAAAGTGATGTGATTCTTAGTTGTTGTAGATAATTTTTTAACCTTTGGCATTCTGAACCGTTCTCTTCTGACACAAAACCCGTTTTGATTTCTTGTGCCATTTTAAAGAGACAACTTCAGGGAAACCTGCATGTCTCAAAAAGTTGCGCTGAAATAATGCCATGTTCCATGAGAGTGAAATAACAGTGGAGTGCAAAGGGTTAATATGGTACATGAAAATCTACTTACATACATATATTTTTTTAAGAACCCTTCTTTACAATCATGTATATTTTGTTTCTCAATAAACCTTTGTTGATCAAAATCCAATGGTCAGCCTTGTGACCATTATCCATTGGTACTTATTAATTTAGCAAACTGATACAGAAACATATTTGGTATGAAATTATTTAATTCAAAAACTATTAAAATATAATTCCCTTATGTTTTACTCAGCATTTTCATAGGTTAGGCGAAACACCTTTTTCTGTTATATGTACATACAGTAGACTATCACTAACCCGGCACTTTAAAAAAACCAGAGGGTCCCGGATTATTGGACGTGTCGGTCTATTGAAGTGCCGGATTAGGGAGATTCTACCTTATAAACTTTTTATCAAACTCTTTTGGTTGAATTTTTATTCATAATGATAATGCCATAATATAATTTATCATGAAGAATATTTTAGAGAAATACAGTGCATGTTAATATTTTAATGTCATCGGCAGATTGTGCGATTCATCACTATACAAATTCTGGCTATTTTCTGACACTCACCGCCTCGACTGCGGCGTGTGCAAGGAGATAACGCCGTTTGTAAAATGACGAATTATATACTTACCTGCGACACACAGTCGATATAATATGTCTATTATATAAATATATAATAGGGATGTTATGAATAAGAAATTTTGGATACGATATCATTCCTATATGGATATGGATATAGGAGTGATATCGTATCGGTTTCAGATACGATTACGGATATTAGATATTTAAGGAATTGTAAAAATAAAATGATTACAGTTTATTTGTAGATTATATAATATATAAGTAATGATTATAACCCCTGTATAGATATATCCTATAGATTTTTACTTAAAATGCAAAAACAAAACTATTAAACAAAACCAACATTTTTTGTTTTTTCTATTAATTGTTGAATATCCTTATAGACATTATACGTATTACAACATATCAATCAGTCTTCGCCCCTATCTGAAATTATTCAAAACTTTTATAGAGGATTCGGTTACGGATAGGCTTTTATATCGAACATCCGATAGTTACGGTTACGGAGCTACATAACATCCCTAATATATATTATATACAGGTTGAATTTTTCAGAGTCATATCTATTATATTTTAGAAATTGACCCTAAAGAAATCAGCTCGGAAATACATACATATAATGTAATTTTAAAGTTATTTAATTAGGTTGCATTTAGCTTAAAACTATTGTAAAATATTTAAAATTAGACTTTTAAGAATTTTAAATAAGTGAGAGATACATTAATTAAGAACAATTGTATGGCTGGTTATTGTAATTATTAGAATTCTATTCTAATAAATTCTATTCTATTTATGTATTTTTCCTATACTTTTTTTTAATTTGCGTGGTTCCAGATTTTAAGAGGTGTTAGAAATCACACTGAGATTTCCAATTCATATTAATGTCTATATGTTTTTACAACTTACAATATCTGAAACAAAATTTCAGTTTAATATGGGGTTTGTAAATAAGCCTATGTCCTCACGTAAGAAGTATACAAAATGTAGGCTGTAATCTATATCTTGGATTTATCATTATGTGCCAGTTATTGTCCCCAAATATGTTAAATGTCACGCTGACCACCAACTAACTTTAACATTGAAAATATTATAAAAGTAATTTGAATTTCTGACTCCCAATTTTGTTATAATTTAATTAATAGAAATTAAGTAATGGGTGTTAAATCCTAAAAAGTAAATTGTAGTTTTTTAACAAGAATAGCTACTTATAAGTAATAATCATTTAGAAGGGTAGAGGTAAAAGCTGGCGCGGGCGTAGATAATTATTTTTATTTCTTGCATTAACGCAACGTCACTAGAATTTTCATCTATTGCAAATTAAATAATATTTATGTAATATAAAATATTATAAGTGTAAATTTTAACCAAATCAATTGAATTGAGATATCGTGTACACCAGTTTGGAAAGGTATTTAAAAAAAAGCTTTTACGGCCGGCGCGACCTCAATGTCTAAAAAGCAAATATATTTTTAATTAACTTCAACCTGCCCTTCTTGTACACGAGATTTTATGTACACGATATACACGATTTTTATGTGTGAAAAAGAAAACGATATGAAAACCTCAAGGTCCTTAATCAGTTTAAAGTTGAGCCGCGCTGAGAAATATACATATTTTAAAAATACCAAAAATTTAGACTACCTTGGTTTTACGTTTTTTTCCCTAAAAATAATTAAAAAAAATAATAATATTTATAGTATTTCAAGTGAAATAACAAAGAATAAGGGAAATGTTAACACATTCTGATTAGTTAATTGGAAAAAAGCCATATTGTGAAATATTCAAAGAATAATAATGAATTAAATCATCATAGAACTTATCTTATATATTCTTTTTTTTTTCAATAATTTTTTACTAAGAACGCAATCGAAAAGAACGAAAAGCATTTGAACGCAATCCTGCCTGATGATAAGCGCGGATGCGATCTAAATGGTTACTTAGAAGAATCTATTTTTCTAATAGTCACATTATTTGTTGTTCATTATTGTAAGGTTAAATATGCAAGTATAAGCATGTAAAATCTGTGTTAAACCATTTATAATTAAATAGTACATAGTTAATATTTATGTTTTGTGAGTAGGTACAATTTTCAGATCACTTTAATCTTAATTATTAAAAATTTTTTTAATCATTTTGTGAGTCAGTTTTAGTATAAAGTAGCAATTATGTAATTTAAATTGCAGCTTATTATTATTAAAACATAAAATAGCACAAATAGAAATCGTAGATACACTGTGGTATCTATCTATTTATGTATTATTTCGGTAATGTACATATATAATAATTTCTGGAGAGAATTATGTAACATTAATAACGAGAAAAGGTGGTATTGACTTACAAAATTTAAATATTATCGGTCTTATACATAAACATATTATAAGCTTGGTATAGCTAAAGTTTGTTTTGTTTCTTTCGTTCTGTAGTTTTTTTTATTCAAAATAGCGAGACAAAACATTTTAACTATATCAAGCTTATAGGTTTATATACGTTTATGAATAAGACCGTATAGCTTTAGACAAATTATTAAATAATGCCATGTCTTTAAATACGTAAAATTGAGCCCTGTAAGGTTTTTCCGTTTCTCGGTGGACAAATATTAATAATAATAAAAGTATTTATTTCAGACAACAGTGATCCAATGTTTTAGTACTCGTGATGTAAAGAATATTCGCATTTGCGAATGTGAAAAATCGATACATCTCTAGTTAGTAAACTGTATGGTTTACTAAATTTTAGTAACGGTAACATTACACTTTTATTTACGTAGTGGAGAATGTATTTAAATCCAGCTCCTCACTTCCTGAGTATGCATATTGTATGCGGCCAGCACATTATAATTTAATTGTCAAATTGCTATATTCCATAATTTGTTTATGGAAAATAAGAACTACAATTAACAACTATAATGGAATGTGGAATTCTTTGGTAATGGTATATAAAACATGAAATTTTACAAGTTAATTATCTTCACTTTTATTCACCTAACTACAGAAACCCCTACTGGGCTGCGCAATTTCTCTAACAAGTAATGGATAAGCAGCTAAACCTAAGCCAGACGAACATATTCATAAATAAAGAATCAGATGACAGGTTTTTTTTGTAAATAATACCTCATAAGTTTAATTTGTCTCAATGTGTATATAGATGTATAAACTTACGTGCTTGTGTGCAAAATTGTGAAAATTTATTTTAATTATTAACAAATATATTAATTAAAAAAGAGGTCGAATGGATTATGTTAAACTTAGTAGTACAAACTCAAAAAATTGCAATTGTGTAACTAACATACTACAAGGCAGTTACACAATAAAATTGTCTTATGTTCGAGTATCACAGATATAACATAATATGTAGAAGCTAACAGTTTAAACTAGCTTATTGATAATATTATCATTATAATCCTGATGTTTCGAGATACTGATATATTTTGCTATTTAATATTCACAAAGCAGTGTTTTTCGCAGTCAAATTTCTCTTAAAAAATTCTATGAAATATTTTTATGAACATGAATTAGTATTTCATTCATTTTCTTTCATCACATTAAAGATTCCCTGAATTTTAGAACACAAATCAATTTGTTTCGCAATTAACTACCTTCCGTAATGCGAAAGAGTGACTCTACGCTTACGGAAAACTGAATAGTAAAATTGTATATATTATACATATTATAGTGTTGTTGTGAGCATTTTGTAACAAGGATCTACCTCTTTTTTAATTTAATATAATTGATTATGAAGTATTTTTTTACTTACAACAAAACTGAGACGTAAAAATTCAAAGGCGGCTACCAAAAAGAAAAACATATACCTAGTCTTCTTCTCAATTATGCCAATAATGATTAAACACTAAACAGTATATTTTTATTATTTTCCAAGTAAAATACTTGGTTAATCTTTGAATTTATACGACTCAATTATTAAACATCGATATTACTGTTAAAATATTACGATGTCAATGAATTTGACCAAAATGCAACACACGATATAATCAAGGGATTTTTAAAAAGTAAGTTATGAATAAATGAATGAATATAAAACTCATTATTGTTCTTTTTTATTTCTATTTTATTCACTTGTTTTATACGAGTTATGTTTATTACATATTTTAAAACAAAGTCCTCCGCCGCGTCTGTTTGTCTGTTCGCGATAAACTCAAAAATTACTGAACAGATTTTCATTTGGTTTAGTTTAATAGATAGAGTGATTCATGAAAGTTTAGGTATATACTTTTTAAAGGTTGTAAATTGGTTGAAATAAAATTATAAGTGTTGGAAGTGTCGGAAAAAGTCAAGCCGCTTGGGAGATTTCATCGAAGACGCATATCATCAAAACCTAAGGATAGCTTACTATACCCATTCTATCTTCTAAAAAAAAAGGTCACGTACAAAGCGTTAATTGGAAAGCTATTTAGTCGCTAGTTAGTAGTGATTTAAATTAATATCTTAGGAGTTATCGCAAAAACAACGCGCGCGAATTCGACCCTACATCAGACTAAACATGTAGGTCATAATACGCTATATTACCTATGTGAAGCCGGGGCGGGTCGTAAGTGTAAAAGTTAGTCTTATTTTAGTCTATAACAATTTTCCCTCTGGTTCATAATGACCCTAGGATTAAGGGTAATAGTGTTAATTATACACTTCGTTAGCAAACCCAAGAGTCCGGGTTCGATTCTCAGATTGATGGTTAAGTGTTTTTTTTAATTTCTGAAGCACTTATCGATCAAAGTTTGAGCAATTGGTAGATATTTGAACAGTGGCGGCGTAAAACCTAAATTTGATGTGGGCAAGATTCATTTTGCGGGGCCCTCTGCCTTCGTAAAAGATGTTTTTTTTTTTTGCAAAATTTTTTTTTGGCACGTTCGCCGCTTTTATGTAATGCATAAATTTTCGGGTCGCCCCTGGGTCGCGAGGCCGTAGGCGGTGGCCCACGTCGCCCACACCTTACGCCGCCACTGTATTTGAAGCGTGTGCAGACGGCACGTGGTTGATAACAAAAACTGGTGGATGTTTGAAACCTGTGAAGGTGGATACCTTAAAGCACCGGGGCCCCGATCCCGTGAGCCCCAAAAAGGCGGACGTCATTAAAAAAAAGACGTTTCTGGTGTTCTGTGATATTAACTACCGGCACCTAATAAGTATTGATCTATGGCTGTGCCAGTCCTTATTCCAAGAAGGCAGGCTTTGAAGTATGAATCTAGTTTTTATTAGTTTTTTGTCACATACCCATATTTTGTTAAATAATATTATTCTGTACATAATCATGTTAATAATCTAGACCAGAGTTATCCAGTTTTTTTTATGACAAAAAAGACGTAATACATTAATTTATAAGTTATAACATTTCCGAACGACACGACTGTCAGTTTGACACCTCTGAGTTCTGACACTTTATTGTTGTTAACAACAAGTTTATTGTGAAGATGGCGACGATTGGGGTTGGATTTCGTTGGTTAGATTTATTAGAAAAAGAATTTGATAAAGCATGTGTCGGATTAGATACCTCTTTGGGTGAGTATCGATCAGCTACTGTTTCAAATATTTAAACTGTATTTTATTTTATCTTCAATGTTTTAAATAGTTTTATTAGCTTTACCAGAAATAAAAGTAATTTTATTTATTGTAAAAAACAATTGTAAGTGAATGTATAATGTTTGCTTATAACTAATAATACCACCACGTCGATTAATTTCTTGTTACGTAAAAAAGTTATAGGCTTAGGTCAATGACACTAATCAATATGAATTATAGCTAAGGGTCTTCGTTGTGTATTTCAGCCCATCTGGAGGCAGAGGAGCCACAGCCTGTGTTTTCAGCTCGTCAGAAAATAGCCACATTAAGTTCTTGTTTTGCTCAGCTCACTCACAAAGCCTTGACTATATTTCAGCATAGTGCTAAACTTGAGGTAGGTGGCAATATAGTAAAATAATTAGATGGAACTGAGATGTAGATTTGTTTCAACTAAGCTGTGACACAATGTTTTTTATAAGACAAACATTACTCATGATTGAGTGATTTTTTACTTGAATTCATCTTAAAGCAGGCAAACACTTGCATATTTTACAATAAACATTAATGATAATAATAGTACAGTTAAGTTGAACTAAGAACAATACACTTAGTCAAAAACATTGTGATTATTATTAGTACCAAAATGAATATTAATACACATTTATGGCCTCATATATTAATGATAATTTTGATATCCTTTTATATTAAAATAATTGGCACCTAATTTATACTCAATGAAAGATATCTTTTATAAGTAAGGTTAATAGATTTTATTTGATTTCTTTACAATAAGCGATGTTATGTTGTTATAATGCATTGTGTAAGAAAAACAGATTTAAGATATTTAATAGAAGTCTTTGTAATTATTTGGTATCATGCCACCAGCAATTTTGAGGCTGATTTTTTTACAGATGCATTATGACTCCTAAATACCATAACTAGTGTTAGGAGGTCATCGCGCACGAGTCGAGCGAGCGGTGCCAGGTCAGCGCCCACGAGTGCCAGAACCAAATCTTACTCATTTCACTTCCGATTTATATTTTTTTCAAGTCAAAAAAGGTCATGCACCTTCATAATAACACTAGTTATCGTGTTAAGAAGTCATTATGCACAAAATCAGCATCAAAATCGCTGGTTGCGCAATACCGAATAATTACCAAAGTCTGTATGTTTAATTTGGTTAATACATTGTTTGTACACTGTATTTATTATAAATAAAAAAATGAAAATAATTATTTTCGTCAGTATTTATATTATGACTGGGTATATTATTTTCTGATAATAAAAGTGTGTTGATTATAATATATCATAAACTATTGCGCATGAAAGGGGTTGAAGTAAATAAAACAATTATATATCATTTACTATTTATATCACAAACTTATATTATGTCGCAGGATTTCTCCATGTAGGACCACGGTCATAAGGGTGTTTGTGCAGATGTCTTCGATGTGGAGGCCTGGTTGGCACAGTTTCTGTGGTTGTCTTTGATTTACGATCTTCATCTATACTGCTGAGGATCTCATGATCTTCCTCCATAAAGTTGTCCATGCTTTCTTCAAAGTATTCAATGTTTTGTTCATCTTCACCCCATTCATCATTTTCTTCTGACTCTGTTTCACTCCTGCAATATTTTAAAATTCAATGAACTGACTTGGAAAGAAATGTTTTATAGAGTTTTCTTCCTCTCCTTAACCTTGTTCAAAAGAACAAAACAAAAAGGAAATTACTAAAGCTACCAATCATGCTAATGAATCAATCAATAAATGTTGATAAGGCTAATTTATTGGTATAAAAGCTTATTGATAGACTCATAACGTTTTTTAATGTTTATTTACATACACATCACAATGGTATGCTAGAAAGTATAAAGGTGCGTACGGATTGCGCGTACCCTGGTACGCGTACTCAGTTTACGCGTATTCGGAACGCCTAGTTCATACCTGCAGCTACGCGTTCACTCTTGGGGTACGCGTACCACGCGAGCCAACTCGAGCGCGAGCTGATCGTCAGTCGGTTTTTTGTCGCGCGTCAAAGAGGACGCACGGGGCCGGCTACGCTACATTTGGACGGCAAAATGAATAAACACGCGTGTTCTTCGAGTTTTAATAATGAAAATATTATCAGACTGATTCAACTTTATGAATTTCACCGGGTCTTGTGGGATAGCACACTAGTTGATTATCGAAATAACGATTTACGCCAAGATGCATGGAAGGCAATTTCGAATAAACTGAAAATTCCAATAGGTGAATTAAAAAAAAAGATGACAATTTTATTAGCTTTAACTTTGTCGGAGTCATGGCGAATGACTGGGACTTGCGGAGCGCTCTGGATCGATTGACCTCGCGTACAGGTTCGCGGCGGTCCGTACAGGAGCTGTACGCGTATCCAATGTACGCGTGGACAGTGTTTCCCAACTACGCGTAACACAGGAACGCGCTATCCGTACGCACCTTAATAGAAAGTAGTGTAACAACAAAATTCATACTTTTGAAAAATCATACTGTAATGTACAGTTAAAGATATTTTTAATATTGCTATTGCTAAGACTTGAGTTCTTATAGGTAGCATTTTAAATGATTACCTAGATTTTCATATAAACACTACCTAACATTTTACTGTTGAGGAATCAGATATAAGTAAGAAATACTGTTGAATAATTTACGATAACATACTTAATTCCCTTAAGTTTTTGTAGCAATCTGTCAGCAGCTGCAGTGACTTCAGATGCAGGTGCTTGGCCACTAACATCTTCGGTAAGCAGTTTTTCCAGCCGTTGAAGTGCTGTATCAGCGCGATTCGTCAATCCTATGAATTTTTCTGTTAGCTGTTGCAGCTCCTTTTCATTAAAAGCTGTATGAGATGAGTTCCGGAATGCACTTTCCAGCCTTTTACAAGATGCATCTGTCTGAAAACATAAAAATAATTGATATTGTTTGTAATGACATATGATTTCAAAATACATAATATATCCTATATTACATTAAATATTTTGTAGCATTGCCGAAAGTCCTTTAAGAGCCTTAATCACAGTTTATATATTAAAGAATAAATTAAAATAATAATATGAAGTATATTGATGCTCAAAAGTTTGTTAATTAAAAGGGTCGATACATTTCGCCCTCCAAAATATTGTGTCCTTCTAGTATTTATTTATTTTAATAAATCTTGAAGGTTACTTCAAAAATACCTGTGCCGGTCGATTGTTGAGTAGCTTCATCACTTTGTTATCATGATTCCGCATAGTAGTCTGAATATTCTGTAGCTCATGGAATGTTGATGCGGTTCTGTAAAACAGTATTTAGAACAATTAGGGGAAGTACGTACAAAATTACATGGTGTTTTGAATATAAGTTATATATTTCTTTATTTAATGTTCATTGACTATGAGTAACACAGTTTTTTAATTGAATAGGAACTATATTAAGAACTAGCTGATGCCAGCAACTTCGTTCGCGTGGGCTTAATTTTAAGCTGAGCTTTTGAGCAAGGTTTCTTCATATGATATATTCATAAAACGGGCAGTTTTTCGTAGGAAAATGAACAACTAGCAATATATTGGTAAATTACAATTGCAGCCCTTAACCACGCACAGCACACACATTCGTTAACGAAATTAAAGTTCCTTTAACTGCAGTAAGAAAATAGTCGTTTATTTGAATGACTACGAAGGTATACTGAAGCAAGTAAGAGTCTGTGAGATTTGCAGTGACAATAATCTAGCAGTGTGAAGCTTACTTATTAATTTTGGTGACATAATACCGTAATATTTTAGCCAATAGATACGTACTTATTTATCAGCGAATCGATAAGTTTATCCAATACGTCTGCCACGTGGGTTGGGTCGTCAAGTTGCACCCGTTGACAAGAGTCGACAAATCGCTTCTGCTCATTTAAAACTTCTTGCATCTGAAAAACACAACACATTAAAAATATCTTTTAAAACTATACTAATATTTTATTAGTATTGTGGAGGAAGGGAGGTGTGGTCTTCCTCCAACCTAAAGAGAGGATCCTCGACCAGTCGAACCAATGACTGGCCGGCCCTAAGGCTCAGTGGTTGATGTCGAGATATTATAAATATATATACTCAGCGCTCCGAAATATTTGTATAGCGTGATTCAGGATTAGACGTCTTCGTATTGATTCTTGTAGCGGATCATAGATGTCGCTACAGTATTCTGAGTTATAAACACACTGATAGCGATGGAGAGCAATGGGCTGAGCAGACTGAATGAGGATTAAAAATATGGATATTTCTTCCAATAATATAATAATTCTGAGTAGACAAAAAGTTTATTACAAGAAGGTTATCTAAAAAGAGGTCGGTAACACACACCAAGCTTACATATTCACGTTACGATCATAGTTTATAGATTTAAGAATCTGTCTATGTTCGTTATATCGGAATCAAAGATTTTGTAACTTTTCAGTCCTGAGGAGGCTTTCGCAACATTGAGCTTTAGTAGAACCTTGCTTTTAAATCCTCTATGGATGCATAATCCTAGATGCTTATAAAATTAAAATGTTTTGGACAAGTTTCTTATAAGTTTTGCCTTTATCAGCTACAGTTAGTCTTATAGTATTCTAAATAAATAGTGCATCAAATGTATGGTACGGCAACAAAAATGGTATGGTTTAACCAAAGCTTTGTAGCTGTAATATACCTACAAAAATAAGAGGTTCATAGTATTGTTTACCTTCAGATCAATTTTATATGTATTATCGTTTAATCGTCTGGTGAAGGCGGCTTCTATATCGGCAGAGTTCAGACGCGTATCTCTTTGTCTTCTTGCTAGTGCTCGCACCCCATCAGCAAGTTCTCGTCTGGTCACATTCACGAGAGCCATTCCGTCTCTCATGAGGGACTCTAAGAGTATGCTACGACGCCATGTGTCGGCATATGCCCCGCTTACCTAAAAAGGCAAAATTATACTTACAATAAGTTGCTCAAAAATTATTTACAGGCAAACTTTGTAATTTTAATGAATACTAATTTCACGAATATCGATCACACAATACTTCTATTTCTGAATTAATTTCAGAGACTTGAACTCTCTTTTCTTAATATATAATAAAAATATTTACCTTCTCTAGTAAATGCGAGTGGGAATTTATTTGATTGGTAAGATTTTGTGCAATCTCAACGAACTTCATGTGGCTGCGTTCGATTTTTTCGCTACTCTCTTTGATTGAAGCCTGAAATGAGTAAAGTCTATTATGTTCACGTGTTTCCTTCTACTTCCTTAATTGATTTCCTGGAAACTTACCTGTACACTCGCTTGTAGCATGTGGAGTCTGTGCTCTAATCTTTCTGCCGCTAATTGTGCTCTTTCTAGCCGTAATGATAGAGTTGTTTCCACGCGATCTGGAATAATTGGAAACATCAAAAGGTCTGATACGATTTTTTTATTTTTATTTTATGAAGCTGCAACCATTCAGTTATTGATTAAATGATGGCCCTATTTCTTCAATTATGATGTACAGGCACATTGCGAAAGTTCTCATACCTACGGATAGTCACTAAAATAGGATATGACACAATAAGATCGTCATGACTCATCGTTGCATTTGAAAATATTATGTTTGATCATAAACGAACTGGATTTGGGTCAGGACATCAAAAAGTGTCTATGGTTGTTTATATTCGCTCGGTTGAAAGGCTTTGTGCGTATGTCAATAACTTAAAACGAAGGCTTGTGAGTTGCGTGTGTCAGATGCAGTTTATGTGAGGTTGCACGTACTCACCCAGTTTGTCTTGTATTACATCGAGTCGCCGCGCTTGTTTTACTTGTACTGCGCTTATCGTGTCCAACATACGTAAACGCTCGTCAATATTTGCTAATATGCTTGTCAGTTCCTGCAAAGAAACCATCGTAAGTTTTTACATTTAGGTGATAAACTGAGAAATATTTAAATGTTCACTAGTATGCGATCAATATGCAATTCACAGTAAATAATAAATACAGTAGAATCTCACTAATACAGCACTTCAATAGATCGCACACATCCAATAATCCGGCACCCTCCGCCTCCATATAAATTGCACAAAAACAGACCTCAATTAAGGATAAATTAAAAATTAGTTAACTGTGAGATAATATGTTACAGTTATAAAAACGTATAGAAAATGAACACATACGTTGTTACCCTTTAAGAAATTCTTTATTTTATTTATTACGATTTTTTTTCTATACAATCCGAACATTCCAATAATCCGGGTTCCTCTGGTTTTTAATAGTGCCGGATTAGTGGGAGTCTACTGTATATAAGTATGTGAGTTGTTATGTGTATTTCGAAAAAATCACCTTAGGCGTGTATGCAGCGGGTACATAAGACCGTAACGAGTGTGTCTCGGCCGGCGAGGAGCGCGCCAGGCAGAGGCACGCGAGCGCAGCCACGGCCGTACTTAACATCGCCTCGTCTGTAATCAGCAATTTTAGAAACTTAATAGGGTTAATAGGACGGCACTTAGACATTCCTATAAATTTTCCCTATTCAAATATGTTTTTTTTGATGTACCTGATTGTTCATCCAAAAATACAGAAGTTTAAAAATAAGTAGAATCAGAATTTCTATACAATGAAAATTTTACCAGAAATGGAGAGAGGAAGATTATAGAAGGGGAACAGTACTTAATATAATTGTGAATATTTTGTATGACTGTCTGTTTGTTCGCGCTACTGAAAGTTCTCCGAAGATACTGAATTGATATTCAGGTAGATAAGCTTGGGGCAATATCAAAATTTTGTTTCATTGAATTCCAATGAAGAGAAATAAAGTTATCTACATTTAAATAGCTTACTCAGAAGCTCAGTCGAGGACATCAGCTAGTTATTAATATAACTAGGGAAAACGGCATAGGATATACGTATTTATGCTTCAGAAATAATTAATTCACTTTATCATTTTTGCAATGTGCTTTGTGAAAATGTAAGTAAATAAATCATTAGTAGACCTACGTTACAAAGAAACGAGTCTTTGCAAATATGATTAATATCAAAATGTAATTGACGTGACGAAAAAATAAAACAGAAGTAAATTAATCCGGACCGAATGATTGTTTGCCAGTTGTTGAAATTTATTTACACGTCGGGTTAAGATCGTTAATTCAATAAGTAGGTACATTTAAAGCTCCATTCATTCATTCCTGTGTCTGCATTATATCTGAAATTACTCTTGTTTATAATATTACATTATCCTTTGTTGAAGGCTCTTTAGTGTAAAGATTCACTTAATGTTTATTGTTCGATGTAACCATTATACTAAATTGAAAAGGATTAGTATTAAGCACTAATGTGCTCCACAAATAATAATTTTTACTGAGGAGTTCTTATTATCTTCATAAGATTGAAAATAATATAATATTGCGTTTTTTTATTTATATATCGTTTTCTGTAGTACATTAATTTGATATAATTTAATCTTTAGTTATATTTAGCGATCGATTTTTTTTTAAATTAATATTTGGTTTCTTAACCGTCTGAAAGAAATTATATAATTCATCAACATTTGTTGAGCAATTAAGAAGCAAATAGTTAAATGCCGATAGTGAATTTAATTTATACTATTTAAAGAAGAGCGAGAACAATTTTAGGTATAAAGATAAATATATAATTGCATATGAATCCGGAAGAAATTGCGATACTCGTGACTAACATGATGCGTATCATTCCGGAAGATTCCGTATTGTTTGTTCTAACAGCAGGTGTAGATACTCTCTCGTCCTTATTATGAGCATTTATTTGTTTGCGTTCTTGAGCAGTTCAAAGACCTTAATCCTGTTGGTATAATCCGCATTATTTGCGTTCGTTAATAGTTATGTAGAAGGTAAGCTTACAAGCTGCATACTGCCTCACCTGATCTGCTATATCTACATCTATTGAAAGCAAAAAAAGAAAAATTAAGATAATTATTATTTATGTTATGGAATAAAGCATGCATTTGTGTAAATAATGTCATCGCCGCATGGCCTGGGATTCTTAGATTGTCACATCGCGCCCACACGTAGTCGGGGTCAACCTTTCGTCGGTTCAACCTGGTCTCATGTGGTTACGAAATCCGTCTTCTATTATACGTCAGTCACGGTCCCTGATTAAATCGTTTATGAATATCTATTTATGTCCATCGCTAGTTATTATGCTTTACTTGTTAAGTGTACATGTCGTCGAATAACTACACAACTTCGAATAATTATGTTTTATAAAGAGAACTATACGTAGATCAAATATTTAATTATTTCTTTTAGATTGTATTAAGGCTACGTTGATAGAGAGTGGTCACGTATTTTGATTGAGACGCAATTCGACACGCAGCGACCCGATCAAAATAACTATCTGATATACTATATTATATTATTATACTTTTGATTTATTCTTGAGTTCCTTTTTCGTATTAAATGGGATATATAGCTTAATGTATTATACATTTATGTGTGTTCTAATAAGAATTAAAATAGTTTTCATTAACTTTAAATAAAAATGCCAGGATAATATCAGGCAGGTCACTGTCTTCAAGGATGCCATAAAATATTGTATTCTTGTTAATTAGCATCTAAGATATTTATTTTACAATTGATTTTGGTATTTATTTATTTAAAATTATTCATTACGCATTTAAATAGTTTACCTATAATTATAAGATTCTATCCACATACATCGTTCATTGTTCGTAGATGTATAAAGGACTTTGCGATCATTTCTATGAGTTATTGTATATCCGTTAACTGATAAACTGAAGCAAAGGATTTGGGTGGGAGCTCTTCAAAAATCAAACAGTCGATTTTTAAATATCGAATCTTTAATTACATTGATGAGAATAGATGCATCTAAGCGCCCTGCATGCCCAAAAGATGATAAAAATCTATTTGTCAGAACCAAAATTCTAGTCTTAATGATTTTCGAAATTTATTGAGTGAATAAAATATATGCAAAACCTAAAAACCACTATAGTACACAAACAAAAATTTCGCGTATTGAAACATCCATGATGAAAAGGGAAAGGAATGCAAATATTTGGGAGTGCGTTGACCGTATCCTTCGCGAAGCGACACTGCGACACTGGATTAAAAACTAGAATTGATTTTATTTGAAGATATTATTTTTGATCGTAAACCGAACTCACTTTACAAAATATGACCTAAGTCGTGTATCTAAAAACAAGAGCAAAAGCAGTCTATATAGTTCTGTACATTCCTATTTAATCACTTATAGATATATATTTATAGGAGTTAACTTATAGGCCGCTTGTCAAAGTGCAGTAGGACTGGAGCGGAGCCAAAACGTCTAGGGCATATTTCCAGGTGTGAGACTTCCTTTTTCTGGGGCGATCATGTGCAATAAGACTTCATTAATCTCAATATTATGTCTTGTATTTCGCTTTCGACTAAAGCATTTTTAAGGATAGGAACTGAAAATAAAGCAAGCTATTAGAAACAAAAACACATCTTGATATATTTCCAAATCTTTACATCTTTCTCCTGTCCTATTGTGTGGTTTAGCTTCCTGGTGAGATCACGTTTATTTCTATGCCTGATTATGCTGCTGACACTGACTGCTTCTTTGTCTAAAATATCCTGTTGTTCCCACAGTTTAAAGCAACTCACTTTAAAGAATTGCTCTTCTAGATGTTTAGGGAAATTAATTGTCTTTTTCTTGCTGACTCATGCGGCTTCCGTTTTCAAATTAAAATAGAAACCGAACATGTTCAAATATCTTTTTTTATTTGACGTTGCCGAAAAAGGATCATCTAATTCATCCTAGTTCCAATCAGTTTTTAATGGGTTTTTAATTTCTTATACGTCTCGTATGTTTTGAAATAAAAAAATGTCAAACAAACGTTGTAATTACGAGTATATAAAGCTGTGAGGCATAAACCACACCCATTTAAATACCGTTTCGAGTAGTGAAGGCCATAGATTTAATAAAGATAAATAGCGGATTAACTCATATTGCAGCTCGTTAAGTCCTTTAACAATACAATAAGTTATATTACCTTTATTAACGCGAGTATCACACATTTAAATTAAATTTTACCGGATTAAGACGCGATTTATTAGGTTCATATTTATATTATTTGTCGTTTCGTATCCTTGCAAGAGAAAGTAGATTCTTTCCCAGAGTCGCGTACTCTATTGAAATAAAAAACACCCTAACTTCAATAGAGAAGATGGTTTGAGACTTTCCAGCACCTGGGATCCAAAAATCTAAAACCCTAAATCAAACATACTAAAAAACAATAGAACAACATTAGTCAATATTGTCATAATATAGAAACTTACAGTAAATAATTCCAAATCCTTAGGAATAGATGGCGTTAATATGGCAACTTTGTGACATTTCAAAAATCAGACAACTGTCATCTTTCTTTCTGCCCGTGACCACGGTTGCTGAAAAGCATCCGAAACGTCGGGATAAATAATTTATAGGCAATATAAATAATAAATCGCATTTTAATCCGATATACAGTTTTTTATTTAAATGTGTGATACTCGCGTTAATAAAAGACAAACTTATTATCCTTTCATGGTTATTGCCTAGATTTTCAACGATAAGGTAAAAGATTAAATGAAATAGTTTTGTGGTTACTCATTATGTGAATTGTGTATAAGAAATAATAAAAGTAAATAATAGTAGTTTTTGGTAGATTTGTCTTTGATCATGCTCATCTTCGATTGATTTTAAAATATCTATAGGCCACATTAGTTTGTTTTTCTTCAACAATACCCGTTTCATATGTAAAATATTTTCCTTTATTGGTTCTTAATTTTATCGATACATCGATACGATTAGAATGTGAATACAAATGCTCAAACCTGCACTGCGTCCTGTTCGTGGAATGTCGTCGGGTAGCTGATTATAAATTTTCGCTATGTGTGCAATTCACGTGACTCACCGCTTAGAATATTTCCTTCTGGACCACCACGATAGTTCTGTTGTCTCTGAACCCCACCTTACACTCATGTTTAATAACATAATTACTTTAACCTATGAAATTCTAAATTTATAGTTTTAATTGTACATCCCGCGCTTGGTCCTGTCGTCACGTCCTCCCTCTTGATCGAGGTGTTAACCTGAGCCTAACCAAAAATATTCTTATTACAAATTCTATATTTACATTATCCAAAGTTTGTGAACGTGTGTTGTAAACTTACTCTGTAATAGCGACCATAAAATATGCTGATAAATAAAGATAGCTAGATCTCTCCTAGATCGTGTTATCTTCTTGCCTTAGGTCATGCCACTGTTCGCCCTCCTTTACGATTTTGTATCTAATGAATCACTACTTTTGCTGTTGCTATACATTTCAGTAATATATAATCTCTTTTAAATTAAGAAAAAAAAATTGGTGGGTATCTTCATCATAAGCAACTAGTAGAACGATCACAGAATAACAAATAGTATTGTCTATTGTTGATAAAGCCTGTATTTTTGATAACACTTTCAGCTTGAAATTTTTATTTTTAAATAGAGTCGGAAGGTAGTTACCACTACTTGTGTAAATTATTATGTATATGAAAGTCGGTAAAACGGGTGCGTAGACTGCGTGGCGGCAAGAACAAGTTGACGAATGCTTGGTAACACCACAAATTATGCTATGTTTTGCTGTAATATGAAAGTCTTCCATAATGCTCAATAAAGGCTATGGTATTATCTACGGAGGTTTGAAGTTTATTACCAAATTATATAAAAAATATTGTAACACGCCTCTGAACTATTTATGAATTTTTATCATTCGCTGTCCGTCAATCATCATAAAATGTGTTACATTAAAAAAAGGTTATTTTTCTTCAGCATTAAGACTAAGCTGGCATTTAGTGCATGTCAATAAAACAAAGAATTTTGGATTTCGGAAGGACAAGAAGCTTTTAAAGTTTTGTCATATGTGACGATTTTGATGACACTTTTACGATAAGCCACTAATGTTGGTTACATGAGTCATGTTACGATTAATTTTTTTTTAAACTCTCAAATGACATTTTTTTCTATAATAAAATTTTATAACGTAAAATAATTTTAAAACTAATAAGTCTTCTCAGTCATAAATATGCGTATTTACATAATTGTATATGCATATTATATTACATGTCTATCAATAGTACATTTTGGAAACAAAATAGTTGTAATTCATTTTTTATTTAAATTATGTCGTATTCATTACCGTACGTTACGTAAAATCAGTCAGATCGTGTTTGAAAGTGGTTATATTTTAATAGAGTTCAAATATATTTAAACGGTTTATGCCAGAGGCGCAAATGATTATGGGATGCATTAGACAGCTTCACTATTATGTTATTCACTTTTGGTAGAGCTTAATAACTTCACTAGAAAAGATGGATCGGAATTTAATTTCGTGAGCTGTGATAAGAAAATGAAGATTTATTTCTCGTGGTTAGATGTTTAATTGAAACAATTATGTAAAAATGAGAATCATATTTTAATATCAAGCCGGTGATTAATTATATATAATTTTCGGATATGTGCGTTAAATAACATCACATCAAAATAATAGGGATTTTATGGACATGATTTTTCAGTGCATACCGAGACCTTTAGTCACTTTTATCACGTGTTATGACAAGACATAAGACGGCGATAAAATAAATGCGTAGAAAGCTCAGTTTATCATTTACAAACAGTTGAATTGCAGCCAGCATCCCGTCTCATACATGCAATTGTGCAATCACGACACTGCACATTATTTAAGCCGCTTTAATCTCAGGATTAGTGTTAATTAGATATACTGTGGGAGATAAAAGAGGTACAGAGATTTGTTGTTTTTGATTTTAGTTACTGTCTCTACTATAAAAGTATAGAATTATAATACTGAAATCGTTAAAAAAGTCAAATATATATCTTGTCTTGAGCAAACATCGCATTTCTCTACTTATTTGTAGTGAGTATGCGTTTGTGGGTGGGATATTTAATGTTGAGAGGGTTCCGTATATAAAAGAAAAAATAGGTTCCTTATAGGATAATTCCACCTGCCGCTCTCACTATACTACGTTTCTCAGGAACGCGTGGAGGGGAGGTATCATGCTGAAATTAATATCAAATACTTAGACCTCAGATCGCAGTCTCGAAAAAAATGTTCACCAGTTAGCACAATTAAAAAAAAATGGAGATGACAATATATTAGTAGCATGTATAGGTAGTACTCGATGACCTAGAATCATAAAATTTGGCAATAAGCACGGTCTTACGGCACAAGTAAAGGTTATTTTGAATTTATTTACACATAAAAAGCTTATACGGAACCTTTGGTGCGCGAGTGAAGCTCGCACTCCTTCGGTCATTTTAATTTTTAAGCATTTTTTTTGCTACGATGTTGATAAATTTAATATTATTGACTTTGAATATACCTTATTGTAGTAACCTGACTGTTTCAATTCGCCTTGAGAATTCTTGTTAAACTGGTATTTTGGATATGAATATGCGATTCTGCTTTATAAATACCTAAGCCATCCTGGCTTCAAACCGATAAGTTTTGTAAGTCTAAGGTATATTCTATAATTCGTCATTTTACGAACAGCGTCATTTGTATACAAACAGTTGCTGGTTTACAAAAGCCACGGTTGCTGAAAAGCATCCGAAACGTCGGGATAAATAATTTAAACAATATAAATAATAAATCGCGTTTTAATTCGGTATACAGTATTTTATTTAAATATCTAAACCGAAAAAGGTTCCAGAATCGCACCATGTAGATAATTGTATGGTTAAAAAGCCTCAATGAAGCCGTGTCATAGAGGTCAAGTCAAGCCAGGTTCAACGTCTGGTATTACGATGACGTTAATGTCCTGTTAGAAACCTCCCAAAAAATACATATTGTTTAAGTAACTGCAAGAAATGACCCGAAATGTTTTAAGTGATCGTCATGACTAATTTTCTTTGCTTTTTTCTATGCATTGTGCGTTTGTTTCATTCCAATGACCGAACGAATGCATTCTTTCGAGAATTAGGGGCTTAACATTTGAAGCTAACGTGTTCCAAAGCCAAGTTGTTTTATACTTGTACTTATTTAATTTGCTTCTTATTCAAATCTAAATGAAAGAAGTATAATCTAAGTAAGAGAATAAATAAATTATATGAAGTAGGTAGATATTTTTCGCTTTTTCCGGTCTGAAACTCGTAGAGATCTTAAGTCAAATTCTTGTTCGTAGACTATACCGAATATAAATAATAAAATGAATAAAGGATGCTCGCAAACCGGCTCAGTGGCGATATTATCTTAATTTCAACATTAGCGTGGTGATGATTACGACTGAGCACTACGATTAGAGTTCGACTTTCTGCATTGTAAGATGTCGCCAGATTTACATCTCTATTGAATTTGAACAAGCTTATGTAAGCACGGTCCAAGGAATTTATATGTTAGGATTATTCTATTTTTCCTATTAAATTTTAAAGAATAAGTGAAAGTTATGTTTTTACGATCTGTTAAGTGCTTTGACATTGTGATATTTCCACTCAATATTATTAATGCTATTGAGTATTTTTGCAAGCTGATATTATGTTTATTTATGAGCCTTGATCTCCGTATTAATGTTGTCATATTCAACTGCTTTATATGTATAAATTAGGAAAAACAGTAAACTATCAGATCATCGTCAAACGTTGAAAATATTAAAGAATATTGGCAGTCGATACTTTTGATGGTAAAGGCAAAGGTTACGAAATGTACTAGTACTTTCTCTTGGCTCACTGATTGATGTATGTACGTAGGGAGTATGGAGGTTAAGATAACAATGTTACATTTTTACACAAATATTGGTTTTAACAAAATATATCGTATTTGACTAAAGGAGCGTTATGAAAATATCGATCTTTGTAGCTACAACGAAAGATTATTTAATAAACATCAAATATACTTGATTTGATTTTTTTTTTATTATATTGTTCTAAAATCTAAAAGAAAGAATAAATCACTCTCCACAGACTTATGATTTTCCATTCATTTTCATGCATTTTCTCGGATATGTTTGCAATGAAAGTGAAACATTCAAATAATTGGAATCATAGTTTGCTAGGCCATCGATACCTACTTGTAACAGAAATCTCTTAGCTTGTATTTGTTAATCGTAAATACAAGAGCGACTAAAACATTCCATAAAATATCACTCTTAATTAAAATTAAGTGCATAATGTTTATATATTAGGGACAAGCTTTCGAGTCGTAGCAGAAGCATATTAAACAGCCATGACAAACATTGTAGAGATATGAGTTACATTAAATAGACGATTAATAAAAAATATTCGTAAATACAGTATTTGTTTTTGTGGTAGGGCAATAATATTTGAGTCTCGGAAGACGTGTCGGGAGCAATGTTTGCGACGTGTAAATAAAACGCACTTGTCACAGACGGGAGCTACCACTTGTTGCGTGTTTACTTACGTTGATATGCATACCTCCGATTTTAATAACTACCCTTGAAGAATGTTCATATCTCTTTAATTTCCCGTCCTGTTTATGGATATGGGGAACTAATTTGAATGGTATTCTTAGTTCTATTCAGTTTTATCTTCAGATATATTATTTGAGATTTATCAAACAGATAAAAATAAACTAGCTTCAGATTTTTTCAGTTATAATATGATTTACATTGTGTTCATATCCTACTAATAATATTATATTATAGAGGAAAGATTTTTTGTTTGTTTGTTTGTTACGATCTAGCTCAAAAACTACTCGTTCGGTTTTAAAAATTGTTTCACCAATAGAATTATCAGCGAGTAACTTAGGTTATTTTTTTGTGTTAGTACATCTACGTATACATTGCACATTGTTCATAAAATGATACACAAACACACAGAAACGTTTTATAAGTATTTCTGAATCCAAGAATTGAATACGGTTTAATTGATTTAAACATGTTGTGTGTTCCGTTTAAGAACAGTATCCAACTGTTTTCCATTACGACTTAGCATTGGATATGAAACTTAGATGGTTTATGGGAAGTGCAGCTTATTCCCGGGTTAGCTGGAGATGTAATTGATTTTATATTATGGCCGCTTGCCTGCAGGCTGGCTTGCAAATTAATTCCGAGAACAATGCTTATAATTTGAATGGAAAGAGCGTAATGAAATTCTAAATGGGAAAATGTTTGTATTATTTTTGATGTCAACACACAAGATGTCTCTTGTGTTGGCTGCGAATTACTCAATCGATTTTCAAGGCGCTACTTTTGCAGTTTCATTTATCTTACACATATAATTTTGTACGAGCGTAAGGAATGTTAGTTTGTGATGTAATTTCTTATAGTTTGTTGAAAATATGGTGAAATGAGATTGATAGTTGTAATGTGATAATTTAAGAAATACAATTATTCAATAAATTATTTGTAAATGAAGGTATAATAATTATGAGAATTATTATAATCACAATATAAAGAAAAAGTTGTGAACAAAAGCAAGGAGAAAAATTAAAAACGTTTTTTATAGTAATTCAAACAACCGTTATTCGATAGCTTAAATAAAATAGTGAATCCCATATTGGTATTTTTTTAAGCGTGACATTAAAGTTTGACGAACTGGTTTTGCGGACACAATTTTTATATTTATATTTGTAATTTGTTAAATTAGTTTAATCTTGCAGTTTCCCTTATAATATAATATTTGCAATTTACGGTATGAGACTGCTATACCTACTATACCATATAGTAATCTATATATATGTTTAAAATAATGAATTGACGTTTGTTAGTCTCACAAAAACTCAAGATCGGCTGAATAGATTTGCTTAATTTAGGTTTTGAAATATTTATAGAAGTCTTATTATTTTATTAATTAATATTTAAAAAAAACACCATTACATAATTATATTGAAAAATAATTACCTACTTCTATAAAATTTAAAGACCTTTTTAGGTTTCGACTTGTTGAATATTGTATCCGCTATCAGTTCTATGGTAAAATCTAATAACTTTTTCACTGTAAACGTCTGCTCAGTAGGTACGTACCTACCTTGTGTATGGCAAACTGATGATTATGATATCTAGACGGGAGAACTTCGGTAGTTAAAGTTTGCAAACCGGTCAATATTATGATTTATGCTCTTGGACTCTTTTGCGTTCGTTTGCTTCGCGAAGTGCTTCAATGATCTTATACTAGGCAAGTCTCGCATCGCATTGAATACCGCAAGTAGTGCATATTGAAAAGAAACATAGCCCACTAATTTAAAATTTTGAACGCATACCCGAACGGTTCTAAGAAATTACCTAACTGGTAAAAACATATTGTTATTCTTCTTTTATTTTGGTGGCTTTCTTTTACAAAGACAGTTATCTCTTAGTTAATAATAATTTAAGAGATTGTTATGCAAATTAATTAGTACAGTTCGCACAATGTCTAATTTTAATTACGTTCTTTTAAACTCTTTTGTACAAAAGACTTCTTAACTACTATTTCATAACAAATACTAGAAGATGAAACGTTTTTTTAATGATGTTCAGTGTTATATTATTTTAAATGAAAGAATAATGAATATTTTACAATCCTTTATGTATTCTTGGATATGATTTGAATAATAATTAAAAGGCGCCAGTTTCCTTCTATGAATGTAGTAGGACAATTATTTTATTAACATAATAAAATGCTATTATCAAGGTAAAATTACCATGTTTACATCATACCAACAACCGATTCTTTTTAAATAGGATTTATTTAAAAGTTGCTTTGAGCTGAGTTGAGTAATTATTTAAATGAAATGTTTCTGTTACTCGAATTTATTTTAGGATTATTGTATCTACAAATTTGTGATCTGAGTGGATCTAATTTATAATTATTTCGTAAGGAATTCAGAGAGGATGCAATATTCGCACGGAATTCATCTCATTATCAAAACACGAGATACCGTGAGTTGATAAGGTAAAATTATAAAACGTTACCGATTTATGGTTGACACCTCGATGCAGGTTCCTTCAGGTTTGTTTAACTGTCACTGTCACAACACTCACAGTATTTCATTTCACGGTATTAACATCGTATGTAATTCGCGCGTGGTTTTCGCGGAATGTGGTTTGCGCGGGACAGGTGCGTCCGTCGCAGCATCCACGACGAGTGTGACTTGTCGCGAGGAACCGTTCGACCGCGCCCGTGCGTGTACGCACTTCCCCGCTACGAAACTGAAGCCTTCCTCAATACCATTTTCAGTGGTTTTCCATCTCGTTTATATGAGCTTTCACTGTTTAACTGTCATGCCGTGGAAAGTAGGAGCTAAGTAACTATTGAGAGGCTGTTTTGTTGAAGCCTGTAGGCAAATGTTTGATACATTACAAAGTTTCTAGTTTCTATAAAAGTATTGTGGTTTATAATACTTATGAAGATTTAATCTTGCTTTGGGAAATAATGATAATAAATTGTAATGAGAGGCCCACAAAGATGGCCACTGATATTAAAAATTACTGAAAGACATAAGTTACAAGTACAACGTAATCACAAGTAGTGGTCGTAAAGAGACGCTGAATACTCGATGTGAACCGCCCATAAAATATCGGACTCCTCTAATTGAATCCCTTGATTAGATGCTAATTGAAAATATAAGTAATGTTTGTACTTGAATAGTTCAGTGAAACGATGTCATATGTATAAGTCACTCTCATCGCGCTTATGTCATGACCCTTGTATATAATAAGTATTCAAATTATCATCGTTCATCTCAATCAATATTGGTTCTATTGCTACTTTAAGTTACATAAAACTTTCTCTCTTAGATTGAACGTACGTGAGACTGAAGATTTTGCGATCAGCAAAAGTCTGAGTCAATTTCTGAACACACCTGCGCGGATGATTTACGTTACGGCGCGTTCTTGTGCGTAATTAGCGACAAACTGAGGGCATTCCAAGAATTTTCCATTTTCTATAATAAATCTCTTTTTATAGCATCGGGGATACGTTATAGCTTTATTGTATTGATTTAGCATGAATTTTCGTCGTTCCTCATATGTAAATTGTTTGATAAATAGGAGAAAATACTTAATTTATTACTTAGTGTCGAGTTTTATTTATTTTAACCTCGTACATAAATTTATTATTTGTCTATTAAATTTATAGTACAAACACTGTATAGTAGATTAATTTATGAATCATGCTTACATTTGAAGGCACTTATCTTAGCCTACTAGATTTTCGTCATAGGATGATGTTTGCTCTTTTGGTAACTGATAAAGGCTACAGGCTTTTAAAGGTTTAATTATTATTATTATTTACTTATTAAAAGGTTTATTAAAAAGAAACGGTGCATAAATATTTATATATTGCTTTCATTTCCATAACATTACTTACACTCAATAATTATTATCTATTTATGATTCCTTTATCCTTATAACTAACTATATGTAAATACCGAGTACTTGTATAATAAACATAAATCTTAGTAGATACGCCAAGTACAAAGAATACTAATAATAGTCCCAAAGCATGTGAAATTGTCACATGCTATGGAACTAGACTTTTGAGTTTATGACAAAAAGAGAAGAAAAAAATAATTAAAGCAAACTTAAAAGAAAAACATTAAATAGAAATTTAATAGAAAAGAAAGGAAGAAATCGTATTCATATAAAGTAAGTGAAGTGGTGAGTAACACCACCACACATGGTGTGTGAATATTATGCTAATAATATCTTTTAAATAACTCCTACATATCCAAGCTTCATAACTAGGAGTGTTATAACCTTTATATTACTGAGAAAATTTATAAGTAGGGTAAATAACAGGAAGGGCCTTTCATTAATAGTAAATTATCCAGCCGCAAAATTTGGTCGTATAACTTCGAGTGTAGCAATTAACGTTTTCGATGACCGCAGCCCGTGTGCAGTGCCAACCAGCGAGGCAACTGGTTTTGTGGGTTTTATTTCGTCGGGACCCACTACTAGGTATGATCGGTTATGCTCTTTCCAGCAAAAAATTAACTTGCATCTGTCTGCCAATGTCCCCCCGAGGTCATAGCGTACACTTCAACATAAATTTCAATACATCAATTTACAATCGCTTTAATTACGACCTTATGAATATTTAAATTTTTATCTTGTTAACTATAAATACTCAATTAATTCTCGTATGCAACGCAATCCGGTAGAATTAAAAAGATATATTAAGAACTATTTTTATCACGGATTATTTACATAGGTACTTTTAATTTATGTTGCTCAATCTTTTCATAAGACTGCAGACCAGAATACATAATAGTAGGTAGTGATAAGAAACTGGCGCCGCTTAATGATTTATCAAAATAAACTTTAAAGCTTTTGGAATGTTATTAAGATTTCCTGCTGTCCTAGCTAATGTCGTGGCTAAACAAATAATATAGTGTCTTATGTTCTAGGTAGGAGTTTTTATGAATACATACTAGTATTGTAAATAGGTAATTAACTATCGTTCTGTTATATTTTTACATAACAGAACGATAGTTAATTCGTTTACATTTTGATAACATTTTGGTGTTACTTATAACATAAACCTTGAGGAAAGGACCTTTTATCCTTTGAAAACATTTCAATTTTTCCTTTCGAACGAAGCCATGGTAGAACAATAGTAGGTACAAATCATTGTATCTTATAAATGCCTAATGGCCGGAAACATAAAAATATATTAAGATTTAGCAAGCAGCTAATAAGGATTTCTATTGACCGAATAACGAAATACATCTTGTTTTTATTTCACTCTGGATTTAAGCATTGAATGTGTGTCAAATGCACGCGTGCGTAGCGAACCAATTAAAATTTAGGGAGACTGAATATTGGCGTCCGCGAATATGTATTAATCCTGTATGATATATTGGTCTGTCAGGAAGCCACTTGGCGATGATTGTCTGGTTTGTGTGAATGACCAATCAGCGATAAATCAATTTAGCTAAACGATCCTAATTTACAGACCCCTGTGTTACACTCTAGGAAACTTTAACTCGCGTTGATGATTGCTAAACTTACTTAAATTTTTATTGAGAAATTGTCATACACTGCACTATCAGCATTCATATAATATGTGAGTTTTCTTAAAAATAAAACATTGTGAGAGTTGTTTTTTGAGACCTTCGATCCTTGTGCTGACCAATACAGAAATGTTAAGTTTCTTAATTTATAGATCGTTTATGCGGTTATAATTAAAATAACAAAGTGTTCAATAAAATTTTGATGGAAATTAAGCAGACGAAAGTAAGCAAAGCTAACGCATACTTTCATATTCTTAAATTAATTATTTTTGTTGTCTACAAAAGATCTCATATAATTAATGTCAAATATTTTATTCAATTGCAGCAAATTGAAAGCGCTCGTTAAAGGGCCATTTGTATCAATAGACGCCTGATTATAGATCGTATCTCTGCCGGTATCAAGATTTCCCGTCATTTGCAAATTCACGTTATATCGTATTCAAGTTATTCTAATTGCACGAAATTACGTCACTTGTAGGATAAAATGTTATCCTCGAGCCTAGCCTTGTCCATTAAGCTTTAGTTATATCCATGTAAAAAAAACACCAGCATTCCTTAAGTCTTCTTCTTCCTGCCCTTTTTTATGCCAGTGCCATATGCCAGTATGTTCTCTTTTTTCCATTCTGTTCTTTCACTCGCCATATCATCAGTCACACCTCTCAAACACATATCATTCTTCACCAGTATTCCTTAAGTATTTTATATTATTCTTTATAATATTTAAGAATGAGCTATTTCTATATTATTATGAATGAGAAAGTCCGTCTGTCTATCTGTGTCGACACCCCCTTTTTATGAAATTTTGGAAGGATTCATTTTAAACATTAATTATATTATAATTTAAATAGATAAATTATATTATAATTTAAAAAGACATTTTACTTTTCAACGCGGTAGTAATAAATCGGAGTGCAAGATTTTCAAAGATGAAAGCATCCAAAATTATGCTGCAATTTGCAAGCTCACTTTAGTTTATATAATATTAAATTTAACTCACTTTTCACTTTATAGTAGTCTTCTGCTACTATATCATGTTTTATGGCTGCTATAAAGTACATTTCCCGATTGATATTGCACTTGGTTTTATGTTTGTACGTACAAAGTTTCATACACCACACAAACTTGCGGTATGTATTACTTGAGTCGAGTAATTAGTTTTATACTCTTTTAGTGACTTAGGAATCCATAATTCCAAAAGGAATATCATAAATGTGAGTAACTGTCTGCCTATCTATCCGTTACAGGGCCAAATCGATAAACCAATTTTGATAAAAAATTGTATGAATATAGCTCGAGGCTTTGGCATGGTTTTGAACGGGCTTCCTATAATCTAATCAAATATTGAAGATTTCTTACACTAAGATCAAATAACTTACCATTCAGAGGGACATAGTCAAAGCACGTCTGTAATTTGTATGTTTAGATGTAAACCGGCCAAGGTTTGATACATTATTGAAGCTAAGTTACAACCCGACGCGACTTAATTACTATCTGTGTATTTAAAAAAGACTTGCTCTATCATTGTGTATGTTGCGTCGCTTAAAAAGTATATGAATAGCGAACAGACAGAATACATAATATATACATATATATTATATATTGTTGATTTTTGCCGCATCTTAAAGGAAGGATGTCCAAGGTGGATATTATAGGATAACAATCGGACACTTACTGTAAAAAATATTAAGCTTGTCTAATAATTTAAAAAATTACAATAATTTATGCTGCATTTTTTGATATTCGCCAAAAATTTAAACCTGCAGCGTTCTACTCGTAATCCTAATCTTGTTGAGCTAGAATCATAAAGGGAAGAAGCTAGGTTTCACACTCGGATTTCATTATTTTTTGTTAAATATACACACGTCACATGAACAGTTTGTATGGATCCCTCGTACTTATCCTATTTTGATTGTTACGATCGCGATGGCTTATATTTTTGTAAGACTTACTTAAGATCCTATATCCCCTAAATGGGGCAGATGGCATCCAGAGCGTTCCGCCAGCCTGCTCTGTCTTGAGCAATCCTTTTCATTTCGCTCCAAGTCTTCCCAATGGCCTTCGCCTCTGCAATGACAGTCCGTCGCCAAGTCTGTTTAGGATGACACTTTCGTCATATCATTTCTTTTTTATGTCAGATATCGACAGAGTAGCATGAGGTTCAGTTGATGGTAGGTGATACCTCAGCCACAGAACATCAGTCAAGGATGCGCTGTCGACCTATTTTTTTTACTTCGAGCATTCGGAAAATCCATAGACTGAAACCGAATCGCGCAATATGCACTTCACGCTTTTTCCATCTATGATTGTATCAGTGTCAATATATTATAATATAGATATATATAACCAAAGGTCCGTATATCATTATCAATTTTTGTGATATTCTGCGAACGGCAGGAAAATATAAATTATAGTTTGAAGACAGTCTATTAAGATGTGTCACCACATGATCGATGCTTTTCGATAATGTTATTATGCGAAATTGTAATATCTTGTTATAAAATAGTATGTAGATATTGCTATAGTTTACTCAATGCAAATTGTCAGTTTTTGTCCATTGCTTCTCGTACCTCTATTACACATCATTAATAACGGAATTTTAAACTCGATTTTGTTTATTCTTATATTTCGAGGAACTGTGATTCACCGCGGTTCTCGCAAAAGCATCAAAATATTAAGATGGAATCAAAATTATTATTATTTTTTAAACAATTATTTGTAAGTACCTGACCCATACCCACTTCGCTGGGCAAATATTTTAATAAATTTTTCGTCTAAATATCACCATATATACTTTTTTATTTTACTTATAACAAAAGTCTGAAATTGAAGTCTTTAAACAAAAATCTATATTTTATATTTATACACAATAGATGTTTTTTTAGGGTTCCGTACTCTGTACCAAAAACGGAACCCGTACAGGATCACTTCATTGTCCGTCTGTCTACCTGTCTGTCTGTCCGTCTGTCTCTCAAGACTCTATTTTTCAGGAGGTATCAAGTTGAAATCAGTATCAATTGCTCTTAGATCGGCAATTCCTTGCAGCATTAATCAATCGTCTAAGTCGACGCAATCAAAAGATACGGCCTTTTATGGCAAAATTGATTTGACAAATATTGTTATTTTAAATATTGTCATTAAAAATATTATTTATTATAAACAAATATATATGAATAATGTAGCTTTCCAATGGTCAAAGAATTTTCAAAATCGGTTCAGTAGTTCCAGGGATTAGTCAAAAACAAACTACTTCTTTATAATAATATTAGTATTGAACTATAGCTTGTTGCTTAGTACCTTGATCTCAAGAGTTCATTCGTTCATCTAGATTTATTGTAATAATAAATTACATTTAATTGATATCAGCACAGTCTAATCCCCATATTAGGACATATGAATTGTTGGTCCAATGTCATGAACTGTATAAGTTATCTCCGTAATTTTACTCGTTTTATTAAGTGCTGCTGAGATAAATACCAAGTCCAATTAGATCAGTTATTTGATATGCTATTTATCACCGTCAATTATTCAAGATATTATGTGTGTTTGATACTTATAAATTCCTAGTATAGGTTTAGAAGTAGAAGTTCAATCTTTCAAAACTATGTTCTTTAAGTATTATTTATCACTGTGACAAATTTATTACTTTTTTCTTGTACCTATTCACTAATTATCTACTATATGCTTATGTTAAAACTATATGTATACCACCTACTGTTAGCTTATCATCTAAAAGCACACTTTAGCCAGTACAGGTTGCCTGGAAGAAATCGCTTTTAAGCGATAAGGCCGCCTATTGCTTTTTATATTATTTATATTCATATTATATCTGATTTTTTGTGGTGTGCAATAAAGTTATATTTCATTTCATTTCATTTTATATCTACGCGATGCCGATACTGACCCGCATCGGCTGTGATCGCTGACCGCACAAGTTCCGCTATTAAAGTTCTTTGTTACCTTGTCTGTGGTTTGTGGTTGGACCTAGAACTCGGCTAGAGCGAAGCTTTTGACCCTCATTGAATGGCGGCTATGAAACCATATCATCGTTTTTATAAAAGAAATTAAACTGTCGTTTCGTGGTGTGATATCATATTATTTAGATACGAACTTTTACCTCTTCGTCCGTCGTTTGAAGATGTATCAATAACAATTTTTCCCAACGTTAGTGTATTGGGAACATTAAACAGGAGAATAGTGAAATTTCGCTTGGGACATGAATTGACATCCGTAGATGCAAAAGCTATGAAGTGCAGATTACGCATTTCGGTTTCTGTCTATATACTTCCTAATGCTTGAATAGGTAGTGCATTATTGAAGTCCATTGGGTGACGTATTTTACCATCAACTGACTGTTAATTAGTATAGAAAATAAGTAAAGCTATGTCCTTATTGCGTCTTTGGGATTACTATCCTGAATCAGATGTAAAAATACTCGTGTATTAAACTATTAAGGAAGCCTGGAAGAGATAAACAAGTCTTGGACTTTGTAACGGGTACGTTTCCATATTAAAAGTATACTTTTTAAAATATAGTGTATAATGTATTAATAATAATATAACGACTATTATGTCTTTATTTTATCATTCCCATTAACAGGAACTGCTACTAGTACACTTTTTGCATTAACGGATAATAAAATTGTAGCTGACTTTGAGTAATCACATAAACTGGGCGCTATTATGTGTGATCTCCAACAGCTCATTTAAGTAGAATGCGATTAGATTGAGGGACATTAAAAAATAATGGCTCTTCACATCGCGCGCCATTACCCAGGCCATGTTGCCTCTAACACCAGTTGCAGTTTGAACTGCGTGCTTACAAATGTAGGTACTGTAGAGAATGATAAAAATGAATAAACGTGCTTTATATTGCATTCAGAGGGCCTAGCACGTCCAACTTGCATGAAAGTTTTTGTATCGTCCATCTCTCATTTGTATGCAATTACCAATAATATCTCATATTTGTCCCGCAATGCTATTTTCATATTTGAATCTGTCTGTGTTCGAAATTGAAATACTTTATATTTTTGCATTATTTATAGTTTATACTAATGGGCACCTAGATGGTAGTGTATGTACCTATGACTTATTATACACGCTTTTGGAATGTTTTGTTATTCCCTCATATATTTTTGTTGGTAATAAAATGAACCTTGGAACACACAACCTGAAGTCAATTTCGAATTATACCTATTGAAGAACAAGTCAAGATTACATTATCGATTAGACTTCAAATCTCATACACTCAAATTTAGTTGGACGCTTACAATTGGTGAGAGTTTATAGATAGCCATAAAAATATATTCATATTTAAATATATGTAATATTGTGGCCGCAATAATTTTATCGCTTGTTGGATTGAGCCCACGTCTGCGTGTAAAAGCGCATAAGATTTGCATTTTTGTCAAAGGTATTATAGCTACACCTGCCGGCCTAGCATGACCGCCACGAGATATGTCGCGGACGAGAGACGACAAACTAAGATGTAAGATATCTCGATATATTATATCTAGACAACGACAATTTTGATAGGAAAGATATCTCGATCGACAAATATATCTATTTTTGATATTAAAAGTCGAGTTTTAAGTGTAATTATCATGTTTGACCTGGAAGAAATAAAGAGATAGTCGATTAAAACACGAGAAAACGGTCGACAACATTTTGTCGCGGTTGTCATGCTTAGTGGCATTACCTTACATTTAAAACGGATAGGCGTAGAATAAGCGTTCACTGTGATCGTTATACAATGTATTAGGAATTTGCTCAACCAGGATTATGAATAACGAACGTGACTTCTGAATGAAGAATAATCATTGGCCCAAATATGTGTTTGAAATTACCCTATTTATCGAAAACTTGTGTTTGCTATTGAGTAAAGTTCGCTGTATCTATACGTTATCCGATATGATTTTATTTTCTCAATTTAAGCTGTCATTTTTGGAATCACTGATGAAATGCGTAGTATGAGCATTAAATAGGAGACGCTAGGTGATTCAGAAGACGGGCGGTGAGCTTTGAGATCCGTTCAAGCGTAGACTACCTTTACAGCTGTGCCTGTGACCGCAAACATTGATCCAGGCATGCAAACTTGTTTTGGAAGATCATATATGTTAGTCGGCGATGTTCATTTAGCGTTGCGGAATCAATAATGAGGCCTATATAATAAGGAATTGTTGAAAATTTTCATAATTCAATATTCATCATACTGGCAAATATAAAATTATAGTTTCGTGTAAAGTTTTGAAATACCCTACAACATTTAAATAAACATACTGAGCTAAATCCATTTTCCAATGCCAAACTATGAGTTAGCGTATCCTCGTAATAATTTTAATATCTATGTATAAATTCCAACAACAATAAGTTTAGCTCTGAATCATTTCTGAGGATTTTAATGCAAATGTATGACATAACAATTATTATTATTTAATAATAATCTTTGAAAAAGAATCTCTCTCTCTCTCTTAGCATTTGTATGGTAAATTAAAGTAACATAGAAAAACGGATTAAAACTCAATGTCCTTATAATTCATCCAGTCGTTTCGAGTGCCTTACAAAAACAGTGCTCACGGATAGTACACTAGCGAATTAATACTTTACTAATAATAGTAAATTATATATTTTAACACATTGCATATGAAAAAAAGTTGAGTTAAAAAAGCTCAACTTTGTTTCATAATCTGCCGAAATATCTACTGCTGCAAATAAACTAAATCACCACACTTATCGCTTAAATAGGTCTTGCATGATCATAAAATTTGAACTAACATAAATACTATAATAACACGCTTATTAGTCATACGAAATAAACATTTTCGGCCAGAGATACATAGGATTTTGACTGGGTTTCTTGAACAGATGTTTGAAAGTCTAGATTTATGATTAATCTATTCTCAATCATCGTAGGATGTTATATTAAGGTCATGCGTGATTCATTAATTAAAAATAAGTTGCGACGATATTTTTATACAATTTAGCTCCTTACTTTCACTATGGAATACTTGGTACACAAATTGTGTCTAATGTGATGTTACATGTTTCAAGTTAAATATTTAGATGCGGTAATTTAATACGGGCATTAAAAGGAATGCATTACTTTTGCGTGTCGTCATTCGGTGTATAGTGCATCGAATAGACACGATTCCTAGAATACGTCGTTGCAGACTTGATGACGACGCGACGTTACAGCCAGGTGCGACCACGATCCCTATGTTGCATGATTGCACATATGCATTTCACCGCATTCACAATTGTATCGCACTCGTACATAAATAAACATATCTGCTGACACTTCAATGCGTCTTGAGTCTTAGACTAAATATTTGATGCGTCGATGATTGCTAAATGGCCTATTGACTATGTAAATGTGGTAAAATATTGTGACAAAATCTAATTTCAACTCTTTGTCTCAATAACAGTTCATTTTGATTTTCAATAACGTATTTAACATGGAATCCTAATATTTCAAAAATTCAAAAACTTTCTCAGTAAAGCTAACTTTTTTTCAGTGAATGATGGAATAGCGTGTACATTACGCTGTGTTTGAGATTCTTAGTCTAAGTAAGCTGTGTTAGAGAGTTAACAATTTGTTTGAAATTGCTACAAAATACAAAATCAGTGTAATTTCGACCGAGCTATCATCGCGCCGCTATGCATAGGAATTATCGCGTAAATTACAGTGAGTTGCGGAGACGTGATCTTCCTCCAGCTACAAAAGTGCCAATAGCAAATTGAGATGCGGCCACGGTCAGCGTGTAAGATATTTTTTATGTTAGATATCGACAGACGAGCATGAGGTTCACTTGATGGTAGGTGATACCTCGGCCACAGAACATCAGTCAATGATGCGCTGTCGACCTAATTTTTACTTCGAGCATTCGGGAATCCATAGACTGAAACCGAAACGCGCAATGTGCATTTCACGGTTTTTCCATCTATGAACGTTGGCTCGTTACTCGGAATTTTGATATCCCGATCAATGCCCGAAGTTACCAGACATGCTTACAGAAAATTCGAACCCACGACCCATCGATGCGCACGGCAGGTTTTCTACCGAACGCGCCAACGAGCCTGTCAAAAATATTTTGATTGATTTATGATTTTTTTTCCTAAGAAATTCAGAAGTATTAGAAATTTAAAATAACTGGGTTATTTTATTATAATCCCTATACTTAAGTTACGTTTATATCCTCTTGGGAGAGCTTCTAATAGCTAATGTTATGCATATTGAAGTCATGATAAACGGTAAGGAATAAATTAGGAAAGATTAAAGTAACATAGGATGATTCTGTTGTGGGACCGTTATGTTTTATTACATATCGGACAAATGTCAAAGGAAGATAAACCAAATTAATTTCACAGTCACTACTTGGAACATTTCCAATAGACACACCGAGTGATTATCCTGAGCGGTTAAAACTCATTTATTAACTGATTACGTATTAATACTTCTTGGTGTCCACTGTCCATTGTTAAGTTCTTTTATTCACGATATTGTTACATCTTTTAGAATAAAGTTGCTTGCTTCTGTTCCATTTCTAAATTCCCAGATTCTATACTAACAAGGGGAGTGTCAAACTTGGGAATCACGGATTCCCATCACTTTTATATATGTATATTGTAGGGAGGGTCCCCTCAATAAATATATAAAGCGGAAAGACTAGATAGGAGTAACTCAACCGGGACTTGAACAACCGTCCGATCGCTCAGTAAGCAAGAGCGTTTCCACTACGCCACGGAACCATTGCTGCAACCGGTAAAAAGGTTCCTTTTACAAGTTACATATAGAACTTTAAGTTGAAATTTCTCAATAATAAAAACGAATGGCGTCTTGCCGATTTATATATTTATTGAGGGGACCCTGCCCTACAATATATATAAAAGTGATGGGAATCTATGATTCCCAAGTTTGACACTCCCCTTTTAAGTTGTAACGAAGAAAAGCGTATACCGCGAATGCACTGTCTAGTATGGATAGTACAAGAAAAGTCGAAAGCGACATCCCGCCGTGACTTTGTCCACATGCTCTGACAACCCGTTATGCGCATGGGTGGTAATGTTTCTCAAACGCTCTATTGTCTATCCTCATTAAAGCATTAACAAATACAAGACACTTTCAATTCGTTTAAATGTAGATTGTCTTGAATTTGAAATTTTCTCTGATGTTGTGCTGGTTTAGCAAATTGTAGCAATTGCACAAGCGACATGTGTTTTGAGCCCGGTTCACCATGTGGGTTTTGAGCCCAGGTCTTAAATTGGTTGATGCTGGCTATTGATTTTTGATTTAATTCCATTTATTGGTTATTAGTGTGAACTTACATACTCGTAGTTGTGATCCTCTACTATTCTTTTTTTTACGTTTTTCCTCATATAACTTATTTTGCGAATTCTCCAAGTCGAATACTTTTTTCTATTATCACTCATTTTAAATCAAACAATATTTTTTTTTCATAAATATGAAATAAGAAATTAATATCAACAAAGTTGTGGCGTCAGAAGAATCTTCGCAAAACAAAATAATATTGAAAATGACGCAGCAAATTCAGCGCGCGAGTGGTGCGCTGTACCACCGCCTCTTCACCCCGCGCCCCGCCGCCGCTAAAACAACTTTCTAAAATACTTGGTCGCCGCGGCGGGGACACTGCGCGGCTAGATCTCACGGCGAATGCATGTCATATCTTTTGCTCTGTACTCTGTTTAATGTGCTCGTAAATTCGTATTTAATAATTAATTTTTATATCAAATAATATTGTAAAATCGTAAATACAGTTGTTATAATATGTGGATTAGTTTTTGATTTGATATACCCAGTAGGCTATCCACATAATTGGTGACCCCCGACGTTCGAGAACATTCGAGAACAAGATGGCGCAAGAAGCTTCTACAGACAATGAAGTTAACAAAGTTGGAGTGCGGCTACCTCCGTTTTGGCCAGATGATCCCGCATTATGGTTTGCTCAGATTGAAGGACAATTTTATTTAGCCGGAATAACATCGGATACGACGAAGTTTTACCACATATCGTCTCAACTGGAACAGCGATTTGCGCAGGAGGTAAAAGATATTATTAAAAGTCCTCCCTCGGAAAACAAGTACCTCAAATTGAAGACCGAGTTAATAAAAAGGCTTACAGCTTCTCAAGAAAAGCGTATCCAGCAGCTTTTAGCTCAAGAGGAATTGGGAGATAGGAAGCCGTCTCAATTTTTGAGACATTTACAGAACTTGGCAGGTCCAGCAGTTCCAGAGGAATTTCTACGGACATTATGGACAGGTCGGTTACCATTAAATATTCAAACAATAATAGCTTCACAAAAAAGTCTCAGTTTAGAAGCAATTGCTGATTTGGCAGATTCTGTTCACGATATTGTACAACCCTCCCAACAAGTTTGCACTTTAAATAATAATATTAAAAATAATGAAATTTCAGAATTGAGTAAACAATTAGAAAGTTTAACGAAAGAAGTAGCTTCATTGAAAAGTAAATTCCATAAACCACGGCCACGTACCCCATCACGTGACAATAATCACCGTCACAGATCTAGATCGAGATCGAGGTCTCGAAATTTAGATTTTTGTTGGTATCATCAGAGATTTAGAAATCGAGCACATGCATTAAGCCATGCAATTATAATTCACAGTCGGAAAACGGCATGAGCAGCCGGAATTAGCGGCAACCGACTGCCAAATTTCACCAGGCCGCATTTTTATAGTGGATAAAATAACTAAAATGAAATTTCTTATTGATACAGGTTCTGATTTATGTGTTTATCCACGCAGAGCATTGAGAGAGCATCGAACGAAGACTGACTACCAGCTGTTTGCAGCTAATGGCTCAATAATCACTACTTATGGTTGGGTTCAGATTCATATTAATTTAGGATTGCGACGTGATTTTAAATGGAGATTTGTAGTTGCCGACATTTCTAAACCGATAATTGGTGTTGATTTTCTTTCTTTTTATAATCTGTTAGTAGATTGTCGTCAGCAACGCCTTATTGACGGATTGACATCACTCGCAGTTTCAACATCAATTGAAAAGGCATCTGAAAGTGACGTGACTTCTATCAAGGTAATTTCTGGAGATTCTATTTACCATCAAATCTTACGTCGGTATCCAGATATAACGCGCCCAGCAGGTACTTATAAGGAGCCAAAGCATAATACCGTGCATCATATTCGGACAACACCAGGTCCGCCAGTTTCATCTCGACCTCGTAGACTTCCTCCTGATCGATTGAAGGTTGCACAGAAGGAGTTTGAAGATATGCTACAAGCTGGAATAGCACGCAGGTCAGATAGTCCATGGTCTTCTCCTCTTCATTTAGCTCCCAAGAAGGATAACAGCTGGAGACCTTGTGGTGACTACAGAGCTTTGAACGCGAGAACATTGCCCGACTGCTATCCAATCAGGCATATCCAAGATTTTACACATTTGATAGCAGGTAGCACAATCTTTTCAAAAATCGATTTGGTACGAGCGTACAATCAGATACCGGTTTTTAAAGACGATATACCGAAGACTGCTATTACTACACCGTTTGGATTATTTGAATTTTCATATATGACATTTGGTCTTCGAAATGCAGCGCAAACATTTCAGCGTTTTATTGACGAAATGCTCAAAGGATTTCATTTTTGTTATGGATACTTAGATGACATTTTAGTATTTTCTCAGAACTATGATGAGCACCTGGATCACCTGCATCAATTGTTCCAGAGACTATCAGATTATGGCATCTTAATAAATTCCGCTAAGTGTGAGTTTGGTGTATCTAATATAACTTTTCTGGGTCATAAGGTTTCATCAACTGGAATATGTCCGGTGCAAGAGAAAGTACAGGCAGTGATGGACTTTCCAGTTCCGAAGAATATTCAAGAACTACGTCGATTTCTGGGTATGTTTAACTTTTATAGACGTTTTATCCCAGGCGCATCATCTATCCAAGCTCCACTCAGTTTAGCTCTTGCCGGACCCAAAAAGAAAAGCAAACAAGCTATTGAGATGAGCCCAGTTGAAATGGAATCTTTTAACGCATGTAAGTTGGCTCTTTCTAAAGCGACCACGCTAGCACATCCTAGAACTGATTGTGATATCGCAATTCATACGGATGCATCAGACAATGCGATTGGGGCTGTTTTACAACAACGTGTGAATGACACCTGGCAACCTTTAGCTTTCTTCTCACGTAAACTTAAGCCATGTCAAGTTAAGTATAGCCCATATGATCGAGAGCTTTTAGCTATTTATGATGCTATTCGATATTTTCGTCATATGCTAGAAGCAAGAGTTTTTGCCGTTTATACAGATCATAAACCACTTACATATGTTTTTAATTCAAATCGAGATAAATGCTCACCTCGTCAGTTTCGCTATTTAGATTTTATATCTCAATTCACTACTGATATCAGGTACGTGGCCGGTACAGATAATGTGGTAGCCGACGCACTGTCTAGAATAAATGAGATCGCAGATGTAATTAATTTTGAAGAGCTTGCACGAACTCAGGTTACAGATACTGAGCTGCAAGAACTTTTAAAGAAAGAAACGTCACTTAAATTAGAAAAAGTAAATTTACCAAATTCTTCAAGTTACATTTATTGTGACGTATCAATGGCAAACTCGAGACCTTTTATAACTAAGAATTTACGAGAGCAAGTTTTTAATTATTTTCATGGATTTAGTCATCCTGGAGCCAGGGCAAGCATTAAATTGATTTCCCAAAGATTTGTTTGGCCTGGAATGAAAAGAGATTGTCGCCGCATGGCAAATTCATGCACAGAATGCCAACGTAACAAAGTCTTCCGCCATACTTCCTCTCCTTTAACTCCTTTTTCAAGCCCAACTCAACGTTTTTCCCACGTCCACATGGACATCGTGGGCCCGTTACCTTATTCTTCTGGTTTCAGATATTGTCTCACGATCATCGATCGCTTTACACGTTGGCCTGAGGCAATTCCTTTACCAGACATCTCGGCAGAAACGTGTGCCCGAGCTTTCATCTCCGGCTGGGTTGCACGCTTTGGCTGCCCTGAGAAGATTACGACAGACAGAGGCAGGCAGTTTGAGTCCCACCTGTTTCACAACATCGCTGCCCTGCTAGGCGCAGTGCATCGCCCAACTACAGCCTACCATCCAGCAAGTAACGAATGAAGTTCAAATTAATAACAGCAAGTCGTCAGCAGCAGAGCCAATCAAGACAAGAAGTGGTCGTGTGGTTCGTTTTCCTGACTACTATCGACCGTAGCTGGCTCCGGTCTCGGTGGGGGAGTAGTGTGGCGTCAGAAGAATCTTCGCAAAACAAAATAATATTGAAAATGACGCAGCAAATTCAGCGCGCGAGTGGTGCGCTGTACCACCGCCTCTTCACCCCGCGCCCCGCCGCCGCTAAAACAACTTTCTAAAATACTTGGTCGCCGCGGCGGGGACACTGCGCGGCTAGATCTCACGGCGAATGCATGTCATATCTTTTGCTCTGTACTCTGTTTAATGTGCTCGTAAATTCGTATTTAATAATTAATTTTTATATCAAATAATATTGTAAAATCGTAAATACAGTTGTTATAATATGTGGATTAGTTTTTGATTTGATATACCCAGTAGGCTATCCACAAAGTTATTTTTTGCTTAATTTTTGGTTGAAATGTAGATAAACAAACGCACTTTAACATTTAATTTATTAAATATAAGTAATACTATTAACATTATTATGAGGTAATATTTTAATGTAGATATTATCTGGAACTGTCTAGTGAGCTCGTTAAAAAATAAAAACCGTCCCGAGAAAGATTTGAAAATTCGGCTGGTAATAGAAATACTCAGATGTACGTACCGTAAGAAATTATTCATTCTTTCTTCAAAGGAATAATGTTTAGTAAAGATGCAAGTTATTAACCTCTAGTTCGCTTACTGAGAACAGTTAGTGCCGTAAGGTGTTTGCATACCGAGTGACAATGAGTGAAAAGGCGAAGGACAATCGTGCCTCAGCTGCGTTCACCGCGAGCACATGTAAATATAATGAGCCGTATTATTCTAGTCAGTACTGAGAACAATATAGGGCGCGGCAAGACCGATTAAACAACGATCTTTCTTGTCTATAATCTACTTTTTGAAGTGTACCTTTCACTATTCAAAAAATATTAAATATTTGTAAGTAAACGTTTAATCGACTGTAACTAAATCCTTTGAACCGTTATGCTTCCAGATCAATTCTATAAGTATCATTACATAAATCAATTATGATTTCATTAGTGTAGGCGACATGTGTGGTCTCGTTAAAAATACCGAGAGAGAAGAGTCCAGAATAGACTAGTTACTAAAATGTGACACCTTGTAGAGGTTATTCAAATTAGTTTCAAATTTCATCTCGCATCCCGAATGTCGACACAGAAAGGTGATTTATTGTTATTACACGTATTGATTGAAATTGTATCCCGTTCTTGCGCGAAGACAACAGCTTGCCTGAGGCGGCACGTGCGATAGATATTCAAATCGTTTGTGTATCTGAGATGAGCACACTGATAGACCGCGGTGAATCAATCTTTCCAACTCGGACGTTATCTACAATCACTGCCCACATCGAGTCACGAGAAAAGGGCATTCTCCAATCACTCAGCATGTCGAGCCCTCAACTCTCCCACTGAAAAATATTCAATTAGGCTTTATTTATTTATTAGATGAGATGGTAATTAGATCGCGTCAAGTCATCAACGATAAATCGTTTTCGAGTCCTATTGTTGTTAAATGTTCATTCGAGGTGATTCCAAGTATTTTTGACGGGCTCGTTGGCGTGTTCGGTAGAACACCTGCCGTGCGCATCGATGTGTCGTGGGTTTGAAGCCCACAGGGATGACGTCTGGTAACTTCGAGCATAAATCGGGTGGGAGGAATATTGAAATTCCGACCGGGTAACGAACCACCGTTCATAGGAAAAATCATGAAGTGCATATTGCGCGTTTCAGTTTCAGTATAGGTATGGATTTCCGAATGCTCGAAGTAAAAAATAGGTTGACAGCGCAGCATTGACTGATTTTCTGTGGCTGAGGTATCACCTTCCATCAAGTGAACCTCATGTTCGTTTGTCGATATCTTCAAAAAAAAGTGCAATCGAATAATAACAAATGAACAACAAAGAGCAATGGTTCCAATATTCTGCGTCTATAAATATTAAATTTATTGTTTTACAGTGGATTGGGATAGGATTTAGTATGAATAAACTCAACTTGTGAACTTAGTTATTCATCGTTAAAAGAGACGCCCACTGTTAAATTAAGACGATAATGATCATAAAATCGGCGTAGGCAGTTTTTATTATTTCATAGGTCCATCTTTAATATTCACCTATTTTTCTATGCTAATGAAGTGTAGGAACTTAATAAACAAAAAACTTGGACTTGGTGAATGTTTTTTTTTCTCATTCACTCTTAAACTCATCAGCATGAGTTTCTATAGATAAAGAATTAGATTTTCAAAGAACTATGGAATTATTTTATATATAATTTCATGAAAAGTTCTACTTCTTACTAATATTATAAATGCGAAAGTTTGTGAGGATGGATGGATGGATGTTTGTTACTCTTTCACGCAAAAACTACCGAACAAATTTTGATGAAACTTTACAGTGATATACCTTATATTATATCAGAATAACACATAGGCTACAATTTATAAACAGTTTTTATATATTGGCCATAATATAACGATAAATATCAAGTAACTCGGAAAAAATACTGCCTTCTGAGGGCTTTCTTGGCGTGCGCTGCCTAAACCGTTGGAGTTACAAGAATATAATATATCATGGGATTGTTTGTTTTAAATAGTTCTAAATAAAAGTCCGCGATAGCATTTTATGTGGAAGCCAATATACCCTAAACTATGAGCCATAAATACATTTACATTTGATTCATTTTTTCCAATTGCAATTTTTAGAGTATTTAGATAATTCTTATCAAAATTGATACATTTTTCGCTTTCAGTATTTAATATAGATGAACTTTGTCTTTTACACTAAGTAATTTGGACGAACGGTTTAAAAAATATCACGATATTATTGACTTGAGTGCAGCGCCATTAAGCGGAGAATGATGAAAAAACAGCTCAGTTCAAAATTAAGCTACCCTTAGTACTAATTCTACGCAGACGAAGTCGCGGGCAGAAGCTAGTATTACATTATTTAAATGTAATACGTAGCACTTTTCTGTTATAGGTTGCTAGTTGGCGCAATGGAGAACTTGCCAATCCCAGTTTTAGGTATTTAGTGTTCACTTTCCGCACGTAACAAATGCTATTATTTATTATTCTTTTAATTATTTTAATGTTTAAAATCCGAAAAATCGTATTACGAATGTTGTTGTATATTGTTTCTTAAATAATTAGTTTTCAAGACTGTTTTAAGTTATCGTGATGTTTCCCTAGAGCTTCGCTGGATTTCGTGAGTTCACATTGAATTGTAATTATTAGTACCGGCGTCTAACGACTATCATTACATCACACATAACATATCGATTAAATGATTCCCTGTTTGCTTGTACAAGTGAAACCGAGTTAGGTAATTTGTTTCTCAATCGAATCTTTGTAATGATTAGAATGCCCTGAATTTAAGTCATTAAGGTTTAGCATTTGGTGCTTTCAATAGCTTCCGAGTTAAGAAATAAGAGTAATAACAATCTTTTGCCTTCGACTTCAAGGAAGATAGTCTTCTATACTTTCAGCTGGACACGTTGATAACTATTTTTTTTAATACTTAAGTGTATGGATATTCTATAAAAGGTATCTACCGTCAAGATTTCTAGTTTTAAACTAGATTAGGTCTTGCGTTATTTCACTTAGGTATATATGCAAATAAAAAGACAATACACGGAGGCTTCGATTTTTTTACACAGTTGTATATTGTTTTCCTACAAACCAGGCTGTGTAAGATTCAAACTCGTCAATGTGTAACATTGACGGGCTCGCTGTCGCGTTTGATAGAATAAAACTTGTACTCCGATGTGTCGCGGGTTCGAAACTCGCCAGGACGACATGTTTATAACGAACCATCTTTTGTAAATGGAAAAACCGTGAAGGATCAGCCTATGGATTGAGGGATTATTGATTGATATGGATGGATTTCCGATAGCTCGAAGTAAAAAGTAGGTAGACAGTGCATCATTGACTGATGTTAGGTGACTGCGGTATCACCTACCATCAAGTTAACCTTATGCTCGTCTGTCGATATCCAACATTATAAAAAAACTAAGGATATAACGGCAGGTAAGAAACATTACTTAATGAAACATTATCTCTAAAGAATATTTATTTTAAACTTAATCTTCTGACATGTTTACGATGTTAAATCAATTATAGATCTGGGGAAGACTGGGGGCTTATGTAGTCTGTGCTTAATAAACTATAATAATATAAACAGTAGCTATCTTCCAAAAGTGAAATGTTGAGGTTTGAGTTAAACGCTCATAAATAATATTTGAAAAACCATTAATATGAACTGATGTTTACCCGCAGGGTCACTTGTGTCCCATTCTTCATATATCACACCCATTTATGGGAAATAAATTGGCTGACGTTGTACAATTATATATTGTAAATGATGTTTTTATGAAAACGACGATTGTTCCATTAACGGTGATATATATGATATATATAATATATATGATATATATATAAAATATATATATATATATATATATATATATATATATATATATAATATAATATAACTTATTGTGTTTTGACAAATTCTTACTTTCATACTGTTGAACTACTGAAAAGATTTGAAAATATATTTGCTAGATATTTAAACTACCCCTGATTAATATCCCGGTTTATTTTGTTTCGATAATATTATTTTTTTCAGTAGGAAATAATACATAAACTATGAAGTTAATTCGTTTCCGTATCTCAATAGTATATGTGTGACAGAGTTAAAAAAAATATCACTTACCTGAAAAAACAAAAAAAAAAACAAGAGAAATAGGCACGGAAGTGAGTCAAGTTTTGTGTACTCCGCGACGAAATCCTTTTGTTTTATTTTTCAATATAAAATCCGCCGTTTTAAATATAACAGAGGCTTGCTAACATGTACTACTAGCGAGAAAGTATTCTCGTCGTCACGACAGTTGTATGAAAAATTATTTGAAATGACATATTCACTTGTACCATGTGGTTGCCTGGAAGAATCGCTGCTTATCGATAAGGCCGCCATTTGTACTTTTCCTGTATGTGTTTGTATATTTCTTTATTTCTATTGCAATAAAGTTTTAAATAGATAAATAAAAATTGACTATACGAGTACTTACTCGCAAGTTCTCGTGCTCGAACCTATTCTTTATGATAATAAACACGTTATGCACGACAATCCAACGACAGTTATAAACCAAACTATATCCTCACTAGTTACGACAATCTGCCTCTACTGATGTGAGCTTACGATTACGCCCTATTGTTCATCTGACACGCGTCTGTTAACACAATGTTTCTTTTACCATCCCACAATAGTATCCAGTTTCATTTTTTTTTCAGGCAGAGCTCGTGGACATGAGGGCGGAATTAGTGCAGGCCCGGGCAGCTTCAGCTGGTAATCCCTATTTTGTAAATGGCTATTATTATTTTTTTATAAGATTTTGTTCAGATAATCTAAAACATATTGTGTAACATGACTAAAGCTAGTAATTTTTTTATGAAAGTAATGAATAGACGAGCTTGACGCTGTCTAGATGGTAGATGATACCAATGCATGCAATAAGCATTCGGAATTCGGCATATTAAAATGTAGATGTTTGGATGCTTATTACGCTAAAACGGCTAGACACCATTGATTCACCTCTGTCTACATACATACATATATATACATACATCACGCCTCTTTCCCATTGTGGTAGGTATAAGTAGAGATCACGGAATTCCATAATATGCTCCGATCCCTGCATACCACTTTCGCTTCTTCCACTTTCATGCTCAGTACAAGCATGCATCAATGCTTGTACTCTCGTCGGTTTCGAGCAAATTTTACCAGGCCCCTTTGAAGAACGTCTTTCGGTACCTCTGTCGAGCATATAAAAATAAAAAATTTGCGACTTCACTATAAATTTTATAAGAATATTTTAATAAATAGTTTATATGTGTTTAAACTTTCAAGTTCCTGTTGAGGACTTATTTTTGAACAGATTTCGACCGCCTTCATTCATGATCTCTAGGTTGAAAAACAATGGTCTAACGTGAGAGGATTTCTTATGGTTTATTTACTACATTCTAGGTGGTTGTCAAGAGAGTGGCGATATGGCGGGCAACGTACCGGACGCGGCGCGCGCCAGGGCGGAGGCTGCACAGTTGGCTCGGGAGAACGCAGCACTCAGAGAGACGGCACTTGCACTTCACTCAGAACTCTTTGGTGCTAGGTAAACACTTAGATAGCAACCGTTGGTTTCCGCACGTTGGCGATATTAGGATTTAAACTTGATCTATTATTATTAGCACCAAAGGTCAAGATTTCCATGTTCCATGGTATATGCAGGTCATATACCATGTTGCGCTAGGGGACTCCGGACTTTACTTTTATTATTCAGAATCATTACTGATTGTTAAACATAATGTATAAAAAAATACATGTACAATTAACAGTGGTTCATTCCTCTTATTCACCCCGTATCACGAGTAATATTCATAGTACCTATCACAAGCTTGTTTTTTTAAATGTAAACATTTATTTGCTGTAGGCGGGCATCAAAATGGCGAACCTTGGAAGTAATATTAGTGCCAACGAGCCCGTTACTATGGGATATTATGTAAAATATTTTTATATTTTCAGATTGGCTACAAAATACTTAGATAAGGAGCTGGCTGGTCGGATTCAGCAGTTACAATTGCTCGGTAGCGATATGCGCGCTGAATTACGGGATTCCCTCTGGGCTCAGGTGAGATCGAGACCTTCGGGTATTGTGAACAATACTTAACACACATTTACAGAATTTACTTTTATTTTATTGACAACAATAAAATAAATATTAGGGTAGTGGGAGTATTCATCAGTACTTATATAGTACAGATAGCGGCACGAGTCGTGAGCACAATTTTCGTTGGTCGATATGACGTTAATCACGCTGACGTGAGCGTGATTGGTTCGGCAGTCGATGCTCGTCGTCTATTGGGTCCGCGCGTATCATTCGAGTATCGTACACTTGAGTGCAATTTTAGTGTCAGCTTTTTAATTAGTGTATTTTTGTTCTTTTTGTTACCGATTTGATTAAACCTTAAAAATAAAATATGCAGAGCAGAAAGAATTCGATGTTAAATAGATAATCCCGACCAATGATCTTCTCAGTGTTTTCTTCCATGAAATAAATACGTATTACGAAAAACATGATGTACCTTTATTAACAAACTGCAGAGGCGACTAATACAATTTAATCAATTAATTAATGTAATTTTCAATTACCGATTGAAATAATAAAGGTGCCAAATAATTTTGACCGACAGTGTACTCAATCCCCACCACGGTTCATCTGTGCTCACGACTCGTGCCGCTATCTGTACTTAACTGAGTGTCCGTGAAAAAAATTGGTTATCGTAAACTTGTTACCGCCAAAATTAAGGAATATAATACTTAAATATTATTTATTTCCTTTTTTTGAAAAAACCTCTATATACGCCTCAGCGGGAAAAGGCAATTGCCGGGCTCATATTTATAGAAGTCATAACTCAACTCGCCCGGCAATCGCTCACTGTAATAATGTATTTTTTATTTAAATATGTGACACTCGCGGTAATAAAAGACAATTAAAATAAAATATATTGTTGCAGGTGGAGGCCGAGATTCTGCTACAGCGGCACAAGACGCTGGTGCGCGTGTGCCGCGGCACGTCGCCCCGCCCCGCGCGCCCCGCCACCCCGCAGCGCACGCGCCCGCGCACCGTGCGCGTGAGACGCTCGCCGCACCTGGGGCTCGGCATCTCTGTGACGGTATGTGCTCTAGCTTCTTTTATCTGTGGGCACGGCAGTGACCCCGCCAAGTCGAGCAACAAGCGGCACGGCCGTACTATCCTTTTCTCGAAGTAGTTCGGGCCATTTTCGACCCCCTACAACTTCGTTGTGGATAAAACTAGAAGCCTGAATTTTCAGTAACCAATCACTATAAGATGCTGTTAGGTTAGCTAATTACGTAATAACTTAAGACAGAAGGGTCCTTAAGTAGAGACTGAATAAATTGACCGACTTGGTATTATATGGATCTCACAACATTTTACGATAGAAGAACTGAGTTGAGACTTGGTTTTTTTTACAATTTATTTTTTTGATGGCATTTATATTATTGCGGTATAAGAACCAGATGTATCTACAAAAAAATCCAAAATAGTTTTTCTTCGTACGTAACTAAATAAATCTTAACCCTTTTAAATCCAGTATAGTACGCCACTATACCGATATACATTTTTTATACGTCAATTACATACTATCTGTATTAAAAAGCTAGTAACATTTGAAGTGGTGGATTGTCAGAATTTTTCTGAGTCTCCTGTAAAATTGAGAAATTGTAGATACGTCCGTCTGACTCTTATACCGCGTTATGTTTTCCTCCCTAAGTCATATCGGTTCGGAAATACCGCTAGTGAGCGAGTTTCACAGAGCGAGTGTGCGAGGCGGATAAATCTTAAAAAAACGCACGGTTGTGGAGACAAACAAACATCGATGTGGTGAGGTTGGAAAACCTGAAATACTAAAACTTTTTGGTTTCAGTTAATAATATGGGCTTATTTCGCAGGGTGGTCGTGAGCACGGCGTGCCTATACTAATATCGGAGCTGGAGGCGGGCGGGCCGGCCGCGCTCACCGGCCAGTTGTACGTTGGAGACGCTATACTTGCCATTAATGACGTCGATCTCACACAGGTTAACTAGTTTTTATCTATTTATGTTTTGGTCCTTCGAGCCTGAGGAAATGCAAATAATTTTAAAAGTATTAAGTTGTCACATTTTATTCAGGCAGTCGTAATTGATATTTAATGTAAATATTTCTTAGGCCTGGTAATTTTTAAAGTTATTGATTTTCCAGGCGTGTCACAAAGAGGCAGTGCAACAGTTACAGAGCGTGAAGGGAGACTGTGCCTTGTGCGTGCAGTACATAGCTACTGACGATGACGATAGGCTCTCTGAAGATAATTACAGGTATACTAGAAATATAAAATATATTTACTTGTTCAAATGAAAACTTTGTGTAATGTAATATAAATGTGAATTTCCGAAAACCTTAATAGGGCATGGGGGAAGCACGCTTTTTGTGTCACTGGATATCAATTCTGTTCCCTGCTCGATCGAAACATTCATTTTTAATTTTGCTCAGGACTCGAACCCGGGCCATCTGGTGCTAAACGAAACGTACGTACCACCGTGCCCCGGAGGTGTTATAATAAAATAAGCTTAATTAGTTATCATCATTTCAGATTTTGAATCGTATAATTTTTAAATCCGGTAAAATATTATTGTAGGTTTCCACTATATCCTGAAGATGGTGAAGAATATTGCGAAGAGCGGGATGGCTCTGGCGTCACGCCCACCGCGCCTAGAACTCCTGAATTCAATAATAGGTATTCATTCAAAGTATATCAAATTATATTTAACAATACGAAGTTGCCCTTATATAAGAAAAAATATTCAGTAATGTTATTGATTACTTGAGATTGATTTCTAGGATAGAAGGTATGTAATATGTCTCTCCAGACTGTTATAAGGTATTGAGAAGATTGGATTGAAAGACTTTCGGAAGAAACGGTAATCGTGTTGATTCGTTATTATCTTTTTATGTGAGAGACAGACAATTGAATATTATAATATTTTGACAACACATCACACATTAAAATGAAAAGACATTAGATTTTTTTATATATTGATTTCATATTATTAGTGATAAATGAAACTATTCGATCAGATCGGTGCTCTGTTGCTAAGCGATTATAATGTTTGTACATCAGATGTGATTCGGAAGAGCGGTCGTGCAGCGCGATCGAGTCCCGCTACGAAATGTACCCCCCGCACCCCGCGCAACCCGCGCACTTCCCGCACCCCGCGCCCTACCCGGACTACAACAACATCAATAACAACCTAAACATACTCGACATGGATGACGATTCTATCAAGATTGAAACGAGACTCGAGGTAACTATAAGCAAAGAACATAGATGTACATAGAAGAACAGGCCTTATAGGTGCGCTAAACACGGTTTCTCTGAGGTAAGAGTAGTTCTCACCCTAGCCACGGTGGCGCTGCTAGTATCCGTGTGAACGCACACTGATGCTGGAGTCATAGCGCGCACTCTCTCGCACCCAGCCGCTTGTAGAGCGTTATTGTCGTTCGCTCGTAAGAGCAAGCGAGACAACGCGAGGGGAGGAGTCAGGAGACTGATACATTGCCGCGCGCTCTACATTTCAAAAATAGAATTACTTTTTCTCTGCCAAAAAAATGTATGGGCCTGTTCTTCTATGTACATCTGTTTTATTTGTTATATCGTCGTTGCGCCTGCCAAATTCCATATGTGCATTTTTGTATAGTTTTGGGAAACAACGAAATACGTATTATTGACGCACATACGGAGTTTTTCTTAACGGTCTAAACACATATGGAATTAGTTAAACTCCTTTCGAGTTCGAATATTACAAAAAGGATTTTATAAACACGGTAGAGAATAAAACAAAGATTATTTTTTGTGCAAAAACCAAAAATCTAAAAAATGCACATATGGAATTTGGCAGGCGCAACGACGATATATATCATTGTATTCCCGAATCTCTAGACCCTGATCATGTTTCCTTACACACGGAGGCGGTCCATTGTAACTCTTTCTTTAGACTGCTTGTTCTGTCGGATGTCGTTACAGTATAAAGGCGTAACATTGGAGTATATAAATACCCTTTATTCATTATATTATTGATATAATTGACAGTAAAATAGTTTTTTTGTAACCGATGAAATATGTATAATGAGTGTATTTTATACAACTCATTATACATATTTCTACCAATTGATTGATTTAACTATTGTTAGAATACGTCAAGCCCTTATCTCGTGGTAGGGCCTCTGTTTTCTTATTAACTAGACGCATCAGATATAAATTACATCAATTATTATCTCTAGATGGTGAAGCTGGACGCCGTGTGCGCGGAGAGCGTCCTGCGCCCCCCCGCCGCCGCGCCGCCCTCCCCCCGCCGGCCCTCCGCCTCGCCGCGGTCCACGCCCGTGCACCTGGCGAGGACCGCGCTCAAGAAACGGAAGGCGCTGGTATAACACTTATTAACCTTTTGACGGGCTCGTTGGCGCGTTCGGTAGAACACCTGCCGTGCGCTTCGATGGGTCGTAGGTTCGATTCCCACTGGGACGACTTGTTAATAATCTTCTGTAAACATGATTTTTCCACGTCTAGTAACTTCGGGCATTGTGGGAGGAATATCGAAATTACGACCGGGTAACGAACCACCATTAATAGATGGAAAAACACGTTGCACGTTTCGGTTTCAGTTTATGGATTTGCGAATGCTCGAAGTAAAAAGTAGGTCGACAGCGCATCATTGAATGATGTTCTGTGGCTGAGCTCATCTGTCGATATCTAACATAAAAAAGGGCTTAGCTAAATATCAATTGCCGTGCCCCTAGCGACCGACTACGAAAGATTGAATAATCGCTTTAGTTATACCACGAAGTTCACAGGACGAAAATAGAACAAAAAAACATTCTATGTCGCATAAATGCGACGCGGTAGGGGTAAACGGGCTGTCGGCTCGTGTCGTGGTAAGTGATTACCAGCGCCAATAGACACCTGCAGAATCAGAGAACTTGCAGGTGAGTTGTGGGCCTTTCAGAAATGAATAGGCTACCTAATTCGTATCGGTATCACGACCAAAGGCCAAAAAGATAGGTAATACTACATATAATCTTAATAATGATTTAGAATTAAGATAAATAGCGTAGATCTTATTTTTTTAACAGTTTGTGTTCCTCTTTAATAACAAAACCTACCCCTTAAAGGTTGACCCCTGGTTGAAAAATAATGCTCCATACCAAAGGTTTGGGCAAATACACTGTGAAGTTCGATAATCACCATTCTATATAATAATCACCTGATTAATCCAATATAATCAGACACCATGCCTGATACAATGTATAATTTGGAAGTACAAGTAATAAGCGCTGCATATATTGATACTGCTGTTTTTCTAAGTCTTTGTTTTCGTTAGGAAAAAGGACTGCTAAACAAGAGACTTCCCCGAAGACTGCCATACGATCGATCACATGTTGTAGTCTAGAATATTTATTTTTCTAAAATCTAGCATAGGAAGAAATTCCAATCCTCGGCTATCACTCTAACAAACGACACTGTGCAACAGGATTGGCGTACAAAAGGCGCTTACAGTGCAGTGTCCATCGACGGTGTGTCGTCGGACGAGCCGGGAGAGGCGCGCGTGGCAGGGGGCGGGGCGGCGGTCGCGGGGGGCGGGGCGAGCGAGCCGGAAGTGCCCGTGGCGCGGGCGAGGGATTGGCGCACGCGCGGCACGTACACCGCACTCAATCATGTGCAGTCTTCGGATGATGACGCGCTCGACAACTCGCCCAGATCGAGTAAGTTGAGTATAACGCTAGGGCAAGCGGTTCTTTAACTTTTTTGGTGACGGAACCCTTTTGGAAAGCAAAATACTTGATGGAACCCTACAATAAAACAATAGTTTTATAAAGAGTATCCTTTATTAATAAGCATAATAAAAGTTCAATGTAACAGTTACGAATTATTTCTTACTTTACCACATGGCAAGTACAATAATAGAATATATTAAAAATGAAAAAATCTAACTAATGGGAGGTATGAAACTGTTTTTTATTGATATCAGGTTTGATAGAAGACAGTTGAAGTCTTATATCAGGTTCGGCGTCTAGTCTATTGCGATATTTTGTTTTCGTGGCTGCATAGGTTAAGAATCCCGTTTCGCACACGGTGTTTTGTTTTTTTTTTCTAAATACTTGCGGAACCCATACAGGGGTATCGCGGAACTCTAGGGTTCCGCGGAACACACTTAGAGTAAAGCTGCGCTAGGCATTACTCCCGACACGTTCGAGTTCAGCATTCGATAATTTCGTAATTATTCCAGAAGCAGTAGATTCTTTAGGAATATGAGATAGGGCAGGTAAAAATTGTAACAAACTTTACAATATTAATTAGATTTTCACATTATTTAAAATAAAATAATTCATATTCAGTCTTAGAAATTGATAGATTTAAGTAACTGCAATCGTTCAAGGATTTGATATGAGACATTCATTTCTAAGTGCATTTCGCTGATCATTTATTTAATAAGATTTAGAAAATAACACGTCTTCGTTTTCGCAAATGAGATTACACTATATTTATGAACATATATCATAAATATAGTGTAATTTTACTCTTAACAACATTGTCATGTATCACACAGACGATGCATGCAACAACACGACAGCGCCGGTCGCTCAGGAAGCCATCACGGCTCCAACAGATACAAATACGACCCCCGCCATATCAACTATGACCCCCGTCGCCTCGGAGACTGCACTGACCGCACTCACACCGACGGTGACCGCCACGATCGCGGTGACTTCGGTGTCAACGACGGTCCAGAAGGCGGGGCGACCGATGGCGTTGCCTTCGCCGCTACTAAATGATTTGAAAGCGGGTAAAGTCAACGGCGACACTAAACCGTGGAAGGAAATGAAAATCTTTAGGTAATGTATTATTTATTACTGGGTTTGTGTCGCTTTAAAACAAATTTTTATTTTTTTTATGTTAGATTTCGACAGACGAACGTGAGCATCACTTGATGGTTGTTGATACATAACATTAGTTAATGATGCGCTGTCGAACTACTATTTACCTACTTCTAGAATTCGAAATACATAGAATGTTGGTTCGTTACCCTTTTGGAATTTCGATATTCCTCCCACCCGATTAATGCCCGATTATGACTAGCTGTAGACGCGTGGAAGACATGCTTATAGAAAATTATAAACATATCGTCCTGGTGGAATTCGAACTCGCAACCCATCGGTGCGCAAGGTAGGTTCTACCAAACGCGCCACCGAGCCTGTCAAACTTTTTTATCTTCACGAAGCATGTAAATATGACTATATTATTATACGTAAATTTGCTTTGATGATGAAATGACTGAACTGACGGAATGAATTGCTTTCGACCAGATTTATTAATTGTTTTTATGTTTAAACATGCTCGTAGATGGATTTAGCCAAATATTTTACATAGATCACTTTAGTTGGAGGCTAGCCTATCCTAGCTTACGATCTCGTCTACTTTTAGGATAGGTTCGGCGCGGCGCGTGGAAGCGCACGGCCTCCTGCTCAACGGCAACGGCGACCCGGACTTTGGCACGCCCGTCTGAATTAACAATATTTTAAAAAGGCCGATAACGCATCTTAGACATTTGAGTCATGTATGTCCATGGGCGGTTATGATTACCATTAGGTAACCGGCCTGCTCGGTTGTCCGATAAGATATTGTCGCTTGTGTTTTGCGTGTCGCGTGTAATGATACCAACGAATGGCTTCGATTTTACCTCAATTAGGATGTAGGTAAGGTATAGCGGCACTTTGCTGTAAGGATATTGTTGGATGGCGCCTTTTCGATTGTTTTACGTTTGCAATCGCTGTTTTACATTGTACATTTCAATCAAAATTGAGGTAATTTTTATTTATAGCTAATTTCAGTGATATTTTGATTAAATTATGTATGAATTAGTTGTTAGTTAGTGGTACTCATTAATTAATAGTACCTACGTCGAATATTATCAGACTAAATTTATTAATTAGTCCCCTGATATCATAATATATGTTGATATTCTACTGTGTTACATTACCATTTTTATAATATTATTTTTTAGTAACGCGAGTATTATTTATTTAAATGAAAAAAAAACTGAGTTTCATTTCGTTATCGTTTCTTCATTTAAATAGCACTGATGATGATTATCAAATTAACAGTGTATTATTTTATTAGTTATCTTTTATAAATAACGATTTATCACATATAGTGAGCTATTTTATACGAGGGATCATTATTAATCATCAACCGACGAGTGTGTATGAAAGAATTTATGAAAGTGGAAGAAGCGAGAGTGGTATGCAAGGATCGCGGAACATATGGAATTCCGTGATCTCTGCCTACCCCAATGGGAAAGAGGCGTGATGTATATGTATGTATGATCATTGATGTTCCTTTTTAAATTTCATACTGAAATTTGAGAAGCGACCAGTATGTAAAAACGTCGCCCACATTGGCGCGTTGTTGACACCCCGTCCGGCATTCCCCGAGCGGTTCGCGACACGTCACCATTTGCGCCGACATTACGGTGCCAAATGTAATAATTGTGCCTAATGGCTTCGTTGGTACTGGTGTTTCTTTAAATATAGCTTTGCTTGAATGCTCCCACACCAACCCATTCTTTTTCACTCGTTAATTGAGATGAGGTAAGGGGAAAATGTCTCCCTCATATTTATTAGTACAGCTAGAATCTAAACGATTGATCTGAATTTTATATCAATCGTTGAATAAATAAAAATTCTAGAAGCGTTTAATTGTGATTAAAATTAATTGTAATGTCTGCACAAATAAAGCATTATTATTAGTATTGGTGTAGTTACGAGGATTTACTTAAATCAGTTGGAATGCAATTTTGAATTAAGAAAATCTCATATTAGCAAATTAACAAAATTATGAGGCGGTTTTTACAATGAACAGCTGTTTGGATTTCGGCCAACATACTCTGTCCTTAACATTGTCAACGAGTAATTTAATTTGTTATAACATGATGCATTCCGATAATAGATATAATAATATGTCGCATTGCAATAGCAGTTAGACATTAATTTATTCAATTATTCAAGTCAAGTCTATTTATATATCCTGCTATGTCATGTTTATTTTATTTATTAAAAAGTTTTTTTTTGTTAATTATTGTTTATAAGCAAATTTTTAATCTTTACATTAATGCCTTATTTTCTTGATATATTTTATTATTTAATTTTTATTGAAAATCTTTATCACAATTCAAGACCGTTGTCTTGATGGAAATATAAATATGATTGAGAACTGTCAAATTTCAATAGATAAAAATGGTTTCATAAATAATTCAATAACGTGATGGATTACGGGCCTAAGAGTTATTTTAAAAATTTAACTATTTATTTATTTTTTGCATCGGACTTCCTTTTATACATAGCTACTATAAATTTTATTTTATTCCAGGTGCTCGCTAACAGTAATGTTACGAAACTTTATATTATACTAAGTATTACTAAGTACCATATTAGTTGATAAACTTCAAAAAATTTTTGTTTATTTACCTATGTATGTGTATACTACACCTGCTCGGAAAATAATATATGTACATTAAAATATATTTTTAAGACACGGCGCGGTTTTTTTTTTAAATTATAAAATTGAGTTATATATTATAAATAACTAACGAACCGCACCAGCTTTGCACGGGTACAATGTACTTAAAAAAATCAAATCGGTTCAGTAGTTTTTGAGTTAACTCATAACAAACAAGCAAACAAATAACTTTCCTCTTTATAATATTAGTATAGATTATTTTCCTCGTAGATGTAGTATGTATGTAAGTACATCACTCGGGAGAAAGTGTGATTCACAACGCATGTGGGTTCAGTGGCGGATTTACACATTTTTTGGCGTATAGGCTATTAAAATTTTGCTAGCCTCTATAAATGTAAGTTCCTAAATTTTCTAAAATACAATGATAGGAATTGTCTTGTAGGTACTCTTCTCTCAGTAAGTCTTACTTTAAGACTATTCCCTGTAGGTTACAGAAGGCTGTCTTAAAAGTAAGAAAAGTAAGACTTGATTTCTATAAGATAGCTAAAAGAAAAAAAATCTATCCTCAAATTCGCCGCCCCTAAAATTTGCCGCCCTAGGCTGAAGCCTACTCAGCCTACTGGTAAATCCGCCACTGTGTGGTTTGCATCATCGTTGGTCACTTTATTCCCTTGATAACAATGTATTATAAGCGTACGCCACCTCTAGGCCTATAATTGCTTACAAATATAATAGCTAATAAGACTGCGTGACATTCCACAATTCTGCGATACATTTTCTCATTATTTGCTGTAGTCCAGTTGTCATAATAACAGGACAGTATGCCTATATTATGTAAACTATAATAAATTGATTAAATTTTATAAAAATAAAATGTGTGTTTTCTTTACATTAAAAATCGAGGGCTTGGGATTGTATGTTGCTACATATTTATATTTTTAAAATAATTGTTCATGGATCGATAATTTACAGTCAATTGTTCAAAATGTTATATCTGCATTGTTCGATTGCCAACATTCAATTGTTTTGTTATGTGCATAAAACTATTAAACTAAACAATAAAATAAAAACCATATCCGATATCTTAACGAACTTAAACATAACATACTGGCTCTATTGTGACTATCAACCTAGTTATGCTGAATGACTAGGCGGATTCACTTGACGAAGCAAAAACGGGTTCCCTGTACCATGGACCAGCTAAACGGACAAATCATATTCAAATTTTCTCGTATGTGCCGATGAAGGCCCAGTCATTACTGCTAATACCGTAAATTTATTAGATCATTAAGAAGCAATATTAGCGAGATTATAAGCAATTGGGCCTGATCGACAGCAGCTTCGAGTTTCTAGCACGTAGCCAATATATGCAATGCACCAAATGACACACGAGGACTCGCTCCAAACATCAGGATAACAGTCGCGCCAACTGAACCGAACCGTCGTCTCTGGCAGGTGGTTCCAGAGATCAGGAATAGAGCCCGCCCCACACTCTAAGTAGAAAAGCTTTGAGTCCGTGGTCCACTCTCCGGCCACAAAGGCAAGTGGTATTTTCAGTTCTTAATGAATACCATAATTTTTGGATTCCAAAGATTTCATCATCCAAGCCTGTTCATTATGCTCATTTTTTTTATATTAGTAAACTAGTCAAGAAACTACCTTGACGATTTATGAACGATGAACTAACTAAAAATAATAGGCTTTAATGGAAAAGACAAGGTACCTATCTACCTAGTCCTTTTAGTAGCCATATAAACTGTTTAATTAGGGAATAAAATGTTTATTAGGACAGTACATAAATAATATGCCAATCTACGTATCCGATTGACTTGACATTTGACAGTCAGTGAAAGACTGGCGTTTGACAAGTGACAGTTTCAGTTACGATTTGGAATTATTTTGTCTTGATGGGCAAGCCTATAATTTTACCATTGGTGTAATTTTTAACACATTTTTTTTCCCATAATATCCCTCGAAACTTAAGAAAACATAATGGTCGTTAAAGTGTATATTAGTGGTATTTCTGGAAACAAAGAAGTAAGTATAAAGTTGGCTATCTTTCCTGTTGGCCGGGTTCTTTTCTTTTTACTATTTACTGGTCTGATTCACGATTTGCTTCATTTTAACGCCTTTCTATTATAGGTAAAAAAGAGACAACAACGGGTTTTAATGATATTGGATTCGAAGAACATTAAGTATGAAATCATCGACATAACGGAACCAGGCAAGGAGGCTGATAAGGATTTTATGCAAAACAATGCCAAATGTAGCGGCGGAACTGTTAGCGATCCCAACCCTCGATCGCCGTTGCCTCCGCAGATCTTTAATGACGAGGAGTATTGTGGGGTAAAGTTAAATAAAAATAATTACTTTTTAATCTTTTGAAGTACAGGTATTGATATTGACAGTATGATGACTAATGCTGTTCATTTATTGCTTCTTGATAAGATATTAACTATGTTCTATTTACAAAATTATTATTTTTTTTTAAAGTACTGTCAATTCTTAGAATTATATTAAGAAACTTTATTTTCAAGGATTATGATAAGTTTGATCTTGCTAACGAAGTCGACACTTTGGAACAATTTCTAAAACTAGAAGTACCACCAAAAGAGCTGCAGGAAATTGATGTTAAGGTGAGTTAAAATAATAGTCAATAAACCATTCTTCATCAGTTTTTAAGTATTTTTATTTATTATGCAATTATTGTTTGTAGACAAGTGTTCTCAATGGCAATATTAAAGAGAGCAATGTTGAGAAAGAAACAACACAAAATAATGCTGAAGATTCTGGTGATCATGAAAATGAAACCACACTCGAATCAATGCCAGATGCTGTTAATGTAAAAGAACCTTCAGAAGAAAAAGAAACATCTGCAGATAGGTTACAACCTGAGGAAACAGATGATTCTATGAGTGAGGAAAAGTCACCAACAGAAGAGACAAATAAAGAAACTAAAGTGTCTTCAAAGGAAAGCTCACCTGTAACTAATGAAGATGTACATGAGAATGGTGTAGCGAGTTCTCGTGAACAATCCAATGAAAAAGAAATAAAAAACTTATCAGAAGCGCTCATTGAGAATGAAAAAGCAGTAGCTGCTGAATAGACCCCGCTTGTTATTTGCTTATCAGCTCAAATCATTTCTAGCACTAAGCAAGCACTAATCATTGAAATCATTATTTATAATCATTGTTCACTTTATTGCAAAATTATATGAAGTCATTGTATATAACAAAAGTATTATTGAGATTTATGTAATGTAGCTATGTTTAATTTTTACAATACAATGAAGTGGCCTACTCATTAATCATTAGATATACAGTACTCTCTCGCTAGTCCGCCACCATAAAATCTGGACCACCGGGAACATGAAATTGAAGGAAACAACAAAAAATTATATAGATATGATGTATTAGTATGTATAATATGTATGTTCTGGTAAAAACAAGCCAATTTACATATAACTTTAAGTTCTCAGGTTTTGAAAAATACTGCTCTAATTTGGCTTGTATTTACCAGACAACGTTGCTGCGGATTACCAAACCCAAATTTGTTTAATAATGGGAGTTTACAGATTACATCCAATTAAAACAATCAGTGGATTATCTCGCAGACTAGCGAGAGAGTACTGTAATGCAAATTTTCATAATAATTCAATGTAAGAGATATATTTTAACATTGTATTATTTGTTTGTATTAATCTGAAGTATTGGTTGTATGTTTATTAACTTTATTAGAGTGCCTCTTTTACAAGGATTTTATTCGAACATTATTTGCCTTAGATATACTAAATCTTGATCTAGGGATCCTTTTTTATACAGTTAATATGTAAAATATAATGAGCTAATTATCGTTGAAAGGTCTTTTGATAAAGTTGAACTATATAGGCATATTACATGACATTTATTTTTAGATATATGCCAATATTAAGACTTGTAGTCTTTAAGGTGCTAAATTTTAGCCTTACATGAGCATTTCTGTTTAGTCAATGCTTTTGTATTCGTTTTTATTTAATTATTGAGTGTATAACGTTTATTCATCATTTTCTAAATATTATTAAAGACATTTTATTAACTAATTTTTTTCGTATAATAAATTTCAATTATTATTCCTTCTTTTCTTTAGATTCATGCAAATACCTACCTCAATATACCAATGAGAAGCCGTACTTTCGGAACGATAAACCAGATCCACTATAATCCTCTAAATTTTTGGCCAACTAATCAAGTTATACAATCCGCATTAACAATATTAACTAAAATAATATAATAAGGGCAGAACTACATAAAAAAAAGTTAATGTTATATCTGGAATTCCTGAACCGAACATGCCTAAAACATTTATTATGATGATTGATGACATTTATAGATCTTTTGGATATTATATTAGAGTCCGAAGAAAATGCACACAATGGCTTAACAGCGTGCGCTGACTGATCAATAGGTTAGAACCTAGATGTGATGTTTTATATCCTGAGTAGCTGTTGTAATGGCAATTAATGCTGGGGTACCTCAGGGGTCAGTGCTCTCCGCAACCCTATTTCTGCTACATATTAACGATATGCTTAAGCCTAATATATTTGGATACGCGGATGACAGCACAGTTGCAGAGAGATACCTATCCAGTGCTCGTGCAACGAAGGACCAAATTATGATAGAGCGCGAAGCTATGGTTGGGCGAGTGAATCGTACCCTGCGTGAAGTATCAGATTGGGGTAACGCTAATCTGGTAAGATTTAACACCACCAAAACTCAGGCGTGTTTGTTTACCGCAAAACGGAGTCAGATCCAACTCACTCCAACTTTCCAGAGTGTAGATTTAGCTATAGCCGACCGTCTTGAGCTGTTAGGCATCACTTTATCGCCGAATCTCAATTTCGGACAGTTCATCGCATCCAAGGCCCAACTAGTAGCCAAAAAACTTGGCATATTGTCTAAAGTGAGACAGTACTTTACACCGGGACAGCTCTTAAATTTATATCAAGCTCAAGTCCGGTCGTGTGTCGAGTATTGTTCTCACATCTGGGCAGGTACTGCCAAATCCCACCTTGGAGCTCTGGATGCGATGGAAAGACGGGCCAAACGCCTGATAGATGATCCAGAACTTGTTGATGGTCGCCTACTGTCTTTAGAACATCGGCGTAAAGTGGCTAGCCTTTCGGTTTTCTATCGACTACACTTTGGCGAATGTGCATCGGAACTTCACCAACTTATTCCGCCATCTCCTTTCCATCACCGGACATCGAGGCGCACGGCGGGTTTCCACCCTTACCTGGTAGACATACCGCAAGTACGTACAGGGCGCTTTGCGTCCACTTTTATAATTCGTACAGCTAAGGAGTGGAATTCTCTCCCTGCGTCTGTCTTTCCGGACCGTTATAACATGGATCTTTTCAAGAAAAGAATTAATAGGCATTTAATAGGTAGGCGTGATTCACCATCGTAGCCCACATCTGCACTTTCCACCAGGTGTGATAGTGGGCAAACGCCTACTTATTCAAGAATAAAAAAAAAAAAAGCTGTGACAAAGGTAACAGTGTGTGAGAGGCATAATATAATTAATGTGAATTTTTGGTTGGTTGATAAATATACAAAATGTCTTTTTGGACATGTATAGACTTATTGTGGAGTAGATGGGACTGTAGGTCATAGGATTCCGTATTTTTACTTGAATGAACTTGCAGTTTACTTCTAGCAAATACGAGTATAATAGAGCGAATGGTTTAAATAAGTCATCGTCGTAAATAACTGCAAGTGTGTTGCCGGCCCTTCGTAGATGTGTGCTCTTTGTCTAAAAATTGAAGTTATGTTACTGACAAAGGTTCACCTCACCGTTCATAGACGGAAAAACCGTGAGTGCATATTGCGCGTTTCGGTTTCAGTATATGGATTTCCGAATGCTCGAAGTAATAAGTAGGTCGATAGAGCATCCTTGACTCCTGTTGTTGGTTGTTGTTCACATACCATAAAGTGATCCTCATGCTTGTCTGTCGATATCTAACATTAAAAAAAAGTAGAAAAATGGCACTAACTGCTGCCCTCAACCGACAGGTGAAAAGTACATAGATACAGATCGACTGCAATATATATCAGGGAGTTAAAAGCAGAGAAAGTCGAAAGCGTAATATATTTTCATGATTATTATTTTGAGCAAATAAATTCCTTAAAAATTTACTACATTTTTTACTTAACATAAATATGGAATAACATGATATAAAATCTACAGTGGAAATGTAAAACGCTCAGGTATCTAAAGTTTCGCCGACATACAATGTATCTACCCGAAGTATATCACTATTAACTACTAATATAGCCTCTGTAGTGTTTCATTTATTTTTCTTCATGACCGGAGACGGCGGATTGCTGAAGTCTCTGCGGAACGTTTCACTGATATCCCCAATACTTCTGTGTCGAGCATCATTCTCCGGAAGCTCGTCCAGTCCGCAGGCCTGCACGTTCTTGTCGAGAGTGACGAGCCGCTGTCGGGAGTTCTTGAACTCTTCGACTAAACTGAGATTTCTCTTGATACCGTCCACGAGTTTGACGACAGAGTACTCGCCCATGGCCGCGCCCTCTTGCAGCTTGGAACCCGCTATCTTAGCCATGGATGAAGTCTTCACGTCGCTCACCATCTGGATGAACCATTGACTCAGGTTGTTGAGTATCGTCATCGGTCCCTCGTATTCATTTGGCACGATACCGTCCACTTCAGATTCGAAGAAAGACAGCAATGGAAACCAAATTCGTGTTCTGAAAAGACGTGGTTCATCGTTATTCTAATTGAACAGATATTTTACTCTTAACATAGACAGTTTCTGAGCATAAAAAATACTGAGGAAATTAAAATAATAGACATTGAAAATTTTTTTTAGAAGCTCACAGTGAAAATACGACTATTACACAATTTCAAAGCTTCCAAATACGAGTACATATCTGAAGTAAACTACACACGATTATCGCAACAAGTTGAAGGTGACGCACGGTTAATTGAAAAATAAACAACATTGTTGCTAATTAACGAGAGTTTCGAAAATTTAAGTGAAAAACCTTTTAATGGATTACAAGTTATTTTTACGATTATCGGCGGGAATATTTTGCCAATGCTGATGTACGATCCAGTGGGTATGGTAGTCCTTGTCTAATATGTTCAACCTTTTGACCGCTTATGTCGTAATTATGCGACACATATTTCCGTGCCCCTACCGCCTGCGTATATTTCTGCTACAGAGAACATGCATATTTTTTTGTTCTATTTTGGACCTATGAGACCTATGAAACTATGAACTGCGTTGTACAACTAAAATGATTATTCAATAGTTCGTACTTCGTAGTCGGGCGCTAGGGGTACGGCAATGGATATTTACCCAAGCGGTTAAAAGGATAAAGCGTGGTCTTAGTATGATACGGTGCAGTGAGCACTTTAAAGGAAAACAGAAGCATATTTGGGATTTGTATTTCTTAGCAAAGTTGTATATTGTATTTACCGAGAGGAGTCGCTCTGCATGAGCGCCTGGTTGTTAGAGAGCGTGTGATAATAGAGGAAGAGTCGCGAGGTGATGTAGAACGCGATGAACACATCGATGGAGTAGTGCTCGTGCGCCGCCAAGATGAAGAAGATGCCGAACATGTTCATCACCCATGTGAGGATGTGCAGCAGGTACAGGCTGCGCGAGGTGTCTGCAACCAACCAAGATACACCATAACATATAGTTTTTTTTATGTTAGATATCGACAGACGAGCATGAGGTTCATTTGATGGTAGGACAGACACAGACCAGATGGTAGAATCAGTCAATGACGCGCTGTCGACCTACTCTTTACTTCGAGCAATAATGTTATCTCTACACAGTATAAAACAAAGTCGTTGTTCGCGATGTCTGACATGAAATCAATAACTTATTAAGGGCAGTAATCTCTCCTATAAGAAAAAGCATTGATCAGCCCTACTGCAAGGAATGGTACAATGAGGGCGTTCGCAGTGATTTGATAAATGAATCGAATAAAGTCTGGATTTGATTTTTGAAGAACTTACTGAGGGCCTAGCACGAACAATCTGCGAAAAAGTATCGAGCTGTCATTACAATTTACAACTGATAGATGGACGATTCGAATATCAATGAAAGTGTATGATAGGCGTTCCTGAGCGCATGTCTTGACATTTTAAAATAATCTCCAAATCAAGGTAAGATTAAAAAAAGTCACAAAACGCGGTGCACTCAGAAAACTACGACTCAAACTAGAAACCAACGGTTTATTAAGGTAAGTTTAACTAACATTCATCTTCCAATATCCTTATTTCATATTTGTTATTTTTACTGGGTAGTGATCGCATAGTACCTACTTGTTTTTGAAGATATGTTATAAATGTATTTACTTATACCTAAATTTTCAAACATTAACAATCTAATATGCATATTTACATATTCAACTGGGTATCATTTCAAGTTCCGGACAAACAAGAGAAGTCGTAATAATTTTATTATTATGACACTAAAAATGGTGACGCAGTGCACTAACAATATTTAATAATCATTTAATTTTCAAAGCTATTTTAGATAGAGTAGATGTAAATATTCCTAGATAATCATTGTATATAATGTAAATAAACCAACTCACACTTCCTTATAAGCAAATCGAATTCTGCAATAAATTTATGTTACTAGTACAAACAGATAATATTAACTATGTTAATGTTTGGCCGAGTTGTTTTGTTTTACGAAAACATGATGTTTTTAATGGAAAAATACAGTCTTTAAGTAATGATATAAAAATGAAATCCACTTTGCGAAAGCGAAGTTATGTCTCGCCCTTCGGATCAAATAAGTAAAAAACTTGCACTTAGGTGTGTCTTTGATACCAGGTTGCAGTTGTATTCATAGAAATAATCATAGGGGGAAGGGTGGGCAATTCCCACCCTAGAAATTTATTTGCCCACTCTCGACAGTATTAAATATTTATTAAGAAATCTTTCACGTTGTTATATGCATGATTTCTATATAAAATAACATTATTTTATTAACTCCGCGCAAAGAACTCCCGGAAACTAAATAGTTGCACAAATATTTAGTATCGAAACTCTAAACTGACTTCGTTAATAATCATGACTTTTTGTATGGAAAACGAACCACCTTAAATAACTGCGGTTAGTTCAGCTGAACGGCTGCCGCCCTAGACATAATCCCTACGCCAATAGTTGTAATTATGAAACAAGGTAAAAGTAGTTAGTAGACTTTAAATAAAAGATAGGTTCATAATACCAACACCCATCAAGAAATACTTTTTGTATATTCAAGTGCAGTTCATAACATATTACAAAAATCGAATAAACGAAATATACAAAAACAAAAAAACATCTTATTCATGTTAGCTGCGAACATTACAAAGAAAGCAAAAACTTTTGCAATTTCCTTTAACATGAGTCAACAGTTATTATTAAAATAACGTCTATCTTATCTTGGGTAATTTTTTTTTAAATTGAATATAACTTGCAACTTAAAATTTCATACTTATATATATGACAATATTTCAAATAAGGTGTTTGAAAGATAATACGTTGCCTAGGAGTGGGTAAGGACGACAAAGAGTAACCATAATAGGAATTGCCTCATTGATATCTGTTTTGTTAGGCACTCATACATACATTTCATAATAGATAACCGTGACATCTCGTTGACTGCTCTAAAAATGCATATTTTATAAAATTTGTATACATTGTTTATAGTAAATATTCTCACATCCAAAAATGGATTGCATTTTGTTATTTCTCAATCTCTATCGAAAATTTAAAAAATATTGGTTCAGTACTTTTTGTATAACTGAATAATAATTTCACACAGTTGCATAAAAATTATTAGTGAAATATAATTTAATTTTATAATCTAAGAATTTTTGTTTCCGGCAAAAAAAAAAACAAAAAGGAAGGTATAATTTTAATTATAATATTTATAATTTACATGTTTGTACAATATTATGTTGGTAATATTTTTTTAAATATAGGAAGTCAGGTTTAATGTCAATTTTGATTAGAGCTTTGTGTTTGGCGTGCATGGAGAACATATTTTTATCTCACTGCTGACCTTGACTGACGCAAAAACATTGTGTTTCAAGAGAAAATGACAGTTTTTCGTTATACCTACTTCAATTATAAAGGCCAAATGTTGCTCTGCCTTCTTGTTATTGCCATATTGTTGAATAACAAAAGAATTTAGATGCCTTAGATAAGGTATTAGACTAAAAATATTATTATACCTAAGAAGGGCTTCTGCATTGTCAACAGTACATAGAATTGCTGATATCACTATGGTGAACCTAATAGTACAGGAGGTAGCATAACATAGGCTTTTCATATTGAATGAAAATCATAAAATTCATAGTTACCACCTAGAACATAAGAGCTACTCCGTTAGATGAAAGTGACAACATAAGTCGGAATAAAAAATTTTATCCGGCGACTTACGCTCACTTTGGTGATCTCTGAACATTGAACTACTATCAGTTATTACACAGAGAGTTATCCTACACTTTTGTTGTCGATACCAAGTACTTTTGTACCGATACTTTCTCAAGTATGTAGATACTTTCTGAAAGTTTTGATACTTTTCTCCCCATTTCTGATAAAGAAAAGGAAAATTTTTATTAATGGATATTTTAAACAAAATATTTGTCACATCACTACTAAACCTAAGACACGATTCGGGGATTAGTATTTAGTGACCTTGACTGCTGATCCGGAGGTCGTGGGTTCGATTCCCACCCAGGACAAATATTGTGTAATGAGCTTGGTTATTTGTTGTGTGTTTGGGTGTAATTTATCTATAATATGGATGTATTAAAAAATATATAGGTATGTTAAATGTTTATAAGCAGCCTGGTTACCTGGTTATAGCACATGCTCTCCCTAGTTTGGGATCAGACGGCCGAGTGTGAGGTGTGTGAGGTATATTATTATTATTAACACTCCATTCAGGTTTTTTATTAATGTATTTAAAAGTACTCGATACCTTGAGGTATCGATACTTTTGTTTTGATAATTTGTTGGTATCAATGCTTTTGATACGATACTGGTATCAAGTAAAGTATTGATACTTTTGAAATTTTGCGTATCCCTAAGTGTAGTTATATAAACAAGTAGTGAACCCTTCAGACTTTCAATATAAAATATGTATAATTAATATTTTCATAGAATTACGAAATGATTAGATAGAAAATTGTAAATTATTCTTGTACTAAAACAATAATTTATTTTCAATTTAAAGATAGGGTCAGGAATGTTACGGAGCTTCGGTTTCAGTTCCGATAAATTTGAATCGGAGGTAGAAGCACATCGGCGGCAGTGGCCGCGTTCAGCGCCATTTGATTTAATTAACTTCTGTTTAAAATTAAAGAAAATTAGTTTATTTTTATATATCACACCAAAGAAGGTGTTTACTTTTTTGAACTGATATGAATGAAACTGATGAATAATGTTTGTAATTATATTTTATTACACATCTCTCTTTTGTGTCTGCCTCCGATTCCGGTTTCGGTTCCGATTCCGGTTCCGATAAACCAAATTTAAAAACTCCGATTCCGAATTCGGTTCCGGTAAAACAACTTCCGTAACATCCCTAGATAGGGTGCAGGGTTTAAAATAAATAGACATTTGAAACATGAATAATGTTTGTCTATAAAGGAATGTGCAGTTGATTGTTACGCTTATACTTGTCATCATGTAATGGATGTTGGAGATCCATTGAAATAATTGAATGTAGTAAACTGATCTCTAAGAATTGCATTGTAGGAAGCTACTTACATTCAGTAATAAAGAAATTTAGCAGAGTGAGTGCCACAGTGTGTCCAGAGAACATGTAGTCGCCACACGTCCGCACGCCTCGGACCGACATTCCGGCGCCGCTCCAAATATCGTAGGCCTGCCGGAGCCTTCGCCCCCACACCGTCAGGTCATCTGCAGGCGGGTAGAATCGCGGCTCACACTTTAAGTGGGAGCCCGGTACTGACAACGATGTTATGAGCATTGTAAAACACCGTAATAAAAAGACGGTGCCCGCCAATGCAAAGAATCTTCTTAGAATTATAAACCTATAAAAATATATAATCATATTAAAATAAGCTAATTTAAAATAATCTTATTTAAGTAACTCTTTTTTGTTTGTGTTGTATGAAACGAAATGAGGTATATAAATAGCACATTATTATTGTGTGAAAAACAATCAACATTTGCTTGTTAAGATAATTTTTTAATTATTTGCAGGCTATTGGGCTAGATTACGTAGAACAAATCTATTAACATATAAATCTTATCTATAGAACAAGGTTACAAAGACAATACATGTTCATTGTTTTCTTTTAAAGACAAAGAATATTACTGTGATTCATTAATGGTACAAAGTACAGTTATAAATTCCAACAGTTCAATGAGATTTACACTGTCATACTATGTGTACAGTGATTTAGTACTTAGTACTTTTTAATATTAAAGTGAGAAATTGTATCATTAGGAAACATTAGTAATCTTGAAAAATGCTTATCTCACATTAAAATACAACTTAACCCACTTCCTAAGATTAAGTTTATTTAAAGTTTATTTAAGAATGCATTAGTATATGAAAGTATGTTGTTTAACAAATTTGATTAACCACATAAATAATATACTGTAAAAATATAGATTTTCTATAGAAGTATTATTTTTGTATACAATGATAAAATTAAATGATTACAAAGTAATAATAATTTTGTACCACTGCCAAGTTTATATAAAAGCATTTAGTATCAATATATTAAATGCAGTACCATTCCTATAAATTCTTATTTTTATATTTCGATTTTTCTTTTTTCAATAACATTCTACACCAATAATTACTATTATTATCTTTGATAAATGTTTCCAAATAACATGATTATAAAAAAGTTAGAATATCTTACCTATGTTTGTGGAAGAAAAGCACAATGAGCCAAATGGCCATGAGTAGAGAGCCAGTAATCTCACACATATCAAAAGCCCATGGAATATGAGGAACATTATCAAGGAAGAGATCAGGAAGAGGTGGATACTTTTTCATATCTGGAACTTTATCATGCACAATCACCATGACCACAGCTGTTACCCAGGTTACTAGAAAAACATAGCCTGGGAATAACAGAAATTTGACACATTAGAAAACTCACAAGAGATAGTAAGTTTAGTATACACAAGATGTTATGGTAAAACTGAGTTCACCTAATGCTATTGCAGTTTTCCATATCTCAGGTTTCAGTTTAGATGCCTTTAAATCCGTGTAATTCGATACACAATCCGTATTCCTTGCATACAGTTCATTCTGTAATTGGCTGTGGAGATTATAACTTAAATGCGATAAATTCGTACCAACAAAATTTATGTTTGTCGCGGGGTTAATTAACGAATCGTCACACAAACCGAGCTCACACATAGCATTTCTATTACTTTTCTGCAGCTTCTTCACTAACAAAATAAATCTCTTCCTTTCCCCAAGTCTTAACTGATCAAATGGGTAATCATAAAAATCCCTGTCTACAAAAGACAATAAGCACTGGCCATCAATGTCCTGAGATTTACAAATGTCTACAATAAGGCTACTTATTTTTTCTTTATGTAATAATTCAATAACTTCTTTGTTGCCCCATTTAATTAAATCTGCATCCATGATCATAAAATTTTAATTACAAATGAACACTTTGTATTAACAACCTTTTTAGCCAAACTTCACTGTAAAATTTACCCTAAGTTATATCGAAAGAAACACTTATTAAACGATTTCTCAGAGAGAAAGTGAAGACATTGTTTGGAATTAAATAACCCCTATTTTTCGTATCCCTACTACGCATCAGTGTTGCCAACTTTATTTTTACGAATCCACCAAATGTGGCATCCTGATCCACCAGAAAACCACTAAGCCAAAGCCAGTGTTGCCGTTTTTAGTGGATTTATCGCTAGATCTAGTGCAAAAAGGGTCTCTTGTGCATTTTTTCTCAAAACTATGCGCTAAAAAATATATCAAACAGCATGGACCTAAAAAAAAGAGCGGACACCACCTCTCGTTACAATAACTGAAGCACCCCTAGGAAGCCAGCTCGCTAATACAAACACGCCGGCACGCACACATTCACACCATAGGAAGCCGATCGCTCGCCATTACGCTCCCAACCGCCTGCGCGTGATGTTATATGACGAAAAATAAAAGATGCCGTTCTACGTGATGAAAAGTTGTAGAAACCATAATGGTTCCATTAAAGAAAGTCAGGGAATCACCTTTCATAAGTAAGGAAGTTATTTATTCACCATAATTCTCGTTTATACTTCAATATAATTTAGCAAAACGCAACCAAACAGTGTTGTCAGTAATTTAAATTTGCGAATTACCTTAAACGTAGGAGTTAAATTATTTTTATCTTAATGTACTTAGCACCGTGTAAATTAATTATAATATTATAAATAAAGATATTTTTTCATTAAAAATATTTACCAAAAATATTTATAGATTGATCGAATATTTTTTAAACTTTAATTATAACATAGATCAAATTGTATTTATTAGGAGATCAATATTAAAAGGCACACTTGATATAAAAACCATCAATTGTCAAAAAAGACAAATATCTAAATAAGAAGATCAAATTTTAATTTAGGTATACCAAATTTTATTGAGTATAAATAAAAGTTAAAAAATTATTATCATGTTACCTTGAGCTTGAATGCAGTTCATTTATAAATAATATAAACGCAATAATGAATATAAAGATTAAACAAAAAATACATCATTTATTTTAAAAGTGCTCATTTATATAAAATCAAGTAGATTTTAGAGTATTACGTTGCCTTTTAGTTATTTATAATAAAATCCAAGTTCCGAGGTCACCACACCTTAAAAATGGGTAATTTTTTTCCATAAGGCAATAATTTAGACACTCACACATAGTTCGCCGCCGCCATTGTGGTGCTTCAAATATTTCTTCGCGACGTTCTGTCCGCTCTTTTTTTTAGGTCCATGTCAAACAGAATCTGGCGCAAACCTAGTTATTAGTTAGCAACCAAGATTAATTGCGCAATTATTCATAGTGTTTCGGACGCCTAAAATCATAGAGAAATAAAAGTAGCGAGTCGATTTCATTTGGATATTTCCGTTCTCTCATCATCAACATCTGGGGCGATGATGACAATGAAAATGTTGTAGAAATGTTTAATTTAGTTGATATAAAACAGTTATTATTTTTTTTAGTTTGTTTTTATTTGTAAGTAATATAATTTTAAATCATAAGATATGAAAACGTGCTTATTTTATAGATTTTATATACCCAACCTACCTATTTTTATATTTACAAATCGTTTAGCAGAAACTAGTGCATTTAAGAAGCCGGATATTAGCAAGATATAGCGCATTTTTGATAACGGTATAGTGCATTTTAGTTTCTTTAAACGGCAACACTGTCCAGAGCAACGGCAGTGATAATAGATTTTTTTGCAATTATTATTATTACACTAAATATATATCGGTTTTCTTGGTAGCAATCAAAATAATAGAATTTGATGCATTATTGTTAAATATTTTAAACATATAAGGGTTTCATGCCTGCTAGTTTTTACAATATTTTTGCTATTAAAACTATTTAAATTATTTATATATATATATATCTCTTTTGAAATATGTACTCCAGCTCATAAGGAAGCGATTGGTATCAAAATTTACGTTTTTATCATTTTGTGGGTTGACACTGTAACGCTTAACAGCGTCCATATAATGCCTTTGAGACGTCTAAAACCTCCGTGATGATTGCTGTAAACTTTACAGTGTAAAGCATTCCAAATATCAGCAACCAAAAATCCAAATAAGTCATCGAATAATCCGAAAAGATAGTTTTATTTAAAATGTTCTTTCCTAACTAGAGTATTCATTTAAATTGTACTAGTGGTTGAATATCCCACCTTACCACTAATTGGAAAAATCTAAACCACTAGAAAATCCACTAGCCACTAAAACGAAAATTTTGCCGCTAAAAGGGAGGTCCAAACCACCAGATCTAGTGGAAAATCCACTGAGTTGGCAACACTGCTACGCATACGCAGTTTGAGTTTGACATTTGATAATTTTTTTTTTTTTTTTTGCCCATAGGGCAGGCTAAAGTCTTTCGACCATACCGCCTTGTCTTATGTTATTTTTTCCCTTTTATCTCTCCTTATTTATGTCTTACGTTTCTTATCCTTTATATGTATTGTAATATAGTACTTCTTCTTTTAATTAATGACGACCCCCGTCAAAGACGGAATCTTCCAATATCCAGTATTTTTCGTAATATAAGTAGTTATTATCATATCTTTATTTCCACGCGGCCATAAGTCTGACGTATGTCATTTAATTTTAAAATCTCAGTTAAATACATTTTGTTCAATCCGATTTTACATACGTATCGTACGTACAATTCTTTATTTATTACTACCCAACAAAGAGTAGAAAAGGCACATTTCCATTTACAAATCCCGTTATCTTGTCCGTCAGGACTCCCGAGGAGTGGTGACGGAGAATCTAATTTAAAAATTCTGAAAAAACTTATTTACTAGAAAAAATATATTTACAGCTTTAATATTATAATTAACTTATTATCCTATTATTTTACTACTGTAACAAAGAGTACATAAATATAATTTTAAATATCGTTAACAGTTTCAATAACAAATCTGTACAAAAATATAAAAGTTGAGGCATTTTTAAGTAACTCCTGAATGCAATGCGGGATACTTTCAACTTTATTGTAAATTTTTAAAAGCCCATCAGACAACACAAGGCGCTGAATGTTGAAAGACGAACACTCAAAGAAGATATGATGTAGTGATTGTACTTTTGATGATTGACAATAGACACAATATGGAGAATCAACCATTTTAATACGATGAAGATGGTAATTTAAACGACAATGACCAAAACGCATGCGAGAAATAGTTGTATAAAATTTCTTGTTTGTGAATATTTTGTGCTTGCAAAACCAAGGTGTAGAATTTATTTGGACATCGAGACCGGCGAACCAAGTTCCTTTGTTTTGAACGTTTGTGCAATAATATGAATGTTTTCCCCATGCTTGGCACATCCGCTGTTTGATTAAACTAATTGCATCTGTATAAGGAATACGAATACTCATATTAATAGGAGAATCTCCTGACTTTACAATTTGTTTAGCCAAGTAATCAACATGTTCGTTACCTTGAACACCAATGTGCGAAGGCACCCACACAAAATTAATTACTACATTTAAATGAGTTAGTTCAACCCATAACTGTTTTATTAAGAATATAACATAATTAGTATGAGCATTTAGATTATTATTTGCTAAATTTTGTAGAACACTCATACTATCACTTACAACAACCCATTTTGTGTGCTCCATATAGCAATTCTCGATATGTTTCAAAGCACTTAAGATAGCGACAGCTTCCGCTGTGAATATACTTGCATCTTTATTGATTTTCTGACCTATGCCTACTTTTGAGGAAGGCTCATAAATAGCAAAAGACACGGATTCACTGTTTTTGGATCCATCAGTATAAATAAATTTATGATCTGACCATTCTGATAGCATTGCATTTACTTCTTCTTTTGAAAATAAATCTTCTTTATTCTTTATAACTATATTAATTGCTGGAAATTTACCACTATAAGAACCCTCGTAACATGGCAAGACATGCTTAGATTGATGAATGTTTGTATTTTCTATAAAATCAGTGAAATTTTGAAGACCTTGCAGCATATAAAATGATTTAACATTTGAATGAGATGCAGAGTGTAACAAATTGATCAAAAATGGATTACCACATACACTATAAAGTTTAAGTAAGAATTTTTCTTTTAAATAGTTGAATCGAATGGCTAACGGTGGGATATTACATTCAATCTGCAATGCGTTAATAGGAGTACTTCTGAAAGCTCCTGTTATTAGACGTAAACATTTGTTTTGCAAAAGATCTAAACTATTTACAACACTAGTATCTGCAGCGAAACAATAAAAACCATACTCAAAATGACTACGAACTAATGATTTGTACAACAACAACAGAATTTTAGGATCAGCGCCCCAGTATGAACCTGAAAGAGATTTTAAGATGTTATAGGCTTTATTTGCTTTAGTTATTATGTGCTTAGCGTAACTATTCCAAGTTAACTTATGAGTAAAAATAACTCCCAAAAATTTTACTTCAAGCGAGACCGGCAAAGAATAATAATTGTATAGTATGGTAGGCATGTCACGCGATTGTTTGCCAAATACAATGACTTTAGACTTAGATGGATTCACATTAAGATCAAGGTAAGTAAAATATTTGTACAGATTTGTTAAAGCATTGTTAATAATTTGAACTACTTCCGACTGATTTTTCCCTGATGTGTATATAACTAAATCATCTGCAAACTGAAGATTTTTAACTTGAGATCCTAGGATTATATTTAATCTATGAATGTACAATATAAATAAAAGTGGGGATAGTATCCCTCCTTGACATACTCCTTTGAATGAAAGTCTAGGACCATAAAGATGTCTATTTAATTTAACAAATACTTCCCTATTGGTTAAGAATTTTTTTACCCAATTTGTAAATTGTGCAGGAATTCCCAACAATAATAATTCATGACAAAGAATATCTATATTAACACTGTTAAATGCACCTGCTACATCAAAAAATACAGCTACCAGATTTTTACGATCCGACAAAGAGTTACGAACATCAAGCTGTAGTTGACAAATACTTTCCCTGGCAGAAAATTTTCTACGAAAACCAAATTGATTGGAAGGTAATATGTTGTTATTTTCTACGTAAAACTCTAATCGTTGTTTTAACAATTGTTCAAATAATTTACCAACACAGGAAGTAAGTGCTATGGGCCGATAAGAATCGGGACAAAACTTAGCCTTGTCTGGTTTTAAAATTGGTATAAGACAATCCTTTTTCCATTCTTCTGGTATAATGTTTTTATCCCACATTAAATTCAGTATATTTAGAAATGATTCTAAACTGGCAATGCTAATTTTTTTAAGTAGAATATAGGGTATTCCATCAAGACCATAAGCAGTATCTCTTCTTGAGGTTATGGCTGATATTAATTCATTAATTGTGAAAGGACTGACAAGAAACCTATTACTGGAGTTAATGTTGTTATTATTGTGATTTGACATAGTGTTTGATACATAGTCTGGTGTGTACTTCTGCAAAAAATCTAATATCCATGTATCATTGTCACAATTATTGGAAATATATGTTTTGTTGTATTTACGCATGAATTTCCATATGACAGATATTGGTGTATTCCTATTAAAAGTTTCACATAGAGAAACCCAACTTTTTTGTCTTTCTGATTTTATGACAAGCTTTTTTACAGCTCTAAGTCTTTTAAAATGGATATAGTTTTCTTCTTTTGGATCATTTTTAAAATTTAAATATGCAGTTTTGAAGTTTAATACAGCTTCAGTACACTTTTGATTCCACCAAGGGAGAGGGGACTTTTTACCTTTATTCTTAAAAAGAGAACAATCAATGGTATTACTGGTAGGTTTGCGGTTTGAACTATTTGCAATAGAATTAGAAGCAGCTTTGCGTAAAATTGTACAAAAATGTAAATATGAATCAAGAGGATTTAATCTATCTATTTTTAGATCAACTAACAAATCATCAACCTGGTTGCTATATTTCTGCCAATTAACTAACTTATAGTTGGGATAGAGAGGCAAATGCATAGCATTAGAGCAATTTCCCCCATTCAAATTATTGTTATGATTTTCACTAATTACTACTTTTATTAAAACAGGAATATGATAACTACTACCAAGAGGACTATCGTTTACACTCCATTCACAATTACATGCAAGAGATGAAGAGACCAATGTCAGGTCAAGAGCATTGGGACGCCATGTTGTAGAACCTACAGTTGTTGGTTGACCACTATTGAGCAAAACTAAGTTGTTTTCATCGAAGACATCTAAAAGTTTACGTCCTCGTGGAGAGTCATAGTTACATCCCCAAGAAGTATGATGTGCATTAAAATCACCAGCAAATATGAAAGGTTGAGGAATAGACCTCAATAATTGCTCAAATTTATCTTTATTGAAGACAGGAACTGAGTTTAAGGGACTATAAAAACTTACTATATATAAGTATTTGTTGTTAACTGCTATTTTAATGCATATATTTTGTAATGAATTATCAAAATATGTATCAATTTTTGTATAATTTATGTTTTTATGAATTATAATTGCGACTCCATTATGTATGTTACCGCAATCATTCCTTTCTATGTTATAATTACTTATTTTAAAAGTTTGTTCAGGCCTAAGCCATGTTTCACTAATTATAGCTATATCAATATTATGTGTATAGAGGAAATTACTAAATATATGTTTATTACTGTTGAGGCTTTGAGCATTCCACTGAATGATATTTAAATATGACAAATCCATTATGAGGCAGATGGGAACTTGTTACTTAAGGTAGATTTTAATACTTCTTTAATTGATGTTGTATTTACTGGTATATCTTTATTACTGACTATTTTAATAATTGTTTCAACTAAAGTGTTGATAAATGTGTTAGATTTCATTAAATTGTTTATTTGTACTTCTAAGGTTCGAGCAGAAAGAGCTGGAAAAGCATTTGGATTAAATAATTCAGAATAGTTTACACTCTTTGTTTTAATTTTGTTTTCTTCAATTTTTTGTTTTTTCAAAGGACACTGAATGGAGATGGCGATATGGTTACCGTTACAATTGACACATTTTGCATTTTGTGAATCGGTTAGGCAGTTCTTAAAGTTATGGTTTAATGTGCATATTGAGCAAACCTCAGAGTTGCGACAAAATTTAGCTATGTGTCCATATTTCATACATTTGAGGCATTGCTTAACTGGAGGGATATACTTTTTAACCTCGTGACGCCAAGAATCTAAATAAACATATTCTGGAAGGATGGGGGAGGCAAAGGTAACTGCAACTGTTTGTGTAGGAGCATAGGTTATTGCTCCGTTGTCACCCCTGACTCTGCGCATGAAACGCCTTACTTGTACCACATTTTTCGAGCTGCCTATCAGACCAAAAATTTCCTTATTAGACATATCGCTTGGTACTGAAGTGAGAACTCCAGTAACTTCGGTACCTCCAGCTGGTATTGTGGCTATTAATGTAAGATGATCTAATAATTTCTTATTTTGAATAAACATATTAGCATTATTTGGTAAATCAAAAGTTATACCGACTTTATATTTGTTGATGGAGCGCAAATGCATAACTCCAGACACACCATGTTCCCGAATGCCCTTAGACAAGGCCATACGATCCCTGTCGTTGAATACTTTGCCTTCCTCCTTATGTGCTAAGAACACAACCAAGTCCTTTTGCGGAATATCTTCGGGATACTTGCGGACATATCCTTTAACTTTATAAGTTAAGTACTTGTCCGCATTATCCAATTCTCCAGAGTCTGAGTCCGAAGAGTACCCGATCCGTGGGTCTGGTGGATTTTCTTTCCACCGTCTCTTTTTGGTCATTTTATTTATTTTGGACTAAACCTTTATTAGTAGAACCTTAGTAACGTATTTGAAATAGAACAAAAGTATAGAAAATATTTTTAAAAATTAATTTTAAAAAGAGCGCGCCTTTACTTATTGATGACTTTCCCGCCTTCTTTTCTTGACATTTGATAATATTATAGTGAATAGTGATGAATGACAAAATCGACAATTGGAATGAAAATCGGCATATCGTTTATAGCCGAATCGGAAATTCTTTTTTATTCGAATGTCCGAGAACAATGCGGATGCTACGAAATTACATAGAACAGCCGCCTAATAGGCGCGCTTGGCATGGTTTCTTTGGGGTAAGAGTAGTTCTTACCCCAGTAGCAGTGGGCGTTAATTCAACGAGCAACTTTTTTTAGCTGCTTTTCTAATGTTAACGAATTAGCTGCTTTTCGTTTAGTACAAAAGCCGCTAAATATATTAACTGTTTCATTCAACAATATTCGAACGCAACGTGCTGATTAGCTCAACGAACATTCAGTGCGTAGTCGCTAACTGCAAACCAGCTAATAAAATCAGCTGCTTTTTAACAGGTTATCAGTTTGTAATTAGCAGTTTCATTTCGTTAACACAAAAACCGTCAACGACCCACCTCTATACCCCAGCCACCGTGGCGCTGCTAGTATCCGTCTTTGGTATCTGTGTGAACGGACACTCATGCTGAAATCATAGCGCGCATTCTCTCGCACCCACTCGATTTTAGAGCGTTATTGCCGTTCATAAGAGCAAGCGAGACAACACGAGGGGAGGAGACAGCGGACGGTTTAGATGTGTGTGTCACACCGATACATTGCCGCATGCTCTACAGGTCAAAAATAGAACTACTTTTCTGTGTCAAGTTTGTATGGGCCTGTTCTTCTATGTACATCTATGTTCTTTGATGCCACGCAATACACATTTAAGCTGAACATTGCGCGATATGTTTTTAGTTTAGGGATTTTGGAGGCTCGTAGTGAGAAATAGGTAGATAGTATCCATTACAGGCCGCAAAAATTCGTCCTCAAAACTTCTGGTGTTGTGGATATCCATGGGCCTCGAAACTATTTGCTTCCTCTAATATACAAAAGCTATAGCTATTCCTCATAAATTTCAAATTCTGACTTAAACCTTTAACGTCACAAACACACTTTTCAGAAGTCCTCTTCTCGACGTGATTATTTACCATGAAAATGTCAGCGAAAAAAATTCCTAAAATACCTTGTATTATCAAGAATACGATACATTTTCCCTTGAGAATAGTTGATAATATAAGTTGCGCCATTCGGAAGAGCACCTCTGATCTTTCAAATGGCGCAACTTAAATTCCGATGTAGCGACATCTATAATCCGCTACAAGAATCAATAAAAAGACGTCTAATCCCGAATCGCGCTATCAAAGTTTCTGTGCGCGCTAAGTATATATACAACATCTCGACAATCAACCACTGGGGCCTTAGGGCCGGCCTGTCAGTGGTTCGACTGGTCGAGGATCCTCCCTTTAGGTTGGAGGAAGACCACACCTCCCTTCCTCCACATTGGTGACCCCGACGTGATTCAGGCACGTTCCTCCACATCCGATAAAAAATGTATATCACTGATTAGATGGATTCGTATCGAAATCGATGTTGAGTTTTTATTCCGAAAAACCTACTGTCCTTTCTTTAATAAAACAATTTATTTGAAAGACAGCTTTCACAAGGTTTACAAAATAAAATAAAACTTTACTACAACATAACATTTTAATGAGTAAGAATATAATCAAGCAACATTTTAAATACCACCTATATTAGGTAAGTACACAAATTCAAGTGTATGGATATACAATTTAATATTGTAAAAGTGATTTGCGGCCAGGAAAATTAAGCGATGGCAAGGAAAATATTCTTGAATATTTATTATAATGTAAGAATATTGTTCATTGAAATGAAATGAAAAATGCAGTTATTCTTTAAAGCTTTCATCCAAATACCGCCTTCCGATTATATGACTTTAGGTATGTATGTTTTATAATATGTAAATGCACCGGAGAAGATAAGGACAGCAATACTTTTGAGCTTCTTTCTTTCCTTTTGTATTAAAAATTAACTGCAAATCAAATATTTTATGGCATTCTACTTTATACCATTATGTTTACATAGTATCAAAATGTATATCCATGCATCAAACAAGATTAAAACAATTAACATTACTTATTACAAAAAAGATTCAAAATGCTTAACACACTTAATATTCTTATGGCACGCCTCATAAATTCGAAGTTTCTGTAAGAACCAAATTCAGATTGTGGAAATTATATATTCAGAATCACATACCATTTTGAAATGACTTACTTTTTATCATCAAGTCACTAATTGTAAGGATTCGTAAGGCTAGCCTAGGAGACTTTAAGCATTCAATAATAAAAAAACAAAATCAATAATCATATCTCAAAGTAGTCTAGTACAGCACATACATATAAATGTCACTAGCAGACTAACACAACAAAACATAACAATTGAAATCAGAATGTGATAAGTTCCAATCAAGTTACCTGATTTTTTTGCTACATTCATATATTTTCAATGAAAACTTTATTTTAATCGAATGTCATTAACCAATTTTTAATTAAATCACATACTGGAATATCACATAAATTACATTAGAATTACCTTATTAATCATTATCTCACAAATCAGACAAATCGAGGGTACAGTACTAAAAGCCAATAAGTATGAAATTTTAAATTAAAAACACAATTTTAAAAGTCTAGGAACAAAATCACCTTAGACATACAATTAATAACATCGCCGTAATTGATATTTGTGATGTGATATATTCTTTATATATTTTAGGTATTTCTGTCCCTATTTTTTTTTAAATTGAATAACTTAAAATTACAAAACATTTCGAGCAAATTAGATCTATAACGCTAAGTCATGGCCAAACGTACAATAAGAGTAGATTGTACTAATAATGAAGTAAAAATACATGTGTCATATTAGATCTGCGTTTCGTTTCATTACCTTCAATGTACATATACATTCGAAAGAGATGAATATAGTTTTGACGATGCATTTTAGAATTATTTGGAAGTGATAAGCAACCACCGTATGACGGCGGCGCTAATACAATCAACCGTTAAACGGTTGTGTGACGCTCGAGACAATAATTATTGAGTTTTAGTAATGTACCCTCGATATAATAAGTTGCCATTTAAAAAAAATATTTCGATTGGTATTATTTATTCCCGAATAAGACGCATAAGTAACTGTTTAGAACAATTTAAGGTAGCGTAAGGTTGTATTGACTTGATGTTGGTTTCCGCCCCGCCACGACAAGGCATGTACCATTGGGAAGAATGTTGAAGTAATGTTCAGTACTTGTAGTTGAATTTCAATTGTAGTAAGTACTTCACATTGACTTGAGCCACATCGTACACGATGAATCTTATATGGAGCTCAGAAAATTATTGTTCTTACAACATAACATTTTATATACCACCCCCTCTAAAGCTAAAACCATCCTTTTTATATCAATTGATGAGTGCAAGAGAGACCGGCTAGTGTATTGATAAATACACCATCTTACTTGCATCTCTGGGTCGTGGGTTCGATTTCCAGTGTATCAGACATACCTACTAATAAGTTCGGAAGTGTGTATTGATTTACCCTTCCTTCAAATAAAAAAGGCATGAGAAATATTTTTGCATGATGTTAAAAAAAGGAAACCCAATTCTACTACGGGACTGAAGCCACTCGAAAAATGCTAGTGGTTTTGCTTTTCCATAAACTTGTTTGTGTTAGAGCATACTTCACGCTTGCCTATCGTAATTATATATAAAAAATACAAAGAAGATATGATTTTTTTATAGAGATGACGTGTTTAGCCCAATAGCCACTATGAGGCTCCTTACTATTGTTTCAAGTTATAAAAGGATACTCGTTGTAGAGCAGAGAAGTTTTCTCGGTGCTTTCGACGGGTTTCCCTAGAGGTACAACGACCCCGTCGTCTAGAACTTTGTTCTGTTTCGGGTCGGGCTGATTGCGGCCCAAACCCCACACCGAGTGCAAGCCGGCCGGCAATTTGGTTACATAGTCGGCTTTCTTGCATTCTTTCCTGTAAATAAAAATAATATTTCAGCAAATGTTATTGTCTTTAACACATTGAATGCTTAATTGTTTAACCCTTAACCACTAACGTGTCATTTTGTTACACTAACACTGACGTACGTATGTCATACGTACATAATTTTGAAGACGTTCTGATGCATCAATAGAGTGTAATTCTAGTGATTATTGTAATGCGTTTGTTAAAACATATTTAAATGAAATAGGGATTATAAAAAAGTAGTTATAATATTCATAAAAATATTTGCCTTCGAGGTAATGTAATTTTTATAGACATTTTTTAAAAATCAATACAAAAATATTCTCTTACTTAGTTCCCGCGCAAAATTAAGTTTTAAACGAAAAACCGTTTGAATGACGTACTCCATACGTACGTCAGTGGTTAAGGGTTGAGATACAAATTAATAACCGGAAACCAAAACTGTTTATGGCGAATTTTGATTAAGTAAATATGAATGTTTGAAAATATGTATGAATGTATATTATTATTTTTATTGGGCGGCACCGCTACTATGGCCCCGCCCCAGTCGCATCCGAGAATAGAGCACTTAATGTGTTAAAAGAAAATGAATCAAATAATCTGTTTAAGTTCAATAATACACATTTCTAAAATGTTTAGAAATGCATTAATAAATAATTATGCAATTTTCCTCTTTCAATATTTATTTCAATAATTTCTTTTTCGATAAATTGTGTTAATCAATGACAGAAAAGCATTACCATCTATCTATAAATTTAGAATCAGAGATTATATATATTATCTACTATCTTCTTCCCGCAACTTTGTCCGCGCAGACTTCGATTATTATCTATTTTTAGGCTCTTTCTAGGTACTCTCTCTACATACTCTCCTAGCCAACCATAAATTTTTTAGGTGTAACAACTCTCAGATAGCAGGATTTTTTCCGACTAACTTGACACTTGTCGAAATTTGGCCAATTAACTCAATATCGTTATAGATTAATATATAATAAAGCTTATTATTGTAGTAGCTATTAATGTATAAACAATAATACTGTAAAGTTTCATCAAAATCCGTTAAAGTATTTTTTGGATAAAAGAGTAACACGCCCCTCACAAACTTTCACATTTATAATATTAATAGGATATTAGTAGTCTGCCCGTGACCACGGTTGCTGAAAAGCATCCGAAACGTCGGCAAACTAATATAAATAATAAATCGCGTTTGAATCCGGTATAAAGTATTCTATTTACTCGCGTTAATAAAAGACAATATTCGGATATTAGTAGGACATAAGGACCACTTACATATCCCCAAGCGCCACTTCGCTGAGCAGCATGAGGCCGACTGGGTTGTTGGTGTTGGTGCAGCAATAGTTGGCCGACTTGGAGACCATATCCGCGAAATAGATACCCTTGCCGAACATGTACCCCGTCACCGGGGCTTCGGGCGGCGCTATGCGGAGACCTGAGAAGAGAACACGTTATTATTAATAAAAATCATAATCACAAAATAACCATTGGTAACGATTACAATGATTGAAACATTACTAAAGTATCACAGCTGACGAGCATGAGGTTCACTTGATGGTTGGTAACCTTAGCCACAGTACATCAGTCGATGATGCGTTGTCGACCTACTTTTTAGACCCAAAACCATGTATTTCCATCTATGAACGGTGGTTCGTTAAGCTGTTGGAATTTAGATATTCCTCCCATCCGTTCAATGCCCGAAGAGACCAAACGTAAGGAAGACATGCTTTTTGAATTTTATGTTTAAAAAAATATTTGCAATACATAAAATTATTATGAACGATGAAAATAAACATAAATCGATATTTTTAAATAAAATACTGTATACCGCTCCGTTTCGACCACGGTTGCTGAAAAGCATCCGAAACGTCGGGATAAATAATTTAAACAATATAAATAATAAATCGCGTTTTAATCTGGTATACAGTATTTTATTTAAATGTGCGATACTCGCGTTAATAAAAGACAATATTAAATCGATATAATTTAATTAAAATATTTTTTTATTAATCAGAAGTGAATTTTACATCCGGTACGAAGGACTCACACATGCACGAAGAAATTACGATAGTAGTCTAAACGCAAACAGTACAAGTGAGATATATATCATAATTTGTTACCTTGTGAGAGTATTCCCGCATAATTAGTGGTCCTGGATCCGTGCCACAGCAGGCGCCTGTTGTGAAGCTTTCGGAACGGCTTGTAGCGTTTTTCTTCACCTTCACGCACCACTTTGAACACCTGTATTAATTAGTAGTGTTGAGTAGGACATACAAGAGGCGGTACATTTGTCCCGGACATGACGTCAAAATGTAAGAGCGGCTCGAAATTATAAAATGTACTACTTCAAATTTTATGTCGCACTCGTTTTTTCTCAATGTCTTTGGGTGATAAATAACCATAAAAAACCATCAAATGTCATATTAATACTCGCTAGTACAAATTATGCTTTGAGCTTCATACGCCTCGCCTCATTTGAAGTGGGACATTGTACTGGTTCAGAGTGAAAAAGAGGCTACTCTTACAAACTCTTTTTGAAGTCCTGTACTACCCAACACTATTAATTAGCCATAATATTTAAATCGTTTCTAAACATAGCCACAACTGGCCGTATTGCTAACTCTTAAAGCAGCCATACTCAACCTTTTTTGTATAGGAGTCCACAAACACATTACAGTCATGGTATCGCGGACCGCAAGAAAATAATATTTAGATGTGATTGTAATACTTTAAGGAAAAACAAATATCGTCTGATGCCTTAGTTATAGTGGAATCTTGTGATAATGGAGAAATTACTTTGTGGTTGTTGCAATGACTTCTTAAAAAAAAAACTCAACTTCTCACTGCTTAGGGAGGATCCAAGAGAAATGACCGGAGGTCCTGGTTTCGAATCCCTGGGAAACAAGATTTAAAAAAAAAATATTTCGGTCGGGCAGGCCACAGAAAGCTCACCTACTTGCTTGTAAAGAAAAACGATCAGTGAAACAGATACAGAAATAGGTCTGCCCCATGCCCCACTAGGGGACTCGGGAATTCACTTTATATTATAAAGATTTTTTTTTAATGATTTTATGGCCTGGTAACGATTTATAAAGAAAGAACAACCTCCTGCAGTTCGAGGGTATAGTTGGAGTGCGTGGCGCCGTGCGTATTCTTCACGTAATCCGATATCATTTTATATTCGTCACAACTCTTGTCCAGAGGTGCTATTTCCGTTTTCAGTTTCTTGTAGTGAGATTCCACAGCACTAACACCTTCCTCGTCATCTAAAATACATCCAAGTTTTTTTTTGAACAGATATTATTAATATTGGATTCTCCAGAGGCCGATTAATGTTTTTTTATGTTAGATATCAACAGACGATGGTAAGTCCCCAGGCACAGAACATAAATCAATGATGCGCTGTCAAGCATTCGGAAATTCATAGACTGACACCGAAACGCGCAATGTGCACTTCACGGTTTTTCCATCTATGAACGGTGATGCGTTACCCGGTCAGAATTTCGATATTCCCACCCGTTCAATGAACGAAGTGACCAGACTTGGGGCAGACATGCTTACAGAAAATTATAAACATGTCCTGGCGGGATTTGAACCCGCGAACCATTGGTGCGCAATGTATGTGTTCTAATAAACGCGCGAACGAGCCCGTCATGTTTCACTTTCTATGTTTAATATTAAAGACTGTAACTCTGGCTATTTAGAAGACTGTTTTATTACACGTGCCAAATCTTGAGAACTGTGATGTTCGCTCTCTAAAAAAAATAATGTTTAAAATATATCGGATGATTGCCGTATTAAAAAAAATAATAAGTACCTTCGTTTAAGAGACTGTAGGCGATTTCAATTTCAAGTAAGTTGTCCAGCATTTGTATTTTATTCAATACAGCCTCTTCGCTGTCCAGCAGCGGTGGATTGTTTATGCCAAAGTTGTGTGGCACTAGAGTGTAGAACCTGTTGTTATAATATCATTTATATCTATTATATCAATCTATTCCTTCTTACAATTCTTAAAGGAAAGAATTAATTACAAATATTTTGGTATATTTATATTATGTATACTTTAATGACTTATCTAATTTGCTACCAACGCGTGTAATATAAATTCTTAAAAGATTCCAGTTGGATTATCTCGCAATAAGTGTATTACTGTTAAAGGGAATAGAATGTTTAGTTTCATGATACAAAAAAAATATATGTTTTTTATAAACCATGGATTGGCTTATTTATAGTGCTAGATGGAGAAATGTTATCAACATACTTGGACTTATTTATTAATGATGATGATTTCTACTTTAAAAAAATGTTGTTGTAAAGCTGTACGTATACACAGTAGGTAAGGGCAGGATTTTTTTTTTTTTTAATTAGGTTTTTTTAAATTTACCTGTTAGTAAAATCAACAATTTTGCTGTTAGTTGCTTTGCCTTTCTGAATACTCGTAAGAAGTTGTGACAGTACACTATATCCAGATTTTATTTGTTTCTTAGAGAGTTTTCCCAGTGGCATCTTTTCTGTATCAAGCTGAAAACAAAAATCTAAATCATTTAGGATTTTCTCTATTTTCATATTTCACTTTCTAACTAAATATGCATATTCACATGCCTAAACTTAACCAACTGTGCTGTAAATACAACAGATACGTTTGTTAGTCTCACAAAAAGTCGAGAACGGCTAAACCGATTTGCCTAATTTTGGTTTTAAAATAGTTGTAGAAGTCCATGGAAGGTTTAAAAGGTAAAAAGAAAATATAATAAATTATTAATAAATAATATTTTTATATTTTATTTCATATTTTTCTTTAAAAATAAATATAAAAACCCAATTGAATATGGTCGATTTACTTATAAAAATTAAAACTATTTTTAGTATTATTGTGTTCTAATGGACCAGAAAATACTAACTTTGTTAGTGCGCCGTGAACTGAAAAAGTTTGGGAACCTCTGCCCTAAGCTAATATATTGAAGCAGCCGAAATGACGGACAAAAGCTATTACGTAATACCAATGGCGGATTTACACATTTCCAAGGTATAGGCTATTAGATTTTTGCCGCCCTCACCTCTACAACTATCTGCAGTTCCTAAACTGTCTAAAAAAATGAAAGTAAAGATGGAAAAGTGTTCGGCAAAATGTCTAGTAGACTCTGTAAGATATCAGCAAAACCTGACATAAATCTTTGTGATTTATATAAATCAGCTAAAAGAAAAGAAATTGGTCCACAAAGCCGCCTCTAAAATTTCAAGCAGGGACTGAGAATGAGATACCATGATATTAATTTTAAAGACACACTTAACTTACCACATTAATTTTTTTCAGTAAATATGAATAAAAACGAAAGAATATTAACAAAAACCTTTATTATACCGGTATAACTCCCTTAGTAAATTAACCGGTATTCAGTCCTTGAAAACCGGTAAATCCGCCACTGTAATACCTCAAACTCCAGTAGCGTCCTCTTCATGGAGCTGACGTCGAAGATCATCTGCATGAGGTTCTGTACGGGCAGCGCCAGGCCGCAGCGCTTGTCCACCGTCACCTTACTCTTCACCTTATCGTCGTCGCCGTAGTCCACGTCGATCGGGTAGTAAGCCTGCGGCATCTGCATTAATATTGATTAGACTTTATATTACAGTCAAAATCTGTTATAACGACATCATATACTACTCATATTTAGTCGTAAAACTCGAGTCGTAACTAGTGTTGGGTAGTACAGGACTTCAAAAAGAGTTTGTAAGAGTAGCCTCTTTTTCACTCTGAGCTATAGTGTACGCGTAAGTGCTAGTCTCCTCCTGCGGTATGTGAGCGGCAGGGCGGGGGATATTTACACACGTCAAGCTGACTCAGTCTGCCGTCGACCACCGCGACGGTTACACGACTTATTTGTTCGCGCTAGTTTATTCCAAACACACATGGGTTAAATATCCTAAGATGGGTCCGCCAATACCACGACAAATTAAAAATGTTATGTAGAAAATGAAATTCGAGTCTACAAACATCGGAAATTACAAAATTTTCATCTTCACGGAAACCTGAATACTTGTTGAGAAATGTTAATTTGTTTTTAAAACTGTTTTGTACCATTAATAAAAAAAATTAATTAACACTTTTAACTGTGTGTTTTGTTTAGCCTGGAAATAGAAAATATAATTTTATAATTTACCCGTAACATTAATTAAGACAGTTTCTAACATAGTTATCCGGAGATTTATCTGTTCTTATGTATCTCGTGCGTGCCTTGAAAATACGCGCCCTCCCCCGTCTCACCGCTCACATACCTCAGGCGGAGACTAGCACTTCCGCGCGGACTATAGTACAATGTCCCACTTCAAATGAGGCGAGGCGTATGAAGCTCGAAGCATAATATGTACTAGCGAGTATTAATATGACATTTGATGGTTTTTTTATGGTTAATTATCACCCAAATACATCGAGAAAAAACGAGCGCGACATAAAATTTGAAGTAGTACATTTTATAATTTCGAGCCGCTCTTACATTTTGACGTCATGTCCGGGACAAATGTACCGCCTCTTGTAAGTCCTACTCAACACTAGTCGTAACAACCGGTGATGTTTTCGAGGTACAAAGTACAGTCGGGACCTTTGATTTTGGTATGTTGTTCTACACGATGTCATAAACGATTTTACATGAATATACTTATGCACTTAACGATAAATATTAAATAGGAATATTATTAATAGTTTTTTTTATTTATTGTTCTTTATTTTTTAAATCCTCTTTTCGTGTTATCTGGCACCCCAATTGTTTCCCAAGCAGATGCTGAAATTCAGCGCTGTAGCCAATACTGGTTTACAGCACAAGCTGAGCATCGGTATTTTCTTTTGTCACACATCACATTTGAGTGTGGCATGGAATACAATAAAAAAATCTTTTTGAATCTTAGAATATATTGAATATTAAAAAAAAAAAGAAACCCTTTTTTGAAAAATATCAGTTGACGGGTTCTTTAAGAGGCATGATAATGTAAAATATTAAGTTTTGTATGTTGTTTGTGATATTGTTGTCCTAAGTATTGTGTAGCAGTTACCTTCATAAAATCATCGCGCATCTCCCAAGGATTTTCGGTTTTTTCCATATACAAATCCTCAAATTTCTGTATTGCTTCGTAAAGGGTCTTGCAGTCTTCCACTTTGTTACCGCCGATGGGAGTACCGATTCTTCCCCAGGCTCGGAATAACCAAAATCTAAAAAAAAAAGTTTTTATTGATTAACAATATTTATTGTTCTCAAAAGAATTAATATTTTTTTAAATAATATTTTAAAGTTGCCAAGTGTTCACGATTCTACAATAATTGGTAGATTACCGGTGCGAGAAAACGGGATATTTCTTGTCAAAGAAACAATCAGATCTACATTTATATAAGTACAGTTTTCTCTCGCTAGTGCGCCGCTTGATAATCCGACAACTATTATAATATTTTTGAAGGTGATGTTATTTGTAGAATCCCTGTAAACCACCATTATTAAATACATTTAGGTTCGATAATCCGCCGCAACGCATCGTCTGGTAAAAAACAAGCCAAATTAGAGCACTATTTTTCAAAACCTGAGTTATTAAAGGTGTCATTTTGAAACTTTTTTGTTTTTACTAGACTATACATATTATACGTACTAAAACATTTTATATATATATATATATATATATATATATATATATATATACATACATATATATATATACATATATATATATATATATATATATATATATATATATATATATATATATATATATATATATATATATATATATATAAAGGTGTCATTTTGAAACTTTTTTGTTTTTACTAGACTATACATATTATACGTACTAAAACATTTTATATATATATATATATATATATATATATATATATAGTTGTTTCCTTCAATTTCATGTTCCAGCCGGCCTAGCATGACCGCCACGAGATATGTCGCGAACGAGAGAAGACAAACTAAGATGTAAGATATCTCGATATATTATATCTCGACATCGACAATTTTGATAGAAAAGATATCTCGATCGACAAATATATCTATTTTTGATATTAAAAGTCGAGTTTTAATTGTAATTGTCATGTTAGACCCGGAAGAAATAAAGAGATAATCGATTAAAACACGAGAAAACGGTACATAATAATCCGCCATTTTCGATAATGATGAAACTGGGCTCTAATACGGCTTACTTCTTTTTGTTATCAGCCTCTAGCACTTGCAGCTTGTAGTAGGAGTTCTTTCCGGCGTTCACATCTGTCTTGGCCAGGACCACGGTGTACTTGCTGCCGTCGGGGTCGGTGTACACGTGAGCCTCGTCCGCCAGACCCGAATCGGGATCCACAGCCGTACCACCTGATGACAACTTTCAATTAAGTCGTATAGAATCAAAGACGACTATCTGACTTATGGCTGATTGTTAGAAATTTAAAAAAGAAAACGTTTTTCTCCTTTATTTTTGTATTAAGTATCATTCATTGCATGTTTAAGGTATCTATTAATATTAACAATTAAAGATAAAACCAAATATATAAAAAACAGTCTAAATGACAAGAACTTATTTTATTTTGGTAGATTGCCGGACCAGAAATCAGCCTTTGATTCTATACGACTCAATTATGTATAACGTCCGTAGTGTAGTGCCGTTACAACGGTGGTACCAGGGGAGGCAAAGCGCGGGACGCAGAATTCTTCGGAGACAGAGCAACATGAAGCTATAGAGCTAGCGCTATCATGTTCTCTCATAAAGTAACTTGGTACATGGTAATATGCTCTAAGATTGTGGTACGGCCAGTTTCAAGTTATGGATTATGCATGGTAATTAGTATTTTTTAAGGACAGTTATAGAAGCTCGCACCGGGTGCATGAAAGGCTAGTTACATTACTGGTACCATATACAGTAGAACACTTGAAATAAAATATCTTAAATCATCTAAAATTTAGTTGCAAGTTTAGGTATTTGTTACATGTGATGATTAGATCTATGATAATTGTTAAATTATAATATATATGTTATAAAAGCTAGTCCATAATAATTGTACCTTTCTAAACCATATGCGGCGACTGACCAGGCCATTATTACAGCTTCACCCAACTGACCTATATTGAGACAATATTTTTTTATTGTTCTTTAAGTACCTTACCTTTAATTTTCAGTTTAGTAACTCCGGACGACTTGACATACATGCTGCCAGACTTCTGAATTGACTTGCCATCTATGACATCTTGGGGAACACGTTTCGTTGGCTGATTAAAAAAATATTTTAATATTAATATCTCATCAAAGTTTATAGTAATATTTATTTCTTATGATGTTAATGGACTTACGTCTGACCCCCAAGAAGCGATGTTGTGCTGTTTTATGAGCTCTAAGGTTTCAGAGACAGTTCCAGTCTTTGGATCAATTAAATCCAAAAATTCTTCATTCACTACCTTTCAAAAGATAATTAATAAAATAGAGTTAACAATATAACATACATGATTGAAATTTAAATGATAGTTACACTTTGTTATATGGTTTTAAACAAAGAAACTACTTTGTCTCATCTGAACATAAGTGGTAACTATCGCTCATAGCCATTTCAGTATCACTAGATGTTTCCTGCAATCCTTAAGTCAGAAAGAACAGAATACAGTGAATTCTATGGGAAGGATATTATATGAATAGTCCATATATGGGAACCATAAATATGCAAGTTCGCATTCGTCATTCTTTGAAGATGTTCAATGATGGAAATCTTAGTATAGAGCTGACACATATCTAATTCTTTTGGTTGGTTCGTATTGTTTATGTTTATAAACCTCAAACAATATGTAGGCTATTCATACAAAAAATAACCCGATTTATAGTCTATACTTACTTCAATATCTGCCGCCTGTATCTGTTCTACTTTGCTGGTCATTTTTTCCAAGTCTTTCTCGGTTGAAACCACAGCAGCCAACGTATCTGTCAGTTTGCTGGTTACGAGACCTCCCATTTTTAATATTCGTTTCTTAATTTCTTCTTTTTGTCCCTTGAAACTTCCATGTAGGTAGAACTGGAGATTCTTCAAAGGCGGATTAGGGAATTTTTTCTCTCTATATAAAAACATTTGAAATGTACATTATGCAACACCAAAATTTGCAAAAACCACTATAAATAATTCTGTAGAATAAGAAAACTACTTAAATTAAGAGCTCATAAGTTTTTATGCAATTTCAACAGAATCAATAATTATAATAGGTTAGGAGTTTAAAAGATTAGGATACTTTATTATTTGTACAACCACATTGAGCATTCAAGTAGATTGAATGTCGTCTAGGTAACAAATGTTCGTTGATAAAAAAATGCAGATTATATGAAGTAAAATAAATAAAAAAATAGTCTTCCACCAATTCTCACTTTTGTCTTTCAATATCTGAAATAAAAATAAATTTTAAGTATATTTCATTAAAATAGCATAACAGTGAACCCACCCTACAGGCTCTTCCTTCTTCAAAAGAGCAAAAACCTGTGGTGGTGCTGCTTCAAAAAGTCTCTGAGCAACTTTAGGCTTGTAGCGCTTAAACACAGAGCCATTTTTGTACTGTGAAGGCACATTCATTGGCTCTCTCTTTGGATTTGTAGTAGTGTATCTGCATTCTGTCCATTCGCTTATATTACCTGTTCAAATGATATTAAAATAGATTAAAATTAAGAAATGCAATTTTTAACCTTTCAAATATTCTAAATCAAAACTTATCTCGGGTATTACCTTTACATTTATAGTTGAATGTATCCAAAACCAACTGCCCTTGTTTACATTCCGGACAAGGCATAAGAGCTCCAAATGCCATCATATCCGCCAAGTGGTCGAGACACTATAAATAAATGAAAATGTTTTCTTTATTTGTCACATTGCCTATACTACACAAGGAATAGCTATAAATATGATGTACCTCATCATTGCCTTTAAGAATTTCCTGTGAGTTCTCTTCAAGCAATTCATGTAAATCACTCTTGCTCAACTCACTGAGCAGTCCCCTGTATTTGTGGAACAGTTTATTTTGCTTCACCAAATCTTTTTCAAGCTGCTTCTCTTTCTTTATCTCCTCTGCATCTTGTGGTTCTGTTTTTAATTTCTTCACTGGACCTTCATCAGTACTGAGAGGTCTTAAATGGAGAGATACATGTTAAAATAATATCAGATATATTTTTGGTGAAATAAAATTATTTTTGTATAGGAATAATCTTAAAAATTACTGGACTGACTTTAAATACCAATAGAATGCTACTAGTGAGTAACATAATATGCTATTATTTGTATATTGTACTTCTACATTGCATCCATGTGAAGCATGTTGCTAGTTTCAAATATAATGCTCTGTAATGTTTTATAGAGTATGACTTTAATATTTCCAAATCTTATAATATCTAAGGTTAGATGAGGATGTGTTTTAAGTTAATTAAAAATTGTTTCATACTTAATTTCATTTTTAACCATTTCTTGATCTTCTTTACTAAGTTGCTTAAATCCAAGAATATCTTCTCCTCCAGCTAAGAACATAAATTCAATTCTTCTCTCTGCAAAGCACTTAACATGATGCCATGCTGGCACATCACCATATTTCGGATCAAATTCCATTTTTGAAATTCTGACCTCATCCTATAAAGTTATATCATACAAAGTTTAATAGTTCAATATCTTTAATCTATATTAATCTTAAAAAATATTGTTTTGCTCATCTTTATTACAATTTATTTAAAGACTGTGGTAAATTTACCAATTCATACCTCATATGAGGCAAACATAGAGTCCCAATATTGAATACACTGAATTATTTTATGGATTTTCAGACTGTTATTTTGTCTAGTTTTCAAGCATAGATAACTAATATGGAGATAGTTTGCAAAAAATATCTTACCTTACAAATTTTAATATCACACTGTTTGCAAGTAGCCCTGCTAGACTTAGCATATTCAACTGAGAAATTAGAAAGTCCTAATTGAACTTTATCATTTTTTCTTTTAGTACCTTTCCCTTTTTTCCCCTTTTCCACAGGCATGATAGCACCAGATGAATTACCTAAAAATTAATTTACATTTTATTGAAAGCATTAAGTTATTGGAATAAGACTTTTTTCCACAAGAGTGACTGTTCTATAAATGGAAACTAAAACACTGGAAGAGCAATATTAGAGCAGGAATGAATTTCTAGTCCACAAATGTAAGAGGAGAAAATTTTGGCTTCAGGCATTAATTAAATTAAAATTGTATATAATTACCAAGTAATTCTTTAATTTTTTTCTGATCATTATGCTTTAGTTTATTAAAGTTGCCAATCTCTGCTATGGTTGGACACTTTTTCTTGAAGAAACACTCTTCATGATGCCAATTCGGTTGTTTTCCATCATGAAATGCAGACTGGGAACAATGCAAAAAAAAAAACAGTCTATTAGCAATAGATTGGAATTATTGAAGTTAACAGTTGGGCTATATTATGATATAAATATATATTATTGAGTAAGTACAGCAACTCTTAAATACACTACAAACGTTTCGTATAATCAATGTTATTTCCCAGGTTAAAAGCTACGTATTAACTAACCTGCACCATAACTGCTATTCGTAACGCTCCTTGGTCTATTTTCTGTTTACAACCTTTACAGGATGCTCGCCCAGATTTAGCATATTCAGCTTGATAAGGTAACTCAGTCATGATTAGTATCAAATCACTTTAAAATTATTTAATGGTGTATTTCACAAGGAATATTCAATTTAAGACGCAGTACCGGTATGCGAATACTTGTGTTTAATGTTTATATGTAAAAACTAAAATTCAACGGATTTGGATTTCTGAAAACATCGAAGAAAAACTGACAATGACAACCAGTTACCACAGAGTATTAACATGTACTTGTACTATGATGTTCTCTTTATGGCTCCTCTTCACATTGGGCCATTACAGGCGAATAAAGGCATTCACGCAAGTGTAGAGGGCTTAAATGTCTGTAATCGGCGATGTTTGTACGTATTCGGCGCTGTGTCGGTACATCAAAGGAATGTATGCCCATTATGGGTCACTTAGGGGTATGAAAAATAGATAGTAGCCGATTCTCAGACCTACTGAATATGCATATAAAATTTGGTAAAAAAAGCCGTCTCGGAAGAGTACGGTAACTAACATTGTGACATGGAAATTTTATATATAAGATAATAATATTTTTAAAAAAAGTATAAACTTGGGCATACCACCGGCAATAAGGCCATAATCAGCCCAGGCTACCGGTGGGGGGGAGGCAGAGAAAGGAACCTTCTCACAATACGAGCCATGTCCAGTAGTACTGCCTTCTGCATCTTATTATTATTACATAAGCACCTCAAAAATAAATATAAGTAAACTATTAAGTAATAACGTAGGTACTGTACTAAATATTAAATAAGTGTAGGTAGATAATGTTAATGTGTTATTTATTTAAAACCCTAAATGATTATATACGCAGAGTAAAAATATTGCCGCAGCCGAGATCACCTCGGTATTCATTTTCGATAGACGTCATATCACAACAGTTAATGAACGTTCACGATAGTGTGGAGGGTTGCCCGATCATGGCGGCGATCATGGACGATAATTTGATAGGCCATCATGGCTCATTGTGAAGCCTTCAGATTAAGTGTTAAAATAGCCTCATTTTGACATTTGAGTAGATCTTTTTTGGTCTATGAAGTCCCGTCTCTAAAACGTAGTGATTACTTGCTCTGTGGTACTCTGTGTTTCGGTCCTTATATACTCTTTGGTCCTTGATGGTTCATGGCTCAGATTAAGTAGTTCATGGTGTGGCGCAAAGAGTATAATATACTAATACTATATAAGTTGTGGCGCTCTTTGGTGTGGCGGCTTTATTTAGACATGGGTAACTCAGCGAAATTCCCTGCGCCAACTCAGCAACTCAGGCGCAGTGTAGTGTGTCGGCTCCTTGAGTCAACTCAAATTGCGCCACGACGCAGTAAAAATGGGACGCGCAAAGCGAGCAGTGAAACCTCCGAAACGCCACGCTCATAGTTCACTCAGTGAGTGGGTACTGCGCCGTGCGCCAACATATTATGAATGTGTGAGCTGACTCACCCTGCGCACTGAAGCGTGCCGGCGCAATTGCGCGGCGCAGCGCAGTGTTACCCATGTCTAGCTTTATTCATTATTCTGTGTTTATTAATATTTTATAGCTTTCTGAATGGATAGTGTTGGTTATCATCCTAAGCAATCAGATTTCATAGACTGATAAAAATAGGGATATTTTAACTATTAATATTTAATTAAAATTGATTAGAATGGTTTATTATGAGCGCTGAGATTTTTCGTGATATCTACATAAGCAATTCCCTGCCCTTTGCCTAAAACCTACAATAATTGAAGAATTCTTTTGGTTCACAATGAGCCGGAGAGAGCTCATGAAGAAAGCTTTGGGTATCACAGAATATCCATGGAGTTCTGGTACGAACCGTATTGACGGTACTATGCATTTTTAAGAAGTTTCCAAATAATGTAAAGAACTGATTCAATATATAATATTGTTTTTGCATTATAATCTTAATTTCAGACGAAGAATCAACGAATGCTGATGATTCTAACGAAACTGAGGCACCTGTACGATTGGATGAGAGCAATCAAGATCCTGCTAATAGGGCTGGTAGTAGCACTGTTGGTGAGTTAGCTCTGCTTGTTCTGAGATATCTTCTTTCTAATGATTGCATAATCTTATAGAACAGTTAAGAAGGGGAAGTAAATGTAACAATAAGCTAGGATTGAGTAATTATACTTTTGTGAAACATGTTTTGCAATCATCCCGTGAGACACCAAGGCTCCAAAGCCCCCGGGCTTTGGAGCCTTGGTGTTAAGCCGGGGCTTGGGACATTAGTAAGCTCGTTATGTATTTACACAATTATTCTGAGAAATATTCTTCAAATTGTCCGTCATCCAGCTCTATTATTAATATTTTGTTTGGGTCGATGGCGAACATTGTTTAATCAGTGATGATCAAATACTTTTGGGCCACAATTTGGCACTGAAACAGATTGTCGAGAATATAGGTTGGTTGGAATTGTTATCTAACATATAATTTTATTACATTCAGTTCCGTATTCTGGATCAACAAAACCATCTCTATTTTCGAAAAGAGATGAGAAAATACCCTGCGTGAATCTAGTTCACCTACATCCCGCTCAGTACTTTCAGACTGGATTGTCTCTCATTAAAGAGGCTGGAATCACTGCAACCTCAAACAGCATGTGTTCCGCAGTAGATTCTAGAAGATGATTCTAGAGGATTGACAATATTCTTCTTAATTATATATTCTTCTTCTTTTTAGTTTAAAATGGTAAATTAATTTCTTCGCTTCGCCTATTTTATACTTTTCATTCCCAAAATCACATTGGCGTTAATACCTTTTTGCACCAGGCGATAACAAACAGGTCTCAATATATAAGCTTCTAATAACTGTCAAGTCGTTTAATAGATAATAGTTTTATTTCAGGTAAAACGCGTCTAATAATACCAAAATTTTCAAAGTTAGTCAAGTGTGTATGTATAATACATTGATATGTATATATATTTTGGTTACTTATAAAATCATATTTCGACTTCACTATTTTCTTTGTTCCCATTGAGCAGTATAATTTTTTCAAAATTTGGCAAGGGGGGCTTAAATAATCGGGACACTTTTTTCGTGAATTTTGTATGCGACCTGAAGTCTATTTAATACTATGTCAATGCTTTGAACCAACGAAATATGGATCACTTTTCTATGCAAGTATTTTTTGGTATGGAGAGTTCAGAGCTCGGTAAAGTATTATAAAACCTGGGGTGATTTGTCGATAAATTTGATCATATTTTATACCAATCATGCACCTACACAGGTGACCGGACACACTGTATATATATATGTATCCATCAATTTGAGATATCTCATGTAAAAAGCACAAATGAACTCAATGCATAAAATCAGCTTTCATGGGAGAAATGTAACCATTGCGAAAGTCAAATATGTGAAAGAAGCTGGAATGAAATGTTAATGAAGGGTTAGATAAATTAAACAAACATTTCTTTTTGAATGTGCATCTATCTTTACAACAAAGTAATAATACCAGATATTGGCAATAAATATGTACTATGTTCTTGCAGTAATATTGTTTCATGCATTGAAACCTAAGTGGTAGTACACATTAGTGCATTACTACAATTGTAGCAACATAATGTGATAGTAAAACACCATTAAATGCAGTAACATGACTACACTTTATATCCACTCATACTAAGATACAAAAGTATAATTTTGCCTATAATTCACTTTAGATCACTATTAAATTGTTACAGTGTCAATTCTATTCACAATTGGGCACATATTATTATTCACAGTTGGGCAGAGTTTCTTTAGTTCTTTACTTTAGTTGGTGCGCGTGGAATGACTCTTCGGAACAGAACTCTGCTTTTATATCATCATCGGCTGCCCGTTGTCAGTAAAGTTGTTCCCCCCACTAGTAAATGTCGGTGACGTCAATGGTAACAGTGACATCTGTTGCTGCTGCGGAAAAGTGTTGAAACTTCAGAGCGACAACAATAATACTGTTAACTTCTATTTCAGCACCACCTCCAACTCCAGCAGACGCATCAATTAGAAGTCGGTTACGATTGGAGAGGGAGCTGTACTGGACCATGCTGAACCACCCCAGACCATTTGAACCAACTCCGTAAGTTGTATATTCTGTACTCATAGTTTTAAGTTATTTTAAAAATGTATTGATGTATTTTGACGGGCTCGTTGGCGCATTCGGTAGAACACCTGCCGTGGAGTCGAATCGAACCACGACAACATGTTTATAATTTTTTGTAAGCATGTTTTATCCATGTCTGATAACTTCTGGCATTGATCGGGTGGGAGGAATATCGAAATTCCGACCGGATAGCGAACCACCGATGGAAAAACCGTGAAGTGCAAATTACACATTTCGGTTTCAGTCTATGGATTTCCGAATGCTCGAAGTAAAAAGTAGGTCGACAGCGCATCGTTGACTGATGTTCTGTGGCTGAGGTATCACCTACCATCAAATGAACCTCGTGCTCGTCTGTCGCTATCTAACATAAAAAAAAACAACTTCATAAAAAATGTACCTCGAAAACATCACCGGTTGATTAGGTTTTGACTGTTTTTGAATTTTTAATATAGGTAGATTTTAGAGTATAATTGTGTATTCTGTATTCAGGTCTATCAGTGCTTATGAGTCTCCTGAAACACAACGGATCGATTTGAACTGTCCTGTGTCCAGTATGCACCGTGTAGTTGCCATAAAGAGAATATCACGTTTGAATAGACTAAGGAGAGGTGAAAGAATTTATGGTAAGTTATTTAATAAATATTTGAATGAAATGACCCTGAGTCAAGACTTCATCGCATTGGACTTGAACGATACTTTACATCATTTGAAATTCAAATTGAATCATTTATTCATTTAGGTAACACAATGTACACTTATGAATGTCAATAAAAAATAAAAATTATTATAAATACTTCTAATTTTACATTTACTGCCAGTTTTCAAATCAAGAACGGACCAGGAGAACTGGCAATAAACTCTTCGCCACTCTTTTTATTCGCAATTTTTTTTTCCAAAATGTTTGTTAGGAGTTGCAACCATTACACCATGCTCCACATGACATCTTGTTGTAATTAATTAGAATAATAAAAATAATAAACGAGTAAAACAAACGAAGTTTTGTCCTCTATCTGGAGTAGGCATGATGAAATAGGAGCACGCACTTTATCGTGGGAACAACACGCAAACACATGGTCGAAATAACTATCGGAATTCAAGTCGGACCACAAGTAGCCATCGGCGAAAGAACAAATTTCGGAATATTTATATAAATTCTCAGTATTAAACAATAAAGCATTATTTTTACAGATGAGTCGACGTCAAGTGCCGCTGCTAGAATATTTCGATTAAGTCAGAAATCCAGGGCTCTGTTGTCGAGGGCAGCGAACAGACAGTGTGAGTATCATAATTATTTACCTTATAATTAGACAATTCTCGGCAGAGCATCTTAGTGTTATTTTAAAACGAAAACTTTATAATTTAAATTTTATAGAAGAAAAATACTTTATTTTATTCCATAATTTTGAGGAAAACTCAACGAATACAGAAACGCGATAGAAAAGGATTTAGATATATATATATATATATATATATTTATATTTTAGTTTCAGTGAAAGTTAAGATATTTTTATATTTTGGTGGAGTTTATTATTTTTTTATTTTTATGTTCTGATATATAAATATGTATATACTTTTTACGACGTACAATATTTAAATGTACTTAAATAAAATTATTAGTTCTAGCGGAAAGATCTCAGCGTCAAGATTCTCAGCCTGAAGATTCTCAGCCATCGTCGCCTATTCAGCCTGATGACGACACGGCGCAGGGCGATGCTGCCGTTACTGGTAAGCTTTGTCATTGACTCATTTAGGATTTATTAGGTTATGTGGCCCCGTGATTCAATGGTATGAATTGTCTTTAGAACCGGGTTCGAATCCAGGGAAAACCAGTTATAAAAAAATGTTTCAGTCACAGGTACATAAGACTCCCTACTTGTCTATAAAGAAATTTGACCAGTGAAATGGACACAAAAGTACCTCAGGTTTCATTAGAGACTCTAGAATTCTCCTTATTAACTACATCAGTCGGCCTGACAACCACGACAAAATTTTGTCGACCGTTTTTTCGTGTTTTAATCGATTGTCTTTTTATGTCTTCCAGGTCTAACATGAACATTGACATTTAAAACTCGACTTCTAATGTCAAAAATACAGATATTTGTTGATCGAAATATCTTGTCTTACAAAGTTGTCGATGTCGATATATCGCAGTTATCGCTGGCCTAATTATCAAACTTCGTAACTCCAAAATTTCCGTTTGTTTTTCGATGCCATCTTGTGTAAAATACCGTAACGAATACGATGGAATCACCCGTATCTACTAATTGTTTTTAGTTGTTTTGGTATTTACAAAAAAATTAACGTATGTCCACAGAATGTTTGACCTGTTTGTAGTTTTTTCCTCCGCCTGTAAAGTCTGACCAAATGGAGATGAATTGATAATCAAGCCGACGATATAATATATCGAGATATCTTATATCTTACTCTGTCACTCGTCCGCGAGATATCTCTTGATGGTCATGCTAGGCGGGCTGGTTAGCGTGCTTTACTTTAAATCAAATCACCATTGTTTTATTTTAGTTAGCCTTCAAGAGCTATTATCTAATATAATTTTGTCATGCTTTTTATAGCAGATGGGATTGACGAGTCAGCGGATGCACAAGAGGAATCCTTTTCGCCGCATCCAGAAGATAATAATTCAGATGAAAATGAGAATGCTGAGGGTGAGCGACTTATATAAGTAGTTGAGCATGCTGAACCATTTCTTTAAATGCTTGTTAATCTGTTTTTTTAACAGGCAACATTAATATCCGTTATTATCCACTTAACAAATATATAATATTCAAATGAAGAACATGTAACATTTTGTAATATAAAGGACCACTCCAGAAAACTCTTTGCATGACTGTTCTTGTGGAGTTAGAGTATTTGTCGGGATATACGAGTACATAAAATGTAGTAAAGTTTTCGAAAATTTATTTTCTTAGTTCTTCCCCTTCCGCGGTAACAGTTCGATCCATATTTAAAGTTGAACCCTTTATAAGGCAGAGAAAGCCGGAAGTGGTAGGAAAACGAAAATTAACTTACCTTACCTAGGTCCTAGGGTTAGGGTACTGCCTCTACCTTAAAAAGGAATAATTAAATTGATGTTTTATTTAATAAATGTTTATGTTTACGCGCAGATGATCCAATGATAAATGGTGTGAGTCTGGAGGAGATAGTGGAAATGGAGCCTGAGGAGAACGGCAGCCAGGACGCGGCCAACCCCGATATAGAACAAGCGCCGGAAGAGGAGGAGGAGAATAATGAGGTTTTACTTGTGTTTATGTTATGAATGGATAAATAAGGGGTATTCGAAGCTTTCTTTGACATGCTCGTTGGCGAATTCGGTAGAACACCTGCCGTTCGCATCGATGGGTCGTGGGTTTGAATCCCACCGGGACGACATGTTAATAATTTTCGGTAAGCTTGTTTTCCCCACGTCTGGTGACTGCGGGCATGATCGGGTGGGAGGATATCGAAATTCCGACAGTGTAACGAATTCCGTTCACAGATGGAAAAATCGTGAAGTGCACATTGGGCGTTTCGGTTTCAGTCGATGGATTTCCGAATGCTCGAAGTAAAAAAGTAGGTTGACAGCGCATCATCGTACGTTATAAATGTTATATCTAATATCTAATCATTGACTGATGTTCTGTGGCTGAGGTATCACCTACCATCAAGTGAACCTCATGCTCGTTTGTTCATGTCTAACATAAAATAGCTTCTTCCCCAGACTAAGTTCTAAAATCAAACTCGGTTTATTTTACTAGTTCCACGTTTATAACTTTTGATTCGTATAAGATCGAAGGCGGCTATCTTATATCCATTTGGCAACAATGAGACAATTTTAAATGTTAATACATTATATAATGCTCACTTTGTGAACAAAGCCCTGTTAAAAAAAATATCTAAGCACTTGCTTTTGTTGCTATAAAGATGTAGGGTAGATTAGTTTAAAACTTCAACATTTTAATCAATAATGACATAATGGTGAAGTTTTTAACTTTGTAAAAGGTCTCCTTTGATTTTATACGAGTCATTTGGATGTGTTATTTCTATAATGAGTGTAAATTACAGGAGAGTGATGATCCCGTGAACAGTCCCGCCGACGTGCAGCGTCGCCGACACAAGAGGAAAAGAGAAATCTGTAAGAAATAGTTCATAATCCTTACAAGATATAATATATGCTATTTGGTCCAAAATTAAAGGCCAAACTGTTTCTCTGAAAAATTAAAGCTTTATTCACAAAACCTTTTACAAAACACAAAGTAACATGAACAGAACATTAACTCACCTGAGAAATTAAAGAAACAACATTAAAAGGATTTTTTCTATTAATTACGATTTTTAAATTACTTTTTCACTTTCTCATACATAATGACAATTGACAAGTCCACTGACAGATTAGTGGCGTTTGACATTGACGTTACCCTCACAGGTATTTGCATAGGATATTTGTCAATACTTGAAGCGCACCAAATACAAACATTAAAGAACAAATCATGTTTTCTTTACAGATATACGATGTGTATACCTAAATACATAACTTAATTTCCTTTTTATTATTACAGTGCCTGATGCCATAAACGATCCTCTGGATTTGAAAGAGTTTAATTTGGTGAGTCAATTTTATTTATTTGTTTGAATAATAGTTAATGTGAACTTTTATACAAAAAACTGAAAATATAAAATTAGTGAAGAAATCAAACTAAATATTAAATTAAATCGTGTTATCGAATATCGATAGCATTCTGATTCATTTTCATTGATTTCAATCGACAGACGAGCATGAGGTTCACTTGATGGTAGGTGATACCTCAGCCACAGTACATCAGTCAATTATGTGCTGTCGACCTATAATACCTTAAATAGATTGTTGATTTAATATAGATCTATATGGCTCTTTACAGCATATGATTTAAATGAATATTTTCGAAGATATTATAGATTTAAAAATTGCGGTTCGTAGCGTTTGCCGGCCGGTATGTTACGTTCACAGTTTTCCTGTAGTGTATTTAGTATCAGCATTGCACCCGGGGCGGGTCGCTAGTATTAGTATATACGTAGATTGATCACAAAGCACTGTACACAATCGACAGAAGCTGCTCCGGCTGCTCGAGTGCCCGGTGTGCCTGGAGTGGATGGAGCCGCCGCTGTCGCAGTGCGGGCGCGGGCACCTGGTGTGCGGGCGGTGCCGCGCGCGCCTGCTCGCCTGCCCGCTGTGCCGCACGGCCTTCTCGGCGGTCCGCAACCGCGCCATGGAGGCGGTCGCGGAGCTGGTGCGCTACCCGTGCCGCCACGGCTGCGGCCGGGAGAAGCGGCTCAAGCGGCGCGCCTCGCACGAGGCCAACTGCCCCGCGCGCCTCTACCGCTGCCCCGCCGCGCCCTGCATCGACCGCGCCGCGATGCCGCTCGACGACCTGCCGCAACACTTTCAGGTATTCCGCGCGGAAGTGCTAGTCTCCGCCGGAGGTATGTGAGCGGTGAGACGGGGGAGGGCGCTTATTGTACACGCACGAGATATTTGAGAACAGATAAATCTCCGGATAACTATGTTAGAAAATGTCTTAATTAATGTAACGGGTAAATTGTTATATTATATTTTCTATTACCGGGCTAAACGAAAATAAACACACAGTTAAAAGTGTTAATTAATTTTTATTATATTATAAACAGTTTTAAAAACAAATTAAAATTTCTCGAAAAGTAAATGAAGATATTTAAAACTGATGATTTTTTTTCGTATTACTCCCATGTCAAAATCGTCAATGTCTTTTTTATTTCTTTAAGTTTCCGCGGAGATGAAAATTTTGCAATTTCCGATGTTTGCAGACTCGGACCACTTGTCGTGGTATTAGCGGACCCATCTTAGGATATTTAATTCATGTGTGTTTGGAATAATCTGACGGGAACAAATAAGTCGTGTAACCGTCGCGGTGGTCGACGGCCGACTGAATCAGCTTGACGTAGACATGGGTAACACTGCGCTGCGCCGCGCAATTGCGCCGGCACGCTTCACTGCGCAGGGTGAGTCAGCTCACACATTCATAATATGCTGGCGCACGGCGCAGTACCCACTCACTGAGTGAACTATGAGCGTGGGGTTGCGTGCGTTTCGGAGGTTTCACTGCTCGCTTTGCGCGTCCAATTTTGTTGCGCCGTGGCGCAATTTTGAGTTGACTCAAGGAGCCGACGCACTATAGTGCGCCTGAGTTGCTGAGTTGGCACAGGAAATTTCGCTGAGTTACCCATGTCTAGCTTGACGTCAGACGTGTGTAAATACCCCCCGCCCTGCCGCTCACATACCGCAGGAGGGGACTAGCACTTGCGCGTACACTATACTGTAGTAAGGTCGTCGCTTGACGCGATGTCAACCTTGCGGTTATTGATAGCTGATATTATACGCTGCGCAGACGTTGGAGAAACGCTACCGCTCGCATAACGCCAGTGGGATCGGGGCCTAAGGGACAGCCATTTAGAATCATAAAGGGGGCAATATATTTGAAGTTGGAATACGACATTTTTTTTATTGTTTCGCCGTTGATTTTTTTCAAAGTAGATATTATATTTGACATTAATTATTTTGTTTTTTTATGAATATCTCACAATGATTTACTATACGTATAAAATTACCAGAAATGTTCTACAATAAAGGGACAATTAAAGAAGGATAAAAGTAATGCATAAAATGATTTTGGACATTTTGTCTGTCTGTTTGTTCACGCTAATTTCAGAAGACTGAACTGATTTCAAGTGTTAACACGTGAGGTTGGTCTGGAGAAACATCAAAACTTTGTTTGACCGAAATCGGATGTCTTCATTTAAATATATTACTACGACGCTCAGGATAAAATGTAGCTAACGCCCACGAATTTGCGGGCACTAGCTTAGTAATAGCAGCAATGCATAGTAATGTATCGCATTTAAACCCTGTTTGTAATGGCTAATATTTTATTTTCAAATATATTTTAACAATGAGTAACAGAATGCGATTTAATAATTATGTTTTTTTAAACCTGATGCTTTGAGGAGGAATTTATAGGTACGTACATAATATATAATACGTTATATATTTAGGTACGTTTATGCTATAAAAGGCTCCAATTTGTAATAGACTAGTAACACGCCCCGGCTTCGCACGGGTGCAATATTGATGTACTGTACACAAAAAATGTTACTCGCTGATAATGTAGCTTTCTATTGGTGAAAGAATTTTAAAATCGGTCCTATAGTTTTTGAGTTAAATCGTAACAAACTTACATACATCTTTTCTCTTTATAATATTAGTATAGAAGTATAGATTTGCTAGGATCAGGATTTATGAACAAAACACATACATAATACATATGTACATATAACTAGACTTAATAAATATCATAGATGGAAAAACCGTGAAGTGCACATTGCGCGTTTCAGTTTCAGTCTATGGATTTCCGAATGCTCAAAGTAAAAATTAGGTCGACATCGCATCAATGACTGATGTTCTGTGGCTGAGTTATCACCTACCATCAAGTGAACCTTATGCTCGTCTGTCGATATCTAACATAAAAAAATATATATATCGCGATGTTGTAAGTTTCAATCAGCCAGAACCCATCGATGACTTAAAAAATCACTGTATAACGCGACTCTTCGAAGCTAAGTCGCACTACTGACCAGTGCGACGTTATGCAGAGCAGGCACCCGCTGTTGGTAAAGCGGGGCCCGTGGCACAAGGTGTCGGTGCGGCTGAACGAGGAGCTGCACGAGAACCACGTGGTGATGTTCGCGCAGCAGATGTTCCACCTGCGGCTGGACGTGGAGCTGCGGCGGGGGCTCATCGTGTACGTCGCCTACATCGGGCCCGTCGCGTGCGCCAAGAACTACACGTACGAGGTGAGTGGGGGTGATTCGGTACACCACAATCACTGATATTTTTTTTTCCCACGATTTTGGACTACCATAACAGCCCAAAAGCCCGGTTGCCGACTTACTTGCGTTAAGGTAATTATATAAGATATATAATAATATAATATATAAATTTTAATATTACGTTATTATATATAACTTACGGTTAAGTTTATTATTTCTGTATTATTTATTTTAATGATTGTATTAATAGGCTTTTGCGCTTTAATAGGAATTATTGGAAGGAAAGGTGTTTTTTAATAGAAAGTGTACATTTTTCTGAGTATGAATATACAAATTTTCTACATACATATTTACATATAATTATAATAACTACGAGATATTACTTTGTAAGTAATACCTCGTATACAAAATAATACTTATACATTACCTTATGAAAATATGGTATAATATCTTATTTTTTGATCTTAATATTAAATCAGATGATAGAACTGTATAAATACTAGGATATTAAAGGAGAACACTTATTCAAACTTAAACGAAAAGTATGTAGTTGTATTGTTTTTAAACTAAATTACTTACTGTAGCGGCTTTTCTACCATAGTTTTAAGACTTTTTCACATGCAAAAACAAGATCAATGAGGAATTTTACCAGAAGCGTAACTAAACCATTTTGGTCGAAAACACTTCAAATGTTAATTTGATTTGGGTCGATATGTTTGCATAGATACACTTTTTGGTCTGTAGAGTAACATAGAGAAAGAGGAATTTATTAATTGCCAAAACTATTTGTTAGCAGAACTTATTTAAAAACGAATAAATCAAAAAAGGTGTAAGCGACGCATAATATAGTCTATTGTTTTTCATAATGTTAAATTTTTACCAGTCAAATATGTGTCAATGTCAATTCAGTCGTCCAGTAACTGCCGCTGCGAACGGCATGCTCACGCGCTCTGCATTTAACAATTTTGTAATTATATTGTCTCAAATTATTTTATTTAGTGTTTAATAAATCCAGTTCTCAAGTGCAAGACTTTGTTTTATAACTCATTCGGTGAAGTCCTGACCACTACAGCTGGTCACTTCGAGCCGCATAATTCATGTTCCACTCGCCAAAAAGCATGGTGAACACTCGCCGAACCGTTAAGAAGGACGAGGAACAGAAGGAGGCGTCGGAAATTCCACTGAATGACGAAATAAAAGAGGATAATCTCAGGCTCAATAAAACTTTTCTAACAAAAAGTAAAAATGAAGGTAGCGGAATAAAATCGGAACCGCCGTTACAAAGAATGGAAACTTCTGGAATGCCTTCGACGTCACATCAAATATCCAAAGCGAAGTCAACTTCGTCATCAATTATTGCACGTAAGAAAAAATTAGAACTGGAAGCTGCAGAAGCAAGGGCTCAAATACAGCTGGAATTAATAGAAAGGCGTTTAGCGGCGGACTTAGCGGAAGTCGATGATGAGTGTAGCGTACAATCGGATCACACACGGAAGGAAGTAGAAAAGTGGCTGGAACAAAGCCATCAAGAACTGGAAGCACAGCCTGTCCACGACAAGGGTCAAACTTCGGACATGCCGTGCCCGCCGGCCACGCAGAATGCCGGCACTGAGGGAACAGTTCACCTTTTGGCTACCGCACTGAAGGACTTAGCAGCCGCTTCTACCAGTAATGGTCTCAACTCAAACCTTTTGAGTAGAATTTGTACACCAAAGGACTTACCATTATTTTGTGGTGACCCCATGGAATGGCTTCACTTTAAACAAGCCTATGAAGAATCTTCTAGAGTATGTCAGTTTAGTGATAATGAAAATATGTGGCGTTTAAGAAAATGTCTGAAGGGATCAGCTCGCGAAGCTGTCTCGGCCCTGCTGATAAGTGCAACCTCGCCTGAGACGGTAATGTCCACACTTGAGCTACAGTGTGGAAATCCTGACATTATACTGTCACGCATCCTGGTAGACATAAAGAAATTACATCCAGTATCACAGGAATATCACAAAGATATTGTGTCTTTTTCAATAAAAGTGCGAAATTGTGTAGCTGCTGTTAAAGTGATCGGTCAAGATGAATATCTGAATTGTATAAATATGACTACATGTATATTGTCTAAGTTACCACCGATTTTGCTCTCAAAGTGGGCGGATTACAGTTACACATTTATAAAACAAGGTAAAAGACCGACATGGATTAATATATCGGAATTTTTAAATGAAGAAGCTACTAAAGTATCATCATTGGCTTTATTAAACTTTAAAAATGATACTAATAGCTACTATAATAGGAAGAAACACACAGAAGGTACATATACAGTGTTATTAAATAAAAACAGTGACAATAATGAAAAATGTAAGTACTGTCGCTTATCAAAACATAAATTACAGGATTGTAAAAAATTCCGTAAATCATTACGCAAGGATCGATGGAGTTTTGTCAAACGGAATCGTTTATGCTATAAATGCATAGATTCAGTTCACGACCGGGCAACCTGTCCGGCGGCAGCGTGTGACGTCGAGAACTGCGGACAACCTCATCATAAGTTATTGCATTATAACTTGCCCCAAACAGTGAACGACGATAGTCAGTGTAGTTACAATACCGTCGCCGAACCCACGGTGACACCCTCTGAAACAGTGACCCATATTAAAAATAGTGAGTGCAAAGTGTTACTAAAGGTAGTGCCCGTAAGTGTTCACGGACCTAACGGTATTTTTCATACTAGTGCATTATTAGACGACGGGTCTACAGTGTCCCTTATCAGTAGATCGCTAGCCTCACGGGCGGGCCTGCGCGGGCGACGCGAGACGCTGCAGGTGCGCGGCGCCTGGGACAATAGCGCGCTTGTGTGTGACGCGGACATCCTTAATGTTTGTATAGCAAACAATATCGGTGAGAGATACAATGTTTCTTTACGTAGTCTTCAGAATTTTAATGTACCTGTACAAAATTATAGTTTAGTTAATTTTAATAAATATGCACACTTATGTAATATTAAAAATGAATTTTGTTATACAAATAAAAATCCTGAAATACTAATTGGTCAGGATAATTATAATTTAATGTTACCTTTAGAGATTAAAGTAGGGAAATGTAACGAACCTTGTGCCACTCGTACTCCTCTGGGATGGTGCGTTCACGGCCTAGTACCTACGTCACTCTCAACTTACGCGAGTTATTCCACACTGCACGTTACCGAGGTTCAATCTGGGTCGGCAGACACTTCCATGGAAGACCTGCACGAGATGGTAAAAAACTCATTTACTATAGAGTCTATGGGGATATCAGGGAAACCTCGCCAGAACTCCGATGATCTGCGCGCTCTGGAACACCTGGAACAAACGGCAAAATTAATAGATGGTCAATGGTACGTTAGTCTACCGTGGAAAGATGTCAACTGTAAGATGCCTGATTCGGAACGTACTGCTTTGTCCAGGCTACGTAACTTGGAGAAAAAAATGGCCTGTAACAAACAATACGCACAAAGGTATCGAGATCGTATAAAGCATTTATTAGATAATAATTTTGCTAAGGAAATTTTAGACACGACAAAAGTAAATAAGACATGGTACTTACCACACTTTGGGGTCGACAACCCTTATAAAAACAAACTACGCTTAGTTTTCGACGCGGCTGCCAAAACATGTAACGTTTCACTTAACGATTACTTACTAACGGGTCCCGATTTATTAAAATCATTATTAGGAATAATGTTACGTTTTCGCGAATACGAGATCGCCATAGTGGGTGACATAAAGGACATGTTTTTAAGGGTTAAGATTTTACCTAACGATCAGGATTCATTAAGATTTTTATGGCGCGATAATCCTAACGAATGTATAAAAACTTATAAAATGACATCTTTAATTTTTGGGGCGAACTGTGCGCCGTTTATTGCACAGTTTATAAAAAATAAAAACGCGCAGGGTTATGAATCGACTATGCCTGAGGCCGTTCAAGCTATTCACAATCAGCATTATATGGACGATTATATAGATAGTTTACCGAATGAAAAAACATGTATTAAACTTGCGCGCGATATTTCGTACATACATAGAAAAGGGAGCTTAGAAATTCGAAACTGGCTTAGTAACAGCGCGATTGTATTAAAGAGCTTGCCTGAAGATTCGCTCGCGCCTACGGCTGCGACCGTTAAGATCGGAGCACCACACGAGGGTGAGCGCGCTTTAGGAATCATATGTATGTAGGAATCATAACCTAAAATTAACCGACCTAAAGAATATATAAAAGGTACGATTCCTTACTATTTTGCCAGGCATAAATCTATCAACACACGTAAAGCAGAAGAAACAAATATATCTTTACCTAAACCCACTGAAAATTTAACAAACAAAGATTTTTTTCGTATCTCAAAAGTATAAATTGAAATCATCATTTTGCGTTCTCCATCAAAATATTGCTAGTCTTTTGGCAAAAAAGGATTTATTAGAATTAACGTTAGATGAACTCAGGGAATCAAATATTATACCCGATGTTTTGTGTTTTTCCGAAACATTCTTAACGTCTGAACATACAAGGTACGTAAATATATATGATTATGAATTGGCATCGATGTTTTGCAGGGATAAACAAAGAGGTGGAACTTGTATCCTAGTTAAAAAAAGTCTTCACTATGAAAAATTAAACTTCTTACAAAAACATGTTACCTCTAAATCTTTCGAAGCATGTGGTATCAATATCTCTTCACACAAATTACTTATAATATGTATATATAGAATACCCACATCTGATCCCAATATATTTTTAAGAAAACTAGACGAAGTTTTACATAAAATTGATAAACATTACAAAAGGGACACCAAAATCGTTATTTCAGGTGACTTTAATATTAATACTCTCAAAACTGGCAATATAAGTAACTGTTTATCAGACTTATGCATGAATTATAATCTAAAAATTCATATTACTACCCCCACTCGAAAGGAATCTTGTATAGATCACTTATTGAGTAATATTAAAACAGCCACCGCTATTGTATTACCACTGAATTTATCAGACCATGAGACTGCACAACTGTTATCTTTTCCAGTAAACGAAAATAATGTTAACTTAAAATCAAAATCAACTTTTAAGCGAGATTATTGTCATGAGTATATAAATAAGTTTAAGAAATGCCTTATTAGCCTCTCATGGTCTGAAGTATATGAGGAGAATGATCTTAACATGGCATTTGAAAAATTTCATGATAACCTTATTTTGTTTTATAATTTATGCTTTCCATTTATAAAGACTAACATAAATAAAAAGTGTTTGATAAACCGAAAATGGATTAGCCGTGGTCTTAAAATCAGTTGTAAAGTGAAAAGGCACCTACGCATTTTGTATTATAACAATAAAACTTCACTCAATAAAAAAAAGTATCTAACCTACGCTAAATTACTAAAGAAATGTACATATCAATCACAAAAAATAACAAATATTAAATATATTAAAAATAGTAAAAACAAATGTAAAGCCTCTTGGTCTGTGATACAAAATGAAATTACTAATAAAAAAATAAATAATGACATCGCTAAAGTAAAAATTGACGATAAAATACTGATCGATTCAAACGAAATTGCTACCGCCTTCAATGACTACTACATAAATTTGACTAACCATGTACCAGCAAATACTATTAAAGCTGGGCCTACCATATCAAAACTTCATAATTCGATGTATCTGCAACCATTGACAACTGATGAAGTAAAGAAGGAAATAATGAACCTAAATAATACTAATGCTGAAGGATATGACGGCGTCAACACAATGATACTAAAAAAGTGTGTTGATGAAATGCTATATATTCTTACCTATCTCATTAACTTATCGTTTTCTTCAGGAACATTCCCTGACAAATTAAAGGCATCTTTGATTAAACCACTGTACAAAAAAGGTGATAAAGAAAACTTAGAAAATTATCGGCCCATTACATTAATACCAATTCTGTCAAAGATATTTGAAAAATGTATGCTTAAAAGGCTTATGAGCTTTTGTCTGAAATATAATATAATAAAAAAAGAGCAATATGGTTTCCAAAAAGAAAAATCAACCACTTTAGCTATTTTTGACCTTATAACTACAATATTGACAAATTTAAATAATAATAAATTGACTACTGGCTTGTTTTTTGACTTATCGAAAGCATTTGACTTTGTTTCGCACACACTGCTCCTAAAAAAGTTAGAATATTTAGGAATAAGAGGGCCTACATTATCATGGATAAAATCTTATCTAACTAATCGGAAGCAAAAGGTTGTCATTAATAAAACTACCGGAAAAGAAGTGGTACCTGTAACTTCTGAATTTAGGTTTAATTCGTCTGGTGTGCCACAGGGAAGTGTGTTAGGGCCTATTTTATTTTTGCTGTATATTAATGATCTACCACATTTCAGTAAACATAAATGTACCTTGTATGCAGATGATATCTCTATAATTGTGGCAACAAATAACACAAAAAATGACATTTCTTTACGAGATCATGAAGCGGACATTAAAAATACTATGGATAATATAATAAATTGGTTAAACTCGAATAACTTAAATATAAATTTTAATAAAACTCATTACATACAATTTAATAAATCTAAACATAAACAATTCAACTTCACAATAAATGTTCCAAAAATATCTGAAGTAAAACATTTAAAATTTCTCGGTATAGAATTAGACAATGAACTTAGTTGGAAGGTTCATATAGACAATTTATGTAATAAAATAAACAGTTTCGCATTTGCTCTTAAACGCGTAAGGAAAGTAACTAACAAAGAAACTGCTGTATTATCGTACCATGCATATGTTGAATCAATTCTGCGGTATGGAATTATTCTGTGGGGATACAGTACGAATAGAAATAGAGTATTTATCGCTCAAAAAAAATGCATAAGATCTATATATGGAGTACCGCCTGATCAGTCGTGTAAACCTTTATTCAAAAGTCTTGGATTGTTGCCACTACCCTCACTTTACATTTATGAAGTCGCTGTATTTGTCCACAAAAATAGGAATCTATATAAATGTGTAAATAGTGATAGAGTAAGAGATCCACAAAAACTTATATATAAAGAAATTCCTAGAACGGACAAATACAGTAAAAGTTGTATATGTTTAAGCGTAAAAATTTATAATAAAATACCTAGACATATAAAAATACTTAATATGACCCAATTTAAGGAAAAATTACGATTGTGGCTTAACTATTATAATTTTTATGACGTGAATGAATTTCTTAATTATAAAGACAATTTAGAATATTTGCATGCTATAAATTTTTAAATAGCAAAACATGCGCACTGTATAATGTATTTTTTTTTTTTTTTCTAACAACTGTATACCATGTTTTAAAGCAAATAAATGAATTTATTATTATTATTATTATTATTATTATGGTACCCAGTAGACGATACCCTAGGTTTCGACACCTCCTTTAAAAGGATACCTAAGGAAATAATTAATGGGTCAAAATGTCCTACGAAGCGAGAATTATTAAAGGTCATAATGTCATTGTTTGATGTTTACGGATTCCTTTCGCCATTTACTATTAACGGTAAAATATTGCTCCAGGAAACTTGGAAATTAAATATAGGTTGGGACGATAATGTCACGGAGGATATTTATATAAACTGGGTCAAATGGTTAAAATTATTAAATACAATTAATACAATTCGAATACCACGATGCTACCGGCTAATGAATGGATCAACATTACGTAACCCGAGTGCAGACCGAGCGGCATCGGCGAACGCAGGTAGCGAAAGGGGTGACTCACAGCTGATAAGGAACGACATAGTTGCGTCTACGCATCTATATAACACACCGGTGGAACGGGTCATTAGCGAAACCGAATATAATTGTTTACAACTACATATTTTTTGTGATGCGTCGATTCAAGCTATGTGTGCGGTTGCTTATTGGCGTTGGTTAGATAGTAATAAACAAATAAGGGTTTGTTTTGTTGCTAGTAAGTGTCGAGTTACTCCCGTAAAAGCCACCACCGTGCCCAGACTGGAATTACAGGCGGCAATAATAGCTGCCAGATTAGCTAACACAATACAGTCCACACATCGAATTAAAACAGCTGATCGATATTTTTGGTGCGATTCCACGACGGTGTTACAGTGGATACGGAACAATACACGGAGTTATAAACCTTATGTAGCTCACCGCTTGGGTGAAATCGACGAATTAACACAAATAAAGGAATGGAGATACGTACCTACGTCTTTGAATATTGCAGATATGGCCACTAGGGAGAACTATGATTGTCTTCACTTGACTGGTGAGTGGCTTAATGGACCTTCATTTCTGTACGAGTCGAAATCTTCGTGGCCGACGAGTACAGTCATACCTAGTGTAAAGGAATGTGACATGGAATATATAACGAATATCGTACATGACATACCTGAGCACGCGCCTATACCGAATCCGATGCGGTTCTCTTCATGGATACGGCTGTTGCGAAGTACATCGGTAGTACTGAAATTTATAAATAAATGTAGAAAAAAGGAAATTGATGACTGCACCGCTATGAGCCGCGCTGAGATTGAGGTTTTACGATACGCTCAAAGGGAATCATTTAATACGGATATATCTGTATTAAAACATGGAAAATATTTAGATAAAAGTAGTAAGTTACTTACATTGACGCCTTTTCTAGATCAGCAGGATATTTTGCGTGTAGGTGGGCGCATAGGTGCTGCTGTTGGTGTTCCTTACAGTGTGAAGTACCCTGCAATTTTAGACGGAAGAAGTCAAGTAGCTAAATTGATTGTAAGATATTACCACGTGAAGGCAGGCCACGGCAATCAGGAGATGGTTGTAAATGACCTGAAACAAAAATATTGGTTAATAAGATTAAGACCTACTGTAAAAGAAATAATAAATAAATGCATGTTATGTAGAATAAAAAAAGTAAAACCTCAGATGCCCAAAATGGGTGACTTACCTGCTTGCAGAGTAGCTCATCACCAAAGACCCTTTACCCATTGTGGAATCGATTTGTTTGGTCCAATTGAGGTCACGATTGGGAGACGAAGAGAGAAACGGTACGGAGTCCTTTTTACCTGTCTTACCGTTCGGGCTATACATTTGGAGACGGTGCCATCGCTAAGTACCGATTCGTTGATTATGGCTCTTCGTAGGATGGCTTCACGACGTGGATGGCCTGCGCATATCTATTCTGACAATGGGACAAACTTACGGGGTGCAGACGCAGAGCTTAGGAAGTCTGTTGAAGAGCTCGATGAGCAATTCTTGCAGACCAGTGTCAGTGTCCATGGTACCCGTTGGACTTTTATACCACCAGCCAGTCCTCACTGGGGTGGGGCGTGGGAACGCTTAATCCGAAGCGTCAAAGTAGCCTTAAAGGTTGTCCTTAAGGAGAGAGCGCCGAGGGAAGAGGTGCTCAATACGCTGTTGGCAGAAGTAGAAGCCATTGTTAATGGAAGACCACTGAGTCACGTGTCCGTCGATGCCAACAGCAAGGAATCGTTAACACCCAATCACTTCTTGCTTGGTTCATCATCCGTTTCACCGCAGATGGGCAGCTTCGACGATTCTGATTTATTCCGGCGTCGACAATGGCGGATAGCGCAGCGGTTGGCCGATATGTTCTGGAAGAGGTGGGTTATTGAGGTGCTGCCGGAATTGATACCGCGTCAAAAGTGGACCCAAGAGGCACAAAAACCTCTTCAAGTCGGTGACTTAGTTTTTATCATCGATCCTGATGCTCCTCGTAACGTGTGGCCGCGAGGAATTATAGAGGCGATTTTCCCCGGCAAGGACGGAAGGGTGCGAGTGGTTCAGGTTCGAACGCAATTGGGTAGCTTTAAGAGATCTGTTGCTCGCGTCGCTAAACTTCATTTGGAATAGAAAGTGCTGCATCAGCAGCACTAGGGTGGGGCTATGTAAGCGACGCATAATATAGTCTATTGTTTTTCATAATGTTAAATTTTTACCAGTCAAATATGTGTCAATGTCAATTCAGTCGACCAGTAACTGCCGCTGCGAACGGCATGCTCACGCGCTCTGCATTTAACCATATTGTAATTTAATTGTCTCAAAGTATTTACTCAGTGTTCAATAAATCCAGTTCTCAAGTGCAAGACTTTGTTTTATAACTCATTCGGTGAAGTCCTGACCACTACAAAAGGTTTAGTAGACAAAAGGCCGCAGTCTCATAATTATTGTGTAATGTAACCATTACATAACTGGACGCTGTTAAGCAATACAGAGTCATCCCACAAAATGATCAAAATGTAGATTTTGATACCAATCGCTTCCTTATGAGGAGTACATAAATTTCAAAAGAGATATATATCATTTAAATCGATTTAATAGCAAAAATATTGAAAAATCTAATATGGGCACAAAAACCTAAAATGTTTAGAATATTTAACAATAATGCACTAAATTCTATTACGTTGATGGCTACCAATTGCAACAATAATAATTTAAAAAAATCTATTATTTCTGTTATTTTTAAAAGATTTTTTTTAAACTAATTAAAATTTCAAATCAATTTTCTCAAAATGGAAACAGTGTGGGTTGACACAGTATTGCTTAAAAGCGTCTAACTAATATTTCTAAATGACGGCCTAATCTTTTTTTAAACATCAGAATGTCAATAAAAGTTGTCTTCCTGCGGCTAGGTGACGGTGCAAGGGCAGTACAGCGAGCGCAAGCTGGTGTACTCGCGGGCGACGCACAGCGACCTTGAGTGCTCGTCGCTGAACGTGAGGCGCAAGGACTGCTTCCACCTGCCCATGGAGCACGCGCTCAACTACCTGCGCGGCAAGTACCGGGTGAGGGGCTTGTTTAGTCATTTAATTGTTTACCTGCGGCTACTTTCCGAAAATATAGCTCTTTTCTAGCTATTTATAGTTGCCGAGATGTAACTTGGCAAGCGTCGTTAGATGCGCAGAGTTAATTTTTTAGGTCTCATTGGTTATGTAGCGGGACGCGGGGAAGAACTAGCTTCTTCCCTGCGTCGTTCCGACGTTGACGTTCCGTTCGCTCTCCAGTACACTTCCGTGCATTAGAATTCGACCCTTTTGTTTTTTGCGTTTTTGTTGTCATTTTCTTTATAGTAATTTTTTTAACACTTAACTGTATATATTTTATTTATAACAAATAATATATTATTCTCTTTTCTTTAACTTTCTTCCAAACAGACATATTTAAAAATACATTTTGGAAATAACTAAATAAATAAATCCAACTAATTATTCTAAAATATAAATAAAAGTGTATATATCTGATAATAATAAATAAAAATTATAAAATACTATATAATTATTCAACAAGCTTTATAAGCGACCATTTATTGGCACGAAGTGTACATGCGCGAACTTAACCCCACTACGCCAAAACCTTGCCAAGTTACGTCTCGGCAACTATACAAGCGTAAACTACTTAATCTAACGCTATTCGTCAATCAATAAACCTTGACCCTGACAAATGGCCTTTTGGTTGCTTCGAACGGGTGTATAAGAAAAATGTTAGTAAAAAAAACTTGTATATAATCTAAGTGTCGCCAGAACGTAATAATTTGGAACCTTAAAGATGCATTCATTTAATGTTGGTAGGGTAGCGGCACGATGTATTAAAATGAAACAAAAACAATTGTTTTTTTTTTAAAATAGAATGCTCGTATTCTATATTTAAATGGCTTACCGGTACATAATACCGCCGCCTATAGACATCTGCAACACCAATGTGCTTGCGGATTCCTTGGTGATCTTTAATATCTTTATGAAATACTAGTTTCATTAGTAGATTAAAGGTAGCCAAGTCGCAAAATAAAAGCTCGGGCTTCGCACGGATGCAATGTACAATACACAAAAAGCCTGTTACTCGCTGATAATGCAGCGTTCTATTGATGAAATAATTTTTAAAATCGATCCAGTAGTTTTTGAGTTAAATCGTAATTATAGTATTAGTTTAGACAAGCCTCCGAATTTGATTTCAGGTGAGCGACCCGAACAGCACGCCTCTGGAGCTAATCTTGGAGATTACCTCTCACGATGGGAGCCCACCGGAGCTCGATGAGCCGGCCACCTGATTGGAGGGCATCGTGTACGTGAGCGAGGGCCGCATCGTGCGCTATGAGACGCGCCCGCTCACGGACCAGTGATTGTGACTAGAACTCCTAGTGATTGTGACGCGAACCCCTAGTGATTGTGACGCGAACTCCTAGTGATTGTGACTCGTGGCATTTCTCAAGAATTTATTACTAGTTTAGGTTGAGGAAATAGACTCGGGTCCGCTCTCAAATTTGTTTTTTTAATAAAATTTATGAATAACGTAAGGGATCGTCCATTTATCACTTCATGAGGCTCGAAAGGCACGTAATAAAATCTCGAAATATCAAAAGAAGGGGGGATATAATGAGATATAATGTATTTATTTTTCCTTGGACGCACAATTTCTAAACCAAACAGCGCCGTGTGGCCTTGTATTTAAAGATAATAGTCTGAAAATTTCAATATACTTTGTACTAAAAAAACTCGTGATTTTGTGTATGGGGTGGGTAGTATTAAACCTCACCACATATCATCAGGGAGGCGGGAGATGGTTAAAATGTTGCTAAAAACATCACAATTAAGGACGACCCCTTACACACATGTAGATAACATACTAAAAACTATTTAAGTGATAAATGGCGATAGTTTATCATATTTTTAGTGAGTAAACATTTTTCTACGATATTTAAACGTTTAGTTTAGAATCATAGTATTTTATTAGAATATAAATTTTCTGTAAATTCTTATCATATAAACAGCCTAAATTAATAAAAAGTATATATCTATCCCGTTTTTCACAATATTCACTCAGTATACAGAAAGAGAATATGTGTCAAATCACATTTCAAGCAAAGATGAGGTCTATGTTAATTACGAATTAAGACATGAATTAAATTGTTAAGTTCATAATCATATACTTGTATCTGTGTAGGTGTAATCTTGTATAAGGTGTTTATGAATTTTGTATCTGAGGGCCTAGCACGAACAACTTGCGCAAAAGTATTCGTATCGTCGAGCTGCCATTTGTATGAAATTTCAAATTATTTCTCATACAACTCACAGATGGACGATTCGAATACTTTCTCGTTCGTGATAGACCCTCAGATCCATTCATTTAATAATAATAATATTTATTTTATAATAATAAGACTTATGTCAACACCAGTGTTTCTAGATGCCAATATACGCTTGGTGCATAAACGACTTGTGAGAACTTTTGTCTTTTATTAAAGTGAGTATCGCACATCTAATTAAAATAGTTTAAAAACGCAATTTATTTTGTAGTAGTGTACACAGGCAGACTGAAAGGTCACAGCTGTCTGATTTGAAATATTATAATATACTTTTTCATAAGTTGTAGGTGCCTAGGCCTCTGATAGGGAGATTGTTCTTCATGTTTCTGTCAGTGGATCACATAAATACTATTCAGACTATGTTAGTTATGTGTATATATATTTTCAAAGCTATTTCTAATTTGGAATCTTATAACTACTAATATTTCTAGATTTGTATATGCTATTTTTCTCACTTCTATTCTATAATTCTTGTATGTCACTGATTTGCAGCGGACATCAATTATTTCAAATAAGCAAAAAGCGTGCGTGATTTGAGCTGTTGATTTCTTATCTGTTTTAAAATCTTCTTTTTCTATATTTTCTATATTTTAAAAGTTATTCTGTTATTCGGGACATAGACGAACGCAACAAATATCGTTGAAATCGGTGAAGCCGTTCTTGAGTTATAAATGCTGTAAATAAGGCTTTGTTTTATATATATAGATATTATTATATAGTGTATTTATATACAGCGAATCTCACTAATCCCGCACTATTAAAAACCAGAGGGTGCCGGATTATTGGAGTGTATAGAAAAATAGAATAGAATATATTTTCCTTCATGTTCTACGCTTTCATTTTAACCGTAACATATCACACATCTAATTACATAGTTTTAAAATAATCCGAAGGGTGCCGGGTTATTGGACGTGTCGGGCTATTGAAGTGCCGGATTAGTGAGATTGTACTGTATACAGAATTAGTAATATAGAATTATAATTTTGATCTCATATTGTGTAGGTCTCCATTAATATAATACTTAGTTGACATGTTCGTTTTGTTATGTTTTTGTTGGCACTTAGATATAATAGTCGGTGTCAAAAGATTGCATGGGATTTATTAAAATTAAATTATTTCTGATTGTATTTAACTAAAAATAAGGTTATTGTTAAGTGTATAATCAACATCAATAAAAGTCTGATGAAAGTACTGGTGCTTTTTCAATTCAACTTAAAATATTTTTAAAACATTAGTGAATATTTTAGTTTCGAATATTTGTTCAATGTCTCTATAACAATTATAAGTCTTTGATTTTCTTTCTGGGAATTACTACATGTCATAAATATGTCGAGAGTATAGTGCTAAAACACAATAAGTATGAATTTTAATTTATTTTAAATATGAATAGTGCAAAGAAAGATAATAATAATAATTTATTTATTTATAACTAGGCCATCGCCACAGAAGATAATATAATAAAGATAATAAAATTAAAGTTTCCAGAACACAGATGCTGAGTCTACATGTCCTCCCATATTGCGACTGCACTACGTGTTTACATGTGGTTTAAATTTGGCTCTCACAAAGTGCACATTAACATCTCAAAATAAATTTTATTTTATTCCTTCTCGTTAATACGATTTAGAATATATTTATTCTAGGCGAATCCTTGCTATTATGAAAGTTTCCATTCGACTCTAATATATTTTAACTGAAAACTTTAAAGGTATCCAGTTTCCATTAAAGTTGAAAATTTACATCTATGAATGAGTACGTTGCTCAAAGGCCTAAAACGTTTTAAAATTGGCATACTGTCAAATTTAATTGAAACATATTAAAACAGTAATAGTAATTGATACCAACCCCACATCCTAATGTATATTTCTGATTTTTGGAGGTGATAAATAAAAGTTCAATAAACTTAAGATTATTTTTTATTAAATAACGAAAAACTTATTGTATAATATGTACAGTATGTTAACGAAACATATGAATATGTACAAATGATACTAGAATAAAAAAAATCACAGGCATTGGGTTCACAAGTAATGATTTTCAAAGTGGGTATAACCAGGGGCGGATTTGAAACACTGACCGCCCTAGGAATATGGAAGAATGCCGCCCCGCTACTCAACTAGAGCACGAAGAATTGAACGATATATAAACATTAAAGTAATATATAAGGAAACTTCAATCAGTTGTTAGATACTGATGCTACATACCGTTTTTATTAGTGAGTTTCTAAACATTGAATTATAAGTTCACAAAGTTATACCGCCCCCGAAATTTTGCCTACACCCTGACCTACTCGGCCTATAGGGAAATCCGCCCCTGGGTATAACAAATCATAGCTATACATTTTCTCTATAAAATACAACTTTATATCATATAATAATAAATATTAGAAGTTGTACTCGAATACATTTCAAAAGAGATATTATATAATGTGTTGTCCCCAAAATAACTTTTGATGGGACCATAATAATTATTATAACAACCAACCCATGTAATAATAATTAGTATTTGGCGTATGTAAGACATTATAGTTATTCAATTTAATATGAATAAGAAAAGGGGTTGGTCAAACCAAAAGAGGTCCTGTCGTGTATGAAACTTATTCAGATCTCGTTTATTAATTACTTTAAATTTAAAACATCTATAAAGGTAACTGAGACCCGAAGCCTCAAGAGTTTTGGCTGAAGCCATTTGTTGTCAGTAGCATCTCTAGTGTGAATTGTCGTGTCCGCAGTGGGTGTCGGTGACGCGTCAAACTAAGCAACCAACTGTTTGGATGCGATGGACTGTCGCGCGTACTCGGTGCCCACGAGCCCCCGACACACCAGTGAGAACTCCTGAACTGTTTGCAATAAACGTCGCTTGCTGCTTTTCTCTCTGCGAAAAACAGCAACACATAAGCCATATTGTAACATCTTTCTTTCCGAATAAATATCTATGTATATGACGTACAGGTAAGTAGAACGTTCTATGTTGTTTTCTTAAACAAATAGAATATGTACATTGTATTGTACATGAAAGTATACTTTGTACTTTTGCGATATATCGCATCTTTAAAGACAAACTGTTACTAAACGAATTTTTTCAAGCATCGAGCGATCAAAATATCTTAAAATAATAAGTGCACTTCACGGTTTTTCCATCTATGTACGGTGGTTCGTTACCCGGTCGGAATTTCGATATTCCTCCCACCCGATCAATGCTCGAAGTTACCAGACGTTGGGAAAACATGCTTACAGAAAACTATAAACATGTTGTCCCGGTGGGATTAGAACCCACGACCCAACGGTGCGCACGGCAGATGTTCTACCGAACTCGTCAAACTTATTTAGTTAGCTACAGTTACCGGCACGAGTCGTGACGTAGACGTCGATGCTATTTATTGATGCTCGTCGTCTATTGGGTACGCGCGTACTATCGTACACTTGAGTGCAATTTTAGTAACAACTTTTTAATTAGTGTATTTTTGTTAGTTTTGTTACCGATTTGATTGAACCTTAAAAAAATATATGCAGAGCACAAAAAATTCGATATTAAATAGATAATCCCGACCAATGATCTACTCAGTGTTTTGTTACATGAAATAAATAGGTATTACGAAAAACATGATGGACCTTTATAAACAAACTGCAGAGGCGACTAATACAATTTAACTACTTAATTAATGTAATTTTCAATTATCGATTGAAATAATAAAGGTGCCAAATAATTTTGCCCGAAAGTGTACTTACGCTGACTCAATTAGACATAGACATAGACATAGCATTTATTACGAACGAAACACACACACAGAATCACAAAATAATAACAAAAACATCAAATTAAGGTACAATTTTTAAATTATGTAAATGTGTGTGTGTTGTGGTTGTAATTGGCCCTGGCTCAGCATTATGCTGTGAAGCAGATGAATTCCACAGCGCTGGTCATTCTGCCAGAGACCACAATAGTTTGCGCCTCAGACGCAAAAAATAAAATAAAAGAAATAACATAAATAGTATAAAAAATAATAATAGTAAAAAATGAACGGTGAAAGCAAAGAAGTCTTGGAAGATCTGTGTGTATATAGTAAATTTAAAAAATTAAAAGACTAAAATAATAAAATAAAATAATTGTTACTAAGACTACTATTAGAAATAAATAAATAAATATTTTTGACGGATTAAAACCTAGATTTCGTGGGATTTTTGTTCAGTAAGAAGAAGTGCTTTGTAGCTGCGACGAAAATTTGATTTTGTTTGAAGATTTTTTAACGGAGGAGGGATATTATTCCAACATTTCGTCGCGCTATATTTAAAACTCCCACGAAATGATGTTCACACCACGGTTCATCTGTGCTCACGACTCTGTACTTGAATAGCCACCCATCTCTACCAGTCAGTCTCACCTCAGCACGGCGTCGATGAAGTGGTGTTTCTGCGCGGGCGTGGCGTGCTGCGTGGGGAAGTCGGGCTCGCTGAGCGCGTGCCGCAGCCACGCCGCCAGCTCGTCCGAGCCCCACGCGGCGCGGTTCAGCGACAGCAGCAACTCCGCCAGCGGCTCCACCTGGTTGCGGGGGGTGGCGCCGCCTGATGCGCGGGAATTTATATTTATTACTAGTGGATCCGACAGACGTTGTCCTGCCAGAATGTTAGGCTCAAAAATAATAAAAATATTTCTAGCTTTAAATGTATGCTATTTTCCCACTTCTATTATATACATTTGCAGTGGACATCAATTATTACAAATATACTAATATGCGTGACGTGAGCCGTCAATAGGGAATATGCATGCATTTTTTTTATATTTGTTATCGACTTGTTACATCATTTTACCCTAATAAAAAATATAAATACTCTTGGCAATGTCCAAATTATTTTTTAAAATTACTTTGAAAACATCGATAAAATTTGATCTGTTTAAACGCGGCCATATTTCGCGGGCTTTGGATGATATCACATTACACGCTCAGTGACGGATAGAGTGAGGTAACTATGGTAACCAGTGTTTGACGCCATCTTCGATGTCAATGGACGCCATTGATAAATCGCTGCCGATAAATGACAGAATGTGTAAGGTGACGTCACGTTTTGTTTCGACCAATGGTGATGCGTTTTGCAAACTTGAATTTCTCTCCCTTATTTTACACATTTTAATTAATATTTTTTGCAATTAAACACGAACTAAATAAGAAAATAATTGTTTAGGCATAATATCTGGGCCATAAGGATTCAAGGGAAAAAATATCAAGTAAATTTAAACAACATGCATATTCCCTATTGCGTAAGATGGCGGAGTTCCGAACCTAATTTATTTTAAAATTAATTTTCTGCATATACCTATTCTCTTAATGATTTTTTCCGATATTTTAATAGCTATTCTCTTATTCGGGACATAGGTGAATTAAACAATTAGGATATCGTTTAAATAGGTGCAGCCGTTCTTGAGTTATAAATGGTGTAACTAACACAACTTTCTTTTATATATATAGATTGCTGAACATGTGTGAGGAGGCGGGAAAACATATGAAAAATGAATAAGTGAACAATAGTGCACGAAAATAAGACTTAAAGGTCTCATTACCAGGCCATAAAATCTTTATAATAATAATAATTTATTATTGCTCTGCTTAAATAAGGCGGCCTTATTTCTTGATTTGATTATTATTGAATTGAAGCTTGAGATATATGTATAAAGATAGGAGGGATATAAAAATATACATTTGATAATAGAATAATTAAGTACACAATATAATCACAATAAAAATAAATAACTAAATATACATTGAACAGTAACTATGCTGGAAAAGAGAGATAGTCTATGCAGTGGCGGGAAGTCCATACAAGCCCAAAAGCCCGGGTTGCCGACTTTAACGTAATACGCGTTTATATATAACTTATATAATTACGTTAAGAAATTATTATTTTTATTTTGTATGGTTGCATTAATAGGACAAAACGGGCTTTTGGGCTTGTATGGTAGTCCCACCACCAGGGACTGAACACCAGTTAATTTACTATGGGAGTTATACCGGTATAATAAAGGTTTTTGTTAATATTCTTTTGTTTTTATTCATATTTACTGAAAAAAATACTGTGGTAAGTTTAGTGTGTATTACTCTTTAAAACTAATATCATGTTATCTCAGTCAGACACGTATTTAAGAAAATAAAAATTAACCGGTTTCACTCCCTGCCCACCACTGAGGCTATGTATAGTTGCCGAGATGTAACTTGGCAAGGTTTTGGCGTAGTGGGGGTAAGTTCGCGCATGTACACTTCGTGCCAAAAAATGGTCACCTTTAAGGCTTGTTGAATAATTATATAGTATTTTATTATTTTTATTTATTATAATCAGATATATACATTTTTATCTATATTACAGAATAATTAGTTGGTTTTATTTATTTAATTATTTTCAAAATTTATTTTTAAATATGTCTGTTTGGAAGAAAGTTAAAGAAAGGAGATTAATATATTATTTGTTATAAATAAAATGTATACAGTTAAGTTTTAAAAAATTTACTATATAGAAAATGAAAACAAAAACGCAAAAAACAAAAGGGTCGAATTCTAATGCACGGAAGTGTACTGGGGAGCGAACGGAACGTCGACACACTGCGAAATACAAGTGTCAACTGAGCAACCAATCGCCGCTCGGAACGATGCTAGCTTCTTCCCCGCGTCCCGCTACATAACCAAAGAGACCTAAAAAATGACTTCTGCGCATCTAACGACTCTTGCCAAGTTACATCTCGGCAACTATACATCTATGTACAATGTAATTACCGATACAGCGCAGCGTGGCGTACGTGAGGTCCGGCGCGCTATCCCGCAGCGCGCGCGGCCGGTTGGCAGCCAGCACGCTCAGCCACATGCAGGCCGAGCGGGCCGCGCGCGCCTCCCACAGCCGCACCGACCGGCACGCTGCGAACGCGACCGCATTTTAATATTAACCTTGAGGATATGTTGAAAAAAATGCGGTATTTCTATTACGTGTAACTTGTTCAGGCTGTGGATTATTGATATGAAATTTTGGAATTAGTTTTTTGACTATACCTTGCAGTATCGCTCAAAAGGAAAACACGTTTCAATGAAATTTTCTCGATAGAAAATAAATGTGAAGTTATGTCTATTTTTACACTTTTTTGGATCCCAAGGCATAACGGCAAAGAGTTATTTAATTTATTTTAAAGGATGTAGAATAAATGTCTTAAAGATAGCTCAAAACCGTTTTTTAATCAAATAAAGTATTATAAAGTTATGAAATGAATTAGTTTTGGCACATACGTTGTTTTATTCCGAGCGTGTTCAAGCTACAGCTATCTCTTTTTTTACATGTCTCAAGTAATTATTTCATTCTCGCTCGCTCACATTTAATATAGCGATTTGTCGGCCTGCGAGCCTCATCGACATAGGCCCTTAAGCACTTGACTATCAATTGCCGTGCCCCTAGCGCCCGACTACGAACTATTGAATAATCGTTGGCTCGTTCGGCACCTGCCATGCGCATCGATGGGTCGTGGTTTCGATTTTTTTAACACCATAAGAAAGTAGAGATTTCAACGAACAAAAAGCCCACCGACTTTTTTTTTAAAAGCTGATATTTTGCTAATATTTTTTGACATTCATTAATATAATTTTTAATATTTATTTTAATGTTCTCTTTATTTGTATTGCACCACCTTATTGTTTCTATTTATTCAGCATTTCCTCCTTCACGGGTTGTCTGGATAAGACCGCCTTCTGTACACATATCTAATGCTGATTATTCTATGTTTACTTTTTTCGTCTACTTTTATTATTTTAAGTCTATTTTAAGTTTTTTACTGTATTTTTGTGTGCAATAAAGTATTTACTTACTTACTTTTGACGCGAGAATTTTCGATTGAAAATTAGGATGCCTTTTCGATATTAAGTCAAAATAAGATGAAAAAATAAATATTTCTAATCAAATAAATTACCGTGTATTTGGGTCATAAAAAGGTAAGTTTTCACCAAATTTCGTTGGTTTTAGTTGGTTATTTAAATTTTTCACATAAATATTTGAGGGTATGTGAAAAAAGTGTAAATACAAGTCTTTTTAGTACCTACAACTTCGCCATTTGACTTTTTGCATAGGACATGTAGTTTTGCCGGAAATCGTGATAAACCGTTTTTTATCCTTAACTTTATAATATTAAATGTATGTATACCCAATTTGACGAGATCCGGCAGAAATTCCTCAATCCAGTCTATGTAGTGCGACTTCCGTCTGGTGAGCATCTGCAGCGTAAAGAATAGCCCCTCGACGAGGTCGGGGCGCGCGCACGTGGGCGTCTGGGGCAGGTCGGGCACGAGCACGCGCGCGGTGGCGCACACGCATGACGTCAGCACCAGCTTCGCCTGCTCGCACTCTTCGCCCACCATTAACACTACCTGTATCAAGTGAAATTTGCATACATTGTCTATGCTACAGTAATTACTATTAACTATTAGATGTACGCCTCATTGATGATAATTGATGATCGAGATATCTAGTCTATCAAAGTTGTCGATGTCGAGATATCTTATATCTTAGTTTGTCTTCACTCATTCGCGAGACATCTCTTGATGGTCATGCTAGGCGGGCTGATCGAAGCTTTAATCGTCGGTGTTACCGATCCGATCCGCTTAACAATAATAAACTTTATATAGTAAGTTTATTATTCAAAAAATTAATTTAATTTCATCAGAAATAACAACGTGATATTTTTAAGTAGTCATCATAAATGAATTAAATACTTTTTATAAAAAATAGTGTTTCGTCAAATTCAGGTGATTTTGTGTAATTTTCATAATCTAAACATGAACCAATTAAATATACAAGACAAATATTATTATTTTTTACAAGTTTAACCAAATCCAGGCCCGATGCGCACGGCTGCGCGTTGAAGCCGGCGATAGTGAGCTGCGCGATCTCGTCCATGAAGGCCGCGCTGTCACCCATCAGAGCGGACACCGTCTGCTTCAGTATTTGAAATAGGGCCTGAAATTTAATAAGTCATTTCAAAAACCTCATAAGTCACACAATTAGAACTTTTCAGAAATCAATAAAAACTGTTTTATGCACAAACAAATGAGATTTAAAGGATTTTTTGTGCTTAATTTAGTCATTGAGTGGTAAAAAACATAAATAGCGAATAACCTTCACAGTTTATTAAAAAAAAATGCAAATACCTGAAAACTGTTCTTATGTTGTTTTACCGAAAAAAAGGGTTAGTAGTATATAAGTTAAATAAAATACTGTATACCGGATTAAAACGCGATTTATTATTTATATTGTTTAAATTATTTATCCCGACTGTCTCCCCGCGACCACGGTTGCTGAAAAGCATCCAAAACGTCGGGAAAAATAATTTAAACAATATAAATAATAAATCGCGTTTTAATCCGGTATACAGTATTTTATTTAAATGTGTGATACTCGCGTTAATAAAAGACAATATTAGTATATAAGTTAGCCAAAAGAATCGTAGTAATCAATTTGTTTATTGCTTATTATTGAAAATTACACTTGAAAATAACCTAAGTATTAACATTTTACATGTATTAGTTTGTCATCTTTTAATATTTTTAAGATACATAGTCATATTTTCCATAATTTTCATCTGGATTCATTTCTTTTGCATCTTCAACAATTGGCCACCTAAAAATGTTGTTATAAAATGGCATATACTCTTCCAAAATGCTATCCTGAACTTTTTTTAAACCTCTTTAAGTCACCGACTAATGTCGTATGTGCAATGAACCTCTTTCACGCGGAAAGGAAGAGAAGATTTGAAGAGGAAGGAATGTATCGACTTACGTGGTTTTTACCTAGAGTATGCAGCACCTTTAAGGAACCATTTTCAGTAAAAAAAGCATTTTGGAAAAAAATGTGACTTATGAGGTTTTTGAAATGACCGATTCATTTATTTATTTGTCAAAAACATGGTACAATAGTTGGTAATTTGAAATATATTCTGGTTGTCAAATAAAAATGAGATTTAATTTAATAATGTATGTTAGTACTGCATCTATTGAAATAAAAGAGAGGGTAGTTACGTCTGTGAGTGTGGGATGTTGCGTGAGGAGTGCGAGGGAGGGCAGCAGCATCCGCAGCAGCTCGGCGGCGAGCGGCGGCTTGCTGCTCAGCGCGCCCATCAGCGCCGCACCGCACTCCGCCGCCACGCACCCGCCCTCCGGCACCTGCCACCGACCACATAGCTTACATTAATATCGTCATGATCGTTGAACAACAACGGTTCTGATTTTTTACGATTTTAGTTTTATTATATAAAACTTTAAAAAAATGTCAATTCTCAACAGAACAAACAAAAAATTGGAGTTTGATAAAAACAATCAAGTTATTGCCTAGAATACCAGTGGTTCTGCTTTTTCAACGCAGTACAAAAACGCGTAGGGGAAGCCCGGGCAAGACGCATATGTTAAGGAAAAGTGTTAAATAAAACTACAATCCGATAATAAATAGAACTGTTTTGTACTTTTATTTTGTACTATGTTTAATAATCTTTAAAAAATAATATTTAAAATTATAAAACTTAATCAATTTCTATATTAATTATGAGCATTAACAAAAAGTATCAATTATCCGTTTTGCCCGACCCCCCCCGGGCAAAAAGGATATGTTGATATAGTTAAGATCAGTCTTCACATTGGTCACAGTAATAGCTGCCAACTCTTATATATGATGTGCAGTCTTCATGCGACTAACTTGTGCACTGGTTATACTTAATCCAATCTTCCGTTGGTGGTTCAGTTTATTTGTCAGGGCATACTAAACAATAAAAACCTTGTTTCTGTATTGCGCTTTGTCGAAGGATCTTTTATTTTTGACTTTCTGCGGCCTGCTAACTCTGAAGTCCTTGTCTCCTTGTTTGCCTTCTTCAATTTTATATGTTTTTTATAGCCATTTTAAATAGATTGGAAATATTTTTTTCTGGTAACATTGATTAAACACCTGTTCAGAAAAATCTGAGCGGGTTAGCCCAAAAAATAAACTATCTCTTTTTTTAAGATACGGAGATACACAGTACTTCTTCTTGTTTAGGACTGAACAGTTATAAACCTCCCGAAGTCAACTTCACGTGTCTCTGCAAAGTTGTAAATGAAACTCCAAACTTCTTTGCGGTCAAATTGATTGTCCATCATCTTTTACAGCTCTTAGGTATTTAATGTTTTACTTTTGTGTTTATAATGAAACACCATCTAAAACAAACTATTAATCAGTTACTTAAGACTCAAATCGGGCAAAACGGATACCTATTCATTTTGCCCATATCCGTTTTGCCCAAAACTTCAAAATTAGAAAGAAGTCACGATGTGAATTGTTGTTAGTAGGTAAATCAAAAGTAACAATCACAATCTATACTTAACTAAACATTTAATTGAATAAATAAAACTTATTCATAGATAACTGGTTGGTTATATAAAAAGTTGGTATACAAACCTTCACAAAAATCGTAAGAAAACTATGAAAATGTTTTTTTTCAGTACCCACAACAGATACATTCACGCAATGTTTTGGTTAAACTGTCATGGCATAGCCGATCACACGGGTCATGATTTGAGAAATTAAAAATAATTCCATATATAATAGATTTTTGGAAAAATCGATTATTCTTCTTACCCACCCTATGCTTGTTGCCCGGGCTTCCCCTATTATACCTTCTTTGTACTACGTACACCAAACATAATATTGCCGAGTTTGAACCCGAATAGATTAGCCGTGTTTTAATTATGCAATCTTTAAAACGCTCTCCTGTAAAGTAGCCGTTTTGCAGATCCGCCGTTGTTCTACGATCATGACGATATTTATATAACATACATATAAAAAATAATATTAAACAAACGAAAACTGTTGATATTCAATTATCAGATGGCGTTGATTGTAAGATTATTATTAATTATTATATTATTTATTTATATTATAGATATTATTAATATTATCAAGACACAACTCCAAAAGGTCAACTTTATGCCGCTACATGGCGCAAGTGTCTTAGTACTTAAAACACATTTTTGTTAGGTTGACAAGGTGCGATATCTTACGATCTCCGAGACTTTGTCTACATATCCAAGTGTTTAAATCCATTTTAATATCACTGTTTTCGCAACACACCGTTACGGCGAAACGGTCACGAATTCAGCTTTAAGTGAAGCAGGCAAATCCTATCACGCCCGAGAAATATTATTTTCGAAACAGATATAAATAATTTTATTTGTATTTATTTTAAATTTAGAAATATTTTTCATTGTTTGTAAAGTAGTGATCTGTTTCAAAATAAAGGTACCAGCCGGCCTTGCATGACCGCCACGAGATATGTCGCGGACGAGAGAAGACAAACTAAGATGTAAGATATCTCGATATATTATATCTTGACATCGACAATTTGATAGAAAAGATATCTCGATCGACAAAAATATCTATTTTTGATATTAAAAGTCGAGTTTTAAGTGTAATTGTCATGTTAGACCCGGAAGAAATAAAGAGATAATCGATTAAAACACGAGAAAACGGTCGACAAAATTTTGTCGCGGTTGTCATGCTAGGTGGGCAGGTGCACATACCTGTGTGGAGATCTGCGCGGCGATGTTCTCGGCCAGCAGCCGCAGCAGCGGCAGCGCGGAGTCGTGCTCGCAGGCCGCCAGCGCCGCGCCCGCCGCCGACGTCAGCTGCCGCCGCACCCACGCGTCCGACTCGCCCTCCGCGTTCTGTACACAGTACACACATAACGGCGATGGTCATTAATTCGATTTATTTATTTAATAGGTGCTCCAACAACACATATACAATACATATTACAATAACAATATTATTGTAGGGGTTTAGAGCAGAGGTTGGTCTCAAATGAGGCGATTTGATAATGCTCTAATTTATTAGGATTTGCTCTCATATTTATACTGATTCAGTGGAAAATTCCATTACAATAAGCAATAAAAAATAAATCACAGATTTAGCGTCCATCTCACTCGCACTAGGTACTCAACACGTAACTTCGCTCACTCTCTCCATATAAAATAGAATGCAACATTTACGAGTAGTATCATTTCACCTACGCGGTGAGCACGTTGTGTAGTAATATATGTCATCTCGCTCACACACGTAGGTGAACGTATGGTGCCGCCTTGTTTCTTCGCCTTACTATAAAATAAGTCCAACCGCGGTGTTCAGCGCCAGACGCAGTTGAATATGCTACGGAGCGGAGGCCCCACATTATAAAGAAATAGGTGCGTGTTGTTCCCACGAGAATGTAAGTGAGTGCTCCTACTTCACCATACATTCTGCTGATAGAGGACAAATCTTTGTTTTTATTTATTTTTATTTTTTTCGTTTATATATACTCGTATATTTTTTCGATTATTATAGTTAATTACTTAAAGATGTCATGTGGAACATGGTGTAATGGTTGCAGCTCCTTACAAAACATTTGTAAAACAAAAACTTGGCGATTAAAAAAGAGTGGCGGCGAGTTTCTTGCCAGTTCTTCTCGTCCGCTCTACGCCCTTGATTTGTGAACTGGCAGTAAATGTAAAACTAGAAGCATTTAATATGTATTTTTTTATTGACGTTCATAAGTGTACATTGTGTTACCTAAATGAATAAATGATTTTTGAATTTTTGAATTTGAATTTTGGTCCGGTATATGCGTCAATAATAGGTGCACACAGCATTATTCATTAATTTCTCTGGGGACACTTATGTAACACAACGGACTTAGGTAAATGCTGAAGTTATAAAATGAAATGAAATAATTAATGCGATTAATAATAAACTTCATAAACATGCGAATTCATGAGTCTTAGCATGCTAATTGCTATTGCTATGCTATTTTTTATTATATATGACGATAATTTTTAATATTTTTAAGAATGTTTTTGTTAATATGCTAATTAAAGAGTGCGTCCGCGGTATGATATTTTTCGCACCATCCTGCTAATAATTTAAATTAATTTAACAGTCACACGCATGCATTCAATATACGTACAAACATATCAAAGATAATAATTGCTTAACCTCATTTTTCGCTTCACCTGCTAAATTGCTAATAGCTTCACTCGCGAACGAGGTCATTCAGGCTCACGTGAAACAGATAGATTTAATTCAATAGATAGCTGCAGAATAGAGCAGTGGGATCTTAGACTAATATTATGTCAATAATATCAAAAAACAAAGATTTACATGAAAGCACGGGACTTATGGACGCGCATGGCACGGTTTCTCTGCGGTAAGAGTAGTTCTCACCCCAGCCACCGCGGCGCTGCTAGTATCCGTGTGAACGCACTCTGACGCTGGAGTCAGCGCGCACTCTCGTGTGAACTCAGCCGCTTTTAGAGCGTTGCCGTTCAATTGTAAGAGCAAACAAGATAACGCGAGGGGAGGGGTCAGCGGACTGCTCTGGAGGCATATTACCAAAACAAAATACGAAGTTTCGGCTGACAGATCGTACATTTTACTATTATGAATCCGATGAACGACATGTCTTTCGCAATAAGACATTATGTCTTTCGTTTGATATTACTATGATTGTAAGAATAATCGTAAATAGAATTAAAAATGTTTTCTAAGTTAAAATACGAAGTAGTTAGTTCTTTCGTTTCGATCCGTTCGTTGCGTTCGATTTTCGTAATAGACCTACAGATGTGTGTGTCACACAGATATATTGCCGCGCGCTCTACAGGTCAAAAGCTTTTTCCGTGCCAAAAGTTTGTATGGGCCTGTGCTTCTATGTACATCTAATGCTATCTAAAGTAAACATACCAACGCCGCTTGTACTATGTCCTGCACGAGCGTGGCGGCGGCGCGCCCACAGTCGGTGGCGAGCCGGCGCAGCGCGAGCGCGGCCGCCACGGGGCTGCGGGGCAGGGCCGTGCCCGCGGCGCGCACGCACTGCACGCCCAACGACTCCTCCACGCCGTTACCGTCCGCGTTTATTTCCATTGAGCTTATCCACGCTGCGTATGTGCCTGTTATAATATTGATTGTGTGTTTAAAAGAACGCCTGTCGACGTCGTTTCTCAATAAAATAATACGAGAGTACGCCTGAGGATGTTTGATTTTCTATTCCAAGGCATACGCATATCATCAATAATATAATGGCACTCTGGGGGATCGGACCATTTTAGTTTAAATGTACCGTTACATTATAACAAAAATTAAGACCTACAAACCGATCCATAAAGAAGGAAGTAAACCAGACCTTAGCACTTACTTCTAGCTCATATAAATAAGTTTCAGATTTATAAGAGCTACTTTTGAGCAAGTTTTTTTTATATTTAAATCAGAATTTTGATCATTCGTTTAAAGAGGTTTAAATTAATAGTTTTGACACTTAATATTTTACATTTATCTGTAAATTGGTTTTGAATTTGACTTTTATCTGTAATTGCTAAATAATTAAATTATAATGTTGTCATTTTTAAATAATGTTAATTTTGCACGCCCTACGGGCAGAATATTAAGTACAAAACCCAAAGATGTCACTACTACTACAAGCCACTACATTATTTCAAATAAAGATTTTGAATTTTAGGTAACGAACCCATTTCGCCATTGTATTCTACATAAATCCGCGTCAGGGGGCCTATTACCAAAACAAAATACGAAGTTTTGGCTGGCGGATTGTACATTTTCCTATTACGAATCCGATGATCGATCTATGATTCGCAATTAAACATTATGTCTGTCGTTTGACATTACTATGTTCGTAAGTATAATCGTAAATAGAATTGAAAATTATTTCTTACTAAGTTAAAATACGAAGTTGTTTGTTATTTCGTTTCGTTCGGTTCGCTACGTTCGTTTTTTGTAATAGACCCACAGAACCACCCAATGGTGTACCGTAGTGGGGGCTGGAGGGGCGGCCCGCCCCGGGCGGCACTTTTAGTGAGCGGCAAAATTTCACAATAAATAATAATAACTTGTATATAAATATTTGAAACATTTAAATAAAATAACTTTTAACGGATTAAACGGCATTTTATTTAAATATGTGATACTCGCGTTAATAAAAGATAATATTGCCGAAAGGTCTTTAGAATTACTGTATTTGTTCTTTTAAATTGAAATACCTAAACAAGGGCGCGGCAAAATTTTCTTCCGCCATGGGCGGCCGAAGCCAACGCTATGCCCCTGGAGCCACCTATACATCGCACAGGCCTCACCTATACAGTCGAGCGCCGTGTCGAGCGACCGCTTGTCGTGCGTGTCCGTGATGAGGAGCAGCGCGCGCCGCAGCAGGCCGGGCAGCGGCGCGGGCGGCGCGCCGTGCTGCGCCACGTCCGCCAGCGAGCCCAGCACGTGCAGCACCGCCTCGCGCCGGGACTCCTTGGGGGACGCCTCGAACGCGGCCGACACTATGTCCCAGCTGCGCTCGCCTAATATGGTGAAGCAATACATCTGCAAAAACATGCGTATATTAACACTTGATTGCCAATTCAATTTCGTTTAGAACAAATAGGTACATTATCTATACTAATATTATAAAGAGGAAAGATTTGTATTTTTGTATGTTTTTTTTTATGTCAGATATCGACAGACGAGCATGAGGTTCACTTAATGGTAGGTGATACCTCAGCCACAGAATATCAGTCAATGATGCGCTGTCGACCTAATTTTTACTTCGAGCATTCGGAAATCCATAGACTGAAACTGAAACGCGCAATATGCACTTCACGATTTTTCCATCTATGAACGGTGGTTCGTAACCCGGTCGGAATTTAGATATTCCTCCCACCCGATCAATGCCCGAAGTTACCAGACGTAGGGTAAACATGCGTACAGAAAATTATAAGCATGTGCTCCCGGTGGGATTCGAACCCACGACCCATCGATGCGCACGGCAGGTGTTCTACCGAACGCGCCAACGAGCCCGTCAAAAATATTTTATGAATAAACTCAAAAAGTACTGGACCGATTTTGAAAATTCTTTCACCAATAGCTACATTATCAGCGAGTAACATAGGCTATGTTTTGAGTATAATCTACATTGCACCCGTGTGAAGCCGGGGCGCGTTGCTAGTTATGATATAATTTCCAATGTTTTGTTTGACCAGACTGTCACATGTATAGAATACATGATATTAATACATTAACCTTTTAAGCGTTTGGCTAAATAGTAATTGACGTGCCCCTAGCACCCGACTACGAACTATTGAATAATCGTTTTAGTACCATGCAGTTCATAGGACAAAGAAAGAACAAAAAAACATGCATGTTCTCAGTTGCAGAAATACGACACGAGTGATAGGGGCACGGAAATATTTGTCGCTTAAATGCGACACAAGCAGTCAAAAGGTTAATATTGAATTATTAGCGCCATCTTGAAGTCCTCTTATACCCGCAATGTACCTCCGAATATGTTAAGGTCCCTAGTGAAGATGTGTTGAGGTCCTTAGACCTCTTCACTGGCCGAATTTTTCTCTGGGGCATTCATTGACATAGTATTAAATAGACTTCAGGTCGCATACAAAATTCACGAAAAAAGTATCCCGATTATTTAAGACACGCCTCTTGTCAAATTTTGAAAAATTACACTGCTCAATGGGAACAAAGAAAAGAGTGAAGTCGAAATATGATTTTCTAAGTTAATATTGTCTTTTATTAACGCGAGTATCACACATTTAATTAAAATACTGTATACCGGATTAAAACGCGATTTATTATTTATATTGTTTAAATTATTTATCCCGACGTTTCGGATGCTTTTCAGCCATAGAGCAACACGGGCCACCGGTGAACCGGAGGGGAGTAGCCATACGCAGGCGTTCCCCTCTGTCAAAGTACAAGTCCAAATGGTCCTATGCGTACAATAAAACTAGTTGTAGCCGCACTTTTCACTAGACTAAATCCAGATGCGCGACTGAATCGACCTCCTAAAAAAATGCCGAATTGTTTGTGTTTCTTGTTGCCAAAAAATATCTGCCACGTCAAATTTACAAAAAGATAGCGTTACCTTTCATATGTAGGTATTTTTTAATCATATTATTACTATTTACTTCTTTAAAACTTAAAATATTACAATATTATCGGTCGTGTTGTTTCGGATTTTTTTACCAACACAGTCGCTCGACAGATCCGCGTATTGTATGAGCCCTCATACAATACACGGATCTGTCGAGCGACTGATCCGAGTTTATTTCCGAGAAGACGCTGTCACCGAGCAATAGTGTTGTTGTCGGATTGTTTTAAGTTATCGAAAAAAAATGGCAAAGGAGTCTTCTATACAGAGACAGTTTTGAGATTAAATTTTCTGATTCAAATATTATATTGTGATAATATACATTGTTAAAATATAATATAATACTTACGCGCGTTAGCACATTTATTAAAATCACTTAGTGTAAACTTCAACCATAATGTTTTTTTTTATTTCCTAAAAATCCAAAGGATATGGAAAATTGTGGGCCCAAATTTAATAATTGCGATATGATCTAAAAAATTACATATTTAATTCTCAATCTGGGAGAGGAGAAATATGAGAAATATAGTTTTCCTGAGATTCTCGATTAATTGAATCGATTACACAATCACAAAAAAAACCTTTGGACAAGGTAATTAACTCAAAAGTAATTAAATGCACTTTAAATACAATATATTGCATATAATTACAGTTATGTTATTAAATAAAATATAAATTATTAATTAAAGAAAATGAATATGCATGATTATCGATTAAAATCGATCTTTTATTTTAGTCTGTCGTTGGCATGCCGCATGACAGTTGTTTACTCTGTGCTAATTCGTTTCGTGTTTTCTACGTTTTGAGTCTGAGTGCTTTTCCGATTGTCGTCATTTAGGAATTGTTACGATTTGACAACTTCAAATATCATTGATCACAGATTTATGATATATATGTCAGTTATTGATTGTAACATAACCTTACTTTTACTCAGTGGCGGGACTACCATACAAGCCCAAAAGCCCGTCTTGCCGATTTTAACATAATATGTGTTTATATATTTATATAGCTTATATAATTACGTTATCGTTTTTCAAATTATTTCTAAGATTTTATTATGTACCAACTCATGGTCCACTCTCCGTGACCTGCTACGTGCGCATTACCCGACAAGTTAATTTGTATTACGTAATAAATTAACTCCATCTTTAAAATAAATAAATTAAGTCGAACTTATAAAACTAATTTTCCTAACCCAGTTCTTGAAATTATCGATACTGCGTATCGACAGTTGTTGCAACTACGGCTAAAAGGACTTGTCAGTGTAGTTGCGCCATTTAATTATACTGTTATGACACGGAATGTTTAAATGTGTGTGTGAAATTGTTAGTGTATTTTTTAATTGTCACGGTGTGAGTTTCGTAGTGACAGACGATTGCTTGTGTGTGCGAACTTGAGTACGCACACATAGCGCAGGTTTCCCCCCGCAAAAAATGACAGATTGTTTGGTATCGGTAACGAACGCTATGGCTACTCCCCTCCGGTTCGCCGGTGGCCCGTGTTGCTCTATGTTTTCAGCAATCGTGGTCGCGGGGAGACAGAAAGATGACAGTTGTCTGATATTTGAAATGTCACAAAGTTGCCATATTTAATTCAATTCAATTCAAAAATAATTTACATATTAATTTAGGTAACACAATGTACACTTATGAACGTCAATGAAAAATACATATTAAATGCTTCTAATTGGAACTTGGTATAAAATAATATATCAACACGAAGCGTAATCTATAATATGTTTGATAAACAACAATATAATATTTTTTATTAATAGTAATTCGTATGTTAAATAATATCCGCAAAAATTTCCGAATATACAGATTGGAATCTTTTCTTTTCCGAAACCACGATCTATTTATTTTATTAAATGTATCGTTAAATTATTAGTATATAAATATTATATAGAACTAGAATTTATATGCGGCAAGCGATATATACAGAAGACAGAAGAAAATAAATCTAAAAAGTAATCATCATAGTTTCAACGGCATCTCCCTGTGGCCCCCAAGCGAATAGGTTACAGCCTATTCGCGTTACGTTACCTCTGAATGAATTTAATCTATAACTATAATATGAATTCTCGGAAAAATTATATTTACAATAATGTGCGGTATCAAATAATAATGATATTTGCCTAAGATATTATTGGTTATAATGACTGTTTGTACATACAACAGCATCCCCGACATCCTGCCTGTAGCACCTGACCAGCTCTTGATCATCGCGGGACATTTCCGATTCAGGCGGCATCTCAGACTTGGTGATGAGCGCCAGCAGCAGCTGCGAGAACACGTCTCCCCATATTGGGTGTATCTTATGGGTGCCCTCTGTCATATTCAGAACCTCGTCCTTGAAAATATTTATTTTATGTTACTATCAAAATTAAATCAAATTATAAAGAAATATTCGAGCAAACAATCTTATTAAGATTGTAATCAACCAAAGGGTCTAGCAGGATAAGGTAGGGTGATCGGCCCCAGAGAGCTTTTTTCAAAATAAGTTATGCTCTCACATCATTGAAATATAAAACTACCGTTGACAGAAATTCAGCCTCCTATCTCACTTGGTTACGGAGATAATCGAAAAAATATGCACAAAAGTGGGTATTTTTTAAGATTATTTTTTTCGAATACTATTATAGCTACACTAATAAAACAAAAACTGTTTATTAGTAAAAGGATTGCTCTATATTATATATTTTTTGTAGATTTTTTGTACGTTATTTACTAATAAAAAAAAAGAAAAATATTTTTCTTTTATATTTTATTCATATTTCGCGCAGAGGTACAATCACAGAAAAAATATATAATATAGCCCACTACTTCTAGTACTACCTCCCAAAAGTGTATAAAAATATAATGGGTGCAACACATCTCAAAAAAAAACTAAAGCTCTTCTCGCCATACTGACTAGTAGAAACTACATATTTGTCTTTGAAATAAATTTTCTCATAGCTGTATTAATACGTTGTAATATGTTTATTATTAACAAACAAGTATATAAACACTCTAAATTACAGTTATTATTCACGTTAAGAAAGAATGGTGCGGGATATACAGAAATAAAAAGCATTTTTGGTCTTCGTCGCTGTCTTCATTAGTATTATAATTGGGTAATTATTTTCTGATGTTAACATATCAGATAATTATATGATCAAACATCTGTCTATTGTTAGATAAAAAAATATAAAAAACAATAATGCTTGTGGTGGACGGAATACGCGGGAAAGATATCGGACATGGGACAAGTAGTAATCAACAACTGTGGCTATAATTCTCAGACCATTGGGACAGTTGCAGCAATATCGGCATATTATTATGCTTTGAATTGTCTTTCTGTCGGGTACATCAATGTACGAGTAGGTAAACTTGATTTACTGTTCACATGTCTTGATTCAACTTCCGGTTTTACTATGTTGGATGTGGTTTTAATAAACTGTACTGTTCTTCTGACACCGTCCTGGCTAGTAGAAATTACATTTATTTTTGAGCAAAGATTTTTATACATTGGACCCGACAGACGTTGTCCTGCCACAATGTTACCTTTTATAATGTCTAATACCTCATTCATTTGCAGTTGAAATCTATTATTCCAAAAAAAACTATAAACGTGCGTGATGTGAGCTGATAATTGCAAAAGATGGCGGAGTTCCGAACCTAATTATTTTAAAATTAATTTTTGCATATATTTTTTTCTTGAATTTTTCCGATATTTTAATAGCTATTCTATTATTCGGGATATAGAGGAATCTAACAAATAAGATATCATTAAAATCGGTTCAGCCGTTCTTGAGTTATAAATGGTGTAACTAACACAACTATCTTTTATATATATAGATATATAACGTTTAACGTTCTTACATTTTATCGTTGGAAATATATTAGTGAGCAAAAGTTTTGATATAATGTTATTATACACACAGAGCACAACGAAATGGTTTATTGAACTGCTTCGTAGAGGTTGTTTGACGAAACCCTTTCACCAAAAAAATCTTTCTTGTTATATGGGTTTGTGTATTTTGGAGTTTTAGTAAATTATCAAAACTGAAAATGCAGCTGGAACATGTTTCAATAAGAATATGTTATTTCAGTAATGTGCTATGTAACAAATGTGGACTTATTATTATTAGTTTTTATAAACAGACAGCCTCAACTTCGAAGTGATTTTATACCAGATGGAAAGATAATTCAAACCATATAATGCCGATATTTCTACAACTGTCCCAATAGTTTGAGAATTCTAGCCGCAGTTGTTGATTACTTGTCCCATGTCCGATATCTTTCCCGCGTATACCGTCCACCACAAGCATTATTGTTTTTTATATTTTTTTATCTAACAATAGACAGATGTTTGATCATATAATTATCTGATATGTTAACATCAGAAAATAATTACCCAATTATAATACTAATGAAGACAGCGACGAAGACCAAAAATGCTTTTTATTTCTGTATATCCCGCACCATTCTTTCTTAACGTGAATAATTACTGTAATTTAGAGTGTTTATAAACTTGTTTGTTAATAATAAACATATTACAACGTATTAATACAGCTATGAGAAAATTTATTTCAAAGACAAATATGTAGTTTCTACTAGTCAGTATGGCGAGAAAAGCTTTAGTTTTTTTTTGAGATGTGTTGCACCCATTATATTTTTATACACTTTTAGGAGGTAGTACTAGAAGTAGTGGGCTATATTATATATTTTTTTGTTGTACCTCTGCGCGAAATATGAATAAAATATAAAAGAAAAATATTTTTCTTTTTTTTTATTAGTAAATAACGTACAAAAAATCTACAAAAAATATATAATGTAGAGCAATCCTTTTACTAATAAACAGTTTTTGTTTTATTAGTGTAGCTATAATAGTATTCGAAAAAAATAATCTTAAAAAATACCCACTTTTGTGCATATTTTTTCGATTATCTCCGTAACCAAGTGAGATAGGAGGCTGAATTTCTGTCAACGGTAGTTTTATATCTCAATGATGTGAGAGCATAACTTATTTTGAAAAAAGCTCTCTGGGGCCGATCACCCTACCTTATCCTGCTAGACCCTTTAAATATTTTTTACGAAAAATTATGAACCTTTTGACCGCTTGTGTCAAGTATTTCCGTGCTCCTACCGCCCGTTTAGTATATCTGCGACAGAGAACATGCATGTTTTTTTGTTAAATCTTTGTCCTATGAACTACTTGGTACAACTAAAATGATTATTCAATAGTTCGTAATTCGTAGTCGGGCGCTAGGGGTACGGTAATTGGTATTTAGCCAAGCGGTCAAAAGGTTAAAAATATTTTTTTACAGAAAGTGAACTAAAATGATAAGCCTGAACGGATCAAGCATAGCGGATAAAGTGAAGAGTAGCGTTATATAAACAACAGTTACACTACAAAGCATTGCTATTTATATATGATAGTGTATGAGAAGGGACCGCCTCCGTGGCTCAGTGGTAAGCGCGATGCGTTTAGCGCCGGAGGTCCTGAGTTCGAATCCCGGAGAACAAGATTAAAAAAAAATTGTTTCAGTCGGGCAGGGCACAGAAGGCTGATCACCTACTTGCCTGTAAAGAAAAATGATCAGTGAAACAGACACATAAATGGGTCTGCCCCATGCCCCACTAGGGGACTCGGGAATTCACTTTTTTTTTATGAGAAGGGATGAGAAATGTATAAAACACGATGCCTCACTATGGCTTCGTCCTCATTCAGCGCTCATTCGGCACTCATTCAGCTCTCGCGTTCCAACTGTCATCGAGATCACGTGTTTTGATGTCCATTTTATTTTTAGTTTTGTAGTTATTAGACTAATAAACTATAACTAGCTTTTAAATAAAATACTGTATACCGGATTAAAACGCGATTTATTATTTATATTGTTTAAATTCTCCCGCGACCACGGTTGCTGAAAAGCATCCGAAACGTCGGGATAAATAATTTAAACAATATAAATAATAAATCGCGTTTTAATCCGGTATACAGTATTTTATTTAAATGTGTGATACTCGCGTTAATAAAAGACAATATTATATAACTAGCTTATTAGATTAATGAGAATTGATTTAAAAAAATACTTCTGGTCTAATTTACAAGAATAGATAAATAAGTGCAACATATTGAACCTGCAAAGTGTACCAGAAGCCAAACATCAGGTTGGATCTCGTCTCCTGCAGCGGGTAGAAGCCGGCGGCCGCCTGCACCTCGAGCAGCAGCCGCAGCAGCAGGTGGCAGCCGCCGGCCGCGCCGCCCGCCTCCACGCTGCGCACCAGCGTGTACGTGTGGCATTCGCCCACGGACACGCAACACGTGATCATGGCGCACAGGAGCTCCTGCGTTGTTCAATAACCCATCAGGAACAACTTTAACACTAAACCTACCAGAGCGGTCAAATACAGCTTTCGAGACTTTAATAAAAATGGTTAAATTCCAGGTTTTCATTTTTATTGAACTATGAAAAGCTGCTAATATGAAAAAAAAATGTTATATGGTTATATTATATTATAGAAAAAGTCGTGCGGTGAGTTCAAGAAAAATGGAATTTAACAATTTTTATTAGTCTCAATAGCGGTCATTTGACCGCTCTGGAAGATTTAGTGTTAATGATAAGAAAACATATAGATCAAACACTGTTTTATATTTATTTCATACTCATTTATTTGATGTTCCCACGAGAATGTAAGTGAGTGCTCCTATTTCACCATACATTCTGCTGATAGAGGACAAATCTTTGTTTTTATTTATTTTTATTTTTTCGTTTATATATATATATTTTTCGATTATTATAGTTAATTACTTAAAGATGTCATGTGGAACATGGTGTAATGGTTGCAGCTCCTTACAAAACATTTGTAAAACAAAAACTTGGCGATTAAAAAAGAGTGGCGGCGAGTTTCTTGCCAGTTCTTCTCGTCCGTTCTACGTCCTTGATTTGAGAACTGGCAGTAAATGTAAAACTAGAAGCATTTAATATGTATTTTTTATTGACGTTCATAAGTGTACATTGTGTTACCTAAATGAATAAATGATTTTTGAATTTGAATTTGAATTTTGAATTTGAGACAAGTCATCAGACTGCAACCTTTTTTAGCATGGTCTTCAACTTTGTATATGAAAGGAAATGTATATATTTTGTGACATTCGATTTCTATAAAATAAAGCCGATATGTTGCTCTAGGCATCATCTGAACCTACTCAGGAACTATATTTTTTTGTAGATGCGTACAATTAGTTCTTATACCGTGAAATTCTCTTACTGACCGAGACAGCATTGCAATATCAAATAGTTAAGCAAATTGAATATTACTGACTCCCTGATAAAAATGTTGATGAACTTTTGGTAAAACATATTTTTTAAACAAATGAATATACCTCATTAACCGAGTCCGGTACATTATAGTTGGTAATGACAGGTGCGACCAGGGAAGCGAGGTCGGCGAGCATTGACGTTACCACGTTCTCGTAGCGAGTAGTGTCCCCGTGCGTGGCGGCCACGCGCACTGCAGACAGACACGCCTCGCTCGCCTCCAGCGCCGACCCGCTCACTATACCATTGCAACTGTTGAACAGTCAATAACATCAGGAGGCCTATAATATTGTCTTTTATTAACGCGAGTATCACACATTTAAATAAAATACTGTATACCGGATTAAAACGCGATTTATTATTTAAATTATTTATCCCGACGTTTCGGATGCTTTTCAGCAACAGTCTCCCGCGACCACGGTTGCTGAAAAGCATCCGAAACGTCGGGATAAATAATTTAAATAATAAATCGCGTTTTAATCCGGTATACAGTATTTTATTTAAATCAGGGGGCCTATTACTAAAACAAAATACGAAGTTTCAGCCGATGGACGTACATTTTATTAATATGAATCCGATGATCGATCCGTCTTTCACGATTAGACATTATCGGTTTTACTTATAAACGTAGTATAAGCTTGATATAGTTTAAATATGTTTTGTCCCGCTCTATTGAATATAGAAAGACTACAGAACAAAAGAATAAAAACATATTTTAACTATATCAAGCTTATACTACGTTTATAAGTAAGACCGTTAGTCTTTCGTTTGACATTACTATGATCGTATAAAGAATTCCAAATGTTTTCTTAATAACTTAAAATACGAAGTTTTTAAGTTCCAATTCGAATCCCACCGGGACGACATGTTTATAATTTTCTGTAAGCATGTCTTCCCCACTTCTCGAACTTGGGGCATTGAACGGGTGGGAGAAATATCGAAATTCCGACCGGGTAACAATTAACAAACCATCGTTCATAGATGGAAAACCGTGCATATTGCGCGTATCGGTTCCGTCTATTTCCGAATGCTCGAAGTAAAAATTAGGTCAACAGCGCACCATGGACTGATGTTCTGTGGCTGAGGTATCACCTATCAAGTGAACCTCATACTCGTCTGTCGATAACTGACATTAAAAAAAAAACTGAAGGCCAGGGTCAGAAGATTGCAGTCAAATAAGAGGTGAGTAAGATATTAGTAAAGTGCGGGTATTCAATGAGCCTTATGTTTTAATATAGTACAAGAAAGTTTCTTGAGACCTTTTTTGGGATGATAAAAACTGAAATTGATGAGTAATAAAAAATCAATATACTAACGTGTACAGAACATGTACAGCTGTTTGCAGAGCACGTAAGATAGGAGCCCGATCAGGCAAGGGTATGGGCGAGTCTAAGGAGTGCTCACCGCCCAAGGACAGCCAGCTACCTACACAACCAGCTGCAGTTGTCCATGATTTCATTATTTCTTCAGACGGTGGACCATTGCTATAGTCACTGAAATAAAACAACTTTTATTAATGAAGATTAAAAAATTGTTAATCTGAACTGTTAAAATCCATATAAATTACAATCAACAATCATTCCAATCGGTCCGTAAATATTCCTAGTTTTTTTTAAATGATAAGTAGCCATATCACTTTCATGCAAAAAATATTTCGAACCACTTTGTGGTGAAAGAGAGAGAAACAATCATATTTTTACATTTATAATAGTTAAGAAATGACATTAAATTTACTAACTTGTAAACACTCTGAAGAATCTTTAGCATATCTTCTATCACCATCGTAGAAGCTTGGTACAAGCCAGTACGTTTTTTTGAGCGCTGTGCTGCTCCCATTGTCATACTATTGTACTAAAAATTTATTCATTTGAGATCATTTATTAATTATTAAGGAGGTTATGAAATGTGTTTTAACACACTTATAAATAAAATTAAAATAAAACACAAACATGATATACAAGAGTTTAAGTGAAAATCTTGAAATGGAATAACTTTTACCAGGTGACAATGTGATTTATTCATAACTGGCAGACCCCACAGACAATGTCCAGCCATAATGTTATATATATGAAACTTACTTCTTCTGGTAGTACAGTGAGCACATCAAGAAGTAATGATGTATTAGCCGATGTCAATGGATTCAAAATAAGAGCAAGATCCATTGTTTCTTGTTGAAGAATAAAGGCTGCCAGCTGAAATATATATTCTGTATAAGAATGGAGAGTACAAACAAGGCAATAAAGGGGTAGCAAAGTAGGAATGTAGGGTTTATCACAATTTGAAGCTAACTCCAAAACAGTTATGTGAACTGTATTTTATAATAATTGTGAATATAGGGTAACTATGTATATCGGCTGATAGAGTGATTCCTAGAATTCAGCTCGCCCAGTTGCTGGAGGAGTAAGTGTGGGGAGTGATTTCCAGTGGTGGGATTAGTGCGCGCCGACGCCGATGATAGATCCACGAGCTCAAACTTATGGTTGATACATTATGCCTGCAAAATGTACAATCAGGCAGTTATGCAGAAATTGGTAAATACTCTCAACATAGTCAGGAAAGTGACTCGAAACAGACGTCATTTTAGATGAGGAGGATACCAATTATGCCTCACAATTTGACAGAAGAGTCAGTTTTAAATAAGACATTGCTGATGAATTGAGCACTAAGTATATACAACATGCGATAGCATTTCCAAGGAATAACAAAACATTTTCGCTCAGCATTTGGGAGAATCCTCAATAGGAGATATTCCTGCACCACATGTGGAAAACCAGTATGCATGGAGCATGCTATTTTCAAATGCAAATATTGCGAAGGAAATTAGCAGATTTTATGGTAGTTTCTATGCATGCATATTGATTTTATCTTATTTTTGTGTTTAAAATATGAATATGGTTTTAATAATTGTGTTCATATACACTGTTCATCTTTAAATTAGTATTTAGGTGAAAGTTAGTAAACATCAACAGATTTGATACACCCCATTGATTGATAGATCACTACAAATATATTTTGTTCAACATTAATGTTGGTTATTTAATTACAAAAGTTATTCACAAGGTAATGGACTCATTACAAAAATAAATGATAATAATATTGTCTTTTATTAACGCGAGTATCACACATTAAAATATAAGACAACTGTCATCTTTCAGTCTCCCGCGACCACGGTTGCTGAAAAGCATCCGAAACGTAAATAATTTAAACAATAAATCGCGTTTTAATCCGGTATACAGTATTTTATTTAAATGATAATATTATACATTTATTTCGCAAGGTAATATATGCAATAAAAAGTATTTAATATATATTTCTTATTGATGTACATAAGTGTACATTGTGTTACCTAAATTAATAAATGAATTTGAAAATTGAATATGTGGGTATGTATGCTCACAGTTGGTGTAATTTACACTTTGTTTTATACTTACACTGATACATAATCTATTTGTGACAATTTTTGGTCCACTTGCATATGTAATAACATACTGTAATATTTTATTCAGAAGCTCTTCATAAGTCTCAGGAGGCAGTTCATGCCAACATCTAAGGATTTTTGTATGTAATGTTGTAGCTGCATAAAATTGAACTTCTGTACCCTGGAGATAAGATAACAATCAATATCTTTACTTTTATTCGGAATAACTTATATTTATACTATGAAAGATGAATAATAAGTAATTAGGACCTTAGTAGGTTGAAGGAGATCCCATACAAAATTCCAAGCTTCTGGAACTCTTTGAGCAGTCGTTAACCAGGTGTGCGCCTTTGCCCGCTCCTCTGGCTCACCGTTATAAAATACAGACACCGCGTACTCCAAATTTTGCACGGTGTACTCCATCTTTTCCGTGATCAGTGCTATCTATTGTTGGAACATATTTTAATATTACAGTATAAATTAATAAGCTGATGCTTATTAATTCACTACAATAGAGGTTTAATTAAAATGATTACAACAATTATTTTTTAAATATTATTTTTAAATGCAGGAAAGCAAACCGCAAAGCAAAGAGTAAAGTATACAATATATATATATTATATTTATAAACCTTCACAAACTGACGTCTGACAAATGTCAGTGCCACTATCAAATTAATCATAGACAGAAAAATCAATAGAATTATTATGGTCACAATCACACGGTCTTAGTTCCTACGAGCTACGTTATCTAACATAGGCAAAGTAAGGCAAGAAAGAACAGAGACTAAACAAACGCACACTTTAATATTTTGTTTCGCAGCAGCTGTAATTTGGTGTTTATTTTTATGATGTCAATTTTTATTGTTCCTAATGCCGGGGCTACATACATTGCGATAATGCGAATATTTTTGGCCAAATATTCGCGAATACATCGCATATTCGGGCATAGACGAAAGCCACACTTTGCCTTTTTAGTAGACGTTGTTGCCTTTTACTATTTTGGGTCGATATTATCGCTCGCTTAGTGGAACACACCTTATGTTTATTGTCATTTCAATTTTCATAGATGATAGAACACAAATTTGATTTTTAATTGCGTATATACTTTACTCTATAGATGGGTAGGACAAACGAAATTGAAGTGTTTGTATGTATTACCTCATTTTATGAAATGAGTTGGGACATTGTACCACTTCATTTGAGGACCTCATTTTGTACTGTTAGTTCCTTTATGTACGAATACGTCATACGAGTGGTTGTGACTTTTGTAGTGAGGTGAGGTGACTGAGGTTGCCACAGGACAAATGAAGTACCTAACATTTCTTTTGACATTTTAAATATATTATTTCTATAAAACGTACATTTTTTTCAAATCATTATTAAATATTATTTTGTGTTGCTATCATTATATAAAAAAATTAAAATTGTTAATTATTTATTTAAGCAATATTATTGTTCTATAATATTTAATTTAATAAGTTAAAATATGATTGCTATTAATAAAAGTTAAAATATTAAGCAACACTATTGCTACCTATAATAGATAAAAAATATTAATCCTAATTACTATTACTGTACCACAGAGTACAGAATTCAAATTAATATTAATAATTATAATTACTCCATTGTCATTGTCATGCAAAGAGTAAATGTCATGTATGAGAAGAGCGAGTAAGACAAAACGATTCATTTCAACCGTTCACTCATTCATCTTGACGTACACCTCACCGCCTCAATCACATTCATCGCCTCGCCCGCGTTCCGAGTACCTCAACGAGTTTGAAGTGGTACAAAATGTATGTTTGAGGTGTTGCGACATTTCACAAGTTTGAGTGTGACATTTGAGGTGCCTCTTGTATGAGGTGCGCAAGACTACTTTACTCTTTGTTGCGTTGTTTTGACAACTGACAAACAAGTGGTGAAATTAAAATAATTATTTGAATAAATCCAGAATATTGTAATTTGGTGAAATGAAGATCGAAGAAGTTAAAAGTACTGCTAAAACTCAAAGAATATCGGCTCACAGCCATATAAAAGGATTAGGTTTAGATGAGAATGGTGTACCAATTCAGATGGCAGCCGGTCTCGTGGGCCAAGAATCTGCAAGAGAGGTAAAATTTTATGTTTTCTACGTTATTGCTTGTGTCCATAATTATTTACACTAGAAATCTCACATGCTTCTGCTTTTTTATTTAGAGCCGATAAAATTGATAAAACTTTGAGGTTAGTTATTGGTTGCTATGGAATTGTTATAATTTAATAATTATATTCCTTTCGTAATAATAATTAATTCTGAAACTTGTGTTTGAATTTTTTACGAATTTAGGCTGCAGGTATAGTGGTCGACATGATAAGAAGTAAGAAAATGGCTGGACGTGCCCTTTTGCTGGCTGGTCCACCTGGTACTGGAAAAACTGCAATTGCATTAGCTATAGCACAGGAACTTGGTAACAAGGTAACTTTACTCATTTTAATATTTTATATATAGGGAAGTAATTTTTATCTGTTACATTTGTTACTGAGCATTTGATTTATTTACATCTATGTATTTTTTTAAAATCGGATATCTAGTGCATTATTCATAAGATGCAGACAATGTCATATAAAACTATGTAGATCATTGTTTAGATAAAATAATATGAGAAAAATAATAGTAACAAGGAAAGTAAACTTAACAATGTATTAATAATCTCTGTTGCTTAAAATTAAATGCCATAAATTATTATTTTGGATGACATGGGGGTAGGAGAGTCTAGATGATGATTACGTCATCGGTAGTTATTTACTTTTTTACATGAATGGCAATCCTCACATTGTCTATGCTTGCAATCGAAACGCATTTTCAGGGATTCCTGCAAATAATGCATATATGTCTAATCTCTATCCTAAAATTCTCTTTTTTTTAAATTATAATATAAAAAAATACATTTATAATTGAAATTTTTTTACGTAAGCATGGGGGGAGGGCATATTCAGAGAGCATATTCACAAATACATTCACAACACTATTCTAACATGCTAACTTTTACTTTCTTATTATATGTGTTATTTTATATAAAATAAATGGATTTTAAATAGTAATTACATGTGGAATAATGATTATAATAAACTACATATTTTTGAAAAAATCAGTCTAAATAAAGGGTAAATATTGCAGTATAATACTATTATTACATGAATGTTTTAGGTCCCCTTTTGCCCCATGGTAGGAAGTGAGGTATACAGCACAGAGATTAAGAAGACAGAAGTATTGATGGAAAACTTCCGTAGAGCCATTGGTCTTCGTATAAGGGAGACAAAAGAAGTGTATGAGGGAGAGGTTACAGAACTCACGCCTGTTGAAACTGAGAATCCTGCTGGAGGTAGATTTTTATACAAGTCATTGCAAGTCCTCCTTATTTAATTAATATAAGGGATATCAAAATAAAATTAATGCAGAGAAACGGTATCAAACAAAAGTTGTAACTTACTGAACTGTAAATTGTTTTAGGTTATGGTAAAACTGTGTCCCATGTTATCATTGGATTAAAGACTGCAAAAGGCACAAAACAATTGAAGCTAGACCCCACCATCTATGAGTCATTACAGAAAGAGAAGGTGGAAGTAGGTGATGTAATCTATATTGAAGCAAATTCTGGTGCAGTCAAGCGTCAAGGCAGAAGTGATACATTTGCTACAGAGTTTGATTTGGAAGTAAGTAATTGATATTGTCTTTTATTAATGCTAGTATCACACATTTAAATAAAATACTTTATAATGGATTTAAACATGATTTATTATTTGTATTATTTAATCGGCATAAATAATTTGAAAATAAATCACGTTTAAATCCATTATAAAGTACTTTAAAGTTTTAAGGTTTATTTTTCTATACCAAATTAATATTTTTGCATACAAACCAACTTATTGATTTGCTAATTTAAGTAATTGCTTTTGAACAGTTACTTAAATTATAAAATTTAAATGAATAATGACACATATAATGCAGCAATATTTATTCTGTTATAATAACATGTACATAATTGCACTTCCCACTGTGTTTATCAAGGCTGAGGAATATGTTCCGTTACCAAAAGGAGATGTTCACAAGAAGAAGGAGGTTGTCCAAGATGTAACTTTGCATGATTTGGATTTTGCCAATGCTAGACCACAGGGTGGACATGATATTATGTCTATGATGGGACAACTCATGAAGCCCAAAAAGACTGAAATCACAGGTAACAGTGATGATACTAATTCAATCTTATATATATATATATATAAATAATTCTTCTGTATCGAACTGAAACCCGCTTAAACCACTGGAACGATTTTGATGATTTTGTGTTTGAGTGGATCCTTAGTTGGATAATTGAAAGCAGTTCAGGAATATATTTTTATTTTTTTAATAGATATGTGTGCTAGTAACATATAATATCAAAGATTATTACATTATAGACAGAGCCAGGGGCAGCGTATTGCATGTCTTAAAATATTTGAATGAAACAGCTGTTTAATAATATTATTAAGTTCACATTAGTCTGCTGCTGCAATTCTTATTAATATTTTTATTACAGATAAACTAAGGAAAGAAATAAATAAAGTGGTAAATAAATATATAGACCAAGGAATAGCGGAATTAGTACCGGGAGTACTATTCATTGACGAGGTATGTTACTTTTTTTCTATAATTAATTATTATAATATATTGTTTCTTAACAACATCTACAGTTAATATTGTATTTATTATGCTAGTATCACACTTTTAAATAAATTAACTTACAGATTAAAATGCGATGTATTAATAGCATCTTCAGTTAATACACAAGTTAAAAAAAAAAACAAAAATTGTTTCGGTCGGGCAGGACACAGAAAGAAGGCTTGAGCACCTACTTGCCTATAAAGACAAACTATCGCAACACAGAAATGTATCTGCCCCATGCCCCACTATGGGTCCCGGGAATTCATTTTTATTACAGCAAAATCGTTTTAATATTTATGAGTATTTTTAAGTATGAAGTTTTATATTTTTATATTATCTTTTAGGTACATATGCTAGATATTGAAACGTTTACCTACCTTCATCGCGCCCTAGAGTCTGCCATAGCTCCCATAGTTATATTCGCCACTAACAGAGGGCGTTGCCAGATAAGGTTTGTAAAAAAATACGTTTCTACATTAAGATCTGTTATTCAAAGTATTATAAAACTAATAATTATGGAAATTTTGTTTGACTTTATATGATTTCTTTAAATGACGTATTTAAAATTTGATTTCAGGGGTACAGAGGATATTATCTCGCCGCATGGAATTCCATTAGATCTGTTAGATAGATTGCTTATAATTAGAACTTTGCCATACAACAAAGCTGAGTTACTACAGGTATGAATTTACATAAAAAATTACAATTTTGTAGTGTCTCATACATATTTTATATAAAAATTGGTATCATCTTTTTGTGGTCAATAAGTATAAATAAATATGTTTTATTTTTTATGAATAGATATTAAAACTGCGGGCGACCACAGAAGGCATAGCTATTGATGACGACGCGCTGGCAGCACTCGCGGAAATTGGAACAAACAGCACTCTAAGGTATTTTAAGGCAGAATAATTAAACTTATTTTAATAAATATGTGCACGCTTGCTGCTAACTTCTATATTCGGTTATTTATGATCCATTAGATATTCATATCATATCATAATCATATATTATGATTGATCGATGTTACGGTTATTCTGAACTCTGATTTATATGATTGTTGGGAGTTTTTTTACAATATAGGACCTTTACTAATCTCAATGTTAGAAAATCTGGGAAAACTAACTACTAATTAATATTTGTGAATATAGTAGTTTCTAAATATATATCAGAAAAAAATACTCTTTTGATTAAATCATTGATTTTTATATAAAAAAAAACAGATTTACATAGAAGCACAGACCCATACTAATTTTTGGCACAGAAAAAGTAGTTCTGCTTTTGGCCTGTAGAGCGCGCGGCAATGTATCGGTGTGACACACACTTCTGAGAAGTCTGCTGACCCCTCCCCTCGCGCTCGCGTCTCGCTTGCTCTTACGAGCGAACGGCAATAACGCTCTCTCGCAGTCTTAGACATCGGAACCGAAGTATTGCAAAACGTGTGAGAGCGAGCGAGAACGCACCATTACCCCAAGTACGGAAAAGCGGCTGGGTGCGAGAGAGTGCGCGCTATGACTCCAGCGTCAGAGTGTGCGTTTACACGGATACTAGCAGCGCCGTCAGATAACAAGAGACGAGCATGAGGATCGCTTGATTGTAGGTGATACCTCAGCCACAGAACGTCAGTCAATGATGCGACCTCATTTTTACTTCGAGCATTCGGAAATCCATAGTCTGAAACCGAAACGCGCAATATGCACTTCACGGTTTTTCCATCTTTGAACGGTGGTTCGTTACCCGGTCGGAATTTCGATATTCCTCCCACCTGATCATGCTTACAGAAAATTATAAACAATTCGTCCCGGTGGGATTCAAACCCACGATCCATCGATGCGTACGGCAGATGTTCTACCGAACGCGCCAACGAGCCCGTTAAAAAATCCATGCTTCCATGTGAATCTATATTCTTTGCTGCTATGCAGTGGCGGGACCACCATACGAGCCCAAAAGCTTGGCTTGCCCTATAAATGCAACCATGAAAAGAAAAATAATAATGTGCTTAACGTAATTGTGTAAGTTATACAATATGATTACGTAATTATATAAGTAATATAAATATATAAACACGTATTACATTAAAGCCGGGCTTTTCGGCTTGTATGGAAGGCCCGCCTCTGCTGCTATGTAATAAAAAAAAATCATTAATCGTCTGACGCGTGTCGCTGCTAGGTACGCAGTGCAGCTGCTAACGCCCGGCATGCTGACGGCGCGCGCGGACGGCAGCTCGCGCATCGCGCCCGCGCACGTGGCCGCCGTGCACACGCTCTTCCTGGACGCCAAGTCCTCGGCGAAGATACTCACACAACACTCCGATAAGTACATGAAGTGATTCCGAAAACTTCACCAAACAAATATTATGAGCACTGCTATTGTTTGCTTGATTGATAAATATCAAAAAAGGACAAACTAGATGTGACTGTGAATTAATTATCACTATTTTGTAAACACGGCCTTATTCATAGACGTATTATAAGCTTGATATATTTAAAATATGTTTTGTCTCGCTCTATCGAATACAAAAAGACTACAGAACGAAAGAAACGAAACATATTTTAACTATATCACGCTTATAATACGTTTATGTATAAGGGGGTTTGTCTTTACTGTGTATAGACTGTTTTTCTTTCACGATAATCCATAAAGTGATTTTGCAGTGCGAGTTTATTGTGCACGAGTGCATTTTAATTTTTGAGAAGGAACTGTGATTTATTATGTTCAATTTCGCACGTTATGTTTAATTCCAAATGTTACAATTAAGGTAATTAAAACAGTTTTTAATAAATAAGTTTAATTAAATAAAAAACATGTTTCTTATTCTTATCTATGTACACATCTAAAACTTAACTTTCATACATACTTTTTACATTTTTTACGCAAAACATAACAATCTATACAAGACTACACACAATCATCTTATTTAATGTGTGAATTATTGATTTCCATTACTGGAATCTTTCGTGAAAGGTATTGGAATGTACCGGGGATCATCGGATCCCTTAACTGGCGACGATGTACTGGGTGTTGAGGTGATCGGCGGGGAGAAAGTGGGCAAGTCAACTTTAACTGCAGTCGGTTCCGCTGTGTGCCGGTACAGCGCTTCAAATTGCATTTCCTCTGGATAAGAATGCGAACGAATCTTCTTCTCCTCCCTCGCATTGGTCGGGTACACGATGACAATCTTTTGACCTTCGCTCCGCAGCGCGACAGGAGGTAGCGCGGTGCTGGTCGATACAGACGGTCCCGCTACCACTTGTAACATTTCGGTCGGCGCTGATTTTAATTTCTCCGTCGTCGTCGTAGTCACTGTCGTTGTGGTTGTTGACATTGTCGTAGTAGAAATTACTACGGGGATATCAGGGTCTTCAGGAGTCTCGATTTCTCGCTTTTCCCCGGGCGGTCCCATCGTTTGTAACATTTCGATTTTCATTTCTAAAGTAGGTGTCGGAATAGGGACTGAACTAGTTACGTTAAGTTCTTCGGTGGGGATAAATCGCGCCGTTGATTTGGGAAGCTCTCTGGAACCAAATATTGGTAGTCGCGGAGCGTAGGCGGAGACTAAGGGCAGAAGCGTATCTCTAGCGTAACGTTCAGCTCTTGATATGAAAGAAGCTAGACGCGCAGGAAGAAATTGCACAGCAAAGCTCGTTTCTTCTTTGTCTGCTCTGACGTCTGATGGGTCGCTCGTCGGAGTAGTGACGTCATAATTTTTTGCTTTACGTATAAGAGGGGGTGATGTAGATCTCGGTGCAGATGTCGGTCTTAGTAGAGGTTCGGATATTTCATGTATTTCGTCGGGATTATCGGATCTTTGTCTCGGCGTTTTTCTTGGCCGTGGTCTTAAAATAGGTTCTGCTATTTCCACAAGGCCACTTGGCGCTGTTCTTGTGTTTGTCATACCGAAAGCTCGGCCGGTGTCAGTGCTTCCTTCCCACTCGTACGTGTCAACATGTGAAAATGGTCTTTGTGGCGATTCTTCTGGAAGTTCGTTATCGAGGGGATCATCTCCAATTATTTTAGTTAAATTGTCATTTAAAATGATGTCTTCTTCTATGTTCGTTTCGTTTGTTATTGCGTCAAGCTGAAAAAAAGGATATAAATTAATTTTAAGTAATATTTAAAATAAGTATTTAGATTTAGTTAATTATTTTATAGACCTGTTTCATTTCGCAATCTGCTGCGTATAAAGGTAACTGAACCGATTCGTCCGAGTTTAGCCATAGCAGTTTACAAAAGGATGATCTGTAAAAAAATCATAGGTGTACGTTCAAATATTATTGATCATACACATTATTGAATTGCCGTATATCATTAATTGATTGAAACTATACGCAAAGGCACATGCATATATATACATTGTACATATAGCGGCACGAGTCGTGAGCACAGATGAACCGTGGTGACTGGTGTCCCCACGTCGAGTCAACGTAAGTACCTACACTGTCGGGCAAAATTATTTGGCACCTTTATTATTTCAATCGGCAATTGAAAATTACATTAATTAGTTGATTAAATTGTATTAGTCGCACCTGCAGTTTGTTTATAAAGTTCCATCATGTTTTTCGTAATACCTATTTATTTCATGTAACAAAACACTCAGTAGATTATTGGTCGGGCTTGTCTATTTAACATACAATAGAATTCTTTTTGTTTTTATTGTTCAATCAAATCAGTAACAAAAATACACTTATTAATAAGTTGTCACTAAAACTGCACTCAAGTGTACGATAGTTGAATGATACGCGCGGACCCAATAGACGACGAGTATCGACTGCCGAACCAATCACGTGGAGTGTCAGCGTGGTTAACGTCATATCGACCAATGAAATGTGTGCTCACGACTCGTGCCGGTAACTATGTGTATGTGTGTTTCTCAGCTACACCAGTGCACATTAAATATCAGATAAGTTCCTTCGGAGTATAATAAGAATGGTCAACTCACGTTTTGCCAAAACTGTCGGTAATGAGCAGTTTATTGAGGTGTATTCGTTTGGCGCCAGCGCTGAGCCAGCCGCTATAGGCGGCGTAGTGCACCGTGGCCCGCAGCGGCACGCCCAACGCTGGGTGTGGAACTAGTACTCGCGTCCAACGCGACATGCCTAAGCTGTCTTCACGTCTGTAAATATAATTATTAATTATACTAGTAACACTTCACACGGGTGCAATGTAGATGTTCTGTCCAAAAACCTTATATGTTACTCGCTGATAACGTAGTTTTCTATCGGTGAAAGAGTTTTTAAAATTGGGCGAGTAGTTTTTGAGTTAAAAGTAAAGTTCTTTAAAAAGTACATATTGCAAATATATTTTAGACAGACTGAGAAGTTTCGGATCAGCGTGTTTAGAAACGACACCGGGTTTGTGTATTTTTTATGTTTTGTATTCTCAACACTATATATAATGAATAGAAAATTCAAAAATATTTGATGCTTTGCTAAACTCCACTACTAAATATAGAAATATTAGCATACATAGCAGTAGGGGTACTTACTTCGTCATAGGGAACGATTCGTTCAGTCCCGAATCTCCATGTAAAGTGAGAGTAATCCGACCAAAGTTTGGTTTCTCACTGACGTCAATTCCTCCCCATACTTCTACATGATATTGATGGGCTAAAAGAAAATGTTTTTATTTCAGTAAAATCATTTTACTAAATAAATAAAATAGCTGCAGAAGTCTGTGAATTGCGGTAATCACTTATATCTGAGGCCACGAGAGCCAGAGTGGCCTAACTGTAATTTTTTCATTACTGATTTTTTTTATTAAAACTACTGAAAACGATTCATTTATACCGCCAAAATGGCCGCAAATAAATAAATAATTATTATTTTTCATAAAAGTTAAAAAAAAATATCTAGGAATTACTATACCACAGAAAGGTTCTTCTTCCCTAGTGAGCAAATAAAGCTGTCCTCTTCCAAGAGACCGATCCGCGTAGTAACCCATGTTACCGCATCGTCGCTCGCTATTACAGGGGAAGCAACTACCCTGGAAATTCAATCATGAATAACATTATTTGGTTTTTAAGATACACAGCAAATATACACCTCTAGAAACAAAGGATTATTTTTATGAATTTCTTTTACATGTCGTTGTTTTAATATTGTCTTTTATTAACGTGAGTATCATACATTGAAATAAAATACTTTATATCGGATTGTAACGCGATTTATTATTCATATTATTTTTTCGGATGTTTTTTAACAACCGTGGTCACGGCTATACTCAGTGACCACCTGCCTGTGACCACGGTTGCTGAAAGCTGCTGTTTATTTAGAACATGTCAATATCAATTTAGATTACGAAAGTTATTCGAAAATTTCTAATGTTTACTGTATTACTTATGTTACTACTTTTCTGTAGATAAATCATTAACTTTAATGAGGCAATTCAAACATTAAAGAGGTATTTAAATATTGTAATTTCGGTACAATTACCTCCAAAAAGGCGTCGTAATTTGAGCAGGGGAACGCGGGAAAGTGGCACTTTGGCGAGACGGAATCTGTGAAAAATTTATAGGCTCGACGATGATTGCATAGTGACCTGCCCTCTATAGATGCTGCCGCCCATGGTAATACCAAGTCGGATACTGCACCCACGAATCTGGAAACAATATTTATATAAAGGTATGTATATAGATGGGTAGTTGCAAATTAGGCCGACATGACATAGTAAAAAAAATCCAATCGCAGTTAATTAATTAAAGAATCTTAGGTTTGACTGTTAGGTGGTTAGATTTGACTTACGTGAGTCCTTTTTAAATTTAATGTTAGTAAGATACGTATCGTCTTACAAATTCGAACATCCATGTTGGACTCTTCCTCCATTTGGATAGAAGTCGACGTGACCCAATGGTTGCGCGGCGCCAAGGCCCCCCAGAATCAAATTCTCGCCGTTCGAGTGTATCACATCCACGAACTTTGCATCGTTCTTATCTAACCGTGCTCTTGAGTCTTGGAACTCGAACAGTGGTCCAGCTGGATCCAAACCTGTAATAGTTCTTAAGTGATAATAGTTTTTATCGCAATGGCATCAGCTGTTATAACAAACGAATATTAAAACTGCGAAAGAATGGAACTTCCTACCGGCTTCTGTCTTTCCGGACCAGTATAACTTGAGTATATTTAAGGCTAGGGTGAATAGGCTTCTTCTAGAAAGACGTGCCCTTTCTTAGATCGCATCACCACTTACCATCAGGTGGGATCGCGGTTAAACTGCGGTCGCTTAGGGGTCATCCATAAAGTACGTCACACTAATTTCGTGATTTTTTGACCACTCCCCCGCCCTTGTCACAGTTGATCACATTTGTGAGACCTCCTCCCTAGTGTGACGTGACATATTTTGCAATTTTACATAATATATTCTGAATACGGATAGAGTTGAAAATATTTTTAAGTTTTTCATTAATAGTTAAAATTTGGCATTTTAACACTAAGATTAGATTTTGGAAATGTGACGTCACGAAACTTAGGACCCCTCTCACTTTTTGTCACACTTCGTCGATCCCCTCCCCCCCCCCTCTTAACGTGTGACGTACTTTATGGATGGTCTCTTATGCATTAAAAAAAAGAATTGACCACGTCAAAAGTGCGGCGAACGAATTAACCTCGGTCATATGGTCAATGGTCATGGTGAAATTAAATATGCGTGTCTGATAATATTTTGCAAGTTTTATACTCCTTGACTGAGGTTGACGGTCAAGATGGGTCCCGTTACTTTGACATATTAAATTTACATATTACAACGATAGAATATACTATTACCATGCCATTATTATGGTACATATAAACGGTATTTTGAATAAATAATTCGCGTATCTATAACATTTTAAAACCAATGAAGTGTATGCTTGGCTGTAACAGTTCGTCATTTTTAGATACGTCAAAATCATTTGTAATATGTGATAATGAAATATTATAAGTGCATTGCATGTTGTTCATATTTGCATAAAAACAACCCTTTTTATTGTAAAAAAAAATATTTAACTATACCTGTTATTCGGCTGATGTTTTTTAGCTCCGAGCCAGCGAACCCCGCTACATGCGCTCCCAAACTGAACCCAATGAGATGAATATCTTCAAAACGAAGATCTATGTGCTCAGCCAAACCTGTGGCAATAAGCGGATAATATTTGGTGGATGGTGACTGATAGGTACTGTTTCCAATAAGATTAGATTGTTTTGATAACAGTTGACAATCGACAATCATTATAAAATGTTTAGCGAACATAATTAATCTTCTTTTCGAATCTGTTTGGAAAATTATGATTTGGCTGCTATAGGAGACTGGAGTAAGTACTTTTGACTAACAGTGTAAACTATCAAAATCCAACTCAACATTGTTATTAAGGGTCATTTCTTGTCTTGTCGACTCTTCGTAGTTAAAACATAGGAGTATTCCTTTATCAATATTTACATTGATATCCAGACTATTACTAGCTGATAGCTAAATTGTTTGTATTCGACTCATTTCCGAATGCTCGAAGTAAAAAATAGGTCGACAGCGCACCATTGACTGATGTTCTGTGGCTGGGACATCACCTACCATCAAGTGAACCTCATGCTTATCTGTCGATATCTATGATAAGAAAAAAAATTGGCTGACGAAAATTGGTCATGTTTCTGAATTCCGTAAACAACAAATATTTACTTTCTATTGGAATTTAACCTTCCTTCTAACATCTTTCAAGTTTCTTACGTAAACATTTCCTATCAATTTATATTTAATATTTACTGAATGTTATGATTTTAATTTACTGTTATTACTCATGTAATATACGTAAAAAAATTATGGTTATAATTAGGTATATGCAGTGCACACAATGTATACGTTTTATATTTTTAATTTAGTATGTAACGGAAACATAATATCGTACATAATAATATGTACCTGCATATAATGTTTTTGTACTTCCTGCACATTTTCTACGAACTCGCTCTCGCAACTGACAAGAAATTGTTTTTAATAAAATATTGTGTTCATAACTAAATATCTTTTAAGAACAATCCGAAAATATTAACCTTGCAACATCATAGCGAGCTGCTTTCCAACAAGTCTTGTGTTAGCCGCTGCTCTGAGATAATTCGGCATCGATGCTCCACCTTCCCAGTCTACGCAAATAACGTTGCATTCTTCCTGTTTGTGGAATATTCATTTATATTACAATGATAATGGCAAAAAGGCATCGTATTCTTTACCCTGTATAATACAAGAAACGTAGGTATATTATGTTAGACATGGGTAACTCGGCGAAATTCCCCGCGCCAACTCAGCAACTCAGGCGCTGTAGTGCGTCGGCTCCTTGAGTCGACTCAAAATTGCGCCACGACACAAAATTGGACGCGCAAAGCGAGCAGTGAAACCTCCGAAACGCACGCAACGCCACGCTCGACTCATAGTTCACTCAATGAGTGAGGTACTGCGCCGTGCGCCAACACAATATGAATGTGTGAGCTGACTCACCCTGCACAGTGAAGCGTGCCGACGCGACGTAGTACAGTGTTACTCATGTCTATATTATGTAGTCTGCGCGATATTGTGTTGCAAAAATAAAGTGCTTCTAACGAAGTTGTTGCTGAAACTCGAGCTGTCCTGTCGACCTACTGTTTTCCGAATGCTCGAAGTAAAAAGTAGGTCGACAGCGCATCATTGACTGATGTTCTGTGGTTGAGGTGTCACCTACCATCAAGTGAGCCTCATGCTCGTCTGTCGATATCTAACATTAAAAAAAAACTCACCACAGCCATCAAAGCAGAGCGCATCTCGTACACCCAAACATTATCGCAGTTCGACCCGAAGCCATGAACGATGACGCGGGTGGGGCGCGCCGTATCGAACGCGCGTGCTGCCCAGCCCCAAGCCGCTGACATGTTGCTCGCTGATACTGCTAGGAGAGGCTGGTCGCCCCTAGTTGACCAAAAAAAACCAAGCTTTATGATCAACCAACATGTACCTACTGGTGTAATAATTAATGTACTGGGTTTCTATCCATATTGATCATAAAATTAATATTTTCGTGTAGGTACCTATATTATTAAATAGGGTTTGACTGAGGAGTCGCTCAAGGAAACATGAGATATTTACTTCGAGCCAAAATTTTATCAAAATCTCTAGCTATCCTCGTAGGTACCAAAATTTTATCAAAACTGGTTTTGCGGTTCTGTTGGGCAAACGTTACAAACAGTTAATTTCGCATTAATAATAATGAATTTATGGAACAATAGTTTTCTTTTAAGTTTTTTAACCATAAATTAAGTTGCATAAAATTTTAATCTAATCTAGGCTTATCTAAGATGTAATATTGTCTTTTATTAACGCGAGTATCACACATTTAAATAAAATACTGTATACCGGATTAAAACGCGATTTATTGTTTAAATTATTTATCCCGACGTTTCGGATGCTTTTCAGCAACCGTTGTCAGTCAGTATTTTATTTAAATTATCTAAGATGTTCTTTTGAGTAATTATTCGGTTAGAGAAATTGCATAAATTATGTCTGCATATACATAATTATGAGATAATTGGTTAAATATTCAAATAACAGGTATATTTTCAGAACATACGTATAATAACTTTACCTGCTAATAGTAGAATAGAGGAGAAATTGGGTGCCCACTTCTTGCGGCGGGCTCGGCAATGTCTCCAAGTAAGCGAAGGGGCCGGCATCTTCGAAACACCCAAATTCACCGTAACAGACACTGCCTTGGGACCGCTTGGTTCTACAAATTAAAGCGTACCTATACGTATTAAGACGTTAATTAAGACTACCTACAGTGTCTTCACATTATATTTTAATTTCCAGCCGGGCTAGCATGACCGCCACGAGATATGTCCCGGACGAGAGAAGACAAACTAAGATGTAAGATATCTCGATATATTATATCTCGACATCGACTATTTTGATAGAAAAGATATCTCGATCGACAAATGTATCTATTTTTGATATTAAAAGTCGAGTTTTAAGTGTAATTGTCATGTTAGATCCGAAAGAAATAAAGCGATAGTCGATTGAAACACGAGAAAACAGTAGACAAAATTTTGTCGCGCTTGTCATGCTAGGCCGGCTGAAAGCGATATTTTTGTATAAAATCGACAAATACTTGATGGAGGTGATACCTCAGACACTGTATCAATTTAAACTCTGTCGATATAATTTTCACTTAGACCATATTATCGTCGGTTCAAAGGTAAAACTCACTAAGTGTAATTTTGAATAAAAATAAATGTTGCTGTTGTCTGCCACTCATGAATAGTGGTACCTGCCGGCCTAGCATGACTGCCACGAGATATGTCGCGGACGAGAGAAGACAAACTGAGATGTAAAATATCTATTATATCTCGACATCGACAATTTTAATAGTAAAGATATCTCGATCGACAAATATATCTATTTTTGATATTAAAAGTCGAGTTTTAAGTGTAATTGTCATGTAAGACCCGGAAGACAAAGAGATAATCGATTAAAACACGAGAAAATGGTCGATAAAATTTTGTCGCGGTTGTCATGCTAGGCCGGCTGAACTTAATTTCTTTTGACTATTTCCACCCATTCCCTACATACATATAATATCAAATTGTAGGGCACAATATATACATGTCAAATCCGATCGAACCAGGAACCCTTTGATGCATTGTGTCCATAAATTAGTGAAATAATGTAGTAGTAGAAGTAATGTAACTAGTACATTATTTATTACTAGCGACCCGCACCGGCTTCGCACGGGTGCAATGCTGATACTAAGTACACTACAGAAAAACTGTTATTATTATACATATAAACCTTCCTCTTGAATCATTCTATCTATTAAAAAAAACCGCATCAAAATCCGTTGCGTAGTTTCAAAGATTTAAGCATACAAAGGGACAGAGAAATAGACTTTGTTTTATACTATGTAGTGAAGCCATTATATATATTTTAAGCCAGTTTAAGCGAAACCTTAATCAAAAACTGTAACTACCTATGTAAAAACTAAACTGTAGCCGACGTTTTAGTAATAGCTTTCAATTTAATTAGCAATTTAGTATATACCTACATACTACACTATTTAGATGCCTATTTATAGCTAACCTTGTGAATACATACCTACTTAGTTACAGCAACTAGAGGAGATCTTGACCTACGTGTTAATTTATTAAGTTCATACCGTTCAAGTTTGACTGTTATTGTATATGCAATTTATATTATGTCAAATTGTTATGAAGTAGGTCATTGATGTTTTGAAAATTACGTTCGAACTTATAATGTTACAATAATGTTAAAAATACAAGGTGATTGACCACGGTAGAGGAGAGTAAAATGGAACAAAAACATAAACAAAAATGTTTTATTAGTTACACAAATAAACGAAGTTTTATTTATTAATTCGTTTCCAGTCCAGTAAATAAAGGAATAATAACTGTTTATAGTGGAGTCTGAATTATATTAAAAGTTTATAAGTTAGTCAAAATACGTTAGTTAGCCAATATTTCTTAATTTTATTTATATTTTTAAAGTATTTTTCCACTACCTTAATAAAAATAATACTGAAGTTTGATTTCCTTTTTTCTACTAACGATGTTGCGTAATACTAACGATGCTATTATCCTAATCTTGGCTGTGTAAGTAGTAATCATACCAGTGAACAGTAATGAGTAATTGAAAACACGCTAATAAACATTACATGGATAAAAACAGCTTGCGATAGGATGCTTTCACATTATTGGTCTATAGATTCGTGAGAATTTTATATACATATTATTCGTGACTCGTGAGAGAGCTATTTACGTAGGGAACGTTCGAATTGCACTCGGCTGCGAAATTCATTTTTACTATAGAAAGTGGTGGGCGAAATCCAGTGAAAGCATGATTAGACTTTCAGATAAAATGCATACAAAAGCCCCAAATACCTTGGAATAAGACTCAATACTTCTTTAACTTTCTAATTACAGCGTTACATGAAATTAAATGTTAGCTAATATTTGTTAGTTATAAAATTAATACTGCAATGCACTACAGACCAGTTTCAATTGTACTATACAGTTAACTGAATTTTATAGGTACAGCAACGTTGGTAAATTTGTCGGCAGCGGCCGACGAGTGCCAGAACAAAGCTCCAAGTTATTTTCTAAGGTTTCATGCATTTTATATAATTGCTTTGTTAGTTCTTTTAGGAGTCCAAAGCCTTGCGCCTTGCGTATACTATATACAGGTGGTAAAAAACGACAGAATTTTATTTAGAGCACTTTCGAGGTGGAGCCGTGATTCGACAACCGCAACGTTTTATCTGCAAACACTGGTAGCAAAGCGACTATTGACAATTTTTGACTCAGACAAACGAAATATTTTTTAAAGTTAAGTAAGAGTATTCAGATCAAAAACTTTGAATATTCTATTTTCCTCACTTATATTCGATAATGATAATGTATTTCACTGATTTGCAGTGAACATCAATTATTACAAAAAAGCTCAGATTACTATAAAAAATCTAAGAGCGTGCTTGACGTGAGTTGTCAATTACGGAAGATAATGGAGTTCTGAATATTAGATTATTTTAAAACTAATTTTCTGTATTTTTTTTCGGAAATATGTCTGATATTTAAATAGTTATTCTATTATTCAGGACATAGACGAATCCAACCAATAAGAGAACATTAAATTCGGTGCAGCCGTTCTTGAGTTATAAATGGTGTAACTTACACGAATTTGTTTTATAAATAAGATCCTAGATACCTATAGAAAGATAGGTAGGAAGTCTCGTACGGAATAGGAAAGTATACCTAAAGGTGCACCGAACAGTAATTGGAGTTGAAAGAAAGAAAGTATCTGATCAAGTTGCAGCCCAAGATTCTTAATATTGCTTCATCAAGTTAATACTTGCTAATGCAACTAACATACCAACTAATGTTGGTATGTTAGTTATCTGACTGTAAGATATTTGTTTAGCTGCCAATGATTAAAATCGTGTATACGATGCTATTAAGTTGTAAGGATGGCGTCAGGATCGGTATTACTAAGTTCATTAAATAGCTCGTTAACTACATATAATAGCACAGGTCTAGAAATTGTTGGAATAAGCAGCAATTGTTGTTACCGTGTGCGCCCCTTTTTAAGCTCCCATTGTTTGATAGAAGATCTAACGGCGGCAAGAAGTTCAGCATCTCGTTTCTCATCTTCAGCCTCCTGCGCAGACGACACGGCTGGCCCTGCGCCTTGCCATGCTTCTAGTTCGGCATCTGTGTGGGAAAATTACATATATATTATTAATACATACTTTGTGATACTTAATACTCAGCAGAGCCTTCTTTCATATATGTTTACCTCATAATAACAAATACATATACTTATCTATATAGGTATATAAAAGAGATTCCCACCTATATAGTCACTCATCACGATATCTCTGGAACCATAAGGCGTAGCGACTTGAAATATGGTAGGAATATTCCTTTCGCCGAGTAGAGGTCAGCTAAGAACGGATTTTACGAAATTCAACCCACAAGGGGGGTTGCGGGGGCAATTGCTAGTTATTTATATATATATACTTATCTTACCTACTTACATGTAATATTAAGAACAAAGATAATTCTGCACTAATATTAAATTAAATTAAAAAATTAAAAATCTTTCATTACTGACCGATTTATTGAAATTACATTATGAACTACCAATAAGTGAAGACTTTGCTATGTTGTCAAATACCTATACAAGTAAAATTATCGCGAAGGTCAAAGAACGCTTTATATTCTTCACCCTAATCCAAAAAAGAAATCGAACAATCAGTAGAGGACACTAGGTAACCTGAATTGCAGGCGGACTCTGGCTTTTTGCGGCCTTGATCTCATGTTGTAGGGCATTGTGTGTGGTAAGTAACTCGTGTGGCCTACTCTAGACGAAAGTAAGGCACTCCCAGCCGTCGCAAATGGTGAGAAACTTGATAATGCTTTTTATTGCGATTTATGTGTAAGTATTAAGGTACTGATTGGTGCAGTTTATTTTTCTAAGGCGGCCCGATAACTAGAAAATAAGCAATTGCTAATAGCAGTAGTTTGTAATTTAATTAACGTTTTCATAATGTCGCCCTTAGTAATAAATTGAAGGTGACATTGTTCAATTAAAATCAGTTTGCAATTAAGTTTGATTATAGTTTCAATTGTTCATTAAAATACAGATTAAAACTGATAGCGTTAATACAATTAAATCGTTTTTACTCATAAATAATTATTAATTATCTTAATCCTCCGTTTCTGAAAAGCCTATCAATTTGATATGCTGTCGAAACCATTGATAAGTCGTTACTTAATTAACAAAAAAAGAATAAGGTTTTCTTCGATTAACATTCTAGTAATTTGCTTTATAAACGTTCGAATTATGACGTAGAATCGCCCCTTGCGACGCGGGTGTATATTATTCAACGTATCTCCTAAACTAATAGAGATCCCATTTTAAATTTTCTAGTGTACTTTCATTATCATTTAAGCTATATTTTGAAAGAATAAAAATTAAAAAAAAATTGGTCGAAGTGACTGTAATTCTGGTTTGAAAAGTTTACTTCCGGTTTTGGCCATTAATTTATTTTAATTTTTTAATTTTTTTTTACTGTCAAAAAAAACAGTATATTTTTAATATGTATCGCTATGTAAAATATTTTATAGTAGATTTGTTATATTCGAAAAATTACTTTCGAAAAATTGTAGTACCAATCAACGACAATTCTTTTGAAACCTATAACTTGGTAAATATACACTATACAAAAAAAATATTTTTCGTACACATTCATACCTACTAGAAGTACAAATGGGCCGAATATGGTCGATTTTCAGAACCTCACTTTTTTTTCCCTGTCCGCTTCACGTGAAATGTCCCAGGGGCCAGTGTGACTGAGTTTAATACAGAACAATTCATTTTATCAGTAGGTATTGGAGCCCAACACGGTCCGCAACCACCCACAGCTGTGATGAACCATTTTTTTATATTATTAAAAAAAATATGTATATTACCAGTTAAAACTTACATTTAGCAAGTACTAAAGTGGAGATAGCTAGCAGTAAGGCGATCGAACGCCAGATGTGCGTCGCCATCCATGCGGCCCGGCATTCACGTATACCTGCAACAATTAAAATTTTAACTCAATAATACTTCAAATACCTACACAAAAACCTTCCTTACACACTACTGCGTGTAATGAAGGTTTTTAAAGTTGTTTACAAAGTGTAATTAATAAAAACAATAATAATTCAGATTATTCATATTTACGGTGGTTAAGTATGTAGGTACATGTCTGAATATCGCAAAAAGCTCAAATGGTTGCCTATTCGCTTACGTAGGAATTCCTATATACTTTTCTATCGTGTCTTATTTGATCCTAAAACTCCTATATATATCAACGGAAGCTCTTCACCCTTAAGTTATCATCAACCTCATCTTCGTTTTATACATAATCTATTGCTTGGTACACCTGTTCATAAAACTTAATTCTTAAACAACTTAATTATTATGCAAGCTATTAACCTATAGAATTCTCTTCCCAAACTTCTTCTCAAACTCTGCAATCTTTCAAAACTATGATCTTTAAGTATTATTTATCACTGTGACTTTATTAGTTCTTTGATAGCACCACCTATTGTTACCTTATCAGCTCAATTTCAATTTAGCCAGTACAAGTTGCCTGGAAGAAATCGCTTTTAAGCGATAAGGCCCCCTTTAAATTTTATCTTTTTTTTCTATTTATGTTATACTAGCGTCCCGGCTTCACACGGGTGCAATTTGGATGTATTATACACAAAAAAAATAGATATGTTACTCGCTGATAATGTAGCTTTGTATTGGTGAATGATTTTTTAAAATCGGTCCAGTAGTTTTTGAGTTTATTATATTATATATAAAAATCCAAAAATACAAATCTAATATTATTAGTATTAGTATAGATTTTATTATTTTGTGGTGTGCAATAAAGATATATGTATTTAATGTTCATTTCATTATTTTATTTACAATAATAGGATGTATTTTTTACAAATGAATTATTGCCAAACCAGCAAAAATGTTTTCATTTTAATTTATCACAGTAATTTACACAAAACAATGAGCTCATTACTCCAGTTATAGCCAAGGTATACACTAAAATTGTGGGTAGGTACGTATGTGGCTTTGTGGTTTAATTGTTTTATTATTAATTGGCTTTTACCACTCTCTATAAGTGATTTAATCAAGCCTACCGATATGAATATGTCTGTATGTATGTATTAATATTAATGTTTGCAATACAAACCAATAACATATAATTTAGATCCTTTGAGGTTTTGGTGTATTGTTGATCCAAGGGTTTTGGCAATTTCCAATGCCTAGAAAGTGTCAAAATGAAAAGTTTGTTACGGTTTACAACCGAAGATTTAATCATTAATGGTAAATTAAAACTTACCATTAATGATTAAATGGTAAATTAAAACTTACCATTAATGATTAAATGATCTATGGATAAGAATTGAATTTTGAAGTCTTTATAGTTAGTTTAGGTTAGATAGGTAGGTATCTACTTGTATGTTCGTATATGAATCGAGACATGATTTTTCTGAAATTGGTAATCTTGCATGAGTGAGGTTCACTGATCTTACGTAATTACAATCTCAGATACTTTACAAAATATTTACATTATGAATATGGATCACAAAGACCAGACTTTATATAAAACAATCTTGAAATATTATAATAAAGTTGTTGTTAAAATATTATAAGGAGTTGAGGAGTTGATAAGAAGGAAAACGGGAAGTTAATCGTCAATGAATGTAATGATATAGTTGATTTTAACACATGTCACGATCATTAAAAATAAGATAATAGAGCAATAAATCTTTTCTTATTTGACGATTGAGGTGACATTGTATTTCATGGTACCAAGGTTATATATATAAAGTCCATGCATGGTACTTATACTTGAATATCCAGGAAGTCTTAGGCCCGTATTCCAAGACGTTACTCAAGTCGTAATCTATTCTTGAGAACTGTCAATATGTCAAAATTCTATAAAGAAAAATGGTTTGACAAGTCTCAAAACTAGATTCAAAACTGAGACACGTCTTGGAATATGGGCCTTAGTAAATAATGCGTCATAGAGTTTATTCAAAAACATGTTGATCTGATACTGGGATATTTTTAGTAAATGGACATAATTTGTATATTTTAGTGTGATCTCTTTCAATTGTAGTTACCAATTAAATCGTTTTTCAGCATTGAAAAATAGGCCGGCGTTTAACCACTTTTTTTTAATTAAAAAAGTTTTATGGCAATTTAGTCGGATATACACTGCCGGGCTAGCATGACCGCCACGAGATATATCTCGCGCGAGAGAAGACAAACTAAGATGTTAAATATCTCGATATATTATATCTCGACATCGACAATTTTGATAGAAAAGATATCTCGATCGACAAATGTATCTATTTTTGATATTAAAAGTCGAGTTTTAAGTGTAATTGTCATGTTAGACCCGAAAGAAATAAAGCGATAGTCGATTAAAACACGAGAAAACGGTAGACAAAATTTCGCGCTTGTCATGCTAGCCCGGCTGGACAACTAATGAAAGGCCAACGTCGATATAAGGTTAACCTCGTCCAATCGTCAGACGCATATAACACGGCTGCACTTCGTACGAATGTTGTCCAAATAAATTCTTAGCAGTCCCGAATGCTCTAAAATTGTTTTATACATTATGTTATCTCTAAAATATATTATAAATCTAGGATGGATTAGTATATTTTAAGAGCTAATTCAATTTAACTCTAAAGTTAAATGTAATGGTTTATATTTGGAAACTATAGACATCTATAATTATAAACTGGATGCTGTTTTAAAAGCGTGAGCGAAAGTATGTTCCCGCGTAATCGTAGAGAACGATAATTATTATTATTTTTACTATCACTTTTGAGATGATAATTATTAATAGTACAATAATTTGATAGGTTGTAAGTCCGGTTGAGTTAGCAAAGTCGCCGTAAAGTGGAAACGTTTCTTTATGTAACTTTTCATACAGAGTTTCAAACTGGTTTTGTTTTGCAATATTTTATTGCTTTAGTACCGACAAATGCACTGTGATGGCGAAGTACATATTTTTTGACTAAGTTTGGTAAATTCTGCATAACATAGTCTAGTCTTCTTAATAGAAAGTAACTGTTCAGTGCAGGTTTAATGAATTCTAAGTTTTAGTCACCACTTAAGGGCCTAGCTACTGCCGTATAAGCCGTATCAAAGATAAGGGGCCCCCTAGCTACAGGGGCCCGAACCCGTGTAAGCAAAAATTAAGGCTTAGCCGCAGTTAGGAAGAAAATTTTGATACAGAGCCTATCAAGGGTAAGCCGCGCTCCTGTCACCACTTTCAAATTTCTGGCTCGTTGGGATATATTTGTTGGTACAACACTAATTAATATAATTATTTCAATGAAAAATATTCGTCTAGTATATATGAATTTACTCAATTGCAATAATGTAAATTCGGAGTACCTAGTGACTATCATTCGAACAATTCAAGAAACATCTCTATTTTATTGGTATTTTTGAAGCTCGAAGCACAGTTTTAAATAGAATGACTATAGATAGTAAAGTACATTATATATGAAAATATACAATATAAATATATAATGTATACCTATAGAACAACAGCTAATCACCATAAACGTTATTTCTACCTACAAACTCATTTCACGTTTTAAACATAGCGTTGGTATGATGATGGGTTTGATTGGATTAGATTATTATTTGCAATCAAACATGTCGGTCATGTTGATCATCGTCACTGACCCGAACCGCTGTGAAGGCAATTCGACCTTATTTTCGTGGTTCGTTGATCGTCGTCGTAGCTACATCCTATGTTAATACCGAAATTGATATATTCATTGAACTTCCTGCCAAATAGATCATGGAAATGGATCTGAAATGGATGGATGATCGATATAAAACAGGTCATTTTCATGTAGGATATTATAGTAGGTACTTTTAATTAAATTTATATATATAAGTGTGCGGTAAATTGGGGTAACTTACAACCACCTAAAAATCCTATATTTAAACTTTTACTAGTTGTTCACATACATAATTATTTGTAAAGACGTGTATCTATTCGTACTTAACATTTTTACAATTGTACTGAATTATCAAATATGTAATTGATTGTATACTGCAATTTATCAATCAGCCACTAAATTTCTCAAGGGTATCTTGTAAATAGCGGAAAGACTCATCATGAATGATGTGCGATGACCTCACGATTACCTAAATGTAATCAGTTACGCTAGTTTAGACTATTCGTCTTTGACATTGTTACAGTACAAGTATAAAATAAATAAAAATATTGCAGTTTTATAGGAAGGTCACGTAGCAACACCCTAAGGAATTTGCTCTATAAAATTGTTTATTTTTATAATCCTTTTTCGGTCATGTCTAAGTAATTTATAACATAGTAGTTAGGTCTGTTTATCCGCTTATATAATGTATTTCTATTTATATATATATAATTATACGTCATTTCGCCCTAATCTATTATAATATAGTATAATGTATTTTTAATCTATTTTTTTTGTATTCATATCAAAACTGTACTAGATATTTCGAATTGGAATATCTGTATGCCTTTGTTGATCGGGAATATGTAGTTCCAGAGACAACCTACAAATTTACGTAACCTATTTATTATTAATGAAAACATGTACTTTAAATAGAATATCTGGTAGGTGCTCTAGAGTCAAGACTCAAATATTTTTGCGAATTTAAAAGTCAATAGAATAAGAAATATAAGTAATTAGAGAAATTTGAATTCAACCTGAACGGATAATGGACTATTGGCGTTTGATTTGGCTTTAATTTCTTAGTGAAACGCCAAATTTTTAACATTGAAAGAAAGTATTAAGTATGTGCCGTACACGGTACAAAGAATGTATAACTAGGTTAAAAGTAATTATTGCAAATGCATTTGTATAATATAATGCAGATAAATACAGAAAGAATTTACCGGTTTAAATTTTCTAGGGAAGACGAAAAACCGAAATGAAAATACGTACATACATATACATATACTTACTTACACTTATAACATTTATATAATACAGAGGTAGAGTTTCCGGAGATTCAATTTAGACATCAATTCAGTATGGATTTGAACAATTATTCGTTATAAAAGAAAGCTTGCTTAATAAAATTGTTTGTTTGTAAATTATATCTTCTATATATGTATACTATTACCTACATATAATAAAAGAGTAGGATCGAAATTACGCTTCACTAAATATTTTTACCAGAAATTAAGAGGGGTGATAAAAGAAGGGTAGAAGAATGCATAAATGCAATTTTTAAGGTTCTTGTCTGTCTGTCTGTTTGTTCACGCTAATCTCCGAAAATACTGAACCGATGATCATGCAATTTTACACATATATATTAAGTAAAGCCCGGTGCAACATATTTGTTTCATCGAAATCGGTTCTTGGAAAGAAAAGTTATCATCATTTAAATATTATTTTAAAGGCACAATTTCACCAAATTGCAATGCAAACTGACTCGCGTTGAACTTTTTCGAATTGTCAGATGTCAATCTCAGTTTGATGTGTAAATGAAATAGTTTGATTATTTCGCCATTTTCGATATGTATTCCTAGAATAGTGGATTTGCGGTCCCATTGCGTAACTCCAGATAACTCCAGATGCGAGTTCGAAACTTCATTGAAAGGAATATTTTTTTTTGAAAGTACTATATTATAACAATAGAAAATATATTGTTGACGTATTATGTATAAAGTATTTTTATGAGATCTTTCATTTCGCCTTTTCATCACTCCAATTAGATCGTAGAAGAAATTGTCAAAGACTACTCTAATAGCTCTTTCCCTCAAGAAATCATCAAGTACAGAGGATGTAGGATATATCATATGAAAAAAGCTTGCTCAAACGCTCAGTTTATGATGAAGCCCACGCGAACGAAGTCGCGGGCATCAGCTAGTTATAATAATTAAAGTCGGAAGAAAAAGCGCTGTTTGGCAAAATACCAGAGATGTACGTATGAACTATGAACCCGTTTATTGGCTTGATAATGTAACTTTTCGAAAGGTTGCATTGTAGAGTTTTATTTTTGTTACTCGATTTGTCGATGAATGAACATGTCGTACATTATTACAATTATTTAAAAATCGCACTGTGGGGTAATCGTATTCAAAGGGTCGAAAACGTGTGATATATCGTCTAATCGGCGTGCTCTGACTAACAGGTTGAGTTTACGTAGAAGTCTACAACAAATAATAATATTTATCTCACAAACCAAAATTTATAAAAAAGTACTTTACATTATTTTGTCTGGGCGCGGATGACATATCCCGTAAGTTAGTTTGTAGGTACATTATAGATATGGATGTTTTGACCGATCGCCATGAAAATTGGCACGTATTATGTAATTTTTCATGGATAATGATTTATGCCTTGTTGTTACTCGACACCATTCAGAAAGTATAGAATTCGTATCGATTACTTAGAATCGAGACTAAATAAAATCGGTCCTCATATCTTGGTGTACCTACATTATACCTGAATGTAAACGGTAAAAAAACAAAGGCATCGAATTTAGAATCTCCTCCTTTTAATCGTGATGTCAGTAATGTTATTATTATAAAATTTGCTGCTTCTGTACTTTATATACTATATAGCTCGGTAGGTAGATTTTTGTAAAATTGATGCTTAATCGACTTGTTTATTATTGTAGGTTTAAATTAATGACGATTAATATTTTTTGGGATTTCCTGCACTTTACAGAACTGGACTTTGACTGCTGCAGCTCTATACACTATCACGGTTAGGTTAATATTCAAAGGCTCATAGTCGAATTTACAGTATTACGAATAAAAATAAGATTTAATAATGCCAAATATTACAACATATTTCTTACTCCACGTAAAATTGCGTAATTATGAACACAATGAGGAAATTAATTTGGGGCGCAAATTTTTAAAAGTTAACTGCAATAATAATATTCCATAGTCTTTAAAAATATTACGAAAGGAAACATTATCTTTACGTTTATCACTCTACTATAAAGTTAAAGTTTTATATTAACTTAATTTATTCTGCCGCCTTTTATAAACTAGCGGACCCGACAGACGATGTCCATGTTGGCTTTAAAAATAAAAAATATTTCTAGATTTTAATAGATTTTATAGTTATTCGGGAAATAAACGAAGCCAACAAATAAGATATCATTAAGAATTGGTGCAGCCGTTCTTGAGTTGTAAATGATGTAACTAACACGACTTTGTTTTATATATATACATGTACGAGTATGTATAGATAATATTATTAATCTTTCATTAACGAGTATCATAATATATTTAAGGAATTTGACCATTAGCTTCACGCTCTTCCTTCATTTTACCTGGGGACGGTCCTGCCGGGCTAGCAAGACCGCCACGAGATATATCTCGCGCGAGAGAAGACAAACTAAGATGTTTAATATCTCGATATATTATATCTCGACATCGACAATTTTGATAGAAAAGATATTATCTCGATCGACAAATGTATCTATTTTTGATATTAAAAGTCGAGTTTTAAGTGTAATTGTCATGTTAGACCCGAAAGAAATAAAGCGATAGTCGATTAAAACACGAGAAAACGGTAGACAAAATTTTGTCGCGCTTGTCATGCTAGCCCGGCTGGACTCATTTACTCTGCGTACTGCCATTTGTCTGTGTGGAGGAAGGGAGGTGTGGTCTTCCTCCAACCTAAAGGGAGGATCCTCGACCAGTCGAACCACTGACTGGCCAGCCCTAAGGCCCCAGTGGTTGATGTCGAGATGTTGTATATATACTCAGCGCGCACAGAAACTTTGATAGCGCGATTCAGGAATGGACGTATTTGTATTGATTCTTGTAGCGGATCATAGGTGTCGCTACAGTACTCCCCCCCGAAGACCGGAGGTCGATCGAGTAGTTGAAACAGCTGTGTTGAGTGTTGCTTGCCAGTGCCAGGACGTCCGAGATTCCAGTGAGTCGGAATCGGATGTCGCAGAGTTCGCGGTGAGTCGGAACTGTGTGCGATGATGCTGCATGATGCTCCAGTGAGTCGGAGTGCTGCAGTGTTTTGAAGCTGGCTGCTGCGTCGACCAGGAGAGATGTGCTCTGCTTGCTGACCGGCCGAAGTGCAGTGTGCTGTGCTGAAGGTGGCTGAGGGTGTTGACCAGGCATACGCGCTCGCTGCATGCTAGTGGACAGGATACCCGTTGTAGCCGAAGGTGCTGGCTGGCTGTGACTTGGTTGCTGTTGATTGATGTTGTAGGAAGGAGTGATGACGTCAGGCTTCTCGATGTTCAGAAGTAGGGTGTTCTTCTGCGGGGTCACCAATGTGGAGGAAGGGAGGTGTGGTCTTCCTCCGACCTAAAGGGAGGATCCTCGACCAGTCGAACCACTGACTGGCCAGCCCTAAGGCCCCAGTGGTTGATGTCGAGATGTTGTATATATACTCAGCGCGCACAGAAACTTTGATAGCGCGATTCAGGAATGGACGTATTTGTATTGATTCTTGTAGCGGATCATAGGTGTCGCTACATCTGCATCTAGGTCTTTAAATTTGTGAGCCCCACCGCTGTCTTTGCGGTCGGAGTGTAGACAGTTTTGGGAGACATGGACTTTCCTGCGTCAAAAGCGCGGGGTTCATTTATCGCCATGCAGCTCTCAACGATTTGGTAAGGAGGGCTCTTGTCTCGGCCTCTATTCCTGCATCTCTGGAACCAGCTGGTATGTCCAGAGACGATGGCAAGAGGCCAGATCTCCGAACCTTGCCGAATGACAGTTTTCTTGAGGGTGTGTCTATATTATAATTAGTTAAGATCTAGCTTATTGTTTTAATGTAAAATCTCCTAAACAATTTAATTTTAAATTCTTGTTGCATATAAAAAAATACATATGTAATAGGAATACGTTTACACACATAGATAATATATGTTTTATACAATACAATAATAAATTAATTAAATAAAAAAAAATGTTATTATTAATTAAGGCTTTGTACCGTATTTATAAGACCATCTAACTTCTCACAATTCAATGATGCGTGACGAAGAAGTAAAGAACTTTCACTTCGTTGCTTTATCTCGAATTTGAAAGTTCAAAGCACATCACGAAGGTCGTGCGTTGTGAAATATTGTTTGCTTACATATTATGCTAAGTAAAATATAGTTTCGGAATATGATAAAGGGTCATTGTCAAATAACTTTATAGTTGCCAATACTTAAATATGCATATAAAGTATTTCTGACTAAAGCTGATTTCCTCAAGGTAAACAGGAGTATGACATTTAAATATGAATGGTATTGAAAGGAGATTGAACATCTCGAAGTTACCATGTTGATTACTAGGTATTTCCCACGGCTTTTCTGGCCTAGAAAATCTGTTTATTCGGGAAGACGGATCCTGTGCCTATTCCTTTAACTAAAACATCAAGTCAATCAAAATCGCTTTTTATTATTACTAAGGGTTATCAAAGAAGATAATAGAAATAATAATAATAAGATTCAATCCCAAATAAAGATACAATACATAACAAATAAATATACAGGTTTTCTACATATCCTGGAATAAACACTTTAAATATCCATTGTTTTTTTCTTCAAAGAGACCTGAACACAAACTCAATATATTTAAGATTTATCATATAAGATACATACCCTTATATTCGAAAAAATAAGATTAATCGAATTTTTACGATGATAAAATATTTTACTAACATTTTTAAATTAATTTAAACTTTTGATTACAAATTGAATATAACGAATCTAAAAGTATTACCCCACTTTTATTTAGATCATTTTAGGCATTATTTGTCCGATTGTGACAATTTCTAGAAATAATAAGCATATATCATGTATACTCGTAAACAGATAGGTTAGGTTTGCCTTCAATTTTCAAACACTGTTGGGTTGTTACAGACCCCGGAAAGCTATGTCCATCTCAAGGTTTCAAGTTGTCTCGATACTCTCACTCTTTGAGATTTTTGCCGCTTCTATCAAATAATTCTGTTTAGGATATTGTCTTTTATTAACCCGATTAACATACATTTCAATAATATAACTTTTACCGGATTAAACGCGATTTATTAATTATACTATTATTTATCCTGACATTTCGAATGATTTTCAAGCGTTTTAATTCCTTAAATGTTATAATATTTAAACTCTGTATTAGTAATATACATAACTTAATTATATAGCCTATAAATAAGAAATGACCTTATCCATGGCCCACAACTCACCACAACGCCGCTCCGACCGGCAGCGTAAAGTGAAAGCGGAATATTGTAGTCGGTATACTACCTAGAAATTGCGTAACTCTTCTTTTCATAACTTATTAGTATTACATATTATAATAAATCATATGTTAAAAATGAATATAACTATATAAATAGCTATAATAAATATTGTCACGATTTACGATGGGTAATTGCAGTAACGATTGAAAATAAAATAAAACGTACGACGAGTAACTCATAAATAACTCTGTTTCATTGGATATAATGTAAAATTCTCATAATCCTCATTCCTTTCAAAAATGTATTCTTATTTTAGGTGATTATAATTTATAACATATACATTTTTATACGTAATCATACTTTACTAACAACATATAAGTAGTATTCTTTCTCTCAAGATATCAAAATAAATAATTATAAGTTCGTCGTCAAATGGATGCCTGTATTAGACATCAACGCGTCATTATCATATTTCAACTACCGATACCTTTTTGATAAAATCATTATAAAAATAGATAATTGCTCAAGCCAAAGTTTATCTATATATATTATTGATAAAAATATGTTAAATTGTTATAACTTGCGGTAAATTTTAGCTTAGAAATTAGTTAAGTTCTTTGTTAAGAAAATAAGTAAGTACTCACTGGACAGGGTTTAATGAGGTAGGTTTCAAACAATGTATTTTCTCATTCTGGTATAACTCAAACTCATATTCAGATGCCGAGTATATGAAAAAAAAAACTATTCTTCACACGCTATTGTATTAGTCTTTACCGTTATCCAGTAAGGCACTTTCGTAAGTCCGACCTAATTGATATACGGCTTCACGCATTGTTTCGCCATTGCTATCGACATTCAGTAAGCGGCGCTAACAATTGTATATTGCGTATGCGTTGCCTTTTTTGTACTGACTTGCTGCAATCCATTGTCTGAAGGAAACTTTCGGCTAAGAAAATGCGGGAAACAGACGATAGTATTGCATGTTAGCATGTATTCTGGCTGTTGATTTTCATGGGCGGATCTATATCATGGCTTTTAAGGCTGCAGCCCAGAGCCTCGCGAATATACGCCCCAGCCTTCGTTGAAAATAGGTAATATGACAATAAGGTGATTTAAAGAAAATATATCTTAAATTTTGATAATTCCTATCATTAGGTAGGCAATGCTGTTAGTTAATGCTGCATCGCAAAACCTTAACATAACCCTTCATTAGACAGGCCATTACTTGGTGGCTTAGTAACTATGTGTGCATTCATAGTAATTTGTAAGTATAAAGCCTTTAACACTGCACTGATCTGACGGTTGTAGATTATTTAAGTACTTGACTATTATCTTCTGTAGTTTTGATAACGAAAGAGCAGCCATTTTATATAAAGACCTGTAACCCTGACATACTATGCACGAGGCCCATGTCTATAAATGATCGTGCAATATGATCTAACATGTACTTTATCTAGGACTTTTTCAATGGTCCATTGCGTTTCCTCAAAAATGCCGTGAAATTAATATTGCTTCAAAGAATTGTTTCGATAGCCAAAAATTTTTTGTCGATTTCCACTAGTGAAGTAATATTTTGAACTAAAGCAAAACATAATTATAACCTTGCATATTTGATGTTTAACTTTTTATTAATTGGGCTATTAGGTACAACCTCTTCGTAACATATTCTTAAGTATAGGCGAAGACTTTTTAAGAATATTGTCTCCATCTTATGTCATTGTTTAATAAGTTTTTCTCTAACTTATTGTACAATATAAATATCCAGTTAGGAATCTATTGACACTTTCCTATTGTTTGGACAAATGCACAAGTTTCTAATTTTACGTTCAATAAATAAATGCAATCCGGCGCGGTGTCATTCGTGCCCAAATTAACACTTTTGCGGTGGCTCTAATTTTACGTTCTACACAAAGATTATAGTGGCTCAGGCTTTTTATAGATATATTAACTATTTATAAGACATAATATAGATTATAAGAACAGCATTATATACAATAATCACTTTCACGAAGACGCATTTTCTTGACTTAATTTATTAATATTCAAATTTGAAACAGAGAACAGAATGTTATCAAATCAAACATAGCCTATGTTTATGTGAGAATTTAAATTTCAATCTGTAAAGTAGTTTGTAAAATCGGTAATTTCAGAGGTAACAAATAAAGACTCTATTTCTATTCTTTTTTGTCAAATATCGTCAAAGGATATGAAGAGGCGCCGTCGACCTATTATTTATTTATCAAAGCCTCACAGTTAACTGATTAATAAACTTTAAAATATTGAAATAATAATGACAATGAGGAAGTTTACGGATAGACAATAAGATTACAGAGATATTAGTATACGAATTGTATTATTGAACAAAAAACCTCAATGTCAACAAAATAAAAACAATAGAATAATATGTACTTATGTGCACATAAGCTTCATCATAAGAATATTAATTAGATAAAACAAACCTTACAGTTAGTTACTCGAACGCGGCTGGGCAACTCGGGAAATTGTACCGTTCATCCACTTATCACCAATTAGCTGTTTTAACTATATTTTAATCACTAGTAAGCACACAATTTAGTCCATAACAACGCCGTTTTATTCTGTTTTCGAATTCGACTTGATCTACTTGAAGACACAGTAAACGTACAGCTTAACGTCGCGAGAATGACTGCGCGGGCGCAATGTAGAGAAACTTCGTATTGAAGAGAAATGTAGTTTCCCCCTACACATTGGCAGTTACATCAGTGCTCTGGTTGCTAGCATTGTTTAGTTGTTTTGGCCGCTCTTAACGTGGACATAACTTCCTCTTTCCGCTTCATCCACGTAACAACGATTAGGCTACCAATTGATTAGAACCTTATATTACGTTGTTTACTTTTCCTAGCTGTTATGTTATCGCGCTAGTTACTATTATTAACGTATATACAGTGATTTTATTTTCTATATGCTATGCGACAACTAATTAAATGATTATTACGAATTTGACATATCTATAATTACTTTTATTTTACTTTCCAAAATCCGATTTCGTAAACAAAGCCTGTATGTTGCTCCAGACTAAGGTCTACCTGTGGAACTACATGAAAATGCTTTCAGTAGTTTCGGAGATTAGCGAGAAGAAACAGACACACAAACAAGTGTTAAAAATGATTTTTATGTATTATCGTACACTTTTAATTCCTGTTTATTTTCATATTATAGGAAGGTAAACGAGTCTGCATGTATGTATAATTGTATAGTGATTATTGCCGCCTATAAGTGCCCAATAGATTGAATATATTTACCACTAGTAACATGTCCCGGCTTCACACGGGTGCAATGTAGATGTACTATACACAAAAAATAGCCTATGTTACTCGCTGATAATGTAGCTTTCTCTTGGTGAAAGACTAAAGGTTAAAATCGGTCGAGTAGTTTTTGAGCTAAATCTTAACAAACAAACAAATCTTTATTTTTATGATATTACAATAGTATAGATAACATATTCAGTGTACAGACTCGCGATTCTATTGTCTTGATAGATATATCTTGCCCAAGATTTTGCTCGCATTAAACATTGAGCTGTTTTCCTGGTATTGTCGCTTTAACGTTTCAACTTTACAGAAGCAAAATCTTTCATGTTGCACCATTTTTACGTGAAACATCAAATATTATTGTTGGGTATGATCCAGCAAGTAAAAATATTCCGTTAATAGTTAAAATATTGTATTTATGCAATGCTCTCACTATAACAAAATCTATAACTACAAGCGACTGCGGGTACAAGCCACACTGAGTCTCATAGATTAGATGGGCCAAACCTTGTTGGTAAAGAGTACTGAAGATTGCATGAATTAAATTATTTAAGGAAGTTTTTTCATTAGCAGCCGGCGTTATTTGCATCATTGCACAAGCACTTTCTCCGACCGTCAACAAGAGACCTAAACGAGTGTGACGCATTCGTTACGTGTCGACTCAGCTGAGATTGCAGTGTTATTAAAGGTTATACAGACAATATATACTAGCTTCTGCCTGTGATTTCGTCTGCGTAGAATTAGTACTACTGCTAGCTCCTTTTTCAATCGGGCTGTTTTTCATCAATCTCCGCACTCAACTCAATCTTATCGTGATATCTTTTAAACTATTCGTCCAAATTATTCTGAGTAAAATACAAAGTTCATCTAAATTAAATAATGAAAGCGACAAAATACGTAACAATTTTAATAAGAATTAGCTAAATATTCTAAAATGTGCATTGTAAAATATTTAATTTAAATAAAATGTGGAAGCCCGACATACAAGGTAGATGGCATAATATGGAGTCAGACTTTTATGTAGAACTGTTTAAGACAAACAATCCCACAACACATTATCTTCGTGTAACTCCAACGAACGGGTTAGGCAGCACACGCCAAGGTAGCTCTCGGGAGGTAGGAATTTTTTCCTATTTACTTGATACTTATCGTAATATTATATCCAAATTACACAAAATCCTTAATAAATTTAATGTAGTATGATATTATGATGTCCCTATATTACTGTAGGCTTCATCGAAATCCGTTTGGTAGTTTTTGCGTGAAAGAGAAACAAACATCCATCCATCCATTTTTTAATACAACATACTGATTATAAATCTCACCTCAATTAAATTGAATGTTTTATCAAGTACCTATAGTATAAAGGAAATCAATATTTAGCTCTTTTTATTAAACAAGGACAGCATCTTGAATAGTTTACATAATATTGTAAATTGTTTCACATTATCGAATTGGGTTTGGCGGAAATCATGAACATGGACCACTAATTTGTGACAATATTCTTCCATTCTAGATAATAATAAGTTAAATAATGAAAATATTTTTTTTAGAATTCGCTACTCCTATAAGACCTTAATCCTTACCCTAGGCCTCTTTAATGCCTTTGAATTAATTGTCTGTATTATTATCTCATAGCAAACATAATAATTTCATTCATTTTTTTGGGGAAGATATAGGCACGATATAGGTATGGGATTCGCATACTATTATTTTCTTTTTTAGTTGGCTGCCATCTATTATTTGTTCTACGAATAAAATTATTACCACAGAGACATCTAGTATAAAATTGTTCCCACTTCATATTCATTAATGCAGATGTCGCTAAATATCAAGTAGGAAGGCATCTTTTTATTTGCTAAAAATAACGCTAGAGTTCGTATGAAGCGCTATATTTAGTTTTAAACTTATTAGACATTTGAGTATTTGACAAAAAAGATGGCAGCGATTGTCGACGGCTGTCCTTCGGATTTATTGCGAAAATGGCGCATTATGTGATATTTTCACATAATTTTATAATTATAAGTGAAAATCTGTGTAGTGTTGCTTTGTGATAGTGTGTTAAAGTTACATGAATGACAGTGATTCTTGTGTGTAAATAGGAGGACTACTTTCTTTGGGATATTGGATTACACATAAAATAAAGGTATTTTACGCCTCCTACGCTAAAAATATTACTTTCCAGTTACGGTTCCATTAATATTTGAACTATATTTATAAGAGATTTCTATAGATTTGAAGAAAACATTACATAATTAGAAATGCGCTCTTTGATATTTTTTTTTATTTCAATAACATTTTGCAATACTGAAAGGTTGGTGAACTATAATAATTGTACTCCTGAATACTTAGGGAATCGGTTATAATATCTGGATATAAATGATTTTGCAGGCCGAGTTTACATGACATCAGCAAAGAATATCAACTTTTATAAACATTTTAAGCAGTGATTCACCACAACTCTCCAGATAAAACTCCTAACTGCAGAAAATAAATGATTTGAATGAATTAAAGAGGTACATATATTCCATGAATTTATATTAATATTATATACCTAAAGCCTTGAGGTTTTAGATAAGGTTTCTAAATAAATCCTATGCACTTCAATTTTAAAAAATTATAGGATTTTGTATTTAAAATATATCATTCACTTATTTATACAAAATAAATTCTGTGAATATTTCCTTCACCGTTATGTTTATGGAATTTATAGATCTTTATCTTTTCCTCTTACAAAATGTTATTGAATTTATTAATTAATTAATACTATATCCTTATTGTAAACTGTATACAATTTATTCAAATAATAATAAACACAGAATAATATTTACAAACCATCACTAAAAAAATTTTTTCAAGAAACAAGCTATCAACACAACCTTCCTTAAATTTGACTTTAGAGGTGCGTTATAACATGTCTTCTGACTTTAGTTTTGTCGAAAACCACTGGCACTATACATTATTGTTAAATAATGTTTGTGTATACAAGAATAAGCTAACAATCTTTTATCCTTTAATAATTATGTTGCATTCCAATTATCTTTATTTAGTGTTTTGAAGCTTCATAATAATATCCTAATATATGATAATAAAATAATTAATATATCAAGTTAGTTGATATAATTTCTAAATACACTTTCATCCTTTGTATCAATGCTATAGGGTAGCTTCTAGGATTTCTAACAAATGAAGCAATGTTGTTTTTTATTTTTTGTGTTTATATTATTTTCTTCTGCTTGTAAGAAGGTAAAATGTATTTGTGTAAATCTTAAAACTAAAACTAAAAGAAATTGATAATAAAAACCTTTGTTACTGCTGTATGTTACACTAGCAAAACTCCTCGGCTTCGCACGGGTGCAATGTAGATGAAAAAAAGCAAAGCCTATGTTACTCCCTGATAATATGGCTTTCTATTGGTGAAAGAATTTTTAAAATCTGTCAGTACTACCCCTCGCCGCATTGCTCACTGCGGTGCGTGTATTTTTTATTTATATTGATATTTTTATTTTTGTAATATCTTTTGAATGGAATGTCCGATTTCAATAATTCAAAAAGTAATTAACAGGTATTGAAACAGTCTTGAATACAATTTAATAAATTAATACAAAGCTCATAACATGATCTGATATTGATCAGCATTTCTATCAACTTTTAAAATATAAAAAAGTAGTTATTATGACATAACTACAATAACAAATGGTCTCGTGAGTTTTTTGTAGATATTGATAAATTTTATAATATTGTAGAAATTTTTTTTTGTTCTGTCAACAATAATTTCCGCAGCGCATGCGACAAAATACATTTTATGGCAATTTTTTACACCTTGGGTTAGTTTTAGTAGGAATTTCTAAGGATCTCTTAATTTTTCTAGTAATAAATATAGCCTATGTTACTCAGAGATAATGTAGCTTTCTATTGGTGAAAGAATTTTTGAAATTGGTGCAGTAGTTTTTAAGTTTATTTGTTACATACAAATATACAAATCTTTCCTCGTTATAATATTGGTATTGATAAATCAATAAAAAGATTTAATTTGTCCCAAAATCATATTACATAATAAAAATTGGGGTAGCCCTAGCCCCCACACTAGGATTCCCTGTGTTGTGGGCAGTTCTTCCAATTGCATCAATAAGTTAAACTTAACAAAACAGGAAATAAACTAAATAACTAACTGATTTCACTAACAAAACTTAAATTAATAAAACTAACTAACTTATTTCCAGACTCCTAATATAGTTCAGTGATTCAGGACACTATTAGCTCTGCAGAACCTGTATGTACCTTGAAGTCTGTATTTTGAATGCAACATTATTAAATATCAGTGGCTTATAATTATTATAATAGGACTGATACAACCATTAATATTTCAGTTAAGCATTTAAAACATTTTCCTTATCATAAGAAGTGTCACCGACCACACTCAAGATGACAGACATGGTGCAAAGTGCCAAGAAATGCTTTGTTTGCATTTATCATCAATTAAATTAATTATTTGATATTTGGTGAAATATTGTTGTTTGTTTTTATACGGGTTTTAATATTCAACTAAGTTACAAATGTTTGTCCATTGGTTGATTAGCACAAGAACGTAAGTACATACTTACATCTACCAACAATTAATTATTTTTAAGTTAGTCTGGGGTAAGGCTATTAAACTTTTTTCTTTCTCCCATAACGAGTAGCTTTCCGAATGTTCTGGTGACATTGCCCTTTTTCGGTATTTTCGAAAAAAAAAAAAAAAAAAATAGGCTTTTATTTAGGTGATTAAATAATAATAATGGTGTTAAGAGCTGTGTATAATAATGGGAATTTTCAGACATATAGTCCACTTCATTCTAATAGTAACAGATTCTCAATTTTTTTGTTGATATGTTTGTTTGTTTGTTTGTGCGTGTATCATGTAAAAACTTATAGACCGATTTGTATTTAAAAAACAAATTAATGAGAAAAATCGGTAATATACTTTGTATGGGGTGAACAATCACCTTAGATTGGTTGATTACGTGCGATAAAGCGAGAATACACTAAAACATGTTTTCTATAACAATGATGTTTTTATATACATGATGACACGTAGTCTTTATTATTGCGTGATACTTTAAGGTACAAATATATTAATTTTCCTTAGTACAAGATGGTAAGAGACTTTAAGGAAAACAAATATGAAGTAATATAAAATAAATAAATTAGTTTAAATAGGCGAATGTTGATCTTGATACCAAATAATTAAAATTATTAGAATTATTAATAAAGTTTATTTCCACATACATGTACTTATATTTGTTAATTATTAATGTGCTTCGTGTAAGTGTTGTTGTAAAAAATGTAACGCGAATTAAATCTATCAACCTTAACCTTTTTATAATATAATTCATTTTACTTCGGCCTAAATCCGTAAATAGTTTGGTCCGGATTATATTTTAAGAATGAATTTGCCGAAAATGTTTTAAAATAATTTTTCTGCCGCTCTTTTTGGGATACGTTGATTCAGAGTTAAGCCACGTCTTGGAATACGTAGCCTAAATGTCGGTATTTGATTTTATTTCTTAAGTACAACGAATCAATAGAGTCAAGAAGTCTTTTTATTACCGTTATTCTCACAACATTGAGGTGATAAGATACAAATTTTAATTTATCAAATTGCCAAAAGAAAAAAGTAAAACAAACTGTGTTCAATGTCCGATTTGGTATCAGTTGACATTAACAGGATTTATAGCACTCCTACAATGTAGTATTTTCATTAAATACGAACTTGACTTGATCTGGCCAGCTTCCAATACAAGCTAAGGCATCAAATTGATGAGAAAGAATCCGATATAAAGCCGTTAAAGCTACTGCTTATTTTCCTTTGAACAATAAATACTGAACCAGTTCAGCTTAGATTCCAAAAAAATGTCTTGAAATATATTCCATTCGCGAAATGTAATTTATGATTTAAAAACAAAAAAAACATTATTGAGGCTATTGAGTCAGCGGCATGGAATTATACTCTATTTTTGCTACATTCATCGGCCCAAACTGTAGACTCTTTGCCAAAATATAAACTTTACGACAAAACATGCATACTACTACGTCAATAGCTAAACGGAAAACTGTTCTGTTTGTTAGAATATGCGTGTCCACCGTAGATGTTATATATGTACCTATGTGTGGTATGTGTTTAATGCGAGTCTGATAATTACCGTTAATCGCAAGTGTATCACGGAAAACATTCACTTTCATTATTGTCAAAGACTCAGAGTTAAGTCTTCCTATTGTTGCTATGTTGTGATATTATTCTAACTTAAGTGTATAGAGAAAAATCGGTTATCGGAATTCGGTTTGACTCAAACAGAATAAAATCTTGTCTTTTATTAACGCGAGTATCACACATTTAAATAAAATACTGTATACCGGATTAAAACGCAATTTATTGTTTAAATTATTTATCCCGACGTTTCGGATGCTTTTCAGCAACCGTGGTCGCGGGAGACTCCACAGACTCGACAGTCTCCCGCGACCACGGTTGCTGAAAAGCATCCGAAACGTCGGGATAAATAATTTAAACAATAAATCGCGTTTTAATCCGGTATACAGTATTTTATTTAAAAGAATAAAATCTTACTACTTTTTTTGATTCCAGTTTGACTTTACAAAATTATTTAGACTATGATCTATAACTAGTCAGCATTTTATTTAATTTTGATATCTAAATATCGAATAAAAATTAAAATTACTATACCATAATGCTGTACGAGACGAAGAGGCCTACACATCTGCTAGAGTCCTTACTGACTCCTTATGAATGCGATCGTACTTAAGTGCTGAAAATGACATCAAATTGATGACACAGTATTTTTTTTTTTTCAGTTAAGTTTAGCTTAATGTCAACGCTAGAAACTAAGGATATTTTTTATTTATATAGAAAGTTGCAACGCACATATTAAACTACATTTAAACTATCGAAAATTAATATAGCTAGTAGCGTAGGCGTACTTATTGCGAATAGTTGATTGGAGGTTATTCAACTGGTGACTAGACAGAAATAGCGCGATCACTCGCGGCACCTAGCACACCTCTGATGACGCTGTTCTCCGGACAACTCGCGCTTCCGGGATGCGACCTCACTTATTGACCTGATGATCATAGCTTTCTTTTATATACATATTCACCTACATACCAAGTAGGCATTACTCATAGCTGTCCTGCTTACTTTGCGTGATGGGAATTGAGTTTTCCAATTTCCCCACAGTAAACTGCTCTACAAACTTATGTACAGTAAACACGAATCGGAACGATTTAAATGTTTTGCGAAGACCAGGTTATGTCTGCAATAAAATAGTGGGTAATAAAATAGTGATCTATTGTATCAGCATGTGACGTCACGATTTGGAGATGCTATGATTTCTGTCTTGAACAATATTACGTTGAACGTTAGATGGCGGCATCGCGGTTGTGGCAGTCTTTTGGTGGATATTTATAGAGGCGCCGAGATGCTAGCCTCACGATGTGCCGCATTTTAATTGGCTACTTGTTCCGCATTTTTCTGAACGTGACGGTTCACACGACGCCATTGCCACCAGTGAGGTCGTTGTTGGCCGATAAACATTGACACCTTTACCGCGTTACATGATGTGGTTAACCGGAAACTGCTACTCTCATAATAGAATATTACAGGAATATGCTTTTGTCCACGATTTGGTATAATTGGATTATGTGCCCGAAACAAACGTATTCTATGTGTTAATGCCGTGGTACGTGTGCCAAAATTAATCCAAATCCGTTCAGTTAGTTTCAATGTTTAAAAAAAACGGAGATAACATTTGTAAATTAAGTGAAAAAAACTTGTATTCTTAAATAAGTAATTGTGTGAAACTTAGCTACTTTAATATGTGGTTTTAAAAGAAACCCATTAATACATCTTAACCACGCGACGAGACGGATAAGTCCTCAAAGTAGTCATTTGTACGGTTTACAGAGCGCCCTACTTCCGCCCCAGAAATCATTTTGTTTTTATTAGTTCGTATCGTTCGTTTCATATAGAGAATATGCGATATCACTACATAGTATAAAACAAAGTCGCTTTCTCTGTCCCTTTGTATGCTTAAATCTTTGAAACTACGCAACGGATTTTGATGCGGTTTTTTTAAATAGATAGAGTGATTGAAGAGGAAGGTTTATATCTATATCTATATCTATACTAATATTATAAAGAGGAAAGATTTGTATTTTTGTATGTTTGTATTTTTGTATGTATCGAATAAACTTAAAAACTACTGGACCGATTTCAAAAATTCTTTCACCAATAGAAAGCTACATTATCGCTGAGTAACATAGGCTATATTAATTACAAAAAAAAATAGGGATCCTTAGAAATTCCTACTAAAAAAATTAGCCAAAAAATGTCTTTCATCGCATGCGCTGCGGAAATCGTCAGATAGAACAAAAAAATGTTCTACAATATTATAGAACATTTCAATAACTAAAAAAAACTTCGCGAGATCATATGTCTAACTATTATAGATATGTAACTATAACTACTTTTTTACATTTAAAAAATTGAAAGAAATGCCGATAAAAATCAGACCATGTTATCCATACCTCTATATTAATTCTTATCTAAATAAATTATTTCGTATTCAAGACTGTTTCAATACCTGTTGATTACCTTTTGAATTATTGAAATCGGACATTCCATTCAAAAGATATTACGAAATTAAAAATGTCAGTACAAAGAAAAATACACCGCGTCGCGCTGGTGTGGCTCCCCGCATCGCAGCGAGCGAGGGGTAACTACTCGAACGATTTTAAAAATTCTTTCACCAATAGAAAGTTATATTATCAGCGAGTAAAATAGGCTTTGCATTTTTTTCATCTACATTACACCCGTGCGAAGTCGGGGCGTTTTGCTAGTGTATAATAATAACAGTTATTCTGTAGTGTATTTAGTATCAGCATTGCACCGGTGCGAAGCCGGGGCGGGTCGCTAGTATCCATATAAAATAATATAGATTCAGAGTGTAGTTAGAGTATTTTAAGGTATTTAATATTTGTGTATTTATATTTTTTGCTCAAAACTGTGCCTTTGCATATATACTCAAGTTACTACTAACTAGTGAAGCAATGGCCCATGCTTGTAATTGGAATTAATGAAAACTATATATATAAGCATATTTTTAAGCAAAGCTCTTACCATTCTTACGTAAACATTGATATAATATTATGTATTTTTTTATCTGTTCTGGTTTCTTTATTGATTCATAAGCGGCAGTTGTCAAGTCTAGAAATAAGGAATTTATAGGCTACAGAATAATTTAATGCTCATTTAATATTTTCAAATCAAAATCGACTAAATATTGCAGAAAATCTGAAAAAACTTATAAATAAATAACACAAGTAATAAATGCCACTACCATTTAATGCCTCTGGTTTTCTGCGGCTGCTCAATTTCGCTTTGATCAACAAAACACAAACAAACGTAAACAAATAATTTAATGTTTAAAACTAATAAAGACGATATAAATGGTAAAATTTAAATAAATATAAAAACAACAGTACGAGTATATCGATTAAAATAAATGTACGCGTCGGTTTACAATTTTAAAAAATACCTTTGTCCTTAGAGTTCATGCATTTTTAACATGGGGATTGAGAGTCGATAGAGTTTAAACTTTCTATAGTTCCTCGAGTGACGCAGTCGCCAAAATCGAACGCCGCGGAGCGAAACGAAAGAACACCGAACAACCAAACTTCGTATTTTAAGTAACTTATTAAGAAAAAGATATCAATTCTATTTACGATTATACTTATGATCATTATGATCACAAACGACGGATCGATCATCGGATCCAAAAGGTTTTAGTATTTTGGTTTTGGTAATAGGTCTCCTGAGACCACGTTTCGGTTTCATAGCTGGTACTTAGAGATATTGGGAGATGTATGTTCATATTTAGGAAGGCTTGACATGAAATCGATCATTGTGTTTAGGTCTTACAAAAATTGCCATGGGTTCAATATAATCGGCATAGATGCCAAAACCTTGCTACTTCAAAAAAATATTATATTAGGTATCACTTATGTAATAATAATAAGAAGATGCTGAAAATCAGCGTTGTGGCCAGTACTGGTTTACAGCACAAGCTGAGCATCGGCCTTTTCTTTAGCCACACAGCATAATATTATCATGTATTTAGTTTAAGTTACGATGAAAAATGTAAAGTCATATATATAATGTATTTAAGAAGTGTGGCATCGAATAAATTTTTCTTATTTCTTATTTCTTAAGTAATATTATGATAGTAATAATAGTCTTTAAAATTTAAAACCGAAATTAGGTCTTTAACCTATTTCAATGGCTTTTCCTAATTCAAATCTATTTTTTCATAAAATAAGGCCAAAGTTGGAAATAGCAATGGGTAAAATGAATTCGACGATTCACCTAGTGTGACATAGTTTTAAAAATGGATTTTAGTCGTATGGCAATCCGGCCATTTATTTACGACCGATCATAATATTGTGTTTAAGTTATTCTCTTGAACCTGCACTCGTGATACCGTAGTGTATGGTAAATTTAAAGTAAACTAATTAGATTTTTTCATGATAAACTTAGAGCTTTAAACATTTTTTAGCTTAGAACAAATTCTTGTATTTTACCGAGGCAAGACGGCGTACCCGAACTGATCCCAGTTCGAATATTATTCAAGGTTTACGTACAATGGACATGTTCCGTAGTACCGATTAATGAGCCATTTTGACTACATTTTAGTTTGATATTGCAGTTCACTCATTTTCGCAGTCCCAGACCGCTCGTTCCGGTTCCGCCCAGTGTAAATGTTCTAATGGACATTACCACGCGGTCCGGACTGTGAATAGTGTCGCTCAACATAATGTAAACAAGCCAGTTAACGCATTCACGCTGAACACTTGAAGTTTGTTATGTGTCCGACAACAATGTATTTGAACTTTTATGTTATCTTCTATGCGAAGGAGCACATAAGAATTGAAATCACCACTTTACCATAATCTTCATTTTTAAAATAGGTAGACTTATGAAGAACATAAGGGTGCGGCATTTTATTTGTATTACCTAGCGTAAATAGCAATGTTATATTTGTAATTAATAGATGTCTTGTTTGATCGAAAACATTCGTTTAAAGAACGGTTCTGTGTCGTATCTGCCATTATTCTAGGCGAGTGGGCGAGAGTGAACGACTGTCTCGAACTCAAATCCGTTCTATTTCAGTTACGATGTATTTACATACAGTTGAAAATTACACTCCGACATGCTTTCACTAGGCCCTTAACTTGTATATTGGCTTTTTTTTATTCGAAAGCACTTGGAGAGTGTCAGAGCTTATATATATATATATAGATGAAATCATTTCTTATTACAATAATTCTTAAAAGATAATAGAATTCGGGTCAGCATCTTAAGAATTGTATTATGTATATGGAATTTAGTGCTCAAGAAGAGATGACGTAGGCTAGGATAGAGCATGCTGCTTAGAAAAAGCTCTTAATATTTTAAGAGCTTATTCACTTCACGTTTGAATTTATCCCCCCTTGCTGTCGAAAAGGTCTGGCGCATTACATATTTAATTTTCTAGTTTGTATTTTAACTTAATACGAATACAGGTGTTGTGATAAGGGGTATAAAATATATCATGTTAATAAATATACTAATAATATGTCAATGGGAGGAAAGTGTATTGAATGTTATTCTATAAAGTTAATGAATGCCGCAATGGCTCAAGGTGTCAAAAGACACCTTTTAAAATTTTAACAGAAATTGTTTTCTTAGTTTAATATTTTCAATTCATGTTTTCATTTTTCGTATACATATACATAGTACGTATACATCATGCCTCTTTCCCATTGGGAAAGATAGAGATCACGGAATTGCATATGCTCCGATCCTTGCATAGCACTTTCGCTTCTTCCACTTTCATCAATGCTTTCATATACGCTTGTCGGTTTCGAGGTTATACTAGGCCATTGTGAAGAAATGGGGCAAAGGGCATCCATTTTTTTTTGCATTGAGGCCCGAAAAGGCTAGTTACGCCATTGGCGAGATGAGATCATTCCGTATTAATTTGATTTACCTTGTCTCCCTTTAGATGTCACGATTTCTTTCAAGAATTAATAAAACTAATATGAATTAAACGGATTTTATTACAGCCTTGATTAGTCAAAGGCGATGTTTCTAAGAACGGTGTCAGATAAATTATTTCTCAGTATTTCAGTAATCAAAAAGTTTGCATCATTGAGAAAGTGTGCTTACGTGGCCAAGTATTTTTGTCAAACGTATAAGCCCGTTCGTGGGTCGTGGCCAGGATATTTTTACTTTATTGCAGTTTTTATGACTTGATAATAATCTTTATGATCCAAATTACAGACGTTTAAAACAAAATAATTGAAGAAATGCGGTGTTTTTTTATTTACATGTATTTAATTTGCATACTGTACCTACGTGTATTATTAAGTAAGTGGTAATAATATATTCTAATTTTAGAGAAAATTCTTGAATAATTCATGATGAGTTTGTATGGCCAAATACGAATAATGAGAAATACTTCGACAGGACACAGAAGAGTACTATTTATCTGGTCAAAATAACCAGTGTAACAGACAACTCCTTATCATGAGGAGAATTTATGGGAAAACTAAAATGGCAGTATGATAATTTGTTACTTCAGTGATATAAATAGTATATTAATATCAAATATTTTATCATATTTTAGTACACCAACGAATATTGTAGTTATAATAGGGATCGATACATTGAACAGAAGAAGTAAGGTAGCCAATACCATGTAATACACAAAAATAGACGTAAAGAGTGACACTATGCCATATCAGTTACGATATGAATATCGCTGAAGCCTGTCAATGTAAAAGCGTTCTTAAGCGCATTAAAGTTATAATTTACGTACAGTAAATAAGTTTCAAATAAATGATTTATATGTGATTAATACAATTTCAGTCAAAATGGTGGTGGGCGAGAACAAGCGCACGGCGAACATCATGGACGGTATTGAGAATACCGGCGACGTCAGGCTCCATGATCATCGGCTACGCTTAAAACAGAGGTGAATATAGAACATTGTCACATTTCCATTGTCTTTAACCCACTGAATAATTGTACTGTATAGTTTAATAATGAGTACTTAGTATCCATTCACATTGAAAGCGTTACTGATTGGTATATTTTTATCTTAAATACACCATACATCATACTCCATTCCTCTTAAGCATTATAGACTATACTAACAGAGAAATATTATGTACCTATTAAAAATTAACAGCTTTTTAAGAGTCTTTTAAATTAAATCACTTTTACCGGATTACATGTGTGATACACCAAGAGTCTTGAAATTACTTTCAAAACTTTCAAATGTTGGGATTGAAATTAGATTTACCATAATATATGAAGAATGTGATCCCAACTTATAATTTTGGACCATATTAAAGTTCCAACTTTTTTTTATTTTATTATTTATATTAACTATTGACATAGAACAAAAGTCAATGATATTAACACCAATCTAATCAGTTCTTTCAATGTAGCATTTCATGTTCTTAGACTAGTAGTTATTAAAACACACGTATTTGGCGATTAAACATTACGTAATAATGCTATATTATTTTTTCATCGAAAAGGTTGAACTTCACAAAAACAAAAGCATAACTCAGAGTCAGACACCCAGTAACACCCGCAATATACTTAAATCACTGCGCCAACCATGCAGCCAAAAGGCATACATAAATATTATATTATACTGCGAGACACGTGTGTTGTATTCCTTGTAAAATTAAGTATTAACTATATAAATATTCGGCTTATAAATTTATGAAATGATGTGATTTTATGGAAAACTTTGAAATTCAAAATAATGCCATGAGGTTTAGGAGCGTAAACTGTAGTTAAAATTACAGTAATATCAAACAGGGACTGCAAAATGTTCATTATAGAAGAGACATCCCTTTATAATAATCTTGTATATACCATATATAATATGGTCTTGATAGGTTATAATCTAACCTCATTGTCTTATCGTGCCATGTGATTGAAAGGCTTCTACGTCAACCTTCTCTCAAGCCTGATACTAATTAGCAAGTAATGTATTATTCAACAAACATACTAAGCATATACGTCGTATATTAAGAAAGTAATTCAATTAAGGCATAATCTCTCGTATATGAGGCCTGAATCTTAGAACAGTAACAATCAAGGCTATACTAAAATAAACATGATAATTCCTCGATAACTGCGATAGGATACATTATATAATCGAAAGTAATGTTGGATGAAGTGGTAAGGCGCAGCCGGTGACCGCATTTTAGGGTATAGATTTATGCACCTACGCTCGGCTCTTCGGAAATGTGTGGGTGTAAAGGTTGTGGCTGACGTCGCACGTTGATATTTGATTTTCATTGAATATCAATTTGTGGCCACTACGATTATTAAACCGATGGGATATGTCGATTACGTTCGGATAACCACCGCTCATAGATGGAAAATACTTGTGGAAAGTTCGCGTTTCGGATTCTGAGTATGATACCCGAAGTATAAACAAAAAAATTCGATAACAATCTTATTAGCTATTTATTGTTGTTCATTGTAAGAACAAAACAAACTTAAGATCTAGTTTAACTTGAGATTAATACCATTGATCTGTACATGGCCTTGACGTTTGGACAGTGTCCAGTGAGAGCAATAGACGTGTCAAGGTAAAAAAATGTGAAGCTGTTTGAATTGGCTACGTTTATTGGAATTGTTCGAATGAAACTATTATTGTATGTTGATCTGTCATTTAGAAAGACATACATATAATAAGACAGATAAGAAAACCGACTTGGTATACATACAACAGCTGTTATTAAGAGGGTCCGATAAAACAAGGGATTCAGAATTTAAAAAAAATCTGTTAATCAGTTTATTCACGCGAAACTCCAAAATTACTGAAAAGTATTTCATTTGGTCTGTTATCAACAAGTTAAACTACTTATTTAACACGTATCATAATAACCTTTAGTATAAAGATTTTTGATAATGAAAATATCTAGTAAGATGATGTTTGTCAGATGACTCGTTTGACTCCTTATAATAAAAAAAAAACAATTACCATACAACAGATAATATGTACATTTTATTAAAAATAGTTCAGTGTACCCATAACGCATTGTTTATTGTTATTGGTTTTCTGTTTTGTAAACGTTGGACATTATTTTATTAACAAGATTAATTTGTTTATTATTGAGAATTTTTTATGTAAACGCATTTTCTATGTAGTGGATAAAGTGCAATTATACATTTAGCTTACTAAATATGAATTACCGTCTTTATGGTTATGTGGTATGAGCGATGCATTTAGCATAGGGATCCCGGCCGTTTTCTGGTCACGTAAATCCCGGGACTGTACTTGGCTAATCCCATTCCTTACCTAGATTTTCTCAATAACCTTGCCTAGATTATATGTATTAATAGCATTTATTGCATTACAATAAAAACAATCCTTAGATACGCCGTACGATATACATATATATACGTACTACATAGGTACCTACAGCCCTAATAATGTGTTTGTCGTAGAACTTAGAAGGGACTTCCCATCTCGGAATACTTTAGGCATTACCCAACGGGCCATCAGGGGAATCACCCGATCACCTCATATCATAATATTGTATATAAACTATGAAGCAGGCTTGGAAGTCAAACATGATTTGATATTTCTACGATTTTATTTTATATATTTTCAAATTCTAAATAGATTTTTTTGTGTTGTTATTTTGATTTCTTACAAAATTATAGTTTTTATTGTTTGGTCTATTTTATTTTCTTACTACTATTTTTTTTGTTAAGAAATTACACATTTTTTTTCATTTGCGCCCAATTAAAAACCACATAGTCTAATCCCGGAATAGCCCCGGGATCTCGGCATTACGCATCAAAAATCCCGTAATCCCGGGATTGAAAAATATGCTCGGGATTGTGTTCCCTAATTTAGCACCAGACGTTCTGGATTCGAATCATTCGGATTATTTGCCATAGAAATGTGTCTGCCTCATGAGAGTGGGTACTTAAGAATTCATAATTGAAACGCTCATTTAATGAGTTAAATATATTAAATACATATTTTTTTCTATTTAAATGTATCACTAAGTATTTAAAGTGAAGTCGAGTTTGTTTGTTGTTAGAGCGTTATCTCTGGATCTATAATACTAAACCGATTTGAAAAACTTACTTTTCAGTTTGAAATATTAATACGTATTCGGAAATGAAGTCGCAACGTAACTTGCGCTGTGACAGCTCGTCACGCTCATGTAATTGACTGTCATATTCTTTTTATATATATTTTAGTCGATATTTATACAAACATCATACATACTAGCGGACCGTTACAACAAAGCGGATAGCATAAAACCTTATATACATAAAAACTACATACATTTATTTATTTTCATGGAGGATCGGTCAAATGACGTTGGAGGTTAGCGATTTCATATAACAAACATCCATTTTTATATAATATTCACACAAACATCAATTTCTATATTATATACTATTGATTCTCATTGACGAGTCTACGTTGAATATTGAGCATGGACGACAAAAACCAAATATAAAACTTATTTTTAATTTTCTTTCAGTTTATTCATGCTTATCTCCGTAACTAATGTACGATAATAAAGAATACTTCTTGAGTTCTTGACTCTCATGACGTACTCACGTTATCCTTCCCTTACTTTTACTTATTTCAATATAGTAATGGCGTTATGTTTAAAATTCCAGATTCGATATAGTAAGAAAATTAGGACAAGGGACATACGGCAAAGTCCAATTAGGTATTAACAAGAAGACTGGTCAAGAAGTGGCAATCAAGACGATAAAGAAATGTAAGATTGAGACTGAGGCGGATTTGGTACGAATTCGACGAGAGGTACAGATCATGTCTTCAGTCAGGCATCCGAATATTGTACATATTTATGAAGGTATGTTTTAATAGTTTGATATGCATACATTTTTGGGTAATCACAATCGAGATATACGTACTCGTAGAACATAAGCTTGTGGTGGATGAGTCATAATATACGAGTAAATAATTTTAAAACTATAATGTGACCAATTGTCTCAAAATGGATGGGCTTCTATAGTTCCAGGGACTTTAACTTTGAGAGCGACATACCTTGGCCGATTTTTTAATTGAATGGAAATAAACAAAACAGGAAGTTAATGAATATATTATTAGCCACACAACTAAATAATAGCATACCTACTTAAAAGTTAAAATGAAATTTCTCTATATTAACGCCTATAACGTAAAAGAAAATTAGTTAAATTATGAAATAAAATTTAACTATAGGAATGCTATCTTTTATTTATTCGGCAATTTTAATCCAGCTCGAATTTACAAGAAGTTTGATGTGGTAGTGGAAGTAGCTCAGAGGGCTCGGGTTCGAATCTCGGAATTAAAAAAATAATAAAAATGTTTCCGTCGGGCAGGGCACAGAAGAATGAACACCCGCTTGCCTTTAAAGAAAAACAGGCACAAAATTGTCTCTGCTTCGTGCCTCAATAGAGGAGTTGAGGAATCACTTGATGATAGATGGGAATAACTACAAAACAGTAGGCATAAAACAATATGTATTGATGTTAGGGTGTCTCATCGTTTATGTTTTATTTTCAGTATTTGAAAATAGTGAAAAGATGATTTTAGTAATGGAATACTGTTCCGGTGGCGAATTATATGATTATCTAAGTCAGAAAAAAGTATTAGAAGAAGATGAAGCTAGAAGGTAGTATTGTCAAAAATTTTCCTTGTTATTGTCCCTCTACCTGTCAATAATAATATCTTCTTATTACCTTATCTATACTTGCCCCCTTGTTCATAAACTTATTATAAACTTGATATATAATATAGTTAGAATATGTTTTGTTTCTTTCGTTCTGTGGGGTTTTTATATTCAATAGAGCGAGACAAAACATATTTTTTAACTATATCAAGCTTATAATACGTTTAATAAGGCCGTTAGTCTATATCTATGATACCCAAAGTGGTCTATATCGATCCTAGGGGAGTACGATACACTAGTTAGTACAGTATTTATTTTTTTCTAAGAAGAAGTACTACATCAAAGTGCTACCAGCCTATGTCTATCACACATGTTGATGAATTTGTAAAAAAAAATATTAAAAAGATAGAGGAAAAAACAGGATAAAGGTGTTAAAAGAAAAATCTTTGTGGACCTTCAGTCTGTATCATAATTTCTCACAAAAAGGCTAAATGCCTTATGATGATTTCTCGAATTTATTTAAAGTTTAGCTTTTAGTTAAACAGATTAATTTTAAAATAACTGATTGTATTTCATTGCAGATTATTTCGACAGATTGCAACCGCTGTATATTATTGCCATATACATAAAATTTGTCATAGAGATTTAAAATTAGAGAATGTATTACTCGACGATACTGGTAGTGCCAAGGTGAGTTACAGTAAATATAAAATGATAATGCACTAATTACCTTACCGTTTATTGGCCTATAAAAGATGTTTCTAATTGAAAATCATTACTTTTAAATGATATGATTACTTAAATGAATATCCGACGGACGTATTTTAGATAGATATATTGAAATTTGAAACTAAGATGTATTTTTTATTGTAAAACCATCGATTTATGATATAAAATGTATGAAAAAATGACTAGTATTACTTGAGTTAAGCGTACCATTGCTAGTTTCTACTAACTGTCACTGTCTCCGTGGCTTTGTGGTATTTACGTAGCTTTTATCACTGGAGGTCTCAGGTTCGAGTCCCGGTGAAAAAATATTTTTTTCGGTTGGGCGGGGCACAGAAGACTGTCACCTGCTGGCCTTTAAAGAAAAATTATCAGTGAAACAGACACATAATTGTGGCTGATCCACGCCCCACTAAGGAACTCGGGAATTCATATTGCTGGTAGCATGTGACTAATCGCTGTTTATTCCGTTTCAAGTATGTGCTTATAAAATTTTGAATTTGGTTTTTTTAACAGATAGCGGACTTCGGTCTTTCCAATGTGTTCAAAGAGACGTCGTTACTATCAACCTTCTGCGGTTCGCCGCTCTACGCTTCGCCGGAAATTGTTAAAGGAACACCATATATAGGCCCTGAAGTAAGTAAAGTCACTAGTAGAAACAGAATATACGTCGAATCAAGCTTTGCAAGTCAATGAATCCTTTTTAAACTTTTTTAATTTATAAAAAGATAAGATCTTCACTTGAGACATGACTTTAATGTCATTTTACTAACTTAAATAAATAATGTTTCATTTCGTTCCGTAATTCAGGACTGTTTTTCAAAAAATGGCAAGCTAAGCCCGTAACCGTTTGCTGGGACTTAATTGCTGAGGTTAGTTCGTGAGGTCGGGATAAATAATATAAAATAGTGATTCGCATTTTAATCCGGTTACTTTATTTAAAAGCTAAGCTTTATCAAACAACGTAAAATATAACCTTTTTTTGCTTAAGTTATAGTTTTTATTTCGTGAAGTTGTTGCGCGTTCCGGTTTGAAATTTAATGAAATTATTATTATTAAATTTCGCTTTAATCAGTAAGTAGATTTCGCTTAATTCTTTGAAGGAGTAAAAAACAGTTTACTAATATGCATTATGCTTATTTATGCCTAAGAACTTTCTGGAATAAACAATGAGCCCCGAACTAGGAAACTCTGTATCTTGGGGCCCGGTTTCAGTCTATAGATTTTCGAATCACAAAATAGGTTGAAAGCGCATCATTGATATTGGCTAAGTATCATTTCTCAAGTTAGCCTCACACTCGTCTGAAATTATGCCAAAAATGCTAATGTCAATGCCAATTTGGTCTTATACTTTATTTAAAATTGTATTCTAGGTGGATTGTTGGTCACTTGGAGTACTTCTGTACACGCTGGTGTACGGCGCAATGCCTTTCGACGGCTCCAACTTCAAGCGACTCGTGCGACAGATCAGTAACGGAGACTATTACGAGCCAAAGAACCCTTCGAGTAAGCATTATTTTTCCCTATAGATGTCTATTTGAAGAGATTTTCAGACACATTATGTCTTATAAGTTTTACGAATCTACTGATCACCCGTGATAATGTTCTAGTTGGTCGATATTTCCAAATTACGCTTTTATTTGGAACTAGCGACCCGCCCCGGCTTCGCACGGTTGGTGATAAAAAAGTAAAAATTTAGGGTTGTATGTATTTTTTAGTACCACATTATAAAAAAATAAAAACAAAAAATTTCGTCCAAAAATAAAAAATAATTTTTTAAGGGTGAACAACCCTTATCACTTAGGGCTATGAAAAATAGATAGTAGCCGATTCTCAGACCTACTGAATACGCATATAAAATTTGGTAAAAATCGGTAAAGCCGTTTCGGAGGAATACGGTAACTAACATTGTGACATGGAAATTTTATATATTAGATAACGAACCTTGACTACCGGTTGTAGTGTTGAACAAATGATGTACTCTTTCAGTCTTTTGTTACCTAATATTACACATGTAATTGGAAAAAAATGGATGAAAATTATATTTCCTCGATTTTAATTGCTAGAAAAAAACGACAACCGTTTCCTCTCGCATACCCAGCCAGTATTGCCATAATCCAGATAGTTGCTGGGCGGAATATATATTTATAATAATACTTATAATGAATCACGTTTTATTCAGTTGAAAATAATGATTTAATTGTAACTATTTCTGTTTTCTTCTAGCTGCATCACCCCTTATTCGTGATATGCTGACGGTGGAGCCTCTGAAACGCGCTGATATCGTCTACATTTGCGATCATCCGTAAGGTTTTTTTGTCTTAATCTATCCTTAGTACATAATTAGTGTTGACTATTTAATTTAATTTGCTTTGGGTAAGTCAAGGCTTCTTCACCAATAATTACGGCAGCCCAAGACAAGATACGTATCTCAGGGGGGAGACCCCTTAGCCCAATCGTACCAAAACTCTCCAAATTCTGCCATTCAGGTCTATGTTAAGCTGTCTGTGCCAATAGATCCAATAGAGAAATTCCATAAAAAAAAGTTAAGATAGGTCTTATTGTTAAAATTTTCAACTCATTTCATGAAGCCCCATACGGACATAGATGGGCGGTTTTTATCAGCCAGGTACTCACTGTATAGGTATTATCTAATGTATTTTTTTACAATACGCGAGCAAAAACATGAAGTTAACGTATAAAGGTGGGTCTCCAGTTCTCCAACAAAGAAAAATTGCCAAATTTTGTGTTGTCAACACGTGTTGGTGACAAAAGATGTTTCTTTTTTGGTGGAGACCCACCGAAAAGAAAACCCACCAAAGGAAAAAAACTGGATAGGGACACCCCAATCACCTAGCGATATGAAATATTGAAAATTCGTAAAAGCCGTTCCGGAGGAGTGCGACCAGAAATACCTTGACACACAGATTTTTTAAATATTATTGTATACCAGTTGGGTGAACACGGGGTGCGAGGTGTCGTGTCTGGAGATGGCGGAGGCGCTGGCGGCCGAGACGCCGGTGCGGCTGGACCTGCTGCTGTCGCTGGCGCCCGCCGCGCCCTCCAACAGCAACAGCGTCGTCGTGCCGCCGGAAGTGAGTGCCGCATATACGCTTTTTTATGTTAGCTTCATGGTAGGTGATACCTCAGCCACAAAACATCAGTCAATGATGCGCTGTAGACCTACTTTTTACTTCGAGCATTCGGAACTTCATAGACTGAAACTGTAACGCGCAATGTGCACTTCACGGTTTTTCCATCTATGAACGGTGGTTCGTTACCCGGTCGGAATTTCGATATTCCTTCCACCCGATCAATGCCCGAAGTTACCAGACGTGGAGAAAACATGCTTACAGAAAATAATAATAAACATGTTGTTCCGGTGGGATTCGAACCCACAGCATATCGATGCGCACGGCAGGTGTTCTACCGAATGTGTCAACGAGCCCGTCAAAAGCTTACTTTATACCGCTTAATATCTGTGAATGAAGTTTACACTGCTGTGGGGTTTAACGAGTATTCATTTTAACCACAGAACAGGGAAAAATAAGTAGAATTGCGAAGTAGGCGTGGTATGCGCGTCACTATTGAGTGATATTTTCCTTAACCCATCACAGTCGTGTCATAACACTGCGTTGAGTCGGTCGTGTCATAAAATTACTTTTTTTCGTAACTATGCCGTACTGTTATATTTTAGAGTATAAGAATGATGAGCATGAGCAGAAGGAAAAGTCTTAGTAACGGAGGTGTTTCTTACCATCACTTAGTACAAATTTATATATTTTTTCAATAAATCTTAAAATTTCAATAAATAAATAAATTTAATAGAATAAAAAGCTAAAATCATCCTTATACCTTTCATATAAAGTTCAGTTTAGATCGTTTGTCATATCAGGTGTCAACGCTATTCTCGAATGTTCTATCGCTACTCACTTAGTAGTGATGTGTTAGGTCGAATGTTTTTATCGATATACAACGTGTCAGTAATAATATTATATAATATTAAAATTTATCATTTTTATTTTTAATAGCACGATAGTTAAATCGCAGTCTTAAATACTTTAATTAATAAATTATTAAAAAATCGAAAGTGTTTTTATTTTTTGTTTGTCCTTCCTTCGAGTTGAAATTAACCAACGAATTGACCGAAAATTTTGAAGAAAAAAGAGAAGTCTACTTTATCTTCCTTGCAAGAGAAAGTAGACCCTTTCCCAGACTAGAAAGTAAGTAAAACACCTTAACTTCAACAGAGAAGATAGTTTGAAACTTTCCAACACCTGGGATCCGATAATTAAAAATCTAAAACCCCAAGTCAAACATACTAAAAAACAAGTAGAGATGTCATCTCTACTAACTCCGTAGGAATAGATAGCGTTAATATGGCAACTTTGTGATATTTCATCAGACAACTATCATCTTTCAGTCTGCCCGTGACCACATTTGCTGAAAAAACTTCGGGATAAATAATATTTATAAATTAATGAATCGCATTTTAAACCGTTATAAAGTATTTTATTTAAATGTGTGATACTCGCGTTAATAAAATAGAATATAGCTTCTTAACTAGCAATCGTGTTATAAATTCGAATGTGTGTGGTTTGTTCTTCCTTCTCGCAAAGGCAGATCTACATATTGATTTGAAAAAATAAATAAAAATTGTATCAAAAATAAAATACCTTATTTTTTGGTTTAACACCAGTTTAAAACGGCGCTATACTACGGTATAATTACACCACAATTGATAATCATACAACATAGTACTTAAATCGTAAACAAAAATAATGTATCAAATATCGATAATGTTTTTAAACGTGTACGACACTAGCCGGAAATGACGAAATTATTAAATTTATGACACATAATGACACAGTTTTCGACTTTTTGAAGTTATGATTAAAATCATTATTGCGTGCAAGAAGAATAACGACATCTATTATCGAGTAGAGGAATTATTTATTAGTTTGTTTCAATATTACAAAGTAACCGTTATCGCGAAGTACTAAGATATATTATCAATTGTAGCACCAGTGTGATTTATGTAGTTTTGAGTTAAATAAAAACAACCAATTGAAGAAAAATTGCTACTGTGTGCAGTATTAAATACTCCATTCATTTGTGTGAATTTGGCGACACTCGATCCGGTACAAATTATGACACATAGCACTTCTACTTACTTCTTCTGTTCTGTGATTTTAACCGTTGCGTTGTGTCAGAACTCTTACGTTAACCGGCGTTAATTAGTATATCGACGTATCCGTAGAACAAAGTCGTATGTGATTATGATACCAAGTAGCTTTTTTGTATTTGAAAGGCTAAACTGACCTATATAATTTACTAATAAAATCTAAAATTTAAAAAACGCATCGTTTTTTCAAAGATACCAGTCGAATAATGGTTCATGATGTTAATTTCCCCTAAGAATAAGGTCAAGTTTAAAGTAGAGCGTCATGCAGATGTAACTTTGTTCTACGGACACGTCGATATGTATATCAAGCTAAAAAATATTTTTTCTTATTTCTTTCTTCTATACAGATCTTAGCACGATGTGTATTTTTTAACATTGCATTTACTTGTAGGCCGCTTGATATTCCTAGAGTATTTTGATCTTATTTTAAGAATTATTATATTCCAGTTACCAAAAGTTGGAACTATTTTTTATACGTTATATTTAACGTACGATAATCTTATACATATAATAAAAATTACTAACTTTTTTAATTTTTTGTTTCTCTGTCTGTTTGCCTTTTTACGAACTAATCTCCGAAGATACTGAACCGATTTTCATCCACTATTCCACGAATACATATTGAAAGTGGCGAAATAAACTATTTCATTTACATATTAATCTGTTATTAACATCTGATAATTCGAAAAAGTCGACGCGAGTCGGTTTGCATTGCAATTTATTGATATGGTGCCCTTAAAATAATTATTTTATAATAAATATATAAAAATAAGATTATAATCTTTAAATGATGATAACTTTTCTTTCCGACAACTAATTTCGATAAAACAAAGCCTATATGTTGCATGTAAATCGGTTCAGTATCTTCGGAGATTAGCCCGTACAAACAGAAGAAAGTGAAGAGAAAAAATAATATAAAAAATAAACTGGGTTTGTTCTATTTCTCTTATTACATCCCCTGACTCGGTTTTTAGCATTTTTTTTCTATGTACAGACATTGACCTCTACAGTTTTTATTATATGTATAGATGTGTCGTGTGTTTCGTGAAGATACTATTTAGTATGCTAATTTTGACGTTGATAAAATAAAAAAAAACACTAAATGCCAATTTAATGGCGCTTAAATGGTACAACCTTGTTTTGATTATTTTAGCGAGCAGAGCGTGGTGGTCCTGAAGAAAGCTGTACCGACCTCACTAGCTCCACCTCCATGGCGGTGGAGCCCAGCAACTCCGCTGAGAAACGGATATTGGAACTCGTTGCGGGTGTGTAACTGTCTATTCTACGCTATTAGATTAAAAAAAACAGTTTAACAGATAAACCAGTTTCTCAAAAATCAAGATGAGAAAAAAGTTTGATTTTAAATATTATTATTAATAATTGTGGGTCTATGTATCGCGATACTTTGTTTATAAATATTCAATAGCAGTTAAAATAACGTGATTAATATGCGATTTTATAGTAACACTATCGAAAAATTTTGTTAATAGAAGACTGAACAAGGGCATATGACTGCAAAAACATACAAAAAAATTAATTTCAAGTCATTTTTGTCTCTGTTTTATTGATCTTTTTAAATAATATAAGCAGCTTGATGAATGTTAATGTAACTATTTTACCGAAGAGGGTGGCGAGGACGCGATAAAACCGTCCCCGACGCGCACCATAGTGTCCGCCGGAGACAACAAACGGAAGTTGGAACTTGCCATGTCGGCGAGCGGCCTGCAGAGGAAGAAGGAGAGGGTTGCCAGGTACCATTCTATATAATCTATCCTATCTTTCCTTATATATATGCTATGGTAAACTTGGGGCAAACAAGTCAAAAGTAAAAAAAAATTTTTGTTCTTTAGTCTTATTATATTCGATAGAGCGAGTTAAAACATATTTTAACTATATCAAGCTTATAATACGTTTATGAATAAGGCCGGTATTATGTACTTTTATTTTCAATGAATATGTTACGAATTGTAACAGTTATTATTACTAGATTTAATTCTAACTTAACCGGTAGTTTCTAATGTTCGGTGGAATTCCTAATATTAGTGTGGTGCACTTGTGGTGGATTTCCAGATATCAAGATGGCATTATGTGGAATTAATCTATTAATTTGTTCTGTTAGCTCGGCGAGTATCGCCGGTGCGCCTGCGCTGCCGGAAGAGGCCAACGTGCCGGACGAAGAGCCGATACCCGAACAACCGGAATACCGCAGTGGAGAGGTAAGTTCACCCTCATTTTTAATATAATACATATTTTAATCTATATCGTGTTGCCACTTTCTTACTATATTGGCCTTGGCCAAAATGTGTTTTTGAAATGACCTAAATAAGTTAAATAATTTTTTATGAGGTCCGTTTTGTAGATCTTGTTTTTAAATTGAATAAACGGATAGCTTAATTTGTAGATAAATAATATAGGAAAATAGCTTTACTTTTTAAAGTACGGTTTTATTATAGGTATTCCAATTCAATGTTGCATAGTTTTATATTTACAATTATTGTTTAGGAACGACCTTAATAAATAAATAACTTGGAATCTGGCTCGCTTCATGTAATAGACATATTCTTCGCTTTAAATATACCTATTTTTGAATTATTTTGAATAATTTAAACAATATAAATAATAAATCGCGTTTTAATCCGCTATACAGTATTTTATTTAAAAACGTTAGTTACTAGGTTTGGGACTAAGATGTCCGTACCTTGTGTATTGTCATTAAAACATTATTTCGCACAATAGACAAAAAAAACCTTCACAAATATTCGCTAACAATTTTTACAAAACTTTGCAGGCACCTCAACCATCTCTCAAATCATCAGCAACGATGACTATATCGCCCACGCCTGTCAACACGGAGCTGAGCAAGGCGCCAACTACCGACATCAAAAACGTGCCAAAGGATGAAGATAAACCTAAGCCCGCTATAAAGACAATATCCTCGAAGATAGATATCTCCCCTGGGAAGAAGGACGAACCTAAGGTGAGGTTTTTAGCTAGAATTAAGTGGATCTTCGACGTATTTATGAATCTTGCTTCTTCTAGCGACTTCGTTCGCACAGACTTCGATCATTATTTATTTTTTGGCCTTTTGTATTTACTGCAATACACCATATATTAATTTCGTCTTTCTCTAACGGCTTATAGACCGCACGCCGAAATAGCTCTCAGATAACAGGATTTCTTCTGACTTACTTGTCACTTATCGTTGTAATTTGACCAATTAACTCAATATCGATATAACTTATAGCATATATATTATTCTGATGAGCTGAAAGACATTTTTTAATAGTTTTATTTTTTAAAAGAAACTTAAAACAAAATTGAAAATTCAAACACAATTTACTTAAAATGACACATATGGTTTTTTTATGTTATATAGCGACAGATGAGAATGAAGAGGTGAAATTGATGGTAGGTAGGATCAGTCAATGATGCGCTGTCGACCTACTTTTTACTTCGAGCATTCAGAAATCCATACACTGAAACAGAAACGCGCAATGTGCAATTCACGGTTTTTCCATCCATTTCGATATTCCTCTCATATGTTCAATGCTCGTTAAAAAAAATGTCTCCGGCGGTATGCGAACCCATGACCCATCGAAGCACACGGCGTTGGTATTGCTTATCAGCGTTACGGAATTGGTGATACAAATAGTGTTTATTACAGGCGGAAGAAACCAAACCAACAATAGCGGCGGCGGCCGACCAGCTCAGCTCGTTGTCGATAACGCCCGCGCCCGCACCTGCGCCTGCGCCCGCCACCACGCCTGTCAAACCAAAGAAGTTGTCTATAGGTATGGAATGCTTATGCCTCCGTGGCTCAGTAGTACTGGTGGTCTCAGGTTCGAATCCCGGGGAAACAAAATAACAAAAAATAATGTTTTGGTTGGGCAAAAAAGCAAAGAAGATCGATAACCTAATTGCCTAATTAATTAAAGAAAAATGATCAGTGAAACAGGGACAGATGTATCTGCCTCATGCTCATTCGGAAAAACGCTTTTGTATGATGCCTAATGAGTAATGTTAGCCGGAATAAGGTAAATATTATCCATACTTATCCATACCATGCGTGAAACATCCCCAAAAATGTATTGTGCATATGTTGCAAGCTTAATATCAGTTAATAAAGCAGAAGTTTAAAGATTGATAACCTATTATTTTAATCCCGGAATAATATCTCAATTTTCCCACTGCACAGGTGGAAATACCTAATAATTGTGTTGTTTTAGGAGGTCATGTCGGAAGCTTCAAAGAACAGTTTGAGAGACGAGCGTCCCTCACTACGACGCCAGAGATCAAACGTAACGTCTCTAAACCCGGTAATTGCTTATTGTCTTTTATTAACGCGAGTATCACACATTTAAATAAAATACTGTATACCGGGGAGTCTCCCCGCGACCACGGTTGCTGAAAAGCATCCGAAACGTCGGGATAAATAATTTAAATAATATAAATAATAAATCGCGTTTTAATCATACAGTATTTTACAGTATTTTATTTAAATATCATAATACTGTATATATTTTTCTAATACGTGATTTAATATATACAATATAATTGATTTTATTTGTTCAGTGATATCAAAGATCGCAAAACCAAAAGCACAAAGTGAGGATCGGGAACTAAACAAGCAGTTGGACAATGGAAGCGTGTGTCTGCAACAGATAGGGATTGAACCTTCATCGGTAAGTCTAGACCGTACTAATGTGGCATTCATTTTATATGACTCTAATGAGTCATATAAACTTATTATACTCCCTCAAACAATTTATTCTATTTTGGACAGCTCGAGTACTAATCAATTAGTGATGTCCTAGTGCGTTACCAATTCGATTTCGTATAACAATCGATTTTATTTATGAATAAATTTGAATCGATTTAACACACTTTCTCATCATTCTCTAAATACAATAGCACCATCTACAAGCACTTTCATCATATTTGAAGGTGCGATGCTGTCTTTCCTTAGGTGGTCTCAATAAAATAGATTCTTAATAGGTTAGATAGGCCATAATCCTTGATGAATCGTAACAATATACATATCTATACTTGCGTTTTATGATAAAATAGTAGTAACATTCATCTCAATCCAGCGATAGATAAATAGGCATCCAAAAAGAGGTCAAACTATTTTTAAATGAATGCATTTTATGTAAGACAGCACTTTTATAGCGAATATTAATTACAATATTTATTTCTATTGAATCTACTTAAATATTTTGAAGGAAGAAAAACTAAGTTTTTCGAAACAAATGAAAGCGATTAAATTGCGTTATTTACTTAGGCACAGTTGGAAGAGCCGCAGACGCAAATGAACCGCGGCGGGGTCAAGAAGACGGAGAGCGAGCCCTCGCACAACAGCCGCGCCGTCGACCCCGCGGTGCTGCTGCAGGACGCTAGAAGGTTATTAGTGTTGCCTTATAACTATACTAGCAATTGCCCCCGCAACCCCCCTTGTGGGTGGAAATTCGTAAAATCCGTTCTTAGCTGACCTCTACTCGGCGAAAGGAATATTCCTACCATATTTCAAGTCGCTACGCCTTATAGTTCCAGAGATATCGTGATGAGTCAATATATAGGTGGGAATCTCTTTTATATATATAGATTAACTGCTGTGCTATATATAAACGGCCTTATTGATAGACGCATTATAAGCTTGATATAGTTAAATATATGTTTTGTCTCGCTCTATCGAATATAAAAAGACTACAGAGCGAAAGAAACAAAACATACTTTAACTATATCAAGCTTATAATACGTTTACGAATAAGGCCGTAAGTATATTAAGTGTTGCGCTATAAAGTATATATACTAATATTATAAAGAGGAAAGATTTGTTTGTTACGATTTAACTCAAAAATTACTGGACCGATTGTAAAAAATATTTCACCTAAAGAAAGCTTCATTACCAGCGAGTAACTTTAAATTTTTTTTCATCTAAATTGCACCCGTGCGTAGCCTGGGCTGATCGTTAGTTAGCCTATAGTTTTCGCTGATAATGTAGTTTTCTATTGGTTAAAGAATTTTTTAAATCGTAGTAGTTTTTGAGTTAAATCGTAACAAACAAACAAATTTTTCCTCTTTATAATATTAGGATAAATAAATTATTGATTAAATTCGTTTTTATTTTAGTACTTATGGTTTGAATATTTAAGATATGAATTGTACATGCATTTGTAACCGTTGTTCGTTTAGTAAAACACTGTTTTTAAATCAGAAGTCTGCAAAGTTCGATGGCGAAGTTAGTAGAGGAGCGCGCGGGCGAAGAGAACCGCCGTCGCGCCGCTAGAGACATCATATCGTCTGCTATTAGAACTGGTGCGTATTCATTTTAATATTGTTTTGTAAAAACAACTAATTTTAACAATAATTTTTAACTCTTACAAAAACGTAAATAATTTTTTGCCCATTTTGTTAATAACTAGAAATTTATTGATATAATATCATACTGAGATATAAGTGACTGGTGTCACTTTATTTAATTTTTGGGATACTATAATCATTTCCCAAGTCCATCTTTAGTATATATTTATGAAAGTCTTAACTTGCATTTCATAATGCGACATTGCTGATAAGATTGGGTAACGTTAAGTAATATAGTGCAGTATTCGAGGCCTATCTACGATTTAATTTAACTATGTGATAAACATGTAAATTAATTAGTCTCTATGTAACCAAACATTTTGACTTTGCTGCATGGTATTAAGGAAACATCTATGTTTTCAAGGCAAACCACCAGTGCCATACGGTAGATCGTCCTCGGCTGGCGTGACGTCACTCGCGTCTCCGCCGGTGACTCCCCCCGCCGCGCCGCCCTCCGCTCCGCCCTCCGCCACGCCCAAGGTCTTCAAGACCGAAGCGCATCACCGTATAGAAGACCATCGCAATAGGTAATACTCATTTTCTTATTTCTAAGTATATAACAAAACAAGGTGCAATGTAGATGTACTATACACAAAAAATAACCTATGTTAGTCGCTGAAAATGCAGCTTTCTGTTGGTATTTAAAATCGATCGAGTAGTTTTTGAGTTAAATCGTAACAAACAAACAAATATTAGCATAGATATATTATGTCTTTCATTGAAATATGGAGCATTATATACCATGCCAGATAATAAAGTGAGTTACTGAGTCTCCAGGTGGGGCATTTTTATTTACAAGTCAGTCAGTCTTGTGCGCGCTGCTCGATTGAAATAATTTTTTAACCCTGTTTCTCCGGGATTCAGCTAAACCATCACTGAGCCGCTGAGTCAGGGAATTTGCTTTATCGTCTTAACAAAGCCGTTAGGTTAATTATATTAAGTTATTTTTGAAAGATTGACTAAGAATGTAGTCTCATATACTCGTATAACGTGATTTACAGGGGTGTTTCAGTGGAGCGTATTATACCGATAAGTGTGGTGGCAGAAGACGCGCCCACTTCCCCCGCGACTGTACCCGCGCCCGCGCCCGCGCCGCCTGCGCACAGACCCGCATCGAGATCTATACATACGCCTCTAAGGTATATAAATAATATGGATATAGGTATTTTTAATGAGCAGGCATGCAAATCGATTAACGTTATTGAATATTCTGGAACGTTAATTAGAAAACGTTACGTTATACGAATAAACACAATTATACGTTATTGTAAAATTTTGTATATTCTTCGACGTTTTTTTCCAATATATGATAGGAACCGATCATAATCGGAGATCTATTCACTGAAATGAATTTATTATCAATGCAAAATTAGAGGTTTAATACATACTCAATATTTGGCCAACTGAAGCAGCCCGTATGCTAACAGCTAATTTTGGAAATATCTTTTTGGTTACTAATAATATAATACTGAAACTTATTTATTATCTCGCTTGAAGGACCAACATTCGCGGTCTTATATTATCAAATCTAACTTTAGGTGTATATTGTGTTCGATAAATTATAACTCATTTAAATAAAATACTGTATACCGGATTAAAACGCGATTTATTGTTTAAATTATTTATCCCGACGTTTCGGATGCGTATCTCGGACGGACGGTTGCTGAAAAGCATCCGAAACGTCGGGATAAATAATTTAAACAATAAATCGCGTTTTAATCCGGTATTCAGTATTTTATTTAAATGTGTGATACTCGCGTTAATAAAACACAATATTAAATTATAACTCATTTTATTTTCAATTACTTTTAATTCTACAACCAATATGCCGTTGCCTTTCCCGCTCATTTACTTAAGTATATAATTTATTACTAAACAGAAACCTCAACAACCATTCTAAATTTGAAATGTAAATAATATTTCAAAAGAGGAATGATGGTGTATCGATGTAATGGTAAATACTCCAGACGTTTGGCGTCAACCGATTCGTCGGGGACGAGCGAGCCGAGCCCCGGCGCGGGTGAGCCCATCAAGAAGTCCGCGCGCGAGTTCATCATCCCCATCGCCGTGGAGGGCAAGGGCTACGTGACGCCGCGCCAGCGTAGCCTGGAGCCCGACGCCGCGCCCCGCCCGCACGCGCACGGCAGGCTCGCGCCCCGGCGTATCAGGTGAGGGCTAGGAGCCTATCACATTCTGTTATCGCTATCTTTGTAAATTTTTTTTAATTTTTAATTATAATTAGACATCTTATCGCAAAGACACGCATCATTTGTAGATTATGTAAACGAATGGAAGTCGAGCACGATACGGTTCACGCGCAACTTCATTTCACGTACAACAAAACTGTGGAATGAACTACCGCGTACAGTGTTTCCATTACGACTTCGAAAAACGAGCCTATAAAAATTTTTAAAAGGCCGACAACGCATCTAAGACCTTTAGTCTAGCCTAGCCCTAAGCAAGTCACGGATGTCCATGGGCGGTGGTGATTATTTACCATCAGGTAACCCATCTGCTCAGATGTCCGCTCTGCTGCGAATAGCATTTTTGGTGACAAACGATTTTTTTTTATATTTTGAGTATTTGTCTAGCAAACAGGACTTATCGTTTAAGTTTGGGCGTTCTTTGAACTGCTAAAATAATTTACAAACGTAGTGCTGTATAGAAACTATTTAATATTGGTGAAGTGCAATTCAATACCATTGTAATTTAATAATTTTACAGCAGCCTTGTGAGCGGCGGTGAATCGGAGGAAGAAGACGACACTCATATGCACAGACTAAGGTAATAAAGTTAATTTTTGACGGGCTCGTTGGCCCGATCGGCAGAATTGGTCGTTGGTCGTGGATTCGAATCCCACCGGGACGACATGTTTATAATTTTCTGTAAGCATGTCCTTCCCACGTCTTGTAACTTCGGGTATTAATGGGGTGGAGGAATATCGAAATTCCGACCGGGTAACGAACCGTGAAGTGCATATTGCGCGTTTCGGTTTCAGTCTATGGATTTCTGAATGCTCGAAGTCAAAAGTAGGTCGACAGCGCATGATTGACTGATGTTCTGTGACTGAGGTATAACCTACCATCAAGTGAACCTATTGCTCTTCTGTTGTTAACTAACAAAAAAAACTCATTATACATAAAAGAGACAAGTCATTTATTTTTGCTTTTTCTAAATTTTCAAATGAAGACAATATAAAAGTTAAGTAATTAGTTAGATATAAAAGTATATAAGGTAAATATAAAGGTCAAAATAAATAGCACTTGTGGTATAGGTCCAGCCGTCTGGCCCGAGCGGAGTCTGTGAGCTCCGGCGAGGAGGACGAAGAAGATGAAGGTTTCCATCTGCTCACCGCAGAGAACCTGTTCTCTACGCTATTACACAGGGTGAGTAAAAATGTAAAGCAGACTTTATGAGATAAAAGTTGTATTGTAACTTGTATTCTAGAATAATTATACATAGAAAAACATTAATGTACAGATTGTGCGTTTCGGTTTCAATCTGTAAATTTCTGAATGGTCGAAACAATAAAGTGGGTCGACAGCGCATCATTGATGTAATTTTTGTGGCTTAGTTAATACGTTTTTCTTTGGTAATCCAAAGAACATAGATGTCCATAGAAACACAGGCCTTATACAAGGCACGGTTTCTCTGGGGTAAGAGTAGTTCTCACCCCAGCCACCGCGGCGCTGCTAGTATCCGTGTGAGCGCACTCTGACGCTGGAGTCAGTGCGCACTCTCTCGCACTCAGCCGCTTTTAGAGCGTTATTGCCGTTCGCTCGTAAGAGCAAGCGAGACAACAAATGGGAGGAGTCAGCGGACTGCTTAGATATGTGTGTCATACATGCGTTGATAATCGAATTCGCGATATTGTAGAACAAGGTTAACCAGTGTTCTAACGAATAAGTGGTGTAACTTCAGGTTCGCGCATTGACCCAGCGGCTGAACGGCGAGGAGGGTCCGGGCTTCTCGCAGCACCCGCACTCGCTCTTCAACAACTTGCACTCGCCATTCTTCAACAGGTGACTATATTTCTATCACAACTAAAAGCTTTAAATCCCCGTAACTCTATTATTTAATTTAAACTTGATTGTCCTCATTAAGAACTGTGATCATACATCGATGGTTTCCACAACAAAAGGCGTATCTCCATTTAGCATATTTTTGGAAATGAGCAAAAAACGATTCTAATAATGAAAAAAAAAAAAAATCTCCGGTATTTATTACATTTTATTCCTTATACATATAAAAACTTTATTTTTCACTGTAGCTTAATTTTAAATATAAGGTTCGATAGAGCTATGAAAACTGAACAATACTGCATTTAAGTCATTTTAGCCAAAATGGTTTTTACACCCTTTGTTGCGGAAACCATCGATATAGCATATTAATTTTGAAAGTATTTTAGAATAGTATTGAAACCTAGATTGTTATTCATGATTTATAATAATTATTAAAAATATAAGTTCAGGGTAGGTAATACTAATGTTTTCCATACATACATGCCTCTTTCGGTAGGCAGAGATCACGGAATATCAATACTATTGTTTTACCTATACTAAAATTTATAAATTTTTATCAATTAATAAGAATACGAGAACAAAATGTACTAATTACCATGGTTTCATAGTTCATTAATAATTTGGGGTAACAATATGATTTTTCCTTGCTTAAATTTCATTATTTTGTGATTTAACTACTGTGGAGGAAGGTGGCTGAATCACGTCGGGGTCACCAATGTGGAGGAAGGGAGGTGTGGTCTTCCTCCAACCTAAAGGGAGGATCCTCGACCAGTCGAACCACTGACTGGCCGGCCCTAAGGCCCCAGTGGTTGATGTCGAGATGTTGTATATATAGTTAGCGCGCACAGAAACTTTGATAGCGCGATTCAGGAATTGACGTCTTTGTATTGATTCTTGTAGCGGATTATAGATGTCGCTACAGTACTCCCCCCCGAAGACCGGAGGTCGATCGAGTTGTTGAAACAGCTGTGTTGAGTGTTGCTTGCCAGTGCCAGATTGTCCGAGATTCCAGTGAGTCGGAATCGGATGTCGCAGAGTTCGCGGTGAGTCGGAACTGAGTGCGATGATGCTGCATGTTGCTCCAGTGAGTCGGAGTGCTGCAGTGTTCGAAGCTGGCTGCTGCGTCGACCAGGAGAGATGTGCTCTGCTTGCTGACCGGCCGAAGTGCAGTGTGCTGTGCTGAAGGTGGCTGAGGGTGTTGACCAGGCATACGCGCTCGCTGCATGCTAGTGGACAGGATACCCGTTGAAGCCGAGGGTGCTGGCTGGCTGTGACTTGATTGATGCTGATTGATGTTGTAGGAAGGAGTGATGACGTCATGCTTCATGATGTTCAGAAGTAGGGTGTTCTTCTGCGGGGTTACCAATGTGGAGGAAGGTGGCTGAATCACGTCGGGGTCACCAATGTGGAGGAAGGTGGCTGAATCACGTCGGGGTCACCAATGTGGAGGAAGGGAGGTGTGGTCTTCCTCCAACCTAAAGGGAGGATCCTCGACCAGTCGAACCACTGACTGGCCGGCCCTAAGGCCCCAGTGGTTGATGTCGAGATGTTGTATATATAGTTAGCGCGCACAGAAACTTTGATAGCGCGATTCAGGAATTGACGTCTTTGTATTGATTCTTGTAGCGGATTATAGATGTCGCTACACTACTAATGTATGATGTATATTTTCCGCATGCAGCCCTCACTTATCGCGGAGACATTTCATGTAAGTATCTTCACGGTTAACCAATTCATTAGTTAAGTATTAATATTACGATAAAAATTGGTGAAAATTCATTTTTCTACAATTTTCATGCAGCACGCATAGGTATACGGAGAGTAAAAGAAGTGTATCAGAGACGTAAGTTATAATTATATATTTAAAGGCATACACCGCATCTAAGACCCTTGAGTCACGGATGTCCATGGACGGTGGTGATTACTTACCATCAGTTTATCCACCTACTCAGTTGTCCTTTCTGAAATAAAAAAAAAATACAATTATATATTAACTTTGTATTTATATTGATTTCGATATTGTGTATTCATCCAGTTTTAAAAGCTAAAATTTGGTTAATATATTCATTATATCCAAAATATCTATATTGTTCATTTAATTTGCACAAAATAACGAACAGTTCAAATAATGTATGTTTACATTACATACATTTATATTTATAAAGCTACAGTTCGATGGAGATATATCTTCAGCCGGTTGAACAGCTTATTTACTCAAAAAATCCTATTTTTCAGGAGAGCGATTTGAAGTTTTCAAACTTAAAGATTGAAATTAAACTTACCTTCATATTTTTTTAATAAAAAATAATAGGAATAAATCGTAAATTTTGAGTTAATACCCTGTTCATTCAAACGAACGATATAACGAATGTGTTAACCTCGTTTAATAATGCACCGTATGTCCAGGCGCGAAGGCTGGGGATCGCGCGACATGCACGCGCCGTTCGACTCGATGTTCGGCCAGGCCCGCCAGGCGCCGCGCGGTGAGTAGCCCCCGCTGTAGCACCGCTTGCACGACCCGCGCGGGAGACGACGCCGATGTCGCGAGAGCTTCTCTATACACTAGGTCTCGGTAGTGTCGCGACACTGTACAAACAGAGCGCCCAGCGCGAACGGCTCGCGAGGAAGTATCCGTATCGTCAATCTGTCAGTTGTCTTATCAAAGAATATAGAACGCGGATTACATTACTTTGGGGTAAGAGTAGTTCTTACTCGAGCCACCGCGGCGCTGCTAGTATCCGTGTGAACGCACTGTGACGCTGGAGTCATAGCGCACTCTCTCGCACCCAGACACTTCCGTGCTTGGGTTAATGGTGCGTTCTCGCTCGCTCTCACACATTTAGCAATCGGACTCGGGGTGCTTCGGGTCCGATGCCTAAGACGCATTCTTGCGAGAGAGCGTTAACGCGCGTAAGAGCAAGCGAGACAACACGATGGGAGGTGTCAGCGGATTGCTCAGATGTGTGTGTCACACAGATACATTGACGCGCGTTCTACAGTCCTTTTAAACTACTTTTTCTGTGCCAAAAGTTAACATTCCATGTAATTTTCTTTGGTCTTATATAACTGTCAGATTGACGCATACTTTCCGTGAGTCGTTCGCGCTTGCGCCTCATAGCATCATTGGCACACGCTTTTGCTATAACCAGTTTTTCAAAATTTTATATAAAAGTAAAATTGTGTATGATAGTTTTGTTTTTTGAATTATCGGTCATGTAGCCATTCAATTTTTCAGTCAAAATTTATCAACAAACGAATTTCGTAATTGATAAATTATTACAATAATTTCGTTTGATTTCAGGATTTTTATAGTTGATTTTGTTTGTTTTTTCAGTTTATTGCTTATTCGGAAATATGCCTAAAATATAAATTTTAATTTCTGGTTCTATACAATTATTCAAATATCGAAAAAGTTATTTTGTCATCATTATTATAAATGATGTAAGCGCACTGCAAGCACCTAAGTGGCACGGCTAGTGGCTACCACTCACAAAACACTAGCTTTTACTTAATCAATTAACGACCGACATTTCATTTTCATTCATATAACTTAAAAAAAACGAGACCGAGAATATCTCCGATATTAGTGGCGTTTTCCACGTTTAGTTTTTCTATTAACGTCTATTATTCGTAAAACGGAGCATAGACAAAGCGCTTTTAGACTTGTCATGCTCCGTTGTATGATCAGTGTTGTTTACCTAAAATATTAACATTTTGATTTTAATAATTTTTTGCACTGTAGTGTTTTCATGTATTCAATCAGCATTATTTGTGCAGGTATTGATTTTTCTCCTACCAGCTAACAATAGCAGGAAAATGTTGCATTGCTCTAGATTTTCGTGAATTAAAATATTTTTGTAGTTGTATATTGCATGAAGTGCATAAGGCATTTCATAGGTCACTGGACCTGTGAGACGAGACATTACGGTAGTGGGTCATTATTATGAGTAAATTCTATTGACTGACAGCGAGGAAAGACTAGACTGTCCAAAATCATGTATTATTTGTTCACGCCATGTAAACGTGTAGATAGTGGATGTGGTAGCACTCGATGTTTCGACTTGAGATCGCAAAGGGCGGGGGGCACGTAGTAGTCTGGCGGGAGCTCGCCTGCGTGGAGGGCGGAGGGGGGCGGGGGTGCGGGGCTCGGGGCAGGCGGGGCGGGAGGCCGCCAGCAGGACGCGGTAGTGAGGTTGTGTTGGTGTGGTTGCAGTTGGGTTGCGCGTTACACTGCATGCTCCGACCAAATCTACACTCCACAGCGGCACCAGCGCCAACCACAAACCCGCCACAAACGACACACAAGAATAGGTACTAAATTATGTTTATTTTAATCATTTATGTTTTTTGTGTTGCGCATCGCGCGCTGCGGCTGTTCACCGAAGATAGCATTTTGACGTTTGAAAACCGCTGTTGTCGCCATAATAATTTAGAATGCATTTTTATATCGAAATTGAATAGCAACATTTTAATGCATTATTTTTGTTTTTGGTTTGCGATCGCTTTCAGTTTGACCTAACCACCTACTGGTTTTTAATTTAATCAAAATTTACATTAACTCCTAACACAAATCTATGTTACAAATATTCGAACATCGATAACATGCCGCCTTTTAAAACGTTTAATATTTATGTATCTTGAAATATATTTAGGAATTCATCAGAGTAAAAGCACTGTAAATATACATACAGTCCCCGCGAGCGTTCTGCATGATCGAAATCGTGTGTTTTCCTGTCCAATTTCAGGTAATAGTAGGAAAAGTAAACAGCGGGCAGGCGAGGGCAAGGAGGAGAGGGACGGTAGCGGTCTTGACCTGTCGGATCTGGACTTGAGTTCGATACAGTTCTCTGAGCGGGAAATGCGCGCGCTGTCGGGGCTCACCCCGGCGCTGTCGCGGCGGCTGCAGCAGCAGCTGCTGGCGCACCTGCCCCCGCACGCCGCCAGCACGCTGCGCCGCACGCTCTCGCTGTCCGCCCCGGCGCCGGCCGCCCGCACCTGCCTCCGCACACATTCCGCTAACGATGCTCTCGAAACGGACCACAACACACCACCCACCGAAGAACCGACCTCCAGTAACAGCCCTCAAGAGGATAATATCCCATCAGAAAATAGAGAAGTTCCCCCGGAGCCGACTAAATCCGAAGTCGATAATAATGTACCTCAAGTGTCCGCTTCTCAATTTTGCACTCTACCGCGTCTAAGACGGCGATCTAATGCATCGCGCGAAGTCACGTCTCCGACTTCAATAGATATCGATTTTTCTAATAAAATGGGAGCTTCCTTGAGAGACTCGAGTAGATCGCGATCCGGCGCTCGCAGCACTCCCGATAGACCGTTATTGAGTAAATATTTCTCAGACAGAACGAATTCATTAGATGACACGTATGCATCGGATGGAAGCAGTATTATAACCGACCCTAGCTATATTGCAGCGTATGGTTCGCCTGCTTACGGGAACGCTTCGGGTCAAAGTTTTAGACGACATTCCTTAAGACTGTCAGGTGATCAACCGAAAAAGCGTATTTCTAGGTTCCTTAGATCAGATTTCTTTGAGTCACCTCCTGAGGAGAACCTCTATGCTAAACACAAAAAAGAAAAAGAATTAGAAACTCAAAAAATCCTTAAAGAAATTAGAGAAAAGAGAAATAGAAACTTAGACACTTTTTCTAAAGATTCGTCTGAATCCTATGAAGTACAGCCTAATTTATGTGAAGATATCTCTGTACGCAAGTGTTTGTCGCCCACTGGCATTTTAGTTGGGAAAGATCGAAGTAGATCTACTACACCCTTCTTACCTAGTTTGGATAACATTAAAGAAAATACTATAGATTCTCAACTAGTATTATCGAAAAGAAAAACAAATAAGGAGCTCAATACAACACAATCGACAGAACAGTTTAATGAAAATCTTAGCAATAAAGAAACAAAGGTAGTAAGACCAAAAAGTTATCCTGCAAAAAGCCTAAATACGTGTGGCGATTCAAACAAAGATATGTTAACAGAAAAATATACAAGTAATGTTAGTGAAACTGAAACTAAGCAAGGCCCTTCACGTGAATCAAAGTTATTACGACCTAAAAGTTATCCTAATAGTACGAATACCTCAAATAAGGGCTATCTCAATCGAAATGACAGAAAAGATGAAGGTAAAAGTTGTACGTTGAAAGAAACAAATATTTTGAGTCCAGAAACGAAAAATGATGTAGAAGTTAGTTTTAATATAACGTTACCTAGGAAAGTAAAACTATCATCGGCATCTAATTCAGAAGTGGTTCATCAAAACAAAAACGAACTTTTTGCTAAAGATGATGTTAAGAATTTAGATAGCGCAGCATCAAGCCTTGTGCTAAAAAAATATCAGGTGGTGGACACTACAGAAAAAGAAAAGTCTCCAAAAAGGGAACAAAAAGAGGAAAATGAATATACGGAAAATAAAATTGATTCGCTACAAAAACAAAATAATTCTGTCAAAACTAATATTTCAAGTAATGGTATCAAAAAGGATGATACAGAAAATGATCAAAAAGAGAAAAAAACTGTTAAAAAGAAAGTTATCAAGAAAGTGTCAACAAAGTCAAAGACTGATTTAGGGAGTAATCAAAATACTAATGATTCCAAATCTTCTATTGATAAGAAAAAAGTCACAAAAAAGCTTAAAGAAAAATCTCCCGATAATGGTACTAAATTACCCAGTGTTACGAAAAAAAAATCTGTTTTGCAATCGATAGGTCACAAGCTAGAAAAATTAACATCGTCTAAATCTAATTCTCCTGAAAAAGTAAATCAAAATAATTCTTTAGTAAATGATAATAAAAAAGAAACTTCTAAAATAAGTAGAACTCATAGAGAACATTCAGTACCTGTTGAACCCCCTACTGAATCGAATCTAATTAAAAGAGCCGTTACCGTAACAGATGTTGCGGCGCTCGAAAATCAATCTCAGAATAAAACTACAGTTTCAAAAGTATTAGGTCTATTTAAGAAATTCGAACCAAAAGATAAAACTTTAAAATTAAATACAAATAATGAAAAACAACAAAATGAAACTTTATTAGAAACTAACGACACTGATAAACAAAATAATACAAATGACTTTGAAAATGATCTGGAGAAACCTAGAAGACCGTCTTCTTTATTACTGAATGGAATAAGTCGTAGAAGCAATAATAATAAGGCCAATACCGACGGCGTTTCCACAATGTTATTAGAGAATGATGAAAAACCAGCAAAAAAAGAAAAAGAGTCAAAGAACATTCGTAATACATTAAAATTAGACTTTTCAAAACTTCCAAGAGTAAAAAAAATAGTTCCTACAAATCCTGTGATAGAACCTCAAATTATGAATACATCGGTAGAAAAAGAAAAAAATAAAATAGAAAAGAGAAATGGTGTAACGTCAGATGGAATTGCGAAGTTAGATCTAGGTGATACGATAAGTAGAAGCAGATCTAGGAGTAGATCAGTATATTCAAATTCTGATGTTAAGTCAGAAAATAGCACGGAGATTAAAGATAAAAATCCTCTATCACCTAGCAGTCTGTATCCTACTCGTAGTTATGATTCTACGACACCGGAAAAAGAAGATGTAGTTGACAGAATTCGAAGGAAAAGCTTTTACTCTAGATTTAATGAAAAGAAACAACGAAGAAAAAGTAATTTAGTCGGTCCGGGGGCGACTGAATATGACCCTGTTGCTCGAATATATTCACAATCAACTGAAACAAAATATGACGTTTCACCCACCTCTCCTAGTTCTTATGACTTATCGCCTGGATATTCAGTTGCCTCGGATTTATCCCCTTCGACTGAACGTTATAGATCCCTTCTCGCCGACCTACCAATTAATACAAGAAGTAACTTAAGATACGATGGAATCAATGATAAAGTAGACACGTATAGATCTCTCGACCGAAACGACCTCAGAAAATATTCAGGGACGCGAAGCTATCTTGACTATGAACAACCGCTAACTTATGGTCACAACAGATACTCAAGAACGAAATCACTGTTGGATAGTTCAGATGGCTCTGAAAATCTTAGCCTTAGCCTATTAAGAGAACCACACAAATATAATAGGACAAATTCTCTGTATTCGCCTGGAAATTATGCGACATACCGACCGAAGAGAACTCACCGCAATCCTGCAATAATATTGAAAGAAAGCGAAAAAGAACCGAGTCCAGAGAACATACTTGACAAAATACGACAAAGAAAATATTCGATCAGTGTGACTAGAAAGCCCGACCCCGACAAGGAATCATTGTCAAGGTGTGTATTATAGTAATCAATTTTTTTAACGTAAATAATACTTAATAACTCTCCCGATAAAAAGACTTTCTCTTATGCACGCTTCATGCTTTGTATTAAATTTTATAGCACTAATGCCTTTTGATTAAAAGTTTCTACGTAATAACTATTTTTAAGAACTTGTAGATATTTCTTTTCATGTAGATAGATTTAATATTCATATCCTACAAACACTACTTTCTTAAGCTCGAAAAATCAGTATTATAGTTTTCAATCTCTTGCATATTAATGAGAAAAATAAAAGACAGTAAAATAATGTCTGTAGTTTTCATATTATGGCACATCATTTAATATCACAAAATAATTTAGCAAATTGGACAGTTCTAAAGTTAGACGTGGATTTCTTTCAGACCCGCTGGCTCACCTCAAGGCGAAGGCGACGGTACAGAACGCTCTTCGAAAGGTGACTGAAAGGCGGTACTAAAAACACCACTAGTGTTATTATTTTGATTAACGTAGGCATTTTCACAATCATTTTATTATTTAGTCACTATTGAATCTATTGTAGACTGTAGTCTAATTATTTTAATCGAATCTCCAATGAATTATGTACGCCTGAATTCATTGTTTCCTATTTTTGATCTGAGCGTAAGGACATATTGCCAATGGAGCAATCCGCTTGCATTTGCGTAGTTAGTATGTAGACTAATGCACATTAAATCTCATTAGTGGCAAATTAGGAATAACAATCATGTCGGTAGATATTAACTTCTTCAATCATAAAGCTGTGATGATTTGAGTCCGTTTCGCTTTCTGGAATTGTATTTATGAATATTTGGAACTATTTATATGACGAACTAATCGGGATTTAATAGATTAGAACCAAACGCCAAATATACGTTAGTGTATATTCAATGAAACTTTGTATGTGAATATCGTACGCCAAATAATATTACTATATTTATATTATACATACATACTAATAAAGTGAATTGACGTTTAATAAATTAATTTGCTAATATATTGAGAATTGAGTATTACGTGCCTTTATGTGAATGGATTTGTCCATTATTATGAGATGACACGTTTTTGTGTGTTTGCACAAAAATAATATATTTAACTTATTTCATTAAGTTGCAATAATTGACTTTTATTATGCTCTTTCCTAAGTCAGTTTTAAGTTTAAAATATTTACGATTATCATATAGTATTGTTTGCTAAGTCATATAACAGTTATCGAATAGAATGGTGCTTAGTTGAAAGTGTTTTAAGAAGTAATTGTAATAATTAATAAGTCTTACGTCGTATAGATATTACTGGAATAGTGTTCTTGAATTTTATTATTATAATACCTATTTTGTTGATAGTTCAGAAGTGTTTTGAATGATATTATAATCATATATTGTTGCCATTTTCTGTTTTAGACATTCAGGCCCGTGTTTCAAGACGTCACTAGTTCATCAAGTTTTAAAACTTGTGGAACCTTTTTTTAGCTATTTGACATTTTAATTTTGAATATTTCACTTTTTGGAATACGGGCCTTAAATATCATTTAAGGCCGAGTAAAAGCAATAATAATAATTCATGAATCGACTTAATTTTTTACTCATTATATTTTAAAATTATTTATTTAATCTTTACGTATTGCCTTATTTATTTGTGTGTGGTGATTAGTAATATTTTTCGTTGTCACTGTTGGACGTGGACTGTGTCGAATAATATTGTAATTTCTATCACACGCGTTTTGTATTGAATGTGAATAAATTATATAGTTGAAAATAATTGCTTTTTATTTCGAATTTATCGGCGTATATACTTTGAAATAATACAAAAAACAGTATTGCAAAATATTTTTATTGCGCATAAATAGGTAGTAAAAGGATAGCATGTAAAGTTATCCCTTTAGGAAAGATACAATAGTTAACCTCGACGACAGTGAAGAACGTTTTCTAGACAACTCTGAAAAAAATTAATAATGGACGTTCCTTTTTTTATTACAGAGCATACACATACTACGTCCACGACTTAAATGTATCAGATGCGTTGTCGGCCTTTCAAAAAAATATAAGCTCGTTTTTAAAGCAAACCTTTATCGTCAATATCGATACAAGAACATGATATTCTTTAAAAGTTGAAGTTGTATCATTGCTGATATATAATAAATTAGGTCTTCAGATATTCTTGAAAAAATAGATGTCATTTTTTTTGGGTTTTTAAAACGTTATTATGGAATTTAAGTTTTAGTTTTATACATCAGAATCGCCAGCAATATCATTATAAAACTTAACTGACAAGTATTTATCATTTTTATTCAGGATATTAGGAGATAATGTATTAAAATATGACTGGCTGGTTCATATATGCTCCCCTCTTTATTGAGTGCTGATAACCACATTATGCAACAATTTTCTGTAATTCTGTGAAGTATTTGCTGTCCGCATCAGCGAGTTGTTCCAGGATGTCGTCGACCTTGGTGTCGGGGAAGCGCTGCACCCACGACGAGACCATCCCCTCCGCCGTCGCGGGGTAGCGCTTCAGCTCGACGTCCTCACCTTTAAATATATATACAGTTAAAACCGGATATTACGACATTGAAGGGACCGTATACTACGTTATATCCGATAGTTGTTATAAGCAATATACACAAGTACATAGCCATTTTAATCTATACTAATATTATAAAGAGGAAAGATTTGTATTTTTGAATTTTTGTATTTTTGTATGTTATGAATAAACTCAAAAACTACCGGACCGATTTTAAAAACTCTTTCACCAACATAAAGCTACATTATCAGCGAGTAACATATTGCTTCTTTGTGTATAGTACATCTACAATGCACCCGTGTGAAGCCGGGGCGCGTTGCGTTAAGTTTGCACAAGTCGCGGGCTCGAACTCACTGGTGGGCGTCGCCAAAAAGCATGCTATTCTCCCGCACCGCACCGGGGCAGTCATTATTAAGTGAAATGCACGATAATTCACAGTAAAAGGGGCGTCTAAAAAAATACGAAAAAGCATTTGGAAAATCGAGTTTTATGAAAAAACCACTGCATAAATCAATTACAAATAAAAGTTATTGTATATTGTATTTATACTGTTATATATATAGTTTATATTGTATTCTTCGATAATCGTGCTTTGTTTGTAGCGACTTTGTTTTGAAAATTTGATACTTCTTTTATTACTAATTTAAGCCCAAAGTTGTGTTAAAAAATGGCAATAAAAACGAATCTTTGGTAGCTCGTAACTTTTTAATGGTTTTTTATTTTACCATTCTGTTTCTGCACAGACAAAATTAATAATGAGACAAAACGATATCATGTATAACTTTGCATATACGGTGCTAAATAGTGGAGTAATACCCCCCCGAAATTTCTATGGAAAAAATGTCGACTAGTGTCACCTTAATAAAGCCTCTTCCATAACTTTATGTTCAGATGTCCTCGATCGTTTATTTTTCAAATCTTATATAGATTTGGCCGGGACCTTGCCATTCGGTTGTTATAACCGATTTGTCGTTATAAACGATGTCGTTATAATCGGTTTCGACTGTACAGTTAAAACGGGTTATGACGACATTGTTTAGAACAACATACCAGTTATATCGACCAAAATCAAAGGTCCCGACTGTACTTTGTACCTCAAAACATCACCGGTTGTTACGACTCGGTTTTTACGACCTATGAGTAGTTCGAGGTCGTTTTAACATAATATTTTGACAATAAACTTACATAAGAAAAAAATTGGGAATGGGAAAAGATATTGAAAAAAAAGTGGGGCTTACAACACTAAATCAACACAGCTGCAGCGGTCAAATGACCGCTTTCAAGACTAATAAAAATTGTTTAATTCTAGTTTTAATTTTATACTGAAACATATTTATTTTATATTTTACAATTTTTTTATTAAAGTCAGGTCAGTACCGCAACCTTATTATGATGCCTTTTAGGCGTGTATGCGTCACTATAACGTTACCTTTAGCAAATGTGTTGGGTTGCACAAATATGTTCCTGGGCTGTTTGTGATGTAACACGATGTCCCTCCAGCGGTTCCAGGGCTCTTCCAGGCGGCTGTACTTCTGGAACAGCTGCTCGCCGGCCGCGAAGTCGCCGGTCGCCTTGATCGTTTGAAGTTTCACAAGGAAGTCGCCTATAAATATTTATTTATTAAAATTTCAAGAAAGAAAAAGAGTTTTATTTTATTGCGAGCATGAGGTTTACAAGGTAGATGATACCCCAGCCACAAAACTTCAGTCAGTCGTTCAGCCTACTTTTATTCCGAAATCCACTGATCCGACTGAGACCGAAACGCGCAATGTTTTTTTTTTATGTCAGATATCGATAGACGAGCATGAGGTTCACTTGATGATAGGTGATACCTCAGCCACAGAACATCAGTCAATGATGCGCTGTCGACCTAATTTTGACTTCGAGCATTCGGAAATCCATAGACTGAAACCGAAACGCGCAATATGCACTTCACGGTTTTTCCATCTATGAATGGTGGTTCGTTATCCGGTCGGAATTTCGATATTCCTTCCTGAGCAGCGTGAGCAGCAGGTCCCGCCCACTGCCCGCATGTCTACTGACCGATGATCCGCTTCCCGTCGGTGGGGATGCGGTCCCTGAGCAGCGTGAGCAGCAGGTCCCGCCCGGGCTCCACCTCGCGCACCGTGAGCAGCCCGCCGCCCTCCAGCTCCAGCAGCCGCATCAGCACGAACCGCGCACGCGCATGCGCCTGTGGGTTGAACGAGACTTTTAAACTAACTAGTTTTGCCCGCAGCTGCTCTTGTGGAATGATTTTAAAAGGGTTAACAATTTATTAATCTCAAAAGAAATTACATTTCACTTCATGAGAATTACATATTATAACTAGGCATTCAGACTTGATTTTTTATGAATGAAACACAACAATTAAGCTAAACTAGACTATGTTTTTGTAAACTAGTATGTTTTTTATAAAATACTATTAGATATAAGAGGGTGGGTGCAAATAATAACGTTTGATATTTGACCAATGGGCAATCGCGCTACTTACACTAAGCCAGGGCCGGATTCAGAATTTATTAATTATGTGTTGTTTTAACTTATATTTAAAAAAAAAAATACCTGTAATCATTGACATATTATTAAATGGATTGTTTTTGTATTGCGTCGACGGCCTTTAAAAAATTGTCTTATTACCTGAAGCCAAGTATCGGTAGAAGGCTGGAACATCTCGGTGGCCTTGGCGGCGCCGTTCCACAGCAGGCTGAGCCAGTTCACATACGTCACGTCTTCCGCCTCCTTGCCTTCATAGCCGAAGATTCTTAAACCAAACAATTCTACATATGAGAGAGAAAGAGAGAGAGAACATTTAGTCACTGTCATACATAAGAATACATAATTATTAATACACAGATTTTAAATTTCTTGTGAGCAACTGACAGTGAAAAGGCAAAGGACAATATATTGTGGTAAATTTTAACAATATTTACCACGTTGGTTTTTTCAACAATAAGAGAATTGGTCCAAAGTGAAAAATTAGGGCGTGACGTGATTAGATAGGTGTGTTTCATCTAAGAACGTGTTGTTTATTATATTATATTATATAAAAAAGGACGGAAAATAAAATGATATATAATAGCGTTATGTCCAAATATTTGTAGATGGCTCCTACGCAATCCAATAAAAATCGGTTGGCAAATGGTACAGTAAGTAACAAATAGTATGGGAGTTTTAAAAGCATAAAAATGTTAAGGCCGGTGGATGATGTCAACGTCATCTGGAAGTCCTCTGGTGTTGCGAATGTACATGGGCGGCGGCGTTCACCTTCCAACATCTTATATAAAAAATAAATATATTCTAAGCATTCACATACACTGTCTATATTGACCTAACCGAACCCCATAGAGAGATAACAACCAACACACACCACAGCCATGTTGTTATCCGTATGCAAAAATTGTTATGGTATTCATCCGTAAGTTAGTTGAGTACTAACTAAGCAAAAGCAGCTCCATGCACCTTCTTCGAATATCCGTTATCGATATGGTGCTTATAACAGCAACTAATGTTATGTCATCAATAACTTTTATATTAGAACATTTGCAAAATAAATAATTACACCTAACAGAGACCTTTTAATCTAAACAACTAAAATCATTAATACAAAAAATATTACTTAGATGATTATCGCGGTGCAATATAGTCGAGTCACATTCAGTTTATTTATATCCTTGTAATTTGTCCGAGCGAGCGCAGCGCTATCTTCAAAGTGACGGTACACACTTTGAACGCTAGTCACTATTCCTCACGCGATATTAAAATTTATTACATGTATATTTTAAAATAAGTGAATTGTAAACAATTGAGGCCTGCGCAGATCCCATGGGTACAAAAGTACCTGAGGGCCTATCACCAAAACAAAATACGAAGTTTCGGCTGACGGATCGTACATTTTACTATTATGAATCCGATGATCGACACGTCTTTCGCAATAAGACATTATGTCTTTCGTTTGACATTACTATGATTGTAAGAATAATCGTAAATAGAAATAAAAATGTTTTCTTAATAAGTTAAAATACGAAGTTGTTTGTTCTTTCGTTTCGATCCGTTCGTTGCGTTCGTTTTTCGTAATAGACCTACTGAATCGTGTAAAAAATGTCCATCGAGTACATGTCACGGACTTAAGGCATACGGTGTGCAGTTTGTTGCCCGGAAATAAATAAAGAATAATAGTAATAATATAATAGATTTTTTTTTCCATTTCTCTTATTAGAACTTTATAGTCGATGTCCTACGTCATCGTATCGACAAGCATACTACGTCACCATCGAGCGCTCAATGCATCATTAGGTGCGTTGTTGCGCCTAGTTACGTCAGTTCTATTTTTTTCGGGGAGTCCCCCGAACTTTTGTCCAGTCTAGTCTCTCAGTGTCCTCGGTAATGTGGGGGCATTTTGTACAGGGTACTTTTAGTCCTTTGTGTGCGTTATTCGACAATTTATAAGAGATCTATATCGATGGACAAAAAAGTACCCGGGGACAGTACCTCGTCTACGCAGGCCTTTATTTGAAATAAACGTCTTTAAATATAACTCACTTCAATATCTCTGGGTCCAGAGACAAGTAGAGTCCGACGGCTTCAGCGCGACACTCCTCGAAAGCGGAGCCTAATGTCGTGAACTTGCTGTCATACGTCTCGCCTTCACTGTACCATGACTCTATATTCTTGCCTGACAAATATAAAAAGAAACTTCAGTTCATAAACGTATAAACTTAATATAGCTGAAATATGTTTTGTCTCACTCTCTGGAATATAAAAAGACTACAGAGCGAAAGAAACAAAACATATTTTAACTATATCATGCTTATAATACGTTAATGATTAAGGCCGCAAATGTTTAAATGCATAAACACAAACTAAGTTTATTCATGATATTATACATGACTAGCAAAACGTCCCGGCTCCGCACGGGTGCAATGTAGATATACGAGTATTATACAGAAAAATATATAGACTATGTTACTCACTGATAATGTAGCTTTCTATTGGTGAAATAGTTTTTAAAATCGGTCCAGTAGTTTTTGAGTTTATTCGTAACAAACATACAAATCTTTCCTCTTTATAATATTTTATTAGTATAGATAGATGGTGAGGATGACTTAGCAACTTTGGAAAATTGCAATTAAACAGGCACCTTTCAGTAAACCCGCGATCACGCTTCCTATAATAAGCTTGACTCGCATTTTAATTCAGTTTTTTTCATTTAAATGTTTCATACTCAAAAATAGGCAATAAATCTGCATGTCATGTAGCTCTAAATCTTAACTACAATCAATATAGTGGAGATATCACAAGATTAAATAACATTAGAAACTCACCTGTGAGAGGATTCTTCACTTTTTCCTTGTCGAAGTTAAATGTACCATCGGCATTTTGTCTCAAAAGCTTTCCACTTCCATGTCCTAGTAATTCGTGCAGACCAACTTGGACCTATTAATAGATTTTTTCATCATCAATCAGCTGTATATATCACATCTTCGAGATGTTTAAAAAATTAAATGACAAGTCTGAATTTGACTATGTCTATTTTTATTTTTTACAAGCCATTAGTTATGCAAGAAACATGACGTCTCAAAATGATTCAAAACCGTATTTCCTTCCCGGCTATGACTGAAATATCGAAACTTAAACACAATGAAAACCCTGTTAAAATTGTACTTTATCAAATCAAGCTTCTCATCACACCATTCTTGCTTAAGATTGAACATAGATAGTTTAAATTCACGTTTTAAATAAACAGATAATAAAATATATGAAATAATCTGACCTCAAAGGCTGCAACGCGGTACTTTTCGAGCAGTTGCTTGTCTTCGTCAGTGAGGAAGGGTATGACGGACTCTTTGTAGGCGGCCGGGATCACGTTGCCTAGCGATACGTTCTTGAAACCTTCGTTCTGACGGATCTCGTCATCTATGAAAATAATAGAAAATTATTTTTCTCAAACATACATACATATACATATACATCACGCCTCTTTCCCATTGGGGTAGGCAGAGACCACGGAATTCCATATGCTCCGATCCTTACATACCACTTTCGCTTCTTCTATTACTTTCATCAATGCTTTCATATACACACATTCGGTTACGAGTACTTTTAACCTGGCCCTTTTGCAGAACGTCCCCGATCTGATCAAGGTACGTTCGCCTTGGTCGACCACTCCCGACTCTCCCACTCACACCAGTTTCATAAATCTTTTTCGTTTCCCTACTTTCATCCATTCTTTCTACATGCCCAAACCATCTCAACATACCTTTCTCAATTCTCGTCACTATATCGAAAATAAATACAAAAAAAAAACTCGTCTTCTTCTTTTCTCAAACATTAACGAAAATAAATACATAATATTCCAAAGTGAATAAACCAGGAATCACTTTGGACCGACATCGCATCAGTCCCTGCAAAAAATTTAATTGCACATTTTTGATTTAAGCCAAAAACACGCCTGCAAACTTGTACTGTAATTATTTGCTGGAGACTTTCAGAGTTTGTTATATTTTTAAATTTGCTTTTGAACCAATACTCAAATGTTAATACAGATTAGACATTAAATAAAAATCTCAAATTTTGAGTATTAACCTCTAATGCCGGCTGTACACACTCGCCGAGAACGTCTCGACCGTTGAGGCTCTCGACGAGAGCATACCTATTACCTGTACACACTCGTTTATTCATTTGTATTGAAGAATGCAGTAATGGACGTAAAAATTGCTACTGCTGTTTGTCTTTGTGCTGTGAGCAAAGAGTTTAATCTCGGTTTAACAGCAATAATTAGGAAAATTATTAAAAACCGTCAATTACGACGACTACGACGACGTCGAAACAATTACGACTACGACATAATATAATACCATGGAGCAAAATCTGGCAAACTTACAGTTAGGAATGTTAATGCCGGCTGGAATTCCACTTCCCGAAAAGGTCAGAACATCCAGGCTGGTAAAGTCAGGTCTCAGAAATGAGTCTTTCTCAAGATCCTCGCCCCAGGGCAGAAGCTTGATGAACCTTTCAGCCCCATCGACTAGGTCCCCAAACTTCTTGGACATCTCCTTGTTAACCATCGACACGAAGCCTTCGAACTCACCGCGCTGTCCGCTCGGATCGCGGTAAGTTTCAATGAAACCTTGGTAGCTATAAAATTAATGTTTTTCGATGAGATGTGAATATTATTTACAACGTGCCGATGTTAAAACATCTATAGGGTCCTATGTTTTCATGTTATGGAGTTAATTATTTATACTAATATAATTAAGAGGAAAGAATTGTTTGTTTGTTACGATTTAAATCTGGACCAATTTTAAAAATTCTTTCAACATGACATTCCAAATAACATAGGCTATATTATAATAAGGGATCCCTACTAAAACTTGAATAATGTAACCCAAGGTGTAAAAAAAGATTGTAGGGAGTTATCTCCGGATCTACTGCACCAATTTTAAAAATTCTTTCAACATGACATTCCGAGTAACATAGGCTATATTATAATTAGGGATCCCTACTAAAACTTGAATAATGTAACCCAAGGTGTAAAAAAAGGTTGTAGGGATCTACTGCACCAATTTTAAAAATTCTTTCACCAATAGAAAGCTACATTATCAGCGAGTAACATAGGCTATATTTTTATGTACATCGACAATCGACATTACACCCGTGGGAAGCCGATATAATACTCGTGTTACTACATAATATCAAGAAATATATATTTTTTGATTATTAAAAAGCAGGTAATTCAATTAATCAAACAGAGTTACTACTTAGTTAAAACTGTACCTAAATGGCTGTATTTAAGTGAATACTATTTTACTTTATAGTAAATCAAGTTGTATATAAAATGACTACGAAATATCGCTAGAGAAATCTTAGACATTTCTATGTTACTAATAGAAAATCAAACTGAAGTGAGAGGTGGTCTTCTAGCATTATTTATAACTTACGTTTCAATAATTGGTCCTTTATCCTTAATCCAATATCTGCTACCTTCTTTATGTTCATTCAAATCACCTTCAGTAAAGCTATTGATATAATGTTTCAACATATTTTTTTCATTATCATTGGCCGCATATTCTTTTGCTTTAGATAGATTGTCTGACGCTAATTTAAGTAGTGGAGAATAGTCACCACGAGTCACTTGGAAGTAGGCATTTTTGTATTTTTCCTTATCCATGGTTAAGCCAGTTTTTGGTGAGGATTCCACACTGGCCAGATGTATAGTGTATAGTGGTACTAAAAGAGTAATATGCACAATCATTAATGTGGTTATTTATATTAATTAAAATCAAAGAGCTACCCCAGATAGACTTACATCCATCATCTGCTATAGTTTTGAATGTACGGCAAATGTAAGCTTCAAATCGTTTGGTTTTCATCCAATCATTAACCAAATTTGAATCTTCTTCTGTGCAATTACTAGAGAAATATGTTGTTACTCCCTAAAAATGATGAAAATATGAGACTGCATAAAAAATAAATACCTAACTTAGTTGATGCATTAATAACACTACATTTACTGTATGTAGTTAAGTGATTTAAGTAGAAATAAAATAAGTTTTACGAGTACCTTATCAGCTAAGCCCAGACTAGTCAGCCTTGGAGCAATACTATAAATAGCAGCTTGTGTATTTTGCCATAATTTTGTTAAATGAGTGCTATCATTTTCATAAGCCTTGGATGCTTTAATTATCAATTCAAAGGACTCCTTGGATAAGTTTGGAATGAATTTTGTATCTCCAAAACCTTTATAGTTACCACTGTTGGCAAATACCCCTCCAGCATACACTAGAAATCCCTAAAAACATGTTTATTCATTATTTCCAGGATCTTACATATTTAAAAAAATAAAAAGAGTAGGTATTTAATTAATGTATGAACTTTTACTTTAATTTTTACAGTGTTTATCAATTGTAGACAAACCATTGGATGGACAGACCACAAATAGACCACATTTAATATCATACAGGATGTAGATATATTATCTATTATTTAATTTTAGATGCTAGTTAAATGCTCTATTATATGAATATTTTTTTTGTTATAATTTTAATATTCAGATATAATGAGTTAATTTTGAAGGTTGATGGAAAACAGATAACATGCTTGTGAATAGACTTACTTGAAAATCATCTTCAGTGACACCCGCTTTAAGAGCAGACTGTTTAAGATTATCTAAAGGCTCTTCTACAAAGACTCTATGCAACAATGAGAATATCTTTGGAGCTTCAGGGCTGGTCTGCATGAGCACTATAAGCCCTCCATTCCACGCAGACTGTGAATAAGTAATAAAACAATTTGAATACACTGTTATGAAAACGTAATCAATAAAGAATGTTATATCTAATATTACCTGACTTAAATAATGTGCATAGAGTTTTTCTTGTTTAGTTAAATTGTTAAAAGCCTGTGAGCTGTCCAATTCAACAAATCTTTGATTGTTAGGAAGTAAAAAAACTGATTTATCCATTGCTGTAAGACAAGATTATATTTTAATCTCAACAATAAAAGTCAAATATATTATTAAAATAATTCAGTATGTTCCAGCGTATTATATCATATAATCTCAATAACTTTGAATATATAATTGTTTTTAAAACTATTTTTCTTAACATTACAATGGTTAACAAACGGAAATGAAACTAGTAGAATATGTATTAAATTTAGGACGCCTGGCGCCTCAAACAATTGCTATTAAGTATGGTACTGACCATTAATCAATTTAACTGGTTGATTTGTGTTTAGCTGTGGGGCTTTTGACGAATAACGATTGTATTTACTAATAAATGAATCAGCATTAACACGCCGGCACCTACAAAGGTTACCGATAGAACGGAACATTTTGCTGGTATTAAAATTTATTTTTACTTACTACGTTTATTCAATCAACTAAGTTGTTTGAAGACTCAAATAGAGATTACGTATTCGTATTTACTTTAAAATGAAATTAGACTGTGTTCTAACAAAATAAACACCTTCAAAATTCAGATGCAAAAGTGACAGTGATTTTACAAATTCTAATTTGAAAAAGAAATATCAATTATCAAATGTGTAGTGTCAACTGCCAAGTCATTGTAATTAATTGTCATTTTTAAAGTCAAACGATTGACAGTTATACTTTTTTTTTCACCCGTCTTTCATGAAAATGTCATTGAAGATGATTTTTTCTTGAAACTAATGGGAAGGCTTAGGTATTATAACTAAGAATATTAAATGAGACTTTTGTTACAATCCAAGTTAGAATGTTTGTATGTATATGTATCTAATATTATGTATTATTTTCCCCACAGCGAAATAGAGGCAATGTAAATTATGTTTTTGTATTCTGTGCAATTTAATCTGCCATATTATGTCATTTATACTGTCTGTGATCTGTCATATGTTTCGAACATTTTTATACTGTGGAGTGAAGTAAACACTCAACATGGATGGTTTCCGTAAAAATTTACACATATTTTTTAGTTCTAATAAGTTGTTAAGTATGAATAAGTAGAGATTTAGCTGTGAATTATTTCTCGTGAAGATGTCTTCAGAGAGGTAATGTATTTAAATACGTTTTATTTAAATAAAATATTGATAACTTTCAAACAAATCGGTCTAAAGTTGCAAAATCAATAAAGTATACGCGGAAATCGTTAATGTCACGCCCAGAATTCTTCGTTGGTGTTCAGTAGGGGTGCAGTTTTTTATTTAAATTACATGTTATGTTTTATTCTAGGGTGGAATGGGTGGAGATTATAGAGCCGAAGACAAAGGAGCATATGTATGCTAACCTAACTACAGGAGAATGTGTATGGGACCCACCTGAAGTGAGTTATGACCTGATATTAAGCGTTAACGTTAAGAATATATAACCATTTTTTATTGTTTATTATTATGTAGGCTTTTGTAGTGATAATTTTTTTATTTATTATTAATTATGACAGTTCAATCACAACAATAAATCACAACAATTAATAACATACCAATTTACTGTCTCATTTCAAAGGTTTTTTTTTCATGTGAAATTAGGCATTAATATGTTAGTGAAGAAATTTCATTAAAAGCAATATTTTTCAGGGTGTAAAGGTGAAGCGCACAGATTCATCCCAGTGGTGGGAATTATTTGATATCAATACTCATAGATTTTATTATTACAATGCATCAACTCAGGTGAGTTTTAATGACTTCCATATTAGTTTATATTAATTAAATTTTCTTTGAATATTGTGATTAATATAATATCTTTTCAGACTACTGTATGGCATAGGCCAACAGATTGTGACATAATACCATTGGCGAAGTTACAAACATTAAAACAAAATACTGATCCACATAAAAGAAGAGAAACATCTACACAGACTAATTCAGCTGTTCCACAGGTAAATACTTAATTTAATTGTATAAGGATTTGGATTTAATGGAAATTGTTGATAACTATAAAATTGATAGTCCTTTGTATAGAATCCAGAATAAAATATAATATAATATTATTAATGTATTTTCTCCATTCATTTGTAGAAAAAATATTACTTAATCTAAGTGGAGTGATTTAAATAAGCTTTAAAATATAATTTATAGATAAATTGTATCTCAGATTAAATAAACAATAAATTATACTTGTTGATTCCCTTATAAAATGTGAATTCACATATGTATGTTCTTCAAAAATCAAGTAGGTATAAAACTTATAGCAATCACATTGTAATAAATCCCATAATTCTTTAGTCTTTATTCACGGCATTAAGTGGTGTACAATTTACACTGCCTTTTCATGGAGAGCATCTCAACCTAACCTGTTAACCTCTTTTTGTAAAGTGATTTTTTAGATTATTACACTTTGATAACTTGGCACAGAGCCAGACATTGTTACAAGTTTTATTCAGATTTATAGAGCATGAGTAAATGCCGTACAAGGTTTAAGTACCCTGCATTGTGTGCAAATGTAATTTGTGAATGGTTATTGTATATAAAAATAATCAAAGATGTTTATTAATATATTATGCTATAATCATGTTTATTTCATTAGCTTTAGGACTCATATATGAAAAGTAATATCTATTATTTAAGATAACACAAGAATTAACAGTGGTGTCTATTTGTAAAAAGTAATCTAATTTTGTATCGTTTATGAGTACTTTTATCAACAATACTATTAATAATTTAAAATTTTTCTTTGGGTTTATTTATAGGTACCATCAACACTGGATCCACTAAACAGTAATGGCAATAGCACTGCAAGTGTCAGTAAGTTGTCACCAAGTAATACCAAAAGTGTAACAATCACACAAACAAGTCCAGTGCGAACTAGAAGATCTCATTATCATCATAGGTAAGCTATATTCTCAGCAAATAAGCATGTTCTTGCCATAAGCGCACAGTGATTTTTATGGAGGCGAGTGATTCGGTTAGTTTACTTTGAATGCTACCTGAAGCTCATAATCTTAAGCACATAATCCACGAAATAGTTTATCAAACTAATCTTGTAAAATACTATATCGCATGCTATTCGAAAAGTTAAACAAAAGAATAAAAATATAAATTGTTACATTTTTAAATTGCAAGTTGCAAACCTGTTCTTCAGATATCGAGTTACAACAGTTCAAGTTCACTGAAAATATAAACACCACATGGTGTCTGCAACAAAACTGTTTGATAACATAAACACAGACATCACTTTGATTTTATACATACATTATTTATTTTAAACCAATATGACATATATAATAACAATAAGAAAAAACTGTATGAGAATGTTTGTATTAAAATTGTATAATTAATCTACAGAGATTTTTATGTAACGCTGTCTTAGGTACAATATAAACTTTTTTAATTTTTAATCTAAAATATATTGTTCAGGAAATCATGGATTCCATAGTTTCATAATGATACCTTTCAACTTCTTTAACCAAATATGAAGTTTACTAGGCAGTCAGGAATATTCCTGTTTTTTAGGATCACTTCGTTGTCCATCTGTCTGTCTGTCTAGACCCCTTTTTCTCAGGAATGCTTAAAGGTATCAATTAATATTGCTCAGGTCTGCAATCCCTTCCAGTAGTGAAAAAATAAAAGTTCTAAGTCGACGCAATCAAAAGATACGGCCTTTTATGCTCCGTTTGCCGCATATTTTGACACTCGCGAGGGAATAAAAATCTACAGGGTACTTCCCGTTGACCTAGAATCATGAAAATTGGCAAGAAACAATGACATGTAGCACAAGTAAATGAAAATATCCGAAAACCGTAAATTTGTAGTTTTTTTTTAAAAATCTTTACTTAACTAAATGTTTATATGGAACCCTCGGTGCGTGACTTCCTTTGTGGATAATTTTACTATGATGATTGCCTTAAAATAACAGTAACAGTAAGTTTTTGCATTGCTAAAGCTATCATTTATGATGATTTGATTAAAATAGGAACAGCGGTGAGAGCCGTAGAGGGAGATTGAGTGAAGATGGAACAACAGCTCTTTGTCGTCACACCGACTCTGGTCGATCGTCTGATAGTAGTATAAGTAGTGCCCAACAGCGACGGAAACAGGTAAATAACGATAGTTGAATTAGTTGATATATTAATAATAATTACTGCTCATATCCTATTGGAGATAGAAAAAACTCTCTACTCTGGCGAGCCATAGAAACTAGTATACACGTACAGACAAAAATATCTATGAAACAGGCACAGAAATGTTTTTTTTCTTCTCATACAGAATTATTGTCTTCCTTATCTTTAAAATAATTATTCTTCAAATTATTCGTTTAAAGTTCGTAAATATGATTCAAAATTTAAGTTATTTTCTTTGAGTCTTGGATATTACATAAAAATTCAAATCCTTTGTTTGCATTACATCCAACGTTTGTAAGTGCCAAAACATTGTCTACAAATGATTCAGTGACAAAGGAATATTAATTATTCAATTCAATTGATAATGTTTTAGGAACTAAGTGCAGCAGCTTGCAACCCTCCCATTTGTACGCCACAATTGAAGAAGAGGAGTAGCGTTCAACCCCCGCCTACTCACGGCGAAAACGAGAAATGGTCACCACATTCAGGTACATTTTCTTGCTAAATCGTAGTTAATATTGCGGGGTAAGAGTCAAATGGTCGTATCTACATTTTCTCTATTTTACAAGGGAGTTAAAACACTGTGACAATCTGGCGCTTAAAAAAATATATCGGTATATAAGCATATTATTAGAATTGAAATATTAAAAAGTTAATTATTTAAACTATTTATGCTTCTTATACTGCAATATGGAATTAACTTAAGAAACGTTTTTAAGTATATATATATTTTTATGTTTTTTTTCCAAAACCAACCTTATTGAATTATATTTTTGCAGGATTAAATCGAAGCGGAAGTTTCATTTCGCCACGGAAAGACGCGTCCGATGATTCGATGCACGAAAAGTATTTCAAATCTGTCGAAAGCACACCTTTAACGAGACGTAAGGTGAATATAAGTTATAATATAATAAATAAAATAATAGTTGTAATGTTCGAAAGCGTAAGTCTATAAAAGCTGGTTTGTATTAATTAAAATAAATATATATCTATATATGTATATAAAATACGTATAAAAATCGCGTATAAAAAATATATATATTAAATTTTTATAGCAAACAGAAATCAGCCTAAAGAAATAACGGAAAATAATATTCAAAATATTTCCCGACATTTATGAAGCCCTTTGGACCAGGCAGGGACTGAAGCCGGTTAATGTTTATTTTTGGAAAATAAAACGTGTCTGACTGAAATATCATGATATTACTTTTAAGAAGTTGTCCACATTAAACTTACTACACTATTTTTTTCGGTATATATGATTAAAAACGAAAGAATATTAACAAAAACCTTTATTTTTTCGGTTAAACTCCCATAGTAAATTAACCGGTATTCAGTCCCTGCTTTAGACTGCTTTTCATATGTATTAATGGTTGAATTATATTTCCTACGAGTATGTTTACGTTATGATATACGTAAATATAGAATAGAGGATACAATATACAAATCTTATGAGTAAGGCCAGTGAACAGAAACCCGTTTTAGTTAAAGCAGCAGTCGGCGGGAGGATCATCGGGCGAATCCGCTTCTCCACAGAGTCCAAGCAGTCCGCTACAGAAACCACAACCTACGGCGTTCTTGCAGGTATTGTACTACCCTCATTTATATAAAATAAGTGAATTCCCGTGTCCCCTAGTAGGGCATTGTGAAGACCTCTTACTGTGTCTGTTTCAATGATCATTATTTTTACAGGCAAGTACGTCATTAGCCTTCTGAGCCCAACCCGACGTAAACATTTTTTTTTAAATTTTGTTTCCCCGGGATTTGAACCCAGGATTTCCGGTGCTAAACACATCGCGCCACTGAGCCACAGAGGCGGTCATCATTTATAATTGTCTTATTATTAGTCTTTATATTCAGTTTTATTTATTTATTATCTGTTATATGATAATATATTATACTATTACTCCCATCCAGTTTTAATGCATTTCTTGCACCGTTCCCATCTTTCTTTAAGTTATTACTGCAACTCAAAGATAGATAGTGGAAGAGATTGCTACTATAGCAATAAGACCACCTATTGTATCTCTTATTCTTGTTAATGTTTTTTCATATGTAAAACTACAAATAATTAAAAAAAATAATAATAAAAAAAAAATAACAATAATAATAATTAAATAAATAAAAAATAATGTTTACAGACGTCAGCCGCTCGGCCGTCGCTAGTGTCGTCCATATCGCTCGCTACGGAGGCGGGCGGCGCGCGACACATGCTGAGCCTCGAGCGGCCTCACCACCTGTCCAGGCACTCGCGGGAGAGGTACTCGGATAGGTAAGGGTTTTAGGTATACAGTAGGTGCTCGATAATCCGGCACTTAGCTACTCAGGTAACCCGTTCGATAACAGTAATGTAAAATTATTTAGAAGCAATTAATATGTATTTTTTTATTGACGTTCATAAGTGTACATTATGTTACCTAAATGAATGAATGATTTGGAATATGTAACCCATTCGATAATCCGGCATTTTACACAACTGAACGCTGGATTACAGAGCGAGATTCTATGATATGTAGATTTTACGTTGTATTGTATGAAGCTTTTACGCGAATACGAAAAGATTCTATTATAGTCCGCGCGCAAGTGCTAGTCTCCGCCTGAGGTATGTGAGCGGTGAGACGGGGGAGGGCGCGTATTGTCAAGACACGCACGAGATATTTGAGAACAGATAATTCTCCGGATAACTATGTTAGAAACTGTCTTAATTAATGTAACGGGTAAATTGTTATATAATAATATTGTCTTTTATTAACGCGAGTATCACACATTTAAATAAAATACTGTATACCGGATTAAAACGCGATTTATTATTTATATTGTTTAAATTATTTATCCCGACGTTTCGGATGCTTTTCAGCAACCGTGGTCGCGGGAGACTGAAAGATGACAGTTGTCTTATATTTGAAATGTCACAAAGTTGCCATATTTAATTTAATTAAATTAAAAAATAATCTATTAATTTAGGTAACACAATGTACATCTATGTGTCCTCTTGTTTTTTAAATCAAACATACTAAAAAACAAGAGGACACCGTTAGTAAATATTGTCATAATATAGAAAATTACAGTAAATATCAACTCCGTAGGAATAGATGGCGTTAATATGTAAGGATTGTAAAACAAAAACTTGGCGATTAAAAAGAGTGGCGGCGAGTTTCTTGCCAGTTCTTCTCGTCCGCTCTACGCCCTTGATTTGTGAACTGGTAGTAAATGTAAAATTAGAAGCATTTAATATTAGTAATATTAGTAATTTAATATGTATTATTTTTTATTGACGTTCATAGATGTACATTGTGTTACCTAAATTAATAGATTATTTTTTAAATTAATTGAATTAAATATGGCAACTTTGTGACATTTCAAATATAAGACAACTGTCATCTTTCTGTCTCCCCGCGACCACGGTTGCTGTAAAGCATCCGAAACGTCGGGATAAATAATTTAAACAATATAAATAATAAATCGCGTTTTAATCCGGTATACAGTATTTTATTTAATTGTTATATAATGTTTTATATTTACGGGCTAAACGAAAATATATACACAGTTAAAAGTGTTAATTATATTTTATTATCTATGATTTTATTATATTAGATAAACAGTTTTAAAAACAAATAAACATTTCTCAATAAATTAAAATAGTTAATATAATATTAATAGATATAGATAAAAAAAATATGTTATCACTCGGTGTTTTATTGAATATTTGTTCTCCCTCAAACGTAATTGTCTTACCTGTGGCCCTTCAGGCACCTAGACAAGGATCGCTTGGCCGAGTTGGACCGCATCGAGCGTTACCCCGAGAAACAGGCCGTGTACAGCGCGGACAAGCCGTTCCGGCAGACCAGCCTGGACCTGCGGCACAACGCCGGCAGCTGGCACCAGCCGCGGGAGTTCACAAGGTATCAGTCCAATATGTGAGTAAATTTCTAGGTACCTACTGTTTCGCGAGGAGCATGGAATTATAGCGGGTGCATGGAGCCTATGTTACTCGCTGATAACGTAGCTTTCTATTGGTGAAAGAACTTTTAAAATCGGTTCTGTAGTTTTTGAGTTAAATCGTAACAAACTAACAAATAAATCCTTCCTCTTTATAGTATTAGTATAGATAATATCAAGTATTAAATGACTTTTTTTTTGATTCCACATATTATGAACTCGAATAAGCCTATATATGTCTTACAATAGTTGGCTTGTACATAACTTTTTTTTATGTCAGATATCGACAGACGAGCATGAGGTTCATTTGATGGTAGGTGATACCTCAGCCACAGAACATCAGACAATGATGCGCTGTCGACCTAATTTTTACTTAGAGCATTTGCAAATCCATAGACTGAAACCGAAACGCGCAATATGCGCTTCACGGTTTTTCCATCTATGAACGGTGGTTCGTTACCCGGTCTGAATTTAGATATTTTTCCCACCCATGCCCGAATCATCCCCATCAATGCTCGAAGTTTCCAGACGTGGGGAAAACATGCTTACAGAAAATTATAAACATCTCCCGGTGGGATTCGAACCCACGACCCATCGATGCGCAAAGAAATAATATGATAAAATTCGTGTGAAGTATTTTATGGACGGCCCTTTATTTGGTTTTAGAACTATACTATTAAAGGTTTTATTTATTTATTTACACTTTTACATCAAAAACTTAAACTAAAGAATAAATATTAAAAAAAAAAACAGAAATATAGTAGGGCGGCCTTATTGCTCAAAGCAATTTCTTCCAGGCAACCTGGATAGAAAGGAATTGAATCTTGAGATATATGTATGAAGATAGGGGGTATATAAAAGTATTCAACGATTAATAGAATAATTAAGTACACATAATATAATCACAATAAAAATAAATAACTAAATGTACATTTAACAGTAACTATGTTGGAAAAGAGAGATAGTGGTCTGTAATGTTGTTGTTTTGTTATTATAGTTCCTCCGTTTCCAGACGGCAGCAAGCGGAGCCCGAGCGCTACACGCCCAGCAAGACTGCCGCGTCGTCCGGCAAGCACCGCGCGCCGCACGAGCCTCAGCACAACTTCATGAGACTCTCCTCCGCCAATGAGGCAGACAACGTCGCGGCCGGTGAGTTCAACCAGCTTAACACGTTGACTGCCGTGTCACACACGGAACAAGAAAAATAAGTGGAAGTGCGAAGTAGGCGTGTTACGCGTGTCACAATAGGGAATATGCATGCATTTTTTTTATATTTTTTATCGACTTGTTACATCATTTTACCCTAATAAAAAATATAAATACTCTTGGCAATGTCCAAATTATTTTTTAAAATTACTTTGAAAACATCGATAAAATTTGATCTGTTTAAACGCGGCCATATTTCGCGGGCTTTGGATGATATCACATTACACGCTCAGTGACGCGTAGAGTGAGGTAACTATGGTAACCAGTGTTTGACGCCATCTTCGATGTCAATGGACGCCATTGATAAATCGCTGCCGATAAATGACAGAATGTGTAAGGTGACGTCACGTTTTGTTTCGACCAATGGTGATGCGTTTTGCAAACTTGAATTTCTCTCCCTTATTTTACACATTTTAATTAATATTTTTTGCAATTAAACACGAACTAAATAAGAATGTTTAGGCATAATATCTGGGCCATAAGGATTCAAGGGAAAAAATATCAAGTAAATTTAAACAACATGCATATTCCCTATTGAGCTTGCTGTCGCTTAATAGATCACAGTCAGCCAAAATCATCCTTATATCTATCACATACAGCTTAGTTTAGTTATTATATATTAGTTTGTACTTTGTGCGCTAAGCCAAATTACCCGTTATCGCAAAGCACTAAGATATATTATAAATTGTAGGACCAGTGTTATTTAGCTAGTTTATAGTTAAATAAAAAAGCATGGTGGTGCTAAATCCATCATAGTCAGCCAAAATCAACCTTATATCTTTCATATAAAGTTTAGTTTCGTAATTAATAATTATATATTAGTTTATTTTAATATTACAAAACGTCGTATGTACTTTGTGCGCTAAGCCAAATTACCCGTTATCGCAAAGCACTAAGATATATTATAAATTGTAGGACCAGTGTGGTTTAGCTAGTTTTGAGTTAAATAAAAAAAATATTGTAACTGTGTGCAGTGTTAAATACTCCATTCATTAGTGTGAATTTGGCGACAGTCGATCCGGTACAAATTATGACACATCCCACTTCTACTTACTTCTTCTGTTCTGTGGTGTCACCAGTATTCGGATGACAGCAAGAGTTCTCATCGGGCCGTTTCCCCCTTACTTCCGTGGCTTCCAAAGGATTCTTGGAAGCAGTCACGGAAAGATGCATGCTCTGTAAGATGCATGCTCGGAATGATTTCCGAACATGTATCTTACAGCGGCACGGGTGGCCTGACGGGGAGTTCGCTGTAAACACGCGTGACAGTCAACGTGTTAATCAGGCTGTTAAAACTGATTTGGTTTGGTTTGGTCTGGTTTCTGTGCTTAACCTTTATCCCAATCTGCGGTTGTCCAAGTTGAGGTCGTATCCGCGGGGCGCCCTTGTTCTAGTCGCAGGCACACGGAGCCAAAAATGAGCCTTTCAGGGGCATAATAACCTTCCTAAAAGTGTAAGAGATGCGACCTCGCTTTATATATTTTTAAAAAATTGTCATTCCATTTTTTTTAGGTGCGATAGTTTTGTATTTATTTTTTAATATAATATTCTGATTCTTGAATACGGTCCTTAATGTTATCTGTTTTTAGTGAACTACAAACTGAAGTGTGTGAATTTGGAGCCGGCTCTGACGGAGCCGAACGTTCAGAAACATAACCAGAGACTAGAGAAGAGCACAACCAGGGACAGAACTAAATCGAGACGTGAGTCACAATGTCTTTTGTAATCGGGACTGTTTAATTATTATTTAATTCAATCAACGAATATAACCGTCAAATCTTTAACTACATATAGTATGTACAAACTTTAACTTTTAACTTTAACTAAATAATATTTTAATTACTTCAAAGCAAGAGCTTTATAGGACAATTTACAACATTATTGATACTTATATATTTAATTAATATTTATTAACAGCTATTTTCGAAGTTAAAGTCATTATAGTCAGTCAAAAAAAGAACCATTAAAATACATGCATAATTAGCGGAGTGATCGCGTAACAAACATACAAAAAAAACATTCGACCTGAGAATCTCCTCCTTTTTTGAAGTCGATTGAAAATAATAAAATAATATAAGTCACATTCATAAAGTTTCAGATATTTTAACATAATTATAATACCTTAGAATTGTGATACAAGCTGCGCTCGGCTAGTTAATTGGACATTGATAAAATAAACGACAAGATGAACTGACGATCATTGACTGACCAGTTTATTAATATACCATAGATAACACATACATAGATGAACAACAGCTTACATATCATGTCTTCCACAGATACTACTACATGACATATTATTTATTATTTTGATATACAATTAATACCCCCACTATATCAAAATGACATCAAAAAATTATATGGAACATTTACAAAAATACTTTTATTCCACACCCAACAATTTCAAAAATTTATAATGTTTTACAGAATTCAAAGATTTTGTAAGTATGTCGGCAGGCATACAAGCTGTCTCTAGGTATTCAACTTTTACAATATTATTATTAACACATTCTCTACTAAAGTGATACCTAATGCTAATATGTTTTGACCTATTATGAAATACAGGATTATATAATAACTTATGAGCACTTTTATTATCATTAAAGATTACAATACATTGTGAATAACCTGTGATTTCTTCCTGTAAATTTCTTAGATATATAGCCTCTTTACAACATTCAGATATACCTACATACTCTGCTTCTGTGCTAGACAATGCAACACTGTTTTGTTTCTTGCTACACCATGATATTACACCCCTTGAAAGATTAAAGCAATATCCTGTATATGACCTTCTATCCAAAACATCATTACCCCAGTCTGCATCTACATAGCCTGTTATCTCATTATTATCCCTATCACAATATTTAATACAATAATCTTTAGTCACTTTTAAATATCTCAAAATACGCTTTGCATGAGCCCAATGCTCTGTATTATAGCAATTATTAAATTGACTCAAGTATCCCACAGAAAAAACAATATCTGGACGAGTAAGTATAGCTAAGTACATTAGACAACCTATTAATTGCTGATAAGGTAAACTCTTATCACAATTCTTATCTTTGGTTAATTTTAATCCACTTTCCATTGGTGTCTCTACAGTTTTACAATTAACTAAATTAAATTTTAACAATAGCTGATCAATGTAATTACTTTGATTCAAAGTTAAAATTCTATTTTTCTTATCATAACAAACGGTCATGCCAAGACACTGCCTTATTTGGCCTAGGTCTTTAATTTTAAACTGTGAATTTAATATAGCTTTTAACTTATCAGTCTCTTTAGAATCATTCGAAAAAACAAAAAAAATCATCGACATACAATGCAATTATAGTAATTTTCTGATTTTCATGTTTCATGTATAAACAAGGTTCGTATTTAGACTTAGAATATTCATTTTTAGTTAAACAAATATTTACTTTATCATACCACATTCTTGATGATTGTCGCAATCCATAAATAGCTTTCTTTAACTTTAAAACTTTATTAGACTCTGAACAATTAAAACCATCTGGTATTTGCATATAAATATTTTCATTTAGATCACCATTCAAGAATGCAGTAATTACATCTAAATGTGTAATATTAAGTTCAAGTTTTACAGATAAAGCAAACAATAATCTCAGTGTACTATGCCTTACCACTGGTGAAAAAGTTTCTACATAGTCCACTCCAGGTTGTTGGGTAAAACCCTTTGCTACCAACCTTGCACGAAAACGCACTTTATTGTCACATTCAACCTTTTTTTTTAACACCCACTTACACTGCACAATAGTAGAGTCTATTGGAATATCCACTATCTCCCAAGCATCATTCTCTTCAAAGCTTTTTAGCTCCTCCTGCACTGCCTGTAACCACTGATTTCTTTCAGAACCTTCCAGTGCATGCTTAAGTGTGAGATCTGTTCCAACATCTCCATCTTCCTCTGTGTAACAGGCACCACCAAAACCATATCTATTTGGTGCACGGCGTTCTCTCACAGGTCTATCACTATTATTCTGAACATCCAAACAATCCTCATAATCACTTGGTTCATAATCTGAAGATGAATCTATTGACTCTTTTGTCAATGTTGAATCCGTGATATCCCCCACTGAATCCTGTGGTTTCTGGTTTCCTTCTGTAATTCCTTCTGTCACACATTCATTTTCTTTTTCCTCGGATATCATATCTACCATGACAGATTGTTTTTCAATAATGATCACATCCCTGCTAGTAAATATCTGCCTTTTCACTGGATTATATAGTCTGTAACCTTTGACATTGTCAGGAAATCCAAGTAGTATACATTCTTTAGATTTTTTATCCCATTTTGTCCTTTTTTCTTTATTAATATGAACCATAACAGATGATCCAAAGATTCTCAGATTGCTTAAGTTTGGCTTAACACCCATCCATAGCTCATATGGTGTCTTACCATTTAAGACTGATGACACAGTTCGATTATGTAAGTACACAGCTGTATTACAAGCCTCAGCCCAAAACTTTTTGCTTAGCTCAGCATCAAATAACATACATTTGGCTTTCTCAATAATTGTCCTATTCATCCTTTCACACAACCCATTTTGCTGTGGTGTGTATGGGTTAGATCTCTGATGTATAATTCCACATTTCTTTAAATAATCTTCAAAATCTGAATTGCAATATTCCTTCCCGTTATCACTTCTGAGGACTTTCACTTTTCTGTTAGTTTGGTTTTCTGTCATAGCCTTAAATTCTTTAAAGTACTTCAATGCTTCATTCTTATTTTTCAAGAAATAAATAAATGTCATACGGCTATAATCATCTACAAACAGCAGAAAGTAGGATGAACCCCCTAGTGACTTCTCCTCCATAGGTCCACAAAGGTCACTATGAATAACATTCAATACTTTAGTACTTCTAGTACTAGAATGTGCAAAAGGTAATCGACATTGTTTACCTTCACAACAAGTCTTGCAAGATGATTTACTTACATCAATCTTTTCATCAAAGAACATTCCGTCTACAGCATTTTTTGTTTTAATCAGGCAATCACTGTTCACGTGACCCAATCTGCGATGCCAGGTAAGCCCTGATGGAAGCACCGCTGCAGCCAGTCTTTCCTGCAGATTCAGCTTATAAACACCATTAATCATAGATGCAGTAGCCACTAACTCGCCATTTCTACTGTAGATGTGACAACTATCAACTGTAAAATTCACTTTGTTTCCTTTTTGTATCAGTTTGCTAACCGAAATTAGGTTAGTTGTCAAACTTGGAACACAAAACACATCTTCAATGTTTATATCGAATTCCCTGCCCTCGACTGTGGTAACTATCTTCACATCGCCCGCACACGTAATCTGAACTCTTTCCTGATTTGCTACTATAATGTTTTCTTGTTTGACTTCGCGATATCTACTGGTAATCCACTCTGAATTAGCGGTAAGGTGCACACTAGCGCCTGAATCTATATACCAGTCACTTTTACTAAAGCCTCCACTCAAGAAAACAGCCGAAAAAGCATTACTCTGTTTATGCTCTTCACTTTTATTATTTGATTTAAAGTTATTCGGGCACTGCGTCCTATAATGCCCGATTTGTTTACATCGGAAACATTTGACATTGACAGGTTTGTTATTTGGCTTATTATACGATACGCCATCTTTATTTCCACCCATAGTCAGATTTTGTTTCCATTTATTATGCTTTTTAGAAACGACAAAAGCGCCCTCTGCACTTTCACTGGTTCCGCTTCCGGTCTCCATATCAAGAAGCTTGCTTTTAATGGCGTCCGCTGTCACTTCAATGCCCGAATGCTCAATCGCCATTATCATGGGACTGAACTTTTCTGGCAATCCAGCTAGCAGCAACGAACCAATCCACTCGTCATTTATTGCAAACCCTGTTCCATTAAGTTTCTGACCTGTTTCTATTAATTGCGTCACATACGCGGTCATGGAACTGCAATTATCATATCTAATAGATATCATATGACGTAAAAGACTTATCCGTCGTGTAAATCCAGAGTCATCAAATAGTGATTTAAGTTTGTCCCATAGCTCTTTTGTAGAACGGACAGTCTTTATATGGACATATAACGATGAGTCTATCGTAAGTATCAACTTCGCCTTTGTCTTGGCGTCATCTGCAGCTACTATTTCAGTACCACTTTCTGGCTTAATACATTTTATCATTCCTTCGAGTATCAGAAAGTTTTCTGCCGCAAACACCCACTCGTCGTAGTTTTCTCGACCACGTAACTTAGGAACGTTCACAATATAGTTGGCCGCCATTATGAAATATGAAGCACGATGCCGGCAACAACTATATGAAACAATCTTTGTTAGTTTGCAGATATTGATCGAACTAATTATGAAAAGATTTGATTGTCTATCAACCGGTAACTTATTATCACTGTAATATTCACAATTTAGTTTAAACTCGCGAGATTCTGGGCCCATAACCTGATAAAATAAACGACAAGATGAACTGACGATCATTGACTGACCAGTTTATTAATATACCATAGATAACACATACATAGATGAACAACAGCTTACATATCATGTCTTCCACAGATGACATATTATTTATTATTTTGATATACAATTAATAGACATTGTAGCGACTTCTAGAATCTGCTACTAGAATCAATACAAAGACGTCTGATCCTGAATCGCACTACATAAATGTTTCCGAGTGCTGAGTATATATACAACATCTCGATATCAACCACTGAGGCCTTAGGGCCGGCCAGTCAGTGGTTCGACTGGTCGAGGATCCTCCCTTTAGGTTGGAGGAAGAGCACATTTCTTCCTCCACAGACATAAAACAACTAAATGTGACTTGACGGTACCATGAGGACGAATACGTTCCAGATTTAAATTAGAGGTGGGTCGTTGACGGTTTTCGTGTTAATGAAATGAAACTGCTAATTACAAACTGATAACCTGTTAAAAAGCAACTAATTTTATTAGCTGGTTTGCAGTTAGCGACTACGCATTGAATGTTCGTTGAGCTAATCCGCGCGAAGTCCATTGAATTAATAATATAATTGAATTAACGCCCACTCCTAATTTAAAATCCGCGGATAAATCTATATATATATATCTAGATAGATTGTGTGGGTAGTTGCAAGACACAACATTGTTCTGTGTTTATTGTATTTATAAAATTTATTTTCAACTATTTTACAAAGTTTGTGATTATAAACTATGTATTAAGCGTGTACTATACCTACCAGCAATATAGTTCTCCTTTGATTTTCCCATTCTTCTAAGTTCTGTGCATTTCACAATTATAACCTCAAACAATGGACACACTCAGCACAACAGTCACAGAAATCACAGCAAAATTCAACAAACAGATGGATGACTTTCGTAACCAGCTTCAATCTATATCAGCTGCAGCCACCACATCATCTGCTCCATCGTCCAAACTTGCGTCCGAGTTTGAAGCATTCAGAATGTTTGTTTTGGATTCCTTGGAGGCCTTGCAAGCTCAAGTAACTCTTTTATCGAAAATTAGTGATGAGCAAGAAATGCATTCTCGGAGAAAGATGCTACTCTTCCATGGAATTTCTGAGCATGAAGGAGAAGATCCTACTGAGGAAGTCTTAAAGGTAATCTCCAATATTCTTCATTTGCCTGATGTTGGAGAGCAAGCCATTAGTCGTTGCCAGCGACTAGGACGCAAGGTAGCTGACTCCAAGACCCGGCCCATTCTGGTAAAATTCCACGACTCTTATATCAAAGAAAATATATGGCGTTCTAAGACCAGTCTAAAGGGGACTGGTATCACTATTTCCGAGTTCCTGACGAAGGGGCGCCATTCCATCTTTATGCTGGCGAGGAAGCGTTTTGGTGTGTCTAAGTGCTGGACCAAAAATGGGGCCATCTTTGTCCTAAATACTGATGGTACTCGTCTTCGGATTGTCACTCAAAGTGATCTTGATAATATCGCTATGGAGTCTAGTTCTAAATCTGGAAAGCTCCCATCAGCTCCTGTTAATAAGCAGACTGGCTACTCTAACAGGCCAAAGAGGACAGCATCTAAAGCTAGGCACTAATTTCCTAGTAATATTTCCTTTTGAATTTGAGTTTTAAGTAATCATTATAATTTTTCAATCAATTTAATATGTTATAAATCCCAAGACTGACACGCAGGTATATTTTCCTTGTTTTCCATCTCAGTATAACCACATTAGTGTAACTAAAACTCACTCCATTGCTTATTTATATGATTTTCTTTATATCAATGTCTATGTACTCAGTATCTAATTGATCTGTATGATTACAATGTATAATTACAGAATAGTAATGCACAGTTTTAGTTATATCTGTTGTTAATTAAATCTCTTGCAATATTTAAACTCTGTACAATATTTACAATTCAGTTTAGTTTCTTTAATTATTGTGTACTGATAAAACTGATAACAATGCAACTACTTGGTTTTTGTAAGTTGATATCTAACATTTTGTATTAATTAAACTATAATCAATATTGTGATGGACTGGAATAGGTACTAAATATGTCACACATCTTTAAACTTCAGTTTTATATTTATTTACTTTAGAGTCGATTTTCTAATGATGTGGTATTTAGCGACTTGTGTCAGTGACAGATCTCTTCTAGTGTGGTTTCTGAAATAGATTATTGATAATGTTCTTTGGGAAATCTAAACATTCGTTTTTTATAATTTTTTTTTTGAAGGTAACTTGCAATTTACCGAAATAGTTTGCATATTATTAACTTATCAATTATTTTATAATGTTTAGTTATATAATTAGGTACTTAATCTGAGGTTATAATAATGAGTAAGATGTCAACTGTCAATTGTCACTGCCAGGTGTTTGCAATTTGTCTATGTTTTGGTGGCATAGATGCAAGTAGTTTTGTCCTTTGTCTAGTGATGTTTAGTATTGTTACGTTAAAATTTGGTTTACTGAATTATTATTAATATTACTTCAAATAATGTAATTTGAAGAATTTTCACTATTTAAGTGTAGTTTTACTTTGTTTTAATTTTATGTAATACTTTTGCTAAAAATAATGCTCACATCTTTGACAATCTTGACACTTGACATATCTTTCTTTGTGTTGCCACTGTTCCAGACGCTGGCAGGTATAGTCCAAGACGTACTTTGTTTTATTTTGATATATTTTTTATTTTTTAATTATTTTTTTTTTTGTATTTTTAGTTTATCTTATCATTAGTAATTATAATATTATGTCTATCAATAGCGATTCCAGTAATGACGATTTCTTATCTTTTTCTTCCAGTAATGACCTTATAAGCGACGACAGTTATCACAGTATAAATGATCCCCCTTCGTTAAACCATTTTCTCTGTGATTATTTCTCCCTTACACCAAAAAATTTTAATGCAGTCCACATTAATGCCCAAAGTATACCGGCACATTTTCCCGACATGCTAGCATCGTTTGAGGTATCTAATCTTCATGCTATTCTCGTTTCCGAATCTTGGCTTAAACCCTGCCTCCCCTCAACAGCTTATTCCCTTCCTGGCTTCAACCTTGTGCGTAATGACCGTGTGGGACGAGTTGGTGGAGGTGTTGCTATATACTTAAGATCTCATCTCCCTTTTACAATCATTAGTAGTTCACCTCAGCCACCTCACTCTGATACGACAGAACATCTCATTGTTGAAGTCTCCCTTTCACATTCTAAAATTCTGCTTGGTGCATTTTACAGCCCTTCTATCACCACCAATTACTTTTCTGCCTTTCAAGATATCATTGAATGCTTTAGTCCTTCTTATGAACATTTAATTTTTATGGGTGATTTTAATACATGTCTTTTAAAAAGTGATGCTCGGTCTTCCAAACTTAAAGATATAATTGAATCCTCCAATCTTCACATACTTCCTCTTCAACCCACTCATTTCTTCCCTAATTCTAACCCCTCGCTTCTTGATTTAATTATAGTTTCGTCTCCCGATTTTGTTCAAAACCATGGTCAGTATGCAGCCGATGCCTTCTCTTACCACAACATTATTTTTCTCTCCTACAAAGTCCGTCCTCCCAAGCCTAAAGCTAAAATAGTAATGCGTCGTAACTTTAATGGCATTGACGTTGATCGTTTAAACTATGACGCAGCTCATGTTGATTGGTCAGTTATTTACTCCGCTGATTCCATCGATGATAAAGTTAATTTATTCAATTCTCTCCTTTTACAACTTTACGACAAGCATGCTCCCCTTCGACCAGTAAAGCTGAAGCACTTGCCAGCCCCGTGGCTCAGCGATGATCTAAAAAAACTCTTACATGCCAAGAGCAAAGCTAAGGCAAAGTATAAGATGGATAGCTGTGATCGGAATAAGGAGAAGTACAATAAAATTCGGAATCGTTGTAATACATGTTGTAGGGATGCTCAACGACGCCATATTCATGCTTCGGTCGAGAACGGCGACCCGGGAAAGGTGTGGAAGTTTCTAAAATCTCTCGGAATTGGAAAACAACAAAATTCCACATCCATAAATTCACTTGATATTAACGCACTTAATTTATACTTTTCACAATCATCAGTTACATTCGATAGTAGCTCTAAAATTAATACTTTAAATAATCTTTCTTCTGTTCCAATTCGAGATATTCCTCCGTTTCAATTACATCAATTATCCGAGTGTGATGTTAAAAAATACATTTTGTCCATATCATCTAACGCTATAGGCAGTGATTGTGTTAGTCGTGGCATGATCATTCCAATCCTTGACCTTATTGTTCCTATTATTTCCCACATTTTTAATTACTCCATTTCTACTTCCACTTTTCCTTCTTGCTGGAAAAATGCTCACATTATTCCCTTACCTAAGAACAAAACTCCTGCTTCTTTCTCCGAATATCGACCTATTTCCATTCTCCCATTTCTATCTAAAGTTATGGAAAAAGCAGTTCATGCTCAAGTCAGCGTTTTTCTTAATAACAACTGCTCCCTTAATCCCTTCCAATCTGGTTTCCGTCCGGGTCATAGCACGACTACAGCTCTCGTAAAAATCACCGATGACATACGATTGGGTATGGACAATAAACAACTCACTGTTTTGGTACTCTTAGATTTCAGTAATGCGTTTAATACTGTTGATTACGATATTTTGCTGAGTACTCTTCGTATTTTTAACATATCTCCATCGGTAATTGATTGGTTTCGTAGTTACCTGCAGGGACGTAGACAGCGTATACAATTTGATGAGGTTATTTCTTCTTGGTGTGACATCTGTTCGGGAGTCCCTCAGGGTGGCGTTTTATCTCCTCTCCTCTTTTCCATGTTTATTAATAACATTTCTGAATCCCTCACTTCTCTCTACCACATGTATGCCGACGATCTCCAAATTTATACCCAATCAACGCTGGAAGATTTGACGAAGACGATTCATAATATTAATGCTGACCTTTCTCTTATTGCTGATTGGAGTTCGTCTCGTGGCCTTCTCATGAATCCATCAAAGACGCAGGTTATTATCGTTGGAAGTCAGGTGATGGTTTCCAAAATTGATTGGGATAATCTCCCAAGCGTAAATGTTAATGGTGTTCCTATCCCTTACAGCAGCAAAGTGAAAAGCTTAGGTGTAATAATAGATTCCACTTTATCGTGGCACGACCAGATCGGCGTAGTTAGCAAAAAACTTTTTGCGGCGGCTGGCTCTTTAAGACGTCTCTCTAACTTTCTTCCCATTCCCACTAAAGTTACTTTAGCTCAGTCTCTTCTTTTATCCCTTCTAGATTATGCAGACGCTTGTTACTTAAACCTCACCGAGGAACAATTGAATAGACTCGAACGGCTTCAAAATGTTTGCATAAGGTTTATATTCCGCTTGAGAAAATATGACCATGTCTCAGAGTTTCGGAAATCACTCAAGTGGCTTCCTATCCGTTATCGGCGTTATACTCACATCTTACGACTTTTTTATAGTGTGCTGTTTGATCCAAGATCGCCTAGCTACCTAAAGGAACGGTTTGTATATTTGGGTCAAAATCGAGAGGTGCGTAATTCCACAACTTCTTTGGTTTTAATGCCTGCCCATAAAACGAAATTCTTTGATTCCTCTTTTACAGTTGAGGCTATACGTCTTTGGAATTCTCTTCCTCCTGATATCAGAAATGCTCAAAGTATCACTTCCTTTCTCAAATTGGTAAAGGAGCATTATCTTTCCGTGTCCTAATCTAATTTTGGTCATTACAGTCTGTTTTAATTGCTTATGTATTGTGTGTATTATATGATAATATATTTTTATACTATTCTTCCATTCCCTTTCATGTATTTCTTGCACCATCCCCATTTCCTTTAATTTATTTCTGTCACCCAAAGGTAGTCTGGAAGAGATTGCTACTCTAGCAATAAGACCACCTATTGTACCTTTTATTTTTGTATTTTTTTCTTAATTGTATTACTTTTGTGTGCAATAAAGTTTTTAAATAAATAAATAAATAAATATATATATATAAGCAACTTTTTTTTCTTTGTTATCGATAAACTTGAAAACTACTGGACCGATCGGCATGATACCATGACCATTCGACGCGGAATTAATTGTAGAAGGTTTTAGGCTATTCATTTTTTGAATTCCATCAACCCTTTACCATTTTTTTTCAAATTTATGTGGATAGGTCATATTCGTCTATCCTTTACAATTCGCCCAGCGAAGCGGGCGGGCGGGGACGGCTAGTCTATATTATAAAGAGGAAAGATTTGTATTTTTGTATGTTATGAATAAACTCAAAAACTACTGGACCGATTTTGAAAAATTTTTCACCAATAGAAAGCTACATTATCAGCGAGTAATAGGCTGTTTTGTGTATAGTACATCTACATTGCACCCGTGTGAAGCCCGGGCGCGTTGCTAGTATTGTTATAAGATAGAATATTGCAGGTCATAAACGTCCCGTGGAGCCTGAGGATGGTCACGAGGTCGACGAAGACGAGGAGGAGGGCGGCGGCTCCCCCCTCTACTGCAACTGGGACCTGCGGGGCATGCAGCATCTGTTGCCGCTGCAGGACTACATCATACAGCAGGCGAAATTATCCAGTGAGTACACTACTGGTGTTACTTTGAATGCTCGAAGTAAAAAGTAGGCCGACAGCGCATCATTGACTGATATTCTGTGGCTGAGGTATCACCAACCATCAAGTTAACATCATGCTCGTAAGGATAAAAAACGGTTTATCTCGATTTCCCGCAAAAGTACGGAATTTTGTTAAAAATTACCTTTTTATGTCCCAAATAGACTGTAATTTATTTGATTTGAAATATTTACTTTTTCACCTTATTTTGAATTAATATCGAAAAAGCACCCTAATTTTCAATCGAAAATTCTCGCGTCAAAATATCAGCTTTTTTAAAAAAGTCGTGTGTGTGGGCTTTTTGTTCGTTGATATCTCTACTTGCTGATGGTGTAAAAAATACATTACTATGGTAGATGTAAATTAAACTCAGTTTATGGTAAATTTTAGCCTATCAAAAGGTATTTCATAGAGAAGTGGGGAAGGGGCTAGGAGGGTCTGAGCCTTACTACATACCATTTTCTCATCTACATTGGAATTGATTACTTACTAAATATATCTTGTAGGACAACGAACAACGTACAACACCTTATTATATTATATACAACAACAACACTATAAATATATTAATTGTATGTTGTGACGCCGTACCTTGTATGCAGGTCGCAGCCGGTACACCGGTCATTCGGACTCGGAGAACGAGTCCGGCTCGTCCCATTCTCGTTCCGGGTCCGAATCGCGATCGCTGTCCGGTCACGAGCCGGACAACGAGTCTTCGGACGGCGGCGCGCGGACGCCGGACGACGACGACGGATCCGGCGTGTACCTACCGCACACATACACACCGCGGCCTCTAGATGTCGAGTATATGAACCACGGAGTCTCCTATTATAATACGTTTGTCGGATTCGAACGGGATCGGCAGCCGTCGCCGTCCATACATAGGGTGAGGATCTTGTGGTTATATAAATTGGCTAGGTAAAAAAATAAAATAAAGAGGAAACATTTAAATAAAATACTGTATACCGGATAAAAACGCGATTTATTATTTATATTGTTTAAATTATTTATCCCGACGTTTCTAATTCTCATGCTTCTAATTTTACATTTACTTTTTGCATTTTAATCCGGTATACAGTATTTTATTTAAATGTGTGATACTCGCGTTAATAAAAGACAATATTAAGAGGAAACATGCTATATCTTATCTAATAATTTACTAAAAAGAAAAAATCGATATGTTGGTGCAATAAAATTAATACCCATTAGTGTAGAGGGTAAAAATAATATTTTTTTTTAATAAAAAAAATAGAGATTTTTCTAAAGCCTGGCATTTTAATCCAAATCTTTTTATGTATTAGACATCATCAGTTGGTGGGGGTAGTGCCGGCGGGGGCACCTCCGGAGTCGCGGTCACCGACAGCGCCGAGGGCGGCGCCCTATACAGCCCGGTGCGGTCGCACCCGCCCCGGCCGCACGCGCACCCGCCCCACTTCCCGCACATGCCCCCGCCCGAACAGGACATCGAGATATTCGCTAAGGACAACCTTAACTTCAGCAAGGGAATCTTTAGGAGAAAGGTACTTATAGATTATTTGTTTTTACTAGTGTATTTTTTTTTCAAGATTTAAAAAGTCCTTGTAGTGGGATATTTTGTAAACATATTTTGATGTATATCACGCCTCTTTCCTATTGGGGTAGGCAGAGATCACGGAATTCACATCGACGCGACGCTAGAACGTTTTAAATCCAAAATGGTTCATAGAAAACTTTTTTATTTTTCTATTAAATTGCAGTCGTGGGTAATATATAGAGGCCCACATTTTGATAAACACAGAGTATGAACAACTGAATCCGAATATATATTGATTGGGCTTGAGCTTGGGCCTTTGTTCATGAATTATGACTCAATTTTAGTTTTTACAGGTCATTCCTTTTTGTCATTTTAACGCGTGCGTTACATTTGTCAACCAAACAAAGACTGACGGATGATTGTTACTTATTTGCAGAATTGTTATTCTTTTGGTTACACATTTTCGAGCGCGGACCATAACTCCACTTAATACCATGTCAATGGTTATCCTATGCTCCGTCCAACCATTTATTTTCTTTTTGACAACTCGCAAAATTCGATGATATAACTTTGTGTCAGCGTCAAGCGAAGTTTCTTCCATACAAAACAATCCATTTTGATGGCCATGACGTTTGTTCAAGATTACATTAGCGACAACGTAATTTAAGGGATGTGAATAAGTCAAGTAATGTAAAATCGTACGATTATGGACCACACTAATTGCTTAGTTATCGAACTGTCAAAAAGAAAATAAATGGTTAGACGGAGTATAGTCTATTTTTGTCGTTTTTGTTCCTACTTAGGTCTCTGAGCTAAACATTTTGAGCCATGAAAGTGTATTTCAGGCCTCAGTCCGTGATATGCTCTCGTGGACGTCGTCATCGATAAGCGCGCCAATGGTGGGCGCGGACTGGGACAAGGGGCACAAGAAGGCGGCGATAGACCTCTTCCGTCTCGTGCAGATATACATGGGCGACCGCAAGGCGCGCCCCGGTATGACGCTCAATTCGGTCGCGCAGGATATATTACACGCCACATTTTCTAATGAGAAGTGAGTGAATTATTTTGTTTTGAAAAAAAAAATGTCTATTGTAATAATTTTTGGATATCTATAGTATTTAAATAAAATACTGTATACCGGATTAAAACGCGATTTATTATTTAACATTCAACCGTGGTCGCGGGAGTCTCCCGCGACCACGGTTGCTGAAAAGCATCCGAAACGTCGGGATAAATAATTTAAATAATAAATCGCGTTTTAATCCGGTATACAGTATTTTATTTAAATGTGTGATACTCGCGTTAATTAAAGACAATATTATCTATAGTATTGTTGATTAAAAAAGCTTAGGAAGTTTTGAAGTGATCTGTATAAAAATTAAAAATGGGATGGAAGTTAAGTGTAACTAAGTGTTTCCATAAAAGTGTACCTGTCTCACATTTAAGTAAAATAACTTTTACAGGATTAAAATTTGTTGAAATTATAAAACACCCTAAGTTCAGTAGAGAAGATGGTTTGAAACTTTCCAACATCTGGGAACGATAACTAACTTAAGTAATTAAAAATCTAAAACCCCAAAACCAACCATAATAAAAAATAAGAGGACACTGATAGTCAATATTTATATAATATAGAAAATTACAGCAAGTAACAACTCCATAGGAATAGATGGCATTAATTATTATCATTCATTTGAGTAATAATAAAACTTTATCGTTATTTCATTCACCATTTATAAATTCTTTGATCATATCTACTACATCCATAAAGAAATACATACCAAGTTTTATCAGTAACTTTGCTTTTCCATTATTATCAAACTGTGTTTAAATAATAAATTAGAAGCAGTTTTAAAGAAGCTAAAAGTATGTTTTATTTGAATGTGAACGTTCATCTGCATCTAAGCGTATGATAAATTGCCGTAAAACGTGATTTTCGTTTCGAATGGATTTGTTTACTACTTAAAAACGGACTATAATGTATTCACGTATTTGTTCTGTCGTTATTATTTTTCCCTCCTGACACCTGAGCATTTATTGAAATCACTTGCAAAAACGAATGTACTTTACAAAGCATTAAACTGTTTTGTTGCAAAGGCCGAGACTTTGTCACGTGATCAATACTTTTTGAGCGGGAGAAAACAAACAATCGGAATTGATGCTACATGAAGTGCGGTCGTTGTCGAAATAAGAAGTTCAAAACTATTCGGCCTTTAGAGTGTTTAGCTCTTTGTAAAGTACCCCAGGTGTGGTGGTTATTAGCGAATTGTTTTCGCAGACTCCGCGACGAGTTATACGTGCAGCTGTGTAGGCAGACCACAGAGAATCCGCTAAGGGATTCTCTACTCCGTGGTTGGGAACTGTTGGCCGTGTGTCTGGCATTCGTCCCGCCCTCGCCCGCCTTCCAGCCGGCTCTCACTAACTATGTCAATAGACATAGGGACCCGGCTTTTGCCGACTGCTTTCCGGAGGTAGGTTATTTGATAAACTACTTAAATAGGTAAATCTAATATATAAAATTCTCGTGTCACAGTTTTCGTTGCCATACTCCTCCGAAACGGCTTGACCGATTCTCATGAAATTTTGTGTGCATATTGGGTAGGTCTGAGAATCGGACAACATCTATTTTTCATCCCCCTAAATGTTAAGGGTAATCCACCCCTAAATTTTTTTTTTTTAATTTTTGGACGATTTTTTTTGTTTTTATTTTTTTATAATGTGGTATTAAAAATACAACCCCGGCTTTTTTTGTCAAAAAATCTTGACCCGTGCGAAGCCGGGGCGGGTCGCTAGTATCTTTATAGAATTTAATTGTTATGCTGTAACATATACAATGTTACATAATGAATAATTATATAATATAAAACAAAGTCGTGTTGTGTTAGTTACTCCATTTCCCCTTCAAAACGGTGTTTATTAAATTCTCTTACGACCTTTTTCCACTGAGATATCAAATTTATACCGAAGCTGTAAATTTTGATGGGTGAACCTTACTTTTGTGTCCCGGCCAACGTTGTTTTACCATAAAAGGGGTAGCAGGTTGAAAATTTGGGTTTATGGGTATTTTTTTATGCAAAATCACACATACAAATATCACCTAGCGGTACCAAAAATATACATAGCAGATCTTTGACCGTTTCGTTGGAGTGCGATTACAAACATCGTGACACACGATTTTTTTTTATATATAGACTGTTTATGTATGTAACTAGGTGGGCAAATGGCCGATACACGTGCAAGTGTCGCACTACGCGAGCGTGGCGTGCAAGCGGCTGGAACGAATTGGCTTCGGAGGGAAGAGGCAGCCCAGGAAACCCACTACTGAAGACATTGATCAAGCGCGGGTGAGAAATCTTACTCTCTTTGTAGAACAGTTAACTTATATAAAATCAAAAGCGGGTATATTTGTAACCGACTTCAAAAAAGGAGGAGGTCAATTCGATTGTATATTATTTTTTGTATGTGTTTTACGCGATAACTCCGGCAATTATGGATGGATTTTGTAGATTCTAGCCAAGAAGGACAGTTTAATCCTGCCTTTTGCAACAAACTTTCGAACAGTACGGAGCGACGGCGGTTGGCTGGTACTGACTTCAAAAATAACTGTTAATATTTATTAAATTGATATATAAGTATCAATAATTTTATCCATTGTCCGTTAAGGCTCTTGCTTTGAAGTCATTAAAATATTATTTTTTACTTTAAGTTCGTACATACTGTATGTCGGTATAGCGTCGGTTTTTGGTTTTATTTTAAAAATAATTTTTCAATCTACATTAGGCGGCAGAAACTGTCAGTAATGTTTTAATATTATAATTCGGGCGGTCTATATGTAACAAAAGCAAGGTTGAAAGATAGTTTATGTAACTCAGAAATTACAATTTTAGTTTGACTAAATATTGCCTTTAAAGTTGATTTATAATGCAAAAAGTACTACTTGTCTATAATAATAATTGTAATTTTATCCGACCTAGATACAAATCTTTCGCCAATCCATGTTCGGGAACACGCTTCAAGAGGTGATGATGCTGCAAAAGGAGCGGTTTCCGAACAGACAGCTGCCGTGGGTGCAGGTGGCTCTGTCGCAGCAGGTACTGGCGCTGAACGGCAGAGACACCGAGGGCATATTCAGGGTCTCGGCCGACGTGGACGAAGTTAATGCCCTTAAAGCGAAGATCGATAATTGGGAACTTCCTGATGCTTCTATGTTGACCGGTGAGTTTATAATATGGCGAAGGAAATGTGGCTTCCGGTATGCGCCTTGTATAGGTGTGTCAAGGAAAACTGCATTACTAATTGAAAGATGAATATTGTAATGGATTGTATAAAAATATCTTATTTGTCTATCGTAGTTATATGTTACTATACTACTATATTATGTACCTATGTCCTAGTGAATACCTACTTAATGAAGAAATCGTCCCAAAAAACCCGCGTTTCAATTATCCGTACTTTATATTATAATTAATATAAAATTAGAAGCATTTAATATAATATTGTCTTTTATTAACGCGAGTATCACACATTTAAATAAAATACTGTATACTGGATACAGTCTCCCGCGACCACGGTTGCTGAAAAGCATCCGAAACGTCGGGATAAATAATTTAAATAATAAATCGCGTTTTAATCCGGTATACAGTATTTTATTTAAAAGCATTTAATATGTATTTTTTATTGACGTTCATAAGTGTACATTATGTTACCTAAATTAATAAATGATTTTGAATTTGAATTTATTGTATCTGAACTAGTCTCGGTCCCAATGGGGATGTTGACTATTTTTTGGAATTGCTTTTATTTTATAGATACATCCTTTCTAAACACGAAAAAAAAATCTTATAAAAAAATATTACATATTTAATGCATATTTTAATAAAAAATACGTAAATAAAAATATTTTTCAAAGATTCCCGCTAAAACGCTCAAAACGTCACGTGACGTCACAGACCGATAAACAATCTCGCTCGCGTTCGATCAAAGTTAGATCTTAACAAATCTTTTCACTTCTCACGAATAAATTCGGTCTGTGACGTCACGTGACAGTTTGGAGCGTTTTAGCGGGAATTTTTGAAAAGTATTTTTATTTACGTATTTTTTATTGAGATATGTAATATTTTTTGATAAGATTTTTTTTTCGTGTTTATAAAGGATGTATCTATAAAATAAAAGCAATTCCAAAAAATAGTCAACATCCCTATTGGTTCGGATAATCAAGGTTCTACTGTATCTGTATTCTAAATTATACAGGTGTTGTTACTGAATAAATTGTCTATCAATCAATCTATATCTATCTCAATGTCTTGGTGGCAGACGCCCACGCGCCCGCCAGCCTCCTGAAGCTGTGGTACCGCGAGCTGTACGAGCCGCTGATCCCGGACGCGCTGTACGGCGCTTGCGTCGCCGCGGGGAGCGACTTCGCGACGTGCACGCGGGCGCTGCAGCGGCTGCCGGCGCTGAACAGGCTGGTGAGGGCTCATGTTTTATTTTATGTTAGACTAGCTGATGCCAGCGACTTCGTTCGCGTGGGCTTCATCTTAAGTTGAGCTTTTGAGCAAGGTTCTTTATATGATATATTCATATCCACTATTCCACGAAAACATGTTGTGTGAAATAATCCAACTATTTCATTTTCATATCAAACTGTTATCGACATCTGATAATTCGAAAAAGTTCGACGCACGTCAGTTTGCAATGGAGTTTGTTGATATGCCTTTAAAATAATATTTAAATAACGATTTTTCTTTCAGAACTTTTCTTTCAGACAACCGATTTCGATGAAACAAAGCCTCTATGTTGCCCCGGACTTTGCTTAATATATTTGTGTAATTGCATGCAAATTGGTTTAGTATCATCGCAAATTAGCCCGTACAAACAGACAGATAAAAAACAAAAAAAAAAAAAAATTGGATTTGTTCTATTTATTTTCTTACATCTCCCTGACTCGGTTTTAAGCATTTTTTTTCTATGTACAGATATTCGACCTCTACAATTTTATTATATGTATAGATATCGACAGATGAGCATGAGGTTCACTTGATGGTAGGGGATACCTCAGTACAGACCATCAGTCAATGACGCGCTGTCGACCTACTTTTTATTTTTTTTATATTAGAGGAGGCAAACGGATAGGCGTGTCACCCGATGGTAAGTGTCTACCGCCGCTCATGGACATCCGCAACACCAGAGGTCTTTAGGATGCGTTGCCGGCCTTCGAGCATTCGGATATCTATAGACTGAAACCGAAACGCGTAATGTGCACTTCACGGTTTTTACATCACACACATGCACACTTGTGTCTGCACGTGGCTTCTTTCGTTTACACTTTGGTGTCATTAAAATGTCTTACGAGTACATAGGAAATAAACAACACAAAATCAAAAGTTAGTTTGTTTATCTAACTAGGCTGTTATCAAACCTTCATAAGTTTACTCAATAGTATTTCTTGTCGTCATTTTTCAAAAGTACTATGCTAATATTGTCTTTTATTAACGCGAGTATCACACATTTAAATAAAATACTCTGTCTCCCCGCGACCACGGTTGCTGTAAAGCATCCGAAACGTCGGGATAAATAATTTAAACAATATAAGTAATAAATCGCGTTTTAATCCGGTATACAGTATTTTAAAAGTACTATGCTACGAAATGTACTATGGAAAAAAAATGTTGACTAACTTTTGACTTTGTATTGTTTATTTCCTATGAGAAACATTTTAATGACACTAAAGTGTAAAGAACAAGTGTGCAGGTACGTATAAGATGACTAAAAATTAAATTGTTGTGTTATAAAAATGTCGAATGCGATTGTTCCTGAGAGAATATTTTCACCACCAGACTCAAAAATCACATTTCTTTCAGGTACTTACATATCTAATAAGCTTCCTCCAGCAGTTCACCGCGCCCGAAGTGGTGAGTCAAACTAAAATGGATTCCGCTAATCTAGCCATGGTGTTCGCCCCCAACTGCCTGCGATGCACCTCGCAAGACCCACGAGTTATATTGGAAAATGCGCGCAAAGAAATGACCTTTTTGAAAACGTTAATCACGAACCTCGATACATCTCATGTACACGATCTCCTGTGACCGATGAATCTCAACTATTGTAACAATAACGTTACGAACCGTCTCGATTAGTGTTTGCTTTAAGTCTGTCGAATTTTCTATTTTTTTCCATATAAAACTTTCATTTCTCATACGGTGCAAAGGCAGGATATTCTTGATTGAAATGTGTGCCCACAATATATTAGCTAGTAAGATTTGATTAGGCAACAGCAGCAATATCAAACTTGGTTCAAACTAGAGGTGGGTCGTTGACGGTTTTTGTCGAACGAAATGAAACTGTTAATTACAAACTGATAACCTGTTAAAAAAGCAGCTAACTTTATTAACTTGTTTGCAGTAATATCAATTTTACGTAGCAATTATTAGAGTAACAGTTAATAAATTCAACTGGTTTTGCGTTAAATAAAAAAGCTGCTTCGGATAATGTTAGCGACTACGCGTTGAATGTTCGTTGAGCTAATCTGCGCGTTGTGTTCGAAAATCGTTGAATGAATCAGTTAATATATCTAACGGGTTTTGCGGTAAACGAAAAGCAGCTAATTCGTTAACATTAGATAAGGGGTTTAAGAAAGCTGCTTGTTGAATCAACGCCCACTACTAGTTCAAACCATTTTTTTTGGAAACAAAATTCCAGTTACGTCATTTTTTTTAATGACGGAAGATATTTTTAGCACTATGGCCAAATATTGCTAAAAATAGCCAAGTTTGGTATTGACGAAAACTCAAATGTGTTGCAGGCTATAGTTGTCAATATACATATATAGCCTAATATGAAGTAAAAGTCCCATCAAAACTGGAGTACCTTTATTAAAAAACATGTTATGGAGAGTCTTAGCAAAAACACTGATGTCGTCACCAATTAAAGCAGATTGAAGCTTTTTCGAGAATAGTCACTCATATAAAAGTAAGCTTTAATGCTATCAATTTTTCGGCGTATCACTGTTTTTTTCTAAAACTCTTGTGGTATGGTACAAGTGAAGTTAGATGCGTTGATTTTTTCATCTAGTCTTATATCCTCTTTTATAGATCTACAAAGCCGTTTAAGTTTGTCATATAATTTCCATTGTATGGCAAAAATAATCGTCTCATGGTCAAAGAACGCACCTTCATCATATATCAATATGAATTATAATATAAAATCCAATACTATTTGTATTTTTCTATGCTAAAACAATTTTATTTGGTTGTGTCCAAAGATATTTAATGACATGTGATTTTACGTATTATATACTTGAGCTTTACAAAAGTGTATTATGTGCAATTAATAACACGCAGTTGTTATATAAACTATTGGGAGTTTTTTTATTATTATTATTAGTAACAATTTTTGTTAGGACGTATGGTGAACTTTTTTATAGACTTATAAGTTTAAGTGTAGATGAAATTACACGGTGCATGAATTTTCGTACACAAATTAACCAAACTGCCGGCCTAACATGACAACCGCGACAAAATTTTGTCGACCGTTTTCTCGTGTTTTAATCGATTATCTCTTTATTTCTTCCGGTTCTACCATGACAATTACACTTAAAGCTCGACTTTTAATATCAAAAATAGATGTATTTGTCGATCGAGATATCTTCTTTATCAAAATTGTCGATGTCGAGATATAATATATCGAGATATCTTACACCTTAGTTAGTCTTCTCTCGTCCGCGACATATCTCGTAGCGGTCATGCTAGGCCGGCTGATGTCGAATAAAATATTACAAACAGCAGATTTATGTGAATATGGCACGTTTATTTTAATTTGATTTGAAAGATCTGATATTCGAATAAAATAACCTTTAAAAGATCGGATGACAATTTAGTACAATAATGGATAGGTACTTTAAATTTTTCCAATAAATGTGCCCTTAATGTATTTTGCTTTGAGAAGTGGCATAGAAGTATAACAATTAATTAGTATTGATGAAAGGTCTGTTCCGAAAAAATATCTTATATAATTAGTTTTCACGATTTAGAATAGTATATGCAAATAAAAAATCAAGTGATCTTACTTCTATAGTTATTGTTCCCAAAATAAATGTGTTTGTGCAAAAAAAAATGTATTGGCTGAAAGTGAAATATTTATGAGATTTTGTTTGTTTGTTATTTTTGACATTGACCTAAATTGAAGACATGAGTGGATGAAGGGGCTATGTAACATTTTTTAAACTTTTATGTTTTACGTTGAGTGAAGGTGTTAAGTGTCTCCATAACAATATATTATATACATACATGTATAATTATTTGATTTGTCAAATTTAGTTATTAAATAAACAATCGAGAAAGTTAATAATTGTAAAAAATATGTAACATAGTAACAGTGGTTTTGCCCATTTTCTCGATCATTTACAAATTGTATCATACTCCCTTCATCCACTCTTGTCTTCAATTATTTAAGTGGTCTTGTAAAGTTCGTACTTTTGGTATAACGAAAGATTTACGTTAATTCAATGAATTGTTACTCATCTAGTTTGAATCAATATAAAATAATCAATCTATGAAGTAAATATACATAAATGTGTACAGCGCAATTACATGACAGCGCCTATGCTCGTCACGTTGATGATTGCTAATTCCATCTCAGATGTCAACTACATAACCTGGGTTTTTTGTACCCTATTACTCGTATTTCTTATTAATATCTAAAATAAATTAACAGGTAGATTACCTAGCAGATTGCTAAATGACAATATTACATTAAAATAATTATTTTCCTTCTCCTTCGAATTTATTTCTGCAATTTCAAATTTAAAATAACAAAAAAAAATAATAATAAGAATTAGGCCAACAATTCGCGATGATGTTTACATACAAACATATAAATCTTTCTTTGTTGTATAAGACAATGATATTTATTCATCAAATTAAGATAAGAAAAACATTTGATACTCAAACTCACTCAAAACTATTTTCTAATTGCGCATTGAATATTTCTATGCCACTTATTACTTGCCAGAAGAAAATATCAGTTAGAATAAGAATTTAAAAATATGCATTTACTAATATTTACATAGAGAATAAATGAAGTAACAATGATAATATTTTGTAGACTTGCTTAAAACGATGAAATAAACAAGACTCCTATTGGCACTCGATTCCTATTGGCACTCGATATTTAGCTATATTAGTGATATCACATTAAACCTTGTTGATGAACCGTAATATTTGTATAGAAATGTTTAACAAATTCATATAGAGTTCCTCAGATTAAATAAAAAAGGCAGATGGAGTACAACAAATAGTATGACGCCGCTTATCATTTATGAGTGCGTGACAACAGCTAGCAGCGGCACTCTAGGGACACGTCATTTGATATCAGCAACAAAAACACCCTGTATTTTTGAAATCTTATTTTTTATTAAAGTGGTACATATTTGGATAGATAAATAACAAAATAAACGTTCAAATGTTTTATGTTTGTTTTTATATTTATAAGTTTAAACCATTAAAATTAAAACTTATAGAACTTGGTTAGGTATAGCCACTTAGCCATTACTTTATAATATTAAATAATAATAAATAATTAATAATATAAATATTTTTAATATCTTGTCAATTTATAAAGTTTATTTTAATTTTAATGTAAAATGTGGATCAGCATTGGTCTGAAATAAACGTTCCCTAATCTCTTTGGGTCGATGATCTTAAAAAAGTGACGAGAGAAAAATGGCGGAAATTGGAAGAGGCCTATACCCGAGAGGGGTCATGATGATTAAGAAGAACATGTTATTATTATTATTTTTTCTTTTTTAAATTGTAATTTCGTTCTTTTGTCATGTCTTATAGAGGCTTAATAAATAAATAAATCTCTTTGAGGATTCCAAAACAATGCATGGTGGGAAATTCCTCTTTTATAGATCTACAAAACAGTCCACCATAGCAATATAATATATTCTATCTTTTAGAGATAGCTGTCTATAACCATTAAATCTTCTAAAAAAATTTTCACTGTAATGGTTATAATGCGGTAATTGGAATGCTATTTAGACGGATACAGTATTAATTCTTATCAATTTAAATACATTAGTTAGCTTAAGCATTTCATGCATATTATTTTAATCTTTTACACCATATAATTTAAATGAATATCTTAGGAGTTGTCGCAATTTTTTAACGCCCGCGAAGCGACCCTACGACAGACTAAACATGTACCTCAGCATAATATGCTCTACTATCCGTGCGGAGCCTGGTCGGGTCGCTAGTAAATAACAAAACCAGTCCAAAAATCGATAGTTACCTGTGAAATGATATTCCAACTTCCTTTTTTTGTTTTTGGGAAAAACTTTTACAATGTTTAAAAACAAAAGACGGCATATTTTATCATAAAATGATTAGTTATTGCCGTACGCACCGATGGGTCGTGGGTTCGAATCCCACCGGGAGCACATGCTTATAATTTTCTGTAAGCATGTTTTCCCCACGTCTGGTAACTTCGGGCATTGATCGGGTGGGAGGAATATCTAAATTTCGACCGGGTAACGAACCACCGCTTCAGTCTATGGATTTCCGAATGCTCGAAGTAAAAATTAGGTCGACAGCGCATCATTGACTGATGTTCTGTGGCTGAGGTATCACCTACCATCAAGTGAACCTCATGCTCGCCTGTCGATATCTGACATAAAAAAAAACCTATTATGTATAACCAATACTACGCTTCGTTTAGCACTGCTGTATTTGTATTTGCTTTGGTGGCCTCACTCGCGTGTTCGGTGTGCCTCATCTGCCTTTTTTATTTAATATGAGTAGTGATAATTATAATGAGCGAAACGATTACTTAGGTATTTAGTCTCGTATAACATCAATTTAATTGAACTTAATGCGCTTAATAGGAGCTACTTCCTTAGTACAGAAAATGCGTTTTAAATATTGAAAAACGTCATGTTAGTAAGGATATAGTCAAGTTTTCTATATAAACCTGGTAAATGAAAAACTAATGCTATATAAATTATTATTATTATAATAAAAATATAACATAATAACACACAATATTGTACTGATTTTGTATGCACACAAATTATTATTTGGTTAGTACTAAATTATATGACCAGCTAACGAACCGCCTTGATTTTGTCACAAAATTGAAACGATATTTTAATCATAGTCTTTCGGTTGCATTTAATTTGTATTTTTAATGATAATTATAAATTTGATATCGTATTTTTACTCATGACATTAAACTATGTATGTATTTATTAAAACAATTAATAATTCCATCACACATTCCGCGTTCCTTCGCAGAATAACACATATTTTTATAGGTTTTTATCACCATTAACTGGACGCTGTTAAGCAATACAGACAGTGTCAACCCACATGGTTGCCATTTTGAGAAAGTTGAGTTTGACGTTTTAATTCGGTTTTAGTAAATTTCTTTTAATAAATACCAGAAATAATTGATTTTGTTGTAACTTTTATTATTACACTAATTGTATATCGTTTTTCTTGATAGCAATCAAATTAATAGATTTTATACAATATATTATTTTAAAATATTCTATGTTAGGGTTTTAGTCGATTTAAATGATATATACAGTGGTGTGCATAAGTTTCGGGCCACCCTCTTGTTCATAAATATTCCACAAAAAAATAATGGTGAAACAAATATAAACAACTAATTAAAACACATATTAACATATATTTGAAAACAATGATATGTATACATTGATAGTGCTTATAAAAATTTAATTGTTCAGCATTTATTTATAAATGACTGTGCATAAATATCGGGCCAGATAATATTGAGCCTAAAAAAATTAGAAAACAAAAAGGAAAATTAAGGAAACATGTCTTGATCTCCTCCACCCGACTCAATACTTTGTAGCCATGCCCTTAGCAGCAATAACTGCAGCACACCGACGATGCATAGATTCTTCTATATCTTTTGAAATATGTTCCCCAGCTCATAAGGAATCGATTGGTATCAAAATTTATTTTTTTATAATTTTGTGGGTTGACACTATAATGCTTAACAGCGTCCAACTTATGTTATAATGTTAAATAAACTAATCATAGAATATTGCAATATTGCATTTTGCAATATTTAAATGTCTATGAAGACTTAATTGATAAATCAAAGTCAATGATACTAATATTGTCTTTTATTAACGCGAGTATCACACATTTAAATAAAATACTGTATACCGGATTAAAACGCGATTTATTATTTTTAATTTATCCCGACGTTTCGGATGCTTTACAGCAACGTCGTGAAACGTCGGGATAAATAATTTAAACAATATAAATAATAAATCGCGTTTTAATCCGGTATACAGTATATTATTTAAATCAATGATACTAGTTATTATCATTTGTAGTACACGGTCCAATTCATTATAATTGTATTCTTGTATTAAGTATATGTCCATGTTATAGTTTTATACTTCATGATCGCCTAATTTATAAATCGTAGAAAAGCTAATAAGGAAACAACTTTTTATCTTTTCACAGTTGCCTGAATTGAAATTTGACATTGTTGCTCTCTATTTCTACGGAGTCTTATTGTTGTATGTAGAGATACATTATGGCCTTACTAGGTATCTTCCGTAGTTTTATATTCAGACTTTTCATTGGTTTATATAATTATAAATATGTATATCAAAAAGAGTGTTCAGTATTACAAAGGTTTTGGAGAAATTATTTACGCCAGTAAATATCTATGACCACAGTAGCAATTAGGGTGAGTGAGCTCCTGTTATGAATAAAAATATGTTACTTTATCTGTCAAATTTCAAAAACGTTTACGGTCTCGTAGTATAAGCTTGATATAGTTAAAATATGTTTTTATTCTTTTGTTCTGTAGTCTTTTTATATTCAATAGAGCGGGACAAAACATATCAAGCTTATAATACGTCTATAAGTAAGACCGTTATTATTTAATTCAATTTATAAGATCAACTAGCTTAGGTATGTCACCTGTAGAGGCCTTCGCCTGTCTGTTAATAATGGGGTAGCTTTATCAATGTTACCTTAGCAGTTCACTTATTACGACGTGCCATAAGTAGCGTAAGACGATGGTAGCTTTTAGAGGCTGTAAAATTGTAATTTATGGTACAATAAAGGCAATCGCCACCTCGATCAGCCGGCCTAGCATGTTTTCTCGTGTTTTAATCGATTATCGCTTTATTTCTATCGGGTCTAACATGACAATTACACTTAAAACTCGACTTTTAATATCAAAATAGATATATTTGTCGATCGAGATATCTTTTCTATCAAAATTGTCGATGTCGAGTTATGTCGAGATATCTTACACCTTAGTTTATCTTCTCTCGTCCGCGACATATATCGTGGCGGTCATGCTAGGCCGGCTGTAGTCTGAGTCTTATCCAGTGTTGCTCGCTTACCACGGTATTTTACCGACACGTACCTAGAGATTACAGTTGTTTCGAATTTCTCATAGGATAGTTGCTAGAAATGATGCAATCTTATAAAGATCTGTAACAATAGATTTTGCGAGTTGCTCTTTTAAATTAAATAGAGTTTGCGATTTGTATACGCAACATAAAACATTATTTTATAAACATGCATGTGTTAAGATGTTGACGAGCACCTAATTATGTTGCATATGCAATAATTATATTTTTGGCAGTGAGATTTAATGATAGTTTATATAATGAAATGCTTGTATTTTCACAATATGTAAAGTTGTATAGTGCTTATAAATAATCGTAATAAGTTTCCTTTTTATCCTTTGTATATAATATGCCTAATATTCTATTGTTCAAGATAATATACCTAATGCATATGGACGACGTAGTTCAGTATGTAGGTTATTACTGTAAATGTGAACATTTGGAGAAATAAATATCTAATTGTCCGTTGGATGATTGCAAATACCAATAATTTGTTTCATTTCATTAAGCCCTCGTAAATAGCACTATTAAGGTAAATGTTTAAAGTGGATTGCTACGTTTAATTCAATAAAATATGCGTACCTACTTATGGGTTTTTTTTATTATGATTCAATGTTTGTTAGGCAATAGTCGTGAGTGGTTTTGGAATTATTATAAATCAAGTAACTATAATATGTTGACGAGCATAAAGAAATTGATAAAGACTAAAAAGAAATTTAGGAACATACTCGATGCATATGTTATTATACTTTTTTTAAGAAAGGTACTCGGCGCGTCGTTTTTCTCGATACAGAGGGCATCTCGTAATATCGTTATTGCCAAGTTTAGCTACATTGGATTCATATTCTTTATTTTGTGGCATTTTCTATATTTTTGTTCAATATATAATGTGTTCATTTATGATCTAACATTGTTGCGAGTTTTATATGAAACAAAATTAAGGCAATATGGAGATTTGGTGGAAAATATTACGATAACTGTGTACGTTGTATACACAATGTGGAAGATTTCTTTCGACTTGAGTGGATCTACTGAGCATATGCAGCAGATTATGGCAATTGACATAGCGATCGAGGAATTGGGTGAAAATATAGATTATTCGAAAAGCGCGGCTCTATCTTTACTCATTCCAATATCTCAATTGACTGTCGGTTCCATTCGTATATTAGTGGTTTGGATTTCAATGAGTAACAGTATAAAGTCGGTTCCCTACAGCAAAATTTTTCAAATTATTTTCTCAGATTCCTTGTCATTTACCGTGACTAGTTATTTTTGTACTTATCTTTATACACTGCGCGATAGATATAGAATACTAAACAAAGTGCTTGTGCAATTAGAATCCCGAATGGTTGGGGGTTTCTTTGTTCGTGTAAAACCGGTAAACATTAACGCGACTAGAATGCAAGATAGAAATGTTTGCGAAAAGATAAATGCTTGTGGTAAAATATATAGTATGTTGTACAAGGCCTCGGAGACCGCGAATGACAAATTCGGTTTGGCTCTGCTTCTGACTATGTTTGTATGGCTTATACTTACCGTACTGTATTTATACTATTTCATGGAAGCGACTGCGGCTGGCCTGTTTCACGACGCACAAAGATACGTGAACTTTGTGATATATGTGTCTTGGCAGATAATTTTCGCTGTCGGCATTATGTCATCAGCTATCTATTTCTGTGAAACGATTGTTAAAGAGGTAGGTATATATTTACGTGTATTCCTAGATGCAAGGTGTATCAATATATTTGAAGGTATAATAAACGTGTCATTATTTCTATTTCAGGCCAAATTCACTTCATACCTGGTTCATACAATAATTAGTAACCATTCAGACATTTCCATAAAAGAAGAGGTAATGCAGATATTTTAGATTTCGCGAGACTTAGTTAATCTTTGTTCTTGTTGGTCATAGTTGAGTCTTACAAGGAGACCCACAGGCGTGTAGGCCGGGGATTTCAATGGTTTTTGGTGGACTGGTAGAGGGGCCCAATAACAACCACCAAAATATTAGGGTCAACTGTGCCCTCGTTAAATATATTAAGGTTGTTATACCCTTGGGCCCCACTACCACCAAAACCCATTGAATTCCCCAACCCACACATGGGGGTCTCCTTGTTAGCATTGATTAATGTTTTTCAGGCGGTAAATCTTTCACTTCAAATAATCCATCAAACACCTAAGTTTACAGCGCGAGGGTTATTTCCTGTGGAGTACGTGCTTCTGTTGGAGGTAATAGCTTTAGGCCTAATGTACGTCATGGGTTTGCCCCACAGAACAGAAGAAGTAAGTTTAAATAAAATACTGTATACCGTATTAAAACGCGATTTAATATTTATATTGTTTAAATTATATATTACATTTCAAAAATCAGACAACTGTCATCGTTCTGTCTCCCCGCGACCACGGTTGCTGAAAAGCATCCGAAACGTCGGGATAAATAATTTAAACAATATAAATAATAAATCGCGTTTTAATCCGGTATACAGTATTTTATTTAAATGTGTGATACTCGCGTTAATAAAAGACAATATTAGAAGAAGTAAGTGTTCCGTGGTTTGCCCCCACACACTGGCTATACGGTAGTTATAGGGTCTGTATACTCAAATTGTCCTCAGTGATATTATTGTACTAAATGTTAGATTTTTTTTCATTTGTCTCACATTTAAATGCAATCTGTATGCTATTTACGTAATTTAATGTCAATTTTCCTGTTGTTTCCTTGAGTAGTATACGATTTTTGGCGGTTGTTGTGAGACGGAACAACGGATAAGGAATACTAATTGGCTATGGGCCTATAATAAACAATAAAAATTCTTTGTACTTTTATTATTCAAGGAGGAAGGGCTAGTTACATTGTTATAATTTTAATTTTCAGGGAGCCCGTTCTGTTCTTACGTTTCTTGTGATTTTACTTCAATTTGTGACGGAAAAGCATTAAAATACTACAATACCTATTTGAGATAAATAAAAAATATTTACAGAAAGTGTTCATTATTTATTTTTTAAGTCCATTTTATTTGAATATTTTTCCCCGATATATAAATAATTTATTTTTATTTTAGATATCTCTGTAGATATCCTCATGCTCACCTGTATGAGCATGAGGTTCACGTGTTTTTGTTAGGTGGTACCCCTACTACCCCCTTGTATTGGTGATTTATTACTTCGAGCATTCGGAAATCTATAGACTGAGATCGAAACGCGTAATGTGCATAGTAAAATGTAGTAAAATGAATTCCCGAGTCCCCTAGTGGGGCATGGGGAAGATTCATTTCTGTGTCTGTTTCACTCATCATTTTTCTTTACAGGAAAGTAGGTTAGCCTTCTATGCCCTGCCTGACCGAAACTATTTTTTTTATCTTGTTTCTCCGGGATTCGAACCTAGGACCTCCGGTGCTATACACATCGCGCTCACCACTGAGTCACGGCGGCGGTCAATAATTATAATGTGTGCGGTAATTAAGATATTCCTCCCACTCGTTTAATATCCGAAGTGACTAGACGTGGGGAAGACATGCTGATAGAAAATTATAAACATACTGTCCCGGCGGGATTCGAAGCTACGACCTATCGGAGCGCAAGGTAGGTGTTCGACCAAACGAGCCCGTCAAAGTTTTAACATACGTTATATAATTATGTAGGTAAGGCCTCAAAATACAATATAAATGATAAGCCTCACTAGGGCAATAAAAACATTTATTGCTGGTTTCGCCGGAAAGGTTTTTGGTGCATATCAGTGAAAATTGATGGAATTCATTTCACCCCACCTAACGCATAATATAAAAAAACCTTAGAATGTAGGTTTATACTTTGTAATATTTATATTACGAGTAGCACTAAACAAACTTATATTTATTGTGTATTCATACCTTTTGTATGTATTCTACAAACTTACTTTAAAATCTAAATATTCATTATGTCCATTATAATAACCATTTAGTACTTACATGTATTACTGTCTTTTGTTAACATTTGTGTGTAAATACATTTAAATGAAAGCTTTTAATGGATTAAAGCAGTTTTAAATTTGAAATACTATAAGACAATATTAATACATACCTATAATAATATTTTTCTTCCATAGTAAAAAACGGCAATACATTGCGCCAAACTTGTGCTTGCGTTGAGTTCAAAATTCAAATTTTCTTTTAATTTTTAAATGTCCGGGTTCGATTCCTGATACTTATAACTTTAAAGAAATTATAAATGAAATTTGCAATTATTTTTCAATTAAGATATAAGCCGAAACGGGCCTTGTATTGGTGACTGCCGCTTTGAATTAGATGTCTGACAAAATGTCGCGCAAGTAAGCAATCCGTAACTTTCTGCATGATCTAACTAGATAACTAGTTTCTTAGTACACTGAAGGCTAGATTAACGTTCCATGAACTCTTCGACCCCGTGTATTATACACAAGAATTTAGTGCACGAACCGTAGACGATTACAGGAAAATATCTATATAAAACGGCGCATTTTCATAGCCGCGGCGAGCATGTGCGGTAGTCGTATGGTCATTGAGAAGTTATTGTAATAGATACAAAGATGATCCTTTATTTGTTAGTATTGGTGCCTGTGTTGTGGTTTGTTCTCTTCCAAATAAGAAGGAGACGGATGCATAAGCTGGCGGCTCTCATACCGGGCCCCGATGAAGAGCTTCCGTTTATTGGTGTTGCTCATCATTTTCTTGGAGATACTGAGGGTAAATGTATTTTGAGATATACTAACAATATATATGGACATTTTTTTCGAAAACAATATTGCTGTGATATAGAAAAAATATATTTTTACGTAAAATTTGAAACGGAGAAAAAATACTGGTAGATAAGTCTTTTTTGCTGATTTTCTGAATTACATACAACTCAATTTCGAAAATAATGTTAGATACGTCTTTTTTCCTTATGCCGTTTGAAAAACCGTACGTACAAGAGTACATTGCGCGTTTTGGTTTCAGTCTATGGACTTCCAAATGCTCGAAGTAGAAAAAGTAGGTCGACAGCGCATCATTGACTGTTCTATGGCTGAGGTACCTACCATCAAGTGAACCTCATGCTCGTCTTGAGGAGTATTTATGCTAGATAAAAAAAAATAACTTCTCATATCTTTTACGCCTACGATAAAGATTGTTTTATACGATATACATTTTTGTTATTTCATTTATTTTTATTTGTCTATAACTTCTATTTCAGCTGTTTATCTATGTAGTTTATCCCAAAACGGAATGAGAGACATATCGCATAGTGTTTTTGCACTGCCCAACTTGACAACCTATAGTTTCCATACAATATTTTCAATTCAGAGCTGATTTTGTAATCGTCTCTAAACTAGGGAATTAAATTTGATATTAAACAGATTAAGTATGGGAGACATTAAAAATGGCAAAATAATACTCTCTTTTTCGTCTTTTTTCGTTAATTTTATTTATTAGAAAATCACTGTATTTTATGTGTATTATTAATTATATAATACAAGTACATTTATTAAAAATAAGTGCATTTTAATTCGTAGTTTATTTATTTATAATGCTAATTCTAAATAGATGATATGAATATAAACACCATATACCCATATAAAAACTATGACGAACAAGGCCACCAGGCTGTCCAAATACAGTCATTCTGTATCAATCATCTATTCTCATCTTGAGGTTATAAATGTTCTATACATTTTAAGGAATATGGGTTTTAATAACAATTTAATCAATATTATATACGTGGGTGGCTCCATAAGTCTTGCAATATGAGGTACACAGCAAGTTTGTACATATATATACATTCCAAAAAAATTCACCCCTCTTTATCAATGGGGTAGAGATCACTTGCACGCCACTTTTGCTTCTTCCACTATCATCAATGCTTGCATACACGCCCGTCGGTTTTGGGAACTTTGACCTGTCTTTTAAAGGACCGGACGTCCAAAATTTGATCGAGGTTTGTTCGCCTAGAATCTTTTTTTTTTTTATAGAGGGGAAGTTTCACCAAACCGAGGGCGAGACACTCTTTTTCCCCCCCTCCCCGGCTATGGGCTCTTTTATGTTTTCCGGAAGAGTGTGGGGTTGAGTCACTCGCGACTGTCTGCTAGCCAGACAGTCTGGTGACCCGTTCCACTAAACCCCATCTGGCCCCACTTTCGCCGTGTTGAGGCCTCGGGATAACAAGTGTTCGACCGCGGTCTCAGCGATTTGCCACAGAGTGGCACTACACGTGTCTATATAAACAGACACATTACGAAGAGGGAAGGAGATGGGCGACCTTCTCCTCCGCTCTCCCCTCCTCCTCGCTCTTATAGAGCCCGCTGGAGCGGCGCACTCTCGTCGCCTTTCGGCGATCTCCTTCTGTAACATTACTCGTTCGCAGAAGGAGACCACCGCGTTCCAAGCCTTGGAACTCCTCACCATCTCCCCCATTAGTGCCGGGAGACTCAAGTCGGCACTGACCACCGATGTGAGGTCGTGCCGCTGACTCGACCATCGTGAGCAGATCGCCAGAGTGTGATGGGCCGTGTCTTCTACGCCCTCATCTAGATCGACCACTCCCGACTCTAGACTCACAAAAGATACATTAATCTTTTTCGTGTCCTTACTTTAATCCATATTTCTACAAGTTTTTGAATTTAAAAAGTGTTAGTAAATACTCTCGTTTTACAAAAGTTATGGAGCAACGTAGGTATTAATATAATCTAGAGAGATAAGGTACGGAAGGCATAAATGAGTGTTTAAATCACGTCGGAGGTCACTTTATATGAATGATTCAAAACATAAGAATTAATATTAATTCCTGATATAAGTATAGGGTGAGTGAATCGCTCAACATGCATACTGATGCCGCATCAACGAACCCCTCTAACGTACCAAAAACAAAAGAGCAATTCTTAGTTTTTTTTTCAGATGTTCCGAATAAATAAGACATTGTTGATACACACATATTACAATACCTAATGATTAGGTATTTATTATTAGGTTTATGTCAGTAAATAATTAATGAAGTTAATCTAAAGATTAAAAATCTAGGTACCGAATAATAAAGTAAATATATTTAAAACGCAACGATTTTCTAAATATGAATGATTTTCATACCTCTAACTTTTTTTATTTATTTTTTATTATGTTTTCAGATATAATGAAGTCATTGCAGAACTTTAGTTACATCAGTATGAATCGAGGTGGAATTGTACGAGGATGGCTTGGTCATATATTATATTTTCGTAAGTTTATTTTTTTTAATAATTAGGTACACATCCTAATACACATATACCCTACTTGTAATAAGACCATTTCAGCATCAGCTAGATATAGCTATAGTTTATGCCTAAAATTTACATTGTCCAAAGCACAATCTACCACATTGAAATGTAGGCCATATTAGGCTAGACGTCAAACTGGGACTCAGATTAAGATCTATATAGTCCCAGTTTGACAGACTAAGAACCTAAATCTAAGGTATAGATACGAAGTCGGTTTAGTGATGTGTACTGATAAGCGCTCTTGTGTGTGTAAACGTGGGGAGCGTAAGCAAATAAATCTGTTACACGTTATTTTAAAGATTTAACATTAAAATTAAATTTCACTCAAATAATTAGCTACTAAAAGATAGATAGATATGGAAGACCCTGAATATTTACGGTTAACTACAGAAGTCACTTTATGTTTCAATGAGTTATTAGTGAACCCAATTATTATTTTGAATTATACGAGTAGTCTAATATCCCCTATACTTAAATCATTTACATACGAGTGATAACTACTGTTTCCGTTACGTCTTGAGTTTAAATAAAATTAACTGACTTCAGTTGCTGACTGTACTATAGCAATAAGGATATAATATGTAAGATACTTCTAAGAATGCAAAGTATCTAGGAGGTATGGAAAAGTTTATCAACTATCTGTTCTGTTTGTATTTTTTATATTTCCACAATTCAATACGAATTCTGAGTCTTGGTTCTGTACGTGTTATTTTGATTTGTTATGCTGAAAAATTATGAAAGAAAAATAAATTTTAGCCATTGAATAAGAAAATTTTAGCTAAAAATGTTTGTTATTAGTTACCACCAGTAAATACCAAATTTAAAGGAAATTCTAAGAATAATAATATTGATTTGACATACAAATATTTAACATAGTATCTGGGCTATATAAATAAAATAAAATAAATTCTATAAAAAAATAAATATTACAGAATCTATGTACAATGTACATATAAGCCTTCTTGGGATTGTAGTTTTTTATATATAGTAGCTGACTACACACTGTGTAATTAGTATTGCGCTTATTTTTTCCTCTAATGACATAAAATCGATACCACCTTACCTTCAATGATAAAGATAATTTATAGTTGCATATACTACGCGTTTATTATGAGACTATGACCAAGTGAATAGGAAAATAGTATATTAATTGCATCTAGGTATAAAATAAATTATTTCCTAGTAAGTGATTGACGTAATTATTTCAACAGTTGTAGTAGATCCTGTGGACTTGGAAATGGTGTTAAAAACATGCATGGAGAAAGACGACTTGCACAGATTTATAAGAAATGTTATAGGCAATGGTGGTATTTTTGCTCCAGGTAATGTATATTTTTATTTAATTAAATAAGTAAATACCTTACGATACATTCCAATTAAATACTGGATAAACACAAAAAAAATACATATTAAATGCTTATTTAAAAATTAATTAAAATTTATTTTACATTTACTGTCAGTTCTCAAATAAATGGCGTAGAACGGACGAGAAGAACTGGCAATAAACTCGCCGCCACTCTTTTTAATCGCCAAGTTGTTTGTTTCACAAATTTTTGTGTAAGGAGCTGCAACCATTACCTACACCATGTTCCACACGACATCTAAGTATATAATATATATATTAATATTGTAAAGTTTCATCAAAATCCGTTAGGTGGTTTTTGCGTGAAAGAGTACCAAATATCCTCACAAACGTTCACTTATATTAGCAGGATTAGTAGGATTGTCATAGTATTAATACTACGCAAATTTTTCAATATGTTAATTTAAATAGATGACATTTTGACAAAGTATATGTTTTAAATATTTTCATTTAAGTTGCGTTGATTTTAGATTCATATTATTATCGTTTGAGCGATTGGTGACATTGTGTCCCTATGGGTCGCGTGTTCGAGTCGATTTTCAATCCGTTTTATGGAAATGTTTTTGAAATAACTAAAGCTTCAAGGATGATATTTATGAGTTCTGAAATGATTAATTCAGATTATTATCCTTCGCAAATTATAATCACATATTATTAAAATATAATAAATCATACTACAAGCAATTAAAATAATAATATGTATTATTAAACTTAAATTATATAAGTACAAAAATAATAATAGTATACTTGGTAATATGCGATGATATTATACCTATATATTACTTGACCTGACCCCTTGTAAACGATGCGGTATTACCCGTTATTACCGTAGAAAAATCGCTATATTAATCATGGTATCAAGTTTTGATTGAGTAATAACTTTATTTCCTCATACAATTACACACTATGGGGATAAAAGATACATTCTACATTCATTTCAAGTAGGAGTGAGGCGTATTTATCGTAACAGATATAAATCACAGATATTCATCGAAAACAGATAACAGTTGTTGCAATACTAAATAACAACTGTTCAACAAATACTAGTAACAGCCAAGCCGTTACATAACATAACAACTGTGATTGTTACCTATCTCAGCTTAACATCTATTATTGTCGTGTGATAAAACAAGATGCACCTAGTATTTATTATCCACAAATACAATAATTGGACGTTCACAGGAAGGAAATCACCTTGAAATGTCACTCCTAAATTTGATTGTATTATCTGTAATTCCTTTATTATCTAAATAACAGGCTGTTATTTAATAACAGATATTTACATCTGTTATTATTGAGAAATAGTAACACATATAACATATTATATTATCATGTCTAACCTGTTACGACCTATGTCTAATTTCGAGTGCGGAAGTCTCAGTTCAAAATGCTGCTTTGCCAGTTGCGGATTTACACATTTCCAAGGTATACTCGTTCTCGTAGGCTATTAAAATACTACAATGGTCTATTCTTAAGGTTGCACAAGTCGCGGGCTCGAACTCACTGGTGGGCGTGGCCAAAAAGCATGCTATTCTCCCGCACCGCACTGGGGCAATCATTATTAAGTGAGATGCACGATAATTCATAGTAAAAGTGCTAAATAGTGGAGTAATACCCCCCCGAAATTTCTATGGAAAAAATGTCGACTAGTGTCACCTTAAGTTCAATTACTGCTCGATCTGGATGTTTTGCTATAGACAGTGGCGTAGCATAGGTAACTAGCACCCGCCCCCTTATTTTTGCAATTGATTATAAAAAAATTGGGGTGCTTATTGAATAACACTAACCTAAAGAGAAAGTCTGTTATTACGGTGATGTAGTAAACAATTAAAAAAAGAGCGTTGAAGGAAGTAATGTTTGTACCTTGTACCTGTGAAATGCCGCCCCCGCCCAAGTGCCGCCCGGGCGAACCGCACCCTCCGCCCCCCCCTATGCTACGCCACTGGCTATAGGATATAGAAGTTTGATTTATCTTTAAGTGTACAATGAAAGGGGAGAGGGAAAAGTCATCGGCAAGATCTTTCTAAGACATCACGAATAAAAACGTTTTACAGAAATCTTTTTGATTTCTATAAGACATATAAAAAGAAAATAGGTCCCAAAAATTGGCGTCCTAGGCTCAAGCCTACTCAGCCTGTCAGTAAATCCGCCACTCTGCTTAGCATTACATACATTTTCCAAACTACTCTTAATGTCTAAAATGATCAGACGTTGAGAAAACGTGTATAGAAAATTATTAACATACTAGCAACGCGCCCCGGCTTCACACGGGTGCAATGTAGATGTACTATACACAAAAAATAGCCTATGTTATTCGCTGATAATGCAGCTTTCTATTGGTGAAAGAATTATCAAAATCGGTCCAGCAGATTTGAGTTTATTCATAACACACAAAAATACAAAAATTCAAAAATACAAATCTTTCCTCTTTATAACATTAGTATAGATTATTATCCTTGCGGGATTCGAACCCGCGATCTAACGGAACACAAAGTACCCTAGTCTATATTTGCTTGTCTTTTTTCTTGATTTCGAAACAAAAGAAACTGGTTGGAATGTTAAACTACTTATGTGTCAATTCCTGTCCTTCAGTGCCAATATGGAGAAAAAGACGAAAGATATTGATGCCAGCGTTCAGTCCGAAGATAGTGGAGAATTTTGTTGAAGTTTTTTCAGAGCAAACCGAAAAATTGGTGAAGATATTGTCAAAGACATCGGGAAGTGGCCAGTTTAGCATGTGGCCATATTTGTCATCTTATACTCTCGATTCTGTTTGTGGTATGTATTTATAATGAGTACTGATACTTTCAAATTTATGTGCAATTAATAGGAAAGCTTGAATAGCTATTCACTTACTTTCTATATCTAACAAATGACAATATTATTTTAAAAACAAAAAAATCCTATAGGCTATTATCATCTTCATATGAACTGCTAAAGCGCCTCAATGATACTTGTAGGAAATGAGGATTAAAGTTTAGTTAAAAAAAAAACATATTTGTTATATTTTTCATCTGATTTATTTATTTAAAAATAATAACGTTGTTAAAATTATGTTCTATCTCCCTCTGCAAATTAAATATAATAGGGTTTTCTTTTTTATTGCCTGGAGAGACAAAAAAGCAAAAGTGCCAAAACCTCAGTGGTGGCATATAACCAACATTTCATTTCGCACAGAAACGGCAATGGGCGTCAAAATGGGCGCACAAGAAAATTCGGATTCACTTTTCCTATCGTGTATGAATACGATTCTAAACGTCGTATGTGAGCGGATATTCCACCTCTGGCTGCAACCGGATTGGGCCTTCAGACTGTTTCCTCAGTACACAGTGCAGAAAGACTGCATTGATGTCCTCCATGGATTTACTGATGACGTAAGAACTTTATACCTATTGCACAAATTTTTATGGAAGACAATGAATTATCCACGTGTAAAAAAATATGTATCAAATAGGTTAATAATGAATTTTATTAACATATAAGCATACCTATAAAAGGGGCATAAGTACTTTTTACTTCGAGCATTCGGAAATCCATAGACTGAAGCCGAAACGCGCAATGTGCACTTCACGATTTTTCCATGTATTAACTGTGTTTCGTTACCCGGTCGGAATTTCGCCGGAAGTTTCCAGACGTGGGGAAGACATGCATTACATAAAATTATAAACATATCGTCCCGGGGATTTGAACCCACACAAGATCACGTGACGTTAATGCATTTTCATACAGGAGCTTCATTATTAGCATCATTAGCGTTTGATATTGCTAGGCGTCGCGTTGCTTGCAATTTTAAATAAAAAAGTACGCCTTAACTTTATAGAAGAGCAATCTGGCAAATCCACGTAAAAATATTTCTACCTCAAAAAAGAATCAGCCTATTGTTTGTATTTATTATGATTATATTACATCGGCATTTCTAGGATTTATCTTATATACTGACAATTTTTGTTCATGATAGATTCGCTAGAAGGGCTTTGTGATAACATATGTAACTAGCAAATATTCAATATTTTTCTTTAACTGTATAAATGCGTACTTGCTCTAAACTTTTAAGCAGGTACCTTTAGGTGAGTACCATAAAGTATTGATAGAATTAAGAACATTTTTAATATCCTTAACATTTTGTTATATAAGGCAAGAAATTAAATAGTGTTTTTTTATAATTCGGTCAGCAAGAAAAATCTGCTTAAAATTAATTTTGACAGAATATAATATACATTTTTGCCGGCCGTAAGAAAATAAAACCTGTACCTTTTCAGCAACTAAATCAGGGATTATACTGATAATACACTGGTATATGATATTTTTTGGCACTTTAGTAATTATGGCTTGTGTTAAAGGTTATAAAATCGAAAAGAATAGAATTGAGAAAGGAGAAACTAAGTCAACCCGAAGCTGACAAGGAGAATGAAAAACATTTCGGTTAGTTATTGAAATTTTTGCATATGTATTTTTGCTTTTGTACTTCGTTTTATTCTTCGTTTCGCTCGCCTGTAACATTGGGATTATTGTAAGTAAGTAATATCCATACCAAATGTTATCAAAAGCAGTTCACCTGCAAAACGTAACGGTGAAGTATGTCGCGTTAATCATTTTTTTGTTAGATATCGCCACGAGCATGAGGTTCCCTTGATGGTAGGTGATACCTCAGCCACAGAACATCAGTCGACAGACAATGATGCACTGTCGACCCACTTTTTACTTCGAGCATTCGGAAATCCATAGACTGAAACCGAAACGCGCCATGCGCAATTCATGGGTTTTCCATCTATACGGTGGTTCGTTACCAGGTCGGACTTTCGATATTCCTCCCACCTGATCAATGCCCGAAGTTACCAGACGTGGGAAAAATATGCTTAAAGAAAATTATGAACATGTCGTCCCGGTAGGATTCGAACCCACGACCCATCGATGCGCAAGGAACACCTGTCTACCGAACATGCCAACGAGCCCGTCAAAATCCACTTGAAACCATCCATCTTTAAACTTGATTATTCAGTAAGTTCCTCTTGGAAGTCGACATACCGTTATTAAGAGTAACTTCAGAAAATTATTATATTACATATTGACACTACCATGCTTGATAAATAAAATAAAACGCCGGCAGATCTAGAAGATTACAGAAGGAAAAGTTTCCTAGACTTATTGATTAGTTCGTCGGGCGGCGAGAGAGGGTATAACAATGTGGAGCTGAGGGAAGAGGTGCTGACGCTAACGGTGGCGGGCACCGACACATCCGCTGTGGCTATCGGCAACACTTTGAAATTGTTAGCCAAGTATCCGAAAGTACAGGAGAGACTGTTCGCCGAGTAAGTTCTTTTTTATGTCACTATTAGTACAAAAATTCATCATAAAAAAACAAAACAAAATTGTAGCCTAAAAATAGGACAGCGTATATGAATGAAAATAAGAGTAATTTTGTATGTGAAATTTGATTAAAAGGCGTTGTAAAAGAAATGTCTATTTATTTAGTCTACAATGGTAGGCTAAATAAAAAGCATTAATTAATAAATTTAATATTATTTCCTAGTTCGTATCTTATATTTTTTATACAATGTTTATCGATGAACGTTCAAATGGTTTAACTGGTAATGGTTGGAAAATTTGTATCCGAAAAAAAGATTTGGGATATTATGGCCTGGTAATGAGACGTTATACGGCATATATTTATAATAATAATATCGTTCAAATGAACATAGTACGATCACATTTCTTATTATTATTTGCTTATTCCATCATAATGTTGTCTGATAAACTGTTATCATTTCTTCGAAATTAAATGTTTTACGAGTATTAATTCTTTATTACAGGATTATGGAAGTATTTGGCGATTCAGACCGGCCTCTAGTCAAGGATGATTTGTTCAACTTAAAGTATTTAGATAGAGTCGTCAAAGAGACTCTAAGACTGTTCCCGCCTGTGCCATTTATAATTAGAAAAGTTTTGACTGATACCAAGTTGCGTTAGTGTTTTGTTTATTTTATTTAGTTAAGCCGTAAGCCTTACGGCTTCTGAGTATTTTGGTAGCAGCCTTTCTCACATTACAACATTAATATGGTTTGATTTTCCTACATTTTTTTATGATAGATATCGATAGACTATCATGAGGTTCACTTGATACTTTTTACTTCGAGCATTCGGAAATTCATAGACTGAAACCGAAATGCGCAACATGTACATCACGGATTTCCATCTATGAACAGTGGTTCGTTACCCGCTCGGAATTTCAATATTCCTCCCACCCGTTCAATGCCTGAAGTTAACAGACGTGGGGACATGCTTACAGAAAATTATAAACATTTCGTCCCGGTGGGATTCGAATCCACGACCCATCGATGCCCACGGCAGTTGTTCTACCGAACGCGCTAACGAGCCTGTCGTGTTTGTGCCCATACCTATTTGTTTATTGTCTTATTTTTTTAGAATTAGAATTTTCATTTCCCCTATAAATAAAGCAGGACAACCATTGATATCACAAAATAGAATGAGATTTCCATTTTATATTTTTCAAAATCCTTACATTTTAAAGATTTGCAATTGATATTACATGAAACTCTATCTAAATTCTCACAATTTTTTCATAAAATGAATAAAAAATGTTATTTATGTATTTACTTATTTCATGGTCGTTAAGCACAAACAAAACATTTGTCATTGAATTATGCAAAGGTGAGATGTTTTCTACTTAATTGAATATGCAATAAGGTAATTATTTAAAATGGATTTAGATGTAGTCCACACACACTAGTCACACATATACCTAAGTATAACTAGCGCCCGGCTTCGCACGGGTAGAAGAGAATGCCTAGATTATTATTTGTCTGTCGTAGCGAGTTCCGCTTCGGTGTGAGAAGTGCGCTTGAATTTAGATATTTTAGCGCGAATTAATTTGTGCGATAACTCCTCAGATATTCATTTAAATTACATGATGTAAAAAATAATGCGCTTGAAATGCTTAAGATAACTAACGTATTTAAGTGGATAAGGATGAATACTGTATCCGTCTAAATAGCTTTCCAATTACCTTATTGTACGTGACCATTTTTTACATGGGCATAGTAAGCTATCTTTAAAAGATAGATATATGCCATCGCAGACTTTTTTTGTAGATCTATAAAAGAGAAATATCTCACCATACATTGTTTATTGTTATATCTCAAAGGTTTTAGGCAGCGTTTTCGATTAAAGCTCCAAGGCGGCTAACTTTTTCCGACAAAAACGACAATATATTTTTATCAATTTACGCAAAACTTTGACAAATTATATTTATTTATTTTTAAATCACCTTCATACAGTCAGTCGTAAATTAATTATTAAAACCTTCTTAATTACGTTTTGTTGAACGATGATGTAATATATATGCTAAATTACACTGGTCAACACTGATTTTGGTGCCAAGTAGCTGTATTTTATTTTTAATTAAGGACTTTTTACTGATTACATTAATAACGCAAATTTTGATTTCCTACGTATAGTTTTATAGATTTTGACTTTTAAAAAATAAAACAAAATTACATCAAACAGCACTTATTACGTTATTACGTACATAAAAACTTTCTTTTCCGCGTCTTTCGTGAATGAGGTGTAGTGGGACATTTTATCGAATAATATCTTCGTAACCATTAACCAAATATATGTAAACCTTCCTCATGAATCACTATATCTATTGGTGGAAACCGAAATAAAATCCGTTCAGTTGTTTTTTAGTAGACAGAGAGATAGACGTGGCGGAGGACTTTTTTTACCACTACATAGTATAAAACAAAGTCGCTTTCTCTGTCCCTTTGTATGCTTAAATCTTTGAAACTACGCAACGGATTTTGATGCGGTTTTTTTAAATAGATAGAGTGATTGAAGAGGAAGGTTTATATGTATAACTAGCTGATGCCCGCGACTTCGTTCGCGTGGGGTTCACTATAAGCTGAGCTTTTGAGCAAGCTTTCTTCAAATGACATATCCTCCTCCACCCTCTGTACTTGGTGATTTCTTTTGGGAAAGAGCTATCAAATTAGTCATTGACGGTTGCTTTTGCAGCATGTTATTGACATGTTTAATGGTGGTTGAGATTGGGGTTCGAATGATGATTTAAAATTCAATAGTTGAAATAATTAACCTAACTTTAAAGAAACTTTAGGGAGATTCATATTAATTAAATTTTACGTGACCAAAATCCAGATGTGTCTTTTTTCTACTAATCAGAGTTCAATCGAACATTGGATTCAATGCATTTTCTGTCTTAAATAGATGCGTGCGTTCATTTAATTGGTCATTTTCATTTTCGGACATTTTTTTAAAATTCCCGGGATTCCTGTCCGGGTTTCCGGTGCTAAATGCGGAAACCTCTTAAGATACGGAAGCAAAAAAGCAATGTCGAATAATCGTAATTCGGTTTAAGAGAAAGGATTGATGAAAAGATGAAATAAATGATCTCATAAGAAATCCTTTTTCATATAATATTTCAATAATACGTTTTCTATTTTTGTTATAATATAGTTCTTTCAAAAAATAAATAAATAAATACAAAAAAATATTTCTTTCATTTCAACTTCAGATTCGAACTCGCATCAAAAGCTACGCTATAGGACTGCATATCCACTATTCTACGAATACATATTGAAAATTGCGAAATAATCAAACTATTTCATTTACATATCAGACTGTGATTGACATCTGACCATTCGAAAAAGTTCAACGCGAGTCAGTTTGCATTGAAATTTGGTGATATGGTGCCTTTAAAATAATATTTAAATGATGATAACTTTTCTTTCCGATAACCGATTTAGATGAAACAAAGCCTATATGTTGCCCCGGGCTTTCCTTAATATATTTGTGTAAATTGCATTAAAATCGGTTCAGTATCTTCGGAGATTAGCGTGAACAAACAGACAGACAGACAGACAGACAGACAGACAGACAAGAATCTTAAAAATTGCATTTATGCATTCTGCTACCCTTCTTTTATCACCCCTCTTAATTTCTGGTAAAAATATTTAGTGAAGCGCAATTTCGATCCTACTCTTTTATTATATGTATAGATATGTATAGATAATAACAGTTTTTCTGTAGTGTATTTAGTATCAGCATTGCACCGGTGCGAAGCCGGGGCGGGTCGCTAACTCGCTAGTAATAATATTTATATATATAATTCTTCTGTGAGTGTGTATGTCACTGAACTTCTCTCAAACGACTGGACCGATTTTGATGAAATTTTTTGTGTGTGTTCAAGGGGATCTGGGAATGGTTTAGATTCACATAAAAGTTTGAAATTTTCAAATTAAAGACGTGTAGACAGGACAACGTCTGTCGGGTCCGCTAGTATATTATAAAGTGATTAAACGATTGATATGCTTTGTAGTTTGATACTCGTGTTAATAAAAGATAATATTATTATGATTATAAAGCTTAGGTATTTAAAATAAATAGATGATGATCTAATATTTTTTTTCCAGCGTCTGGCCACATTCTTCCTGCTGGTTCTGGAGTAGTGGTTTCCATTTGGGGGGCACACAGAGACCCCAAATATTGGGGTCCGGAAGCCGAAAACTTTGACCCCGATCGATTTCTACCTGAACGGTATAATCCGAAAAACTCGTGTAGTTTCATGCCTTTTAGTAATGGACCGAGGAACTGTTTAGGTAAGCGTTAGCATATTTCAATTGATATCTTTCTCAGGAATAATTTGACATCTTCGTCAGGTTTTTAATATTTTAGGGGTCAATAATATTCGCTGGATAACAAAGATCTGACGATAAAATATCGGTGCTAAGCACTATTCTTCTATACCTAAGTCTTAGTTATTTACAGTTTATCGTTTGAGTTTTAATTTTTTTGCATAGATACGAGTACATACCTACGTCTTTTTTACATATCCTGTCATCTAGGAACCCTCTTTCAATATTACTGTACTTCGAAAACAGTAAAATTTTGTACAAATATATATTTTATATTGTATATACTAAAATCGGACTGATGACACATATAATTTAGTTTTGAAACTTTGCAGGATATCAGTATGCGTTGATGTCTATCAAAACGGCTGTAACTGGCGTGATAAGAAATTACCGAGTGATAGGTGAAGAGGAGACGAGTCCAGCCCCGCATATGCGTGTCAAACTAGATGTGATGATGAAGGCGGTGGACGGGTATCAAGTCGAACTAGAAAAACGTGTCTAAATTAAGAAAGTATTTGATAATATTACTGTCGCATAAACCAACAATATATAATAATTAATAATAATAATTTAATAATTGTAATTTAGGTAGAAAAACAGTAAAGGGTATTTAATAACATTTAGTATCTTTCATTTGTTATCATGCGTTTATTTACTGCCGTTTAGGATTGTAGAAGTTTTTTATTGTATGATTACTTTTTTATGTTAGATATCGACAGACGAGCATGAGGCTCACTTGACACGGTTTTTCCATCTATGAACGGTGGTTCGTTACCCGGTCGGAATTTCGATATTCCTCCCACCCGATCAATGCCTGAAGTTATCAGACATCAGGAAAACATGCTTACAGAAAACTATAAACATGTGTTCCCGGTGGGATTCGAACCCACGACCCATCGATGCGCACGGCAGGTGGTCCGAACGCGTCAACTAGCCCGTCAAAAAGAACTTGATAGTCGACCTATCCGTAGAATAAAGTTACTAGACCTTATTCTTTGGATAAATGAATTATATGAAGAAAAATTCGATCTTCGAAAACATGAATATTGTTAAACAATTTTGGTTTCTGACGTAGAAACTGCACGGACGTATTTGCGACTTGCGAAATATTCGAATCACTCATTTGTCAGTTGTATGAGAAACTACCGACCCACCCCGGCTTCGCACGGGTACAATGTAACGCGTCAAACTCGCGAAGTTGAAATAGTCGTTTTAAGTTTTCTGAAATTATCCAATTTTCTTAACTTTTCTTCTAAAAAGTGTTGGAAAGTCTGGGGCAACACTAAAATTTCATCGAAATCGGATATTACTATGCCTAATTTTTTCAGAATAGGAATAGGTAAGAACAAAAGTGTCCGTTTGGGACTTAATGTGTGAGTTCCGCCACACTCCAACTCAATTCTCTTCCTAACAGACTTTTCTCTCCGAAGCGTAACGTCGAGAAAATTTCAAATGTCTATTAGCCGAATTCTCGAACGCTAATCAACATTGAGGTGTACTTAATCACCACACTATCACTAACTCTTTCATTACGAAGGTAAAATGAAAGACAGAAACATTTTAAGAAGCCCTCAAATTTTGATTATCGTTTCAGTATTCCGCGGTAAATTGCATAGTACCTACTTAAGTATCTAACGGAGTAACAAAAACATACCTACATAGAATTATTATAAGATATATATTTTAATTATCATGTAGGTACATATATTATAATATATTTATCTTTTATTTCAATAAATAAATATAAGTATAGTAAGTATATCAGTTTAATTCTTCAAAACCAAGAAGTTATTAACTGTTACATATATTTCTCATTTTCTATATCTACTTGTTATAAATGTAAATCTGTCTTCTTGGATATAGTTTGATGTTGACCTCAGTGCTGCACAGACTGGCGTATGGTTTTCCCTTACTCTTTTTTAATTGATGTTCATGAATATTAATTATAATGCAAAAAATTTATTCATTGTTTTAATATTTTGTTTCACGCTGTCATCTGTCATCATCTAATTTCGTATTTCCTTTGGCCGGTCGGTAACCTCGAAAAAGTCAGTGTTTAATATGGCAGCCTTTTCATATTATAATAAGTTTGATTTTAAAGGTTATTTATGTAAAGTTATTATGAATAAAGATTACAGTTTTAGTATTTTACTTTCCTTAAGAATCATTATGTATTGTAACCGTTTTTTTTTAATATTGCTCCATAACCGATAGGTACATTAATTGTTTGTAAGTACCTAAACGAAAAAAAATGTTTGCTCTAGTGATAATTAAATCAAATATCGTAAACTATTGTAAATCTATTACATACAATAAAACTGCAGAGGTAAAATGTCTGTACATAGAAAAAAAATGCTAAAAACCTAGTCAGGGGGATGTTTAGAAGAGAAATAGAACAAACCCAGATTTTTTTTTTGCGTCTCTGTCTGTTTGTCTGTTTATCTGTTTGTACGGGCTAATCTCCGAAGATACTGAACCGATTTTCATGTAATTTAAACACACAAATAATTTAAGCAAAGCCCGGGCAACATATAGGCTTTGTTTCATAGAAATCGGCTGTCGGAAAGAAAAGTTATCATCATTTAAAGATTATTTTAAATGCATGGTGCCAACAAATTGCAATACAAACTGACTCGCGTTGAACTTTTTCGAATTATCAGATGTCAATAACAGTTTGATATGTAAATGAAATAGTTTGATTTTCCGCTTTCAATATGTATTCGTGGATTAATGGATATGAATCTCATGAAGCCCACGTGAACGAAGTCGAACGAAGTATATAAAAAAACGATGAGAATTTACTTTCGTAATTCTAAGGCTACTTCGAAGCCATCGACAGCTTTCATCATAACTTCTAGCTTGGCTCTGATGTGTGGCACAGGACCTTTCTCCGGTTCCCCGACCACGCGGTAACTTCGCAGGATCGACGATAGCGCCGTCTTCATTGACATCATCGCATATTGGTAACCTGGATACGTATAACAAATTATCATCAAAATCTTTTTAACTTATGTATAATTCAAATTTATGTATTACTGAATCCTGGGTTTTAGTTAATTATTTTAAATTTTTTGAAGCCGATGTTTGGGCAGGACAAAGTCTGTCTTTTCCGCTAATATAAATATTTTTTTAGAAATTATTGCTATTCTGTCATTGATATAGTGTAGTAACAATTTTAATACTTAATACAGCTTCAAATTTATAATATTTCACACTTGAATGTATTAATAATAATTCATTACATACATTAAAGTATGCATATTATGCATGTAAACAAGTTGAATCTCTTATTAATGTCTTGCACTTATTATCTATCTCACATAGATAAGTGAATATCCGTGTGACCGTGTCCCCTAATTAGGTATTTGGCATATTTTTATTAAAATTAAACTTGCAAAACAGTATTTTTTTTAAAGACAATTATTTTATTTTTTGCAATAATAAACATAAGATTCTTCGAATGAGTTCATTGTCATTGGTATCTTAAAATCTGAAGTACGTAATGCATCAGTTCGGAAAAAAATTATACCGATAAAAATACTGTGGGTGTATGTATGACTACATTAAAAATTTAGGTAAAGAATGACTTAAATGCTACTGTCGTAAGTTTGTCTACAATATATTTATCGTATACTCTTTGCAGTATCAATTAATTTTTTTTAAGAACCAATCACAGTCATCTATTATACGTATGACGTATAATGGATCACATATATTATAAAATATCAATTTACCTATTAAATAAGAAGTGTGAAATATAATATGAATATTTACCAAGACAATTTCGAGGTCCATGGCTGAATGGAATGAAAGCGCAAGATGGCAATGTTTTTAATCTTTCTGGTAGAAACCTATCAGGGTCAAAACAGGTAGCGTCTGGACCCCAAGCTTTGGGATTTCGATGAACTCCCCATATACTGGCTATTAACCCTGCACCTTTGGGCAAAGTGATCGTCTCAGCTAAAAAGTAATTTTTGTTTTTTTTTTTATTTTCATTACATGGGATACTTAGATTAAACATCATAATCACAAATAGTTTTTTTTTACAATAATTACAGTGCAATAATCTTTGGATTAAAATTAATTGTTATTGTTCAGTTTCTGTTAGTATAATTATGTAGCTGCATTGCATAAATAATCGCACAACCGCACAAAAACTAAATTATTAGTTGTAAACACCTTGCGATCCAATATAGTCCTTATTTATTGTAGAAATAACTCTTATGCATATCGGCATAACTAACGCAGAGGTATGAAAAAATGTTATTATTGAATTTGTTGATTTTTTACTCTATTTTTATTAAACAGCATTTTTTGGGAATATTTTATGTATATATAAACTGTATTTTTGGGCATATTTTGTTTACTTAACCTTGATTAATGCTATTTTGATTTATACATTCAATGTGCATAGGTATATCGTTTGTATATAAAAATTTTTTTTTTTAATTTTCAAACGGCTCTCCTGTAAATTGTCCTATTTTAGATTTTTCTTCTTCTTAAGGTGCCTCTCCAATTAATGAAGGTTGGCGGTCAGCGATTTAAATTTGACTCTGTCCCTGACTGTACGGAACAGTTCAGCGGTACTGGCGATTCCCGTCCATTCCCTGATGTTGCGAAGCCACGACTATTTTCTGCGGCCAACACTTCTCTTTCCGGCCACTTTTCTCATAATTATCAGTTGCAAAAGATCGTGCCTATCGTTCTTTTTTATTACTTTAGATTGAGTGATTATTTATGAAAAGCAGCAATGTAATGTTAGTTGTGAGTTTCGTGTGACCAAAGTGATCGTCAAATGTTAATACATAGTTATTTTCCTATGTTATCTTTAACAACTTACTCAATGGTACATCTTTCTCAGCTCTCCGTATTATGAAGGGAACCGGTGGGAACAATCTAAGAGTTTCCTTAATAACCCTTTCTAGATATTGGAGTTTCGGCAAGTCATCTTTGTGTAACTGACGCTCAGACCGCTGGAACACCGCATCCAATCTGGAAGGAATAATAATCTACTAATTAGCTTTAATATTTATGTAAGGTATATACATAGGTCCTAGTGGGAAAGTTTACAATATACTGACATGCTGGTGATGGGTAGCGGGTTCGAGTTATTGAGTCTTTTATAAACCTTAAAAGACTATGTATGTTATATACATTTTTATAATAATAATAATAATACCTTTATTTGACACACACACACACCCACAAAAATTTACAAACATAACTTACAAATTAAAAGAAAATGAAAATAACTGGTATCAATAAAAATATTGTAAAAAAATAAATGCTGCAGTGCGGTGTCAAATAGGACTCCACTCAGCATAAGCTATGGCCATAATGGACACAGCACTATAGATATTTATATAATAATTGCACTAGACAAAACTGCATTTCTTGGTGCAATCTTGATATCCGGCTTTGTTCTTTTTATTTTTAATTTATGTCAATATGTAATTTTAATTATTTTATTATTATTTATGTTATTAAGCTCAATAATATTTTCTTTGTTTTATAATTATAAATATACTGTAATTTCGTATGGATTGATTTATATTTATGGGTATTTTATGTATATTATTGTTATTATATCCACCTGAAAAACAAATTTTCCCACGAGTTATGGTCACTTCGGGCATTAAGTAGGTGGAGGAATATGAAAATTTTGATGGTATGGATTTAGATGGATGGTGGAAAGTTAGATCAAAAAATAATTTTCGAATGCTCGAAGCAAAACAATAGTTCGAAAGCGTGTTTTGCTTGACGTTGTTTGATTTTTTTGATAAGTCAGTGATCAGTCAAGTATGCGTACTTGACTGGTCGCTGACCTATTAAAAAAATACTCATCTTAAATCACGATATGAAAAAATTAATTATGTAGCCGTAGGCCATTTCACGTGGCTCACATTCTCCTAAAATGGCTATATTTTTTATAAATTAATTAATTTAATATTAACTTAATATTTAACTTTTATTAAGGGCCTATGTCGATGAGGCTCGCAGGCCGATAAATCGCTCTATTGAATGTGAGCGAGCGAGATTGTAATATTTACTTGAGACATGTAAAAAAAAGAGATAGCTGTAGCTTGAACGCGCTCGGAATAAAACAACGTATGTGCCAAAACTAATTCATTTCATAACTTTATAATACTTTATTGGATTAAAAAACGGTTTTGAGGAATCTTAAAGAAATTTATTCTACACCCTTTAAAATAAATTAAATTAAATAACTCTTTGTCGTTATGCCTTGGGGTCCAAAAAAGTGTAAAAATAGACATAACTTCACATTTATTTTCTGTCGAGAAAATTTAATTGAAACATGTTTTCCTTTTGAGAGACACTGCGAAATATAGTCAAAAAACAAATTCCAAAATTTCATATCAATAATCCATAGCCTGAACAAGTTACACGTAATAGAAAAACCGCATTTTTCTCAACATATCCTCTTAATTTGACCGCCGCCAAATAAGATTTGTTTCGGAAAGGAGGGCATAGAAGACTGATGGAAAAGACAGAAATGTGTCTGCTCCATGCTACGGGACTCGGGAATTCACTTTAATTACACACCCATAAATATTCAATATTGAATAAATTTTAACCGTGTCAGACGTAAATTAATTCCTATTACTTATTGTAGTAAGATTGAGTTAAAAATATAAATATATTAATACGCAATATGTATATATAAGAAATGTAAATATATTTGACGAGCTCGTTGGCGCGTTCGGTAGAACACCTGCCGTGCGCATCGATGGGTCGTGGGTTCTAATCCCACCGGGACGATATGTTTATAATTTTCTGTAAGCATGTTTTCCCCACGTCTGGTAACTTCGGGTATTGATCGGGTGGGAGGAATATCGAAATTCCGTCTGGGTAACGAACCACCATTCATAGATGGAAAAACCGTGAAGTGCATATTGCGCGTTTCGGTTTCAGTCTATGGATTTCCGAATGCTCGAAGTAAAAAATAGGTCGACAGCGCATCTTTGAATGATGTTCTGTGGCTCAGGTATCACCTACCATAAAAATTCTCGTTTGTCGATATCTAACATAAAAAAAATCATCTTCTATACATATAATATAATAAAAGAGTAGGATCGAAATTACGCTTCACTAAATATTTTTACCAGAAATTAAAAGGGGTGATAAAAGAAGGGTAGCAGAATGCATAAATGCAATTTTTAAGATTCTTGTCTGTCTGTCTGTCTGTCTGTCCGTCTGTCTGTCTGTCTGTCTGTTTGTTCACGCTAATCTCCGAAGATACTGAACGGATTTTAATGCAATTTACACAAATATATTAAGTAAAGCCCGGGGCAACATATAGGCTTTGTTTTATCGAAATCGGTTCTCAGAAAGAAAAGTTATCATCATTTAAAAATAATTTTAAAGGCACCATATCACCAAATTGCAATGCAAACTGACTCGCGTTGAACTTTTTCGAATTGTCAGATGTCAATCACAGTTTGATGTGTAAATGAAATACTTTGATTATTTCGCCAATTCCGATATGTAATCGTAGAATAGTGGATATGCAGGCCCATTGCGTAACTTAGATGCGAGTTCGAATCTGAAGTTGAACGGGAATATTTTTTTTTGTATTTATTTTTTTATTTTTTTAAAGAACTATATTATAAAAATAGAAAATGTATTATTGAAAAAGGTATTTCTTATGAGATCGTTTATTTCACCTTTTCATCCATCCTTTCTCTACAGAATTACGATTATTCGACATTGTTTTTATTGCTTCTTAAGGACTGTCTTCGTATCTTAGAGGTTTCCGCATTTAGCACCGGAAACCCGAGTAGGAATCCCGGGAAAAGGGAATTTAAAAAAAATGACTCAAAATGAAAATGATCAATTAAATGAAATAAATATCGAGGTGGATACAGTTTCTTTACCACTAATTAAATTTATAAAAAAAATAAGTAAATTTCTTTAAAGTCAGGTTCATTTTTTCAACAATGGTATTTCTATTAAATTTCAAATCATACTTCGAACCCCAATCTCAACCACCATTAAACGTGTCGATAATATGATGCAAAAGCAACCGTCAATGACTAATTTGATAGCTCTTTCCCAAACGAAATCACCAAGTACAGAGGATGGAGGATATGTCATTTGAAGAAAGCTTGCTCAAAAGCGAACGAAGTCGCGGGCATCAGCTAGTGTTAAATAAATAAAGAGGAACTATGCGTACTCATCGCAGACTTTTTGCTGTATTTCAGGATATTTTCCTAGAAGTTTGAGAGTGTATCCGATACAGACAGCGGAGGTATCCACGGCTGCTACGATGAAAGTCATCACTTCTTCGCGTAACTCCAAGTCACTGTAGCCTCCAGACTGGTTTATCAGGATATCAAGAAGGCTTGTATTTACGTGACTTGGAACAGAGTCTGTAATTGAGGGTTGAAAGTCAGTAAGAACTCTACAAAGAGTTTAATTTCTAATTAATCAATACTTTTGTAAAATTTATGGAAAGATAATTACCAGGTCCGCACACAGGCTGGGTCTTATCGATGTTGAGCTGCATTTTCTTCTTTCGTATGATCTTAAAGAATTATATTTTTTTACATATGAGAATTTAAAACATTAATTAAAAAAAACGAAAACCGACTTCAAAACTATACCTATATGTACACTTAAACTAAAATGTAAAAAATAATATTTTAATTACTTCAAAGCAAAGAGCCTTAAAGACAATCAACAAAATGATAGATATTTATATAATATCTCCTTAATATTTATGAACAGGTATTTTTGAAGTCATTTCCAGAAATATGACCTACAAAAAGAAAAATAATTATAAAATATTGGCGGCGATATACCGTAACAAACATACAAAAAAAAACAACATACCTACAGTCGAATTGGGAACCTCCTCCTTTTCTGAAGTCTATTAAAAACAAGGAAACAAGGACAGATTGTATAGTTTGAACCTAAAGACCTAAGCAAGAACAACTTGCTAGAAAGTATTTCTATTGTCAGTCAGTTGTATGAGAAATCATTGGAAATTACACACTACTTTCAAATTACTGATAGGAACCTAACCTATCCTAAACTAAAACTTTCAGTTTTATTATATACAACATAATATAGCTTTAGGGAACAATTTTCTTTTTGGTGGAATAACGAGTGAGGTGTATTTCACAACTCAGGTATCATAAAATAACAGACTGAATCTGTGACGTAAATACTCAATGTGATATGGACAATAACTTTGGTAATTATGCAGTTTGGTTACTTTTCCGAAAAACGATGGGATTTTTTTTGCTCCATGCAGTTGTTGATTTTATCATAATAAGTGATATTCCATCGGTGGAAGCTGACTGAATTACCAACGTGAGTAGTAAATAAGTAGGATTCGGTTCTGGCACTGGGTGGTCACCATACCAACATAACCTAACCTAGAACTTCAAGACACTATAGCGTGTGTATCTCCCCCCCTCACCCCTCCCTAACGTTAACTTCGAAATATTCGAATTTTTCGCGAGAGAGCTTTAAGACCCCATAACTCATGGAGCTTATGTCAGCCTCCCCCGATGGAATATCACCTATTATTATACAATCAACAACTGCATGGAGCAAAAAAAAATCCCATCGTTTTTCGGAATTACAACCAAACTGCATAATTACAATAACTTTACCACATAAGATGTTTAATTACCTCATCTGTAAAGTCATGCACAACTTTAGTGTAGTACTTCAGATTCGTGTGTTGAGGGAAGAAACGGTATAACCAGTCCGGCTGAAGCCATAAGTGGAATATTCTCTCACATGATAGACGGAGCGATTCGTTCAATGCCGTGGGGATCTTGTTATCGTGGTTATCTTGTGCATTTATCTGTATGCCCATTGCAGTTTCTGTAAAAAAAATGTGCGCTTGAGCAAGGGTTAAAAATTAAAATACATATGCGATCCTTGCGTATACTACTAGGTTGACGTGTTAGTTTAGTGGTATACTTTATTTACAGAGTACTACCTATTTTTTAGGCTACATTTACTACTAAATGAGTAAACGAAGGAAGGCAGATTAACTATACACATCATATGATGTTATTTTTAATTTCGAACTATAGCAACAAATATAATTAAAAATATATAAACTATATTTAATTTTCTGTGGCTGAGGTACCAACAATAGATACCTATCGAATAAAAATATATTCAAATCTTTTCGCAAAACTTGAAGAAATGAGATCTTCGAAAAAGGAGAAGAATTTCAAGTTGTGGAATGAAAAATTCTTACCCATTATAGAATCCAAACTATAAGCGTTAATATGAAACCATATTTTGAAATTCCCAGTACCAGCCATAGGTTTCAATAATCTTGATAACTTGTCAGCTTCCTTTGAAAAAACACTTACAAAGCTGGATAATATTTTAGGACTAAATGCAGGTACTGCGATTTTTCGTCGTGGTCTCCAGGAGGAGACTGAAAAGTAATCATTAACTGAATCTCTTTATTGTTTTTATTTTGTTTCAATTAAAAGCAATTACCATTTTTAATACAACAAATACTTCAATTCTTGTAATAATTATAATATTTACCAGGTGCAAAGATCGATGCGTTACCAAGGATATCTTTCATAAAACGATGTAACTCATCCTTTTCAAGATTATATTTCAAAAGCACTTCTAAATTTGCTGGATCCGTTATCACTATAAAACATATATCAGCTTCATTATAAATTAAACACTAAACAACGCACATTTTTTAATATGGGTTAGATATACGACTAGAATTGAATAAATTAATATACACTTACTATAATATAAGAGAGGTCCCAACCAAGCTTTGGCGACACCACCTGCTTCTGTTGTGAATTCGCTATATGTTTTCATTTTATTCATGATGTCTGTAATATCGATATAATATTATTTTATCAACCTTTTGACGTGATTTATTTTTGTTGATATTGCCAAAATTCTATACTAACCTTCAGTATTTCCTAAAATCTCGAGAGTAATTCCTAAGAATGGCAGATCTTTTCCTGGACTTATAACTTTATTGGCCATGGCGTACAAGTGTCGTCTTTTGAAACGGAAAACACTATACCATAAAATTATTGGTGTTAAGAGACAGAAAATCCACAAATACATTATAAATTAATCTTGTACGCTCGTGTTTGAAATCAAAATAAAACTGAATTCTATTGACCTTTTTGGCGCTTTATATAGGTTAATAACAGTTGTTTTTGTTATTATTAACATGGTAGTATATAAACTAATAAGTTTATGCGTTACAATAGTATTTAAAAAGTGTTTCATTACATATTATAAAATAAAGTCCTCCGCCGCGTCTGTCTGTCTGTCTGGTTCTGTTCGCGATAAACTGAAAAATTACTGAACGGATTTCAGATTTCACCAAAAGGTAGAGGAAGGTTTAGGTATATAATTTGTCAAGGTTTTGTTTAAATTGGTTGAAATATAACGATAATTAATTGTTGGGAATGTCGGAAAAATAATATTGTCTTTTATTAACGCGAGTATCACATATTTAAATAAAATACTGTATACCGGATTAAAACGCGACCACGGTTGCTGAAAAGCATCCGAAACGTCGGGATAAATAATTTAAACCAGTGTTTTTCAACCTTTTTCATGCCACGACCCCTTTACTATGAAAAAATATTTCACGACCCCCTACCCGTTACTTTTTTCATAATTCAAATATTCAATCCAACATATTTATTCATTTTCATAATTAGAGTCGGATAAGTACGAAAACCTAATTTTTACATCGAATGCGTCGCCGCCCCGCCGCGCTTCGCCACTCCGCGAGAGATTTGATACAAATGTTTAAGATAGAAGAGATCTTATCAGTATATTTTTTTTTTTTTGGTTTATTTTTATTTGATACAAATGTTTCAAAATGAAAAAGATCTCATAAGTTTTTTTTTTATTTCAAACAAATGTTAAAGATAGAAGAGATCTCATAAGTCATTTTTATATTTTTGTTTGTTTGATACAATTTTTTAAGATTGAAGAGATTACATAAGTTATTTTTATTTTTGGTTTATTTGATACAAATGTTTCAAATGAAAGTGATCTCATAAGTTATTTTTTGTTTATTTGATACAGATGATTATGTCCTTTAGTTAACTATTTTCATAATAAACATCTTTAAGCTTTATTGTTTTTTTCTACTGAAAGGCCTTTCCCAACCTTGTGCAACTCTCCTTTAAAAGCGTCGCGACCCCCCTAAAAAGACTCCGCGACCCCCCAGGGGGTCGCGACCCACACGTTGAAAAACACTGATTTAAACAATATAAATAATAAATCGCGTTTTAATCCGGTATACAGTATTTTATTTAAATGTCGGAAAAAGTCAAGCCGCCTGCGATTTCCATATAACAAAACAATGTATGGTGGGATATTTCTCTTTTATAGATCTACAAAAAATCCGCGATGTCATATACCTATCTTTTAAGGATGACTTACTATTCTATCTTTTAAAAAAATGGTCACGTATGTAGACGGATACAGTATTAATCCTTATCAATTTAAATACTTTAGTTACCTTAAGAATTTCATGCAAAATCTTAAAATGAAACGCCTTATTTTAGAAAGTAACCATCAGGATCTGTCTTCGCTGAACAACGAACTAACTCAGTGAACTGTAAAAGCAGATCTGTAGGGTTATTCACGATCATTCGAAAACTTTCCGTACCGATATTACAAGATTCCATACCGATATATCAAGCTTTCTACCATTTTATACTAAGATTTTAATCGGAAATTCCCGAAGAATGCCGATGCTCAATCCTATCGAAATTGAGAATACCATTTTCATATCCCATAGGATACGAAACACTTCAGTGGGCGTAGCGTAGCTTTCCGGGCGGAATGATTTCGAATGATCGTGAATAACCCTACTGTAGTAAAAATGTCTTACCGTTCATTATTTAGCATTGCGTTTTCTTATATTAAGGTTAGGTTAGGTTCTAGTTTTACTATGGTTATGTTTTAGTTCTAAGGTAACCTTTGTGAAGAGAGAATAAATATATTTATTATTATTATTATTAACTTATCTATTGGAAAAGGCTTATTACGGCAATAAGTATTTAGAATGTAAAAATATATAGAGTATCTCAACTATAGCTTAATGAAATACATCTATTTCCTTATCAATATTCTTTAAAATATTGTTTGCTTTTTTATAATATAATACTAGTGGACCCCGCAGACGTTGTTCTGCCACAATTTTGGCTTCGAAATTATATAATTATTCTTAAATTTGAATATGCCCATTTACCCACTATAATCTATACATATAATAAAAGAGTAGGATCGAAATTACGCTTCACTAAATATTTTTACCAGAAATTAAGAGGGGTGATAAAAGAAGGGTAGCAGAATGCATAAATGCAATTTTTAAGATTCTTGTCTGTCTGTCTGTCTGTCTGTTTGTTCACGCTAATCTCCGAAGATACTGAACCGATTTTCGCGTAATTTATACAAATATATTAAGCAAAGTCCAGGGCAACATATAGGCTTTGTTTCATCGAAATCGGTTGTCGGAAAAAAAGTTATCATCATTTAAATATTATTTTAAAGGCATCATTTCAACAAATTGCAATGAAAACTGACTCGCGTTGAATTTTTTCGAATTGTCAGATGTCAATCACAGTTTGATATGTAAATGAAATAGTTTGATAATTTCGCCGTTTTTCGATATGTGTTCGTGGCATAGTGGATATACGGTCGTACTACGTAATTTCAGATGCGAGTTCGAATCATCACTCAGGGAAATATTTTTTTGTATTTATTTTTTTATATTTTTAAAAGAACTAATATTGAAAATAGAAAATGTATTATTGAACTATTCTATTATATAAAAATGTATTTCTTATGAGATCGTTTATTTCGCATTTTCATCAATCCTTTCCTTTCCAAGGGAATTAAACAAAAATATCTGAAATTAAAAGTGATCAATTTAATGAAATAAATATAGAGGTGGATATAGTATCTTCCACACTAATTAAATTTATTAAAAATTAAGTATTTGGCCAACATGGCCATACTATTTTTTTTCATTCATTTTACGTTGCATTTCTCCATACCTTCATTTTATTCGTATTTAGACATTTTCTTGGCGTTTTTTCCATGTGTCGCAAGTATTTTCAAACCCCCGTACAATTTTCGTGCATATATTTAAGACGGAAAATGCATTGAATCCAATCTTCGACTGAACTCTGATTAGTGGAAAAAAGACACATATCTATCTGGATTTTGGTCACGTAAAATTTAATTAATATGAATCTCCCTAAAGTTTCTTTAAAGTCAGGTTAATTATTTCAACGATTGAATTTCAAATCGTCCTGCGAACCCCAATCTCAACCACCATTAAACATGTCGATAACATGGTGCAAAAGCAACCGTCAATGACTAATTTGATAGCTCTTTCCCAAAAGAAATCACCAAGTATAGAGGATGGAGGATATGTCATTTGAAGAAAGCTTGCTCAAAAGCTCAGCTTAAAGTGAACCCCACGCGAACGAAGTCGCGGGCATCAGCTAGTTGTCTAATATGTCACTGATTTGCAGTGGACATCTGTTATTCCAAAAAAGCTAAGAATGCATGACGTGAGCTGTCAAGATGACGAAGTTCCGAATCTAATTTATTTTATAATGAAGAAAGGGATTTAGTAAGATTTTTCAAAATTTTTTTTACATACAAACCTTCTCCGAAAAATTCTGAAGACAACAAAAAAAAATTTAGCTCAATCGGTCCAGCCGTTCTCAAGTGATGCGAGTACATACATGCGGCATTTTATTTTTATTTATATAGACTTAATATGTAAACATGTATTTGTATAAATTTATTGCTTTTATTTGCATAGGAACAAAATTATATGCCGTACTAAAAACAATAGCGTCAATAAACTTGTCTTAAATGGATGCAGACTTGAAATTGTAAATTATTATTTTTTGTTTATTTTTTTCCATCATGTGACATTCGTAAATGCAACTCTATTGCCAATATTTATTCTCTGATCGAATAATAAGTGCCTGAGGAAATTACGTAAGAGTAACAGTGACAGAAAATTTTATAGTTGTCGTTTATATGAACTACATAATATTTATATGCCGCTTGCCCAGGCTTGCGTCGGAGTTCATTAGAGCGGTCAGTACAAATTTTTATTTTACATTATGAATGATGTTTCTGTTTACTTTTTGATGTTAACGGTCAGGGAATATTCGTTAAATAGGACCCAATAAAAAAAATTGTTGTCTTGTGTTATCTTGCACGAACTTGGCCACGCTTAGTGACTTGCCGAGTTTTTGATTTTTCATCTTATACGAACTTGTGCACGCTTATCGACTTGTTGAGTTTTTAAAAGTACAAGAGTGATATTTACCTGCTAAAGTATTAGTCATTCTTATAACAAGTTAGTACACGAAACACAACTTATACAGTATGTTGAAAGTTTCAAATAAGAAGTTGTGTTAATTGCAAACGTGCAACTAGACGTTTCATAAGAGCCTGCAAAGGCCTATTTGAAATAAAAAAACTTTTGATTTTGATTTTGAATTACAATAATATAGGGGATTTTTAGATTTCGTCGAACCCCAAAATCAGTTTTCGTTTATGTCGAGCCTTGGAAAACCGATACCGACCACTTTGGGAATCCCTGCTATAATAAGGTTAATTAAGGGGCAGGGTAAGGCGAAAGACCTTGCTAGTGTAGGCGGAGCGAGCGATTTCTCCCCGCGCAAGCATGCTACCCCCTCATCAAAAGATCGCGACTTTACTGCGCGGCCGCGGCGGCGCGGGCGAATAATGAACTAGCTTGCTCCGCGCCGTCGCGGTCCGGTCGGCACAGAATAACGATAACAGTAGGATCAACGTAATATCTTTACATATTATAAAAATATTGAAAGGTGTTTTGTTAATATGTAATTAATAATTATGTAACCGATAATAATAAATTTACTAATACTTATTATAAATGCTAAAGTTTGAGTGGTAGTGTATGTTTGAATCCACGTAGTTCTTAAAAAATTTAGTATTTACTATTTAGGACCTGGGCTACATAGACATAGAAGAATGAAACTAACTAGAATAAGACTACTTTTCATCAGACATCAACACATTCTGACCTTTCTTTTTATTTAAATTATTTGGGAGTTGAGATAAAAAGTATTTGTAGGCCCAATTTTAATAAATATTCCTTATTATCGGATACATGCAAATAAAGTCGAGTTAAATAGTTAACAATATATCTATTAGATATAAAAGAAAGTCGTGTTAGTTACACCATTTATAACTCAAGAACGGCTGCACCGATTTTAGTGAAATTTTATTTGTTGGATTCGTCTATCTTCTGAATAACAGAATAACTATTAAAATATTGAAAAAAATTAGGTAAAAATAGATGCAGTAAATTAACTTTAAAATAAATTAGGTTCGGACCTCCGCCATCTTTCACAATGCTTATTTAATTATCATATTATTTCTTTATTTATATTATTATTTCTTATTATAATTGATGTCTACTGCAAATCTATATAATAAAAAATGAAATATATTTTATATTATTCTTATATATTGTTAGAGCGCCTCCGTGGCTCAGTGGTAAGCGCGATGCGTTTAGCACCGGAGGTCCTGGGTTCGAATCCCGGGGAAACAAGATTTTAAAAAAAAGTGTTTCGGTCGGGCAGGGCACAGAAGGCTGATCACCTACTTACCTATAAAGATAAATGATCAGTGAAACAGACACAGAAATGGATCTGCCCCATGCCCCATTAGGGGACTCGCGAATTTACTTTTTATATATTGTTGTATTTGATGGGTTCGTTGGCGCGTTCTGTAGAACACCTGCCGTGCGCATCGATGGGTCGTGGGTTCCAATCCCACCGGGACGACTTGCTTATAATTTTCTATAATCATGTCTTTCCCACGTCTGGTAACTTCGGGCATTGATCGGGTGGGAGAAATTTCGACCGGGTAACGAACCACCATTCATAGATGGAAAAACCGCGTATTGCGCGTTTCGGTTTTATTTTATAGATTTCCGAATGCTCGAAGTAATAATTTGGTCGACAACGCAACATTGAATGAATTTTGAGTTTTGAAAAAAAAACTTTTTTTTATGTAATTTGGAATGGAACCCTAAATTTTCACCATTCTTTAATTGAAACCCCTATTCTTTAATTGAGATTGTATGAACATTTTTGCATGAACAATATCCAAATAATACTGACATCATATCAGTATCTACATTGTATCCGTGCAAAGCCGGGGTGGGTCGCTAGTAATAATATAAAAGTTTTATGTGCCTACTTGTTTTGTACTTTTTATACTGTAATGTGCGACTAGGTAATTCCCTACATACCTAAATAAATTTGTTTGTAAGTTTACTAGTTTAGTAGGTATGGCGTAAGTACTAAGTACCTACTAAACTCAGACGACTGGATCGGGGATTTCAATAGTTTTTGGTGAGGTTGGTAGAGGGGCCCAAGGGTATAACAAGCGCCGCTTATCGTTAAAAATATATAAAAAAATAAAATAAAAATATTAAAAAATTCTTAGTCTTATTAATAATTTTTTTTTTATGCTGTTAAGTTGTCGTTCTGTAGAATCCTATGTATATATGTTAGGCTATGGGTTACGTGTAACGTTTGCCAATTTCACCTAATTGTTAAGTACTAAAGCAAAATGATTGTTTTGCGATCGCAGTGGCACGCGACGGAACCAAGTTCAAATCCCAGCTGAAGCAATATCATGTATGTGTTCATACAAGTTTTGATGATTAATAATATTTTAAAGTTTCTTCTAAACTAACATTTATTAATTTATTTTTTTTGAAATTATAGTAGGGATTCTTTGTTATAGCCTAACGAAACGTCCTTTAAAAAACCGACCCACTGAAAAGCTTAATTTTTTTTTAAATACTTACGCCACCCCTATCTCGTCTCTATTCCTACCGCGTAAAGCAAATTTCTGCCAAAAACTAATTAATACCTAGTAAAAAGATAAGAAAATTAATAAATATCTGGGTAAGTATTTACTTTAGTTTTTGAAATCGGTGACAAACCAACAAACATAAATCAACTAATACTTTAAATTCAAGCTCAAATCACAAGTTAGCCGTAGCCTCTTGGCAGCGTTCTCGTCCATCGATCCCATGGTACCGGGTTCTAGACCCAGCAATCTCTTTTTTTAAAAATATCACAATTTTGCTTAAAATAATTTAATATTTTTACGCTTTTTATTTTGTAAAATTATTATGTTTTTTTCATAATCTTACGCCATATTATGTAATTTTTCATTATTTTATCGATTTGTCCCTCTCTCTCTCTTAGAGGGCTCTGTGCTAGGCTCGTTGTCAGTTAGACATTATATTGCTTCAGCTGGGATTTGAACATAGAGTTAGGTACATGATATTGCTTCAGCTGGGATTTGAACTTGGTTCCCTCGCGTGCCACTGCGATCGCAAAACAAACATTTTGCTTTAGTACTTAACAATTAGGTGAAATTGGCAAACGTTACACGTAACCCATAGCCTAACATACATACATAGGATTCTACAGAACGACAACTTAACAGCATAAAAAAATTTTTTATGAATAAGACTAAGAATTTTTTAATATTTTTATTTTATTTTTTTATATATTTTTAACGATAAGCTCGCTTGTTATACCCTTGGGCCCCTCTACCAACCCCACCAAAAACTATTGAAATCCCCGATCCAGTCGTCTGAGTTTAGTAGGTACTTAGTACTTACGCCATACCTACTAAACTAGTAAACTTACAAACAAATTTATTTAGGTATGTAGGGAATTACCTAGTCGCACATTACAGTATAAAAAGTATAAAACAGTAGGCACATAAAACTTTTATATTATTACTAGCGACCCACCCCGGCTTTGCACGGATACAATGTAGATACTGATATGATGTCAGTATTATTTGGATATTGTTCATGCAAAAATGTTCATACAATCTCAATTAAAGAATAGGGGTTTCAATTAAAGAATGGTGAAAATTTAGGGTTCCATTCCAAATTACATAAAAAAAAGTTTTTTTTTCAAAACTCAAAATTCATTCAATGTTGCGCTGTCGACCAAATTATTACTTCGAGCATTCGGAAATCTATAAAATAAAACCGAAACGCGCAATACGCGGTTTTTCCATCTATGAATGGTGGTTCGTTACCCGGTCGAAATTTCTCCCACCCGATCAATGCCCGAAGTTACCAGACGTGGGAAAGACATGATTATAGAAAATTATAAGCAAGTCGTCCCGGTGGGATTGGAACCCACGACCCATCGATGCGCACGGCAGGTGTTCTACAGAACGCGCCAACGAACCCATCAAATACAACAATATATAAAAAGTAAATTCGCGAGTCCCCTAATGGGGCATGGGGCAGATCCATTTCTGTGTCTGTTTCACTGATCATTTATCTTTATAGGTAAGTAGGTGATCAGCCTTCTGTGCCCTCCCCGACCGAAACACTTTTTTTTTAAATCTTGTTTCCCCGGGATTCGAACCCAGGACCTCCGGTGCTAAACGCATCGCGCTTACCACTGAGCCACGGAGGCGCTCTAACAATATATAAGAATAATATAAAATATATTTCATTTTTTATTATATAGATTTGCAGTAGACATCAATGAGGATCAGTAACGTTATAGCAAATTCAATGAAATTAGTATCCACGTTATTCTTTATGACATAAGAATGATATATCTTTTTGAATTATCCAAATCGGACCATTACTTACGAAGATATTAAGTGATAAACGTGTGCCGTTCCTGCCGCGAAAAGTAAATGTACGCGCGAGCGTGTGACGTCACTGTGACGGAACGGAGCGCAGCCTAGTACCGGCGCTCTTACTTCTCGATTTAACGAAGCTGTTAGAATGTAATTTTGTGATATTTTAAGTATAAAACATACAAAATAATATGAGTACTAATAAATTAGACGCTGGTTTTGTGCAAGCTCAATCAGATAACCTTCCAAAAGTGGATTCTTTCATGGTATTTGACTACCTAGAATGATTTCTAAGTTCACTAGCGCTGAAATCCGTAGTTGGAAACCTCAAATGTAAGGGTGCTGCTTATTATTTACGAATGTAGGTACTTATTAGTAATATTTAGGTCTAATTGGACGCATGTAGGTGTAAGAAATAATTAATGTAAGTGTATAGGTACAGGGACGTATTCAGAACTTATGAATAAAGTGCTTATAGAATCTTGATAAACGAATGATGTTTTCGTTCATTCATATGTAGATTATTTCGTGGATGGCACTGGCATTTAACCTACTTGCGCTTTAGTGTATGGTACGTAATTTTCCATATCTTCTTCCAACTGAAATATATATTAAATGCTTATAAAATATTGTTATTCACTCTTTGCTTTTTACCCGAGTACGTCCCTGTGTCATTTGTTTTAATTCTGGAATTTTACCTACATAGAAATGGGAATAGGTATAGGTACGAACGTAGTTTTATCCACAAAAAATTAAGTAGTTACGTTTTTATTGGTTTTTATTAATATAGCAGACTTAAAATAAGATAATACTTAGGTACACTACACGTAATAGTAGGTATCAACTTTTTTCCAAATCAGCTAAATATAGTTATAGTTATGTAGGTACGTAAATCGAAACTATCTTCACACTAATGTCTTGTAGCCTGGGCAGAGGGTAGAGTTTTATCATATCTTCTTACAACGGAAACCATTTTTAAGAAGTTTTGGGTTTTTCGGCTCATTAAAAAGTAGTTTTTCTGGCGTTTTAATAGAAGTGTTTGTATATTTCGGAACTATACAATATTTACAAATAGTTTATAGGTGAATTAAACACAAATCGGACACAAAGTTAATGTTTTAGTCACAATTAACCAAAGAAAATACTGCGCGCCATACGGCTAACAGGCGGCGACCGTCACAGTGACGTCATAGCAACCGCGGCGGCCACTCGGTGAACTTCGCTAGTAATTTGATCATAACTTCGTCAATTATTATCGTAGAACAAAATTTTTTGCACTGTATGTTAAGGATTTCTTAGCTCTTTAAATCTGCATTCTCAACTAAAAACGTTACGGATCCTCATTATAATAAGAAATAATAATATAAATAAAGAAATAATATGATAATTAAATAAGCATTGTGAAAGATGGCGGAGGTCCGAACCTAATTTATTTTAAAGTTAATTTACTGCATCTATTTTTACCTAATTTTTTTCAATATTTTAATAGTTATTCTGTTATTCAGAAGATAGACGAATCCAACAAATAAAATTTCACTAAAATCGGTGCAGCCGTTCTTGAGTTATAAATGGTGTAACTAACACGACTTTCTTTTATATCTAATAGATATATTGTTAACTATTTCACTCGACTTTATTTGCATGTATCCGATAATAAGGAATATTTATTAAAATTGGGCCTACAAATACTTTTTATCTCAACTCCAAAAAATGTGAAAAGTGAAAATTTAGGGTTCCATTCCAAATTACATAAAAAAAATTTTTTTTTGACCAGCAATAAAAAATATTTTTTGGGGTGGACCACCCTTGACACTTTTACACATACATGTTTCACCCTTACACTATGAAACATGTATGTATAAAATATACGCCCTATTTCAGACCTACTGAATATACACCCAAAATTTCATAAAAATTGGTCAAGCCGTTTCGGAGGAGTTTTATTACAAAATAAGACAAACAAATTCTTTTATCTGTGAATTCTTTTTTATGTCACATATCGACAGACGAGCATGAAGGTCACTGGATGTTAGGTGATACCTCAGCCACAGAACTTCAGTCAATGTTGCGCTGTCGACCAAATTATAACTTCGAGCATTCGGAAATCTATAAAATGAACCGAAACGCGCAATACGCGGTTTTTCCATCTATGAATGGTGGTTCGTTACCCGGTCGAAATTTCTCCCACCCGATCAATGCCCGAAGTTACCAGACGTGGGAAAGACATGATTATAGAAAATTATAAACAAGTCGTCCCGATGGGATTCGAACCCACGACCCATCGATGCGCACGGCAGGTGTTCTACAGAAAGAGCCAACGAGCCCGACAAATACAACAATGTATAAAAAGTGAATTCGCGAATCCCCTAATGGGGCATGGGGCAGACCCATTTTTGTGTCTGTTTCACTGATCATTTGTCTTTATAGGTAAGTAGGTGATCAGCCTTCTGTGCCTTACCTGACCGAAAGACTTTTTTTTAAATCTTGTTTCCCCGGGATTCGAACCCAGGACCTCCGGTGCTAAACGAATCGCGCTTACCACTGAACCACGGAGGCGGTCTAACAATATATAAGAATAATATAAATAATGTTTATAACATAGTTATTTCTCTTATAATTTTTTTATAAAATGCTAAGACACGAGAAGCATGGTAATATATTTTGGCGGCAAGACCACGAATAATCCACCCTATTTTCTTGGCATGCTATTTTTACAAAAAATACGAAATACTTTAGATCACTATATTTTTAATTTCAGGACTAGCGGACCTGACAGACATTGTACTGCCAGAATGTTCTTCAAAAAATTTATAACTAGATTTGAATATGCTATATTTTCACTTCTATTATTCTATTATATATATCATAAATTATTACAAATAAGCTATAATAAGCTTGCGCGACGTGAACTGAGTATGAATTGAGAAAATGAAGTTCTGACATAATTTATTTTAAAATTAATTTTATGCATATATTTTTATCCTGGATTATTCCAATATTTTAATAGTTATTCTGTTATTCGGGAAATAAATGAACCCAACAAATAAGATATCATTAAAATCGGTACAGACGGTCTTGAGTTAATGATAAGACTTTGTTTTATGTATGTCTCGATACTAGAAAATGCTGAATATATGATAGGTTGTACGAAGCGGCACAGGTCCGTCGTCCAGTAAAGCCTGAGCGGCACTGATTCACGCCCACCAGTACGTCCCTCTCACCGCGCAAGAGCCCCGCAATTGCTTGAAAGTAAAAGTCGTATGCGCCAAAAGTATTTTTTCTAATTATATAGAATACCGTTCAAGTAATTCATAATTTTTTCTGGCGAAAATGTTGCCCGTACTTTGTTATATTTTACATATAAATATCAAGCCAATAAGTCATATGGCTTCAGAGGAGAAGGCAAATATATGTTAAAATCAAGGTATTTTAGATATTTTTTTTCATCGAATAAAATATAAGTATTCAAAAAACTGTCATGGCGCTTCGGTTCTTAATGAAATGGAGAATAAGGTGTTAAAATATAAGAATCCTAGGTTTCATATTAGAACAGCAGTATGGTCTCAAAAATGCCGGAAATGTTGATTTTTTTGAGAGACAAGCCTTAATTTAAAACAGCGTTGTTGTTTTAAAAAAAGGAAAAGAGTATTTTTAAATTCTAATGTTGTGTATTATTTTAGGAGACACGGTCTTACTTGAGGGTTGGATTCATCCAATGGAAATATCCACCGTTCACGGTGTCATGGGGGTAGGGCCGGTAGGGGACCTCAATACCTATTTTCTAGTTTCAGAAAATTAATCATGGCTCTAGGCCTAATAGTTTGACTGTTCTAGATAAGTTTTAATTAAAATTTTATTTCCGCTGAAATTTCACAAAAATCCATATAACTTTTAAACCACTGAAAATCTCAGAACATATATGGGGGTTAAAACGATAGGTATTGAAGTCCCCTACCCCCATAATACTGTTGATCCACCCCACAAGTTACACCGTGTGTAGTCGTGTTTCTATAACTGTTTCAAAGTTGATAGTACATATTATTAAGGTACAGTAGATTTCGCGAAATCCCTGATAGTTAGATAGTTTTATCTTTCGTAATAGTATATAGTAATAATTGTTATTTTTTTTTTATATGTCAGATATCGACAGACGGGCATGAGATTTCACTTGATGGTAGGTTATACCTCAGCCACAGAATATCAGTCAATGATGCGCTGTCGACCTAATTTTTACTTCGAGCATTCGGAAATCCATAGACTGAAACCGAAACGTGCAATATGCACTTCACGGTTTTTCCATCTATGAACGAATCAATCAATGCCCGAAGTTATCAGACGTGGGGAAAACATGCTTACAGAAAATTATAAGCATGTGCTCCCGGTGGGATTCGAACCCACGACCCATCGATTCGCACGGCAGTCTTTCTACCGAACGCGCCAACGAGCCCGTCAAACTATTCACATAAATATTTTGTATTCACTGAAATTTTATAGATTTAAATATGTGCTTAGGAAAATATCTTTTATCAGTAAAATATCTTCTTTCAGGACTCTTGTAGGTATAATTGAAACAAAACATCCAAAAGTAATATTATTATTTGAAAATTATCTTCGTAATTCAAAGGCCATTTCGTAGTCATCGACGGCTTTCATCATGATCTCCATCTTAACTCTTATATGAGGTACAGGACCCTCTTCAGGCTCGCCGACCACTATGCAGCGTCTCAGGATTGATGATAGCACCGTCTTCATAGACATCATCCCGTATCGGTAACCTAGATGAATGGATAGTTAATCAAATCATTTTGAGGCAATTTAAATTAAAACTCAAAAATTTAGTTTTTCAAATTAGCTTAAATTTATAAACAACTTTAAACTGAGGATGCGTTGTATCTGATGAGGACTTGCGAAAGTCGTACATGTATTTGAAGAATTGTAGTATCGAAAAAGTAGAGAAACGGAAAATATTTATAATTCTGGTGTGAGTGGAAGAGTCGGAAGTGACAGACCTAGGCATACGTACCTCGATCAAATGTTGGGATGGGGATGTTCAAAAGCACCAGGTCAAAAGTACTCGAAACCTAAAGATGCGTTGAAGTCGTACCAAAACTAGACAAGACTAGAAACGTAGTAAAAATTAAGAGAACAAATACTTACCGAGACAATTTCGAGGGCCATGACTGAACGGAATGAAAGCACAAGGTGGAACATTTTTATATCTTTCTGGCAGGAATCTATCAGGGTCAAAGCAGTGGGCGTCTGGACCCCAGAACTTGGGGTTTCGGTGAACTCCCCATATGCTAACTAGTAAGCCTGCTTCCTTAGGTATAATTATATCGTGATCTAAAGCATAACGGTAAATTTCGGATTAGGTAATGTTAAATATGTAGTAATCTTCAATCTTATACAATTACATAGATTTGATAGATTAACAATCACTACAATTAGATTCTTTAAATTTTATCTTTTAATTTGTACCTTCTACTTTTTCCTACTATGGTATCTTAACGTTTTATGTTTGTTAATAAATTTATCTGGTTTTTACAAATATTCACATATATACCTCATGTTTCCTTTTAACCCAAGTCAGTGTAGAAATTTAGTCAATAAGAAATCATTAGTCACGATGTCCTACCTTCGTTATTAATTTCAAATCAATATAAAGTTATGAAAAACATGCCACATTTGCTGTTGATAAACATTATAATTCATCTTAGAATTTTGGATTAAACTCAACTTTCTCGTATTTGGGATAGCTGAAAGATGATTACTGTTTCTGAGGCAATCGTTGGTACCCATCAAGTTTCAACTCCAATAAGTACATTATTATCGATATAGAAATATTATAGTATAATTATATAACTTACTTAAGACGGTATCTTCCGTAGCTTGTCGTACGATGAAAGGAACTGAGGGGAATAACCGCAAAGATTCTTTTATAACTCTTTCCAAATATTGCAGCTTAGGTAAATCTTCTCTTTCTAATAAGCGGTCAGAATCACCGAACACATTATCCAATCTAAAACCGATTTATGAATTAGGATCCAAATATATTAATAAAACTATCGTATATCATAATATCATCAGAGGTAATAAATATAGTTTACTCGTCCAAAACTTTCTTCTGTATTTCTGGATATTTTCCCAGAAGTTTAAGAGTGAACCCCATAGAGACAGCAGTTGTATCCATGGCTGCTATGATAAGAGTCAGCACTTCCTCGCGCAACTCCACGTCGCTGTAACCGTTCGTGCCACCAGACTGAGCTATCAGTAGATCCAGGAAAGTAAGGTCGGAGTAGCTTTGAATGAAATCTACAAATGGTTATAGACTATTTTGATAAAATGTACTTATGATATAGGCATCAAGTAGGTATATAATATATTTAATAGACGGTTAAGATTTATTAGTAAGATTCTTTCTTGATAATGGCTAAGAGCAGAAATATAAATGCAATTACTGAGTACGAATTGTACCCGAAAATTTAACTTGATTTGAATACTCCACACAGTTATCGGCTCCTTGTTAGACAACTAAAGTGCAATAGTCAATACGTACCATTGTTTCTGTCATCTTCAGATAGACTTTCTTTACGTATTGTGAGATGTGACTTCTTCTTTTTTATTATCTGAAATATCATCTATACATATAATAAAAGAGTAGGATCGAAATTACGCTTCACTAAATATTTTTACCTGAAATTAAGAGGCATATGGCAATATATAATCGGAGGTGACTTCAACGCAAAAAATGTATACTGGGGTTCAAGATTAACCACTGTTAAGGGTAAAGAACTACTACATGCTATAAAAGAAACTAAGTCTGATGTTTTATCAACAGGTAGGCCGACCTATTGGCCTACAGATATGAACAAACACCAGACTTTATAGACTTCTTCATATACAAGAACATACGAAAAAACCACCTTGAAATTGAACAATGTTTCCACTTGAACTCAGATCATTCACCTATCGTAATGAAACTAAGTCAGGACATCATTTTTAAAGAATATAACCTTGGTCTTGTTAATAAGAATACAGACTGGAGTAAATTCAAAATTATTTTAGAAAACAGTATAAAACTCAATGTACCTCTGAAAGAAGAAGAACAATTAGACTGGGAAGTAGAGAAGTTTGTAACTGATATACAGAATTCAGCTTGGCAAAGTACGCCCAGTACAAAAAGAAAAATATATGAACATAAATACCCGGAAAACATAATTAATATATTAAATGAAAAAAGAAAACAACGCAAGAAATGGCAACAAACTCGTTCTCCACAGGATAAAATACATCTAAACAATCTAACAAAAACCATGAAGACATATCAAATCTATACACGTCAATTTTACTAATAAAAAAGAAGATTATTATCCGATATTTGTCGATTCTCATCAAATTCCCTATGAGAACACAGCAAAATACCTGGGTATTACTCTTGATGCGAAGCTACGCTGGAAAGCTCATGTCAAGAAAAGAAGAGATGAATTAGAGATTCGATTCAAAAAGTTGTACTGGCTCTTGAGTAGAAACTCACCAGTATCAGTACAAAACAAATTATTAATTTATAAACAGGTCCTGATGCCAGTGTGGACATATGGCATTCAATTGTGGGGTTGTGCCAAACAAAGTAATATTAAAATGATACAAACTTTCCAAAACAAGGTACTGAGGGAAATTATAAGTGCCCCTTGGTACATAAGGAATGACGACATCCACCGAAATCTGAAGGTGGAGTTTGTCGCATCCATAATTTAAAAAAGTGCCGAAGCCCACCCAAAGAGGCTTCACCATCACGTGAATGTCGAGGCCTTGACCACACAGACCTAGTGCGAAGGCTTAAAAGGACAAAACCTTTCGAGTTAGTGTATAGTGACAGTAAAAAGTGTAGTGCTTTGCAAGGAACACAATAAATATGTGTCCCCCCATGATAGAGACAATAAAAAAAGTGTTAAAGGACATTTTCTTAGTAAAAATATATTTTCTAGTTAATTTAGGATAGAAATAAACTGTTCATTAGCCTTAAGTAATAGGCTAGATTGCATGTGCTCTTAGTACTTACTTGGTAAGTTCTAGTTATTCAATAAAAAAAAAATATTATAGAACATATCAATATCGACAAAAAACTTCGCGAGACCATATGTCTAACTATTGTAATTATGTTACTATAACTACTTTTTAACATTTAAAAAATTTAAAGAAATTGCGATCAAAATCAGACTATGTTATCCGTACCTTTGTATTAATTCTTATCCAAATAAATCGTATTCGTATTCAAGACTCTTTCAATACCTGTTGATTACTTTTTGAATTATTGAAATCGGACATTCCATTCAAAAGATATTACGAAATTAAAAATATCAATACAAACAAAAAATACACGCCAACGCGCCGGCCGGTTTGGCTCCACGCAGCTCAGCGAGCAATGCGGCGAGGGGAATTTTGTAACGATTTAACTCAAAAAATTCTTGACCGATTTTAAAAATTCTTTCACCAATAGAAAGCTACATTATCAGCGTGTAACTTATTTTCATCTAAATTGCACCCGTGCGAAGCCGGGGCGTTTTGTTTATTCATAAAAGACCAGTGGTCATAACGGTAAGATATAATATCTATGTCAGACACATCAGTCTCCACTGCGCTAGCTTAGTAGAAAGGGTTTCGTACTCCGTACCAAAAACGGAAACCGTTATAGGATCACTTCATCGTCCGTCTGTCTGTCTATACATCTATCAAGACCCTTTTTCTCAGAAATGCAAGGTATCAAGTTGAAATCAATATCAGCTACTCAGGTTTGCAATCTCTGCAGCAGTGAAAACTTCTAAGTCGACGCAATTAAAAGATATGGCCTTTTATGTTTCGTTTACCGATAATCTTTTTACTTTACTCAACTTAAAGTTTGTACAGGAACCTTCGATGCGCGAGTCCGACTTACACTTGGCCAGGTTTTTTAAATAATACATATTAATATACGAGCGTGACTTGATGATAGCTAGTAGGTAACCCAGCTAGGATATCAATCGTTATTCCAGCTGTTAAATAGACATTTGCAACATCACGTATGTAATAAAAAAAATTGGCTTACCTCATCTATAAAGTCATATAAGACTTTCCTGCAGTGCTTTAATTTTGCATGCTGAGGGAAGAATCTATATAACCAGTCTGGTTGTAGCCACAGATGAAATATTCTTTCATTAACGTAATGAAGGCCTTGATTAACAGCTGTGAGAATGGGGTTTGAGTGGTCATCTTGTGCGTTAATTTGTACACCTATGGCAGTTTCTAAAAATTAGCAAGAAGCCATTAATGTTATTGAGCTACTTCGTTAAGGAAAGCAAATATACCTAAAATAAAGTAATTCGGGGTAAAAGTCCAGGCCACCCAGATTTTTTTTCGAAAGTTTTTATGTATTGGCCCCTGGCCGATTATTATATTTTTAACCGTCTTCAAAAAGGAGGAGGTTCTCAATTCGTCTGTTGTTTTTTTTTTTTGTATGTTTGTTACGCAATAACTCCGCAAGTAATGGATGGATTTGGATGATTCTTTTTTTGTTTGGTAGGGGATATTTCAGAGGTGGTCCAATATATTTAGACTGAAACGATCTTTATATGCCAACTGTGGTTCAGACCATTGCTGGTGGTAGAGGCTCAAAGCCTGCTTTAAATTATTTAGCAAGTAAAGTACTCATAAGGGAGACGGCGGGGCGAGTCAGATAATCCTTAGCGGCTACTGATATTCGTCTTCGCAGAAAAAGATGTCGGTGCCCAAATTAAATTGTATTTATGTGTTTATTGGCCGAATACACAAAAGCCACTCAAATATTCAAGAGAAAAATATAGGCAACTCGATAAGTGGTAGTTTCCGAACTATAACTTCTCCTGATAATATCTAACTCACTCTGTTTTTTATTAGAATTTATATATATATATATATATATATATATATATATATAAAAATTGGTTCAGTAGTTTCGGAGTTTATCGCGAACATACATCGTGACACGAAATTTTTATGTATATAAGATTGTGAATTGATATATTATATGTTGAGATACCCAAAATAGCATCCAGGCTGTATGCATTGATATGAGACCATAATTTAAATTTCCCAGAGCCAGCCATTTGCATAAGTTTCCTTGTTAACTTGTCACTTTGCTGTGCAAACACATCTACGAAATTAGAAAATTTCTTTGGACTAAATGCTGGAACTGCGATTTTACGACGCGGCCTCCATATGGACACTGAAAAAGGAAACAAGTATAGCTGGTTCATTGTGACTTTAAATTTCTTTTGGGGCTGATAAAATAAGTTATTAAGGTCTTGCTATTTTAAAATTCCCGTGTATTATGCAATATGCCTCATTCATAAGTTAACATCGCACACCCACAGACAAGTATTATATGAATATTAATAAGCTAGTTTACCTGGTGCGAAGATTGATGCATAGCCAATGACAAATCGCATGAATCGATGCAAATTATCCTTTTCTAAAAAATTTTTTAACACTGCCTCAATTTTCTCAGGATCTGTAATGACTGAAATACCACGTTAAATATAAAAAGAGTTTTATCTTTTATATACTTACGTTATTGTTTTCAATCAATTTACTGTTGTTCTTAAAGTTTTTGAATAAATCATAAGATATTTTTCTTACAAGGAAAGGTTCCCAGGTATCCGCCTCCGATTTCAATGTCACTGAAAAATATTATTCTACGCCAAAATCACACGTATCTTTTTTATCTTTTTTATCGGCGGAAAAACATTACTAAAGGGTGAAAATCAACCCCCAAAGTTCATCCCCTTAGAGGGTCATTTATTGGTTTCAAATATATGTAGTCAATACTTTTGCAAACGACCAAACAAAATACGTGTCTCTTAGATTGACGTAGAATAACATATTTCAGGCATTGAAATCGGAGGCGGACACCTGGGGCTGGGAACCTTTCCTTGTTAGTAAATGTACAGTAATAATTATAATTAATGTCTTTTGTTATCATAAAGCTAAAAATGCGATTTATTCATTGTATTTTATTCCTTAATGTTTAAAGCAAGCGTAGTAAAAACTATTTTCTTACTTACTGAAATACAATAGCGGTCCGAGCCAAAATTTTGAAATACCACCCACGCTTATTGAGACGTAACTGTATTCTTGTAATTTTTTCATAATTGCTAAAATTAATATAAAGATTATAAGAATAAATAAAATTATTTAATACTGCTTTTATTTGTTCTTCACCCATGTTTTTTATTGGTTTCATTACATATTATTTTGAAAGATTCAGACTATTCTAGTAGTGTAATATTTTGAATGTGACTGAAAACCACTGAAAATAAAAATTCTTTATTAACTTGATAGGGTAATTCTCGCATTTCGTGCAAATTGAAAGAATTTGTGAGAAAAAAATAGAATTTTTTTTTTTCAGTGCCATTGCATAGCTACTTGAAAAATAAACTAGCTATTTGAGTATTATTAAATTATACCTAAAATTGGCAAAAAATGGGCTTTATAATTTTTTCGTAGATATGGTAATGATTAAAGAAATTTGGTAATGATATGAGGGACAATGGTAATGAGAAAATACTATTGGTAATGATAATGTAAATAAAAAATGTAATTAAAATTCGTTTTTCTTTTAATAACAATTATATAAGTACTTCAATTGAGTTTTATTCACTTAATAGTTTCATTCAAAAGTAATTTCACAATCAATCGTGTAACAAAAAAACTTTCAAAATACTTTAAAAGATATGGAATCCTACGTAATAGTCAATACTCATAATCAAACTCTACATTATTAATTACTAAAACTCTCACAAGTTCTGTTCAAGCATCTTTCATTATAGACGTCACAGCATAAATCTATTCTATCGTCATCAGCAATAAAGCACATATTTTAAATGGCTCCTTATGAATCTAGAACAGAAATCAGAATTAAAACACAATTTTTGTACCAATTCAACTTACAGTATTTTAGTTGCGAAATCTATAACTTCCTACTGACACAGAAAAAAAAATTGCTGACGAGATAAGTACCTAAATTCCTGTCAAAACAATGGCACGCAAGCCATTGGTTCGTCATCACTGATCTAGAACAAGTAAAATCTGTTGTTACATTAATCTTCATTACCATCATTTTATGATCATTACCATTTTTCAAATAGCTGATGGTAAATCATGGTAATGAAAGTAATGGTAATGATATTCTAGCAGTTTTTTAAAAATACTCCGTAAATAACTGTAAAATGTTAAGCATTAAGATCATAAACTTCATAAACTCGAAGGTTATTATGTTAACATTCACCATATATCAAAACAAAAATTACTCTATATCTCAAAATAGCACTAATGGTAATGAAAAAAAAACTTACCACGCATAATATTCTCACCTTCATCATTCTTTATCAACAAACTGCAAGACGCTAGACCCGGTCTCTGTTCACTGGTCGATTGGGCGAGAATCACGTAAAGGGGAAAGGGGTAGAGAACATCATGTGCGCGTTCAAACAGGATAATTTTTTTACTTCGAGTTCAGCTGACGGTAATGATTATTTTTTTTGGTCAAACTTATTTCATCAGAGCAATTGTAAATAACAAATAGTAAACGATTTTTTATTTAATTTTTTTTATTGCTTCATATGTATTTTATTCATAACAAAACAATAATACATAGTAATCCACCAATTTTTTGTGTTATTAGCTTTCAACTACCAAAAATCGATTTCTGACCAGTGTTGGTAATGATATTTAGGCGTATATTTTATTTATATTTTTTTTTCAAAGTACCTGGCATTATTATTTTCCAGTGGCAGATATACATATGCAACATACCTAGAATATAAAAAATATTTGGTAACTTAGGCTTACTTAGTTTAGCTTTTATTCTTACTGACACGTGTTTTGCACGATACGGTAGAAATACCCGATATTTAAATCTTAAGATTTGTGAAATTATTACATATCTATTTTTTTATTTTGAATTTAATTAATAAGCTTTAAAATAGCAAATAATTAAACACGACTATAGGAAAACATAATAAACCATTACATTTTGATATTTTGCCAAATTAAAGAGATAATCATATACTTACGAATGAATTGTGATTCCATTTATATTTCGTTCACCTTTTTGCAGCCTTTAACACAACAACCTACCATTGTTATCAGATTTAAGAAACCTTAATTAACAGAGTATGTGTCTCAAAAATAATCAACATTCACATGAAATCACTACAAACACTAAAAATCGCATATGATGAAATGGCGCCGAAGATGTTTGGCAACAATCACTTTTGCCAAATAAGAAAAAGTGACCACGCCGACGGGGACAAAATATCTGTGTTTTGTCCTTCTTTTTTACATACTAATTGTAATTTGCTATCGCACTTTAATATTTTAGTGTTATTTATATCAAACTGTGATTGACATATGACATTTCGAAATGGTTCAACGCAAGTCAGTTTGCATTGCAATTTGTTGCATTGCAAACAGACAGACAGACAAAAATCCTCAGAATTTAATCTGAGCAAAAATCTTAAAAATTGTATTTTTGTATTCTGCTAATCTTCTTTTATCACCCCTCTTAATTTCTGGTAAAAATATTTAGTGAAGCGTAATTTCGATTCTACTCTTTTATTATATGTAGATAAACACTATTTTAGACACATACTTTTATTATAATATTGTTTAAAATAGAACATCATTCTTAGAAGTCTTAGTTATATTATTTGTCAAACAAATCTGTATTTATTATTTTTATCATATTATTGTTTAATTTCTATTAAAAAGCCTGTTTCAATCTTACTTTGAAATGCGCGCGGTTCTAAGTGTTATATAATTGTTTTAATTATTATTTTTATTACTAGTCCTATATTTATGTATTATATTATTTATTATAAGATGTTTTTGGTATGTATTCTATTTGTAAGAGACAATTTAAAAACCATGTAATCATATTGTGGTGTGGTCGATATTAGGTATAGGAGGGCAGTAAAACTCGACACCCAGGGGGTATTCCGGGAAACCTCGATATATGTATATTGTATAATTGTATATATATATATATATATATATATATATATATATATAATTACCATTCCCCGCCTAATGTTGATCGTGTCCGAGTTTAAGGCCGATGTTGATCACCCTTTAACACCATATTGCCGCGCTCCTCTGGAGTACATCAAAAAAGGGACAAGAGATACACCTATCTACTCGCGACGTTGCCGCGTCTGGGATCACCCCCGAATGAAATACTCGTCATCAAATTTTCCATCTCACGTTGCTCGCGTAACGGTTTTTCTCGTTACATACATTCGAACTACTTGGCTCGATCTGTATAAGACATTTATTAAATTAAACCATTAAATGTGGATCATATACTGATTATATTTTATATATAACCATCTTAGGTTGATCGTGACTAGTCATCATTGTGCTTACGCGTAACGGTTTTTTTCGTCACATACAGACGCACTATGTGGCTCAATCAGTATAAGTTATATCATATATCAGATGGAACCATCAAATATGGATCATATATGGATTAGGTATTACAATCTTACGTTGATCTCTTTCTAATATACATCCGTTATTTGTTGAACGTTGCTTAACATTATTAATTAATAATAATATATTATATAATGCAAATGCGACATGACAAAAAAACTTTTTATATTTTTCTTTAAATAAAATATCTTAACTTTCATTATTGCATAGGGAGCAAACGGACTGTCGGCTCACCGATGCCCATAGACATCTGCAATACTAGTGGACTTGCAGGTGCGTTGCCAGCCTTTGAAAAATTAGTTAATTTGGAAGGTTCCCAAGTCGTATCAATTCGGATATATCGCTGATTCCTGGTTCCACCGAGTAAGTGTGGGAGACAGACAAGTCATAAGAAAACGTACAGTTGTGAATTTTCAAGCATTGAGATGGAGAGGATGAAAGAATATAGCAGGATTTATAAGCATGGGTGAGATGCCGCCTCTGGGCAGTTACGGAATTTGATATATTTACCATGAAATCACTTTCTTAAGAGAAACATTTCCCTAAGTTATCACACTTCTGCTCGCGTTAGTTTTTCCAATAAAATAATTAATTTAATTTTGAAAAAATATTTTTTATTTTCTCTTACAAAATAAAAAGAAAAATTAAAACGTCGCGAATTTAAAGAAACTCAAATAGATTCTTCTCTAAAATATAAGATAATTATTTTTCAAATTTTTTGATAGGGTAGAACAGTGATAAAAAAATATGAATATGAGACTGGATAAGCAAATTCTGATTTTTTAATATAGTTTTAATACCGGTTGACTTTTATTTTTATATTTTTTTTAATTCTTAATATGACAAACTTTATTTTATGCATTCAGTTGTATTCTCACCACTACTTCTACTACTTCTTTGGCGTATCTAGTTTATAATAAAGATCTTTATTTTTTATAATGATATTCTTGTATATTTTTATTCAGTAGATATAATAGAAAATTTTTTTTTTTAAAAAAAAAGTAAAATCTTGGCAACCGATAACTGCCAAATTTGCGAACTTTGTTAATAGAATATGACATCAAGTAAACCGTTGCTGGCACAGACATTTACGTCATATTCGCTTTGACCAACGGCGTGGATTATTTGCACTTTTTAAAAATTAAAACTGAAATTGTAATAAAATGTAAAGAATGTTTGACCCTCGTTGGAATCACATGCATATTATTTTTTCATGGTAAAAATATCAAACTAACTTTCCCGAGGGACATCTCAGCCATGCTTATCCTGTTATACTCTTTGGAGTTCAGTCGTGACATCAGCTGGTGGTTGAACTCAGCAAAAATAATTAATCCGTACAATTCCTCTGAACATAATACAATAATACATATTATGCTATGGAAGTGATCCAGCATCTCTACGCAATGAGAAAGCCTGTGATGCCCATCGATGAGTCAGGTAAACTGCTGAGCAAACTGCTGAGTTGGAGTGTTCTGAGCGTTTACCTTTTTTAAAATAATCATTCATAAGTTTGGGACGACGGACGCCTGATAAGTAAGATTGTCGAATAATATGCGTTTAGGAGGGATTTCGTCAGGCTCTCTCAACTTGCAGATATCTAGGGAGAGAAGTAAAGAACACAGCACGCAACCACAATTTCACCTCCGGCATGGAGCTTTCGCACCAGAGAGTGGTCGGAGTTGGATATCCTTGCTCAATCAGAGTCAATTTGGGCGCAAAAAGAGAACCCAAAAGATCGGCCCTCTCTTTAGCAGCATGGGCTAACGAGTTATCGTTCCTGTGCAGGGATGATCAAGGAAGGGGGGGCTGACAGAAATTCCCTAAGACGGCCTTAGCGAGAGACCAGAACGCACGTCGCTCTAAATTCTCGCCAATTCTGCCAATGTACTCAGACTTTGCCTAGGCAATAGTAGTTTTGAAGGACCTTGAGGCAAAATTATACTCCATTTTGAATGCGTTGGTGTTTATAGCACGAGACGCCGATGCGTCAGGCCTGATAGCAATCTCGCTCTCAGCGCAATGCCATTTTTCAGGATAGCCAAACCAAGGCTAGGATCTGCCACCAATGTGTATTGCAGAGAACGAAATAAAGACCTACATACCCTGAATACGGATGGGATCTGCTGTAGCACGGAATATGTACCCATTCATATTTTAGATGTTTTGCAAGTAGCACTCCAAACTACATCTTTGTAAGAATTTAATTAGGTCAGATATACTAGAGCGTGCTAAGCAGCGTACTCAAATTTTTTTTCCGAATTCTCGGAATGCGAATGATGTTCTGCGGCTGGAGTATCACCTACCATCAAGTGAACCTCATGCTTGTCCGATGATATCATAAAAAAAATATTTAAAATAAAACAGCATTTTTTTCAAAATTTCGAAAAATATTGCGTGTTGCCAAAAATCCTTTTAAGGGGACTAGATAGATAAGATAGTCAAATGGAATGTCTGTGCCAAATTTTATTCGGTTTACTCTTTTCGGAAGACCTAATTATTGTACGTAATTTTATTAAGTTTACGTTAAATGACTTAAATAACTTTGATAACTACAATGTTTAAAAAACCGTTTATCTAATGTATATTTTGAGGCATTTAGTATAGAAACTCAAGTACATACATACATAAACCTTAAAAATATGACACTGTAAGAGGCACAAATACAATTCCAATTTTATAGATCGCAGTCGGATAAACACCCATTAGTTAAACACCCATTTTAAGGATTATTAACCAAAGATTTGGTTAAATACCGATAGCTAACGGGTTTTTGACTACTATAGCCAACACAAAGTGAGAATACAAATACAGTATCTAGTACATAAAATAGACTATTGATAGTATGAATGCCAATCCAATCTAAAGCCACCACAAAATTCAGGCAGGATAGAAAGTCGTCCTTTGTCAAAAATGTATCAACTTAAAAAAAAAACCACCGTTTTGAAAAAATATATTTCAGATCTGCAAACAATGTAGAATCAATCGTCTTTCATGTAAAAATCCGAAATATATTTTTACCTGGATAAATGATAACAAAATCCAATTGATGATCGAAGAAAGGCAGATATCAACTTACCGTTTTAGTTCGTTTACGTCTCAATACTAAAAACCAATCACAAGCCAAGTGAGCTCTGATTGGTACATTTAAATGTGATCAACATGTGCCAGAGTGTGATTTGTACATACGGGGGTATGCGGGGGGATAATTTTTGGTATTTTAAGATTAGCAAATGTTGATCAAAATCGATCAACGTAGTCCGTAAACAGAGACAGCAGATCAACAAACGCTGCCGCTGATCAACATTTGCTAAGCGATCAACATTTAACTGATGCTACGTCGCGAATGTTCAACATTTGACGGGGAGAGATAACTATATATATATATATATATATATATATATATATATATATATATATTATGTTCTTCTATGGCGGTGACTAAATTATAAATAACTTTGGATTTATTTATTTTATATCTCTGTTTTAGTTGTGGACACGGACGTGATCCTCTACAGGTTATAAAATATGAAATACATGAATTTTTAACCCTTTCACGTTTATAAGTAATTTAAGACAATAAGAATGCTTTGTTTACTTTTATCTATTTATTTTGGTCTAATTTAACATAAAAATAATACAAAATAAAGAAGTTGTTGTATGCGGCAAGGTATACATTTTTTATGTATCGCAACAAAAATAGTCGAACATTATTATTACAAAATAAAAATAAACTATGGTAGAAAATACAAATTATTTAACATATTAAACTTATTTATAATAAAAAAAAATATAGTGATATTCATCGAAAAAAAAATCCCGAACTTTAACAGCGTTCTATTGAAGTGAGAGTTAGGGAAATTGAAATTAAAATATTAAAATACGCTTCACAACCACTTATATATAATAAATGCAAAACCCTACGTTTTTATTTATTTTGCCTTCAGGTCAGGATCTAACAAATTGCTCCAGAATGTGGGTGAACAATGATATGCATTCCCATCACAAAGATATGCATTACTTTTATTAAGAAAACTGAAATTAAGTTATAAAATGATAATTGTACTTACTAGTGAATATGATTAAACAAAAACAGCCGTAAAAATTCACTATAGGTATGTTTGTTTTATTGACGTCTAGCGAAAATATTAATCACTTTTTATGCCGCCAAATTTTTAAAGTTATATCAATTTTACACGCTTTTTATTAGCTTCACCTGTATGTATGTTTGAAACCGACTTCTTTGGGCGCGATTTTGACCCACTTTAAACGGCCAGATTTCGTTCAAACTTTGTAGATTTATCCAGAACCGATGACAATACACTAATTTGATAAAATTACTAGCGACCCGCCCCGACTTCGCACGGGTCTAGATTTTTTGTCAAAAAAAAGCAGGGGTTGATAAAAGAAGAGTGAAAATATAGGGTTGTATGTATTTTTTAATGCCACATTATAAAAAAATAAAAACAAAAAATTTCGTCCAAAAATTAAAAAAAATTTTAAGGGTGATCAACCCTTATAACTTAGGGGTATGAAAATTAGATAGTAGCCGATTCTCAGACCTACTGAATACGCATATAAAATTTGGTAAAAATCGGTAAAGCCGTTTCGGAGGAGTACGGTAACTAACATTGTGACAAGGAAATTGTATATATTAGAAACTACATTTTTCAATTTGAAAAATATGATTTTTGTTAATTTATATAATTTTTATCTATAGTCGATAAGGTAAGAAACTTAATTTTAATTTTTTATAATTTTTCTCTACAGTCGATAAGACAAGACTTGATGTTAATTTTAATTTCCAATAATTATTATCTTTATCCGATTTCTCTAATATTGACAAATTTTCGAATACTACTTAGGAGAATTTTAATTCTACAAAACAAATAATAGTTATAAAAACTAAAAACACGCTTTTTATAGAAAACCAAATTAAAAAATAGAAAATAAATTTTAATAAATATAAATTTAGAATAGTGTTAAAAATTTCAATAAATATAAATTAATAATAGTGTAAATAAAAAATATATATTTTATTTAAAAAAAAGCGTGGGGTGCATGGTGTCAATAATTATAAATATTTTATTGACAGATATGAGTAAAGTGATTATCATTTTGATAATATTTTAAAAAGCACCCCACGCTTTTTTTAAATAATATATCTATTTTTTTTATTTACACTATTATTAATTTATATTTATTGAAATTTTTAACACTATTCTTAATTTAAATTTATTAAAATTTACTTTCTATTTTTTAGTTTGGTTTTCTATAAAAAGCGTGTTTTTAGTTTTTTTAAACTATTATTTATTTTAGGTATTACTCGTGCGTAAACTCGAAAAAGTGCATTAAATTTTAAAATAATAAGTAAAAATACGGTTTTCCTCTCCCAGTACTCCTGCAAATTGTTAAAATTACTCTGGGACACATGTGTCACATATGCGATAAGGGGTTAATGGTTAAGGATCACAAAAAAATCATAGCATTAAGTGATTTCAATCACTCCAGGTTATTAAATGGGGAATTAAATACTTACATTCAGAATCGCCTAAAAAATGTGTAGAAGATCCAAAGAAAGGTAGATTATCCTCAGTTCCTTTAATTTTGCTAGACAATGCGTATAAATTTCGTCTTTTAAACATGAAAATGCAATACCATAAAACTGGTAAAACACATAACACCCACAAGTACATTTTTCAATAAAATGCTCTATCTCGGACTGATCAACACACAATTAAACCGGTACATTATTTACACTTACTTATATTGCATAGTTTTTGACGTTGTTTATTTTTATGTTTATAAGGGGTGTTCATATGCATATGAAATATTTTATGATATTTTTCTTACTAAAGCCGTATATACAGGTTGGAAAGAATCAATGGGCCCCGGAGGGAAACCACTTCAAATCTTTAACACGTTAGTCGCCATGTCGGACAATGGTGACCGCCACTGAATGTTCCATTACTACTACATACGTTTCGACCACGTTTCGACCAACCGAAAATCCTTGCAAGAGAAAGTAGATTCTTTCCCAGACTAGTACGTGAGGCTATTGAAATTAAAAAACATCCTAACTTCAATAGAGAAGATGGTTTGAGACTTTCCAACACCTGGGATCCAGTAATTAAATATCTAAAACCCCAAATCAAACATACTTAAAAACAAGAGGATACTGTTAGTCAATATTGTCATAATATAGAAAATTACAGTAAATATCAACTCCGTAGGAATAGATGGCGTTAACATGGCAACTTTGTGACATTTCAAAAATCAGACAACTGTCATCTTTCTGTCTCCCCGCGACCACGGTTGCTGAAAAGCATCCGAAACGTCGCGTCGGGATAAATAATTTAAACAATATAAATAATAAATCGCGTTTTAATCCGGTATACAGTATTTTATTTAAATGTGTGATACTCACGTTAATAAAAGACAATATTAAGAATAAATTCGGTATGTTCGTCATTGTAAATATGTATGTACCTACTCAATTAACACATTCGTCTATTTTTTGTAATTTTTTAAAACGTATTCTGCTAATTTTGTTATGAATGTGTTAAATGAGTGTACATTTTAATGTGTGCAGGTATGTTATTATAAAGCTGCGCTCCTTCATATGTTAATGTTTTTCTACCATAGGACGTTCTAGTTTTAGGTAGGACAAGAAAGCTCTTCTCGTTCTTCATTGTCTGAGATGTTTTGCTTTTGTGAAAGTGATACTAGAATTAATGCTTTTGTCAATAATTTTCCGGATTAAAAGATATGAGTGCTAAATGTATAACTGTTGTATGGTCATAATTTTTGTTTCACTATATATTTTTGAGGTGGATGTTCGAAAGGGATATTGGAAGAGTATTTTTATGATTTTATTTTGAGCGATTTATAGGTGAGCTAAGGTAAAAGCACCTATTACCGAGGCAAACCAAGGAAATTTGACATCAGAGTGAAATATTATAGAATCTGAACGGTCTTCGGCAAATTGTTTATTTTTATAATGTTTAATTTGTATTTTATTTTATATTTCTTTCGCTTATTTTGATATATTTTGAAGCGTTTTTTGTATTTAATTAAATTTCAGTTAGTGAGGCGACTTCCCCTATTACCGAGGTATGCTCATCTATTACCGCGGTATATGTCTCCTATTACCGAGTAAGGCAGAAAGGAGATTGGGATAGTGGGTTTCTAAGGAGAGTTCGGCCTGATCACCTACACGAATTGGGTTTAAAAAATTTATTTTCTCGAAGAACTTACAGAATGTTCACTTATTAGAGAAAATTAATATTAACATTTAAGTACTTAGAAAACAACGGAACAATATTATAACAACGTTATTATGGCTAATTAAGAAAAAAAAAAAGAAAACAGAATTCACAAGGAAGTCAAAGTTTTCTTTTAAAAACACCAACAGATTTTGACTTCTTCACATCCTCAGGTAATTCATTGTGCAATCTAGCTCCCTCAAACCTTATATTATATCTACCATAATTCGTTCGGGCTGCTGGTAATTCTACGTTATGTTTATGTCTGGTGTGGTACTTATGGACTTTCTTGTGAAATGTGATGTGAGAATGTGTTGTATTTGTGATGATTTTCTGAATATGTATGCATGTATGATAAGTGTCAGTTCAAATCAGTTGATGTATCTAATAAGTTCTTAATAGCATTTGCACTCTCAGAAGTTATACTCCTCATAGTCATTAATTAAGTTAAATATGAATTTACTATCACTCTTTTGTTGCTATATCTTTTCTTCAGTTTTCCCATGCATGTTCATAATTATTCTCAGTTACTGCTTTTTTTTAAGTAAGACAGCAGCCTCTCCTATTAAGTTTTGTTTTAGAAGTTGTAACTTTGTAACATTGCTCATTGAATTATTTGAGTGCATTAATGAGAAAAACTGATCGTGGAATGATAACCAATTATATTGACCATTAAAAGTAGGAATTTGTAATGGTGGTACATTAATATTTTTTTTAGTGATGTTGTGGGCACTTCAATACTTATCTATATAAACTCTCTTTGTTTAGACATCATAATTTCTTTAGTAGTTGCATACAAATCCTCAGTTTCAAAATACATCTCAAAATATTGTGTATCTTCAAATTCTTCACGTTGTAATATTTGTAAATGATTCTCATGATATGTTGTAAAATACTTTTCAAGTAATTCTAATTTAGTTTGTATATAATTCCAAGAAAACCGATCTTTAGGTGTCTTTTTGAAGTTACTTTGTGAACTTAGCAATTGATTTTGTAAGGCTGTTTGAGACCTTAATAAAGTTTTTAGTTCACTCATTTTTGTTATAGTCTATTCCAAGTTATATGTATTTAAAATGTTAAAGTTCAATCACTGAGTTTAATATTTTTAAATGTTATTAATGTCTAAAAGCACAATAAAGATTTGTTGAAATTATCAGTAGATATTAAGAGTTAAAAGATATTTAAAGTTCACAATGAGTTCACAAAAATCACAAGTTTTTTGTTAATATATAAGAAATATTCTAAGTCCAAGATTTTATTAATTTTTTGCTAAGTTAATATTATTTAACATTATATGATGTATTTATTTTTAACACTTAAGTTTAAAATGATTCTAACACTTCCAGTCTTTAGTAAATACTTCACAGTTCACATTTCACTTTCACTTTTACTATACTTTCCGACTTTTGTTCCTATGACTATACTAAACGTGCATACCGGCTAGGAGGACCATGAAACGGCTTACTAGAGGTTCTCCCAAAATAAAACGAACGAATATACGAAAACAAAATTTGTATTAACTTTAAAAACGATGGAAAGAGGCCAGATGGCGCGACTTTGGTACCCTGGTCTTTGGGGTCCTTGTGTGGGATGTTACTTGCGTTGATACGTTGGCACCATCCCATATAGGGACTACGTGCCAGAGACCTGGTGCTGCTGCCGATCAGGCCCAAATACTGAAATGCCGCAAATATTCATCTTTAATGGGTTCTTACGAATTTGCGGCATTAGCATTTGAAACTTTGGGTCCTTGGTCGGCGCATACCAAAAAATTTGTGCAGGATTTGTCCGTGCGGCTGGTCCATGCTTCAGGGGAGCCCAGAGCTGGTACCGATTTCGCCCAGCGAATCAGCCTCGCCATTCAGCGAGGAAATAGTGCTAGTATCCTGGGAACCATACCGCATGGCAGTTTTCTTGAGGGTGTATATATGTTATAATTAGTTAAGATCTAGGTTGTTGTTTTATTTTTATAATATTTTTAAGATTTTTGTTTATAAAGATGTATTAAAAGTTTCCGATTAACGTTAAAACATTTTAGGTTAGTACATTATGAGTTTGTACTTTGTAACAGATGTTGCGTTAGATGAAGCTGTTGTCACGCCATCTAGTGATAACCTCCAACACACAGTACTAGTAAACAGAACACACGATGCCAAAAGTTAGCTGAAATTGTAGATTTTTTTTACGGATTGTGTCTTGGCAATATGTTAACTTTGAATATATTATATGAACACCATTATTCTGCAGAGCTGCTATAAATTGTCTAAGATTATTGTTATGTTTTTACTGGTGTGGAGGAAGGGAGGTGTGGTCTTCCTCCAACCTAAAGGGAGGATCCTCGACCAGTCGAACCACTGACTGGCCGGCCCTAAGGCCCCAGTGGTTGAATGTCGAGATGTTGTATATATACTTAGCGCGCACAGAAACTTTGATAGCGCGATTCAGGATTAGACGTCTTTGTATTGATTCTTGTAGCGGATTATAGATGTCGCTACACTGGTATAATCGACCATGTTTCAAGAATTTTATTTTTATTCAGATTTCTGTTACGTCCCACGGAATTCAAATTAATCCCACAAATGTTCGATAAGGACAAGGTTGTGAGATATTGGAACCTAACGAAGTATCGTAATCTTTAAAATACTCTTTTGTTATCCTTGCTGATTTCTCCGGATCGTTGTCTTCTTGGAGGTTAAAAAGTCCAACCTGCCCCATTGTTTCAGCAGATTGTTTTAAATTGGCAAGGAAAATATTGCAATAGATATGTGCTATCATCCTACCTTAAATTAACAAACAAACAAACTTCTTTATTCAAACTCCACATATTATGACATATCTAATAACCTAACTTAACAACTAATTGTGTGGCAGCTTGAACAGGCGGCGACTCAGCATATGCTGTGCTGCCGACGAAACAACACAGCGCTGATATTCTGTAGCTGCCTAGCGACACCTGTGGCAGACAGTTACACACATTTATACATACACTTATAAACATTAAATCACTTATAATAACTACAATATAAGAATGTATTTTAAAAATAATAATACGAAGTTAAAATATGATTAATAAATACAACTTATGAAATACTTAATAAAATAAACAATAAAATAATAAACAATAAAATTAATGTACTCCGGTTCTTCCCCTAGCGCAACTAAGTCCGGTTATCAATTCCCTGCCCTTGTAAATTTAGAAGATATTTTTTATAATGGAATTTAAAATTACTAATGCTCTTTAAATTTCAGATAGGTGGTGGGAGATTATTCCAGCACTTAGTAGCGCTATAGGTGAAGCTACCTCTAAAAGCTGCTGTATGATGCCTTTGAACTGACAGACCATGTAAAGAGGCCCTTGTGGGATAATGTGTGTTGAAATCGCTCAACCAGGAAAGTTTATGATAAAGATATACAGGAGCCTTTGTTATTATTATGTCAAATAAGGCAGATGCTAAGTGGAGACGTCTACGGTTTTCCATCTTTAGCATATTAGCATTGATTAAATATGGTGTTATATGTGCTCTAGCTGGGACATCCCAACAAAATCTTGCGCAGGCGTTTTGTACTTTCTGGATTGCATTCTTGGTTCGACTCAATAATCTTGGACCGTACATGATGTCTGCATAGTTTAATTTTGAAAGAACCAGCGTATCACATAGCCTGACGCGCATAGTTTCATTCAAGTATTTTCTGATACGATATAGCGTTTTCAATCGATAAAAGCAATTACCCAATATTTTGCCAATATATTTTTCAAACCTAAGATTTTCGTCAAATATTACTCCCAAATTTTTAGCTTCCTTTACTCGCCCAATTTTACTACCCTTTATATTTATGTTGAGATCTAATTGTTCTACCCTTTGTATCATATTTGTCGTCCCTATGATCATGTATTTGGTTTTTTCAGCATTCAGTACTAGAGAGTGACTATCTGACCAGTCTGCTATTCTTCTTAGATCACTGTTCAGTTTATTTAGTCACTAAATTAGAATTGTAGTCACCTAAAAATATTCTAAGGCAACTGGGAATCAAAATATAAAAACACATAACTAGGTCTGCCTCTTGTCAGGGGCTATTTAAGTATTACATTATAAAAATTTTAGTAATCATTATTATTAAGGTAAGCAAAGGGACAATTAAAGTATTACATCATACAAGCATAAAGGGGCGGCAGCTTTTTCTTTGCTTATTTTTGATGACGGGAAATTAAATGGGACGCGTGAGCCTCGATTACCACAGCAGCATTTATTTATTAATTTTCTGGAAAATTTTGTCAGTACTTAAAAATTTTGTTAGAACAATTCATACTTTTTGTTTGTCATTGTTGCAAAGTCAATCCCTACTAATACTATAGATATAAAATATGCGAATTAACTGATTCTGTTAGTGTTATCTCTTCACGTTAAAACCGATTTGAGCTGATTTATATCTGGGAAATCATCCCTTAAGGGTGTGAAAAGGCAGGTGGAATTGTGTAAGACGAATCAATAATTTCTTAAGTAAGGAACATAATATAACTCATTATAATTTAACTTTTCGTAAGACATAAAATCACGTTTAGTTTGGTTGACAATGCATGGTAAGCTATATGACGTCATCCAACATGGCGGAACACCCAAGATGGCGGACTAGATATTTTTAATGCATTCCTACAATATGGGTATCGAATGAAATGGCTTGTTGACAATAACTTGAAAAATAAAGTGACGTCACCCTAAATCCAATATTCCGGACTAAGGTTTTTATGGTTTCCTACAAAATGGGTATCAAATTAAAGGACTTATGAAGGAAAGGAGTTTTTTTTTATATTTTTAAATTCTAATGATGTGTAATTCTTTTTCTTAGTCGGACAGTATTTACAGAGTCTTCGTGGTTAACGTGATGGCAGACTGAGGAACCACTCCTTCATCGTCGTTTCTTCCTAGGGCGTTCTTCTTGTATTTTGAGCACACTGCGCTAAAGTTGGAAGTGTATTATTTTAGGAGAAAATATATTCTTATTTCTATAACTGTTTCAAACTTGATAGTATTACAGTACAGTAGATTTCGCGAAATCCCTGATAGCTTTATCTTTCCCTGAGACATATGTGTATTATGTGTTTGTACAAACAATGTTTTTTATCCTACTATAAATTTAGTATTAATATTTATAAACTATTCACATGAATATTGAAATTTTATAGATTTATATGTGTGATTTGTAAAATAGCTTTTACATAATATCTTATACATTGAAGGCTCGTTGGCGTGTTCGGTAGAATATCTGCCGTGCACACCGATGGGTCGTGGGTTCGAATTCCACTGAGACGACATGTTTATAATTTTTTGTAAGCATGTCTTCCACACGTCTGGTAAATTCGGTCATTAAACAGGTGGGAGGAATATCGAAACTCCGACCGGGTAACGTCCTAACGTAACCACCATTCATAGATGGAAAATCCATGAAATGTTTATTGCTCGTTTCGGTTCCAGGCTATGGATTTCCGAATGCTTGAAGTGTAAGTAAAGAAAATCACCGGTGTACAGTCCAAACGTATATTTTTATTTTCAATACAGACTTCTTCACTTCTCGTATATATGGATATTTTCAACTTTCAACACTTCGAACACTTTCAAATGTCGACGTTCACTTAGTATAGAATTTAATACAACAACTTTTCAATAATTCTTATGGTAAATAGAACTTGACTGTAGCACGACTGCAGCCAGAATGATATTTTTCTAATCTTTAACTTCACAGCTAAACATGAGTCGATACAGTTTCTTGACTATGAGTGATTGAAACAAACGAATGACATGAACGAATACAATAAAGAATGAACTGTCGAATGAATTTAATGAATTTGCTTGCAACAAATTGCTTTTGCAACAAATTTTCGAACGGTTCGGAGCGGCACCGGTTGGGTGGCACCGACTTCAAAAATAACTGTTAATAAATAATGCTTTGAAGTAATTAAAATATTATTTTTACATTTTAGTTTAAGTTTGTACATACTATATATATTTCTATGTAGTTTTGAAGTCGGTTGTTGTTTTTAGTTTAGTTTTAGTTTATAAACCTTAGATAATAATTTAGTAGGCCTACCTAAACGTGCTGCCCAAATGAGAAAGCGCCGTGAAATCAACCACAAACCAAACATCATCCATGTATAAGTATATTTTTGTTGAATTTCTAAAAAAGTACCAAACTAATTTTGATAAGGTTTATATGGGACCACCTCTTAAATATTACCTATCAAACAATAAAAGAAATAGAAGAACATGCGGAGTTATCGCGTAACAAACATACAAAAAAAAAGAAAAAAGCAACATACAGTTGAATTGAGAACCTCCTCCTTTTTTGACGTCGGTTAAAAAGTGGGTCAATAGCGCATCATTGACTGATGTTATGTGGCTGAGGTATCACCATTAAGTGAATCTCATCCTCGTCTGTCGATATCTAACATTAAAAAAACAGAAAAATATCTTCTTTTAGGACACTTATAGGTATAATTGAAACTAAACATCCAAAGGTAATATTATTATTTGAAAATTATCTTCGTAATTCAAAGGCCATTTCGTAGTCATCGACGGCTTTCATCATGATCTCAATCTTGACTCTTATATGTGGTACAGGACCCTCTTCAGGTTCGCCGACCACTCGGCAGCGTCTCAGGATCGATGACAGCACCGTCTTCATAGACATCATCGCGTATCGGTAACCTGGATTAGTTATTCAAATCATTTTGAGGCAATTTAAACTTAGGCCCGTATTCCAAGACGTCACTCAAGTCGTAATCTATTCTTGAGAACTGTCAATATGTCAAAAATCTATAGAGAAAAAATGGTTTGACAAGTCTCAAAACTAGATTCAAAACTGAGACACGTCTTGGAATATGGGCCTTTAACTCCAAAATTTCGTTTTTCAAATTAGCTTAAATTTATAAACAACTTTAAACTGAGAATGCGGTGTATCTGACGAGGTCTTGCGAAGAGGTACATGTACTTGAAGAAGTGTATTATCGAAAAAGTAAGGAAATGGAAAATATTTATAATTGTGGTATGAGTGGAAGAGTCAGAAGTGATGGACCTAGTCATACGTACATCGGTCAAATCGGGGATGTTGTTCAAAAGCGCCAGGTCAAAAGTACTCGAAACCTAAAGATGCGTTGAAGTGGTACCAAAACTAGACAAGACTAGAAACGGAGTAAAAAAATAACTTATAACAAAATATACTTACCGAGACAATTTCGAGGGCCATGACTGAACGGAATGAAAGCACAAGGTGGTAAATTTTTACATCTTTCTGGCATGAATCTATCAGGGTCGAAGCAGTGGGCGTCTGGACCCCAGAACTTGGGGTTTCGGTGAACTCCCCATATGCTAACTATTAAGCCTGCTTCCTTAGGTATAATGATATCGTCATCTAAAGCATAATGGTAAATATCGGATTAAATTATTATTTATGTAGGTGTTGACTTACTTACTATATTGATCGAAATATTAGGTAATGTTTAGGTAATGTAGTGATATTCAATGTTTCAAATCTAAGTAGATTCTTTAAATTTTATCTTTTTAAGTACTACTTTTAATTTGTACCTACTACTTTTTTTAATGTAGTATCGTAACGTTTGTTGATAAATTTATCTGGTTTTTACAAATATTCACATATTATATAATATTATACCTAATGTTTACTTTTAATCCAAGTGTAGAAATGTTAAGAAATCATTAGTTACGATGTCCTACCCAATTATATTTATATTAATTTCAAATCAATATAAAGTTATGAAGAACATGCCACATTTGCTGATAATAATTATAATTCACCTTAGAATTTTGGATTAAATTCAACTTTCTCGTATTTTAGATAGCTGAAAGATGATTTCAATTGCTCAGGCAATCGTTGGAACACATCAAGTTTCAACTTCAATAAGTACATCCTGTCGATACAGAAATATTTTCTTATTATAATTATATAACTTACTTAAGACGGTATCTTCCGTAGCTTCTCGTATGACGAAAGGAACTGAGGGGAATAACCGCAAAGTCTCTTTTATAACTCTTTCCAAATATTGCAGTTTAGGTAAGTCTTCTCTTTCTAATAAGCGGTCAGAATCACCGAACACGTTATCCAATCTAGGAACAAAATATTAATATAACTAACCTATCGTATAGCATAATATCATCAGAGGAAATAAAGTTAGTTTACTCGTCCAAAACTTTCTGCTGTATTTCTGGATATTTTCCCAGAAGTTTGAGAGTGAACCCCATAGAGACAGCGGATGTGTCCATGGCTGCTACGATAAAAGTCAGCACTTCCTCACGCAATTCCACGTCGCTATAGCCGTTCGTGCCACCCGACTGAGCTATCAGTAGATCCAATAAAGTAGGGTCGGAGTAGCTTTGAATGAAATCTACAAATGGTTATAGACTGTGTTGATAAAATGTACTCATGATATAGACAATAAGTAGGTAATTATATCAGTCACTGTATAAGCTTACAATGAGACGGTTAAGATTTATTAGTAAGATTCTTTCTTGATAATGACTAAGAGTTGAAAATGGGACATGCAATTACTGAGTACGAATTGTACCGGAAAATTCAACTTGATTTGAATACTCTACACAGTTATCGGCTCCTTGTTAGACAACTAAAGTGCAATAGTCAATACGTACCATTGCTTCTGTCATCTTCAGATAGACTTTCTATAGGTATTGTGAGATGTGTTTTCTTCTTTTTTATTATCTGAAATATCATAATTAATATTAGGTTTTTACGGATTTATTTAATTAATTAACTCAGACACGCGTCGAATAGGGAAGATAGTTTCAGACCAACTAACAGGTGGGATACATAATAAAAAAATCTAGAAAACACATACATTTACACTCTTCCTAAAAATGAGGGTATGGTATTTAGCCCATATTGCCCAGAGAAATACAGCAAGCACCAACTTTGTGAAAAATATGGCGGTAGTTTAGTTTAATTTACTTTGTGAAACTCCAATTTTGAAAGCTAGCATATTTACCCATGACCTCGCCGTGTGCATTCGAAATATCAGGTTAACAATTTTTTTTATTGATTATATAGGTGCCGCTAACTGTAGATAGGTGGACAACGGCACGGGTGCATAGAGAAAAAAGGCCCCGGCTTTTCTCCAGCAACTGCACAAAATTCATTAGTTGCAAATTATTATTAGTAGAACGTTTGGCGCTTCTGTTATTATAAATGATCATTTAATACATATATTGATAAAAGTCTTCTAGGTTCAAAAGCTGTTGCCCTTTTTTCCGAAGCCTTCTCAGCTTCGGGACCCTGGTGCACTTATATTATATTTATATATTGCCCTATGACAGCTACGCCACACATTATTAATTATCTATACATGTAATAAAACTGTAGAGGTCAAATGTCTGTACATAGAAAAAATGCTAAAAACCGAGTCAGGGGGGTGTAGGAATCATACATATGTATATACATAACAGAATAGATTTTAATATTGTCTTTTATTAACGCGAGTATCACACATTTAAATAAAATACTGTATACCGGATTAAAACGCGATTTATTGTTTAAATTATTTATCCCGACGTTTCGGATGCTTTTCAGCAACCGTGGTTTCAGTCTCCCGCGACCACGGTTGCTGAAAAGCATCCGAAACGTCGGGATAAATAATTTAAACAATAAATCGCGTTTTAATCCGGTATACAGTATTTTATTTAAAAGAATAGATTTTAACAATAGGTTTTCTTTTTATTTTATTGCTTAGGTGTTGTTAATGTAAGTAAGAAATACATATTTATAATGCCTGTCCACTGGTTCCGCTGTTAAGGAAGGTGACGTTTCACTAAATAAATAGTTAACTCGCGCTTCGATTCGATTTAGTAACTTATTTATTCATAAGATACCAGTGGTCATAACGGTAAGATATATGTATGTCAGACACATCTTCTTAGGGGGCGTCCATAAATTACGTGAGGTGTTTTTTTTAATTTTCTGTCCCTCCCTCCCCCCTTGGTGAGATGTCGTGAGATTTTATTCAACCCCCTCCCCCAAACCCCCAATCTCACGTGAGATTTTTCAAAATGTGGTTTTCTTACGTAAACGCATTGGATTGTTATTGTAAAAAGAAAAAAAAAATTACATGTATATAATCTGGATTAAATGGACCAAAATAGTATATATTTTTTTGTTTCAATCAGAAAAAAAATTGCGTGATATTTTCCGACACCCCCCCCTCTCCAACGTAAGATTAGATGAGATTTGACTCGACCCCCTCCCCCCCTTAAACACCTCACGTAATTTATGGACGCCCCCTTACTTTACTTAACTAAAAGTTTGTACTGAACCTTCGATGCGTGAGTCCGACTTATACTTGGCCAATTTTATAAATACTACATATAAATATACAAGCGTGACTTGATGATGGCTAGTAACCCAGTTAGAGGATATCAGTCAATGATGCGCTGATTTAATATCGTTATTCCACCTGAAGCTTCGATCAACAATAACTATGTCAATGACCTGAAGAAGGAAGAGGCGAAAGTGGTATGAACGGAGCATATGGAATTCCGTGATCTCTGCCTACCCCAATGGGAAAGAGGCGTGATGTATATGTATGTATGTATTCCACCTGCTAGATAGATATTTGCAACATCGCGTATGTTATTAAAAAATGAGCTTACCTCATCTATAAAGTCATTTACGACTTTGCTGGATTGCTTTAATTTTGCATGCTGAGGGAAGAATTTATATAACCAGTCTGGTTGTAGCCAAAAATGAAAAATTCTTTCATTAATGTAATAAAGGCCTTGATTAACAGCTGTGAGAATGGTGTTTGAGTGGTCATCTTGTGCGTTAATTTGTACACCCATGGCAGTTTCTAAAAATATTACCGTAATTTTTAAATGAAGGCCCATATGCTTGATTTGTTAAATTCTAATAAGAAACAAAGTAAGTTAGATATTAGCACGAAAGTTATAGTACGGAAACTACCACGTATCGAGTTGCCTACATTTTCTGGCCGATACGAAGAATTCTCGGCGTTTCAATACTTATTTACACCTCACTCAACGAGGTACAAAAGTTATATTATTTAAATTGAAATTAAAACCTAGATGTAAGAGCTGCTTATTTTTGACGTTTGATAATACGAATTTCAATTTTAGAAGATGCTCAGTTTTTTAGGGGGCTCTTAAATATAGTGGCTTTTGTGTATTCGGCCAATAATCACATAGCTACAATTTAGTTTGGGCATCGAAATCTTTTTTTTGCGAAGACGAATATCAGTAGCCGCTAAGGATTCTCTGACTCGCTCCGCCACGCCGCGGCCGTCTCCTTAATGAGTAGGTACTATACATGCAAAATAATTTAAAACAGGCCTTTGTGCCTCCACCACCAGCAATGGTCTGAACCACAGTTGGCATATAAAGATCTGTTCATGCAATTTCATGTGTATTCATATTTTTTTATATTCAGTAATAATAATTTAACATTGCTCAGATCAATTTGTACATAATGTTTAACATACTTTATTTTATATTCAGAGATTATTCATATGAGAACACTTTGTATATGGTTTCACTAATATAGATACTTCCGCCCTGTCATGTCGGATTAATTACATGGATCGATTATCAGAAACAAGTTCGTGTCAGTAGTATAAATCAGAAAATTAAATCTAATCTAATCAGTGTCATCAGTTTTATTTTATGGCTCTAAACATCAATTCAGACTAAAGCACGATAATATTTAAAAAGCCACCATTACATAGTTACATACATATTTTTGGTGACCCATGATGGAACATCGCACAAGATCATTTCAGACTAACAGGACGTGTTCAACTTTTCATCCCAAGCTTGCACTGAAACCACAACGCGCAATGTGCATTTTTGGGATTTTTCATTATTTATTACGTCAATTACCGATTATCCACGTAAAAACCCGATACCCGATCGAAATTTTATACTCGCATTCCGCCATTATGCACAAATTGACCAGATATAATGAAAATAAAATTTGTTTATTGTTATGTGACACCAGTGGCGGCGTAAGACCTAAATTTTATGTGGGCAAGATTCATTTTGCGAGGCCCTCTGCCAGCGAAAAAAAGGGTTTTTTTGGCAAAATTTTTTGGTGCGTTCGCAGCTTTTAAGTACGTAATGCATAAATTTTCGGGGCGCGAGGCCCCCTGGGTCGCGAGGCCGTAGGCGGTGGCCCACGTCGCCCACGCCTTACGCCGCCACTGTGTGACACACGTGATATATTATGTATATGTTGTGATACCCAGAATAGCATCCAGGCTGTATGCATTGATATGAGACCATAATTTAAATTTCCCCGAGCCAGCCATATGCATAAGTTTCCTTGTTAACTTGTCACTTTGCTGTGCAAACACATCTACGAACTTAGAAATTATCTTTGGACTAAATGCTGGAACTGCGATTTTACGACGCGGCCTCCATATGGACACTGAAAAAGGAAACACAAGTGTAGCTAATCCATTGTGACTTTTAATTTCATTTGGGGCTGATTTAATCAACGGGTCAACGTCGCATACCCTCAGAAAAGTATAAATATTAATAAGCTAGTTTACCTGGTGCGAAGATTGATGCATAGCCAATGACATATCGTATGAATCGATGCAAATTATCCTTTTCTAAATTATTTTTTAACACTATCTCAATTTTCTCAGGATCTGTTAGGACTGAAATACCACGTTAAATATAAAAAGAGTTTTAACCTTTATATACCTACGTTAATGTTTTCAGTCAATTTTCAGGCATTGAAATCGGAGGCGGACACCTGGGAACCATTCCTTATTAGTAAACGTACAGTTATACTTATAATTATTATCTTTTGTTAACTAAAAATGCGATTTATTCATTGTATTTTATTCCTTAATGTTTAAAGCAAGCGTAGTAACTGTCAGATCACGTTATATATTTTATGTTTTAAGTCAGACTGCACAGTATGAAAAGTAAGCATTGGCACATCTGTCACCCAAGTTAAAGACTTTAATATATTTGCTATCAATTGCATGAAAATCGGTTCAGTATCTTCGGAGTATATTAGCGTGAACGAACAGACAGACAGAAGGACAGCCAGACTAATGCATTCAGTAACCCTCTAAACTGGTATATATATTCAGTGAAGCGTAATTTCGATTCTTCTCTTTTATTATAGAAGAATAGAATAATATATAGATAGATAGATTACTTTTTATTACTCCCGAGTATTATATGTAATGTGTATAAAACTATTTTCTTACTTACTGAAATACAATAGCGGTCCAAGCCATAATTTAGAAATACCACCCATTCTTGTTGAGGCGAAACTGTATTCTTGTAATTTTTTCATAATTGCTAAAATTAATATACATATATTAATATTTTAAGTCTTTATTACATTTTACACCTAACAAAACGAATGAAGGTGGGAAATAAATACAAAAACATTAAATACAATTAATAATTATAATTTTATTTATTCAGACATAAAAACCATACAATACTAGCTAGGATTTCAAGTAAAAAATATACAAAAATAACACTTCATGCTAAAACTAACAAAGGTAAATATAAAAGAATTAAAAAACCAGGGGTTTTAATTCAATAAAATACCATACTAGAGATTAATTAAAATTGAAATTGGTTTACAATTATCTAACATTGTTACGGTAAAGAGTGTGAGAACCCTCGCGTCCGCAAACATGTCTGATGCGCTGCAAAACCTTGGCAGTTTTATTAAGATTCTGTATACGTCATTGTACTGAACTCTGAGTTCCAAGTCATTTTTGAGAAGTTATATTATAAGCTCAAAATCGACAAAATTAAAAATCTTTATTTCTTGACCAAAAAATATATTGCAGAGTCTCTTAGTGGAGAAGATGTAGTATCCATTTAATTTATAATTTTTAGACATTTTTTGTTTAATTAACTTTTCCCGGGATTCCTACCCGGGTTTCCGGTGCTAAATGCGAAAACCTATAAGGTACGGAGGAGTACAAAGCAAAAAAAGCAAAGTCAAATAATCGTAATGGTGCTTATGCGAAAGTATTGAAGAGAAGGCGAAATGAACGATCTCATAAAAAATATGTAAACTTCAATAATACATTCTCTATTCTGTTATATTATACTTAGTTCTTTCAAAAAATAATAAATAAATACAAAAGAAAATCCCTTCAGTGAAGATTCGAACTCGCATCTGAAGTTACGCATGTGGGACCGCATATCCACTATCCTACGAATACATATCGAAACTGGCCAAATCACAGAACAGGAAAAATAAGTAGAAGTGCGAAGTATGCATGGCTCGCGTGTCACAATTTAGCATATTAATGGATCACAGTCAGCCAAAATCATTCTTATATCTTTCACATAAAGTTTAGTTTAGTAATTATTTATTAGTTTGTTTTAATAGTACAAATCGTCGCATGTACTTTGTGCCATCGCCAAGCACTAAGATAAATTATGTATTATCAATTGCAGGACCAGTGTGATTTAGCTAATTTTGAGTTAAATAAAAAAGCATGGTGGCGCTTAATGGATCACAGTCAGCCGAAATCATTCTTATATGTTTTACATAACGCCAAACACTAAGATATTAACTTATCAATTGTACGACCAGTGTGATTTAACAATTTTTGAGTTAAATAAAAACAATGAATTGATCCTGTCTCCCCGCGACCACGGTTGCTGTAAATCATCCGAAACGTCGGGATAAATAATTTAAACAATATAAATAATAAATCGCGTTTTAATCCGGTATACAGTATTTTATTTAAATGTGTGATACTCGCGTTAATAAAAGACAATATAACAATGAATTGAAAAAAAAATTGTAGCTGTGTGCAGTATTAAATACTTCATTTATTTGTGTGAATTTGGCGACAGTCCATCCGGTACAAATTATGACACATTGCACTTCTACTTACTTCTATTCTGTTCTGTAGGCAAAATAATCAAACAGCTATTCTTTTAAATCACATTTCGAAATGGTTCAACGCGAGTCAGTTTGCATTGCAATTTGTTGGTATGGTTTTTTAAAATAATATTAAAATGATGATATGTTTTCCGTCCGACTGCCTATACGTTGCTCCGGGCTTGAAAATCAGTTCAGATTAGCGTGAACAAACAGACAGACAGACAAAAATCTTAAAATTATATTTTTGCATTCTGCTAACATTCTTTTATCACCCCTCTTAATTTTTGGTAAAAATATTTAGTGAAGCGTAATTTCGATTCTACTCTTTTATTATATGATATAGATAAACATTATTTTAGACACATGTTCATACTTTTATATTATATTGTTTTAAATAGAACATAGAAGTCTTAGTTACATTATTTGTTAAACAAATCTGTATTATTTTCATCATATTAAGGTAAATGCAGTTATTACGGACCCTCTAAGGCAAGAAAACATTTATTCAAACATAAAAAAGATACAAGTTAAAATAATTGGACTTATAGACTATAAACATAACAAAATAAAACAATTTAAAAGGAAATCTGGCTACAAGTACATCGCTGCTTAGCATGGATAACGGCATAACTCAAAAAAACACCATACGATCCAATATAGATTATAGGTATGTAGTATTTATTTTGTGAATAATATCTTAACTTAACTTTAATTAATAATATTATGTTGATTTATATATTCAATGGTTATATATAACTTATATAGGTATAAAAAGTGTGACAACAAACATGTTGTTTAATTTTCAAACCCCTCCTCCTGTAAAATGTCCTATTTTGGATTGTGTCATTATTCATGAAAAACAGCGACATGTGCAGTTTGAAATATGTTTGAAAAGGTGACAGGCTCAGTTCTAATTCTTAGCCAGCTAGGGCTAAGACACTGGTATTCTGCCTGTCACCTAAGGCAGAGCAGGTCAAACAAGAAATTAAATAGAGTAGAAAATAAGAAAAACTACAAAATAGACAGTGCAAGGCTAAAAACAAACAAACATAAAAAACCAAACTTGACAATTAATTTTTTTTAGTACAACATAATAAGAGCATTTAATAAGAACAATAGGGGCAATTTGAAATTGATGTGATTTTTTAAGGTCAGCGGATGCGTACACACTTAAATTTTGAATATGTAGTTTTAATTTTTATCATAAAAATAATGAAATACAAAGGGATCTTAGAAAAAATATGTTAATATGAGCAAGTCAAATGCTTCCATTACCGACCCCTTTCAACGGCTATGAATCTATTAACGATTTTTATGCAGGTATTACCGATTCTAAGGAAATTAAACAATTTTATAAACTTTTACATTTTATTTACATATGCTTAACTTCTTTCAATCATAAAATGTAACATATTAATTAACATGGTAATTAACTTTAAAAATAAAAAAAAATAGTTTTAAATTCCGAAAATGATAAAAATCAATTAAATGAAATAAATATCGAGGTGGAAACAGTATCTTCCCCACTAATTAAATTTATAAAAAAATTAATAAAGCAATTAAAGTCAACCCCACGCGAACGAAGTCGCGGGCATCAGCTAGTATATATTATTATAATAAAAGAGTAGAAGCGAAATTACGCTTCACTAAATATTTTTACCAGAAATTAAGAGGGGTGATAAAATAATGTTAGCAGAATTGCAATGCAAACTGACTCACGTTGAACCATTTCGAAATGTCATATACCTATGTCAACTCATAATATCGTCGCTGCGCCTGACAAGTTCCATATGTGATTTTTGTATAGTTTTGGGAGACTACGAAAAACGTATTATTGATTCACATACGGAGCTTTTCTTACCGGTCAAAACATATATGGAATTAGTTAAACTCATATCCAGTTCGAATATCACAAAAATGATTTTAGTAACACATAGAGAATAAAACGAAGAGTATTTTTTGTGCGAAAACCAAAAATCAAAAAAAAAACACATGGAATTTGGCAGGCGCAACGACGATATGTCATGTCAATCACAGTTTGATATAAATGAATAGCTGTTTATAGTCTAGTAGGAATCGGTGCATGAGTACCGAAAACTATTCCACCTCAATTTTTTTATGCGATCCTCTTCAAATTGCCCTACTGATGATATAAATGCATGTTGCCATGGGGCAATCCGGTGCCATATTGTTTAAACCGAAATTGTTTAAACAATTGCAAGGAATTGTTATTTTTCAACCGGACATTTTTTTTATATTTTTTATTAAAATACCAATAAAAAAAGTCCCATGACTTTTCACGATAAAGTTAATATTTTTAAAGATATGAATTTTTAAAGGTTTGAAAAATCTCGAATTTAGCTCGAACCCATGAAAAATACATGAAAAAAAATAATAATATGTACATATGTGTATCATCAGTAGGGCAATTTGAAGAGGATCGCATAAAAAAATTGAGGTGGAATAGTTTTCGGTACTCATGCGCCGATTCCTCCTAGACTAGTTTGATTATTTTCCCTACAGAACAGAATACAAGAAGTAAGTAGAAGTGCAATGTGTAATAATTTGTACTGGATCGACTGTCGCCAAATTCACACAAATGAATTATTATTATTCATTTATTTTGTATTTAATACTACACAGGTATAATTTTTTTTCGATTCATTGTTTTTATTTAAATTAAACCTAGTTAAACCACACTGGTCCTACAATTGATAATATATCTTAAGGTTGAACAAGTCGCGGACTCGAACTCACTGGTGGGCGTCGCCAAAAAACATGCTGTTCTCCCGCACCGCACCGGGGCAGTCATTATTAAGTGAGATGCACGATAATTCATAGTAAAAGGGGCGTCTAAAAAAATACGAAAAAGCCTTTGGAAAATCGAGTTTTATGAAAAAACCACTGCATAAATCAATTACAAATAAAAGTTATTGTATTCTTCGATAATCGTGCTTTGTTTGTAGCGACTTTGTTTTGAAAATTTGATACTTCTTTTATTACTAATTTAAGCCCAAAGTTGTGTTAAAAAATGGCAATAAAAACGAATCTTTGGTAGATCGTAACTTTTTAAAGGTTTTTTATTTTACCATTCTGTTTCTGCACAGACAAAATTAATAATGAGACAAAACGATATCATGTATAACTTTGCATATACGGTGCTAAATAGTGGAGTAATACCCCCCCGAAATTTGTATGGAAAAAATGTCGACTAGTGTCACCTTAAGTGTTTGGCGTTATTGAAAGATATAAGAATGATTTTGGCTGACTGTGATCCATTAAGCCCCACCATGCTTTATTTTATTTAACTCAAAACTAGCTAAATCACACTGGTCCTTGTACTTACCTTTTCCATACAACGAATTAATGAAATACCTAAATAGATCATCTATGTTCTGTTATAATTAGTAAATGCGATGCCAAAGTATCCCACGGAAATAGATTTTTATATTTATTGGCTTTTTATGAAATCAAAACCAAAACAATAAGTTCGTAATCATAAAACTGCCTTCAAAATTAAAAAGAAAGTGAACGAAATTGCAATTCCGTGGCAAACATCGGTATTTAGGAACTAACTAAAATATTTGGCACCTAATGCCGCGGTATTTTAAATACTTATTTTCTCCTTAATTTGTGAAGAAAATACACAGATGTGAAGTGTTTTCGATAAGAAATATAACCCTTACAGTGCTTCAATTAAGACAAAAACTCACTAAATATAAAAATATCATCTAAACCACTATTTAAAAAATCGTAGTTCTCTCGTGCATAAAGTCTGAAATGTATGAAACGTAGGTGCGATTCAGCTGATTATTTTTAAAAGTACACACGCTAAACCATTGTTTTTCTCATATAAACACGAATAGATAAATTTCTAATTCAAAAAGGTATTTTGCAGACACAAAGAATTTGTAAATTGCTAGAGATCATCGTTTTTCTAAATACCTCGGAACATGGTGCCATTTTTAGAACCCCTCGGTGTTAGGTGACTTATTTATTTTATATCTCTGCTTTAGTTGTGGACACGGACATGATCCTCTACAGGTTATGAAGAACATGAATTTTTCATGGTTAAGGATCACAAAAAAATTATAGCATTAAGTGATTTCAATCACCCTAGGTTATTAAATGGGGAATTAAATACTTACATTCAGAATCGCCTAATAAATATGTAGAAACTCCAAAGAAAGGTAGATTATCCTCATTTCCTTTAATTTTGCTAGACAATGCGTATAAATTTCGTCTTTTAAAAACGAAAATGCAATACCATAAAACTGGTAAAATACATAACACCCACAAGTACATTTTTCAATAAAATGCTCTATCTCGGACTGATCAACGCACAATTAAACCGGTACCTTTTTTACACTTACTTATATATTACATATTTTTATGGCCTTGTTTATTTTTGTTTATAAGATGTGTTTGTATGCATGTGAAATATTTTATGATTTTTACTTACTAAAGCCGTATATTATAATTATATGTTTATAATCAATCTTCATACATTGAACAAACATACAATAAAATACTATTGATTTATTAAAATACTAGCTTATGCTCGCGACTTCGTTCGAGCAAGCTTTCTTCGTATGATATATCCTACATCCAGTGGCGGGCCTACCATACAAGCCCAAAAGCCCGGCTTGCCCTATTAATTCAACAATTGAAAGAAAAAAAGAATGCCCTTATCGTAATTATATAACATATCAATTGAAACAAAAAAATATTTTAATTAATAATTTTATGCACAACTATATCGAAATTATATTTATATTTGCGCCATCTTACGAGAAGCGTTGAATCGACTCCCACAATATTCAATATGCATCACGCGAACGCGATACTACATATTATCTTGCGAATTGCGACGAGCTCAAGCGGAAACGTTTCGCTTCAACTCGTCGCGTCGTCTTGTTCGGTCGTTTTCTTTCTCTTTCTGGCATATTGGCTTGTGGATTGGTATGCCTTTCTGACAATTTTTTCATACAAAACTCAAGATAAAAAGCTATAAAATTATATAAACAAATCTAGCGATTCTATGGAGAACGTAACCCAGGCTTTCGGTGTGAAGTTAGTGCCAAATTGAAAGAGTTGAGTGTTATTTCAAGTTTGTTATGATTGTTTTTTGCTTTAGTTTGAGTGAGTGATAACGTACGCGGTGCATTTTAGTTTTGTTTTGTTTTTATTATTATTTATTAGGAGTAATAACGTAGTGGAATGTGTTCCGTGTGAGGATTTGATGTGTGTGCAAGTTTTAAAGCAGCAAGATAAAGTAAAATCTTTAACATTTCAACAAATATTAAAGCTACTTACTTCGTCAAAACCAACGCCCAACTTGTGTATTTCACAAACGATTAAAGGTCATAAAAGGAATTTCAGGTCAGTTTATAATAATAAATGGATTGTTGGTTGTTCAGATACAAATAAACTATATTGTTGGTGTTGCATATTTTTTTCTTATGACAAAAACGTTTTGAATACATCTGGTTATTACGTTTTAAATTATTTATCTCGAGCTTTAAAAAACATCAGAATTCTCAAAAACATTTGAATTCTGTAATTTATTTTTGTAATTTTGGTAAAAAACGAATTGGAACTTCATTATCTCAGCATAATCTTCATATCGTCAGCTATTAATTGAAATTACTAATCATAACTCCCGTGTTGACCATAATCGCAGTATTTTTCGAAGGTTAGTAGATATTGTGTCACCTAGCTCAACAACAATTGCCATTTAGAGGCCACGATGAATGTAAAAATTCATTTAACAGGGGTAATTTTTTGGAATTGGTTTCATTACTTTCAAAGTACCTGTGACATTGTTTTAGAACAACATAATATGCAACATCAACAAAGTGGCAAATCGCCACCTAGTAATTTATCAAATAAAATTCTAAATAACATAATTCATTCAGTAGCCTCATTCACTATTTCAATCATAAATTGAAATAGAGCTTAAATGTGTAATTTTTTGTCTAGTAGTAATACCTTCTGTGTGTTTTATTAAAATCGTTTATTAATACAACAAGGCTTGGGAGTTCACCACAAAAAAGGTAAGATAAAATATAAAAAATTGTCAAATTTTTTAGGAGTTCAGTTTTTGGGCTTGCCCTGCATTCAAACCCTAGGCACGCCACTGCCTACATCCTCTGTACTTGATGATTTCTTGAGGGAAAGAGCTATTAGAGTATTCATTGACAGTTTCTTCTACGATCTAATTGGATTGATGAAAAGGCGAAATGAAAGATCTCATAAAAATATTTTATACATAAATATAATACGTCAACAATACATTTTCTATTGGTATAATATAGCACTTCCAAAAAAAAATACAAAAAAGCGTTGCGTATAGTGAACTGAGTCCATTGATTTAAATAAAATATTTATAACGGATTAAAACGGGATTTATTATTTATATTATTTATTCCGACGTTTCGGATACTTTTCAGCAACTGCGTTATTAACGCCGTCTATTCCTGCGGAGTTGATATTTACTGTAATATTCTACATTATCATGAATAACTTTAAAAAAACAAATATCAATTGTATTGAAGACGAACTATTAGAATATGTAGATCAATACGTATATTTGGGTAAACAAATTGGATTCAACAGGGATAACAATGAATTAGAAGTGGAGAGAAGAGAAGAATCAAACAAACATGGAATAAATATTGGAGCTACAAAGAGATATTTAAAAGCGAAAAGCCTATAAAGTTTAAGAAAAAGGTCATGGACTCTTGCCTCATTCCTTGCCTAACATACGCGTGTCAAATATGGAAATTCACCACCAAAATAAAAAATAAAATAAATACATGCCAGCGAGAAATGGGATGCGTCCCATCCCTGGTGTGAGTGGAAGCGGAAGTATGTTAAACATTAGGAAAATACAGAAGATAAAACCCACAAAAATCAGGGGGGTTAGAACGCAAGTCGCAAAACGATTCGACTGATCGTCTCGCTTCATTGTGATTGGTGTAGAGAGTCTCTAGAGAGTCTCTACACCAATCACAATGATCTCTACACCAATCACAATGAAGCGAGACGATCAGTCGAATCGTTTTGCGTCTTGCGTTCTAACCCCGCAGATCTAAAACTAAAGCAATAGATGCATGCAGCCATAGTCAAAGGCTAAAGTGGAAATGGGCCGGTCACATAGCTCGTCTTGAAGATCATATAGAAGATCATAGATGGACAACAGTTACGTTATGGAAAGGCCCATTGGGCAAACGCTGTTGGGGAAGACCATTCACTAGATGGGAAGACGATATTAAAAAAATAGCTGACCCACAGTGGCAAAAAATAGCCCAAGCCCATGGGAAATAGAAAACTTTGGAGGAGGCCTTCACCTGAGAGGGGTTCCAGTGGAATAATATTAAAAACTTGTACTTACTTACTACTCAAAACAAATTTATTCTTTAAAAATAATAATTAAATCGAATACTCTTTTTTTTATATAAATATAGGTGTTTTTTTTTGTATAGATATTAATGTAAGTAGGAGTAGTAAGTAGTGTTAAACAAGGACTGAATAACCGATTGATATGGGCTACCTTTTTGAAACGGTACCCATATGAAATTTGTCATAGCGATACCGATTCAATTCAATACCTTTATTTCGGTATGCTTTTAAAACGGTTTAAAAGGTTAAATATCGGTAGCGAAATTCCAAAGGAAACGAAATTCCAAAGAAAACCTAAATCTATATGTTTAGGTTTCTCACTATCTATAAACATTAAAATTTAAAACGTTCCATGCGAAGTAGTATACAAATAAGCGCGGGAAATCTCTTTCTTGATCTAACGATAATAAAAACGCGTTCAAACTCTGTCTCACTAATTCAAGTCGCAACTTGTCTCGGGCCACGATAGTTTCAAGGTTAGTCATTTAGGCTACCGAAATATAAAAGGGTTAAGTAAAGGTACCATTTAAAAAGGTTGATATTTCGATATCGTATTTTATACCGGTATTATTCCGGTGAATTATAAAGGTTACGGTACCCCATTCAGTCCTTGGCTGTTAAATCTTTTCTTTTATTTATGTTTAATTGAAAAACTGGAAATATACGGCATTTTTATTTTATTTATTATGTGGCTGAGGTATCACCTACCATCAAGTAAACCTCATCCTCGACTGTCCATATATAACATAAAAAAAACAGTAATCTATGTACTTTCGGGACACTTGTAGGTATAATTGAAACTATACAACTTATGGGTAATATTGTTATTTGAAAATTATCTTCGTAATTCAAAAGCCACTTCGTAGTCATCGACGGCTTTCATCATGATCTCAATCTTGACTCTTATATGAGGTACAGGACCCTCTTCAGGCTCGTCGACCACTCGGCAGCGTCTCAGGATTGATGACAGCACCGTCTTCATAGATATCATCGCGTATTGGTAACCTGGATTAGTTAATCAAATCATTTTGAGGCAATTTAAACTTCAACTCCAAAATATCGTTTTTCAAATTAGCTTAATATAAACAACTTTTATAGCAAATGAAAATGCGGTGTATCTGATGAGAATTCGCGAAAGACGAACATGTATTTGAAGAAGTGAATTATAATCGAAAAAGTAGGGAAACGGAAAATATTTATGATTCTGGTGTGAGTGGAAGTGGAAGTGTCGAAAGTAATAGACCTAGATTAGATAGATAGGTCAAAAGTATTCGAAACTGACAAGCTTGTATGAAAGCATTGACAGTGAGAGAAGTGAAAGCGGTATGCATGGATCGGAGCATATGGAATCTTGTGATCTCTGTCTACCCCAATGGGAAAGAGGCGAGATGTATATGTATGAATCTGTCAAAACTGTTAGTTCAAAATTTTCGAAAGGGAATGTTTCATTACTAACACTAAACCTAAAAATACGCTGAAGTGGTACCAAAACTTAAAAATTAAGAGAACAAATACTTACCGAGACAGTTTCGAGGGCCATGACTGAACGGAATGAAAGCACCAGGTGGAACATTTTTAAATCTTTCTGGCAGGAATCTATCAGGGTCGAAGCAGTGGGCGTCTGGACCCCAGAACTTGGGGTTTCGGTGAACTCCCCATATACTAACTGCTAAGGCTGCTTCCTTAGGTATGATCATATCGTCATCTAAAGCATAACGGTATTTCGGATTACATAATCTTTATGTTAAGTTGACTTACTTACTATATCGATTAAAATATTAGATACCAACCTTTCAAACCTATGTAGATTCTTTAAATTTTTATCTTTTTAAGTACTTACTAATTTTACTTTGTACCTACTGCTTCAACTTCAATAAGTACATCCTGTCGATAAAGTAATATTTTCTTATTATAATTATATAACTTACTTAAGACGGTATCTTCTGTTGCTTGTCGTACGATGAAAGGAGCTGAGGGGAATAACCGCAAAGACTCTTTTATAACTCTTTCCAAATATTGCAGCTTAGGTAAGTCTTCTCTTTCTAATAAGCGGTCAGAATCACCGAACACGTTATCCAACCTAAAACCGAGTATTGAATTAGGAGCTAATCATATCGTACCGTATATCATAAAATCATCAAAGAAATGAATGGTGCTTTACTCGTCGAAAACTTTCTGCTGTATTTCTGGATATTTTCCCAAAAGTTTGAGAGTGAACCCTATTGAGACACCAGTTGTATCCATGGCTGCTATGATAAAAGTCAGCACTTCCTCGCGCAACTCCACGTCGCTGAAGCCGTTCGTGCCACCCGACTGAGCTATCAGTTGATCCAGGAAAGTAAGGTCGGAGTAGCTTTGAATGAAATCTACAAATGGTTATAGACTATTTTGATGAAATGTACTTATAATATAGACATTAAGTGATTATTTATATCAGCCACTTACAAGGAGACTGTAAAGATTTATTTCTTTATAATGACTAAGAGCAGAAATTGGGATATAAATACAAAGAAATTGGGATATAAATACAATAATTGTATTTATATCCCAATTTCTGCTCTTAGTTACTGAGTACAAATTGTACCCCAATATTCAATTTGAATACTCCACACAGTTACCGGCTCCTTGTAAGAGAGGTAAAGAGCAATAGTCAACACGTACCATTATTTCTGTCATCTTCAGTTTGACTTTTTTTACTTTTTGCGAACTGTGATTTCTTCTTTTTTATTATCTGAATTAATATCATAATTATTATAAATTTTTATGTGTCAAATAAAAAAATCCGTTGTATGGAAGATACATAATATTGTCTCTGTGAGCAGTGGTACCACCATACAAGCCCGAAAGCCCAGCTTGCCCTGTTAATGCAAATAAAAATAAAATTAATAATGCCCTTAACGTCATTCTATAAGTCATATTATTATTATTAGATTACGTAATTAACAAAAGTTCTAAATAAACACGTGTTACGTTAAAGGCAACAAGCCTGGCTTTTGGGCTTGTATGGTGGTTCCGCCACTGCTCGTGTGTATCAAAAATCGAAATGATATAACTTTCTACGTTTTTATTTATATCACATAACACACACACGCGTCGATTAGGGAAGTTGGTTTCAGACCCACTAAGAGCTGGGATAATTGAAAATCCAAAAAAAACCTTTCACACTTTCTAAAACTTGAGGGTATGGTTAGCCACTATTGCCATAACCCAGTGAATTACAGCAAGCACCAACTTTGTGAAAAAATATGGCGTTAGTTTAGTAACTTTGTGAAAACTAATTCTAAAAGATTTTTTCAAAGAATTTTACAATTCACTTATTTGTAATATATCTTGTAACTTTAAAATTAATTATTTAATTTATATTATATGAAATAATAAATTGTATTTATTCATTTCATATACATAAAATACAATTTAATTTTATTGTATATTTTAGATTGCTTTTTTATTGTAATTTAAAATGTATTTTTTAAAGTTATTTTTAAAAACAGACAATGAATATAAGATATTTAATTTCTTGTGGCAAACTATTGTACAGTTTTACTCCCTCATTAAGTAGGGTTTTTGAACCAGATTTAGTTAGGGCTGGCTGTATGTTCAGATCTTCTGGGTTGATCGGCCTTAGGTTAGAATTTCGTTATCTTTTCGTAAAAGTTATTTCTGTATGGAGTGGAAGTTATTTAAAATTTTACGTATAAGAGAACATGTATTGTAGTTGTAGATTTGTGTAATATTCATTATTTTAGTTTTAGTTTGTTTATAATTTTTTTCCGTTGATTTAAGATAGTCATAGCAAAATAGTGTTTTTGTTAATTAGTTTTGGGCTATCTGCACTTTGTCAATATTTGTTTTGGCGGCTATACCCCATATGGGGGTTAGATAATCGAAATGTGGTTTGACCAAAGAGTTATATATCAAATATCGAACAGCCTGGGGCAGACACTTGGCGAAAACTCTGACAGAACCAGTCAGAGCGGTTATTGTCTGTCAGATTTTGTCTATATGAGGTCACCAGGTGAAGTGGTTATCCATTATTAAGCCTAAATATTTTTCTTGAGTAACAAGGTTGATAGATTGATTGTTCAATAATAAATTCTTAAAAACATCAAGTTAACTTGTTTTTTATTAATTATATAGGTAGATAAGAGTACAGGGGTACGGGTGCGTAGATAAAAATTGCAAGCACCCATGGATTTTATCCAGGAACTGCACAAAATTTATTATTAGCAAATTATTACAAATCAAGAATGCTTGGAGCTTCTATTAGGTATAAAAAAAAAAAAACATTTATATTAAAATAATTCATTCATCCCCTCTTTCCGAAGCCCTCTCAGCTTTGGGACCCTGGTGCACTGCACCGCCTTGCCCTATGATAGCTACCCCACTGTTTATTATCATATATACATTATTAATTTTAACAATAGATTAAATATTATAAAGGTTAAAGTTTTTTTTTATTTTAGTCATTGACATTTGTTGATCGAAGATTTTAGTGCTTAGGTGTTGTTGATGTAGTTATATTAATTATGGGATTAGACGTTGGGCTGTCATAATGGACGTGTCATCATTTCGAAATGCTCTAAATAATTTAATTATTTTTGTGGATTCATTTTTCAATTTGGTGGATGTATTACACATCATTAGATTGGAAAAAGTGTCGGGAGCACATTTGTGGCGAAAGGACGCGAAATTGCTGAGTTATTGTGTTTTTAAAATTTGACGTTTTGGGAAAATTTTCCAAACGTTTTATTCTCTGATTTATCTATTAGAATCGTTGTGCGCAGTGTGCTTAATACGAATTCAGTTTCTTTTGGTGGTGTCTGGTCGTGTGGTTCCTGAAATAGAGCCGCGTGACTCTTTTCGGGTCCATCGATCTGGGCGTGTGTTTGTGGTATTGGTGGTGGTGTGTGGCACCTAGCACTGGATTGAGGAGCGTCCCTGGTCTGCGGGATTCGAAGACAGCGGTGAATTGACTGTTTAGTTTGTAAGTACTACTTTTAAGGCTTAGGTTAAGCTTAGTTTAAGTTTAGCTTTAAGTTGTATATATTAAGTAGTGTTGTGGGTGTGTACATTAATTATGTTGTTATAAATAATTAACCTACGTAACGCTTCTGTTGCGGTTGATAATTTTTTTTATTATTTTGTTGTGGAGTACTGTGGCTCCGATCTAATGGAAGTTTTCAGTTCGGATTCCAGTATTTCTGTTAGTGGGTCTAGGAAGAGATCCTTCTTTAAGATACCACAGAATGTGGACTTCGAGTCTTCGGGCTCGGAAACAGCCCAGAACAACCGGGGGCAGGACTCGCAAATCCAGTAGTCCAATCCTTAAAAAGAGGGCAACTAGGCATGTGGTAGGGCTGGCAAAGGCGAAGAAGGCCCTTGCACAGGCGAAAGAGGAGGCTGTGGACGCAGCCTTTGAAAAAGAACTGAGGGCGAAGTCGTTCCGAAAGGAACCAGCCGTAACAGCGCCGCCTTCCGGTATACTTAGTGTTGAAGTTGAGGAATTAGGTTTCCCACAAATTAAAGACAGGGCTGCGCTGCGTAAAGAGTGCATTGTCCAAATCGCATTGAAATTTGGTAACCTTAAGGGGGGCTACATGAGGGACCTTAAGGTTGCTGCAAAGGATCTTCATGACATGGTGGAGAGCCTTTCCAACCGCTCTGTTGCGGAGGAGACCTGTCGTCTCCAGAGTGATAATACCAGAATGAGGGCCCGCAAAGCGGACCTTGAATCGGAGCTTCAAACCATTCGGCATGAGTTATCTGAAAGGACGGCTCCCCAGAAGTCGTCTCCTCAGGAATTGGGACCATCGGACCGGGAGGTGTTGAAATTGTTGGGTGAGGAGATAAAGGGGAGTGTTTTGAGGACATTAGGCGATATAATTAATGCCAAATTTGAGGGACTGGAGGACCGCCTACTTTCGGCCAAAATTTTGCGCCCTCCCCTGACTTCATCCCGTACAAGGGGTCACTAGGGGAAAAGGAGGTGTGGTGTCGTCTCCTGTCGCGACTTCGTTGCCGGTTAGCGCGGAAAAAGGGCCGTCATCTTCGAAGGCGGTGGCTCATCCGCCAGCTGAAGTCCAATTCTCACAACCTCCCATAGTCTCCCAGGAGCAAGGGGGGTCAAGGGCCACCGTTGTTAAAAGGGGGAAGGGCAAAGGCAAAGGGAAGCAGACCAACTTTGCTGCGACAACAGCGGTAGTGCACCCGCCTCCAAATAAATCGGCGGGATCGGTTCCGGCGAGAGCAACGCCGGCTAAACTTACGCCTCCTCGGTCGGCATCGGTGGTTATCACCCTGCAGCAGGAGGCGGTAGACCGTTGGGTAACGTACGCAGATGCCATTGCAAAGGCGAGGGGCGGCATCACTTTGGCGGACCTTGGCATCAGCCAAATTAATATCCGGCAGGCGGCCACTGGGGCCCGCATCATTGAACTGCCTGGTTCCCAGGGGAGTGAACAGGCTGACAAGTTGGCCGGCAAGCTGCGGGACGTCCTCGTAGACATAGCCTTCGTGGACAGGCCAATTAAACGGGCGGACCTGAGAGTAGGCGGACTCGATGACTCCGTCACAATTAAGGAGGTCGTGGCTGCACTGGCCATCAAAGGAGGATGTGAGCCTGGCGAAATAAAGCCAGGAACTCTTCGAAGGGGTGACGATGGGCAAGGGTCCTTATTCGTGCAGTGCCCCGTTGCCGCTGCGAAAAAGGTGGCAAAACGCCTTTTGGTTGGGTGGAGTTCGGCTTCGGTCCGAGTGTTGGAGGCACGCCCCCTGCGGTGCTTCAAGTGCCAAGGTATATTCCACACGAGGGCCACGTGTCCTTCTGACGTTGATCGCAGCGGACTCTGCTTCCGCTGCGGAAAAGAGGGGCACCAAGCCGCTAAGTGCACCGCCAACATGCACTGTGCCGTATGTGGGGACGCGGGTAGTTCCGCCGATCATGTAATGGGGGGAAGACTATGTAATTCCTCCCGTATTAAGTCGAGGGCAGTCGCTTCGGCCGCAGCACCTTCCGTGGTGGCGTGCCAGGCGGATTCGAGGTAAGCTGATATGTCAACATAATGGTTAATAGGTCCCATATCAGCTTCCTTCAGGGGAACATTAACCACTCCGCTGGGGCTCAAGACCTCTTGCTTCAGTCTATGGTGGAATGGAACGTCGATGTCGTGACCTTCGCGGAGCAATACTACGTGGCCCCACAGCCGCATTGGGTTGGGGATTTGGCCGACGATGTGGCAATTGTTGTTCGGCCAGGAGGTCCCACCCTATCACTCAAAGAAAGGAGAAACGGCTACGTTGTGGCAGAATGGGGGAAACACACCTTGGTCGGAACCTACTTCTCCCCAAATAAGCCGCTGGTGGAATTCGAAATATTCCTCAGCGGCCTTGGGCAGGCCTTTCTGAGGGCCCGTCCCCGACCAGTTATCCTCATGGGGGACCTTAGGCTTACTAACTCCCGGGGGGAAGCCCTGGAGGAGTGGTCAGTTGAAGTGGGGCTCATCCCCGTAAATGAGGGCAGCGTCTCCACATGCGTGCGACCTCAGGGAGAGTCACGAGTAGACGTGACCTTTGCCTCCCCTGAGGTGGCGCGCTCCATAAGTGGTTGGAGGGTAGAGGATGCGGAAACACTCTCGGATCACCTCTACATAAGGTTCAAGGAGTTCTCTGTCGCCGCCGTAGCCCTCTTGTGTGATATGACGAATCGCCGGTTGGAGGAAGCGAGGTCGCGCCGATGTCCACTTCTTAGTGGGCATCGGCTCGTATTAAGGGGAGCGTGGCGGGGGCTTTAGCCCCTGCCGCATCGGACGGGAACGAATATCTTTCCCGTCCAGAGTCTAGAGCGGGAAGCGCGGGGATAAGCGACCCGCTCCATGAATGGCTCCAGTGTGAGTGTTTGGTGTTTCGGCATCACACTGAAAACGTCCATTTAGAGGTTTTAGGTCGTCGTCGGGGAAGCGGTAGCTACGAAAGTTTCCCGAGTCCCCGACACTATCAGACGACGAGAGGAACACCGTGGAGTTTAGTCGGTAGGCACGGGGTCCGCTTTGACTCTTCGGATTCCAGGGCACCGTGAGTCCGGCATCGCTCGTCCACTCCCCCCGGAGATGGCAGCGATCATTGATGGGGTTGTTGTACATTCGTCACAAAGTAAATTCCTCACATTTTTGTAAACGCCATACTGTTAAAGTAAATTCGTCACATGCATTAAAAATATGTGTAAATTTGTCACAGGTAGGTGAAAGTTATTGTAAATTTGCCACAAATCCTCATTTCTTTGTTTAAAGTAGTGGTAGCAAGCAAAGTTGTTAGTTTTAAGCTTTGACCAAAAAAGCACATACCTTACAATTGAATGACATCGAAGAGAAAAGACACTTAGCCATGTGTGCTACATTGGCTCATATAAAGAAAGAAGATATTGAAGACGCTTGATTGTAGTTACATAATGGAAGATGCTCCACAGAGTGAAGCAGTCACAAAATTCAATGATTATTTTGTGGCCCAGTGGTTAGAGAACACTTGTATACAGTTTATGTGGAATGTACATGGGGCTCGTCATAGGACAATAAATCTAGCAGAAGCATGCCATAAACGTTTGAACAGTAAGATGGGTAAAAGAAAACCTAAAATGCTTCAGTTTCTTGATACACTAAAAAAGGAAGCTGAGTTGAGAACACGTCGATCTATTGCATATGACATTGAATTGAAAACTATTTTGAAAAATTACGATAACATGACCCTGGCTGAAGTTCTTAAAAAACTTTCTGTTATGCAGCATTTTAAAAATTTGTAACGTTTAATAACCAATCAATCTATTGAAATAGGTATTTTTTTTTACATAGTTTTTATAATTGTAGGTTAATCAGCCAGTTAAGATCTGTGATTTTTACATGAGAGTTAGGTTTAATTAAAAACAATGTGATTATTACTGTGGTTGAATTATATTTCTGTTGTTTTTCTTATAATAATTGTAATGTTGTGAGCAAATCAGCCACTCAAGATCTGTTAATTTTACATAGGAGTTAGGTTAGTTTAAAAAAATGTGATTATTATTGTGATTTAATTATTTTTCTATTGTTTTTATTTTAATTGTAATGTTATGGGCACATCAGCCACTTGAACACTGAGATTTTATGTAGGTTTTAGATTAAATTAAAAAAATGTGATTATTACTGTGACTTAATTAACTTTCCATTGTTTTTTTTTATAATTGTAATGTTATGGGCACTTGAAAAGTGAGATTTTTATATAGGTGTAAGGTAAATTATTAAAATTGCTATGATTATGAAAAATAAACAACATTTTTAATCTGCATAATGTTTAATTTTTTTTTTGCTGTCCGTGCGAAAAAATAATGTGACGAATTTACAACTATCAAAATTAATATATTGGAAATTTACTACTTAAATTAGATTTGTGGCGAATTTACACATACTTTTTTTCGTGACAAATTTACTTTGTGACGAATGTACAACAACCCCATTGATGATTCTCCATGTTAAAAAAAAAAAGTTATATTAATTATATTGCCTGTTGCACTGTTAGGAAGGTGACGTTTACTAAATAAATAATTAAGTTGCGCTTTGATCCTATAGTTTGCATTTAGTAATGTATTTATTAATTTTGTTTTTTGGTCTCCATTGAGCTAATAAAGTAGATATTGTTTTTTAATACTACATTGCTATAGACGAGCGCGACTTGATGAAAGCTGGTAGCCCAGCTAGAGTATATCAGTCAATGATGCGCTAATTGAATATCGTTGTTCCACCATCTAAATAGATATTTGCAACATTGTGTTGGTATGTAGTTATAAAAAAATGAGCTTACCTCATCTGTAAAGTCATGTAAGACTTTGGTGTAGTGCTTTAATTTTGCATGCTGAGGGAAGAATCTATATAACCAGTCTGGTTGTAGCCACAGATGAAATATTCTTTCATTAGTGTAATAAAGGACTTGATTAACAGCTGTGAGAATGGGGTTTGAGTGGTCATCTTGTGCGTTAATTTGTACACCCATGGCAGTTTCTAAAAATTAGCAAGATGCCATTAATGTTATTTAGCTACTTCGGTAAGGAAAGCAAATATATAATCCGCCAGGTCCGGCCGATTATTGTATTATTATAAAATGTGTTAAAACCAACAAAAAACATCGTTCGAATATATAATTTTTCTCCAAAAATTTTGAGAGCTAAATCGAATTACGTATTATAGTGTCACATTGAAAAATGGATCTGCTTTCGTTCGATGATTTCAAATGATATAACAGGACGAGCCGTTTGATATAAATAGCTTTAATGGCGAAGGACCTGTTAAAGTGTGAATGAAGGGAAGCGAGGCGTAGTCTTCCTGCAACCTAAAGGGAGAATCCTCGACCAGTCGGCCGGCCCTAAGGTCCCCGTGGTTGATGTCGTGATGTTGTATAATATAATATACTCAGCGCTCCAAAATATTGATATGGCGCGATTCTGGATTACAAGTCTTCGTATTGATTTGTCGCATTGATTCTTGTTGCAGATTTTGATTTCGCTACAGTACTACCCCCCGGAAACCGGAGGTCGATCGAGTAGTTAATAAAAGCTGTGTTGAGAGTGTTGCTTGCCAGGGCCACGTTGCCCGAGATTCCAGCGAATCGGAATCGGATGTCGCATAGTTCGCAGTGGGTCGGAACTGTATGCGATAATACTGCATTATTGCTCCAGTGAGTCAAAGTGGTGCAGTGTTCGAAGCTAGCTGCTGCTAGACCATGCATGTACTCTGCTTGCTGACCGGCTGAAGTGCTGTGTGCTGTGACTGAGGGTGCTGAACAGGCATTCGCGCTCGCTGCATGCTAGTGGACAGGCCGTACCCGTTGTAGCCGAAGGTGCCGGCTGGCTGTGACTTGGTTGCTGCTGATTAATGTTGTAAGAAGGGGTGATGACATCGACAGTGATGCATCATGATGTTTGGAAGTAGGTATTCTTCTGCGGGGTCACCAATGTGGAGGAAGGGAGGTGTGGTCTTCCTCCAACCTAAAGGGAGGATCCTCGACCAGTCGAACCACTGACTGGCCCTAAGGCCATAGTGGTTGAAGTCGGGATGTTGTATATATACTCATTGCTACGAAATATTTACATATATTGATTCTTGTCGCAGATTGTAGATTTTTTTATTTTATTTTAGATATCGACAGACGAGCATGAGGTTCACTTGATGATAGGTGATACCTCAGCCACAGAACATCAGTCAGTGATGCGCTGTCTACCTACTTTTTACTTCGAGCATTCGGATTTAGTAATTTATTGAAACCGCAACGCGCTATTTGCACTTTTGGGTTATAATATTATTTGTTACGGTAGTTAGCAATCATATATGTAAAAACCTGTCAAATAAAAAAAAATCTTGTCATCCGTTTTATGCCCGAATTGACGAGATGTAATGAAAAAAAATGTTTATTGTTATTGTGCGTTAAGCAGAATAATCTCACCCAAAATAGCATCCAGGCTGTAGGCATTGATATGAGACCATAATTTAAATTTCCCAGAGCCAGCCATATGCATAAGTTTCCTTGTGAACTTGTCACTTTGCTGTGCAAACACATCTACGAACTTAGAAATTATCTTTGGACTAAATGCTGAAACTGCAATTTTACGACGCGGCCTCCATATGGACACTGAAAATGGAAACACAAGTATGACTGATTCATTGTGACTTTTAATTTCATTTGGGGCTGATAAAATAGATTATTATGGTCTTGCTATTTTAAAATTCCCGCGTATTATGCAATATGCATCATTCACTCGTCATAGCCACAGCCAAAAATAAATAATATGAGCTAGTTTACCTGGTGCGAAGATTGATGCATAGCCAATGACAAATCGCATGAATCGATGCAAATTATCCTTTTCTAAATTATTTTTTAATATGATCTCAATTTTCACAGGATCTGTTATGACTGAAATACCACGTTAAATATAAGAAGAGTAAAAAATGTTGAATGAATTAATTTCCTAATGCTCATAGTAAGCGTACTGCGTGCGTCACTGGCAGATGACGTTATATATTAATAGGTACTAATTATAGTATAATCGAACAACTTTATTTAACAGCATAAATCAGTATATTTATATTACTTTTTATTAGGAACATACTCGGGAGTATAGTATGTAATTTGTGTTAAACTAATTTCTTACTTACTGTAATACAATAGCGGTCCGAGCCAACATTTAGAAATACCACCCACGCTTGTTGAGACGTAACTGTATTCTTGTAATTTTTTCAAAATTGCTAAAATAAATATAAAGATATTATGATATTTTTATATATTCATTTATTTTATTTCAAGTCTTTATTACTATTACACGGAAACAATCTAATGAAAATGGGAAAAAACAAAAACATTTAATACAGTTAGGCGCACTTATTTCTTAATGCAATCTCTACCCTGCAAGAAATTGGATATATAGGAATTGATTCATAAGTATGAAGGAGGAGTTAGGTGAGAAAATCAATAAACTATGTTAAAAGTGAAATAATTACAGTAAAATGGATGCAATAAGAAATACACAGTGTAATAGTAAAACCAGACTGAAGGCATGAGATTGTGGTATTTTTCTAAACATTAATTTGAAAATTGGAAGTGAAAGGAATCCGTATCCGTATGGAAGGGATATAAATTTCGATTTCAATATGCAGTTGTACATTAAGATATTTTAGTCTAATAAGTATATATTATTCTAGAAGTTATATTAGAAACAAATACTTAAAGTAAAACTCTAACTTAACGTACTAACAACTTTTATATAATAAACATGATTTTAGACACATGTTCATACTTTTATAATAATAATGTCTAAAACAAAACATAGTTACCTACATTATATGTTAATCAAATCTGTATTTATTATTTTCACAATATTATTATATAATTACGATTAAAAAAGCCTCTTTCAATATTTCTTTTAAATATAATGAAAACGCGCCCAAGTGTAACATAATTGTTTTAATTATTATTATTTTTATTTTATACTTGTCCTTATTTTTATGTATTGTTTATATGTTATTTACTATAAGATGTTTGTGATACGTATTTAATTTGTAATAGCTAATTTAAAAACGCATGTAATTATGTGGTGTGGTCGGTATTATGAAGAGGGCAGTAAAAATCGACACCTTGGGGGTGTTCCGGGAAACCTCGATTTAGATTATGATATATATTCTTCTGTATGTAAGGTTATTTAGCCAAGATGTTGATACTGTTCAGTAATTCTAGCTACTACGTGACCATTTTCACATTATATAAATATTATAAATTACAATGATTATTATTAATTATTTTATCTAATTAATACAAGCAAAATGTTTAAACGATTATTTAATTGTATCGAGTGATTATTATTTTTGGCAACATTATGAGTTGCGTTTTTTTATGTTATGAAGATGACATATTTGAATGGTAACTATGGTAACAAGTAACGAACAATTTTTCAGAAATAAATCTGAATATATTCCAACAATCTTTGTTTAATTGAGAGATACGTAGTTAGATCCTACATGTAGTGATGTCTAAATTATAACCCTCTACAAGTTAATCAATATGAAAAACTGCTATAGGTAGTTTGACATTAGTACCAATTAAATTTTAATGGTTTAGGATCCCAAAAAATCCCATAATATTAAGAGATTTCAACCTTATATAATGCTTATATAGCTTATTAAAAGGGGAATTAAATACTTACATTCAGAATCACCTAATAAATATGTAGAAGATCCGAAGAAAGGTAGATTATCCTCAGTTCCTTTAATTTGGCTAGACAATGCGTATAAATTTCGTCTTTTAAAAACGAAAATGCAATACCATAAAACTGGTAAAATACATAACACCCACAAGAACATTTCAATAAAATCCTCTATCTCGGATTGATTAAACACAATTAAATCGCTTAATTTTTACACTTACTTATATTGCATATTTTTATGACGTCGTTTATTTTCACGTTCAAAAGAGGTGATTTTATGTGTATGAAATATTTAATGATATTTTTTCTTATTATATCCGCTTATTATCAACCTTCATAATATACAGACATATATTGAATAAACATAAAAGTATTGATTTATTAAAATATTCTAACTGATCAAATAAATAAATCAATGAATTTGCTTACTACTTCACTTCCATGATTGGAGGGGACGTAGCTTTGAGCTATGATTAGCAACATTCCTCGTCGGATGGCAATGAATGGGTTTGTGCGAGGAAGCTGCTACCCGTAGGTACCTACTGTTTGGCTCAAATATACAATAGTAGTATTTTAATTCATTGTAAAAGTTAAGGTATCTAAAGAAATAGTAATTGTCCTGTGACATATTATAATTTAAAAAAAGTACTTGTTAGTAATACGTACGACAAAATTCGGCTCCTTCAAATAAATACATTAGTATTTAGGTATTTCCAATATACCTGTGTATATCTAGAAAGTATCGCCAGGCATAAAAACCTTATTTACAATATAATGTGTATAAAAAGTCTGCAGGATTAAAATATAAAATTTATGCAAAAAAATTGAGGTTAAAAATAAATTTAAAACACAAAATGGTCATGTCCTTCTACGACATTGGAGAAGAATATTTCTGACGGTTTTATTAATTAAATTTATCACAAAATAAAAGTACATAAACCCTATTTTTGTGACTTTTAGATATAAAAACCTGTGACTTTATTTCCGAAGACATAGATGTACGTGCAGGGGTGCCTTCTTTCGTTTCTGTTGGTTCTGATGGCATAATGCACCGAGTGAACGACGGAAAGCGACGTGGTATAGAGTGGGGGCTGACCGATCAACTGGAAGACTTAGACTATATTGATGACCTGCAACCGAACAAGCCGAACTGGATGAACTGCAGCTTGAGGCGACCAAGAATTGACCACGTGAAAGACTCAGGAAATGCTCACCGAAAGTAGGAATTCACAACCGCTCACGCTAGGCTCGAAACAGATTGACGCGCTCAAGTTAACGCTTACTTTTACGCAGCGGTTTATGTACCTCGTAGTGTCGTGTCAGAATCCGAAGGAACTGAAGAGGACATCACTTGTAGGATTGCCAAAGCTATAGCAACCTTCGCGCAACTTCGTCCCATATGGCAGTCACGGAAATTGACCCGCGGAGTGAAAATTAAAATCTTTCGCTCCAAAGTGAAAAGTGTGCTGTTATATAGGTGGGACGTGGAGAGTCACCAGATACATCACGCAGCTAATCCAGGTTTTTCTCAACCGGTGCTTTCGATAGACTCTTGGTATTTTCTGGCCATAGAAAATTTCCAATGACTATCTATTGGAACTCTGTCGTGAAACTTCAATGGGTCACCAGTACGAGTCGTAAGTGGACATGGACAGGCCACACGCTAAGGAGAGATCCCACACATATACCTAGGCAAGCCCTGGAGTGGACTCCCCAATGAACTAGAAAGCGTGGACGTCCCAGGCAATCCAATTCAACAGAGAAGATGGTTTGAGACTTTCCAACACCAGATATCGAGTAATTGAATATCTATAACCCCAAGACAAACATACAAAAAACAAGAAGGCAATGTTTGTCAATATTGCCATAATATTGAAAATTACAGTAAATACCAGTGTCGGGACCACCATACAAGCCCAAATGCCTGTTTTGCCTTATTAATGCATTTAATATGTAATTATACAGGGTGTTTCGTAGGTAATCACATTAAATTTTTCTACGTGTAGAGAACATTGACCTTAGATAATTTGCAAAATTTCATTTAATTACAATGAGCCGTTTGGCCACAGGAATTATTTTTCACTTTTAAAAATTATAACACCATGTTTGTTCTTAGATGCTTTCATTGATAATTTTTAGGCATAACCTTGTCATTTTGTATAACGATAGTGTGCGAAAAGGAAAAAAGATCTATTCGTCATCTTCAAGTATGTACAACAGTATTGTGACTCGGCCCTGTCTTCCGTATTTTAATTTAATCTAGGATTACCTACTTGAGTTTCTTTTTCGTTTTGTGATCACCATTGCGGCGCATTCCCAACTGTTGTAACATTACTGTGCTCTGGAAGGTCGTTGACTCGGGACGCTTATCGCTTCTTAGATTGAATGATTTCGCCAGGGTGTAAAATTTTGCGACTATTTTTACTTTAATTATTTTGTATGAAAAATCGGGTTCCTTAGTTATTTAGATATTGACTTTATTTTTATGACGTCTTGTGTATTTCCACCCATACTATTATGTGTTTTAATAAATGTGATTAGGTACGAAACACGTTGTATAAGTTATATAATTATATAAACACGTATTTCGTTAAAATCGGCAAGACGGGCTTTTGGGCTTGTATGGTAGTCCCGCCACTGGTAAATATCAACTCCGTAGGAATAGATAGCGTTAATATGGCAACTTTGTGATATTTCAAATCAGATAACTGTCATTTTTCAGTTTGCCGTGACCACGGTTACTGAAAAGCACTCGAAAAAATATCGGCATAAATAATAAATCGCGTTTTAATCCGTTATAAAGTACTTTATTTAAATGTGTGATACTTTTTTTTTATAATATAGGGGGCAAACGGGCAGGCGGCTCACGTGATGGTTAGTGATCACCGCCGCCCATAGACATCCGCAACACCAGAGGGCTTGCAGGTGCGTTGCCGGCCTTTAAGAAAGATGTAGGCTCGCTTCTTGAAGGTTTCCAAGTCGTATCGGTTCGGAAAAACCGCCGGCGAAAGCTGATTCCACAGAGTGGTTGTGCGAGGCAAGAAGTGTCTCAGGAATCGCGCAGTTGTGGACTTCCAGACATCAAGATGGTATGCATGATATTTTTGACGCGATGTCCGATGGCGAAATTCAGCGGCCGGGATTAAACCGAACAATTCCTCCGAGCATTCCCCGTGATAAATGCGATAGAAGATGCAGAGCGAGCCTACATCTCTACGCAGCGCCAAAGGGTCGAGCCGATCGGAAAGACTTAATACTTTCGTTAATAAAAGACAATATTATGAATATCTTAGGAATTATCGCAAAACCGATGACCGATGATGGATTCTCTTGATGCGACCACCATCAGACAATTACCCTATGACAGACAAAACATGTAGGCATAATATTATTCGCGGCGATTACATCAGGAATTTTTATTAATTAATTTTCTGGAAAATTTAGTTGATTTTAGTTTGAAAATTTTAATAGAACAAAATAAATTATCGTTTTAATCTATACTAATATTATAAGGTGGTAAAGTTGTGAAGTTGTAGGGGTAATCTCTGGATAACCCGATTTAAAAAATATTTCGCCAGTGGAAAGCTATCTGCTTATTATCAGTAACATAGGCTATTTTTGTGCATAGTTCATCTACATTGCACCTGTGAGAAGCCACCCCGGCTATTACTAGTCGTTAATATATAAGATTATAATAATTAGGATATCAATAATTATTTGCTTGAATATGTTAGAAATAAATGTGTTAGTTTACAATATTTTTATTATTAATACTTTTTGTTTGTCATTGTTCCAAAGTTAATAACTACTAATATTATAAAATATGCGAATTAACTTAGTCTGTTAGTGTTACCTCTTCATGCTAAAACCGATGAGCCGATTTATATGAAATTGGTATGGAGTTGGTTCCCCGGGGAAGGACATAGGATAGTTTAAATCTGGGAAATCATTCCTTAAGAGTGCGAAAAGGGGGGTGGAATTGTGTAAGAAGAATCAATAATTTCTTAAGTAAGGAACCTATAACTCATTATACATTACTATCATTATGCCTAATATTGTTTTTTTAAGGATTTTTGTAATCCGTATCTACAATTACACGTAGCTGCAATTAGAAAATTTAAATAGTTAGTTAAGGAGATTAAAGAAAAAACAGCTCGAAAAAAGAATAATTCTACGCATACGAAGACGCGGGCAGAAAATATTTTTATGTCTTATTATTATTTAAGTATATTTAAATAATATTTTTGTTATTTGTTGTCTTGAGCTATTTAATATTTAAATAAAATACTGTATACCGGATTTTTAATATTATGAAATATAAAAGACAATGTTTAATATTTTTTTTCATCCGAGTGCAAAAAAAGGAGGAGGTTCTCGATACGAATATATTTTTACAAGCTTATATTTAACTTGCAATGTATACAAAAAATTGTAAAACAAAAAACTTGACGATTGACAGTAAATGGCAGTAAATGTAAAATTAGAAGCATTTAATATGTATTTTTTTATTGACGTTCATAAGTGTACATTATGTTACCTAAATGAATATATGATTTTGAAATGAATACCAATGTATGTATGTACGAGTATGTAATTATGTTTGTTCGGGTGGAATCTTACAGCTCAATTTTGAAGCACGTTTTTTGAAGAAAATTTTGTATACGCGTTTGGATGACAATACATGGTTAGCTATATGACGTCATCCAACCTGGCGGAATACCCAAGATGGCGGACTAGTTATTTTTAATGCACTCATACAATATTGTTATTAAATTGGCTTGTTGTAAAAAAGAATATATTGCGGAGTAAAGTTTTTATGGTTTCCTACAATATGGATATCAAATTAAAGGACTTGCGAAGGAAATGAGTTTTTTATATTTTTAAATTCTAATGTTGTACTTCTTCTTAGTCGGACAGTCTTAACAGAGTGGTAGTGGGTAACGTGATGGCACACTGAGAAATCACCCCTTCATCGTCGTTTCTTCCTAGGGCTGCTGCAGCTTGACGTACAATGCTCCATTTTTTGCGGTCACTTGTATTGCGAGCACTGCGCTAAAGTAGTGTATTGTTTTAGGAGAAAATATATTTTTACTTCTATTACTGTTTCAGATTTAATAGTGTTACAGTACAGTAGATTTCACGAAACCTCTGATAGCTTTAATATCTTTTCCTGAGACATAAATATGTGTATTACTAAGTGTAAACAATATTTTTTTATCCTACTATAAATTTAGTAATATTTATGTCCATCTATTCATATGAATATATTGTATAAACTGAAATTTTATAGATTTATATGTATGATTTGTAAAATATCTTTTAACATAATTTACTGCTAGTTCTCAAATCAAGGGTGTAGCACGGATGAGAAGAACTGGTAATAAACTCTCCGCAACTTTTTAATCGCCAAGATTTTTGTTTTACAAATTGTTCGTAAGGAGCTACAACCATTACACCATGTTCCATATGACATCTTGAAGTATAATAATAAAAAATAAATGAAAACATAATAAAAAAACAAAGATTTGTCCTCTATCGTTATCGTGGGAACAATACGCAAACACATAGCCGAAATAACTAACATCGCCGCATACACGAATTCAAGTATGACCAGTCACCACAAGTAGCACCCGTTCACGAGTACAACGCATAGTCAGCTATCGGCTCCCTCGCCATATTTTAGGGAGAGAGAGAGAACCCGACCACGACGTGGCTAAGGTATTACCTATCATCCTCGTCTATCGATACCTAACATAAAAAAAAAACAGTAAAATGTCTATTTTCGGGACTTATAGGTATAATTGAAACTAAACATCAAAAAGTAATAATGTTATTTTAAAATTATCTTCGTAATTCAAAGGCCACTTCGTAGTCATCGACGGCTTTCATCATGATCTCAATCTTGACTCTTATATGTGGTACAGGACCCTTTTCAGGTTCGCCGACCACTCGGCAGCGTCTCAGGATCGATGACAGCACCGTCTTCATAGACATCATCGCGTATTGATAACCTGGATTAGTTATTCAAATCATTTTGAGGCAACTAAAACTTAAACTCAAATAATCTTAATCAACAACCTTTAAACTGAGGATGCGGTGTATCTGATGAGAACTTCCGGAAGACGTATTGGAAGAAGTGAATTATAATCTAAAAAGTAGGGAAACGGAAAATATTTAAGATTCTGCCGGCCTAGCATGATAACCATGACAAAATTTTGTCGACTCGTTTTCTCGTGTTTTAATCGATTATTTATTTATGTCTTTCGAGTTTTACATATAACGAACGAACATTTTCTCGTAGAAGACAAAAGTCGTGAGACAAAGAGGTGTTGCTATTTTTTAATGGGACAACATGGCTTTAATAAACTTTTAACTGAAACTAGACAGTATTTACAGTCTAAATAAACTATATGCCATCAAAAACATACATTGTAAAAAAACAAGTCTTGCAACTCAGTTCTTCTTTTAATACTATGTCAATGGTTCTTCTATCGTAAAGTTGTCAGATCCATATAATACCAAGTCGGTCAATTTATTCAGTCTCTACTTAACCCTTAAGTGCATAGTTTATCAAAAATGATAACAAACTTTTTCACGCGAATAACTTCCGAACAAAAGATATTTAAATAACGTGACATTTCTGAATGTTTAATTATGCGTCATTCTTATAATTTGTGAACATAACGAAACATCATCTGGACTGTAATTGGTTGAATTTAACATTACAAACTGAAAGGTCGTAATACTTGCATAGGTACGAACTTGAATATTTACATATATCGGTTCATATTTCTTATAAAATAAGTGTTGTTATCCTCAAAAAAGATACTTTCTGAAAAATCAATAGTTTGTACATACAAGTTTTGCTGAAGAAGAATACTAATCCTAAAAATATTGAAATTAAAACTGGCTGATTACAAATCTGAACTTGCGGAAACTTTATGTAAATATGGCAGCACCACATTGGAAAATAATTAATAGAGGCCGCCCAAGTTTTAATAAAACTGAAGTCCCTGCAATCAAGCAGAAGAGGCCAAAGATTGATGGTCATGTTAAGTGGGCTGGTGTGAATGGAAGAGTCGGAAGTGACAGAGCATGGCAAACGTACCTCGATCAAATCGGTGATGTTCTTCAAAAGTGCCAGGTCAAAAGAACTCGAAACCGACGAGCATGTTTGAAAGCATTGATGACAGTGAAAGTGGTATGCAAGGATCGGAACAAACGGAATCCCAAGATCTCTGTCTATCCCAGTGGGAAAGAGGCGTGATGTATATGTATGTATGAATCGTTCAAAATTGTCGAAAGGGAATGTTTCATTGTTAATACTAAACTTAAAGATGCGGTGAAGTGGCACCAAAACTAGACTAGAAACTAAAAATTAAGTGAACAAATACTTACCGAGACAATTTCGAGGGCCATGACTGAACGGAATGAAAGCACAAGGTGGAACATTTTTAAATCTTTCTGGCAGGAATCTATCAGGGTCAAAGTAGTGGGCGTCTGGACCCCAGAACTTGGGGTTTCGGTGGACTCCCCATATGCTAACTGCTAAGGCTGCTCCTTTAGGTATAATGATATCGTGATCTAAAGCATAACGGTATTTCGGATTACATCATCTTTATGTATGGCTGACTTACTATCTCGATTGAATAATTAATGTTAAAAATGTAGTGATCTTCAATCTTTCAAATACTACTTTTACTTTGTATCTACAAATTTTTCAACTGTGATGTCGTAACGTTTAATGTTTGTAAATAAACTTATCTGGTTTTTACAAATATTCACATATATAATATACCTAATGTTTACTTTTAATCCAAGTGTAGAAATGTAGTATACTATAAGAAATTATGAGTCACGATGTTCTATCTAAATATGTTTATATTTATTTCAAATCAATATAAAGTTTTAAAGAACATGCCACATTTGCTGTTGATAATTCTTATAATAATACTTTACCATTAGTTTTGAAGTTACAGTCGTTTTATTGACCCCAATTTTGTTATTTTCAAGACAATGGGTAGGAAGGAATTTCCTGTGTTGACTATAGACTGGTTTTTTGATGGGAAAATTTGGGTATGCAAAAGTTACTTTCGAAATGGGTGCCGCATTTGCTCACTTCGAACCAGAAACAACAACTTGTCGACGATTCAGAGCGCTGTTTTAGCTGTTCAGGCACCACTGAATCAAAAAGATCGTCAGCTGAGTGAACAGAAGTCGTCCAATCGAATCCAAACTCAAAAGTCAGCAGGCAAGATTATGACATCCGTATTTTGGGATGGGCATGGAATTTTGTTCATTGAATACTTATCTTGAGAAAGGCAAAACTATCAATAGTGAATATTACATGGCATTATTGGATCGAGTGAGTGCAGAAATCAAGAAAAAATGGCCCCACATCCAAAAGAAAAAAGCTCTGTTTCATCAGGACAATGCTCTGTGTCACAAGTCGATGAAAACGATGGTTAAAATGGATAAATTAGGCTTTGAATTGCTTCCCCACCCACAGATAACATGAAAATGATGCTCCAGGGAAAGAAAATTAGATCAAATGAAAGAGTGATATCCGAAAAAGAGACTTATTTTGAGAGCAAAAACAAATCGTTTTACATAAAGGGCAAGGAAAAGTTAGGGGAGCGGTGTAATGCATGATAGTATGTCGATGAATAAAGTATAATATCTAAAAAAATGTGTTTTTCTTAATAAGACCGGATGTGTTAGCTGAAAGATGATAACAGTTTCTGAGGTAATCGTTGGAACACATCAAGTAATTCAACTTCAATAGGTAGCTATTGTCGATATAAAAATATTTTCTTATTATAATTGTATAACTTACTTAAGACGGTATCTTCCGTAGCTTGTCTTACGATGAAAGGAACTGAGGGGAATAGCCGCAAAGACTCTTTTATCACTCTTTCTAAATATTGCAGCTTAGGTAAGTCTTCTCTTTCTAATAAGCGGTCAGAATCAACGAACACGTTATCCAATCTAAAACCGAGATTTGAATTAGGAACTAAATATATTGATATAACTAGCCCTATCATATTATATCATAATAACATCAGAGGAAATAAATAAATATAGTTTACTCGTCCAAAACTTTCTGCTGTATTTCTGGATATTTTCCCAGAAGTTTGAGAGTGAACCCCATAGAGACAGCGGATGTGTCCATGGCTGCTATGATAAAAGTCAGCACTTCCTCGCGCAACTCCACGTCGCTGTAGCCGTTCGTGCCACCCGACTGAGTTATCAGTAGATCAAGGAAAGTAAGGTCGGAGTAGCTTTGAATGAAATCTACAAAAGTTATAGACTATGTTTATAAAATGTACTTATGATATAGACAGTAAGTAGGTAATTTATATCAGCCACTGTTATAAGTTTACAAGGAGACGGTTAAGATTTATTTTTAAAGTGTATTTCTTGTAGCGATGAGCGTTGAATCAACGAACGCGTTGAATCAACGTTGATCGCCTTTCAACGTTTAAACGTTGACAGTTTATGAATCAACTAGTTGAATCCGTCAACGACGTTTATGAATTTAACTAGCGATGAGCGTTGAATCAACGAACTCGTTGAATCAACGTTCAAGTTTTTTCAACGTATTAAAACGTTAACAGTTTATGAATCAAATCGTCGTTTATCGTTGAAAATAACATCATATATTGCGAGCGATGGTCGTGTCGTAGAATTCGAACTCTAAGTAGCGTATATGAGAGTTGATTTTTGAAATAATTATTTTAAGAAAAGTATGATGATATTCTTGTTATGGCGATCACACCTGCGTGGCGCCCGAGAGTAACCGATTTATTTATACTAGTTTTTTTACGTTTAAAACAACATAAAATATGAAAAAACAAAACTATACATTATTTTAGATTTATCTAAATTTATGTATAATGTAAATAATAATCTATTGTTTTAAATACACCTGTGTAGAATGTGTTTTATAGCGAATTTTAAATTTATTCAGTCAGCCTAAGACAAGAAAAATTATTAAGTTTTTTTTTGTCATTTTACTTTATGTTTATTCAATTTCTGGTGTAAAATAAAGTATTTTTCATTCATTCATTAAGGGAAGGTCATCTAAATCAAATGTTTTCCAATACATATGTACATTGAATCAAATTATTTCTATAACATTATTATCAGGTAAGTAAATGTAGAATTGTAGACTCGTTGAACTCCGCAGCGTTGAAATAAACTGTTCAACGAATAAACGGTTTACGTTGGAAGTTGACATTAGTAGCGCGTTAACTCGTTGACGAATTTAACTAGTTTATCAACTCGTTGACGAACGTAATTCAACGTTGACGTAACGTTGACCGAAAAACCGTCAACGACCCATCGCTAATTTCTTGATACTGGATAAGAGCAGAAATTGGGATATATAAATACAATTACTGAGTGTGAATTGTACCCGAAAATTCAAATCGATTTGAATACTCCACACAGTTACCGGCTCCTTGTTAGACAACTAAAGAGCAATTGTCAACACGTACCATTATTTATGTCATCTTCAGATTGACTTTCTTTACGTTTTGCGAGCTGTGATTTCTTCTTTTTTATTATCTGAATTAATATCATAATTATTATAAGTTTCTACGAGTCAAATGAAAAATTCCACGGAATAGTCGTATGGAGGATACATAATATTGTCTCGTGAGCAGAGACGGTACCACCATACAAGCCCGAAAGCCCGCCTTGCCCTATTAATGCAACCATAAAAAGAAAAATAATAATGCCCTTCAAGTAATTCTATAAGTCATTTATAACTTATGTGATAATGTTATAAACAAAAGTTTTAAATAACCACGTATTGCTTTAAATCCAACAAGCCGCTTTTGGGCTTGTATGGTGGTTCCGCCACTGCTCGTGAGTATCACAAATCGGAATGATATAACTTTCTACGGATTTATTTATATCATACAACACAAACACACGCGCTTAACAATGGAAGTTGGTTTCAGACCAACTAAGAGCTGGGAAACAATAATTAAAAAAGAAACTCCTTTACACTTTCTAAAAACATGAGGGTATGTATGGTATTGCCATAACCCAGATAATTACAGCAAACACCAATTTTGTGAAAAAATATGGCGTTAGTTTAGTAACTATGTGAAAACTCCAATTCTGAAAGCTAGCACATTTACCCATTATAATTAGTTTGCATTTAATAATTTATTTATTCATACGAGACCAGTGGTCTCCACTGAGCTAGCTTTGTTGACATTTTTTTTAATACTGCATATCGATAGATGAGCGTGACTTAATGATAGCTGGTAGCGTGATGATGCGCTGATTGAATATCTTTATTCCACCTGCTAGATAGATATTTGCAATATTGCGTTTGTAGTAATTAAAAAAATGAGCTTACCTCATCTGTAAAGTCATGTAAGACTTTGGTGTAGTGCTTTAATTTTGCATGCTGAGGGAAGAATCTATATAACCAGTCTGGTTGTAGCCACAGATGAAATATTCTTTCATTAATGTAATAAAGGACTTGATTAACAGCTGTGAGAATGGGGTTTGAGTGGTCATCTTGTGCGTTAATTTGTACACCCATAGCAGTTTCTAAAAATGAGCAAGATACCATTAATATTATTAAGCTACTTAGGTAAGGAAAGCAAATAAATACATATAAAAAAAAAGTCGTTAAGGCCACTCAGAAAGTTTTTATCTTTAAAAATATAATATGTTTAATAATACTATAATCGGTCAGGGTCTGGCCGATTATTGTATTTTTATAAAATGTGTTAAAAATATTGTAAAAAAAAAACTATCGATCGAATATATAATTATACTCCACATTTTATTGAGAGCTAAATCGAATTACATATTATAGTGTCACATTGAAAAAAGGATCTGCATCCCGATTATTTTTTTAGGATTTCAAATAATATGGCCTAAAACAGGACGAGCCGTTTGATAGAAATAGCTTTTATGGTGAAGGACCCTGTTAAAGCAAAAATCTACCGTTGGCACTTGGCAGTGAATTCAAGCACGGTCGTCTAATTTTGGGGGATAAAAATAGAAGGGGTCATCCTTGGATGGCTGTTTAGGTAGTATCAGATGCTTCACTCGAATGAATATTCACTCCATTGAATGGTTCATTTTTCTTTCATTCCATGTTCATACGGTCCGGTTGGGCTGGACATAAAAAAGAACATTCTTCTGTTATTTTCTTCCAAAATGTCTTCGAATGAAGCCTGCGTCATGGAATTAGTTTAATTTGTGATCATTTAATCAAGGAATTCTCAAAAAAATTAAGAAAAAACACGACGGTGTTGGGTGCGACCATTAAAATCACTAATCAAAGATTTCGTAGCATTTGTCCGTATTGTTTTATTTTTCTACTCTACCACAACCACAAATTCCAAATGCATTGATAATTTGATTTTTAAAGTTCTTCAGAACGTTTCGTTCGCTCAGGACTCGTGACAAAATGGTCGAATCCGAGTGAACGTCTTTTAGTGTTCAGATATTTCATATCGAGGCTATAATGAACCGTCTGATATCACCTTTATCGACGAAAACATGTTAGTAGTGAAAATTTAAAAAAAATAAATCATGCATATGAGGACAACATGATCGAAGTCACAGAACATCAGTCAATTAGGTAATTTACTGAAACCACAATACTCAATTTGCACTTTTGAATATTTACATTATTTGTTACGGTAATTAGCGATCATATATTATGTAAAAATCTGATACCCGATCGGAATTTTATACTTTCCTGCCATCGGTCTTATAACCCGAATTTACGAGATGTAATGAAAAAAAAAATGTTTATTATTATTGTGCGTTATACAGAATAATCTCACCCAAAATAGCATCCAGGCTATACGCATTGATATGAGACCATAATTTAAATTTCCCCGAGCCAGCCATTTGCATAAGTTTCCTTGATAACTTGTCACTTTGCTGTGCAAACACATCTACGAAATTAGAAATTATCTTTGGACTAAATGCTGGAACTGCGATTTTACGACGCGGCCTCCATATGGACACTGAAAAAGGAAACACAAATGTAGCTAATCCATTGTGACTTTTAATTTCATTTGGGGCTGATAAAATAGGTTATTACGGTCTTGTTATTTCAAAATTCCCGCGTATTATGCAATATGCATCATTCACTCGTCATAGCCACAGCCAAAAATAAATAATATAAGCTAGTTTACCTGGTGCGAAGATTGATGCATAGCCAATGACAAATCGTATGAATCGATGCAAATTATCCTTTTCTAAATTATTTTTTAACACTGCTTCAATTTTTTCAGGATCTGTTATGACTGAAATACCATGTTAAATGGACGTTGTTAAACAATACAGTATTAACCCACAAAATGATAAAAATGTTAATTTTGATACAAATCCTACATATTTCAAAAGAGATATACCTATATCATTTAAATCGTTTTAATAGCAAAAATATTGAAAAACTAGCGTTCACGAAACCCTAAAATGTTTAAAATAATTAACAATAATGGACTAAATTCTATTAATTTGATTGCTACCAAGAAAAATGATATAGCTACATATATTTAGTCTAATAACAATAATTATAACAAAAAACATCTATTATTTCTGTTATATTTAATAAAACCTAATTAACTTCAAACGCAATTTTCTCAAAATGGCAACCATGTGGGTTGACACTGTATTGCCAGCGTCCAAATATAAGAAGTTTTTTTTTATTATTTTATAGACTTACGTTCATGTTTTCAATCAATTTACAGTAAAAATTGAAAAATTATAACATTTTTATCTTACGAAACTTATAGTTACACTTATAATTTTCTTTTGTTATCATAAAACTAAAAATGCGATTCGTTCATTGTAATTTATTCCCTAATGTTTATAGCAAGCGTAGTCACTGGCAGATCAAGTTATTTTTTGTATGTATTAGGTCAGACTGCACTCTGATCTAATTATTTAGTGTGAAAAGCACAGAACACTATAATGGAGGTGAAAAATTAGCATTGGTGCATCTTTCAACGAAGGTAAGAATTAAATTTTAAAAGTTTTATTAGGAGCATACTCGGGAATAGGTATAATATGTAAGGTGAGTTAAACTATTTCCTTACTTACTGTAATATAATAGCGGTCCGAGCCAATATTTAGAAATACCACCCACGCTTGTTGAGAGGTAACTGTATTCTTGTAATTTTTTCAAAATTGCTAAAATGAATATAAAGATATGATGATATTTTTATATGTTAATTTATTTTATTTCAAGTCTTTATTACTATTACACGGTAACAATGTAATGAAAATGGGAAACAAAAACATTGAATACAATTAGGCGGCCTTATCCTAGACCAGTGTCGATAATTTTTGAAACCAAAAAAATATAATAGTAGAATGAAACCTATTGGAAAAGGAAGAGAATATAATAACAATGAAAGGAAAAGTAATTTACGGGCGGTCTGATGTCGGGAAGTGGAAGTGGGGAATCGAAAATTCTTGCGTCAAAAAAGGAGCTTTTTAAAAAAAGTCGGTAGGCTTTTTGTTCGTTGAAATCTCTACTTTCTGATGGTATACTTACTTACTTAAATAATTTAATAAACGAGATAAACCGTTGTTTACCCTTATATATAATATATGAACTGATTCATAAGTTAGAAGGAGGAGTTAGGTGAGAAAATAAATAAATAAACAATTTAAAAAGTGAAATAATTACAGTAAGAAATTCACAGTGTAATAGTAAAACAAGACTGTAGACATGAGATAGTGGTATTTAAGCATTCATTTTAAAATAGGAAGTGAAAGAAATCCGTATGGTGGAAGGGATTTAATTTTCGATTTCAATATGCAATTGTACATTAAGATATATATTTTAGTCTAATTCTAATTATTATATTATTAGAAACATACTAAAAGTAAAACTCTTAACATAACATACTAACAATTTTAAATTTTATATACCTAATAAACATTATTTTAGACATAATATGTTCATACTCTTATAATAATATCGTTTAATTTCGATTAAAAAAAAATATATACAGGTTATAATACAATTTAAAAAGCAGCTATAGGTAGTTTGACATTATAATATAGTACCAATTAATTATTAATAATGGTTAAGGATCACAAAAAAAATCATAGCAACCACCTTATTAAAAGGGGAATTAAATACTTACATTCAGAATCACCTAATAAATATGTAGAAACTCCAAAGAATGGTAGATTATCCTCAGTTCCTTTAATTTGGCTAGACAGTGCGTATAATTTTCGTCTTTTAAAAACGAAAATGCAATACCATAAAACTGGTAAAATACATAACACCCACAAGAACATTTTTTAATAAAATGTACTATCTCGGACTGATTGAACGCAATTAAACCGGTACATTTTAACACTTACTTATATTGCCTATTTTTATGACGTCGTTTATTTTCACGTTCATAAGAGGTGTAGGGAAATAGGTGTATGTAGGGAAATATTTTTTAGTATGAATTTTTTTCTTTATAAAGCTGTTTATAATCAATATTCAAAATATACACAATACACATATTGAATAAACATAAAGTAAATCAATGTCTGTTTGAAATAATAATAACTTTAAATGTTTATATCATTTTGAGATATTTCATACTTATTTACTTTTTTATTTTAGCGAATTAGTAACAAAATGTAAGATAAATAGATAGGTAAATAATATAATGTGTTTGTCAGGTAGTAAGTGTTAATTTTAAGTTTATATTATTAAATCTTTTCATATAAATTTTCATTTATTTATAAAGAAAACGCTAATGTCAGCGCATCAACACTCCCTGGGCGCCACTGAAAATCAGTGTTGGGGTCACATCCGGCTCCAACGTATACTGAGTGGTGTTCCAATTCGGAGGTCACCAAATATTGTAGTGTCCATAATTGCCTTTTTCCTTTTGTTACTGGTATTATTGTATATTTGGTGATTTTATCTAAATAAAGATTTTCTATTCTATTCTATTCAATGAATTTGCTTTCTACGTCACCTCCAATCATAGCAACATTCCTCGTCGGATGGCAGTGTGTGTGTTTGAGTAAGGAAATTGCTACCTGATCAAACGCTTGGCTTGTTCGTAAAGCGCGTTTGGACACCGAAGGCCAAGGACCTAATATATTCTCAAAATGTTTAATGTAGGTAAATTTAGTATGGCTCAAATATCCTGTGGTATTTTAATTCAATGTAAAAGTTTAAAAGTATGACATATCATTATTTAGAAAAGTTAGTGGTGATACTCAAGTAAATATACCTACATATGCACTCAGTCATTTCAAATGTACCTGTGTAGTGTGTCTGTAGAAGGTATGAAAGATAGTTTACGTCCTACTCTCAGAATTTAAAATCGGTTCAGTAGTTAGGAGTTCATCGCAGACAAACAACGTGACATGTAATTTTGATATATAAAGATATAAAATTCTCGTGTCACATCCTTGTAACAATACTCTTCCGAAACGGCTTGACCCATTCCTATGAAATTTTGTATATAAAGATCTACTGTATACACACAAAATTTCATAGAAATGGTTATAATCGCAACTTGAATGGGTATATTATACGTAGAATATTTATGTATGTATACGTAATATTATAGGTATTTTAAAATGGCAGCTCTCATTGTCATAATATAATTGAATTTTTAAATTCACTAGATATTCCTGGAATGCCACCACATAATCTTCGATTAAAGATTGGTTCACCTATTATTCTCCTGCGTAATTTGAATCCACCTCGATAATGCAACGCATTTGGTCATCTATAAGATCACCGGAAATATTTTTGTAACATTTTAACTGGAAAGTTTAAAGGAGAAGTGGTCCTGTTGCCAGTCAATGATACCGTCACATTCAGAAGGCTACAGTTTCCAGTTCGTTTAGCTTTTGCCATGACTATAAATAAGTCTCAAGGCCAAACAATGTCCATTTGTGGTTTAGATTTGGAAAATCCATATTTATCTCAACTATATGTTGCATGTTCACATGTAGGAAAACCGTCGAATCTATTATCTTAAGACGGATTAACCAAAAATATTGTGCACCAATTAGTGCTAAATTAAATTGAAATTAAAAGTACAATTTGTAATTCAAAATAATAAATATTATTGTTAAAGATTTAACATTATCTGCCCTACCTACCTCATTTATAAGTTTAACCGCGGAATACTGAAACGATATTCAAAATTTGAGGGCTTCTTAAAATGTTTCTGTCTTTCATTTTACCTTCGTAATGAAAGAGTTAGATATACTTTTAAGTATACCTCAATGTTGATTAGCGTTCGAGAATTCGGCCGTAAGTGTCACATGTTATTTACTAACAACTTTGTTACAAACGAGAATAAAAAATTTTTTTAGTAATTTTTGCTTAATATCAACTGTACGAAAATTTTGATAAATCGTGTTCAAAGCCCTTAACTTTCAAATCCCAATCCAGTAGATTCTTATACCTACTTTAACGTTTCCGTCTTCGTTCGTAAATTAATAATTTCTTTGTATTATGGGGTAACGGTAGTAGGAAAAAAGTCATGGAGGTCGCCATGTTTTTTTACAAATGGCATCTATGTAAAAAAGCATGGTGGTCTACATGTCATATGTCCTCCTAGTTTAATTTTTCCCAAATTAATGTAATGTAAATATATTTAAGTTTGTAGTGGTAGAATAAAAAAAAACTGTTTCTGTAGTTCAAAATTTTTTTTAATATTTACGAAAAACTGTTGGATAAAACTTATACTACTAACAATTTGTTTCCGGCCTATCGGAAATTTACAAGTTTGGTAAAGTAATTCGAAGAAGTATGACCTAATAACGGCATTAAATTAAATAATGGAAATCCCTGCCGTCGTGCTTCTACGAATAAAACTATGATGAATATCTTAAAACAACAGAGCTTTGCGAATGGAAAATAACAACCAGTAAATAAGTTAAACTTAGGTCCTAATTGGTTTTTAAATATCGCCTGTTCTATCTTCAGTGAATCATCTTGGGCAATATTGTATAAATACATTTGGGGATACATGAAGAAAACAGTGTAATTTAAAATTTAATTTGTATACATGACGAGTCGTCCATATTAAACATACATGCTGTTGCTATTGTTAGGGTTTCTAAAGTTGTATAATGAATTATGTATTTTTACAGCATTTTTATTATTTAAAAACTGAAAAATTAATATTTTAATGTAATATTTGAATGTTTTTCTATCGTATCAATGCAACGGGACCTCATTTCCGCTAATTATTACCACGAGGATAAGTTTGTTGTACATGTGATATATTATTAAGTATTTTGATTTCCATAATTAATGTTACTAATTATGGTTATATTACAATATATAGATATAATTGACCTATGTTTATTGTAATTATATAAATAACACTTGTATTGTTAAGTCCACATGACTGTTTTCAAATTTACCAGCAATGACGCTGGCCAATCACAGAGCCGTCTGGGCCGTTTAGTCAAACGGCTACTTTCATAATATAATATAATATTTATAAGACTTTGTTGAAAATTAGATATACAACTAAATGTTTTGATTCGTATTATTAATATTTTAAATAATGGTTATTTTAAAAAGATACAATTAATTAATCATGACTATAGTTTTGTAAATAACAGTTTTATTGCTAAGCCTCACGATTGGTTAAAAATTTGCAGTAGTGACGATGACCAATCACTGAGCCACTTGATGGCGATTGGATAAGCATTGAATAACCAAACGGGGGGCTAGTTGCTTGAGATGGTAACCAGGAAGTTTTTGGGGAGGCATTCTGATTCTGGAGCCGGCGAGAGATTGTAACAAATAAGACCTTAGATTAAAACAAGTTTGAAAATATAAATTACTTTAACATCCTATCGTTTCTTCTTTTCATCGACATCCTGCTAGTAGGTATAGAAGAGTCGCTTACACTATGAAAAATCATATGAAAGTAGTGAGCAGAAGAGAAAATAAGTGAATATATTTTTTAAATTAATTATTTATTGACGAGCTTCTCCGTCAAAAATTTAAAAAAAATAATTGCTGACGCATGTTTGTCAACATGTATATTATATTTGTTTCCTACATTAATTGAATTATTGTGAGGCAAACTCTAGGAAATTCTATCAGATAGTTAGGTATAATATAAAACTGATGTATAAATTACTCTGAGATGTAAATAAGCTAAAATAGGTTAAGGTTAAAGGCAATGATTAAAGAAAATGATAAATTGACAAAGTACAAGTCAGTAAATATTTATTATAATAATATTTAGGTGTATTTTTAACCTTGGATTTTACTTTGTAATCTGTAGTAAGTCTCGAGACAAATATCACGAAAGAGACATGAGATATAGGAGATAGAGGAAGATAGGCTAAAATATTTATTATAATTCTCGGGCATTGAACGGGTGGGAGGAATATCGAAATTCCGACCGGGTAACGAACCAACGTTCATAGATCGAAAACCTTGAAGAGCACATTGCGCGTTTCGGTTTCAGGCTATGGATTTCCGAATGCTCGAAGTAAAAAGTAGATCGACAGCGCATCATTGACTGATTTTCTGTGGCTGAGGTATCACCTACCATCAAGTGAACCTCATGCTCGTTTGTCGATGTCTGACATAAAAAATATTGTATAATTTATCTGTTCGTGTGTAGGTATGTCACTGAACTCTTATACCACTGATTGATTTTGATGAATTTTTATTGTGTTTAAATGGGTTCCTGGATGGTTAGATTCATAATTGAATCCGATATGTGGCGCATTGATAGGGTTTCAGGAATATTTTTATTTTATTGTTTGAAGCGAACGTTCCGGCAGAACATCATCTGTTAGGTCCGCTAGTTATAATCTACTATATAAAAATAAGTCGGGTTTTCCTTCCTGACGCTATAACTCCAGAACGCACGTACCGATTTCCACGGTTTTGCATTCGTTGGAAAGGTCTCGGGCTATAGCTATAGAAAACTCAGGAAAAACTTCAACAGAAAAGCGGGAAAAACTTTCTTCTTTAAGAATAATTATATAATTTCGAAGCCAAAATTGTAGCAGAACAACGTCTGCGGGGTCCACTAGTATTATATAATATAATAATAATAGGCTATACTGGAAGATGGGATAAAAATGAAATTATTATATTGTAATAATATTAAGTTTATTCGGAAAAACGTAACCATACATATCTATAATATTCTCCTCTATCCTTTGGCGTTTATAATATTAGGACGCGCCCCTGCTTCGCACGATTAGTATAGTGTATTATGCCTATTGTATGTCTCATCTGTCGCTGGATCGCATTTACGCGCGTTATTTTTTTGCGATAACTCCTGATAGATATTCATTTTAATTATATAGTGTAAAAAATAATGCGCATGAAATGCTAAAGCTAATTATTTAATTTGAAAATGATTTATACTGTATGACGGATACTATATAAATAGCTTTCCAATTACCGCATTTTATGTGACCATTTTTGTAGAAGATTGAATGGGTATAGTGAGCTATCCTTTAAAGACAGATATATGCCATCGCAGACTTTTTGTAGATCTATAAAAAAGGATTATTCTAACATGCAATGTATTGTAATATATTATGTATCAAAGGAATTAGGCAGCGTCTTCGATGAAAGCTCCCAGTGGCTCGACTTTTTCGAACACTTCCAACAATTATCGTTATATTTCAACCAAATTACACAACAAAAACCTTGACAAATTATATACCTGAACCTTCTTCATGAATTATCTATTAGTGAAAACCGAATAAAAATACGTTCAGTAGTTTTTGATTTTATCGCGAACAGACAGACAGACGCGGCAGAGGACTTTGTTTTATTATATGTACAGTTGCACTATAATATGATAACTTAAGAAATTATAAATGTAATAATTGCCTTTATCGTAATTCTAAGGCCACTTCGAAGTCATCGACAGCTTTCATCATAACTTCTAGCTTGACCCTGATGTGTGGCACAGGACCTTTCTCCGGTTCCCCGACCACGCGGTAACGTCGCAGGATCGTTGAAAGCACCGTCTTCATGGACATCATTGCATATTGATAACCTTGAGTAGTATAAAATATATGTACAATTAATTTTGTTAATCAGCGGAAAACGTATTAGAGGAACTAAATTTTTGTTGGGAGGCAAAAGCAAAGTGTCGTTGTAAACAAAAATATGCAATGATTTTTTATCAAAACCAGACTCTAGAACGAAAATTAATTGACTTACCAAGACAATTTCGAGGGCCATGACTGAACGGAATGAAAGCACCAGGTGGAACATTTTTATATCTTTCTGGCAGGAATCTATCAGGGTCGAAGCAGTGGGCGTCTGGACCCCAGAACTTGGGGTTTCGGTGAACTCCCCATATGCTAACTGTTAAGGTTGCCTCCTTAGGTATACTGATATCGTCATCTAAAGCATAACGGTATTTCAGGTTAGATAGAATATTTACTGTTAGGTACCTACTATATAACTGGTATATTAATTATTATCTATGTTATCATTATTTCGAAAAAAAAACTATTTTAGCTGATAAAATAAAATAAATGTAAAAAAAGAAGTTTGTCGTTAATTAATAATGCTTGTAAGGTATTCTTTTTGATTTAAACAACTTTTACAAATTAATTAAGGCTACTTGTATTGTTTTTATAAAATAACTAGCAGCAAAACCCGGCGTTGCTCGGGTTAAAATACATCGAATGTTTAATGGTATAAGAAATATTTAAGGATCCATTTTCTAAGGTAGATAAATATTTTAGATTTCTATCTTAAATAATAAGACCCTTATTCGACCATTTAACATACGGTGTAAAGTATCTTCAAATTGTAGGTATCTTGGAAGTTTCTAGACCAATTTAGAAATTTTTAGAATTTTCTAGATCATTTTGGTTCAATTTTATCGATTGCACACATTTTGGAACTTTCTAGATCTTTCTAGAAACTTTCTAAAACATTCTAAATCGATTACAACAATTGAAACCATTTCAGAACTTTCTAGATTATTTCGGATCAATTTCATCGATTGCACAAATTTTGAATCTTTCTAGATCTTTCCAGAAGCTTTTTGAGACATTCTAAATCGATTACAACAATTGAAACCATTTTAAAACATTCTAGATCATTTCAGAAATTTTTAGAATTTTCTAGATCATTTCGGATCTATTTCATAGATTGCACACATTTTGGAACTTTCTAGATCTTTCCAGAAGCTTTTTAAAACATTCTAAATCGATTACAATAATTGAAATCATTTTAAAACTTTCTAGATCATTTCAGAAATTTTTAGAATTTTCTAGATCATTTCGGATCAATCTTAGCGATTGCACACATTTTGGAACTTTCTAGATCTTTCCAGAAACTTTCTGAAATATTTTGGATCGATTACAATAATTGCACGGCTTGTTGGAACTTTCTAGATCATTTCAGAAAGTTTTACAACTTTCTAGATTGATTTTATCAGTTGCACACATTCTAGAACTTTTTAGATCATTACCGAGATTTTCAGAATTTTACTGAAGATTACATTAGTTAGAAAAGGACAGATATATATTATTCCACATTTTTGCCACCTACAACCACCCACTTCCACCCACCCCGACCAAACTCCCTTATGCACATCTAGAGACCAAGGGGTATTTGCCATCCCAAGGGGAAGTTGATCAAAGTAGCGTATGATAGAAAAAACCGTGGACACACGTACGAACATTAGCATTTTATATAATAATAATACTAGCAGCGAAACCCGGCGTTGCTCGGGTTAAAATACATCGCATATTTAATGGTATAAGAAATATTTAAGGATCCATTTTCTAAAGTAGGTAAATATTTTAGATTTCTATCTTAAATAATAAGACACTTATTCGAACATTTAACATACGGTGTAAAGTATCTTCAAGTTGTAGGCATCTTGGAAGTTTCTAAACCATTTTAGAAATTTTTAGAATTTTCTAGATCATTGAGGATCAATTTTACCGATTGCACACATTTTGGAACTTTCTAGATCTTTCCAGAAGCTTTCTAAAACATTCTAAATCGATTACAATAATTGAAACCATTTTAAAAGTTTCTAGATCATTTTAGAAATTTTTAGAATTTTCTATATCATTTCGGATCAATTTTAGCGATTGCACACTTTTTGGAACTTTCTAGATCTTTCCAGAATCTTTCTGAAATATTCTAGATCGATTACAATAATTGCACGGCTTGTTGGAACTTTCTAGATAATTTCAGAAAGTTTTAGAACTTTCTAGATTGATTTTATCAGTTGCACACATTCTGGAACTTTTTAGATCATTTCCGAGATTTTCAGAATTTTACGGAAGATTACATTAGTTAGAAAAGGACAGATATATATTATTCCACATTTTTGCCACCCACAACCACCCACTTCCACCCACCCCGACCAAACTCCCTTATGCACACCTAGAGACCAAGGGGTATTTGCCATCCCAAGGGGAAGTTGATCAAAGTAGCGTATGATAGAAAAAACCGTGGACACACGTACGAACATTAGCATTTTATATAATATATTAAGATTAAGATTAAGATATATTAAGATTGTATAGCTCTTGTATCTATCGTATGAGTGTGTAAGTTTTTAAAAATAAGGTAAATCGCCTTTCGTAATATCGACAAAGCAAATATTTATTATTAGGGAAAATGAGATTGGAATACATTCTCGCAATAAAAAGTAGTTGATGTCACTCGCCTACTGTTAAACTATCCCTATACAATTTTTTTTTGCGAAAGACGGACAAACCAACAATCAAACTTTCGCATTTTAATATTAGTAGGGACAATAATGATAACTTACTATAGGCGTAATCTTCAGTAGCTTGTCGAATGATGAACGGAGCTGAGGGGAATAATCTTAGAGATTCCTTTATAACTCTTTCTAAATATTGGAGCTTAGGTAAGTCTTCTTTTTCTAATAAGCGGTCAGAATCACCGAACACATTATCTAATCTAAAACCGAGATTTGGATTAGGAACTTATAATATCGTATCGTATGTCATAATATCATCAGAGAAAGTAAAGGTGCTTTACTCATCGATAAGTTTCTGTTGTATTTCTGGATATTTTCCAAGAAGTTTGAGAGTGAACCCCAAAGAGACACCAGTTGTATCCATGGCTGCTACGATGAAAGTAAGCACTTCCTCACGCAACTCCACGGCGTTGTAACCCTTATCGCCTCCCGACTGAGTTATCAGTAAATCCAGAAAGGTAAGGTCGGTGTATTTGTTAATTAAATCTAGAAACACAATAATATTGCACTCTGTTGATAAATTGTACTGGTAAATATAGCCAACTATTATAAATTCAAACATTCCTACAACACGTACCAAATTCCCCGTCGACTTCAGATCGGCTTTTTTCCCGATCCATAAGTTGCAATTTCTTCTTTTTTATTACCTAAAATTTAAAAATTAAGTTGATTATAATTAAGTTTAATATCTTGAGTAAAATTATAGTGCTTAAAAACATATTGTCATTGATGCAGTTTTAGTTTTCATCAAAATTGGTCTCGAGACTCCTTTGAGTACTTTTCGCTATTCCTCATAGTTTCCGATTTAGCCACTAACGACCACTTGAAAAAATTACCCTGTATATGTTAGAACTACCGCATAATTTACCTCATCTGTGAAGTCATGTATAACTTTGGTGTAGTACTTCAGTTTTGCATACTGTGGGAAAAATTTGTATAACCAGTCCGGTTGCAGCCAAAGACAAAACATTCTTTCAATAATATAATGAAATACTTTGTTAATAGCTATAAACAAGGAATTTGCGTGGTTGTCTTGCGCGTTTATTTGTACACCCATTGCAGATTCTGAATAACAGAAAACATCAATATTAATTCTTTAAGAGATTTTTTAAGGATATAATGTATACAAAAACAATATACTTAGAAGTAAACATTTGTAAAGTTTGTATAATAATAATTTTTCAATTATTGCTGCCGCGAACATTGGACCAAGTGACATTAATTATTGTAAAAAGTCTCCATGCGAATATTTTTTCTAACTAATGGAAGATACCTATGTGATTATTGATATTAGAGACTATGTGATATTTAGTTTAATACCTATGCTATCAAAAATAGTAGAAAATCTTAATATTGTCTTTTTTTAACGCGAGTATCACACATTTAAATAAAATACTGTATAGCGGAATAAAACGCGATTTATTATTTATATTGTTTAAATTATTTATCCCGACGTTTCGGATGCTTTTAAGCAACCGTGGTCACAGGCAGACAGCTGTCGGTTGCGTCGGGATAAATAATTTAAACAATATAAATAATAAATCGCGTTTTAATCCAGTATACAGTATTTTATTTAAATAGAAAATCTTGTTTATAGGCAATTAATATTGTATTTGGAGAGAAATAAAATCCTTCCACAGTTACAGTCTGGCTTCAGAGCTGTACATGGTATTTCTAAAACCTCATGAGCCAAAAATCTCTCTCCCGACTGAAATAAAGATTCATACGTTTTGCGGTGTAGACATCCGATGACATTGCTCTTATTCACACATTGTCAATACAGATACTATAAAATAACTAGGAGTAACTATTGACCGTAATCTTAGTTTAAAAAACCATATATCTGCCTTATCAGATCGCATCAGAAATTATATTTACATAATAAAAATCTTGCGTGAAAAAGTATTATATGAGATCCTTAATGTTTACAGTGTACTTTGCCCTATATAATACTGTATTTCTGCTTGGGGCGGTGGGGCAAAGACCTATGATGTAGTTAGAGCGAGCTCAACGAGCAGTTATAAAAGTAATGCTGAAAAACCCTTCCTTACCCCTACTAACAGCGTATACTCCGAAACAGGAATACTGTGAGTAAGGCAGTAGTGCACACATCAACACGGAGAAGACCGGAATACGAAATCCAATTAACAAAACATGTGTAGGTACAATATTCCTGTACAAGTGTAAAATTTAAAACAGTCTTCGCACAAAGGCACCCTTTTCATCTTCACTACATAGTATAAAACAAAGTCGCTTTCTCTGTCCCTTTGTATGCTTAAATCTTTGAAACTACGCAACGGATTTTGATGCGGTTTTTTAAATAGATAGAGTGATTGAAGAGGAAGGTTTATATGTATAATAACATCCATTAAATAGTGGAGAAGTACTGTTATTTTTGAGGTTTCTAATGTGATGGCGTAAATAATTACATTTTTTCCGCTTACATTGCAAACGCTACGAGTTTTATCAAAATAATGTACTAAGTATTGTACACATTGAAAAGGTCTACAGAAAAGTCCGTGATGGTATATGTCTATCTCTTATGGATAACCCACTTACTTTTTACGAGAAATAATGGCTAATTTTCGAAGCGATTTTAACCAATACAGCATTAATCCTTATCCAATTAAATACCTTAAGTACATTGTTGATTTAATATAGATCTATATCGTCCTTTACAGCATAGGATATAAATGAATATTTTCGAAGATATTACAGATTTAAAAATTGCGGGACGTAGCGTTTGCGGCGGTACCGGCCGTCTGGGGCGCGGCGGGAGCGTGCCTACATTATACAACGTTTAGTTTTTCTGTAGTGTATTTAGGATCAGCATTGCACCCGTGCGAAGCCGGGGCGGGTCGCTAGTATCTTCTATATAATAAAATAGTTAATGCCGCAAATATAAAAACCTATAGTGTGTCACTAGGGTTAAATTAAAGAAATGACTACAAAATAAGTCATATGATGACACGGAGTGTCTTCTTAAGATAAGTAAATAGTGTGCTAGCGAACTTACAAAAAATTCACGATAATACATAAACACCCAATTATTAACAAAACTAAAATTTTTCCATACAATAATTAATAATAATAACTAATTAATTAATAAAAGAAAAAACCTAATAAAAAAAGCACGCATGCACTATTGCAAATAATAACACAGTAAGAATGCTGCTCCCAAGGGAATGTCCCAAGGGAAACGAAAGCGTGGTCGTCCTAAACAGACTTGGCGACGGACTGTCATTGCAGAGGCGAAGGCCATTGGGAAGACTTGGAGCGAAGTGAAGAGGGTAGCTCAAGACCGAGCGGGCTGGCGGAACACTCTGGATGCCCTCTGCCCCATTTAGGGGACATAGGACCTTAAGTCAAGAATGCTGCTAATAAATATACCTAAACCACGTTATCCCACATGTCGTGCTGTGTTTTATTGTACTGAGGGTCTAAGATATAAGCTTGCTTAATTTGCGCCCCAAATCTATTGTATTCCAATATGTACTGTATTCAAATTCCAAATTAAATTAATAATTCATTGTCATTTTCTTGGCATTTCTTTACTTCATTCTAGTTAACTATGGTAGGTAACGATATGATTTCGATAGCTCGAGATAAAGTGTCGGCAACAACATTGTCTTGCCCGCTTATATGTTGAATGTCTATACTAAATTGTGATATGAAATCCAAATATCCTTCTAGGGGTATCATCCAATGAAGGCTCTTTATCGAAAGCATGAATCAAAGGTTTTTGATCCGTATAAATTGTAAATTTTCGGCCTTCAATAAGTCTTCTAAAATGTTTGTTTACCATGTATATGTACATATATATACCTTATAATTCTCTGTCATGTGTATATTTGGCTTGCACTTCACTCAATAATTTTGAAATGAATGCGATAGATTTTCATTTTTCTCTTATTTGTTGTTGCACCGTTCCTACACATTTTAAACTGGTGTCCGTCATTATGGCGAGAGGAGCGTCAACCTCAGGACATGCTATTATTGTGATCTTTCGTAGGTATGTATTGTTTACAACATTCAAAAGTGCGATCGGCTTCATTATTCGTTTTATTTAACGTATTGTCATACTTCTTTAATTGTTTAACAAAACTGTTGAAGAATTCAAAACGCTTGATGTTTCATATTAATTTGCCAAAATCTATTTTTCAGCACCCTGCAGCTACACAGTGAAAGACTTTTCTAAAGTTGGCCTTGTTTATGAAGACAAGCAAAATCATTTGTTACCTTGAAATTAGTATAAATATTCAACATAAGTTGCCCTTATTATACATATACTCGTATTCTTTATTACACCAAAAATTAAACAGTGTAAAAAATTAAAAGTAAGTAGATATTGGTGGCCTTATCTCTAGGCAACGATTTCTTCCCGGTAATCAATCACATAAGCTTCAAAAAAAATTTAGTTTTTTTTATATGGTGTCACTGAAAACCAGTATTGTGTTATCGATAGATACTAGATAGCACTACAAGGTACTACTGCCACACACTCCTAATAAATTTCTTTTTTTTTAGTTGTAATATTTTATCATTTGTTTAGTACGTTAGTTTTTGTGTGAAATATTTTTTTCATTTCATTTCATTTAGACACACTAATCAAAAATAAAACATACTATTATTATATTAACTAAGCACTACAGGAAGCGTTATAGATGTTTGAGGAATAAATTACCGACAGAGCGAAGGTTGTGATTGCAAGCTCTTAGTGCAGTGCGAGTTTCTAAGTTGCAGAATGAAAATTTTGCTGTTACTGATTGTGTTTGTTAAGTGATATAAATAAAGCTTTTACCAATTTTTTTTAATATCCGGCCGGCTGGTATACGGCCGGGTAGTCCGGATACCGGATAGACAGAAGTACCGGATATTCGGTCCATGTAACTGATATATATATATCTGTCCAGCACACAGCAGCTAGCAAATTGGCAGATAATTATTTCAATAAATCTACACGATTGAATCGACCAAGGATTAATTTTAGATAAAAATTCAAAAGTCTATTATTCCTTACCCATAACAGCATCCAGGCTGTATGCATTGATGTGAGACCATATTTTAAATGCCCCAGTACCAGCCATAGGCATCAATTTCTTTGCCAACTTGTCACTTTGCCTTGCGAAAATATTTACGAAATTATTAATTATCTTTGGACTGAATGCTGGGACTGCGATTTTACGTCGCGGCCTCCAAATCGACACTGGAAGAGAAATAAAAACAAATTCGCATCGTAGTATTTAACTAACACATTGTTGAGTTTAAGTATCAGCATTATCACTTATTCGTGGTTAAATATAAATATTACAAGCGAGTTTACCTGGTGCGAAGACTGATCCATTACCAGAGAGAAATTGTAAGAATCGAATAAAATAATTACTCTTTTCTAAATTATATTTTAACACTGCCTCAATTTTCTTAGGATCTGTTATAACTGAAATGTCATATAAAATATAAGATGGTTTCTAATTCAGATTAAATAAAAAAAGGCAGATGGAACCTACGGATCAAAATTTTGACGCCGCTTGTCATTTCATGTTTGCGTGACAACTGTCAGCAGCACTGTAGGGACACGTGCATTTGTGTGCGTGTAATGATACCACAAATAGTAAAAAATCCCTATATTTCCCACCGGGACACCATGTTTATAGTTTTCTGTAAGCATGTTTTCCCCACGTTTCGGTTTCAGTCTATGGATTTCCGAATGCTCAAAGTTCGTTCGACGGTTCGTTCGAAAAAGACGGTTCGTTTAGCACTGCCGCGAGATTATATCTGGGGGCACGGTAGTGCCCCCGCCAAGTCGAGCAAAAAGCGGCACGGCCGTACTATCCTTTTCTCGAAGTAGTTCGGGCCATTTTCGACCCCCTATAACTTCGTTGTGGATAAAACTAGAATCCTGAATTTTCAGTCACTAAGCAGGCATTGTATAAACTCGGTATATTTCAAATATCATCCTGTTTGAACCAGTAGTTTAAGAATTATAACTAGTCAAAGTTTGATAATTTGTCACTCACTCACTCACTCACTGACTGACCGATCATCAAAACTCTAAGGCACTTCTAGCAGACATAGAAACTTGAAATTTAAAATACAATTAGTGTTTAGTCTATAAATCAAGGAAAAACTACAATATTTTGAAATTTCGGTCCAGTTTTCTAGATATACAATTTTTTTTTGTATTTCTGTATGTAATGAATAACTTAAAAACTACTGGACCGATTTTAAAAATTCTTTTACCGTTAGAAAGCTACATTATCACTGAGTAACATAGGGTATTTATTACTAGAAAAAAATAGAGATCCTTAGAAATCCCTACTAAAAACAACCCAAGGTGTTTAAAAAGTAGCCATAAAATGTCTTTCATCGCATGTGCTGCGGAAAGTATTGATGATAGAACAAAAAAACGTTCTACAATATTATAGAACATATCAAAATCTACAAAAAACTTCTCGAGACCATATGTCCAACTATTGTAGTTATGTCACTTTAACTACTTTTTTACATTAAAAAGTTGATAAAAATGCCGATCAAAATCAGACTGTTATCCATACCTTTGTATTAATTCTTATCCAAATAAACGAAGAAAAGGACTATCTACAAAAAGAAATGAGATGCCATCAAAAACATAAATTGTAAAAAAAGCCAAGTCTTGCAACTCAGTTCTTCTATCGAAAAAGTTGTGAGATCTATATAATACCAAGTCGGTCAATTTATTCAGTCTCTACTGAAGGATCCTTCTGTCTTAAGTAATTACATAATAAGCTAACCTAACAATATCTTATAGTGATCATATCAATGCCAATATTAAAAATCTTTGATGTTTAAAATAAATAGATTGACTTGGCAATCGCACTAAACAATCTAATTTAATATAATATGTATTACTTGTGAGATACATTATGTTTTTAATAAAATAAAAAAAGATACATTGTGATTTCATGCGATAGCCGAGCCAATCTATTTATTTTAAACATCAAAGATTTTTAATATTGGCATTGATATGATCACTATAAGATATTGTTAGGTTAGCTTATTATGTAATTACTTAAGACAGAAGGATCCTTCAGTAGAGACTGAATAAATTGACCGACTTGGTATTATATAGATCTCACAACTTTTTCGATAGAAGAACTGAGTTGCAAGACTTGGCTTTTTTTACAATTTATGTTTTTGATGGCATTCTCTTTTGAATTTATATTTGCTTTGATAGCCTAACTCGCGTGTTCGGTGCGCTCCATCTGTCTTTTTTTATTTAATCTAAGGTTTCTAAGCTTTATTCTTATCCTGATGTAATGCCTACAATGTTATGTTGGTATTCTTAGGGCCAGTCTCACCGGTTCTAAATAAAGTTTCAGTTAGTTATTTGCCATTTAACACTATCTCACAGTTAAAGGTTGCTGATATATTTTTTTTGTTTCACCATCTAACTCATAGATAAATCAACTGGCAAATAAATTTATCCGCCACTTATTATTTGACGGAACGGCAACATCGCATTTTTACGTTTCGATACGACGAGCAAATTATTGCTATTTAAAATCTATTTTGAAAACTTAAATTGTATATTATTTTTTATTTAAAATGAGATACGTTTACTTTTTAGTGTTCTCAAATATGATTGAATATATTATGATGATAATAGACAGTGTACATGTAATATAAATAATAAATATTAGTATGATTACAAGTTTGTGTACCAAATGTATTTACGTCAAATGGAAACGCAGATGTCATTTGTGACAAGGAATTTGACTTGTTCGGCTTATTGACTATATTGTTATTTTATATTTATTTGAAATGGAAAAACATAAGCATGAAAGAAGCTTTAATTTTAGTTAAGATGAAACGGATCTAGTAACGCTTGCAGACGCAAAAAAACGTGATGCGACTGTGACTTGCTAAAGTAAAGAAAAAGCCTGGAAGAATCTTGGGACGGTATTTAAAACATCATCTGGGTCAATACGAGTATATCGCAATTACAAACACCTCAAGTTAAAATATGAGGGTGTTAAAAGAGATAACAAGGATATTATACACGAATTAGAAAAACAACATCTTCTCAAAATAAAGTTATTAAATAAGAATTTGGGACAAAAGTGAAAAAAAAATCATAAGTTCGGGAGTCAAACTTACAGTGTTTTATTTTTTGTGCAAATTTTTGTTAAATACTAATCATAAACTCATACAGTCATAAACTTTTTTATCAGGATTCTGTAAGTAGTGCACAGTAGTACAATATAGTATTGATTTTTCACTTGGAAATAAATGACATATTGTAATAAGAACTTTCTTTATTTTAACAGGTTTTCCTTAAATATTCAATTTGTTAATATTGATTAACTACTAGGGAACCGCCCGGCTTCACACGGGTGCAATCTAGACAAAAAATAATAAAGATAATTGAAATGTCATATATCTAATACTTTATTTACCAATCAGTTGTAATCTTTATATCACTTTCTATTAATTGTAGAATATTATAAACAGTCATTTTGGTAAGGAATTGAATTCTAAAATCTTTATCGGCGAGTGATTCAAAATAATTTGGTCTACGGCAAATAAAAATTCAAATAAATCTATCTCGTGACTACAGTCTACACTAGTAGAATTTATTATACTGAAAAATATCCCAAAACTATTTCTATTCCCGCCATTTATATGTTATCTTCCAGTTAAAAACTTTAACATCCACTTGAATCGGCTGTTAAGTTACCAGCAACTTTATCTGCCAGATATTTCTATTCAAGACTTGTGAAACCGAAATTTGTAGTTTATCTTGCAGATAAGTTCCGAATAGGCTATTCGGGACTTTATCAGCAAGCGGTGAGACCGGCCCTTAGCAATTTATTTTGATAAATAAAGCTATAATGATGCGGTCTAAGAAGGGGCACGACTCTCTAGAAGAAGCTTTTAACCCTGGCCTTAAAGTTTAAATTCAAATCTTTATAAGTTTTCACGTTGAAAGAGGAAGAGAGAATTTAAGAAATATCAAAATATGATTACTACCAAATACCTTTCCTTTACTTACAATAAATTAATAAAGGTCCAAGCCACCCTTTTGCCAAACCCCCGATGCTTGTCGTGACACAACTGTATTCTTGTAATTTATACAAAAAAGCTGAAAATTAATAAAAATAATAATGAATCGTTAGTAAATATTATTGAAAATTATTTTTATAAAAAGAATAAAAAATAAGTATAAATCTACTGTTTGACTCTTTTATTATAATAATTTGTTATTATTCAAAACTTATTCACTCGAATATTTTTAATTACGTTCTCACTGTCATGATTTATAAGTTTATTTATTTATTTACTTCATTTTTATGTCTTAATAAACATGTGTTTGATTACTATCCCATTTGATGGTGAAAAGTGATCAGGAAAGGGTGGTAAATCACACTTTATCACTAAGACAAAGTTGTCGTTGCGTTCTTATATAAATACAATCATGAAATGAATCATAATCTATCAATATAGTAGGTTAAATCATACAGTTCTAAACGAAGATATTGAAAAAAATAAAATTTGCGCTTATTTTCTTATTGTAGGTAGGTACTTACATTCAGAATCGCCAGTGAGAGATAAAGTGACACCAAACAATGGCATGTCATCCTCAGGTCCACTTACTTTGTTCGCCATTGCGTATACGTGTCTTCTTTTTAGACGAAATATGCAATACCATGTAACTAGGGAAATACAGAATAACCACAAAATCATTGTTTAGTATAATACGCTAACGTTGAGCGACCAAGAATACTTCAAGCGACAATATTTTCTCCATCATTTATATTGCAGATTTTAGTGACATCATAAGACTTTTTTGCATTTTATTCAGAATATAATTAATTATAACATATTACGGAAGCCCACAAAAACTTCAAAAAGTAATATTTATTTAATTTGTAATATTCCAGAGATGCAGAAATAATGATGTAGCATATTTTTTTATAGGGGCAAACGGACAGGTGGCTCACGTAATGATGGTAAGTGGTCACCGCCGCCTTAATAGCCATCTGCAACAACCGAGGGCTCTGGGCTTGCAGATGCGTTGCTGACCTTTACGGAGAGAATACGTAAGTAAACTTTAAACAAAAAATCAAAAAGAAACAGTGCCCTCCAAAAGTTAGTTGAATCTATCTTATCAATGTTGTCATATATATTCCAAAATATGCGGTTTCAATGATTAAAATGATGTGACACCCACTAGTAAAATTTACAATGAAACCAAAATTATGAACTTAAAACAACTATATACATACAACATTTGCATTTTCGTCCGTATGACGAACTATTAATTCGTATTTACTTGTATAATGTTTAATGTTCTCAAGTAAGTGATATATCTTTGTCTATTTTGAGAATAAATGACTTTAAACCCAAACCTAAAATGTTTATTATTTAAATTCACTTTACTAAAAAAAAAGAAAAGAAAGGAATTTCCTGAAATCCGGAAACAGGAAGCTCGGTTTTTGAAACTACCCGCGGCGATAGCTGCATGATGCTAATTTACGAGGTCACAGAAACATTAATTAGCATCGAGCTCAGATTAAATAATTTGTTATTTAATCTTAGGTCAATGACATCGATCCATAACATCGAAGATTGGCGTTTGCCCTCAAGTATTCGGTATAAACGATTCTAGACTTTCGGAAAGATAGCTTTTGCGATTAATCGACCTATTAATTAATTAATAGGTCGAACTACATATTTGGATTGTTTTTTTCCTATTTTGTGGACTGGAGAAGAAAAATAAAGCAGTATTGATCTCTCAGAAAATGTTCAAATGCGAATCGCTGCTATGACAGGTTTTTAGGTTTGCATGGGTTTTGATGTTTGCCTTAATGGGTACATTTTCATTTGGTCCGTGTATTTATATATTCGTATAAAAATAATAAAAATAAAAGTATTGTTTTTTTTTAAATCATGGTTTAACATTTATTAACTTTTATTTTATACTTCATTTTCATAGAATCATATTGTGTATTTCGTATGTCTATTTTAATATTTATTAATAAAAATTAAATGATAGTATGTCTATTGAGGTCATATTTTTATATTTTTCAGTGTGTTTCGGCACCGTACATTCGTAAATTCTTATATGCAACCGTCTGATCCCTTGGTTAGCAGGCCTCCACCAATAGGAGACGTTTTCGTCACCGTCCTACGGCCCGCTAATTGGGGAAGCCGTGTGCATCGCGGCGCGCGACGGTGTGCTGTGCCTGAGCTGTCTTCCCGCTCGGACGTGTTAAAATATTAATTCGAATTTTATATCTTTATATTTAAATAATCGTGTTGTGCATGTGTGGACCCTTTAGCGTGGCTTCGTACATACCTAAAGGTGAGTGGTTTTGTTTTCTAAGGGATATTTAGACGTTGCAGTTTTTTTTATAACGAATAAGCTGCCCCCAAATGTGCGAATATAGTACATTTTTATGGTGCCGAAACCAGGGAACTTTAGATATATAGTGAAATAATTATTTATAATCTCAATATTAGGTAATTTTATTATATATTAGATCATTCTTTTCAATACATAATCACTTTCTAAAATTTTATTCATACGTAAATTTATTTCTACCTACATCAGATTTTTTGTTAAAATTTTATAATTATGTCTTTTAATGTTAAAAGACGTGTTAAACTCGGTGTTAAGACGCGTAAATCTTCTAGTTTTGATGATGGAGGTCTAACAGTCAGTGATTTGCCTGCCTTACGTCGGAAAAGAACGATAGCGTTAAACCGTTTAAAACGTACGTTAGAGGTAGCCGAGTTGGCTAAGGAGGATTGTACTCAGTTGGATGCGTTTTTAACCCAGTACTCTGTTGTACCTAAACTAAGCGACGACTTCGAAAAGGCGCATTTTGATATTGTGTCTGTAATAGATACTTCCATGGAAATCCAGGAAGACGTGATTCGCGAGGAATTCGATCAAATATATTTTTCGATTATCACGATACATAGGCAATTAACACATCAGATCAATGAAGGTATTAATTCTTCTCACTCGTCACCTATTCATAATCGTAGCTATCCTAACGTTAAATTACCTAAAATAAAAATACCGGTATTTTCCGGTTCGATTAAAACGTGGCCTGAGTTTTACGATATTTTTAATTCCTTAGTGCATAACAATGATTCGATTACGGATACGGAACGCATGCATTATCTTATTTCAAGTTTATCCGGAGATGCGCATGCCCTTATTCGTACCTATCCGATACAAGGAACGTATTATCGTGAAGCTTACGAAACGTTAGTTTTAAGATATCAAAATAACCGCGAATTAGCGTTTTCGTGTTGGAAAGAAATTTTAGATATTAATTTTAAATCGAAATCTCCAATCGAATTTAGACGAGTACTCGATTTATTTTGTGAAAATTTAAAACTTTTAAAAGGACTTGAATTACCTGTTGAATCGTGGAATTTTATTTTATGTTATCACCTTCTATCGAAATTGGATCAGAAAATACGATGCGATTTTGAAGAGACGCGAGCTTGTAATGAATTACCGAAATTCGATCAATTATTAAAATTTTTGTATTCGAAGTGTGAAGCGCTCGTTCGTGATACACATTTTTCATCAAATACGCACGCCACAATAAATCGTATTCAACAAAACCCCCAACCTTCGTTTAAATTCGCCAATAAAACCGCTAAGTCGAAACCTCCCACTGTATTTCTTACGAATGAAACATTTTCTAAACCGCAAACGTGTAATTCTAAATCTCAATCGTTACCATCCACATCTGCCCGCACACACACACACACACATATACCGACACACACACCCGCACTCCTACCCACACACACAAATACACCATCTTCTCAAATCGTTAAGTGTAGCTATTGTTCAGAAAATCACTCTGTCAACCAATGTAAAGGGTTTGCGCAGACAACCGTATCTGAGCGTATAGACTATGCTAAAAATAATCGTTGGTGTTTTAATTGTTTAAAGCCGTCACATACCGTTAAGGAGTGCAAATCGATATTTAGATGCCAGAAATGTCGTCAACGCCATCACACACTTCTTCATCAAGAAGAATTCGATGAATCGACTACTACTACAAAAACCGTTTCTGCCAGTCAAGTGAATGATCAAGTTAGCGTCCTTACTAGTATCGGTGATCATTCAGTCGTTCTTCTCTCTACAGCTATTGTTCAAATTCGTGACTCAGCTGGCAGATTTCAATCTTTTCGAGCTCTCATAGATTCCGGCAGCCAGGCACACTTTATTACAGAGCGTGTTGCTGAGCTTTTGGGTCTAAATCGTTTAAACATTTCTCAGTGTATTCGTGGTTTAGGTAAATCGTTTTCTGCAGTCTCGGGAGCCGTTAAGATTGACATTGGTATTCAGGGTAAGACTCTCTTTAGTATAAGTGCTTACACTCTGCCGTTGATCTGTGGAAAATTGCCGTCTACTCGAATTAATAAGTCGTCATGGTGTCACTTACAGAATCTTCAATTAGCCGATCCTAACTGTCACAAGCCTGGTCCTATTGACATACTTCTCGGTGCTGAGGTTTTTGCATCGCTCTTGTTACCTGGAAACGTAAGTGGTACTCATGAGCAACCTTCTGCACTTAATTCCGTGTTTGGCTGGCTCATTATGGGCAACACGAAATGTGAAAGAGAGGAGATTCAATCTTTCTTTATAAACGAAGATAATTTGTTGCATGAACAAATGAAGTTACTTTGGGAATTGGAAACTTTTGATAGATCTTCTAGACTCTTAACCCCTGATGAGAAGCGTTGTGAAGAAATATTTACAGCTCATCACTCTCGTGACGCGACTGGTCGATATGTAGTTTCTTTGCCTTTTAGAGATGCAGAAAGTCAACATGAATTTTTGGGATCTCGTGATAAAGCTTTACGTTGCTTTCATTCAATTGAAAGAAGACTCGCTAAAGATCCCATTTTACAAGAACAATACGTACATTTCATGAAAGACTATTTAGAAAGTGGTCATATGAGTTTAGTTCCTCCTGACGAACTTTGTAAAGGAAAATATTACATTCCACACCACTGTGTTCAGCGTCCTGATTCTAATACGACTAAACTTCGTGTAGTTTTTAATGCATCCTCCAAAGATGCTACAGGAGTTTCTCTTAACGATGCCCTTTTAATCGGCCCTAAACTTCAATCGAACATTGCTGAGATTCTTTTGAAATTCAGGATTCATTTCGTAGTTTTCACAGCTGATATGCGACAAATGTATCACATGATTTGGATGAACGCAGCAGATCGCGAATATCAACGCATTTTCTGGCGCTTTAATTCATCTCACCCTGTTCAAGAATATCGTCTTAATACGGTAACGTACGGTGTGTCTTCCGCTCCTTTTCTCGCATGCCGTACAATAAAACAGCTCATTTCAGATGAAGGTGAAGACTTCCCACTTGCGAGTGAGGTGTTGTCTTCCCATCTATATATCGACGATATCGTAACTGGATTCGAGAGTCTTGAGAAGACTCTTCAAGCTAAATCGGAAGTTATTGACCTTTTAAAGAAAGGTAATTTTGAATTACGTAAATGGGCAAGTAACAGTCCAGAAGTTTTATCTGACTTACCACCGGAACATTGTTTAACTGCACCAGTCACACTAGACGTAGACGAAAACAACACTCTTAAAGTTTTAGGGCTTAAATGGAATCCACACAGTGACTGTTTCTTCTTTACTGTGAATCCACAGCAGAGAAAATGTACAAAGAGAAATATTCTCAGCGAGATTGCTCGCATATTCGATCCGTTAGGTTTTCTCTCGCCATTGACTATCATTGCTAAAATTCTTGTACAGCGTCTTTGGATCCTCGGTGAAGGTTGGGATGCTGATCCTCCGGAGGATATTGTTAAATTCTGGAATTGTTACTTAGCACAACTCCCATTATTAACAAAGTTGCATATTTCCCGTTGTTTATCTATTAAAAACATAAAGTCGTGTGAATTGCATGGATTTTCAGATAGCTCCGAAAAGGCGTATGGTGCTGTAGTATACTTACGGATAATCGATGTGCATGAAAATGTACAATTTTCTTCGTATGTTCAAAGGGTCGTGTCGCTTCAATTAAATCAACTTCACTCCCTCGTCTCGAACTGTGTGGAGCAGTTGTACTCGCAGATTTATTAAAATTTGTGAAACAAATTTACCTACCCGTTTTTCCCTGTTCTGGTGTCTTCGCATGGTCTGATTCTACCATCGTACTTGCGTGGCTTCATTCTCACCCTTCTAGATGGAAGGCTTTCGTTGCGAACCGCGTAAGTAGAATTCTGGATGCTATACCAGAAGCTCACTGGAATCATGTAGTCTCCGAAGACAATCCTGCAGACGTAGTTGCGCGAGGTCAGCTGCCTTCAGCAATAATCAATAATTCGTTATGGTGGGCGGGGCCGAGTTGGTTGTCACAAAATCGTGAAACTTGGCCTGATAGTTCGCTAAATCAATCACATGAGGAGGAAGTACACGTTACGACTGAAGAGCGAAAGGTAGTGCTGATATGTACTGAAACCGATTCTGTTGAACCTACTATATTCGAAAACTTATTGAATCGATTTTCAACACTTTCAAAACTTCTTAACGTCTTAGCTTATATTTATCGTTTTATTAATAATTGTCGTCATTCCAACAAAGCTAATCATGATTTTATAACCAACGTTGAACGTCATAACGCGCTAATGCAAATCGTGAAGTATGTACAAAGGAGTGTATTTTCGAATGAAATCGCTAATCTAAGCTTGAAAAAACCCTTGTCGAAACCGTTTCGAAAACTCAATCCTTTTATTGACAAATTAGGAATTCTTAGAGTGGGTGGTAGGATTTCGCGATCAGGTTTAGAATTTGAACATAAACATCCAGCCTTCTTACCTCCTGATCATCCTTTAACCTTTTTAATTATCGATTACACACATCGTAACTACTTACATCCGGGTATTAATACGACACATTTTCTACTTTTACAACAATTTTGGATCATCTCCGCTAAACGTACAATTCGTCGCCGTCTTACAAAATGTATTCAGTGTTTTCGAACTAATCCTAAACCCTTACAACCCTTCATGAGTGATCTTCCATCGTTTCGCGTTAACCAAGTTAAACCGTTTTCTATTGTAGGTGTCGACTTTGGCGGGCCGTTTCGTATCAGACTAGGTCCCCGTCGAGGTGGCAAAATAGATAAAGCGTATCTTTGTTTATTCATCTGTCTTGCGACTAAGGCCGTTCATTTAGAAGTTGTTTCCACTCTATCTACTGATGGATTCCTTGCTGCCTTGCGACGTTTTATAGCACGTCGTGGTCGATGTAACGTGATACACGCAGATTGCGGAACGAATTTTGTCGGTGCTAGGAATCAACTAATGTCTCTGATGCAACATGCCTCTAGCTCAGAGAAAATTCAATTTAAATTTAATTCCCCGTCAGCTCCACACTTTGGTGGTGTATGGGAAATACAGATAAAGGCGGCAAAATCACTACTATTTCGTGTTGTGGGCGATCAAGTCTTATCGTTTGAAGAGCTAACAACGTTATTTACGCAAATCGAAGCTGTTTTAAATTCGCGACCTCTTTGTTCGATCAGTAGTGATCCAAATGATTTATCCGTCTTAACACCGGGTCATTTTTTGACTTTAGAACCGCTAACAGCTGTCCCCGATGAAGATCTTTCTTCCATTAATTTAAATCGTCTTAGTCGGTGGCAGCTGGTGCAATCTATTCATCAAAATTTCTGGATTAGATGGAAAAATGAATATCTTAATTCGTTAACGCAACGTGCAAAATGGACTAGCGATTCAAAACCTCTAAAGATAGGTACCGTTGTCATAATAAAAGATGATAATCGCGTGCCATTACAATGGCCTCTCGCCAGGGTTGTAGACCTCCTACCCGGTGCGGATGGTATTGCGAGAGTGGCGTTGGTTAAACTCTCTAATCAACATATCATCCAAAGACCGTTAGTTAAACTTTGTCCCCTACCTTTAGAGGACTAGTATTTTCCTATTTTGTTCGTTATTCAAAATTATTCATTTTTTATTTATTCTTTTATAGTATATTCGTAGTAAATCGTAAACTAATTATTCATAATCGTATCTTTTGCAAATTAATCGTATCTTAATCGTAATTAGTTTTTATTTTTAAAATACCGTTGGTATTTTGGTGGGCGGGATGTTTCGGCACCGTACATTCGTAAATTCTTATATGCAACCGTCTGATCCCTTGGTTAGCAGGCCTCCACCAATAGGAGACGTTTTCGTCACCGTCCTACGGCCCGCTAATTGGGGAAGCCGTGTGCATCGCGGCGCGCGACGGTGTGCTGTGCCTGAGCTGTCTTCCCGCTCGGACGTGTTAAAATATTAATTCGAATTTTATATCTTTATATTTAAATAATCGTGTTGTGCATGTGTGGACCCTTTAGCGTGGCTTCGTACATACCTAAAGGTGAGTGGTTTTGTTTTCTAAGGGATATTTAGACGTTGCAGTTTTTTTTATAACGAATAAGCTGCCCCCAAATGTGCGAATATAGTACACAGTGTTTCTGTCAAAACGGTATCAAGAACTACGAAAGAAGGAAAAATACATATCTGCGAGAACTTCAAAGACAATTATTACTCCTGGGAAAACTCGTCCACGAGCAAAAAAAGTTATAGTGGATAATATTAACATTAAGAATTATCAACTTTAAATAAATTGAGTTTGGATTTAAAAGAATACATAAATTTTGAAGGGAGTAATACAACTTTACGAAGAATATTGATATTATACTGGGTGAGAATACGAATGGGCATTTTTTAAAAACAAAGCTTTTCTTTAAATACGCTAAAGAGAATAAAATAAACTTTTCATTTAAAACTTTTACTATTGACTTATAACGTTAGAGTATCTATTTTTAATCTATAAACATGTATAAATATCGCTTAAAAATCTTTAAATTCTTGAAAAGTGCTAAGTATATATTTAAACCAGGTTTAGGTTTATGTTATAATCTGTAATATAAATCGTAAGTCTGTAAGTTGCTTTGTGATATTATCATATGATAATTTTACTATCGTATTAATATTATGGTCTATTAATGATAATAATTAGTAACTCAATAATAAAACTGAATGATTGAGAAATAAATAGTAATCAACTACCTAATTTCTTGCAGTAGATAGAAATATGCCAAGGTAAATAGTGAAAAATCAATTTTACTAGAGTGCAGGCATTTGAATTTAATTACTCGAATCAATAAGCATTATGATAAAACGGTACATCTCTAATTTAGGTGCGACAATGTATTTAACAACTCTGTAATAAATTGAGTCAAAGGTAGTATATGATTTAATGTTCAAATTTTATATATTAATAGCCGTTTTTTATATTCTAAAAGTATAGTCATAAAAAAATAATAATGGTTATCGATATAATTGCAATCCCTATTTTTTACGTCGGTATTTAATATTTATATCCATTTTCAGGCTCGGCGTACAGGGGCCGGAGATGCCGTTTTGACGTGGTCAAAAGGTTTTTTTTAAGACTAATTACCAACTTTAATTAAATTGAGTTTGGATCTAAAATAATATATAAATTTTAATGGGAGTAATACAACTTCACGAAGAATATTGAAACAATTAGGGTGCTTCAATAGCAGTTTTGTTTGGGATTTGACATAGTAGCTTTCACTCTACATCATGCAATTATTTATGACCGTTTTACGCTAATATATTGAATTTTAACAAAATCTGATGTTTTTTTTTATATATCTTTTTGAGAGAAACAATCCCACCATTTTTTTGGCACGCCGAAATAGCTTTCAGAAAGCAAGAGTTTTTTCTGATTAAAATTATTACGATGAGTGTCAACTCTCATCGTTATATTTTTGGCAATTAACTCAATATCGTTTTAAATTATAATTAAGCCCATATGATATTCTGATGTATAAACAATGATACTGTAAAGTTTCATCAAAATCTCTTCAGTAGTTTTTACGTGAAAGAGTAACAAACATCCATCTATATTCTCACAAACTTTCGCATTTATAATATTATATTATAGTAGGAGACTGTTTTACGAAAAAATATTGGGAAGTCGAGATATAGGTATCAAGTTGATGGGATGTAAGGAAAAGTTGCACTTTTTGCTAACAACATTTTGATACGCGACAGCAGCGCTGCGGCTATCTGACATGACTGGTGGCGTCGATTCTACTTTTGGCAACGTAATTTCACTGTTTATTTACAAAAGTAATTGATAAAAATATTCTTAATTGTTAATATTTAAATAAATACCTATGTAGTTGTTGAGGCCAGGTTTTTATTATAATTTCATTACATTTCATACGTAATTGATCATTTCAACAACACACAGTATGTTGGTTATGTGCAAATTTTTCGTTTGTTTATCGGCACACGAGCATGAGGTTCACTTGATGGTAGGTGATACCTCAGCCACATAACATCAGTCAATGATGCGCTGTCGACCTAATTTTTACTTCGAGCACCGACCGAAACGCGCAATATTACGGACTTCACGGTTTTTCCATCTATGAACGGTGGTTCGTGACCTGGTCGGAATTACGATAGGCACACCTACGACACAATCCGTTTCCGGTCTATCGGACAAGCTTCGTAAAGTAATTTAAAGAGTTGTATGACCTAATAACGCCATTACTTTAAATAATGGAAATCCCTACCGTCCGCGTCGTTCTTTAGACAATAATAAGCAGCAAATACTTTAACCTTAGTCAAGGGTCCGACTTCGTATCGTGAACCAACCATATTGCGCAATATTGCATAGCCACTTTTGGGGAGAGATAAGGAAAACATGCAGTGGCATTTAAAATTTCATTTGTATTCATTTTGACGACTTGACCACATTACTGTTGGAATGGCTTTCACTTCCTATTGCTCAGCTGCCTTCTGTACTGAAAAATCATATGCAAGAACTAGAAGAAGATAACTTTATAATACATATTATATAATTTTTTAATCATTTTTGTCTTCAGCATATTAACAAGAGAGTATTTTTTTCCTACATCAATGATTTCTACTTCAATTATTAAAATATTGTGTTAGGTTATTGTGCGATAGGGTTTCTGGAATATTTTTATTTTATTGTTTTAGTCAAACTATGAAATATGAAATATAGGATATACAGGAAGACGGGATAAAAATGAAATCATTATATAAAAATATTAAGTTTATTCATAAAAACGCAACCATACGTACTACAAAATCATAATTTAAATTATTTATACATGTATATAAACTAAAATTTGACATAAGACTTTATCGTAATTCTAAGGCCACTTCGAAGTCATCGACAGCTTTCATCATAACTTCTAGCTTGACCCTGATGTGTGGCACAGGACCTTTCTCCGGTTCCCCGACCACGCGGTAACGTCGCAGAATGGTTGAAAGCACCGTCTTCATGGACATCATTGCATATTGATAACCTTGATTAGTAAAACATATATGTACAATTAATTTTGTTAATCAGCGGAAAACGTATTAGAGGAACTGAATTTTTAATATTGTCTTTTATTAACGCGAGTATCACACATTTAAATAAAATACTGTATACCGGATTAAAAAGCGATTTATTATTTATATTGTTTAAATTATTTATCCCGACGTTTCGGATGCTTTTCAGCAACCGTGGTCGCGGGGACTGTCTCTCCGTATGTAATCCGGTATACAGTATTTTATTTAACAGAATTTTTGTTGGGAGTCAAAATGAAAGTGTCGTTGTAAACAAAAAGATGCAATGCTTTTTTATTAGGTTGGCACATGAATAATGAGCGTTTAGTTAAAAGTTTTATAGTTTTTTCAAGAAGAGTCTAGAACATTCTACGAACGAGGGTATATAAATAGTGAGCGGCGTTTGTTCATCTCAGTCATAGTTTTGAGCATTGAGGTGTAAACATCACATAAAAATGGACTATTTCAAAACTCACGTGAATAGACCTTAATTGAAAATGATCCCAGGCTTACATTGCGGACTTTGTATACTTCTCCAATGTTCTCACACCACTATTGTTATTCTATTGAACGACATTTGTACGATTTGGGAAAAAGGTATATGATATATATATATATATATATATATGATGTTTGGTTACCAATTTTTTTTTTTATAGAGGGGGAAGTTAACAGTTAACTCCATGTCAACTTCAATATCACACAGGCGTCTGTACATAACTTCTGTCTTTTCGCCGTACAATGTACATTCAACTGGTTGGAACACCTTATTACTGGGGATGAAAAGTAGATTCTGTGCATTAACAGTGTTAGTTCCAAATGACCCCAGAAAACCAACTCTGAAAGAAGACCCTCACCCTAAAAAAGTTATGTTGTGCGTCTGTTGGGATATTTATGGAATCATATATTGGGACCTCCTTACTAGTGATACTACCATGACCGCCACAACCTACTGTTACCATCTTGACAAGTTGAAAACTGACAATGACAACGCTTTCCTCCGACCACATATCACAAAAACAGTACAGCAAAAATTATTGGAGTTTTTTTGGAAGATTTATTTATTTATTATATAAGATAGTTGTTTATCCATCGTATTCGTCAAACTTAGCACCGACAGATTATTGTTTATTCAGGTCCCTGAGCAATTCATTTTCTGAAAAAAAAAATCGACGATAAGGTCCACCTACGAAAATTCTTTAAGTCAAAACCAAAACAGTTTTACACAGACGCTATTCATTCTTTAGCACGGAGGTGGAGACGTGTTGTTGATTCCGACGGTGCTTATGTTATTGACAAATAAATAATATAAGTTATAAATATATGGATTTTTAATTTTGTCATAATCGCTTATTATTTATGTGCCAACCCAATATCAAAACTAGACTTGAACTAAAATTGAAGAGAATGAATACTTACCAAGACAATTTCGAGGACCATGACTGAACGGAATGAAAGCACAAGGTGGAACATTTTTATATCTTTCTGGCAGGAATCTATCAGGGTCGAAGCAGTGGGCGTCTGGACCCCAGAACTTGGGGTTTCGGTGAACTCCCCATATGCTAACTGTTAAGGTTGCTTCCTTAGGTATAATGATATCATCATCTAAAGCATAACGGTATTTCAGGTTAGATAGAATATTTACTATTAGATACCATATAACTTTTATATTATTTACTAGCTGATGCCCGCGACTTCGTTCGCGTGGGGTTCACATTAAGCTGAGCTTTTGAGCAAGCTTTCTTCAAATGACATATCCTCCATTCTCTGTACTTGGTGATTTCTTTTGGGAAAGTCATTGACGGTTGCTTTTGCATGTTATCGACATGTTTAATGGTGGTTGAGGTTGGGATTCGAAGGTTTGAATTTCAATAAAAATACCATAGTTGAAAAAAAATAAAACTTAAAAAAAAAAAAAAACTTTAAAGAAACTTTAGGGAGATTCATAATATTCAAATTTTACATGACCAAAATGCAGATATCTTATAATAATAGTCTTCTTTCCACTAATCAGAGTTCGAAGATTGGATTCAATGCTTTTTCTATCTTAAATAGATGCATGAAATCTGTACGTTTGAAAATACTTGCGAAAAAAACCCCAGGAAAATATCTAAATACAAATAAAATGATGGTAAGGAGAAAGGCAAGGGGAAATGAATGAAGAAATAGTATGGCCATGGTATATTTTTTATAAATTTAAGTAGTGGTGAAGATACTGTATCCACCACCTCGATATTTATTTCATTTAATTGATCATTTTCATTTTCGGACAGTTTTTATTATAGTCCCTTTTCCCTAGATTCCTACCCGGATTTCCGGTGCTTCCTCTAAGATACGGAGGCAGTCCTAAAGAAGCAATAAAAGCAATGTCGAATAATCGTAATTCTGTTTAAGAGAAAGGATGGATGCAAAGGTGAAAGAAAATTTTGACGGGCTCGTTGGCGCGTTCGGTAGAACACCTGCCGTGCGCATCGATGGGTCGTGGGTTCGAATCACATCGGGTTTTATATGTCTGGTATCTTCGGGCATTGATCAGGTTGGAGGAATATCGAAATTCCGACCGGGTAACGAACCACCGTTCATAGATGGAAAAACCGTGAAGTGTACATTGCGCTATGGATTTCCGAATGCTTGAAGCAAAAAGCAGATCGACAGCGCATCATTGACAGATGTTTTGTGGCTGAGGTATCACCTACCTACCATCAAGTGAATCTCATGCTGGTCTGTCGATATCTAACATAAAAAATAAAAATAAAAACTATCTCATAAGAAATATTTTATATAATAATATTTCAATAATACATTTTCTATTGTTATAATAAAGTTCTTTCAAAAAATAAATAAATAAATACAAAAAAAATATTCCTTTCAGTGAAGATTCGAACTCGCATCTGAAGTTACGCAGTGGCACCGGATCTATTCTACGAATGGAATAATTCAAAAAAGTTCAACGCGAGTCAGTTTGCATTGCAATTTGGTGATATGGTACCCTTAAAATAATATTTAAATGGTGATAACTTTTCTTTCTATGAACCGATTTCAAAATAAAATAAAAATTGTGTTTATGCATTCTGCTACCTCTTAATTTCTGGTAAAATATTTAGTGAAGCGTAATTTATATCCTACTCTTTTATTACATGTATAGATACAATATACGTAATACGTATATAGATTATGTTATCATTCTTTCGAAATAAAATCTATTTTAGCAGATAAAATACATAATATAAAACATGAATCGTTAATTAATAATAATACTTGTGTGAAGGAAGGGAGTAGTGGTCTTCCTCCAACATAAAGGGAGGATCCTCGACCATTCGAACCACTGACTGGCCGGCCCTAAGGCCCCAGTGGTTGATGTCGAGATGTTGTATATGTACTTAGCGCGCACAGAAACTTTGATAGCGCGATTCAGGATTAGACGTCTTTGTATTGATTCTTGTAGCGGATTATAGATGTCGCTACACTTGTAAGTATTATTTTTGATTTAAACAACTTTTGCGTATTAGTTAAGGTTACTTGCATTTTTTTATAAAATTGTATAGCTCTTGTATCTATCGTATGAGAATGTAAGCTTTTAAAAATAAAATAAATCGACTTTAGTAATATTTGCAAAACAAATAAATTTTATTAGGGAAAATTAAATTAGAAATATTGGAATGCATTCCCGTAAAAAAAGGGTTGATGTCACGCTCCTACTGTTAACTATCCCTATACAATGTAGACTTACGGTCTTCTTATTCATAAACGTATTATAAGCTTGATGTAGTTAAGATATCGTTCTATAGTCTTTTTATATTCGATAGAGCAAGACAAAACATATTTTAACTATATTAAAGTGTTGATGCGAAAATGCGGAATGTGAGAGACTGTTGCGGGGAAATGTGAAAAGAAAGACTATGAGATGCTTCAGGTAAAGAGATCAGCTATTTAAACGGGTTTTTCAAAACTTGGAGAAAAAAAATACGGCGCCCATGGCAACTTGCTAACTACTATGATACTAATCTTTTCTCCTTTAAGTTCTCGATCCTTCTGCAGGAGGCTGGTCACTTAAAACACCCAATAGCACGCAATAGTCTAAACTGGTAGTGTAAGAACAATGCGGAAGTAAAATAATAACGGATGCGTTGACACGACTGCTGCGGCTGACGGAAGGCGGAAGCGCAGGAGTCGAAATTGCGGAAACAACCGAGCGCGAACAACAAATGCAGATTGACACTAATTGCGTGTGCCAGAGCAGGATAGCACAGCTGACCATAGGCGCGTAAGCATCAAGCTTATAATACGTTTATGAGGGCGATAGTATTTTGCTAATTTTTATGGGAAAGAAGGACAAACCAACAATCAAATTTTCTCATTTTACTATTGGTAGGGACATTAATTATAACTTACTCAAGGCGAAATCTTCAGTAGTTTGTCGAATGATGAACGGAGCTGAGGGGAATAATCTCAGAGATTCTTTTATAACTCTTTCTAAATATTGCAACTTAGGTAAGTCTTCTCTTCCTAATAAGCGGTCAGAGTCACCGAACACGTTATCCAATCTAAAACCGAGATTTGGGTTAGGAACTTATAATATCGTATCGTATATCATAATATCATCAGAGAAAGTAAAGGTGCTTTACTCATCGAAAATTTTCTGTTGTATTTCTGGATATTTTCCAAGAAGTTTGAGAGTGAACCCCATAGAGACACCAGTTGTATCCATGGCTCCTAAGATGAAAGTAAGCACTTCCTCACGCAACTCCACGGCGCTGTAACCCTTATCGCCTCCCGACTGAGTTATCAGTAAGTCCAGAAAGGTGAGGTCTGTGTATTTTTCAATTAAATCTAGAAAAACAATTATTTTACACTCTATTGATAATATGTAGGTAGTGGTAAAGATAGCCAACTATTATAAAACTTCAATACGTACCAAATTCCCCGTCGATTTCAGATCGGCTTTTTTCCCTATCCGTCCTAACTTGCAATTTCTTCTTTTTTATTATCTAAAATTTAAAAAATAAGTTGATTAAAATTAAGTTTGCTGTCTTCAGTAAAAGTATAGTGCCTAAAAACATATTGTCATTTCTGCGTATACATATAGAATGAATTTTTCAAGTGGGCGTTCATGGCCAAATCGGAAACTATGAGAAATAGTGAAAAGTTCTCAAAGGAGTCTCATGTTCGATTTTGATGAAAACTATAACTGCATCATTAGAATTTTGATAAATCAAGGATCCTTCTGTCTTAAGTTATTACGTAATTAGCTACCCTAACAACATCTTATAGTGACCATATCAATATTACATAATATATATATTAAATTGATACATATTATATTAAATTAGATTGTTAAGTGCGATTGCCAATTCAATCTGTTTATTTAAACCATTAAAGATTTTTAATATTGAAATTGATATGGTCACTATAATATATTAAAATTCAGGCTTCTAGTTTTATCCACAATGAAGTTATAGGGCCTGTGGCCTGAACTACCTTGGATGGTACGGCTGTGCAGATTGTTGCTCGACTTGGCGGGGGACCTGCCGTGCTCCCAGATATTCCTAACCAAGAATCGAGCACGTTGATTTTGAAACAAAAAAATACATTCATTCTTGGCTAGAAATATTTATTTATCAAAATTGTAATGATGCAGTTTTAGTTTTCATCAAAATTGGTCTCGAGATGGTTCTTTGAGCACTTTTCGTTATTCCTCATAGTTTTCAATTAAGCCATGGACGCCCACTTGAAAAATTCACCCTGTAAATGTTAAGCTGGCTTCCCACGGTCCGCAATTCTACGGATGATCACGGACAGCCGACGACCACGGACGGCAACGCACACAGACAGGGCTCTTCCAACGGCGCATGTCGGTCTGTGTAGATCTTTTGATAGCTTCATTTCAAAATGCAAAGTGAAAGAGATTTCAAGTGATTTCGAATACCTTCTGAATAAAATTGGTCCAGTTATATCAAGGAATGATACCAAAAGCGAAAATATATTCCCATTCAAGAACGGTTTGCAATTGCACTTAAGCTGGCTTCCCACGGTCCGCAATTCTACGGATGATCACGGACAGCCGACGACCACGGACGGTAACGCACACAGACAGGGCTCTTCCAACGGCGCGTGTCGGTCTGTGTAGATCTTTTGATAGCTTCATTTCAAAATGCAAAGTGAAAGAGATTTCAAGTGATTTCGAATACTTTCTGAATAAAATTGGTCCAGTTATATCAAGGAATGATACCAAAAGCGAAAATATATTCCTGTTCAAGAACGGTTTGCAAGAGCTCAGCTTCTTTCACCGCACCTTTGAAGTTACCGCCTCGCGACGGATACCGGCGCACCGCCACAGACAACCTGTGCTACCACGGACGAGACCCTTCCCACGGTGCGTCGTGCGAGCTCGTTCGCGTCCGTCCGCGATATCACCGATCGTGGGAAGCTAGCTTTAGATTTTTCACCGCACCTTTGAAGTTACCGCCTCGCGACGGATACCGGCGCACCGCCACAGACACCCTGTGCTAGCACGGACGAGACCCTTCCCACGGTGCGTCGTGCGAGCTGGTCCGCGTCCGTCCGCAATATCACCGACCGTGGGAAGCTAGCTTTAGAACTACCGCATAATTTACCTCATCTGTGAAGTCATGTAAAACTTTGTTGTAGTACTTCAATTTTGCGTGCTGTGGGAAAAATTTGTATAACCAGTCCGGTTGCAGCCACAGATGAAACATTCTTTCAGTATTGTAATGAAATACTTTGTTAATAGCTATAAATATGGAGGTTGTGTGGTTGTCTTGCGCGTTTATTTGTACACCCATTGCAGATTCTGAATAACAGGAAACATCAATATTACTTCTTTAAGAGATTTTTTAAGGATATATGTACACAACAACAACAATAACAACTTGGAAGCTAACATTTGTAAATTCTGTGTAATTATTTTTCAATTACGTTTTCTTAAATGACGTTTAGTGCAACTTACAAAGTTATAACTTAAATTGCAAGTTTTAGATCATGTTTTCATTTTGAAATATTAAAAGTAATGCATTTGACTATGATACAATTACGGTAAGCGTGTTAAAAATGATGCCGCCGCGAACATTGGACCAAGTGACATTTATTGTAAAAAGTCTCCATTAGATTGTTTTTTCTAACTGCGTATGTAACCTTGCGGTCGCAGGTTCATCCGTGAGAGCATACGTCCCGGGTTCGATTCCCAGGTCGGTCATTAAGTGTTTCTCGCTTTTAAAAGTGTGGAAATAGTTGGTGATCAGAGTTTGAGAACTTAAGGGTTGTTTGACGCCTGGAAGAGTTGATAACATAAAAAATTGTGGAAGTTTAAAACCTGTGCAGGGGGCACTTAAGGCGGAAAACTAACACTGGTGGTGAGTCAACAAGTTTGACTAACAATTCGTCCCGCGGACTCGGATGTTGAGACTGGGAAGGATGCACAAGCGAGACGAGTAGGGGGGGGCCGTTTGGCCTGGCCGCCGGGTGCTCGCGGTAGTAGGCTATCGCGATCTTGTGGGCCCTATTATAGCGGCTTGAGGGGTGAAGGGATTTCTTTTTTTTAAGGTGATACCAATACCTAAAATTAAAACTCTCATGCAACATAAAGATCTTCGCCCCATTAGTATAATACCTATGCTATCAAAAATAATAGAAATAGTTTTTTATAGGCAATTAATATTGTATTTGTAGAGAAATAAAATCCTTCTACAGTTACAGTCTGACTTCAGAGCTGAACATGGTACATCTACAGCATTGTTGCAAGTCACGGATGACATTTTGACTGCGACTGATGTGAAAAAATGTACTTACTTGATGTTATTGTACTTTACACGTGCTTTTGACTGTTTAAATAAGGCTACAAGTCCACCTCCTATCCTTGAACAACTAAAAAACTCATTTCGTCACATTTCTAAAACCCCATGAGCCAAAAATCTCTCTCCCGACTGAAATTAAGATTCATACTTGTGGTGTAGACATCCGACGTTATTGCGCTTGTTCACACATTGTCAAAACAGATACTGTGATATAACTAGGAGTAATGATTGACCGTAATCTCAGTTTCAAAAACCATATATTTGCCTTATCATCTGATAAGGCAAATATATGGTTTTTGAAAATCCACCGCATCAAAAAATTTATTTATTTAATGAAAATCTTGCGTGAAAAAGTATCATATGAGTTGACAGTGTACTATGCCATGTGTCAATCTGTATTTCTGCTTTGGGCGGTGTGGCAAAAACATATATGATACAGTTAGTTCAACGTGCAGTTTTAAAAGTAATCTGCTGCATCTGAAAAATCCCTTTGTCTACTATCTACTAACAGAATATTCCGAAACAGGAGTATTGCGAGTAAGTCAGCTATACGTATTAAGAGCTACTGTACTAGTGCACACTTCAACATGAAAAAGACCGGAATACGAAATCCAATTAACAACGAATATTGTATTCGTGTACCAAATGTTAAAACTGTCTTACATTATTTTCTATATAGGCACCTACTAAAAAAGACACGGAGTGTCTTCTTAAGATAAGTAAATAGTGTGCCAGCGAACTTACAAAAGATAGACGATAATACACATACACCCAATTATTGACAAAACTAAAAAATTTCCATACTTTTCTTGGCATTTCTTTACTTCATTCCAATCAACTATGGGAGGTAACGATATAGTTTTGATAACTCGATATAAAGCGTCGGTAACAACATTGTCTTGCCTGCTTATATGTTGAATGTAAGTTGTGATATGAAATCCAGGTCCATCTTATACTTCTAGGGGTATCATCCAATGAAGGCTCTTTGTCGAAAGCATGAATCAAAGGTTTTTGATCCGTATAAATTGTAAATTTTCGGCCTTCAATAAGTCTTCTATAATGTTTGATTGCCATATATATACCTAATAATTTTCTGTCATGTGTAGAATATTTGGCTTGCGATTCACTTAATGATTTTGAAAATAATGCGATAGATTTCCATTTTTCTCTTATTTGTTGTTGCACCGTTCCTACACATTTTAAACTGGTGTCCGTCATTATGGCGAGTGGAGCGTCAACCTCAGGACATGCTATTATTGTGATCTTTCGTATGTATTGTTTACAACATTCAAAAGCGCGATCGGCTTCATTATTCGTTTTATTTAACGTATTGTCAAACAAAACTGTTGAAGAATTCAAAACGCTTGATGTTTCATGTTAAATTGCCAAAATCTATTGGCTTATGTTTAACTTACCACCAGATATAGTAACATATAACAGACAAAAATAGTAAATGATCACCAAAATTAAACCCGTATTTTAATGTAAACTTATAACCAAAGTTTTAACATCTCGCTATCCTATTTAAGCAACATGACTCGAAATAAATCATTGTTAACCCAAAAGTAATAAATGATCATCAAGATTAAAACAGCATTTTAATGTAAAATTATAAGCAATGTTTTTACATCTTGCTATCCTATTTAAGCAAACTGACTCCAAAAAAATCATTGTTAACGCAAAAATAGTTTGCATTTTTTTTATTAAGCTAATTGAAATTATTAGAAAATTAGGAATCAGTTCTGGCACACGTCGGCCGCTGCCGCGGCACCGCTCGCTACGCTCGCTCGACTGTGCGCGGTGGTCACCATTTTTTTTTTTTTTTTTTTTTTTTTTAAAAGAGGGTAATGCATTTGCGCACTGGGTACCCCCCCGCGGGATGTTATGCGGGGGGAGTGTAGGACTCGAGCTCACCCGGTGAATCTCTCTGCTAGTCAGAAAGCCGGGCGAGTAATACCCACTAAACCCCTCTTGACCCTCAGGTCCGCCGTTATGAGGTTTCTGGGATCGCAGAGCATGCTGCCAAAAACAATATGGTCAATGGTCACCATACCAACATAACCTAACCCAGGTGGTGGCTAACCCTACTAGTTTCACTCTTAAAAAGAGCCCCACCTATGTTTTCCCCACCTTGGGAGGGGATTTCAAGCCGCAGACATAACTTAATATGGCATCATAATACTTTATTTGGTAACAAGCCTACATTTTATGGCAATCATAGTGGTTTATTTAGGCAAAAATAGCGCATTAATTTGCTCGCTAAGATTTAGTGATCATTTACTACTTTTGGTGTTCGAATACAATTTGAAGTGCAGTCGTGACTAAAATAGCTAGTACTATTGTAATTTTAGACTTTATTTTTCTGGTGTTAAGTATATATTTTTGGTAAAAGTACTAAGGGTATCAAAGCAGTTTATGGTGGTCATTATCTTTAATCCCTTTATTTTTCAGCACTCTGCACTTCTGCAGTTACACTGCTGCAGTGAAAGACTTTTCTGAAGCTGGCCTTGTTTATGAAGACAAGCGAAATCATTTGTTACCTTTAAATTAGTATTTATTCAACATAAATTGCCCTTATTATACATATATTCTTTATTGTACGAAAAATTAAAAAGTGTTACAAACATAATTAATCTAGACAAGTACATATTGGTGGCCTTATAGGCAATGATTTCTTCCCGGTAAACAATCATATAAGCTCCAAATATATTTTTGTTTTTTTTTATATGGTGTCACTGAAAACCAGTATTATGTTATCGATAGATACTAGATAGCACTACAAGGTACTACTGCCACCACGGAACAAGAAAATCTGTTCTGTGACACACATCTTCTCCTAATAAATTTCTTTTTTTTAGTTGTAATATTTTATCATTTGTTTAGTACGTTAGTTTTTGTGTGAATCTTGAAATATTTTTTTTTTTCATTTCATTTTATTTAGACACACTAATCAAAAATAAAACATAATATTATTATATAAACTAAGCACAAAAAAACAAATATGTATATTTGTTTTTCAACAATGCGAACAAATGAAAAACAGTTAAAGACGAACATAAAGCACATTTACTAGATTCTTGAAGATTTCAAGACTTTGAGCCTTTCTAATTGATGTAGGGAGAGATTCCACAGTCGAACAGCTCTACCAGCTAAGGAAGCGTTATAGATGTTTGAGGAATAAATTACTGGCAGAGCGAAGGTTGTGCTTGCAAGCCCTTAGTGCAGTACGAGTACTAAACATTTTCTAAGTTGCAGAATGAAAATTTTGCTGTTACTGATTGTGTTTGTTAAGTGATATAAATAAAGCTTTTACCAATTTTTTTTAATATCCGGCCGGCCGGTATACGGCCGGGTAGTTCGGATACCGGATAGACAAATTTACCGGATATCCGGTTCATTTAACTGATATATATATATATATATATATCTGTCCAGCACACAGCAGCTAGCAAATTGGCAGATAATTATTTCAATTATTCTACACGATCGAATCGACCAAGGATTAATTTTAGATAAAAATTTAAAAGACCTTACCCATAACAGCATCCAGGCTGTATGCATTGATGTGAGACCATATTTTAAATGTCCCAGTACCAGCCATTGGCATCAATTTCTTTACCAACTTGTCACTTTGCCTTGCGAAAATATTTACAAAATTAGTAAGTATCTTTGGACTGAATGCTGGGACTGCGATTTTACGTCGCGGCCTCCAAATCGACACTGGAAAAGAAATAAAAGCAAATTCGCATCGTAGTTAAATCATTGTTGAGTTTAAATATCAGCATTCTCACTTATTCGTGGTTAAATACATTCCAATATAAATATTACAAGCGGGTTTACCTGGTGCGAAGATTGATCCATTACCAAAGGTTGATTGTAAGAAACGAAGAACATTACTCTTTTCTAAATTATTTTTTAACACTGCCTCAATTTTCTTAGGATCTGTTATGACTGAAATATCATATAAAACATAAGAAGGTTTTTAAACTTTATATTTATCCTAATGTAATGCCTACACTCTCTTTCTTGGTATTCTAAGCAATGTATTTTAATTAAGCTTGATATATTCTGCATAATATACGAAACAATGACTAATAATAATCATAAGGCTAAATGAACGGCTCAAAACGTGTATTAGAAAACTAAAAAGAAAGAAAGTACTACAGTGTTGGCAATTTATATTTATTTTTTTATTATTTATAATTTATTTATATATAATTTATATATTTTGATGCACCAACGAGCCTTCGTTGGTGCTTTTGGTCGACAGCGCATCATTGACTGATGTTTTGGGGCTGGGGTATGAAAAACCATCAAGTCAACCCAACCCCTAATATAAAAAACAATTAGAAGGAAACAAAATGTAAGTTTCTTGGAAACTGTATTTGTACGCAAGTAGGTATTAATATAGATAGGTATACAAAATTTTAAATGTCATTTAGCCATAATTTTTAATCTGGGGATCACTAAACAATCTAATTTAATATAATATGTATTACTTGTGAGATACATTATGTTTTTAATAAAATAAAAAAAGATACATTGTAATTTCATGCGATAGCCGAGCCAATCTATTTATTTTAAACATCAAAGATTTTTAATATTGGCATTGATATACACTATAAGATTGTTAGGTTAGCTTATTATGTAATTACTTAAGACAGAAGGATCCTTCAGTAGAGACTGAATAAATTGACCGACTTGGTATTATATAGATCTCACAACTTTTTACGATAGAAGAACTGAGATGCAAGACTTGGCTTTTTTTACAATTTATGTTTTTGATGGCATTATAATTAATTTAATACAAAACTTAAATTAGAGAGGAAAGTATTCGAATCGTTAAACTGTCAGTTGGAATCATAAAATTCCATACAAATGACAGATCGACTATAAGAATCGTTCGTTCTAGCCGCTTTGTTCACATTTACCTCAAAAAACTATAACTAAAATGTAAAAAATAATATTATTTTTTACATTTTAGTTATAGTTTTGAAGTCGGTTTTTGTTTTTTGCTTAAAAATATTTTTTTTCAAAATTTTTGTAGGAAGTGTATTTTTTAAGTTCATTAATCCTTACATAATAATTAAGTAGACCTACCACTAAACGTGCTGCTCAAATGAGACAGCGCCGTGAAAGGAACTACAAACCAAAACATCATCCACGTATAAGATTTTTTTGTTATTGTTGATTTTCTAAAAAAGCACCAAACCAATTTCGATAAAAATTAAATGGGACCACCTCTGAAATATCCCCTACCAAACAAAAGAAGAATCATCCAAACCCAAAAAAAAAAGCAACATACAGACGAATTGAGAACCTCCTCCTTTTTTGAAGTCGGTTAAAAATAGACTTATACTTATAGTCTTTAAAGTTTAAATTCAAGTCTTTAATATTGTCTTTTATTAACGCGAGTATCACACATTTAAATAAAATACTATATACCGGATTAAAACGCGGTTTATTATTTATAGTCTTTACAATTTTTCACTGTGAAAGAGGCAGAGAAACTTTAAGAAATGTCAAATGATTACAAAACGACGATGACGTCAATAATATTATGTCAGTGCTTAAGATTAAGGAGACTGCGCATAAGTGTAAAATATTGGTCCGTTGCCAGATAATGAATATAATGAAGCAATCACATAAAGTTCTATATAATTTGGCTTCTTATAATATTAGATCCAAAAATATATAGCATTAGTTTTTTTCATGAAATACCTTTTCTTTACTTACAATAAATCAATAAAGGTCCAAGCCACCCTTTTGCCAAACCCCCGATACTTGTCGAGACATAACTGTATTCTTGTAATTTATACAAAATAGCTGAAAATTAATAAAAATAATTATGAATCGTGAGTAAATATTATTGATAATTATTTTTATAATAAAAATAAAAAAATAAGTATAAATATACTGTTTGATGGTTTAACCTCTTTTAATAAATAATAATTAGTTATTTTTCAAAAGTATTCACTTGAATATGTATTTTTAATTACGTTCTCACTGTGAAAGTGAGAAAAGATTTTATAACGAAAATAAATAAATAAAATTACTTCATTTTTATGTCTTAATAGACAGTTGTTTAATTACTTTCCCATTTTATGGTAAAAGGTGATCAGGAGTGTAATCATCAGAGACGTAGGCAACGTTGTGCTTGCGTTCTTAAAAAGAGTAAATAATTAATATATATACCTGTTACGGTAAATCTGATTAATTGAAAATTATTAAATAAACACATGTTTTGGTAAATGTGATTAAATGATCGAAATTTATGATTTTAGTAGTAATTATTAATAATTTTATGAAGCCAAGTAAAATAAGTAGGATTCGGTTCAGGCACTCGTCAGTCGTCGGCCGCTGCCGCGGCACCGCTCGCTTCGCTCGCTCGACTCGTGCGCGGTGGTCACTTTTTTTTTTTTTTTAACATGGAGAATCATCAATGATCGCTGCCCTCTCCGGGGGGAGTGGACGAGCGATGCCGGACTCACGGTGCCCTGGACTCCGAAGAGTCAAAGCGGACCCCGTGCCTACCGACTAAACTCCACAGTGTTGTTCCTCTCGTCGTCTGATAGTGTCGGGGACTCGGGAAACTTTCGTAGCTACCGCTTCCCCGACGACGACCTAAAACCTCAAAATGGACGTTTGTCCCCCCCTTTCAGTGTGATGCCGAAACACCAAACACTCACACTGGAGCCATTCATGGAGCGGGTCGCTTACCCCCGCGCTTCCCGCTCTAGGCTCTGGACGGGAAAGATATTCTTTCCCGTCCGGTGCGGCAGGGGCAAAAGCCCCCGCCACGCTCCCCTTAATACGAGCCGATGCCCACTAAGAAGTGGACATCGGCTCGACCTCGCTTCCTCCAACCGGCGATTCGAAATAACACACGAGAGGGCTACGGCGGCGACAGGAGATGGGCGTACCTTCTCCTGCGCGTTCCGTGCCTCCTTGCCCTTCGTGTGCCCGCCAATGCGGCACACTCCCTCTCACGCTCCGCGGTCTCCTTCCGTAGCATAATTTGCTCGTAGAAGGAGACCACGGCAGCCCAGTTAACCTCCGCCGAGAGCATGGCGCGGACAACGCCAGGCAAGGATAAATCCAAGCCGATGACCGATGTTAGGTCATGGCGTTGCCGCGACCATCTGACGCACTCGGCCAGAGTGTGCTGCGCCGTGTGCGCGGTGGTCACTATACCAACATAACCTAACCTAAAACTTCAAAACCCTTTAGTGACCACCGCGCCACCACCCTATCCTTATGTTTGAGTTTGCGTGCATTTTTTTTTCTATGGAGTTTTATGGCGTCCTTTATGAATCAATTATGATCAAATTAAAATTTGCGCTTATTTTCTTATTGTAGCTACTTACATTCAGAATCGCCAGTAAGATATAAAGTGACACCAAACAATGGGATGTCATCCTCAGATCCACTGACTTTGTTCGCCATTGCGTATATGTGTCTTCTTTTAAAACGGAAGATGCAATACCATGTAACTAGGGAAATACAGAATAACCACAAAATCATTGTTTAATATAATACGCTAACGTTGAACGACCAAGAATACTTCAAGCGACAATATTTTCTCTATCATTTATATTGCAGATTTTAGTGACATCATAAGACTTTTTTTGCAGTATATTCAGAATATAATTAATGAATACATATTATGGAAGCACACAAAAACTTCAAAAAGTTAACTAAATAACTTTTTATTGAATATTTTTAATATTCCAGAGATGCAGAAATAATGATGTAGCATATTTTTTTACAGGGGCAAACGGACAGGTGGCTCATGTAATGATGGTAAGTGGTCACCGCCGCCTTAATAGCCATCTGCAACAACCGAGGGCTCTGGGCTTGCAGATGCGTTGCTGACCTTTCCGGTCTCTCCGAATAAGAAAAATTGAAACAAAAAATCAAAAAGAACACATGGGTAAATTTTCAAAAAAGCGTGTTTTTAGTGTTCTTCCATTATTTCACTAAAAATTCCATTACAATTTATGTAAAATAAAATGGTATATTTTCAGAATATTTTTTATGCATTTATTTATAAATAATAGGTATTCAAATAACAAAATAATTACACGAACAATGAACATATAAAAAATTAAAAATAGTATCGGGAAAATCATCAACTCTCCGTTTTTTTCATTACCATGTTCATTAATTCCACAAAAACTCGTAATGGTTGCCTAAATTTTGTTTAATTTAACCTCGCTTGTAATACAGTTAGTCTAAACTAAATATTTAATACATTTCTTAAATCGAGATTAATCACTGACATTGTTATTTAACCTTTTAAAATTTTGTCTCAAGAATTTCATCATTACCATCCGCGAATTTTGTTTCAAAAAATTTGTTCAAAGAAACTATTAGATACAAGTTTATTTACAGTTTATTAACAGTTATTTTTGGAGTCGGTGCCAGCAAAGAAGGACTGTTTAATCCTGCTTTTGCAACTTTTCGAACGGTACGGAGCGGTATCGGTTGGGTGGCACCGACTTCAAAAATAACTGTTAATAAATAATGGTTTGAAGTAATTAAAATATTATTTTTTACTTTTTAGTTATAGTTTTGAAGTCGGTTTTTGTTTTTTGCTTAAAAATATTTTTTTTTTCAAAATTTTTGTAGGTAGTGTATTTTTTAAGTTCATTAATCCTTACATAATAATTTAGTAGACCTACCACTAAACGTGCTGCTCAAATGAGACAGCGCCGTGAAAGGAACTACAAACCATAATATCATCCACGTATAAGATTTTTTTTGTTATTGTTGATTTTCTAAAAAAGCACTAAACCAATTTCGATAAAAAATATATGGGACCTCCTCTGAAATATCCCCTACCAAACAAAAGAATCATCCAAATCCATCCATAACTAGCGGAGTTATCGCGTAACAAACATACAAAAAAAAAAAAGCAACATACAGACGAATTGAGAACCTCCTCCTTTTTTGAAGTCGGTTAATTATATGAGATGAATGATTTACTTTGTATGAAAGTTACATTTTTGTTTCGTTTAATTATACCTCATAGAGGTTAATGATTTAGGTGCAATAATCATAATAAGAATATGTGCTCATATTGCTTTTTATTTTTCTTTGGTAATATTCTTGGTTGTCTATCTTTATTTCATTTATGTTTTCTCTCGACTGTTCTAAATAATTCATGCTTATTCGCTCAGTTAAGTATGCAATAAATTGGGCGTTTCGAGGACAATATAATTAGGTGTTTATAAATTATTTACTTAACAATAGATAATAGTTATTAGATGTACATTTTTAAACTAATTTAATATACAAGTTTTACTTTACTTCATTATGCAGATAAAGCAGAGCGTGTAGCCCAGTAAAGGCTATACAAAAGACGCAAATATTTAGATGTATAAAATGACCTCGACATGAGATAGAAAAAGAAAAAAAAACGTGTCAAATACAAAAAAAAACATAAAGAAGCAGACATCTACAACAGAAAAAAATCACGTTAACAGAGACAATTGCGCAAGAAAGATATCATCAGAGATACCAAATGTAGTTAATGTTCAACCTAATTAAATTTCTCATGAAATTATCATATCTACAGAAGATTCTATTATATATAGCAGAAAGGAATGTACGTTATCGGGATTTTAATATAGAATCCAATTGATAAACATAACATTATATAAAACCTGCGGAAAATTAACGAAAATCATATAATTTCCCATTGGGTAGGCAGAGATGACGGAATTACTTGCTTCCATCATTACATACCACATTCGCTTCTTTCACTTTCATGAATGCTTTCATACACGTTCGGTTACGAGTACTTTTGACCTGGCCCTTTTGCAGAACGTCCCCGATCTGACTACAATATTTTAATTACTTCAAAGCAAGAGCCTAAAAGAACAATCGACAATATTATTGGTACTTATATATACTATCTAAAAAATAAAATTCTCGTGTCGCGGTGTTTGTGGTTAAACTCCTCCAAAACGGCTTTCCCGATTCTCATGAAATTTTGTATGCATATTGGGTAGGTCTGAGAATCGGACAACATCTATTTTTTAGCATCTAGCATTGATGAAAGTAGAAAAAGCGAAAGTGGTATATAAGGATCGGAGCATATGGAGTTCCGTGATCTCTGCCTACCCCAATAGACAAGAGGCGTGATGTATATGTTTGTAGTTTTGAAGATGGTTTTTGTTTTTTGCTTAATTGGACTAATCCGTATATGGGGCATATATTTGACGTTAGCAATATAGCTCTCATAAAGAGAATTGAGTGCTCGAATCAAAACAGTATCCACCCCACATCAATAACGCTGACCACAATTTACTTCGGATAACTCTATGATAAGTATTTTCTAAATCCCCAAATGCGCAGTAGACCATTGGGCTTTTAGCTAAATATTTCTCTACTACGCATCTTAGGGAAAATATCTATCCCATTCCCTTTCTAAAACCACACTTGCACACTCCATATCTTCTCATCCGTCACTTTTACTACGCTTTCAATCAGATTTTTTGAAAATACGTACGATAAAATAAAATAATGACAATTTTTAGGTTAAAATCAACTCTAAATAACAAGAGTGATTTCTCTTTCTGTTTATCAATTCATTTGGGACTCGTTCTCTACTAAACTCATAAGCTATTTCTGATATGGTTTTGAAGAGCGGTGCACACACGGCAAATATCTTAGATTCTATGACATTCTACAAAATAATAATACTAAAAATAATCCTAATGAATCAGAAAATGTAATGATATTATTCGTAATTGCGTAAAAGAAGTGTGGACGAAAATAAAATAATTGTTTTATTAAAAGATATAAGGAACTTTAAACGATCAAAATAATATAAACTTGTTCATTTTTTGTAGTAAAGAGCTGATTGTATAGATAGCGTTATATTTTTGCGTCATTATATTCTACAGTCTACACCTCATCATTAACTTCAACAAACTTTATCATTTACATCTCATCTCATATCATCAATTACACCCGGAAACAGGAAGCTCGGTTTTTGAAACTACTGTCAGGCGATAACTGCATGATGCTAATTTACGAGGTCACCGAAACATTAATTAACATCGATCCACAAAAATCTGAGATTGGAGTTTGCCCTCAAGTAAGTGATTCTAGAGTTTTGGAAGGATAGTTTTTTGCAATTAATCATAGTTCGAACTACATATTTGGAAATCGACGTAGAAAAAATATTTGGAGCAGTAGCAACTGTTAAACACGGCATTGGGGGAGTGATGGCTTGAGCATGTTTTTCTTGGAATAGTTTGGGTCAACTAAAAATAAGTGAAGATAGGATGACAGCATATTATATCTATTGTAATATTGTCCGTGCCGATTAACAACATAAGCTTTTATTTGGTATAGTAGGGGAGACCGAGGATGGTTGACTGCAGGGGTAGGTAGACTAAAACTCGGTAAAAACAGGGGTAGGTATTAATTGTTTTATCTAATCACAACCAAGTATTACACTCCGCGTCGCGCTTAGCTGTCTGAATCGCCGCATCGCGGTTGCGCATCGTTTTGCTTACCTGAAACTACACTTAATATTACTACTTCTAGTTTAACGACTAGCTTAAAATTTAACTTATTATATATAAAGATAATTTAATTTATTTATTTTATTCTAGTCTAACTAAATTAAAACGAATATTCGCATATTTATCACGTTTCAGTTGACGAGTTAAATATGTCTTTTATAATAATAATAATAATAATATGATCTTTATTGTCACAACTCACAAGTACATACATAATGTGCTATTTATAAGAATAATAAACTAGACTCGTGACAAAAGGCAGCAGGCTCAGCATAAAGCTGACAAACCGGGGTCTGTACAGCGCTGATTTTCAGCCAGTCCTTATTCCACATTTTTAAAATCAATTTTTACCGCATATCGTTAAAAAAATGAAAGAAAAAAAATAAAAAAACAGTGCAGCAATGAAACAATAAAAAATATGTGACTATTGGTAAAACAAGCTGAATTTGAAATTAAAGTTAATTAAACAAAAAATAATATAAACTTTGACAAATGAGTATGTGGCGATAGTGTAAAAATATAAATATATATAAAAAAAAGTATGTTATTCTTTAAATTAGATTTCACGGATTGCTTGCTGAGTGATGTAAGATAATTAAAACAGATAGATAAATATATTTATATTTTACTAAACGAGCAATAATTGTGAACCCAATAACCATAAACGGCAATTTTTTTTAAAAGTAATCAATGAAATGGGTTGACGTAAGGGAGGCGGTAGGCTATTCCATATTTTGCTCGCTTTTATGGAAAATGCACCTGTGGTTCCAGTACACCTATGCTTCTGCATGAGAAGCTTATTAGCTGCACATTGTCGCGGGTTGTTATGATAGGGCTTATACCAGCACAACTTATGAAACAGATATCTTGGTGTTTCCTTGAAGATAACTTTATGAAGCATTGTAGCAAAATGAAGATGTCTACGGTGTTCCATTTTGAGCTTTTTATGCGTATTCAAGAATGGAGTTATATGCGAACGTCTTGGTACAACATAACAGAACCTCGCACACGCATTTTGGACTCGTTGAATACTTTTAATTGTTCTCGTCAAAAGTCGGGGACCATACACTGTGTCACAGTAATTAAACAGTGAGAGAACTAGAGCTTCTACTAGTATCTCACGAATTGATTCAGAAAGATTCTTCCTTATGCTATACAACATTTTGAGTCGGTAAAAAGCTCTTTGAATGCAGTTGTTAATGTGTCCAAGCGTAAATGAGTGTCTAATAGAAGACCTAGATTTCTCGAAACATCCACTGTAGGGAGCGTCTGATTATTAATGACTATTTGAGCTGAACTCGCTATCACTCTTTCTCGTAACTTTTTATTTCCGAAAACCATCAGTTTTGACTTTACTGGATTGAGAATTAGGGAATTTGCTTTTGACCATACAGAAATTTTTTCTAAGTCATAATTTACAATATCTGCGGCTGCAATTGCATTCCTAGGGTCAAATGAATAGTAAATTTGTGTGTCATCTGCATACAAATGGATATGACAATTCAGGTAGACTTCTACCAAGTCTGAAGTAAATAGTGCAAATAGAACGGGGCTTAGCACCGAGCCTTGTGGAACGCCTCTGTTTAAACATTTAGACATCGATCGAAGCTTATCTCCCCGGTCATTGTCCATTTCGACAAATTGTTGTCGGTTTGAAAGGTACGACTTAAACCAATTACAAGCATCAACGCTGAATCCGTAGTAAGACATTTTTGCCAGTAATAAATCCTTATTTAAACAGTCAAAAGCACGTGTAAAGTCCAATAACATCAAGTAAGTACATTTTCTCACATCAGTCGCAGTCAAAATGTCATCCGTGACTTGCAACAATGCTGTAGATGTACCATGTCCAGCTCTGAAGCCAGATTGTAACTGTGGAAGAATTTTATTTCTCTCCAAATATAATATTAATTGCTTATAAACAACTTTTTCTATGATTTTTGATAGCATAGGTAGTAAACTAATAGGGCGAAGATCTTTATAATGTGTAACAGTTTTAATTTTAGGTATAGGTATCACCCTAGCTATCTTCCATTGGTTAGGAAAAACATTCGTATGGAGACTTTTATTAACAACAAATGTCACTAGGTCCAATGTTCGCGGCAGCGTCATTTTTAACATGCTTACTGTAATTGTATCATAGCCAAATGCATTACTTTTAATATTATTAATAATTTTAAGAACATCATTGGACCTACACATATCCAAAGTAAAAACGTGAGAGCTAAATTTATTATCATGGAACCATTTAAGTAGATTTTCATCAACCATATCATCGCCAGGTAAGTTTAAAAAAAAATCATTAACTAAGTCTGGTTTTTTAAGATTTGGGGGGATATTGATGATGCATGGATCATCTAACAGTGTGGTAGCTTTCAAGTGATTCCACATTTTCTTTGAGTTATTTGAATTGCTATTAATGTAACTATTAAAGTATGCTGCCCTTTCACGATGAATACTGGCATTGGTGTAATTTCTAAGTGATTTATAATATTCAAAATGACTCTCCTTTTTTGATGCCAAAGCCCTTTTACGTGCAGCATTTCTCTTTTCCATCATTATCTTAATTACATCGGTAATCCAAGGATAGTGTTTATTTTTGCATCTGAAACGGATTAATGGCGCGTGTTTATTAAAAAGAAGAATTATTAGTTCGTTAAAAATATTTACCATTCTGTTTACGTCTGACTCGTTATAAATTGTATCCCATGGTAAAGCATTCAAATCTTTATGGAACGAGTCAATATCTACTTTATAGAGACACCTTGAATAATAAAAACGCTCCGTAATGAGAGGCTTTTCTATTTTAAAATCTGCAAATACTAGTGCGTGATCGCTTAAGTCCGAATTATGTATGACATCAACATTTGTACAGTATTGTGGTACATTAGTTATGATCAAATCTAGAAGCGATGTTTTATCTCCTGCAATCCTGGTAGCACTATTAACTATCTGTTTTAGATTCAGCTGTATTAAAAAATCATTTACAGCATTGAAAGAATTAACATTTGGATGCATGAAATTGACATTGAAATCTGTTAAAACGCATAAATATTTACAATAAGAAAAAGTGGATATTGAATCACTCAATTCATTGAGAGCCTCTGTTACTGTAATTGTTTCAGGTCGATATGTAGAACATAAAGCCATTTTTCCTCCTGGTAATGCTATTTCAATCCATATTTGTTCTAGTTTTGAAAATGGATGCGAACGAATTTTAGCCTTAAAGTTTTTCTTAATGTAGAACCCCACACCCCCACCTCTCTGATTAGACTCACGAGATTTATGTTTGAATACATAACCTGGAAGAGTTGGTGCGTATTTATCTCCTCCTTTCTTAATCCATGTTTCATTTAAAGCTAATATGTCGAGATTGTAAATTTGTACTGATGCACACAACTCCTCCCTTCCCGTATTTAAAGATCTTACATTCAGCAAACCTATTCTCAGTAGAGCAGTTTTAGATTTAACCATTATCATAAATTTTACACATATATCGCCACAAAACTCTTAAAACTACGTTAAATATTCTAAAAACAATGTAACCATGATTCGATTGAAATGAAAAATATAAAAGATAAATATAACTAAAACTAAAGAGCCAATACATCTGGAAATTAAAGTTGCTATAATGATAACTACGAAATTTAAATCTAGTTTTGTATATTTTCTGGAGGCTCAGAGCCAAAAATACTGTTGATATCCTCTTCTATTTTTACTTTATGAATTTTTTCTCCTTCACGCCTTCTTACGAAAATTCTACCATTTTTTACCCACGTAAACTTCCACTCAAATTTTTTTGCATTCATACGTGTCTTCTGCAATAGCTGACGATTGTATTTGGTAAGTCGCTCGTTTACAAATATACGTGACGATGATTGACCAGTATGCCTTCTGACTTTAGCACTGTGTATGATTTGATCTCGGAGAGCGCGTCTTGTCAATCGAACAATAATTGGACGAATTCGGGCATTGTCCTGGTCTGTTTCTGCAATCATACCCGGACGCCAGGCGCTAACAATATCCTCTTCTTTAAGTGTGATTCCTATTTTACTGCAAGTCAAAAATACTGAATGTACAATATTTTCATTCTTTTGCTCCGTCACACCATAGATTTCTATATCGTTTGACAAGCTTTCCTGTTCTTTGTCATTTAAAGATGACTTCAAATGTGTAATAGTATTTTCTAGATCCTTTATTGAATGTGACTGTGACTTTTGTTTTAGTAGATCAACTTCTCGTTCAATTACCTCCACTCTATACTCTATTTCATCAATTTTTGTTACGCAGGCCTGCAGGGCAGGTTTTATTTCGGCCATCTCGTTCCTGAATGTTTGTATTTCGTCGCGCATGCTCTGTATGTCATTTCGTACTGCCCGCAATTCTTTAATTACATCTTCAGAAGTGGCACTACTTAGCTGACTCTGTACATTGATCCTTTGTGAACAACTAGTCGTAGCACTTGAACCACTACTAGGAGACAAGTCACTGTCTGTACCAGAATTAGTATCTAAGTTTTGCAGGTATTCCTTACAGCATGATCCTAACCACTTGGCTTTCTTAATATCCTTTAATGACAAACCACATTGTTTGTGGTATGTTTTAGAGCATTTATTACATTTTGTACAATCAGCAGATGATAAAAATTTTCCACAGACTTGACACTGAGCCATCTTATAAATCAAGTCAACAGCAAAAAATAAATTAAATATAATGTGAACGCAGCTTTAATCTGACAAGTGACTGATGACTTTGACAAGGTGTCAGTTTTTCTAATATAATAAATTATAAATGTAGGTAGTAGAAAAAAATTTGTATATCACCCATAAAAGATTTTGATGAATAATTATATTTCACGTGTTTCACGTATTATTAATTTATATCGCTTGTCTCAACAGGAATCATTTTTACCTGAATATGATTTATTAAAAAATCTCTCAGTCCTAAGTCACGTTTTTTTGTCGTTATCTGAATTTTTTAGTGATGGAAATGTCATACGTGTTAGTGACCGATTAGATTCCTCTGATTTTATACTTTGACAAAAAATATCCTGTGCTTTTGCATTCTGATCAGCATTTTACAAAAAATCTTTTTGAACATGAGCATAGACATAAACTACAAGCTGGACCACAATTATTATTGGCTACTAGTCGTGAATACGTGTGGCCTCTCAATGGTAGGTATCTGGCTCGTCAAACGGTTCGTAATTGTTTTATGTGTAGACGAGTTCAAAGAAAGACTATGCAACCTGAGATGGGTACCATCGCAGCGTGTCACGCCAAGCTTTCCGTTTAAAACTGTAGGTTTAGATTTTGCTGGTCCATTTTTTATAGTCAATAAGAAAGGCCGTGGTGCCACACTGATAAAATGTTATCTTTGTTTATTTGTTTGCTTACGATATAAGTGCCTCCACCTAGAAGTCATTAGCGATTTGTCAAAGGATGCCTTTTTCATGAAGTTTCATCGTTTTGTGTGACGAAGAGGTAAGCCTGCTGAAGTGTTCTGCGACAACGGACGTAATTTTGTTGCAGGTGCTAAAGAAATCAATCAATTTTTAAATACTAATTCTAATTCTTTATCTGAATTTGCAAGTGTGGATTCAAAATCAGATCAGAAAGTACTGAGCGCGACAGGGAGCGCAAAAAAAAAGGGAGCAGGCTGTGCCCATACAATTACGGGGCAATTCATATAAATACAATCACATTTTTGTAACGTGATTTTAATACACTGTATAACTGACTCAGGTTATTGTTTACTTGTTTTTGATTTTTCAGGAGTATTATCGGATAAACTTTCGTTTATAACATAACTCAAATCGATCTTCAATTTGGTATACTTATGTATTTTCAATTCTCAAAATACCTGCATTTATTTTCCAGATCAAATCGACAAAAAATATGATTTTTCGAAAAATGTTCAAGTTTATTTAGAAAAATATTGATTTTTAAGAAAAAAGTTTTAAACAAAAGTTGTAGCCCACTATTACGTCTGATATTTTATGTTTAATAATTTTTTTCTAAGATCAGTATTTTCAGAGAAAATGCGATAATGAGAAAAAAATAAAAAGGTTACATTAGGTTTTATTAATCCAAGTTAAATGAGTAGGATTTGGTTCTGGCACTGGTCGGCCGCTGCCGTGCCACTGCTCGCTTCGCTCGCTCGACTCGTGCGCGGTGGTCACCATACCAACCTAACCTAACCTAGGTGGCAGCTCCTTTTTAGAGTGAAACTGTTAGGGTTAGTTACCACACTGTAACCTTAAGACTAATTGTAAACCTAAACATATTCATACTTTATTTTATGATTTGCTTTCTTAACTTTTTTTTAGAGGAAACAGACTCCTTATGTCCACTACCAACGAGATTGGCCTCCTGCAATATTTTATGCACTATCCCCTGGTTCGCTATCCCCCCCCGCGGGTGTCCAATGCAGGGGCGAGTGTGGGGTTCTGGTCAACCCTTGACTCACTGCTAGTCAGAGAGCCCTCAGGTCTCGCCGTAAGACTAATTAACTAAGACTAAGACTAACTAAGATTAATGGGGCATCGGGATATCGACGTAAACAACCGCGGTTGCTTTCTTAACCTAACCTATTTTTTTATTTTTTTCTCAGAAAATAATGATCTTAGAAAAAATTTTATTGAACATACGAATCTCAATCTTTTTATGGGCTACAACTATTGTTGGAAACGGGTCGGAAATATATGTTAAAATATTTCATTCCACTCCCATTACCGCGGCATACCTCGGTAATACATTTTTCTGTTGTACTCGGTAATGAGACGCCTACCTCACTGAAATGTGTTTAAATAAATACAACGCTTCAAAATATATAAAAATAAGCCTAAGAAATATAATATAAAACATTAAAACAAAACCAACTTGCCTTAGACAGATCAGATTCTATAATATTTCACTCTGATATCAAATTTCCCTAGTTTGCCTCGGTAATAGGTGCTTTTACCTTAGCTAAACTTTTTATCGCCGGGGCTGCGGTCGAATACGCAAGTTATCCCGCTGCCCTAAGCTGGCGAAAATGACGGGACCCTGGTGTTTTAGTGGATAGGGAAGACTCTTTTAGTCCCCACCCCTACAGTCCTCGCGCCAACATAACATCTACCCCGGCGCGAGGCCCTTAAATGAGTTTCACTAGGCTAAAAAAAGGGTTTCAGGGATATTCTTACTTTATTGTTTTAGTCAAACGTTCGGGCAAAACATCATCTGTTAGGTCCACTAGTTATATTACATAATAGGAAATACAGGATATACAGGAAGACGGGATAAAAATTAAATTATTATATAAAAATATTAAGTTTATTCGTGAAAACACAACCATACGTATAATTATAGAATCCTCTCCTCTCCTTTGGCGTTTATTACAGTGTATAGGTACAGTTGTACTATAAGATCATAACTTCAATTATTTATATATGCATATAAACTAAAATTTGACATTCATCTTTATCGTAATTCTAAGCCCACTTCGAAGCCATCGACAGCTTTCATCATGACTGCTATGTAAACCCTGATGTGTGGCACAGGACCCTTCTCCGGTTCCCCGACCACGCGGCAACGTCGCAGGATTGACGACAGCGCCGTCTTCATGGACATCATCGCATATTGGTAACCTTGATTAGTATAAAATAAATGATTTTGTTACTCAGTGAAAATCGCAAAAATAGGAACTGAATAAAAAAATTTTGGAAGTCAAAAGGAAAGTGTCGTTGCTAATAGTTAACATAAAGATGCATTGACTTATTATCAGAACTAGACTTGAATTAAAATTGAAGAGAACTCACCAATACAATTTCGAGGGCCATGACTGAACGGAATGAAAGCACAAGGTGGAACATTTTCAAATCTTTCTGGCAGGAATCTATCAGGGTCGAAGCAGTGGGCGTCTGGACCCCAGAACTTGGGGTTTCGGTGAACTCCCCATATGCTTACTATTAGGCCTGCTTCTTTAGGTATGGTGATATCATCATCTAAAGCATAATAGTATTTCAGATTAGATAAAACCACTACACACAACATAAAAAATCTCGTCTCAAAATAAATAAGGCTTTGGAGACATCCCGCATTACTTTCCAGATATAATGCCGTTAGACTACGGCTGCTTTGGTGAATTAAAGAGGATATTAGGTGAAAACACGTATGAGGATTGGGAACAATTAAAAAATTTACTAGAAATTATCATCACACTAAATTAATAAAATCAGTTTAAAAGTGTTCTTTCAGAGCGTTGGAAGACACTAATGGATAGCAAGGGCTATTCTCTATAAATATTACCATACTATTAAATAAAAGTCCCTTGTATATCGAACAAATGTTTTTTTCTTGCCACATGTTGGTGTGAACAACCTAAATGGACTTTGAAGTAATATATATCATAATCATAATAATAACAATAGGTATAGTAAATACTACAATACTATGGAAAATTACAAGTATGGAAATAATGGAATACATTTCCGCAATAAAAATTAGTTGATGTAATTCTCCTACTATTAAATTATCCCTATACAAATAAATAGTTCATCCGTTGCTACTTTTTTACGTGAAAGAGTGACAAACAAACTTTCACATTTTTATTATTAGTAGTGTCAATAATTATAACTTACCTAAAGCAAAATCTTCAGAAGCTTGTCGAATGATGAACGGAGCTGAGGGAAATAATCTCAGAGATTCTTTTATAACTCTTTCTAAATATTGCAACTTAGGTAAGTCTTCTCTTTCTAATAAGCGGTCAGAGTCACCGAACACGTTATCCAATCTAAAACCGAGATTTGAATTAGGAGCTAATCATATCGTACCGTATATCACAATATCATCAAAGAAATTAAAGATGCTTTACTCGTCGAAAACTTTCTGCTGTATTTCTGGATATTTTCCCAAAAGTTTGAGAGTGAACCCCATAGAGACAGCGGATGTATCCATGGCTGCTACGATGAAAGTAAGCACTTCCTCACGCAACTCTACGGCGCTGTAACCCTTCTCGCCTCCCGACTGAGTTATCAATAAATCCAGAAAGGTTAGGTCGGTGTAGCTTTGAATTAAATCTAGAAATACAACAATATTACACTCTGTTGATAATATGTACTATTAGAGATATCCAACTATTATAAATTCAAACATCAACACGTACCAAATTCTCCGTTGACTTCAGATCGACTTTGTTTCCGATCAATAAGCTGCAATTTCTTCTTTTTTATGATCTAAAATTTAAAAAAAAACAAGTTTATTAAATTTATTTCTGATGTCTCGAATACAAATATAGTGCCTTAAAATTATTTTTAAGCAAAAAACAAAAACCGACTTTAAAACTACAACTACATAATATTATAACATGTACAAACTTAGACTAAAAAGTAAAAAATAAAATGTTAATTACTTCAAAGCATTATTTTAGTAACTGTTATTTTTGAAGTCGGTGCCACCCAACCGATGCCGCTCCGAACCGTTCGAAAATTTGTTGCAAAAGCAGGATAAAACTGTCCTTTTTGGCTGGCACCGACTCCAAAAATATCTGTTAATAAATAAAGCCTTGAAGTAATCGTGACCACCTCTGAAGTATGCCCTACCAAACAAATCCATCCATAACTTGCGGAGTAATCACAACATACAGACGAATTGAGATCCTCCTCCTTTTTTGAAGTCGGTTAAAAACATACTGTCATTTGTGCGTATAATATATGTTAGAACTACAGTATAATTTACCTCATCTGTGAAGTCATGTATAACTTTGGTGTAGTATTTCAATTTTGCGTGCTGTGGGAAAAATTTGTATAACCAGTCCGGTTGCAGCCATAGACGATATATTCTTTCACAAGTGTAATATAATGCTTCGTTAATCGCTCTAAGGATGGGATTTGCGTGGTTGTCTTGTGCGTTTATGTGTGCACCCATAGCAGTTTCTGTAAAACAGGAAACCTTAATACTCCTTCTATAATGGACTCAAAGAATGTCATGTTCAGCACAAGACAACAAATAAATATTTGTTAAATCTGTGTAATTATTGGACATTGAAACGTTTTCTTAAATGACGTATAGTGCAACTTACAAAGTTAAAAAAGTTGTAGTCTAAAGTCATAACTTAGCAATTTAACTTTTGGATCTGTCTTCGTTTCGTTTCGGAATTGTTTATAAGACTTTAATATTATTATACGTCAAATGATTAACTCGTTAGTGAATAGTATCATAAACTATAATTAATTAATAGTATTAACGCAGTGGCGTAGCATGACGGGGGCGGAGGGTGTTGTCCGCCCCGGGCGGCACTTTGACGGGGGCGGCATTTCATAGGAAACGGCATAAATGACTTCCTTGAACGTTCTTCTTTTTTAATTTTTTTTTATGAAAGTATATCACCTTAATAACAGTTTCTATTTAGTGTTACTTAATAGGAGTATCATTTTCACCACGTCCCAATTTTTTATAATCAATTATAAAAATAATGGGGCGGCAAATTTGGGATCCGCACCGGATGCTAGTTACCTATGCTACGACACTGTATTAACGTACATCATCCAAAGCAAAAGGGGAAAAAAGGCTTTAAATTCTTTACATATTAGAATCGTCATCTGAAAAACCAATGATTCAGGATTTATTTATTAAATTGAAATAATACATACATGCAGTCATTTATTAACGAGACCTAATAGATATCTTCTCTTTCACTGTATATTATATAATATTAAATATTAAATATTATTTTATTATTATCGGGTTCGCGCACGATACCTTAAATTAATATAATACATATTTGTTGAAATTGACATATAAAGTCATTTTATATAAAAAAATAATAATAATAAAATTGTTGACGTCCAGAGTTCTTATGTATACATACTATGCGAAAGCTATTATTATTGTGATTTTAGTCGGTATTAAATTACTGTTGAAATGTAACGCTACCTCCTGTACTTAGAACGGTAGAACCCATTTCTGAATTAAAATATTTCGCAAGCGATTGTTAGGTTAGGTTAGCCCCTCTATGCGAGGGGAGAGTTCAATAGCATCCGTGTTTTGGCCTTTTACTGGAGACTTCCATTGTAGGCACGTGTAAAACAGGCTAGTTGTTCGTGCTGTTGTACAATTTTTGACTCCCTCGCTATTGACACACGGCTGAGTAAATTGGCAGAAATTATTATATAAAATTTTCAACACGAGCGAAGTCGCGAGAAAGGATTATAAAAATCCTTAAGAATCATCTTCTATATATATATAAAAGAGATTTCCACCTATATAGTCACTCATCACGATATCTCTGGAACCATAAGGCGTAGCGACTTGAAATATGGTAGGAATATTCCCTTCGCCGAGTAGAGGTCAGCTAAGAACGGATTTTACGAAATTCAACCCACAAGGGGGGTTGCGGGGGCAATTGCTAGTACATTATATTATTCCTTACCCATAACAGTATCCAGGTTGTATGCATTGATGTGAGGCCATATTTTAAATACCCCAGTGCCAGCCATAGGCATCAATTTCCTTGCTAACTTGTCACTTTGCTTTGCGAAAATGTCAACAAAATTATTAATTATCTTTGGACTGAATGCTGAGACTGCAATTTTGCGTCGCGGCCTCCAAATGGAGACTGAAAAAATAAAGCGTAAACATCGTAGTTTGATCACTGTTGAGTTTAAATATCAACATAATCAATAATCATCATCATCATCACTCATCTCAAAAAAGCTTACGTGTTTCGTACCTAATCACATTTGTTCAAACACATAATAGTATGAGTGGAAATACACAAGACCCCATAAAAATAAAGTCAATATCTAAATAACTAAGACACCCTATGTTTTCATACAAAATAATTAAAGTAAAAATAGTCACAAAATTTTACACCCTGGCGAAATCATTCAATCTAAAAAGCGATAAGCGTCCCGAGTCAACGACCTTCCGGAGCACAGTAATGTTACAAACAGTTGCGAATGCACCGCAATGGCGATTGAACGTCGGTTTTGTAAGCAGTAAGCGTGTGTTCTGAAAATATTGAAATCTACTAATCAAAGAACACAACATGTATTTTTAATGTACACTTCTTTTTCACTCACAACTAATTTTTTTTTTTAATAATGTTTACAATCACAAAACGAGAAAGAAAATCAAATAAGCAATCCTAGATTAAATTACAATACTGAAGGCCCTATTGCGCTTTTACGTACCTTGCGATTATAGGTAATTATTTCAAGGACAGGGCCGAGTCGCAATACTGTTAGATATCTTTACTGTGCCGCGCCGCGCTTTGTTTATACTTCAAGAGAACGAATAGATCTTTTTTCCTTTTCGCTCCCTATCGTATTACGAAATTACAAGGTTACGCGTAAACATTATCAATGAAAGCATCTAAGAACAAACATGGTGTTATGGTTTTTCAAAGTGAAAAATAATTCCTGTGGCCAAACGGATCATTGTAATTACATGAAATTTTGCAAATTATCTAAGGTCAATGTTCTCTACACGTAGTTTTAAATGTTAATGTGAATAACTACGAAACACCTTGTATAAATATAATAAGCTAGTTTACCTGGTGCGTAGATTGATGCACGGCCAAGGAAAAATTTTAAGAATCGATGCAAATTATCCTTTTCTAAATTATTTTTTAATATGATCTCAATTTTCTCGGGATCAGTTATCACTGAAACATCACATAAAATATAAAAAGGCTTCATAGCTTTATACTCTTCATGATTCTACAACTTCTTTGTTGATATTCTTATCAATTAACTTTGATTAAGTTTGATATATCCTACATCTTAGAATATTAAATAGAAACCTTTAAGAGAAAAGCTTTAACAAAATATTAATTGGGTCATTTAAACCTTATGTTAAATTATGTTACAGTACAAATGTCATTCTTTGACATCAGTATAAAGGGAGAAGCTTTGGTCATTCTCTTAAATTTGTTTTTTTTTTTATGTTAGATATCGACAGACGAGCATGAGTGAGACTCTGGGTGCCTGAATGCACTGCAACTCTGCGCACACGCAGACTGTTCGCGGAAACCGTGCAGCGCACACAGGTGGCTTATCACGCTCCAACACAGTCGGCCCTGAGGCTGCTTAATAAATATGTGGCTCAGTATAAAAATGCTGAAATATTTGGTATAACGGCCGATATTTTTATCAAAATGTGTTTTACCTATTTAGAGAATAATATGTAGTTTTAAAAATTAATAACTGTATATGATTTGGCTAATTGCTGTTAATATATAGTTATACAAATTGTAATAAATAAATAAATAAATGAGGTTCACTTGATGGTAGGTGATACCTCAGCCACAGAACATCAGTCAATGATGCGCTGTCGACCTACATTTTACTTCGAGCATTCGGAATTGTCTTTTATTGAATCACACAATATCAATAACTCCGCAATTTTCTCGAATTCACTTAGCTGCTTCTTACAAGCAATTTTTTCAAAATAATTTCCACTGAAAGTTTCGATTTTCAATTACGAATATTTTAAAAATAAGATACTATTTTGATATGCACTTGAAAAGACATGTATGCCTAAACACACTGGTATTAAAGGTAATGACTATAATGTACTAAATCTGCAGGTAGGTAGTACTGATTATTTCAGAAATTATACCCACGACCTCGATTTGGTCGCGAAAATTCGTTTAGAACCAAAGTGCAGAGCAGTGACTGGAAGAATCAGCCGTAACAAAGGGAAGTATTTAACCACGATTCCTTGTAAACCATGGTTTTTTCAATTCTGTAATGAAGATACATCCACTGTTTGTCGCCTCGGTTGGAGCATGCATGCGAGATGCAAGGTCTCGATTAAGGTAATCCAGATAATATATTTTTAGTTGTCCTAAACTCCATGTCACTTTTAGATGTCCTTCCTCCTGATATTCCTCGTCCTATTAATTTTAAACACGTGTCTCTTGTCCCTTCTCAATTATAAATATCCTCGCCAAATGTATTATTTTGAACAAATTGAAATAAATTCTATTTATATAAATGTATTTGTGTTTTTTGTAGCTCACTACAAACATAAAATTCTTAACATACATAATATTATGACTGTGATTCCAACGTCAGATTTCAATAGCATACCTGTATGAAATAATATACTGACATTTTTTATAAAAATCATCGAGTTTCCCAAAAATGTTTAGGAAATTGGCAGAATCCGCCTTTGATGGAAGTCGCCATTCATTAAAAGAAGAACAAGAAAAAGTTAGCAAGATTCAGGAAGCGAAAAGCGTATATTCATCCGTTGCAAGATGAAAAGTATTGTCGTAAAATGGACAAATAAACGAACATACCTATTTTCAATTTTGGAATCAATCAAATAAATTAGGATCTAATTAGGCTCCTTATAATATTAGTCCTAAAAAGTCCAACTTTAGTTTATTAATGAAATAAGATTTCTTTACTTACTATAATATAATAAAGGTCCAAACCAAGCTTTTGCGAAACCCCCCATACTTGTAGTGACACAACTGTATTCTTGTAATTTATTCATAACAGCTGAAAATTAATAATGAATAATAAGTATTATTGATAATTATTATTTATATAAAAAATAATTATCTATTCACTATATTAGAAATAGACATAATCATTATTTGGAATATATATAATATATATATTCTGAGTAAATACTGCAACCATAGATATATTAAAAAGGGTATTTATTTAAACTATGTATTTACTTAATTTGTATATCTTAACCCATTAAGTCCCAAACGGATGCTTTTTTATCCGATATAAATAATTAATATAATCAGTGATATACATATATAGCTGGTTGAATTATTCAGTTCTAAACTTGTATGATATTGAAAAAAAAAATGTCGGTATCACTTATAATTTAACTGTACTTACATTCAGAATCGCCTGTGACATATAAAGAACTTCCAAACAATGGAATGTCATCCTCAGTTCCACTGACTTTGTTCGCCATTGCGTATATGTGTCTTCTTTTAAAACGGAAGATGCAATACCATGTAACTAGGGAAATACAGAATAACCACAAAATCATTGTTTAATAAAATACGCTAACGTTGAACGACCAAGAATACTTCAAGCGACAATATTTTCTCCATCATTTATATTGCAGATTTTAGTGACATCATAAGACTTTTTTGCATTATATTAAAAATATAATTAATCATAAAAGAATACTTTACATAGTTATACTCTCAAAATAATATAATTATTAGCTCGCTCGCTGTGGCAAACACGATAGTCATTATACCCTCCACCCAGTTCGTTAGAAGGTCACAAAGTCTTGGATTTAAACTTTACACGAATGCGTTAGGTAGAAAGCCAATATTGTCATTTATCGATAACTATTCACTCTATTTTGCTCCCGTAATTATTACGAGTTCATAATATCGCCTCGTATCAGAGCAAATGTGTTAAACAAAAACTGTCACATTAAGGGGCTATCCGCTTTATATACTCGTACTGTTATTGTATTTTTTTTTTGGAAAAAGCTTTTGTTTGACAGATATAGAGAGTATTGAAACATGTAGTGGTATCCCTTTACATAATACTAGCAATTGCCCCCGCAACCCCCCTTGTGGGTTGAATTTCGTAAAATCCGTTCTTAGCTGACCTCTACTCGGCGAAAGGAATATTCCTACCATATTTCAAGTCGCTACGCCTTATGGTTCCAGAGATATCGTGATGAGTGACTATATAGGTGGAAATCTCTTTTATATATAAAGATGTATGTGTATTTTATATTTTATTCTGAAAAATATTGAATTAGGTTCTACTCCTAACATGATCTCCTGGAGGTCCTCCAAAAAGGCGTTTAGTTTGCTGTGATCTGCGGTTTGGGTTATTGAAAATAAAAACCAAAAGGATTTTATAAGCAGATAGATGAGTCCATATATTGATCGAAGGAATAGTCGATTTTTAACTGTCAAAATGACGACTCCCAGATTTAAAAAATCAAATTTTTTACCGAAAGTTTTGTCGTTAAAATGTTGAAATTTAGAAATTATTATAGTAAATTTTATTCCTGCATTCTTCCCTATATAGTTACTCTATGATCCCGACGCTTCGGATGCTTTTCAGCAATAGTGGTGACAGGGCAGACTGAAAGGTGATAGCTGTCTGATTTTAAATATCACAAAATTGCAATTTTAATGCCATCTATTCCTAGTAAATAAAATAAATATTTAATTAACTATATTTAAATTCATATAAAAATTATTAGTCTCCTAAGCTAGATTTAATTGATTTGGTGATGCATATGATACATTAAAATAAATTTCATTGAGATACCCGGCGACCGAATAACATTTCTGTGTTCGCAGGAGATACCCCCTTTTTATTTGAAACTTGTCACAATGTTTTACAAAAACAACGATATGATTAAATAATTATTTAATACTTAATTAAGTACCTATGTACAAACATACGTTTGTCATGGATATTATAATTACTTTAGGAAAATAGACTTCAATATTTGCAAAATAAGGTGAATTGCATTTGTAAGACTATATTATAAAAATTGAAAAGAATGGACACAGTGAGTAACAATAAATTATTATTTTTAATAAGCGAGGTATGACCATTAATTGGTCTGTGGTATAATAAAATAGGGCTCTAAAAATAGAAAAGTCACTAAGAATTCCTCAGCACTCAAAGTTTTTTTCTGTAAGTCAGATATCGACAAATGAGCATGAGGTTCACTTGATGGTAGGTGATACCTCAGCCACATAACATCAGTCAATGATGCGCTGTCGACCTAATTTTTACTTTGAGCATTTGGAAATCCATAGACTGAAACCGAAACGTGCAATATACACTACACGGTTCTTTCATCTATGAACTTCATACCCGGTTGGAATTTCGATACTCCTTCCACCAGTTCAACGTCAGAAATTACCAGACGTGAGAAAGACATGCTTACAGAAATTTATAAACATGTCCCGGTGGGATTCGTACCCATGACCCATCGATGCGCATAGCAGGTGTTCAAAATCAAAATCAAAAGTGATTTATTTCAAATAGGCCTTTGCAGGCTCTTATGAAACGTCTAGTTGCACGGTTCCAAAAAGTGGGTCTCATGGAGAAGAACCGGCAAGAAACTCCATGGACACTCTTTTCAACAATGGTTTAGCTTACAAAGACTCGGTTACAATAGTAATAATCGGCTGAGAAGTTTATATAATGCAAGGTTTACAGAGATTCTAGGTATACAACGCAAAAGAAAATTGAGTTTTTACTATTAGTGTAAAATGAGATACACACACTTGCACAGCGCAAGTTGCCAGGGAAGCCGCACAATGCACATGCAGAGATGAATTAGCGCCATACATCTTTATCGTCAACATAGTCTTGGATTTTATAATACGCGTTCTACCGAACGCGCCGACAAGCCCGACATCCACCAAACGCGCCAACAAGCCCGTCCCTTTGTAAATTAATAAAATTAATTCAAAGGAAAGATCATACACGACCTTAGTGCAATGATCATATCCTGATGTGAATAAGTTCAATGTAGATTATACATATTACTGATACATGACGGTCGACGAGTTTTTTTTTTCTTGCATTATGTTATGTAAGTGTGAAACTTTTTTAAGTCTAGTTTTTTTCTTAATATTCTTATTGCGAATTCATTTACAAAGATTTGCACTCTCAAAAATATAAAAATGATATAAAGAAATCGGTATAAATTTAAACAATTGTCGCCAGCGGTATTACCGAACCTAAACGACTAAGGAACCTTCGGGAAGTGTGCCTATAATCTTAAAGACCGCAACACGTCCCCAAGATATTGGGTGTTGTGGATGTCCATGGATTATGATAAATGCTTACCATCAGGTGAGCCGTCGGTTCGTTTTCTCCTCTTATAAAATTAAAAAAAAATAAAAAACACGCTTTTTATAGAGAACCGAACTAAAAAATAGAAAATAAATTTTAATAAATTTAAATTAAGAATAGTGTTAAAAATTTCAATAAATATAAATTAATAATAGTGTGAATAAAAAAAATATATATTTTATTTTTAAAAAAGCGTGGGGTGCATGGTGTCAATAGTTATAAATATTTTATTGACAGATATGAGTAGAGTGATTATCATTTTGATAATATCTTAAAAAGAACCGCACGCTTTTTTTTAAATAAAATATTTTTTTTAAAAAAAGCGTGTTTTTTAGTTTTTTTATTATTATTTTATTAAATATAGTATTAAGTACAGTAGCCACCTTGTGACAGTAGCCAGAAATGCGCGTGGCGTGACCGATAGTTTATAATAGTGTATCTAGTGTACCAGGGTGAATCAAAAAGTTCTTAGAAGTGCATATATATGAAACCTTTTTGGATCAAGTTCGATATTCAAATTAAAGAGTGTCTATCACACTATATTTATGCAGACTGTCACTTGTTTTTGTCAGTTCGTTCGCATGTAATAAATTTTTTTGTGCAACGAGTTGCTAAAAAGTCAAAATTATGGATAAAAGTGAGTTACGTGCGGTGATAAAATATCTCAGTTTGAAAAAAATGTCTACGAAGGAAATTTTTTTGGACATTCAGCAGACATTAGGGGGTGATGCTGTACCCTATTCTACGGTTGCGTACTGGGTGGCTGAATTTAAAAGAGGTAGATCAAGCTGAAAAGATGACCCGCGTTCTGGGCGGCCTTCAACCTCCGTTACAGAAGAAAATGTCAAAAAGATTGAGAATCTGGTTTTGGAAGACAGAAGAATGACTATAAAACATATAGCTGAGATCCTAAAGATATCTTTTGGTAGCGTTCAATCCATTTTAATTGATTCACTGGGGTTCAAAAAAGTGTCTGCAAGATGGGTGCCACGAATGTTAACCGACGAAAACAAAAAGCGACGTTTGGAAATTTCCAAGCGTAATCTCGAAATGTTCCTGCGTGATTCGGATAATTTTTGCCGTCGTCTTGTCACCATGGATGAAACGTGGGTCCACCATTTTGATCCTGAAACTAAAAGACAAAGCATGTCTTGGAAACGACCATCCTCTCCATCCATCAAGAAATTTCGAGTTGCTCCTACCGCTGGCAAAGTTATGGCCTCTGTGTTCTGGGATAGTGAAGGAATCTTTTTTATTGATTACATGCCAAAAGGCCAGACGATTACTGGACCCTATTATGCAAATTTAATCCCGAAAGTGCGTGAAGCGATTAAAGAAAAACGTCGTGGAAAACTGTCGTTGGGCGTGTTGTTCCTTCAAGATAACGCTCCTGCTCATCGATCGGAAGTTGCACTCAACGCAATCCGCTGTGCTGGCTTCAATCTCCTTGACCACCCACCATATTCTCCGGACTTAGCCCCAAGTGATTTTCACTTATTTCCAAAATTAAAAGAGGAAATTCGTGGAACAAAATTTCACGATATTGACGCGGTTATAGCTGCCGTAGAGGACTTTTTCGAGAGTCAAGAAAATAATTTTTTTTCACAAGGAATAAGGAAGTTAGAAACGCGTTATTCTAAATGCATTGCATTGGAGGGAGATTATGTAGAAAAATAAAATATTATTATTTAAATCTTTGCATTTTTTAATATTGATTCCAAGAATTTTTTGATTCACCCTTGTACAGCGCCATCTAGTAGCTAGAAAAGCACGTATCGTCGCATAGATGGCATCGCGTCTGCAGATAAATTAACAAAAATCATATTTTGCAAATTGAAAAATGGAATAATTTTATCAAATTAGTGTATTGTCATCGGTCCTCGATAAATCTACAAAGTTTGAACGAAATATGGCCGTTTAAAGTGGGTCAAAATCGCGCCCAAAGAAGTAGGTTACAAACATACAAACATACATACAGGTGAAGCTAATATAAAGCGTGTAAAAAAAGTCCGACGTCAAATATTTCTAAGAACATAGAATCACTTTTTCTGTTTATTATGAGCAAATAACCCACTATCCAGCCCGCCTAGCATGACCATCCAGAGATATCTCGCAGACGAGTGAAGACAAACTAAGATATCTAGATATATTATCTCGACATCGACAACATTGATAGCCAAGATATCTCGATCGACAAACATCTCTACTTTTGACATTAGGAGTCGAGTTTTATGTGTAATATCTGGTTAGACCCGGAAAACATAAAGAGATAATCGATTAATCATTAATTTAACAGTCGCCAATTTTTTTCGTGGTTGTCATATCTATTTTAGACATCGCATCGGTTTAATCGTGAGTAGAAAATGATCATTTGGATGTACAATGTGCCACACGACTTTTATGAATAAAACTCTTAACGAGACGTGAAAATTTTATTTAAGAAGTCGAGATATATCGTTTGGATTGGTAACCAGCCGGGCTAGCATGACCGCCACGAGATATATCTCGCGCGAGAGAAGACAAACTAAGATGTTAAATATCTCGACATCGACAATTTTGATAGAAAAGATATCTCGATCGACAAATGTATCTATTTTTGATATTAAAAGTCGAGTTTTAAGTGTCATTGTCTTGTTAGACCCGAAAGAAATAAAGCGATAGTCGATTGAAACACGAGAAAACGGTAGACAAAATTTTGTCGCGCTTGTCATGCTAGGCCGGCAGGAGCATATTATGGATTTTCTGAAGCGACCAGTTAGCTCCGGAAAAAATTAGGTGTTTTTGAATATTGATTTCATTGCGATGGGGTGGAGGCGTATTTCACAAGACCAACTCTTAGAATATTCTCGAAAGAAAGCCTACGTGAATGTGATGTGCCATTATTGCGTACTTGGTATTAAACATTAAATTTCTTTTGTAAGTAAATTAATATATATTTATTTTCGTCTGTTTGGACTTTTACATAATTTTTATATCCAAAAGTGACCAAATTAACAGAAATTAACAGCAACTTTATACGGCAAAAATTCAGCCCCACACGGAGTAATGTTCTCATCTCTCAATACCACATCCATCCACTGGACCGCATTCAACGTAGAGCGGCTTGAATGGTCAATAACCAGGCTCTCTGATCAGTTCGATCCTTTGGCGTTGCTTATATTGGTGAAGAGTGATGCGAGGAATTGTTTTTTTGAAATTAACTCCTGCTGCTGAATTTTACCATCGGAAATTGCGATTGAACTCCAAATTTCCTCCTTACCACCTCAATGTTTAGATTGGACTCGAAAAGGTGTGTTAGGTTTCAGAATTCAGGACAAAGTCTGTAGGGTCTGCTATAAGAGTGAATTGCCGAGTCCCCAGCATGGGGCAGACCCATTTCTGTGGCTTTTCACTGATCATTTATCTTTACAGGCAAATAGGTGATCCGCCTTCTGTGCCCTGCCGACCCAAATTTTTTTTTTTAATCTTGTCCCGGGATTCCGGGACCTCCGGCGCTAAATGCATTGCGCTTACCACAGCCACGGAGGTGATCTGCTATAGCAGTATCATAATTATGAGATTATTGGTAATCAAGGGTTATATTGATTTAAGCGATAGCAACTCTTTTTAAGTGTAGAATTTGATTGATATCTGACATACGACTGGTACGTTGACATGAGTGAGTTAAGACTTGACTATGGATAACGTCATTTTGAGCCTCGTTTCAGCAAAATGTACAGTAAAATATGAATATAAAAGATATTATGTAATTATATATGGTGTAAGTGGAAGGATATTTTGTTTATAATTTTGAAAACAGTGTTTACTACGGGACTACAACTGTTTGGAAAACAGATATAACTCTACGATACTCTAATATTGTATCCTGCCATTTTAGTGGTAAAATAAATTTGCTTATTTGTTTTAGTTAATCTCTGGAACTACTGAAATAATAAGAAAATAGTTGAGTGTATGAGAATGTGATGTTCTGTAATATATACAATGATGGGTGTACAAATATATTATATAGATAATATATGTATGTATAGTGTATACTAGAGCGTGCTCAATGGCGTACTCAAAAAATTAAATATTTCGAATAACTATTGCGAGTCACCAACAATCCTTTTAAGGGGACTTTTTGATAGTCAAATGGAATTTCTGTGCCAAATTTCATGACGAAATTCGGTTTTCCCTTTTCGGAAGTTTATCCAAATAAATATATATACATTTATAACATATATCAAACTTTTATATTTAAAGTTATAAAGGGCGAAATGTCACGTTAGGGCTACTCGTAGATTGCCAGTAATTACATGAAATTGTTCCGCCAAACAATATTTTTGTAACCTTCAAAGTTCTTGATAGAAAAATAAAGATAGATTACAGTGAAACTAAGCTGTACCTACAACGGCATCACGTTATTAAGTAAATTATACTTAATGGATATGATAAATGTATTCTTGATATGATATAGGTATGTAGATATATTTTAATATTCTGCATCACGTTTTTATAGTAAAAGATGAGAATTTTCCGAAGGATAATAATATGTAATTAACATTGTATTATAACAATTAGTGATGTGCTGGATATCCGTATCCGTATCCGCAGACATCAGATGGTGAAGAAAGATCCGTATCCATTACTTTTTTGGCGGATCCTTTGTAATTTTCAATACATTTACTTTATTTTTCTATACATAGATTAAATTCTATAGGTATTTAAGGTGATTGCAATGAAAACCTATTAAAATCGGTTAGAGACATAAAACAAATTAAAAAGAAAACAGATGTAGGTTATGTGCAAATTGGATCATATTCACAGCAAAAACTAATTATAAAAAGTCGAAAATAAATAAATCCAGAGCATAATTCGCGAGTGAGTGAAGATCATCACGTCATTACTTATCGCAGGTATTTACTTCTTCATAAAACGGCGCCGTCACGAATCCTGGCATGCTACGCTATAAATTATTTTCCTAAGCTTTTGATGCAAGAAGAAACAGTGCCGAGAGGGTTGCCGATCGGTAATGTCGCCCCATTTCACCCCTTAAACCGAAAACTTGCGCAAGTTTACGAATTTTCTAAAACATTTGTATTTTATTTCAATACAGCTATTAGCAGTTGCGTCTTGGAGAAACGGGCATCATGCATTCTTTATGAGGATATTATGATTAAGTAAGTGATTATTAATTAATTATTATCTCTAATTACTGGGTTAAGTCTATTTAAATAAAATACTGTATACCGGATTAAAACGCGATTTATTATTTATATTGTTTAAATTATTTATCCCTGTCTCCCCGCGACCACGGTTGCTGTAAAGCATCCGAAACGTCGGGATAAATAATTTAAACAATATAAATAATAAATCGTGTTTTAATCCGGTATACAGTATTTTATTTAAATGTGTGATACTCGCGTAAATAAAAGACAATATTATGGGTTAAGTCTATTTAGTGGGTATATTTAAATTTTAATATTATGATTTGTTTGATTCATCATTTTTCTAGATTTTATTGTAGTACTAGTGTAATTGCCATGCCAAGACTTTATTATAATTATTTTTTGTAACGTTAAATAAAAAAAAGGTAATTTTGTACAACAGTCAAGTTAAATGTTTCTATAAACATTTTATGAAGGTCCAAACTCATTTTTTGTTGAATACTTTATTTCAGGAGTTCAAAATGTCAAAACAAATGGATGGTGATGAACCATTTGTTTATCGCTTGAATGATAACGGCACAGGTCCAAGTTTACTAGTGAAGGTAAGTGACATTTGAAGGCTATTATCAGTTTTCGAAAAACATTTTACAATATGAATTCCTGACTATTTATTGCGTGTGTCGAAATATCGATAAATCTTATTACCTCTTTGTTTATTTGCTTTTATCCTTGACCTAGATGTAAGGTAAAAGAAATAAAATAGTAAATAATAATTTTTACATGACTGAGGGATACTTTTAATAAAGTTAAGTTTACTTTATTAAATGTTTCTTTTTTTATAAAGTTCTCATGATCCAACGAGAATTGAAGAAATTGAATATTATGTGTTTCTATTTATGCAAACGGATCTTTAAATACTTGATAATTCTTATATGATGTGTTCATAGATTAAGAAGTAGGTAGGTACCTGTAGGTACAGACCTCTACGTATCTCTATGCAAATTATAACTCTCTTATAATTTGGGATAATTATATATATATATATATATATATATATTGGATTAAGTAACTTTCGATATGAATAAATATTCATGAGACAGAAAATTACGTTTGGGTGTCCTAAATTATCAGCTATATAAAGATATCAAACTGTTCTAACAAAAATATGCTTTCAGACCATTAAACTAAGAATTATTATAACACCTACCTTGCGCACCGATGGGTCGCGGGTTCGAATCCCGCCGGGATAAATTTTTTATAAAATTCTGTAAGCTTGTCTTTTCCACGTCTGGTCACTTCGGGCATTAAACGGGTGGGATGAATAGCGAAATTGGAAAATAGAAAGACCGGGTGAGGTTGAGCATAAGGTACTTGATAGATGCCCAGCCACAGTCAATGATGCGCTGTCGACCTACATTTTACTTAGAGCATTCGGAAATCCATTACCTGAGACCGAAACGCGCATTGTGCACTTCACGGTTTTTCGATCTATGAACGGCGGTATTGGGATGCATAACGAAATTCGACCGGGTCATTGATTGATGTCTCGTGGCTGGTCTATCACCTGCCATCAAATGAATCTTATGCTCGGCTGTCAATACCTAACATAAAAAAAGTTAGTTAGCAAAATAATTAAATTGCATAACGTAGGTTTGTGCTGAACGTGGCTGGCGCATATACCAAGGCAATACATCTGGAGAGGAAAAGTGGAATCTATGGTGGCGGAGTAGTGCATTCCCTGCTACGTGCTACAAGACTCTTGATGACTGGCAGGTGATATAAAATTTTGTTTTTGGAATTTGGACACCTAGCTGTCCACAACATAGGGTAGCCTTATAGTGGGGGAAGTTACCTATTGCCTAGAGCGAACAAAGGATAGCCTAGTGGAGCTAGGACTACATATATACATACATTATACATCACGCCTCTTGTCTATTGGGATAGGCAGAGATCACGGAATTCCATATGCTCCGATCCTTATATACCACTTTCACTTCTTCCACTTTCATCAATGCCTTCATATATACTCGTCGGTTTCGAGTACTTTTGACCTGGCTCTTTTTATGAACGTCCCCGATCTGATCGATGTATGTGCCTAGGTCGACTCTACCACTCACACCAGTTTCATAGACATATAACATATATAACTACTGTGTTATATGTTTTTGCGTCATATAAATCTTAAACTTATTTTAAAGTTAAAAGCTATTACTTGCTTCTTCTCGTCTGTTCTACGCCCTTTATTTGGGAACTGACAGTAAATGTAAAATTAGAAGCATTTAATATGAATATTTTACTGACGTTCATAAGTGTATATTGTGTTACCTAAATGAATAAATGATTTCGAATTTGAATAAATGATTTTTGAATTTGAATTTTTTAGCTCCGTTTTATTCTGTCCGGTTAAATCTGAAACACATATAGTTTTTATAAACCTTAATCACTCGATTATTCAAAGTTATTTTTTATCTTTTTTACGGTCAGTATTTTTTTGCCTTCACAGTATTTAAAGAAATCATAATAAAAATACAATGTATGCATTACAATGAATATATTGTGAGTTTAACTTGTATAGTTGTAATAATATTTAAAAATATTTTTAACTGATTATGAAAATGTTGCAATGGTCGGAATATAATATAAAAGAGAACTACATCTGTTAATGTAAGGTATAGAAAAGACAAACAAACAAACAAAAACACTTTATTGAACACCACACAGGAAAACAAAAATATAAATACAAAGTTATTTGAGGCACAAGAAAAGACTGGCAAAGTACGAGTCTGACTCGTAAACCGAGGGTTCCGTACAAACTTTTAACGTAAAGATTTTCTCAATATAAAACATCTCGGTTTCGGATTTTTGCCTTTACTTGTGCTACATGACATTGCTTCATGCCTATTTCATGATTCTAGGTCAACGAGATTATAGGGTTTGATTCCCTTGCGAGTGTCAAAAATGCGGCATAAACGGAGCTTAAAGGGCCGTATCTTTTGATTGCGTTGACTTAGAAGTTTGATTTATTCACTGTTGCAAGGGATTGCAGACTTGAGTATTTGATATTAATTTCAATCTTCATACTTCCACACGTTCCTGAGAAAAAGGGTCTTGACAGACAGATAGACAGATAGACAGACAATACAACGAAGTGAACCTATAAGGGTTCCCTTTTTGGTACCGAGTACGGAACCCTATAAATTATGTGAAAGTATAGTACTAAAACTAAAACTAAAAACTAATTCTTAAAAAGGTTCATTGATGTCTGTTCTCTATGGAATTTTCTCGTGTTTCGAGCTAATTCAAAGTTATGACGTTGTGCTGTGAAGATAGATAGTTTTACGATCGAAGCTCGCGTTTGACAATACATATTTTTATTCATGTTTATGGCAGGGCTTTTGATAGGCCCAGTTCCGTTCCATGATTTCACTTGATCTACATGTAAACGGACGTTTTTACAATTTTCCATGATTATTTTTTATTTAATTTATTTTGGCAACAATTTTGTTTTTTGTTTTTGTGATAGATATCGACAGATGAGCATGAAGTTCACTTGATGGTAGTTGATATCTCAGCTACCGAACATCAGTCAATCCGCAATTTTTTGTTTGGTAGGGCATATTTCATAGGTATTATTTTTAAGCAAAAAACAAAAACCGATAATAAAATTATTTTTAAGCAAAAAACAAAAACCGACTTCACAACTACAACTACATAATATAGTATGTACAAACTTAAACTAAAAAGTAAAAAATAACCGAAAAACCGGGTCTATATCAATGTTTTCTACAAATATTTCAAAACTAGAAATTTAGGCAAATCGGTTCAGCTTTTCTTGAGTTTTTGTGGGACTAACAAACGTCAATTCATTTATATATTCGTATACAGAATGAATTTTTCAAGTATACGTATAGTCAAATCCGAAACTATGAGGAATAACCAAAAGTACTGAAAGGAGTTTCGAGGCTGATTTTGATGAAAACTAAAACTGCATAACATTGGTTTTTGAACAAACAACATTCCTAGTTAGAAATCGAATGTGTTGATTTTGAAAAAAAAAGCATATATTGTATTATTACATCGATATATATACGATAGTGTGGCTAAGAAGGAATGAATTTTAGGAAGTGATGATATATGGCAAACTTAAGGATAGATCTTATTCAAAATCAAAATCATTTATTCATTTAGGTAACACAATGTACCTACACTTATGAACGTCAGTAAAAAATACATATTAAATGCTTCTAATTTTACATTTACCGCCAGTTCTCAAATCAAGGGCGTAGAACAGAAGAGAAGAACTGGCAAGAAACTCTTCGTCACTCTTTTTAATCGCCAAATTTTTGTTTTACAAAATATTTGTAAGGCGCTGCAACCATTACACCATGTTCCACAGGACATCTTTATGTAATTAACTATAATAATAAAAAGTATAAACCAGAAAAAAAAGAAAGATTTGTCCTCTATCAGCAGTAGGCATGGTGAAATAGGAGCACGCACTTACTCGTGGGAACAACACGCAAATACATAGTCGAAATTTTAACAAATTTTTATTATTTGTTAAGTCTTATATTTAACAAATAATAAAAATTGTACAAATGTTTACATTATTTTCTTTTACTTTGATCTTTAACCGCGAAAATCTGTGCGCTGCGTGTCTGTGTAGAAAAAAATATTGAGTATCATTTCAAATAAAGTACAGGTACATTACCGGTATTATTACTTATTGAAGATATTACTTTAATAACAAGTTAATAAAATAACAAGTTTTAATAAGCAATCATTAATACTTGTTATTCTATTTATCAGATTTACCGACATTTAATTACAATTAAATAAAGGTATCCCTTTCAAAGAAGACATAAAAAGTAGATTTTACAACAACATACAAAGCTAGGCTATGAAATAAGTTATGAATATATGAAATAATTTCTATATTTTAAACTAGTGGACCCCGCAGACGTTGTTCTGCCACAATTTTGGCTTCGAATGGGAAATAGAAAAGGGCTGTTTTTAGGGTTTTCCCGGAAATTATTCGATTTTTTCTCGCCTTTTAAACCTTCCCTAGACCTCCACAAACATTTCAAGACTAAGATAAGATAAATCCGTTCAGCCGTTCTCGAGTTTTAGTGAGACTAACGAACAGCAATTCATTTTTATATATATAGATTATCGATTATTTTTTTAATTTCAGTTTATGAATCACATACCAAAAGGAGGTTCTATATGTCGTAAAGATAGCCTGTCCCGACTCTTGCGGTGTATGCGAAGGATCTATGGCCCAATTTATGATTTTAGGTAAGTAAATTACTTCTTCCATAAAAATTGAGTTCTATTACTTACTATTTTTTCTATTATTTCTATTTCAACGGGACGCTGATAAGCAATACAGTCCACATGGTTGCCATTAAATGCTATTAAATAATGCTTTGAAGTAATTAAAATATTATTTTTTACTTTTTAGTGCAAGTTTGTACATACTATATATTTGTAGTTTTTAATTCGGTTTTTGTTTTTTGCTTTAAAATATTTTTTTATTTTCAATGTTCTTTTATTAAGTTAAAATAACGGAAATAGTTGTAATAGTTGTAATAGTTGTAATTATTATGATTACAATAAGTGTATATAGTTTTTCTTCGTAGCAGTCAAAGTGCATTATTGTCAAATATTCTGAACATGTTAGGGTTTCGTACTTTCGGGTCCACTATTTTTTTTCAATATTTTTGCTATTAAAACGATTTAAATGATATACAACTCTTTTGAAATATGTACTTTAGCTCATAAATAAGCGATTGGTATCAAAATTTAAATTCTTATCAGCGTCCAACTATCTTACTTAAGGTTCAGCGCATTTTATGCCTAATTAAGATTCTTTAAATAATATTAACAAAAAAATCAGTTTCCAAGTTTAATTTTATAATAGTGTCTATACTTTCAACCAGATTATAAGTACTAAAGATGCTAAATGAATAGATTAAGATTCCGGATTTAATGGTCTGGAAACCTTGGGGCAACAAAAGAGTGGAGGCCCCCTGGCCCCAAATTATTTTCCAAATAAAATGAATATTTTCTAACATTTAAAAACAATATAATCATGTTTGTACAAAGAACTGTAGGTAAAAGTAAAATAGTGAAAAACGTGTTTACTCGTCGGAATTTTAAAGATTTTGGGTCCTCTCTTTTGTGGAGGCCCCGGGGCTGAAGCCCCAGATGGGCATCTGGGGTGTTTTGTGAACTATCGGAAATATTCCTGAAGTCTTCTCAAGCTCGCTCAATCATACCATTTTAAAGGACAATTCTTACGCAAAAACCTAATATTTAATTTTAAAGCCCCATAAAACCGTCTGTAGCTGACATCAATAATTGTTCCGTGCCCTTAATTTATGGATTGCGGAAGTAGCATTAACATTTAATTAGCTTTCATTTATATCCCACTGGTATATTAGAAATCAAAAATTATGGTTACGACGTTCTCTTATTATCGGAATTGAATCAATTTCCCATTAGAAGCAACGTGAATGGTGCGATAAATAAAACTCGGCTTAGACGATTTAAAGTCGTAAAAAAATCGACATGCGATTTCCTGAATCCCAATAATATTATACATAAATGCATTTGGTTGTTCTTCTTTCACGGATATACGAGATAAGGGACTATTTGACTGTTTACAATTTTGCATAGCGACAGTGACGTATAAGGGTAACAAGGCTAACATCCTAACTTTCTACTTTTTTTTTTTATGTCAGATATCGACAGACGAGCATGAGGTTCACTTGATGGTAGGTCCCCCAGCCACAGAACATCAGTCAATGATGCGCTGTCGACCCAATTTTTACTTCGAGCATTCGGAAATCCATAGACTGAAACCGAAACGCGCAATATGCACTTCACGGCTTTTCCATCTATGAACGGTGGTTCGTTACCCGGTTACCAGACGTGGGGAAAACATGCTCACAGAAGATTATAAGCATGTGCTCCCGGTGGGATTTGAACCCACGACCCATCGATGCGCACGGCAGGTGTTCCACCGAACGCGCCAACGAGCCCGTCAAACGTCTATATGTGGATATGAGAATATGAATACAAATATTATATGATATTATAATCACTTTATTTTTAATTATATGGATGTTCTAAACTATAAAAATTTAGATATAATCACACACACTATTCCTAATTTAAGTTATTGTTAATGAAAATGTTATTATTTTGTATAACACAGTGAAAATAGATCAACGCAATTTTGTAAATTTTAAATAGATATTGATTTTAGATCAAATAAATGAAAGTGAACGGGAGAAAATAGTAGACTATTTTCTCCCTGAGAAGGGAGAAAATAATAAAATCAGTGTTTACTAAGTTTTTATTACGTTAGCGATTTTTAGTATTGAGTGCACACGTACACGTAAGTGTTCCTTTGCTGCTGAAGAAATATATTATAGCGTTCGAGTATTCGACTATCAAAAAAGGCACATTTTTTCAACAACAAGGCGCTTACCCCGACCTGTATACATGCTACTTTTATCGATATAAGTAGAGCAATGTCTATCAAATTGTCGTATTCCTTAGGGCACGAGTCAATCGCTCGACGTCATTGACTATTTGAATGAAATCACGCGTGCATTTGCGTGTCTCACGGCACTAACTACGCGGAAAGAGTCGGTATTTCGAATCTCTGGAAAATGTTTTTTATTTGAACCACCGGATTCGTGATATTAAAAAACTAAACCTGTCTTAAAATTTGTCGTGACTCTACTAAAAGTTTCCAAGTTTTGACAACATGGGGTAGTAGAATATAATATTTTTAAATAACTAATATTTCCTCTAAGAAACAAAAAATAGTTCGTAACTCTTTCTAATGCTTTAATAAGAACAGCAAATGTTCATCATCGATAAATGTCTAACTAGAAACAAAGTCGAATAAATATCGTCATAACTAAGGTAATATTAAATTCGAAGTTTTCATTCGCTTTCAAAGGTCAATATAAGAATTGCTCCTGTCTTGGGACGAAGGTGAAAGTTCGAGGTAATATTAAATTATAGTTAGGAATTTTAATGAATCGTGCATTTATAGCAATTACCCCAAGTGGTACCGGCATTCGCGTGACGTTCCAAAGAAAAAGTCAATGTCATTTGCGTTTTGCAATAGAATTAACGTGATTTTCTATAAATATGATCCTATGCACTAACTTGCATGCGATTCTATTTTGCCTACAATCTATACTAATATTATATTTTTTTTTGTATTTTTGTATGTTATGAATAAACTCAAAAACTACTGGACCGATTTTGAAAATTCTTTCACCAATAGAAAGCTGCATTATCAGCGAGTAACATAGGCTATTTTTTGTGTATAGTACATCTACATTGCACCCGTGTGAAGCCGGAGCGCGTTGCAAGTATTTAATAATTGAATTCCTTTAATTGAATTTTTTTAATAAACTAATATTTTATATATGAAATTACTATTATTATTTAGGTTAAAATATAACTTTTTAGTTACAATAATCATTCACCAATTTCATTTAGAAATCAATATGTCTGCGTTGTTCAGACAACCGTATTCTATTTTTGATTTAATGATATAAGTTGAACTTAAAACAACTTTGATTTAACTTTGAAAGATTAGGTATATTTTCATAAGTATATAAGCATAGGAACATTATTTTTTATAAAAAAATCTCTGTTTTCTTTAGACAAGACTGTGATTTGAGTACAAGGAACCAGTGATTAATGTTTTTGGAATACCAACTGTTCTGCCTCGTTTCGCCATTCTCCTCTGTTTGTATTTTTATATAAAGGGAGACTAACGGACAGGCGGTTCATTTGGTGGCAAGCGATTACCACCCCCTATGAATGATCACATCTAATTAAGACAATAAAAGTATCGTTTGTTGAACGTTACGATTCGGAGATCCCGCCAGCCGGCCTAGCATGACAACCGCGACAAAATTTTGTCGATCGTTTTCTCGTGTTTTAATCGAATATCTCTTTATTTCTTCTGGGTTTAACATGACAATTACACTTAAAACTCGACTTTTAATATCAAAAATAGATATATTTGTCGATCGAGATATCTATTCTATAAAAATTTTCGATGTCGAGATATAATATATCGAGATATCTTACATCTTAGTTTGTCTTCTCTCGTCCGCGACATGTCGTAGCGGTCATGCTAGGCCGGCAGGGAGAGCTGGTCCACAATGTTGTTTGAGGCAAAAAGTAAAAATATTAGCACTGACGTCCAGGATTATAAAAGGTGCAGTTTATAGGTATTTACAATAAAACTTCTGAGTGGAAGTTATTTTTAAAAAACAGGTACGAGCAGGTATCGTCCGTAAAACCAGTAAACACTTGTTCGCCTTGTCATTGAAGTAATTTAAAATTCTTCTAGGCCATTTCATTAAATTAATAAAAATATAGTGTACTAGTAACACTCCCCGGCTTCGCACGGGTGCAATGTAGTACTAAACACAAAAAAAATGTTATGTTACTCGCAATGCCTGTGTTACTCGCTGATAATGTAGCTTTCTATTGGTGAAGAATTTTTAAAATCGGTTCAAATTGCTTATAAGCAATATTACATACATACATACATATACATCACGCCTCTTTCCCATTGGGGTAGGCAGAGATCACGGAATTCCATATGCTCCGATCCTTACATACCACTTTCGCTTCTTCTACTTTCATCAATGCTTTCATACACACTCGACGGTTACGAGTACTTTTGATCTGGCCCTTTTGCAGAACGTCCCCGAATAATAATATATAAGCAATAAGGCCGCCATTTATGCCTTAAGCATAATTCATAAGTTACTTTTGTAATATAATTTTATTTTTGGTGAATAATAAAGTGTTAAATAAATAAATAGATCCAGAGATTACTCCGTACAAACTTTTTTTTACACCTTGGGTTACATTCAAGTTATACTAGGGATCCCTAATTATTTCTGGAAATATACACAGCCTATGGCCTACCTACCTACCTTACTTGGTGAAGATGTAGCTTTATAACGGTGAAATAATTTTTAAAATCGGTCGACGTTTTGAGTTACATTGTAACAAACATACATGTCTTTTTATAATAGCATAGTATAGCATTAGTATAGATTTTTTCTCTAAAGTCTATTATGGTATCTAGTGGTAATTTAAAAAAAGTATTTTAATAATAAAATTTTAAATTGTTTTGAAAAATAGTATAAATTAAGTATTGATAATTTTTTCAGCCCACATTGTTTCCACTTGCCGCTTGAGTACGCGAAGCTAGTTTCGGAGTGTTCCAGACTAAGACGCAGTGATGACGATGCCAATGTGGTCTGGATACACAAGCCGGTCGCACAGAGTCAGGGCCGAGGGATATTCCTCTTTCGCGTGAGTAAGGCTAAAAAAGTATCATCACAAAAAATAGGGTATTCGAAAATCCTTTCAGCCTGATGTTCTTTCTGATTTTTTTATGTTAGATATTGACAGACGAGCATGAGGTTCACTTGATGGTAGGTGATACCTCAGCCTTAGAGCATCAGACACTGATGCGCTGTCGACCTACTTTTCAATTCTAGCATTCGGAAATCCATAGACTGAAAGTTGAAACCGTAATGCGCAATTTTTCCTTCATGTTTTTTCATCTATGAACAGTGGTTGTTACTCGGTAGGAATTTCGATGTTCCTCCCATCCGTTCAAGATATGTTTACAAAAAATTATAAACATGTCGTCCCGGTGGGATTCGAACCCATAACCCATACATGCGCACGACAGGTGTTCTACCGAACGCGCCAACGATCTCACCAAAACTATACATCGTAAAATTCAAAATTTTCAAATAACTAACTCAAGGTTTAATTTTTTCATCAAGTCGTTCTATTCTAAAATGGTAGATACACAATTTTAAAAAAGAGCGACTAAAACAAATCACATTTATTTAGAATAAAAATAGAAATGTTATTAACCTACATCTAGAATTTCTCTCTGTTTAATTTGGGAATCGTGTTTGTGAGAAGATCATTTCATAAATATAATATGGCTGAGTTTCGGCCTTTTAACATCCAAATTGAAATCACGGTTTGAATCTATTAACGGTGGTATTTTACGCGGTCAGAATATCGATATTGTGTATTTAATGTTCGAAACACGGCATTTAGCAAGTAGGTCTACTATGGGAAATGCCGAGTTTATAGAACTATAAAAATATCAAATCCAGCTTGCTTCGAATCCGAGAACCCAAGGCAAGTTTATAAATAAGCACACTTAATGATAATATTCCGGTTGTTGCAGCTGTCGGCGAATTTGTATGAAATTTATTGCTCAAGATAAAGAGCTCTTTAACTCATAACTTCGCAAGTTTAAGCTCATGATCATAGGAGGAATGGAAAGACAGGCCATTTTAATTTTTTGCACCATTTTCTTCCTTTTTATTTTGACATACCTACCTTTTTTCAACACCATCCTTTTGTTTTATTTTACTCTTGTCTATACTACTATTATTAAGAGGAAATATTTGTATTTTTGTATGCTTTTACCAAATAAACTCAAAAAGTACTGGTGGCCTATTACCAAAACAAAATACGAAGTTTCGGCAGACGGATCGTACATTTTACTATTATGAATCTGATGATCGACACGTCTTTCGCAATAAGACATTATGTCTTTCGTTTGACATTACTATGATTGTACGAATAATCGTAAATAGAATTAAAAATGTTTTCTTAATAAGTTAAAATACGAAGTTGTTTGTTCTTTCGTTTCGATCCGATCGTTGCGTTCGTTTTTCGTAATAGACCTACAGGACCGATTTAATGTTTTTTGTGTATAGTAAATCTACATTGCATCTGTGTGAGTCAGGGTATGTTGCTAGTATTTTATATAGCAACAAACAGAACAGAGTTTCGCTAACTATATCTCATTTCTAAACATGTAGGTACGTCATTTATGGGTTACGAGTCTTAGTCTGAATTGTATATACTAAGTATTTGTAATCACGCGATTGAGGCAGGTCATATATCCGGCTCTATGTTAACGGATAAATAATAATTCAAATAGATATAATAAACTTCTATTGTGGCAGTTTTGATATTTTGCCGGGTCGATTTTACTAAGACTGTTAGGTAAGCGGAATATTGTCTTTAGTACTAATTTTATGAAATGGTTTTTGAAAAAACAAATTAGTTAAGTGAGATATGGTTTGTCCTTGCCATCAGTACGAATATATTTTAATATTAATTGTGTAATAAAATTTGAAATAAGAAATTGTTAAAAAATATATTTCTTAGCCAGGTGCTGAATGCCTGTATTTATATTTAGTATTTCCGGTTATAAATATGTGCGGTATGAGCATAAAACATATTTTCCGATAGTGATTTTATGCTTAGAAGTCTTGTATCCCTACGTTTTCAAAGTTCACTCCTCTTCTCGAAATAATACGACCTAATTTCCGATTACAGAGTATTTGTGAACTGCGTTGTGGAACTCCTGCCGTAGTTCAACGTTACATCGAGAGGCCTTTACTAATCGCAGGCTACAAGTTCGATCTCCGTCTATACGTATGCGTTCCCGGTTACAGGCCTTTAACGGCCTATATGTATGCTGAGGGTTTGGCTAGGTTTGGTGAGTTCTTTTTTTTCATCAGATCTCCACAGTGGGAGTGTTGCACTACTAATTTTTATATTTCTAATAATTTTTCTAGGTACTGATAAATACACGCTGTCAGACATACACAATCCATATAGACACCTGACTAACTCGTCCTTGAACAAAACTGGGCCGAGATACGCTGAATGCAAGGATAGAATTGGCAGCGGTAAGATATTATATAAATATTATCAATGTCTTGCTACTTTTCATCAATACAAAGATGAGTAAACAGGAATGTAAATTGTCCATAAATCGATGATATGCTGTCAACCAGTGGCGGCGTAAGGCGTGGGCGACATGGGCCACCGCCTACGGCCTCGCGACCCAGGGGTCTCGCGCCCCGTAAATCATTATGCATTACTTAAAAGCCGCGAACGCGCCAATAAATTTTCTGCAGGCAGTCAACCTATTTTATTCTGAGCATGCGAATTTATTCTGGAAATCACTAAGTAGGTACATATGTAAAAAAAATGGCGTTTGTTAATTCTTGGTGATGTTGAACGGGTGAATAGGAGTATCAATTATTTGATTCGTATATGTAAGTATCTAGACTAGGTAGGTGTTTAGAATCTAGGCACTAACAAACCACACGGAATTTGTTTGAAAAATACATAAACATGTCAATCGTACTCGCGACAGTTGTTTCAAAGATTCCGTCAAAATCACAAAATCAAAAATCATATACTTACACATACGTACAGCGCCATCTTTTGGACTATTGTTACACTACTATGCGCTTCACTTATTCCAGGTTGCAAATGGACGCTAAAGCAAGTCCGTCGAGCTCTCATCGGCAGATGGGGTGCAGTTGAATGGCTCGTTTGGCAAAGGATCAGGGCTCTCGTGACACTTACATTATTAGCGCAAGCAGCTGGCACACCGCCTACTAGAAACTGCTTTGAGTTCTACGGATTTGATGTATTGCTCGATGACTCTTTGAAGCCATGGCTTATTGAGGTAAGTCCGCAAAGACACGTTACTCTTACATTATAAGCGCACTTTCGCCTTTTGAAGTTGTCTTAGCATTTTGAAGATGAACAACAATCTCACAAGATGGCGTTGATAGTTGAAAATCGTTAATTTTCGTTTAGTGACGGTTTAATTTTTAAGGAGTTATTTCTTCACTAAATCACAAATGCCAATGATTCTTTGAGTAAAATGCCTAAGAAAGCCTATGAAACTCTCTTACTCCTAAACTAATCCTCTGCAATATAACAACTAACTCATTGTTCCATTTTGGCGTAAAGAAATAAACAACCAAACAACAAGGGTTTGTTAGTTTGTTTTTTCTATCAATACCAATACTTTGTAGTGTTTTCTATATTTTCCAGGTGAACCTATCTCCTGCGCTAGCGGCGGATTGTGAAGCTGATGTGACGGTGAAACAGCCTATGTTACATGATCTATTTGACTTACTCGGTTTACCGATGAGGCACACTGGCCTCTCCTACTTGCAGGGACCACCTACAACCCATGTTATGAGGTAAATTTTCATTTTAAAAAAAACATTTTTCGATTTTAATTGAAACTCTACATACCGATGTTTAGCAATTGTAGTTATGAAAATGTATAATTATTATTTTAATCATATTTTCAAGTACAGAATAAATTCGCGTTTTTTTTAGATTTTCTCTTAAATATTCCTAATGGATATTATTATATCGTAATTAGTGATGTGCCGGATTGTTAAAAATGTATATCGGCGGACACGGATCCGAATACGGATATTTGGTGTCAAGACCCGCGGATACAAATCTTAAATTTCTTAATCGGTGCGCGTGACATTTAATATAATATGTATTTATTTAGTTTGAAATGTAAAGGTGCCTAATATTTGATTTTAAAAAATAAAAAAATTTCATTATATATAATTTCATCTATGTACTGAAAATTAATAAGGAAAAAGATCCGCCAAAAAAGTAACGGATACGGCTGTCCGGCACAACACTGATCATAATAAAATATGTTATCATAGAAAATATGTTTGACTCAAAAATTGACACTTTTTAGTTGCAGTTCAGAAGACGAGAATGGTGCACCGATCGCAGGAACTCGCTCGACGTCTGGCCACAAACGTGGCGGGCGTTACGAGCGACGTCGTAAAGCCATGCCTTTAAATTGCGTCACTCTTCAACCACCGATGGCTGACAAATACACTGTTTGTATAATTTACCTATGAACGTTATACTTGTAATCAGTGGCGGGACCTCCATACAAGCCCAAACGTCTGTTTTGCCTTATTAATTCATTAAAAAGAAATATACAAATGTCATTAGTCATATATAACTTCTACGATTACGTAATTATATAAATATATAAACACGTATTATATTAAATTCGGCAAGACGGGCTTTTGGGCTTGTAATACATAAGTTTGTATTATCTTAAAATGCTAAGTTCCAATTAATGTATAATATTTTTAATCATTTTACTCAGGTCGATGGTCTTGTTTTAGTAAACTTTAACTTTAACTAACAATGCAAACAATATTTGGAGCTTGTTTAAATTGACATATATTGTTATTTTTGAAACCACAGTCCTTATAGGCCGACAACGCATCCTCAAGACCCCTGGTGTTGTGGATGTCCATGGGCGGCGGTATTCGCTTACCATTAGGTGAGCCGCCTGCTCGTTTGCCTCCTCTAATATAAAAAAAACAGTTAATCACAGGCCTTCGATATTGAAATTGACACCAAACTAAATGAACAAAACTCTTCTGTACGTTCCTAAAATGTCTTTAGAAAAAAGTAAATTATTTATTTGTCAGCGAAAATTTTAAATAAGTTCGTAAGTAATTTAAACATTTTAATATTTTGTAGGAAGTTTCTGTCACTCAATCCGAACAGCTTCATTCATGCAAATCAACCGATTTAGTCGATGACAGACTCGAAAGCAAGGTTTGTATTGAAACGAAGAAAACTTATTTATTGTTATTTTACATAAAATCATGAAACATTTCTTCAGTCAGCGACAAGTATTGCCACTCCATCAGAACCAGCAGACGAAACATGGCGGGGAGGATACGCAACAGCGGCATCGCGAAGACGAATGATGAATGCTTGTATGTGGGGCAATGGAGTAAGATGGGACAAAGGAGTAAACCGTGTTGGACAATGGGTTCGAATATACCCCCACACACATTCTAATGATGATCAAGTAGGTTCATAGATTTTTTTGGTATATACATTTTTATTGCGTCTAGAGTAATTTACTTGCGTTTTATGAAGTTCCGTCATATGTATTCCCAAATCAAACATGAGAAATAAATATTATATGGGGAGTTGGTGAACAAAATAATTATTATGCTTCTGATCTATTTATGTTTAATTTATAAATTTAAATTGATGTAAAACTGTGCCAAAATTGACTCTCAAAATATATCTCACTTCATTAATTTTTTCTGACTTTCCCTAAAATTTACTTTTGTATACGCTCATCAGTTCGGGACTAATATTATTAAAAACATTAAATTAATTTCCTTTAAATACCGGCAGGTATGCCCTTTCAGCTTTCCTAGTCTGTCATTCCAGGAATGCCTTTTACTGAATATTGATGATCGTATTTGCAGTTACCGTTTGAAGACGTGAGGGAGAGCGTAGCGCACGTATCTAAGCTTCTCCGAGGCGCACGAGAGGTGACGCGCGAATGTGGTCGTGACGTACGGTCTCGTGACTCCACGCGCGACGCTGTTTTCGAGGCCACACTCCGCAAGAAGCTGGCATATGGACCACACTTCGAAGTGTGGTTACCGCCGTTTTAGTTTTAATAATAAATGTGTTCAATTCAATATAAGATTAAAGTTGTTTTAAGTTACCGTGTTTTTAGGAAAAAAAATTATCAGTAATATCTAAATGCAGTCCTATTATCCTTATAACTGTAAATTATTTTAAAGCATTTTTCCAAGAGTGGATTTTGGTATGAAGGGCTGGTGGAATTTATCAGCAATTTCAGTTTACGTAGAGAAAAGTATATAGGTAATGGTTATTAGTATTCCAAAAATGAAATTTACACCTGACCATTTCTGATAATAGAAATGACAAAAACATTAAACAAGTAGGAAATCATTTAATTAAATGACCTCATAACGCTTGGCAATTTCTTAAAAATGCTGAATAATTAATGTAGAGTACGTTAGAATTCGAGCAATACATGACTTCCATAATTATTATGTTTACTTTTTACTTTGAATAAGTAGATCTGAAATATGCTTTATATGCATAAGATATAACGAACCAGAACCCAGAACAAAATGACAGCTAAATAATACAAAAGAGGAATCAAGTGTATATAATACTTCACGTTATTTAATAACTCTGTATTTCCAAATAGAGTTTTCAAGAAATGCGATATCTTTCGTCATTGTTTGCTAGCAACATGTATTTTACATCCATATTCAACTGATCCGATCATTTTAATATCAAATATCACGGAGAGATTTGATATTTCCGTGAAAATGAAACATAGAAAATCATTCAGAACCAACGAAAGCTAAACCGATAGAAAAAATATGTAGAGATGCACACTCCGATTAAATAGAACAATGAATCCATTTCAACATGTAAAAATCAAGTTACTGTGATATGTAGTGAAGCTGTAAAATTTCCATTCGGCTGAAGGCATTTAAGACCAGTGAATGGCACCATTGTTCAGGGTCCATTGTGTTTTTCTATTGAGTACAGACTACAGTGGCATATGGGACGTAGAAATAGCACTGTCCATTTTAATCACACGATTTCCTCACCGAGTTTCAAAGTGCTATAGATATTTTGTTTGATTGGTTTATTACAAGTCGATAGATTTAACAACTGTGATTGGTTCTTTGTGCTATTGAATGTATAGATTATCCTTGAAAATGTGAGTGTGAATATTGATGTCTCCTAGTTGGGCATAGGGTAGACACATTTTTGTGTCTATTTCACTGAACAATTTTATTAACAGGCAAGGAAGTCTTCTGTGTCCTACCCGACCGAAATATTATTTAATCTCATTTTTCCGGGATTCGACCCTAGGACCTCCGGCGCTTAACAAAATACGCATACCACCACACATAGTCCCAGCAGTCCTTGTGAGATAATAAAAAGCCTTAAATGGTAGCTTTTCAGTGGTAAAATAATTTAAGATTTGAATATAATATGAAGCGGTAAAGCACTTGCAACATCCCTATTGTCCAAACTGCTTTGGTCGAAAGAACTGTGTGCTACAATCGTGCTTTATTTAGAATCGTTGTCTTTATATTGAAAAGATATTTAAAGCATTTCGATAACAGTCTGTAGTACTATTACTTAATCTCTATAGTTTATACGATGTTTTTAGCTGTAGGTACAACATAACTATTTTTTTTTATTTTTTTTATTTATTGCGATATTTTGCGGTTTACAAAACTTAATGCAATGTAAAATAATGTATGCAAAGGAGAGCTTTTTGGACGAGGTGAGATGCGATGTATTTAATTTTTTATCTCAGATTTCAAAAAAGATACTATTTTCGAAATAAGTAGAGAAAGGTATGTAATGTAATGGCTATTAGTACCAAAAAAATTAAAAATTTACTCCAAAAATGAATTTTATACCGAACTGTGTGCTTTTAAATAAAGAATTACGTAAGTAGAATGAAGCATACAAATGCAATATTTTAATAAAGAGTAAAGTTGTGTTTCCTTGCGCGAACGGCTTATACTAGTAAATATGTGCGGCTGGGGCTTATTAGCATATTATGGTATTAACTATTAAGTATTTAGCAACATAATGATTTATTTTTTTCATTAGAAATTGTATGTTGATATTAGATTGCACTTTAGTGCATTCTGAAATAATTAACTTGTTACGTTTTTTTTAAATTTATCTACGGAGGTTTTGTGTAGCCATATATTTATATGTATTATTTTTACATGTACATTTGCTCAAGACAGTATAATCTATCAAGTACACTTAGCAGCAAACTAATTAATGCGTACAACATTCACTTATTAGACTACTTATCTTTTAAACCTAGACATTTATTAAAAGTGTACTAAGTTCCCGAAAATCAATTTATATGTTTTAAGGCTGAGGTTTTGAATTTGAATGGAGTTTTATCATTTTAATTTGTCTCTCAGCTTTTATAATAGGTTAAAATATAATCAATCTAAAGACATGTACGATAATTATTAAAATTATCACGTGTTAATACGATATTTGATTAGTTTAGATTTAAAAACTTAACGCTTCCCGGAAAATAAAGTGTCCGTTCGTGTAAATAAATGTCCGTTTTGTTAAACCGAGATTTCTTCAATTTTTCATTTTGATTTCGTAGGAACGCTTAAATAACACTGAATTTTTAAATGCAAATAACGTATTGATGTATACTGCACATGGCTCCATAATATAGCTACTTTTCGAAAACTAATTGTATTATGACTCTTTTTTTGTCGGACAGCGATAATAATCTTTGATGTGTAATACACTCTTTATAGCAAGGGTTATTGCGGGCAAACTCATGAATTAATAATACTAATATATTTATTTCACCACTTTTATATACACAATTCATCTTAACTAAGTGAGGCTCTGGCCTCCTAGCTAGGGAGTTCCTGTGTTAAGGAGGCCAGTTTTTTCCCAACAATAAGAGAGTGGTGGTGGGACAGGTGGCATGCATTGAAACTTAAACAACAATAACAAATAAAAAACTTATCCAATAATTAAAACAAAAACATTTACTTAAGCCTTAACATTAACTAAAGCAAAGAATCTAATTACGAAAAAAAGATAAGAAAAATATAAATCTATGTTTGTATGTAAATATAAAAATCACAATAGAGTAGTTAATTGCGTACTACGTTATCACTAACTAGCAATTGCCCCCGCAACCCCCCTTGTGGGTTGAATTTCGTAAAATCCGTTCTTAGCTGACCTCTACTCGGCGAAAGGAATATTCCTACCATATTTCAAGTCGCTACGCCTTATGGTTCCAGAGATATCGTGATGAGTGACTATATAGGTGGAAATCTCTTTTATATATATAGATTAGATAGTCTTTTAGTACTGTTTTAAACGTTAGTACTTCACATATAGACATCTACCGAGTGCACTAAGTTCCCGCAAATCGAATATAAAAACATTATCTAAGCTATTACGCGTAGAGCATGCAGTAAATCTCGTAAAGCCAGCGTGAGCCAGGGGATGTTATTGAGCCGTTCATCTTGTCGACCGCTCTCAGACATAATTCATAAGTTTCCAATTAATTTATACATTATGGAATTGTGGTTGAACCTTAATTGATATAATGCAAGATTGATAGATTCATTTTTCTGGTACGTTTTGATCCAACTGGAGCCTAGACATTGGCGATTATTCTCTACCTGCAAAATGTGAACATATACTTAGCATAATGGTTTATTATTTAATTCACGAAACTGTATAAAAAGAAAAACATCTTTAAATATCGAAATTATCGTTTTCACGGATACTGTTTTTTGTAACGTTATTATCTTCCAAAAAAAAAAAACAATAGTAGGTATTGTTTTTTGCTAGCAGTTTGCAGTTTATATTCACTGTTGTATTTTTCTGTACATAATTTTATTAAAATATAGTAATTAATAATACAGCGTTACTTGCTTCCACTTTTTTAATAATCTATTGATGTTTTTGAAGTTTAGTTTTTTTATATCATTAATTTAATTTTTAATCATCTCTTTCATTAATATAAAAATTGAGATGACGTCTCCGCTCCAAGGGCACGTTCTTCGATTTGCTACCTTCGTACCTACGTCCTTCCGTCTATAAATATTCCAACTCTAGGATCACAGACCTTTTGGGTGATGATGATGAGGATAGAGATATTTCGAAGCCCAGTGCGAAATGATAAAAAGGCGTCTTCGAAATTTTGATAAAAAGAAATGAGGCTTATATCAAAATTGTTAAAATTGTGTTATTTGATATGATAAAAGTCTCGTAATTATTTAATTATTAAGGTAAAGGTAAAGGCAGTCGCGTGTTCGAACATGTACTCTTACATGCATAAGGTAAACAGATGAGATCGATATTTACGATTTAGTATGGATTATTGTTTGTGGATTTCTAAGTAAGAAGTTTATTGCACTTCAAAAAATATACTATAGTTATATGCTTGTGTACATTTTTAATAATCAGAGACTGAAAAACGGCAAAGACGTAATTACAGGGCAACAAAAGAGCCCCAAGCTATTTTTCAAATAAAATTATTTTATTTGGAAAGAACATTATAATCATATTTGCACAAAGTACAGAAGGTAAAGATAAAACAGCGAAAAAAAATCAAAAGAAAAGTTTACTAGTGTTTACTCCTTGGAAGATTTTTTCCGAAGTCTCTATATTCGATCTATATACCTTGTGGATACCCTGTATCTACAAAAGGGCCGTAATGAAAATATATATCTGTCTCATGTCTCACTAGGTGGTTCGAGAATTTTTTCTTTGAGCCAGATGCTTAAACATAAATTTATTTGTTTTTTATTGTAAAAGTTTACGCAAGTTATAATTATCATTGTTCGCCTATATTTTTTTTTATGTGAAGTACTTCTCAGTATTTTGAAAGACTATTTAAATTAGGTCTAAAGGAAAAGTTGTTTACGAGTTACTTACTAGTCGAAATTTGAAAGATTTATTTTCCGAATTCTTTTTGCAAATTCATTGTCATATTACACCTTGTAAGAAATGCATTGCCACGACCCAGTCACAGGTATAAAAAATCCCAAGCGTTATTAGATCGTTCTGAAATTAATTTCGCATTCCGTAATAACCAGGCGACACATCGACGACCGCGACAATTGAATGAGCGACCAGCGCGCGTTCGGTCGAACAATCCATTATGCAGATTGGTGGCCCGATTGCGGCATTGTCGCCGGCTCGCTCTGCCTATTACGAGTCGAATGTACCGCCCCGTATGAGCCGATTCATTTTATGGATATTGCGTTGTTGGATTAACGATTGATTGATGACTCCAACTGGGCTAGGTTCGTTCGTGATTCAGGTATTTCGGTGTTGCAGCAAAAATTATTCCGTGTCGAACAGTACCTCAGTATTTAATATTTAGTAACATAGCATGTTTAAAGGCTGGGATGTGTATAGGATTTTATCATTTTATTACGCAGCTATAATAATTAGTGTAAAATATAATCAATCTAAAGAAATTTATGATAATTATTAGAATAATCACATATCAGAACGGTGCAGAAATTGCGCGTTTTGGTTTCAGTCTATTTCCGAATGCTCGATGTAAAAATTAGGTCGACAGCACATCATTGACATCAGTCAGTCAGTTCATCAGAACCTATTAAAGTTTAATGAAAAACACAAAATATGTTTTCATGTCATTCAAAAATAATAATAAAATTCGCCAACACAAAATATGTTGTCTATTTAACTTTAATATCACCTACCATCAAGTGAACCTCATGCTCGTCTGTCGCTATCTGACATAAAAAGACGGTATTTGTTTGAGTTTGTAGGTTTATCATATTTCTTTTCGCTATGTGATTCTTATAAGAATATCAGTAATTTCTTTAGATTAACTATATTTTACACCTACCTATATTATTTTACTAGTTGGTGACCGCGACTTAATTTCCGTGCATTGAGCTTGCCAGCAAGCTATTTAAATAAAGAAAAGTTTTCTTTCCGAGAACCAATCTTGATTTAAGAAAGTTTTGCCCAAAATTAAGTCAAAATTCAGTTGAAGATTAGTGTGAACAAACAATTTTATTTCTTTAATTATCCTCTCTCCATTTATGGCCATTTTTTACACTAAACATAATATAGTTTAGAGATAGTAGATTTCTTAAAAAAGTTTAAAGTAACCAGCAGTAAATTGACTTCGGTTAGAAGCTGAAGTATAAATAATTAAACCAAGATATTCTACCAAATCTGTACCTAAGCGGATAGAAAACCAAATCTCAGATTTAGTGAGACCTTGTTGCTCTCGTCATCCGGCGGGACTCATGAATACATAATTATTTCTCGGCTATTAATATTTTTACCAGCCTGCAGCGTTGATTGCCTCTTGAATTTATTATCTAACTCCAGGATAGTGTATTTTCGTATTTATTAAGACCACCTGCCATGCCGCGGACGCAGCGCCCTCGGTGAATTACGGCGTGGATTTGGAAGATAGAATATTTTATTTTGTTTGGCTTTGTTGCAAAATTAATGTGCTAGTAGTGGGAGCGCGGTGCTATATTGTAAGTTCTGTTTATAGCAGGGTTTGTTCTAACGACCTAATTTTCTTTCAAAACAAACATACACATAGTAGATCGAGACTGAATCTAACTGATATGCCGGCCTAGCATGACAACCGCGACAAAATTTTGTCGACCGTTTTCTCGTGTTTTAATCGATTATTATCACTTTATTTCTTCCGGTTCTAACATGACAATTACACTTACAACTCGACTTTTAATGTCAGAAATAGATATATTTGTCGATCGTGATATCTTTTCTATCAAAATTGTCGATGTCGAGATATAATATATCGAGATATCTTACATCTTAGTTTGTTTTTTCTCGTCCGCGACATTTATCTAGAGACGGTCATGCTAGGCCGGCTGATGTTATATTATTTTTGATGTATAGTTGACAGAATTAAAGACATTGCAAACATTCCCTGCATAATATTTGAGATAATAATTAAGATTTTTCGTGAAGGTATCACCGCAGGTACCTAAGTAGGTATCAGGTGCATGAATATTTTAAAAAGTGTTAGCGTTTTCACGAAAAATACTGAAATTCAAGTATTTTTTTATTGACTACTGAGGAGGTGGGTAACTTGGTGGTAAGTACCTAATCACCGCCGCCCATGAACATATTTTTGAATTTATTTATTTTATTGAACAATCAAACTTCAAAAAATATCAATCAACAACACAATATCCTAAATTCCTGATAATGCTATGAATTAGTGAATTCATTTCAGCTTGCATTGCATTATACTAGAAATAATAATATTTGCCTACCACAGGAGCAAAGATAACGCTCATTAGATATTTTCACTAGCGAAATGGCAAATAGATATTCAGTATGTATTGTATTGGTACAGTTTATTCATTATTGATAGTTGTGGAATTAAATATTGTCTTTTATTAACGCGAGTATCACACGTTTAAAATACTTTATACCTACCGGACTAGCAACGCGCCCCGGCTTCACACGGGTGCAAAAGCCTATGTTACTCGCTGATAATGTAGCTTTCTATTGGTGAAAGAATTTTCAAAATCGGTCCAGTAGCTTTTGAGTTTATTCATAACATACAAAAATACAAATCTTTATAATATTATATTACTATTAGTATGGATTAAAACATGATTTATTTATCATGCTTTGGGGCCTTAAAATAGCATTTCTTCGTTTGATGTAAACTAATGGACCTGAACCACATCTTTAATATTTTTCCACCCAAAACTTTTTCCTAATATAGTATATATTACAATATATGACAGTTTTAATTTTACAAAAATGTCCTTGTTATAAAAATAATTAACAGTTTATTTAATAGCGCTCAGTTGGCCAATACTTCCTTGCCGCAAGAACCCATTAGTATTGTAGCTACAGAAGCAGAGGAACCTCTGAAGATTCTCTACACTGTAGTATTGGTACTGATTGCAAAATGTTTACAGTTATTAGATAAACACTGACGGTGAAACGCAAATGTTTGCGGGCAACCCTCGTTATTGAAATGGGGGACCTAATATGTACAATGGGTAACATTCCGCGGATATTGTTTGCTATCTCAAACACGCGTATCGATTTCATTGTTTTATTGAGTAAGCCTATGTCCTAATTAGATAACTGTGAAAAGCGTCAACCCCTTACAAGTTTAAATTTCAAATTCAAAATAATTTATTCATTTAGGTATAAAAACATAATGTACACTTATGAACGTCAGTAAAATATTAAATGCTTATAGTTTTAAATTTACCGCCAGTTCTCAAATCAAGGGCGTAGAACGGAAGAGAAGAACTGGCAATAAACTCTTCGTCACTTTTTTTAATCGCCAAATTTTTGTTTTACAAAATATTTGTTTAGTCAGCTACCGATTTGTATTTCAGTTAAGTTCAGACTTTCTTTCGATTCTTTCTTTCTTTTCTTTTTGACTGATCTTTCGTGCCGTCTGCACAGGCTTCTTTCCACCAATTTTATATTATCAAGTTTTAAAGGCGTCAAACATCCCTCAAGTTATCAAACTCTGATCGACAAGTGCTCCTTTAAATTTAAAAACACTTGACCATCAACCTGGGAATCGAACCCGGGACGCAGGGGTTAGCAGATGAACGTGCGGCCACTAAACCACAGCGCCAGTTTCTAACAAGCTACTGTTACGACGTTCAGTCACTGCTACTCGCGCTATCGTAAATATTTTTGAGGCAGCAGCATCATTTTACTTTTTACACCGGTCTATGTAGTTGCAAGCGATAAGAATAGGAGGTTGAGATACTCAAGACTACTTATATCCCTAACCATTTAGTTCGAATGGTAGATATTTGTCAAACATAATATAATATAATTAATAATAATAGTGGAAGAAGCGAAAGTGTTATGCAAGGATCGGAGAATAATATGGACTTTAGTGATCTCTGCCTCCTACCCCAATGAGAAAGAGGCGTGATGTATATACTTGCATTATGTAATAATAAATAGTAATCTTTAATTATTGTTTAACATTAAAATATAAACAAATTAGATTTAGGACCCAAACTAGGCAAATACTGTAACTTGGCATCCTATCGTAGCCATTATAGGGCTTATGATGACGTCATAATGTCGGCTGAATAATCTTGCACCCTTGCATCATTTCCCTATAAAAAAAGTAACATTGTAAAGATAAACTCGCGCAAAATAAAAATAATACTTTAAAAGTAGGGTAACGTTAAACATTGAACGTCACGACACGATAGTTAAATATTAACTTTTTTACAAATTCAGTAGCATGCAACTGTTGTAGTCACTAATGACTCCATAGCTTTTTCTTATATTACCTAAACCTAATGTATATTAAAACGTGCACAAAATGTTAGATATTGATAGATCATCATGAGGTTTACTTGATGGTAGGTGGACACCCCAGCCACAGAACATCAGTCAATGATCGATGCGCTGTCGATCTATTTTTTACTTCGAGCTTTCGGAAATCCATAGACTGAGACCGAAACACGCCAACGATCCCGTAAAAAGTAACTTTAATCTAGAAAGTATATAATATGTACTCTAAGAAGTTCACTAGACTTACTTACTACATAGTATACCTACAGTAGAAGTTCTGACGACTATCTTGTGTTCCGATGGGTTGCGGGTTCGAATCCCGCCGGGTCGATATGTTTATAATTTTCTGTAAGCGTGTCACCCCACGTCTGGTTACTTCGGGTATTAAACGGAATATCGAAATTCCAATCGGGTAACGAACCACCGTTCATAGATGGAAAAGCCATAGTTTCAGTCTATGGATTTCCGAATGTTCGAAGTAAAATGTCGGTCAGGGCATCATTGATTGATTTTTTTTATGTTATATATCGACAGACGAGCATTAGGTTCACTTGATGGTAGGTGATACCTCAGCCACAGAACATCAATCAATGATGCGCTGTCGACCTACTTTTTACTTCAAGCATTCGGAAATCCATAGACTGAAACCGAAATGCGCAATGTGCACTTCACGGTCTTTCCATCTATGTTGTTCTGAGGTACCTACCATCAAGTGAACCTCTTGCTCGCCTATCCTTATTCGATATCTAACATAAAAACAAATACTTTATTTGGAAAAATAAAGCAGGAATATTCTTTATCATCTCTAGTTTTCTATAGCATCATAATTTCATTACTTTGAAAAATTGAAATGTCAATCCACATAAAAGCAGTTCCAATTGTTTCGTGTTTAATTAGACGGGAACAAATACGTGCGCCGCGTGGATCGCCTGCAGCACCACGCCATACCTTTGTCCTTTGTGATGAAATTCACAACTTACTTGTACTTCTCCACAAACCAACGATTTTGAATTTACAATACACAATTTTTATTAGAAAATGCTTGTACAATGATCATTATAAGATACATACCCGTGCACATTTCGCTGGACAAAGTGAAAATTTGGACTTATTATGTTTATTTTTTGAAAAAAATGGAAATACATTTTTTGGATAGGTAATTAATTAGGGACACCCTAATCACGGAAAAAAATCGCTATATAAATCTATAAAATATACTTTACGACCTATTCTCATACTTTCTAAATATACATGAAAATCGTTCGAGCCGTTTTGGAGGAGTGCGACTACAAACATCTTAACACAAACATATGTTTGTCGCAGTCCTTCTTTTGAATTTACAGTATGAAGATACTTTGAGTTTAATAAAAGTATAGCTCAAAATCTATTCGTAAGTTGAAAAAATAATGTTTACGAGTTGTCACTCGATTAGTAATTAACAAAATCTAACTTCTTTTTTATTCCAAATTTTTAAAAATATTTAGTTCTAACTTGTAGTTTTCAGACCTAAACGAAAATGCATAGTAAGTATTTTAAATTTTCAAAAATCGAATACAGGTAATATTACGAAAACATCTACTCGAACTCGAATCGAGTTCAAATTGATCTCTACTGCCTTTTTATCATATGAATTAGGTAATCAATGGGGTTAGTATGGTTTATGCAATTTAAATTAAAACAAATGAATATAAATTATTATAAAATATTAATGACTATGATTTTATTCAGCTTATTACTAAAACGACTTGAGTTTTATGGTTTTAGAGGGAATTTCGGATGTCATCCGCGGTTTGAGATGTTTCATCAATTAAATATTTATAATATTTCTAGTTTGGTCAGAAGGAATAGTAAGTCTAATTTATTATGCTACTAGCTTCTACCCGCGACTTAGTCCAGTCTTCGATTATTATCTGTTTTTGGGATTTTCTTAACTTACTGCAATACATTCCTATCCCACCATCATATACATATTTTTTTCGTGTAACTAATGGTTTATACACCGTACGTATTTTTGACGGGCTCGTTGGCGCGTTCGGTAGAACACCTGCCGTGCGCATCGATGGGTCGTGGGTTCGAATCCCACCGGGAGCACATGCTTATAAGTTTCTGTAAGCATGTTTTCCCCACGTCTGGTGACTTCGGGCATTGATCGGGTGGGAGGAATATCTAAATTCCGACCGGGTAACGAACCACCGTTCATAGATGGAAAAACCGTGAAGTGCATATTGCGCGTTTCAGTTTCAGTCTATGGATTTCCGAATGCTCGAAGTAAAAATTAGGTCGACAGCGCATCGTTGACTGATGTTCTGTGGCTGAGGTATCACCTACCATCAAGTGAACCTCGTGCTCGTCTGTCGATATCTGACATAAAAAAAAAAACGTATATAAATAACAGAACATTTTCCGACTTAATTTCATCGTTATAATTTGTGCAATTAACTCAATATCGTTTTAAATTATAACAATATAAGCCTATATGTTATTTTGATGTATAAACAATAATACTATAAAGTTTCATCAAAATCCATTCAGTAGTTTTGGCGGGAAAGAGTAACAAACATCCATACATCCTCTCCTATAATATTGGTAGGATTCGTTAACAGAAACCTATGCACATAATATATCCAGTGGCGGGACTACCATACAAGCCCAAAAGCCCGTTTTGCCGATATTAACATACTACGTCTTTATATATTTATATAACTTATATAATTACGTAATCGTATAAGTTATATATGACTAATGACATTATTATATTTCTTTTTAATGCATTAATAAGGCTTGCTTGTATGGTAGTACCGCCACTGAATATATCTTGCAAAAAATATCTTGAAAGACAATTGTTACTGAAAGGGTTATTTCAATTGAGTTTTATTATGTTACCCAGGGCTTGCCTTTTGGCGTATTTATTTTACAGATATTTCCAGTTTAGATTTCATTTCCAAGTCTGCTTATTTAGGTATCCCATTTACCCGAGATATATTAAATGGAATGTTATCTTACACTTCTTGTTAATACTGTTCATATGTATTAAAGACAATGGTTTAGTTGTTTCTATACTAGAATATAACAATTAAAATGGGAAAGAATATTCGAAGTCTTAAACTAAACAGAGTAGATTTCATAGACGGAAAAACCGTGAAGTGCACATTGCGCGTTTCGGTTTCAGTCTATGGATGTCCGAATGTTCGAAGTAAAAAGTAGGTCGACAGCGCATCTTTGACTGATGTTCTGTGGCTGAGGTATCACCTACCATCAAGTGAACCTCTTGCTCGTCTGTCGATATCTAACATAAAAAAAAAGTTAATCTGACTTATTTTTTTATAGATGTACTAGCGATCCGCCCCGCAGCCTATGTTACTCGCTGATAATGTAGCTTCTAAAGATTTTTTAAAATCGGTCGAGTAGTTTTTGAGTTTAATCGTAACAAACAAACAAATTTTTCCTTTTTATTATATAAGTACAGATAATTGACATAGCTAAAGGTAAGTTATGAATTTGGTTACTTTTTACATATATAATTAAACTAGCCGTCCCCGCCCGCCCGCTTTGCTGGGCGAATTGTGAAGGATAGACGAATATGAACTATCCACATAAATTTGAAAAAAAATGGTAAAGGGTTGATGGAATTCAAAAAATGAATAGCCTAAAACCTTCTACAATTAATTCCGCGTGGTCCGCATGGTCATGGTATCATGCCGATCGGTCCAGTAGTTTTCAAGTTTATCGATTACAAAGAAAAAAAAAGTTGCTTATATATATATAGATAAGACAAGAGAATACTTAACAACTTAACAAAAAAACTCAGAAGATCTATACAAAAATACAATGATGAAACAATGAAAAGCTTTCTTGAAAACTTAACAAGTGAACAAAACACTAACTATTCGCTTTGGAAAGCTACTAAGTCAATGAAAAGACCCATAACACAATCATCTCCTATTAGGGAAGCTAATGGTGCGTGGGTAATTAGCAATGAACGAAAAGCGACAAACTTTGCTCAGTATTTACAACGAATATTTCAACCTAATGAGGGCGACATTGATATTCTAAGCTCCGGTGAAATAGTACAAGATGAAAAAGACATAAAACTCGTAACACCACGAGAGGTACAGATTGAAATACAAAAGAATATAAATCCCAAAAAAGCTCCAGGGTTTGATCTTATTACTGGACAAATTCTCCGTTATCTGCCACGGAAAGCAATAGTAAAGTTGACTTACATAATTAATGCATCATTTAGGCTAAAGCATGTTCCTATATTATGGAAAGTTGCGGAAGTCATAATGATAACAAAACCAGGTAAACCTCCGCATGAAACAACATCGTACAGGCCAATTTCACTGCTCCCTATTATGTCTAAATTGTTCGAAAAACTGCTTCTAAAGAGGCTTAAGCCAATCATAGTAGAAAGAAATCTAATCCCTGATCATCAGTTTGGTTTTAGAGAAAAACATTCTACGATAGAGCAAATCCATAGAATTACAAACATCATTGAACAGTCTTTGGAAAAAAAGGAAGTTTGTACCACCGTTTTTCTGGATGTTGCGCAAGCATTTGACAAAGTCTGGCATGATGGCCTTATGCACAAATTAAAAACTCGACTGCCTCGTCAGTTTACAGAGATCTTGGAATCGTATATAAGAAATCGACTATTTAGAGTACGACAGGAGGACGCCTACTCTGAACTGGTAGAAATCAAAGCTGGGGTACCACAAGGAAGTGTATTAGGACCGGTACTTTACCTACTATACACATCTGATATCCCACAAATAGAATCAAGCACTATAGCAACCTTCGCCGATGATACTGCAATAATTAGTACCAGTGTCGACTATGGGGATGCTGTTCAAAAAACACAAACTGTCATCAATAGCATAAGTGACTGGACAACGAAATGGCGAATCAAATTGAATGAGTCAAAGTCTGTTCATATTGATTTCACCAATAGGCATATACAGTATAAACCTATATACTTAAACCATAAAAAAATCCCTTACGCTAATACAGCAAAGTACCTAGGTATGACCCTTGACGCTAAGCTTCGCTGGAAAGCCCATGTCAAAAAGAAACGTGAAGAATTAAATATAAGATTTAAAAAAATGTACTGGCTGATAGGGAGGCAATCACCCCTATCAGTACAAAACAAGGTACTATTATACAAGCAAATCCTAATGCCAGTATGGACGTATGGTATACAGCTCTGGGGCTGCGCTGCCAAAAGTAACTTAGAAATCATTCAGAGATTTCAAAATAAAGTACTTCGGGATATAGTTAACGCCCCGTGGTATGTTAAGTACGAAATTATCCACAAGGACCTTAATGTGGATACAGTGCAAAAGACAATAAGCAAATATGCTGAAGCTCACCATAAAAGACTTCATAATCATGTGAATGTCGAGGCAATCCAGCTCCTCGACACCACGGATATAGTGAGAAGACTCAAGCGAACTAAACCGTTTGAGTTAGTGTAGTGTTAGTGAACTGTGTATAAAAAAGTGTAAGTGCTAGGATAAGGACACATGAACAAAGTGCCTCTGAAAATAATTATGGACACTAAGAAAAGTCACTGGACATTATCTTAGTTTTTAAGTAAAGTAATACTGTAGTATTTTAAGTTAGATGTAAATTACTCATTAGTCATTATTAATAATTAATTATAATTGGCTAGATTGTAATAGCATAAAGTTTTTACAACATGTATTGTAGAGCTTTATATAAAAAAAAAAAATATATATATATAGATATCGTCTATTACAATGTGTTTTATCATAATTTTATTAACGCGAATACCACACATTTAAATAAAATATTTTTTTCGGATTGAAAAGCAATTTATTTATTTAATTTTATTTCCCGACGTTTCACGGGCAGACTGAAAGGTGACAGCTGTCTTATTTGAAATTTCACAAAGTTGCCATACTATCCGAAAGAATAACGGAGTTGATACTAGCTGTAAGTATATTATGGCAATATTGACTAACAGTGTTGTTTTTGTAGTAGGTATAATTGACTTGGGGTTTTAGATTTTTTTTGATCCCAGCTGTTAGAAAGTCTCAAACAATATTCTCTATTGTTTTTTTTCTTTCTATAGAAAGTGATCAGGATTTCGATTGAAAAACTCTACGAATACTTGTATCCTCTATGAAATTTAATAATGTAATATTGCATAACTAGAAATGTATTGACTACCCTCGGGAACGAATGGTTTGTACAGGCCAAACACCTCAGGCGATACACCTCTGAAAGCTTTGTGAATTTAACTTTCTCCAAAAGCAAGTGCCTAATTGAAATTTATATTTGAAATAACATGCTTAGCGTTGAACTTTCCCGCGCTTTCTCGTGAGTGAACTCCATTCGAAATAGTTTTGTTGAAACAAAAATTAGTTCATTCGCCGCGGGCTAATTTTCCCGTGTATTGTTATATGCGAAGTTAAACTTTCGTTTAATTTCGCGTGTATTATATTGGTATAAATGAATCTGAATAATTTTCCTTATTTATATTATATTTAATATTCTAATGAGGCATTTTAGTCATTTTTTATGGACAAGGATAAAGGACATTTGCCTATCTGAGATCCTTCTTGTACAACAGAGTGAATAAAAAAAATATAATATAAATATATATGTATATCCTTTGATATTTCGTAAATTAAATTCCTTCATTAAATGATTATATTCTTTGATTATCATACGAGGAAGCTGAAATGATCGCATATAATAATTTACCACATCAAACAAGCACGACATACACATACACGCACACACACAAACTTTATCTTCCGTCTAATTTGCATTTTATGTTTATAATAGAAACATTTTGAATCATTAAAATAATTTAATATTGTTTTCGGTTGTTTTTAATTTGTTAAAGCTGGTGTCTATTGCACAGTTTACACTACTGCAGACTAATCAACGCAACGTTTTAATCGTACTTGTATCACACTGTATTGTTTTTTTTTCTGTCATATAACGATAGACATTTAGCTACTTGATGGTAGGTGATAGTGACCTCACCCACAGAACATCAGTCAATGATGCGCTGTCTACCAAATTTTTACTTCGAGCATTTGGAAATCCATAGACTGAAACCGAAACGTGCAATGTCCACTTCATGGATTTTCCATCTATGAACGGTGGTTCGTTACCCGGTCGGAATTTCGATATTCCTCCCACAAATTCAATGCCCGAAGTAACTAGAATGGAGAAGACATGCTTACAGAAAATTACATATAAACATGTCGTCCCGGTGGAATTCGAACCGACTCATCGATGCGTTCGGCATGTGTACTACCGAACACGCCAACGAGCCCGTCAAAAATGTTTTAATAATAATAATAAATAAACACATAAATACATGCGTGATTAATTTTAAAATTAGGTTCCAATAACCTTAATTTATTTTTCCAAAGGTCATATTTAATGCTTTTTTAAAAAAAATCTCTTCCATTCTTCTCAACTATAATAAACTTTTGTGTCACTGAAGTTTTAGTTTATGAGCTTAATTTAAGAGAATCCTTTATCAACGTCAAATTCGATTGATATTCTAATAAAATATCCAAAGCAATGAAGGGATCAAATTATTTATTCAACACGTAGTAAGAACATTTTGACGCGTTGACGTTGATCGATATCCATTATTAGATTAGCTGAGATGCTCGTGTGGACTATTAACAGTACATTAGCTTAATTTGGATGGTAATATTGTTGGTACAGTGATGCACGAAATTGTTTAGTGCATCGTTCATTATGCCTTGTGTTTTGCTGCAAGCTGTGCTTATGTACGTGGCGGTACGTTAATGATAATTACTTATGAATTATGGCTCAAACACACGTTATACAGTTCTTCACTGTCCTGATAACAAAATACCGGGCCTGTTATAGTGATCTGGGAGGACCACAAATCGGGCATAAAGCTTTTCTTTTGAACTCCCAAATGAGGCAATTATCCAGCAATATTATATTGGTTTTACTATGATACCAATATTGATAGTTATTATTGTTACGACATGTTGTTTTACGTTTTTTGCCGTTTAGTCATCGAACGTTAATATGGATCTTCCAATAAGTAAGTAATTTTCTCCCGTTTCTAGTATTTCATTACAATGTTTTGTTTCTTTCGTTCTGTATTCTTTTTATATTCAATAGAGTGAGACAAAACATATTTTAACTATATCATGTCTATAAAATATTTATGAATAAGGCCGATAGTCTATATTAATCTGGGTCGATGTGGCTTGCTATTAACAACCTCTATCATATTAAATATAACCTATTCATAATAAGCATATCATATAGAATAAGCTTCGCATTGTAAACGCACTTTAAATACATAGGTTTTGATATAAAAATCACCGAACAATATCATTTTTAAATTAAACTACCATATTGAAGTTGGATTATGAATTCATAACTAATTCATATTAGCTAATGGCAAAATCCGTTCAGCTTATGGATTGTCGGAGAACAGGACCACAATGTGGATTATTATTGTTCAAAATCAATTCTAGATTAAGCGAATACTATACCTGGATATTAATTAATAATATAATACTAGAAGCTCGTCAGTTATAGCGAAAAAGAGTCGTCTAAAATATTTGTTGGTGTCCCTCTTATAAAAAGAGACTGAAGAAAAAGAAAATCTATAACATATTTTTTATTATTTTTAATGTTAGATATCGACAGACGAGCATTAGATTCACTTGATTGGAAGGTGACACCTCAAACACAGAACATAACACCAGACAATGATCCACCTACTTTTAGTTCAAGTATTCTGCCGGCCTAGCATGACAACCGCGACAAAATTTTGTCGACCGTTTCTCGTGTTTTTATCGATTATCTCTTTATTTCTTCCGGGTCTAACATGAAAATTACACTTAAAACTCGACTTTTAATATCAAAAATAGATATATTTGTCGATCGAGATATCTTTTCTATCAACATTGTCGATTTCGATATATAATATATCGAGATATCTTACATCTTAGTTTGTCTTCTCTCGTCCACGACATATCTCGTGGCGGTCATGCTAGGCCGGCTGAAATTACACGGTTTTTCCATCTATGAACGTATCTTGTATCCTCCCACATAGTGACCAGTGGGGAAGACATGGTAACAAAAGACGTACTAAAAGGGGGATATAAAATTATTGAGTAGTTGCTTTTGTAACTTTGTCTCTTTTTTTTAATGTCTTAGTAGTAGTATAGTTTATAACTTAACTTACCGATTTGTCTTAACCTTAAAATTTGTATTATGTAAGATTCAAAGAAATAAGAATAGTTTGGTCATAAATCTGATTAGAAAAGTTATCTTTTATATTGTATAAATATTATGGCTATTAATTGGAGAGCTTGGAGACAGTAAAATAGTTGTTTATGGCTTTGGGTGAGATAGTGTTGTCTGGGTGTCTTTGTGTCTATAATTTATGTTTATGAAGATCGCCGTGAAACAAAGTTGAACCTTAGAGCAGCTATTTTATTTTTACAAAAGAAAACAAAAAAATGTCACGTGTTTTTTAGTATTACTCAAATTTAAACAGATTTTACTGTTGTCTAATATCGGTTCAAATTATAATACTATATTCGATGTTATTCTGGGATTCGAACCCGCGATCTCTAGTGCTGAACGTAACGTTTGCACCACAGTGCCAAGAGTCTCCGGAGGTCTCATGCCTATGAGAGCAATGCTTTTTTACGCTCCTCAATCATCTTACCAAAACTGGTACAAATATGCAATTATCTCAGACTTTTTCATGCATGCTCTATTAGTATCGATATATTCCCAACGCAGTTTCCTCAAATTCGCTTCAAAAAATTCACTTAATATAATCTATATCTATACTATACTAATATTATAAAGAGGAAAGATTTGTATTTTTGTATGTTATGAATAAACTCAAAAACTACTGGACGGATTTTTAAAATTCTTTCACCAATAGAAAGCTACTTTATCAGCGAGTAACATTGGCTATATTATATTATATTTTTGTGTATAGTACACATTCATTGCACCCGTGCGAAGCCGGGGAGTGTAACTATAATTTATAAAATAAATTCCCCTCATAATTTGAATAACTTCAAAATAAACGCGGGACAAATACCGTGCGGTCGTTAAGCTTTTAAAATTCGTTCATAGTTTAACAAATGTTTAATAAATGCCAAGTTATATTCCAACAAAGAGAAAAGTTATTTGCGGTAAATAATATCGCTGGACGTCCCCACAAGCCTCTTATCTAGCGATTGGAACTCCTACTGTTACTTATACAAATCGAATATTATCATGATTTCTCGATTGTAAATACAGATAGTTTTTATATACGATGCCGACAGATAAACATGTAGGTAGTAATAGGAAAGCTAGATGCTAATTTTCCGCATAGTGGAGACCCCAAGAAGCAGCCATCAGTGTCTAAACTCCACTAGTGGCAATACCACTAGTGGAAAGTATTCCATATTAGTGACCAGAGTCCGAGAGCGCCAATATGTATAACTTGCGAGAAAGTATTCGTTATTATTAACAAATGTGAAAATGAGAGCCACGCTAAATATATATTAAGATATAGTGTGGTTGTCAACTTCACCAAAAAAAGAATTGAGATCAAAATGTGTGCCAAGTTCGGTAGAAAATACTGAAATTTTATAAAAAGACCGTATAATAGTTTTAAGTAAATTTAAAACAGCATTTCTTGTCATTTTACTGTGTTTGCTGTTTAAAATTTTTAATTGTAGAATTATTTACACAAAGCTAATAGCTTAATATCTATTGAACCTCAACATGAGAGTTCACATCATCTATCATTCATGTTTTTGCTATAAGCAAGTTTTTATTTTTACACGCTTTATATTATATTGTACGGTTCTATTCTTCTAAATATAGGATTTGCCAGACGGTGCTGCTCACCAGTCCTTTATTCTCGAACTGCTTGATACGCTACCGCGTGTCTAGATAAGAAATAAATTAAAATACACATCACATATTGACGATACAAATACTTTCTTGTAAGTGTTTCTTGCTTGGGCTCTGGTGTGGAAATAACATTGTACCTATAGATAGTATATGGACCGACTCCGTGGCTCAGTGGTAAGCTCTAGGCATCCAGCACCGGAGGATCGAATCCCGGGGAAATAAGATTTTAATAAATCGTTTCGGGTAAACTGGGCACAGAAGGCTAATCCTACTATCCTGATAGCTGACCTACTTCAGGCAAAGAAATAAGCCTCATGAGGCAGACCCATTTCTGTTTTTGTTGCATGCCCCGGGATTTCACTTTTTACACTTTTATAATAGATATTCAATTAAAATTTTCTTTTCAGCACATTTAAAATTGGGGCTGAAGAAGGATGGCCATGATGGTAGATTATTATCGCTCTTGAAATACCTAATTCAATACTATTTCCATATCATATATTAATATCTTTGTATGGCAGTAGAAGCGTATTATCTGCTAGGATTCCTTCACATTATGTGAAGGTATCACGTGATTGCAATGATAATTATGGTCTAGCGTTACCTCCTACTTGACGTTAGGTTACAAATTGCAATTGATTGAGGAAACCTCATCTCCCTCATGTAAATGAAACATTATATTTTAATACCCATAAGATACTACCTTATGTCTGACTGCATTTGCGTTGAGAATTAATGTATTTTAATGAGTCCAGGAATACCTGTAGCGATTTGCATCAGATAAACAGAAGGAACAGGGGATCCAAATTAGATTGAAAGATTAATTAGTATAAAATTGAAAAAAAAAATGAAGTAGGTACACAACTAGTCGTGCATGCATTAGAATAGTTTAGTTATAGTAAATAGTTGTGGAAAACTTACAACATTAAACAGCCATAAATATTATGAAATTATTTATTTTATTTAAAATCGTGAATAGCTGATTTCCAAGCGATAAAACTAAAAAGTTTTGAATTTTAAAGGCGGTCCTATATTTTGTTTGTGATTGTATTTTAATTCAAGTCTGTATGTAACTTCAGTAACTCTTTTGAAATAAAATACTTAGTAAGTGTACATAGTATTTCCAAACAAAATAAAAATAGGTAATTATTGTATTCCCGCGACCATGTTAATTGTAAATCCCATGAATCATATATGTATTTCGCTCGTGACTTGATTACGAATACAAAACCAACTTCTTCTTGAAAGTACTTAACTGTATCTACTTAATTAATTTATTCATAAATAACGTAGCAAAATAATTAAAGTCTTTATTACAATATATATTAGCAACATCAAAATAATCCCGAACGAATTAATTTTCAAACCAAAGTAGGTAATTTATGATTATGAATATTTTATGACCATCTTAGCAGAACAGTGATTACTTAGCCAGATGTCGTTAAAAGGGTAGTAAACACCTCATAAATTACCAACTTCGTTATTTAAAGGGCAAAAACTTGAAAATAGCTAAGAGCGCGTGATCAGTCAATGTCAGACACCACATTGTTATCCTCGCAAAATAAAGCAAGGTACCTTTCTTCGTCGGACTCAGGGAAACTTTTATGAAATATTTCACCTCATACACCTCACGCCTTATAAGGTGGGGTAACGAAATTTTATAGTTCAGAAAAGCAAACAAGTACTCATCTTCTCGTAGTTTGAAACAGCCTCTTAGTTTGTACCTTCAAAAATAACATCTTAAATAGTCATCAAACTCTTTTTTATTTTATTTATTTTATTTATTACATTTTACATATATTGAATACTAACAATTGCCCCCGCAACCCCCCTTGTGGGTTGAATTTCGTAAAATCCGTTCTTAGCTGACCTCTACTCGGCGAAAGGAATATTCCTACCATATTTCAAGTTGCTACGCCTTATGGTTCCAGAGATATCGTGATGAGTATCTATATAGGTGGGAATCTCTTTTATATATATAGATTACATTGTATCTTTACATTTATTTATAATAACAGTAAAATACATTAAGGAGGTGACGTGACCCCAAACTAGGCACAGCCTGTCTCTTGGTGGCCACAGGAGAAATGCCGTAAATACATTGTAGCAACATAATATGTTAGGTAGGATAGCAATAAATAATTATATTCAATTTTAAATTACAACACATTGATAAAATTATAAAACAACAAATAATTTAATTTAAAGTTTAAATTTGTTTTCTACTTAAACTATTCTTATATTTCCATTAAAGTTATTAACAATAATATTAATGTTTATATATTCAAGATAAAATCCCATAGTTTTGTATTAGATTTGATTTAAAAGAGATAAAAATATAATAAATAATGAAAAGTAAGTATATTTGACGTTCCGTTACCTACCTATACCTAATAAAAATAATTTTAATGTTAAATCAGAACAGTACTCATTTATCTAATTTCAGTAATTAGGTGTTTTTATTCTATATTATAAACTATAGGCATTCAGTCAAAACTAAATTATTATATATTATATTATAGCTGTAGTAATTAATATAAAAAAGAATATCTACATTTTTATTATTACATACAATTCAGTTATCGTACTATTGTTTGTTTCAGCGCCATCTATAATTAAGGTCATTAATTATTACCAAGCTAGATAGGTATGCATTTGTAATAGTAGTCCGTACATCGTCGTTAATAGATGGCACCACAAGGCTGTCGAAAATTACCTAAAAGTTAAAAATATGTTTCTGCCTTTCGTAATAGCTAGGTACATATTATACCTATATATTTAGAAACCATGTATTATTATATTAAATATTTTGTAATCCGATTTCTGTAATCCTCAATGCTCTTAACATTATAGACTTTAATAAATGATTTACGAAAGAGTTTATCCCTCTGAGTCTGACGCAATCCTTGCTTGATTGAAAATCACCAACGTTTTTCATGGGAAACCTAATTTTAACTATTTATTTGTTTTCTTTAAATATCTTTCAAAATTAATTGTCATTTTTTTTAAATATACCTACATTTCTTTATTTCATTTTCATTCCATGCTTGCTGTAATCGATGCATCGCATTAAATAACAAAAAGAATAAATCGCGTTGAAAATAAAGATAATTTTTCATATTAAAATTAGCTAACTATACTCCATCTTAACCTAAAAAGGAGGCATAATTATACTGTTTTTGACTTTTGTTTAAAGATGTCATGTGGAACATGGTGTAATGGTTGCAGCTCCTTACAAAACATTTGTAAAACAAAAACTTGGCGATTAAAAAAGAGTGGCGGCGAGTTTCTTGCCAGTTCTTCTCGTCCGTTCTACGCCCTTGATTTGAGAACTGGCAGTAAATGTAAAACTAGAAGCATTTAATATGTATTTTTATTGACGTTCATAAGTGTACATTGTGTTACCTAAATGAATAAATGATTTTTGAATTGAATTTTGAATTTTGTTGCTAAATGAACATAGTTCATAACATTTCTACGTCAAAAATAATTGTTCGGTCATAAATATTTGACTAACATGTAATCTATTCTTATAAATTTTAATTAATACCTAGGAAGTAATATTTACTTTATTACAATACAGGTAAAAAATCAGGCGTTTATAGCATTATTACTGTGTAATTAGTGTGTACTAAGTATTATTCCATTGGCATAATTATTTTATAAATACATATGTTATTGGATATGATAAAATTATTCGCACCCACATATTTATCCAACAGAGTTGTAAATTATTCTCATTATTCTCAGTATTATGTAATCATTAATTAATAATTATTTATTCATCAGTACAGACTCATGTAGTGTGGATGCTACGCCGTAGAGGCATAGTCATGATTTTTAATTGTAGCGGGTCGTGGAATTGGGTTATGTTTAAAAACCAATAAATAACTAATGATTTCTGATTCTGACGGTAGATTTCCTAATATAAAAAAATATTAAAATGAATGTGTGCTTAATAAGAGTATAACGGCCGAATTCTCGAACGCTAATTAACATTGAGGTATACTTAAAAGTATCTCTAACTCTTTCATTACGAAGGTATAATGAAAGACAGAAACATTTTAAGAAGCCCTCAAATTTTGATTATCAGTATTCCGCGGTAAGAGCATTAACATATTATATTAAGACTTAAATTTTCAAAGCATATCTTGTAGAGCAACGAACGAAAAGCAAATTGCCAGATAAATGATTAAATTTATTTTAGATATATTATTGTTAAAATCGAAATATACATATTTGATAGAATATTAGTCAAGTTATAAGTCTAAGTTAAGATAAAATTGTACATAGTGAGTAGGAATTGTAATTAACTTAAGAAATAGAGGGTTACTGATAACTTTTGAAAAATATTATTAAAATAAGAAAGCAAAGGTTAAAAAATCTAGTAAGTAATATTGCAATAAGCTATTAATAATAAGATAATGATATATGATAATTATGAGATACTGATAATGTCAGAGATAATGTCTTAAAATCTTGGACTAATACTAGAAATTAGAATCGCAAACACTTGATACTTGATTTCTCTTCTCTGTCGCTACACTCTTGACAGAGTGGTCGTGGTTGACATGTTTGGAGTGGTGGCACGCTTGACGATCCGACGCCAATCCTCCCTGACTCTCGTCCTTTCCACTCTTCCCTGCACTACAAGTCGTTCTATAGACATATCTCCCCGCCGGGACACGTGTCCGAAGAAAGTGAGAATTCGACTTTGAACGATGGAAGATAGACGCTGAGAAATGCCTAGGTCATCAAGGATGGACTTGTTGGTTCTAAATTCAGTCCATGAGACACCGAGCATTCGTCTCCAAATACTTGATACCCATTATATTTTAATTTTTTTTTCTAAAATTCTTTGGTATTTTTATCGTAAAACGTAAAAAAATATTATTATTTTTTTTATTTTTTTTTTACTTCCTAATTATTATACGATTAGTTCTTTCAGTGGTTCAATGGACGAATTCAATTTTACTCTGTATATATGGTATATGATTATTAATTTTTTTTTTAAATACATCTCATATTTAATAAGAAATTACCCTAGCATCTCAATATAACCATTAGAAAGTTCCATTCATTTCGCTTCAACTTCGTGCCTATTAAAAGTTTGCAAACTTGTAACAACGGTCTTAAACAATGAGCATTGTACCGGTAATCTAAGCAATTTATTATTGTTTTAATTTTATATTAATAAATGCTTTATCCATTTTCTGTTAGTATATTTTAATAAAATAAATCAAATTACTTGCTATGATCGTAGCTTTAACTCTTCAGAAATATGTTTGTTCATTTTTTTTATTTGAAATATTTACAAAATTTAAATAAAATACTGTATATCGTATTTTATTTAAATGTATGATACGCGCGTTAATAAAAAAGAATATTATCATTTCAAAAGATAATTACTAGTTGGTTCAAATTTGTCGAAGATCTATCAATAATAAGAAAATGAATCCTTTAATATAAGCGCGTTGATAATGGTATAAAAAATGAAATCGCAAAAAAATGGTAAAATCAATGTTTTTTTTTTTAATTTGTGACAAATGGTCCCTAAATTAATAGGTATATATTATAAGCAACAGCGTCCTCCCAGTTTTCTTACGTAAGCTCAGATAAAAGCACTCTTGTAGGAACCGGTTAACCTAGAAGCGGTGTTCTGCCGGCCTAGCATGACCGCCACGAGATATGTCGCGGACGAGAGAAGACAAACTAAGATGTAAGATATTTCGATATATTATATCTCGACATCGACAATTTTAATATAAATATATCTCGATCGACAAATATATCTATTTTTGATATTAAAAGTCGAGTTTTAAGTGTAATTGTCATGTTAGACACGGAAGAAATAATAATCGATTAAAACACGAGAAAACGGTCGACAAAATTTTGTCGCGGTTGTCATGCTAGGCCGGCTGAGGGATTTCAATTACGCGCCCCCATACTAAAATAATAAGATTCGTTATAATCTGTTTGCTACAAGATGACTAGAAGTTACAACTCAGTTGATATTTTTGGTAAAGGTTACCGAACGTAACGAAACCGATTTTGAAGATCTTTTAATATTTTCAAAAGTGCTTTAGTTAATAAAATAATAGCAATAGTATTAATCTAAAATAGTCATTGCTCTTTTAAATTAATAATTTTAATAAGCATTTCAATTTCCTGCCTTAATTCAGATTTTTATGATATGTTTCTTGTTAATTCATGAAAAGGTAAAAAATATAAGATAAAAGCTTACTATGTTTTGAGAGGCTTTTTTTTCATCTATGATCAGTGAGTCATGACCGAACCCACGACCCATCGAAACGCAAGGCAAGAGACAACGCTCTAAAGCGCCCATCTAAATACATTTGATTGACACCATCTCAAAAAGAAATTAAAGCTGTCTAAATGGTTAAGTTTTATTATGGTTGTATTTTTGAATGATTTCATCATAATTTTTATTGCTGAATGAACTTCAAAGAAGTTGTCTTTGAGACGGGATGATAATAATCATTCGCGTTTCTTGAATTACAAGCATTTATGACCACGGTGATAGCTGACTTCTGAGAAACAGATGCGGATAACTGTTTTTAATTTAATTGCTTTGCTCTGTCGCTTAGCGGTTTGTGAGCTACGTAGGTATAGCACTTGAGATCCTGGGTTCAAATCCCGGCGAAACAAAATTAAAATATTTCAAAATTAAAAGGTGGATAGATGACTGATCACCTACTTGCCTGTAAAAGTAATTAGTGAAATAGATATAAATATGGTTGAGGATAAAGCAGAAACATTTATGTACCCTAGTAGTAGCTTGCAATAGTTATATTTTCATTTACCACGTTTTTGCTTTCCAGCGTCATACATACACTCTCGCCAGAAAAAACGTCCTATGTAAAAGTACATTTTTACGTAAAACGAAAGCACTTATAAATTATTCACACATCTAAGGCCAATATTCCAAGATGTGATCAATTTTTAGGACGTGTCAAGTATTTCTCGATAAAAAAATATCATTTAGACGCACTCGAGAATATATTTTGAATACGAGTCTGAAAGGTTTTGTTTATTTTTTATAATGTTTATGGTTAGCTGACTTTAACGGTTTTTTATTTACATTTGAAGTTTATTTTATCGAACGTGGACCTCATGAATTCCCAAAATAATGCATATGATATCTATTATACAATAACTAATTAATATTATAAACACGTCGTGCTAATAATATTTCTAAATTAAACTCAAATTCTCTTTTTTTATGTTAGATATCGACAGACGAGTATGAGGTTCACTTAATGGCAAGGGTATCTCCACAGTCTATCAGCTACAGAACAACAATCAATATTGCGCTGTCGTCTTACTTTTTACTTCGAGCATTCGGATATCCTTAGATTACGATCGAATCGCTGAATATGCACTTCACGGTTTTTCCATCTATGAATGGTGGTTCATTACCCAATCGGAATTTAACTATTCCTCCCACACCATTTATGCTCGAAGTGGCCAGACGTGGAAATGACATGCCTGCAGAAAATTATAAACGCGCCGCCCGGCGGGTTGCAAACCCGCGACCTATCGGAGCTCAAGGTAGGTGTTCTATCAAACACGCTAACGAGCCCGTATCTACCTCAACTAGTGGGCCCTTTCGACTCACGCAGGCTAGAAAGTGGCTATTGCGGTTATTCTTGTTGAGAGTTGTCCATTAGAATTGGTGGTAATTACACCTTTCATTCCATCATAGTTGAAACAATATATTGAAAAAGTCAATTTCTTTTGTTTTACTTTCTGAACTTATGTTTATTTTTATTCACTTGTCTCTATGTATATTATCAAATCTTATAAATTCAACCCACTTGGTATTTAATAGAGCTGAATATTGCATGCTAATGAATCGGATAATAATGTACTTTTGAGTCTGACAATAGAGTTGAAAGATGATTATTAAGAATTTGGGCTGTTTTCCCGTATCAGTTTTCGCAGACAGTCACTCTGTGAAAACTGATATATAATCACACTGACCTATAACCACACTCAAATCATTCGAAAGGTCGGAATATAACAAATAATTCGCAATATAATTCGCTAAAAGTTTTATCAGATAGTGACAGAATTTCTAGAAGTCAATCTTTTGCAATTTGTCTATTATTCCGGGAACTTTGAGGCTTCAATTTTGAGACAGATCTGGTTTGTTGCACTCAGGCAGGATTTACAGGGGCTAAATTGTATGCATTGTGTTTTAAATTAACATTAGTGATTAAATACATGTAGGTAGGTATAAAAAATAATATAATGTACCTACATGCATTTAACCAGTTTTTTTTTTGTAAAATTACAAATGATTATTATTTAGTTTAGTGTATGTTACTGGTTTAAGTATTTTTACCGCATTAAGCATGACTGTTAAAGTGGAAATAAATAAATAAATACTAATTTATCTATATATTTTTGGGAAACTGTACGGAGCTCAGAGAACGAATTGGTCCGAGTCGTCGCTCAGATATGTCCCGACAACGTGTTCTTTAAGCACTGGATGGGGGTGCATCGGTCTCGGAATGTAAAATAAATTAACCTAGATTTATTATAATGTCTCTGTCATATTTTTATCATTTTGTCACATTTCAATATTGTATGACTATGGGTTTATACCTGAATAAATAATAATTATTATTATTATTATATTATTATTATATATCTTGTTAACACATAAAACCTACAGTGTCAGCACGCAGTTTAAATATCTTGAAAATTACATTCACGTGCGACGCTTCAGAACGTTCACTAAACAAGCAGGGTGGATTGTGTTCAGTATGTATCAAGCTCAAACTATGCGGGAATATCGTCGCGTGTTGAAAGGAAGGATTAGCTACCAATTACACCTCTCAGTATGGAGCTTTGTAACGCTCTGACTTGTGAACTGAGAACGTGTTTCAATTTCCCGGTTTTACATAGAATATGCACTGATATTTGGATACACTAAAGTTTTGAGCGCGATGAATAACTTTGATGTTGAAGTACACATGAAAATTGTTTGAGGTTTATAATAAATTTGTTTAATAGTCTGTTTTTTTGAACAACCATTTTATATTTTAAGTTTTTGTTTTAATAACCCTTATCATCCTTAAAATTGTCCATTTTGTATTCTTTTTTCGAAGTAAAGAAAAAGTTTTTTTTTGGGCCAGAACCTTTACGAGCATACGCAGAATTTATTGTTTCATAATAATCGGATGAATAGTTTAGGAGTGCAAAGAGGACAGACATGACATCGATAATTATAAATATAGATTTGATCTTAGTAAAAACAACCTTCACGACAGTAGTACTTCCTAAATTTATATATAAACTCCAAAAAAAACTGTACTAATAGACTTTGCTAAAAAAATCAATCGATTTATTGTGTATTTCGTGTATGTATTACTTGCACATTTCTACTGAAGTACCTTTTCCAAATATATACCAAAATTATTATTCTAGTTGAAGTGCAATACTCCGGGGAATGATTGGTACTGCCTATTTCATACGCTCCAAATTTGAATGGTCTTTATGCCAGTTGTCAATGTTTGAAACGTTTGACGTAGTAATTTTGCGGAACAGTTAATTACTATCGGTTATTGAACACGGCCAAGTATTTCGGCGTAAATGGGAACATAATATAAGTAACTACTTGGGTGTATAGCAAACAGCTTCGTTGGCTTTAATCCAGGGTACTTTGTAATGGTTGTAGAGTTTGTCTAGAAGTTTCAAGGAACGCATTCCTTCTTCATCTTACATTTTGTATGAAACTTTAATTGGGATACAAGCAGTGTATTTATAATTTGATACTTTATATTTCATGTTAATTTTTAAATGTCTGATTTTGAGGAGAAAGTTTTTTTATCTAAAAACATCTTATTTATTTATCTACTACACCCGTGACACGCCCCGGCTTCGCACGTTCGTTCGTTCGTTACTCGCTGGTAATGTAGCTTTTTATTGGTGAAAGTTTTTGAGTTAAATTATAACAAACAAATTTTTCCTATAAGTATTGATATAGATTAGTATATTATTAGTAATAATCGAATTCTTTGTAAATAGTTATATTATTAAAAGCTTAGTTTTTAGTGACCAAAATTGGTAAATTATGCAAGAATCAGATGCTTAAAAAATAATTATAAACTATTGCAATCGTAATAGTATATTAAACTATGTATGGCTTAAGTTGTCTATTATTGTTGTGCATTAATAGGAACTTAAGTCACGAGTATCGTATACTATTTTATAGTACGTGTGACATAAACCCGCATTTTACGCACGCTTTTCCGGCCTATTTAGGTCACAGAAAAGCGTGCGTAAAATACGGGTTTAGGTCACACATTAGGTACTATAAATTATATTTTTTATCATTTTTCGCAGACGTTCAGCAATATAAAATAGAATTTATGTTTTAAATTAAAAAAAAAACATTAGTAAAAGCGTATATAAATATGTTTTAATTACTCGTTCCATAAACTCTTGATCAATGTTCTATGGATCTCTTGCAATTAGTTTCTGCTCAAAGCACGTCGGGTACAGACCGGGCTCTATGATCCGAGCTAAGCCAATGGAAATACAACTGTATAAGCAACAAACTACAGTCATTTAAAATGTTTATCTTTGATTAGTTTAAGCGGTTCTTACAGAAAATATATTATACAGTACTAACTATTGTTGGAACAGTTAGAAATCTACACAAAAATCTAAATTATAAATCTAATATAGCAAAGATTTGTATTTTTTTATATTTGAAACGAAAAAAAATCTTTCACCATTGGAATGCTACATTATCTCTGAGTAATGAAGGCTTTATCTTTTCCTAGGAAAAATTAAGAATCTCTAATAAAACTTCAAAAATATAACCCAAGGTGTAAAAGAAATTAGCCTTAAAATGCGGAAACTATAATTGATGATAGAAGACAAAAATGAATGAAGCCCACACGTATCTACTTGTCATTTATTACAGCTTTTTATACTCTGGAAATAATATAATTAACTATGAATGTATTAATATTTAGAATTAGCTCGTACATACTCGTTCTCGTTTCAAAATGTTAACGTATTATTAACTTAAAAATTTACTGGATCGGTTTCAATATATCTTTCACCATTGGAATGCTACATTATTTTTGAGTAACAAAGGCTTTATTAATTACTAGGAAAAATTAAGTATCTCTACTAAAACTTCAATAATATTACCCAAGAAAAGTTTTGAAACTTTACACCAAGAAAAGTATTGAAACAAAACTTATTCGTTAGTCATTTATTGCTTCAATTTAATTGAACGCAACAGGCAAGAAACTCGCATCGTGTAAATGGACCTTTAGGCAGGCCCCCAAGTTATACTAGGGCTATACACAGTCCGTACCTGTTTAAAGTAGTTACAAAAATATACTTGGTGTTTGAGACTCATTTACATAAAAATGTGTCATTTGAAATTTGAAAACCTTTTTTGCAAATTTCTGTAGACACTTTACATATTATAATTATAGACTTTTTCTGTATAAGTTTGTCCATAGGTATATAAATTACTGTGTCGCTTTTAAAGTTATAATACCAATTCGTCCGACCGAGTTGTCGTAAAAACCAGCCTAATTAAATGTCACAAATGAATAAAATATAAACATAATTTTCCGCAAATGGTTCTCGTTCGTAAAGGAACGGCTCGGGGCGTAGATAACTGACTTTAACTTCATTAACGTAATTAAATTTTGTAATTTAGACTTAATTTTAAGTCTGAAGAGATTTTTTATACGTATCTGTAGAAAGAAATGATGCTCGTAGATATGGAGAGATTTTTAAATTTCTCACAAAGGAATTAGGAATTATATAATTCTCTAATAAACATTATTATTGTCTTTTATTAACGCGAGTTTCACACATTTAAATAAAATACTGTATTCCGGATTAAAACGCGATTTATTATTTATATTGGTTAAATTATTTATCCCGACGTTTCGGATGCTTTTCAGCAACCGTGGTCGCGGGGAGACAGCCGAGAGAACAGGAGAGGGATGCTGAAAAGCATCCGAAACGTCGGGATAAATAATTTAAACAATATAAATAATAGATCGCGTTTTAATCCGGTATACAGTATTTTATTTAAATAAACATTATTATTGGATATTTTTTAATTGAAATATTAAAAAAGTGATATCATGAGTGTCTGTCTGTCTGTCATCCATTTCTGAAATGTATAGATGAAATGTAAGTATATTTTGATTCACTTCGACTTTAATCATAGAATTTAAATAACTTAGAATAACTTGTCTTATCTGTATTTACCTCCAGGAAAGGGATTAATTACTCAGCATTTCATCGCAGCCGGAGTTGCGACGCTGTTTTTTTGTCAGAACCTTATTGCTGAGAGGCGTGGCTGCATGGTTATATTTAGGAAGGACAATGAGCACTATGTGGGAAAATAGGATAGGATTAATAAGACTTAAGTGGAAACGTGAACAGACAATTGTCTGCCCCAAAATCCACTCATCTCAGATGGAATAACTTGTTTTATCTTACATCGAATATATTTAAAATACAAAGATTACATAAACTTACGTACATTTAAAACTGTTTCAGTTAATTATATAATCCAGTGTGTCATGTGGTCTGGAATAATATTTTCTGGTCATAATATAACAATAAACAAACCCAGTTTTAAACATACAAAAAGATTAAGCACATTTTATAATTCGTTAGGAATTATAAAATGTGTTAAATCTTTTGGTTTTAATTTAGTAAGAATACTATTTATAGTGCAATGTACATGTGTACTTCTGAGTTTATGTGAAAATAATCCTACTCCAAGTTAACACGTCCGAAATCGGCACAGTGGCCCAAAGACCGCCATTCACGAAAGATCTCCAGAGAAATCAGGAGAGGTTACTCGCTTCCCCATTTGCTACCTGAACAGTCATATCGTATTATACACCTTTGAGGGTCATTATTAACACGGAATAGACTTTTTGATATGGTTTATTAGCTTTACGACTCTGGTATATATATACACTTAGCTAAACTTAAGGAGCTTTTTCTTTTTGTATTTTAATTTTGGTGTAAAATAACTTTGAATTAGTAATGTTTAGAGAACTAATTAACTGTTGGTGCCCGCGGCTGTCTACGTACGTACCTTTTGATAACTCAACCATGGTCTTGGAGGGGACATATTTTTATACTTTTTCTGCCATCAAAGTTTACACAACAAATATTTTGATAGGCTTTTTTGCTCGTTAGGTTTCTATCCACCTCATGAAATAACTAGAATAATCTTTACTATTTATAAAGAGGAAATATCAAGATGATTTGTTCGTTACGATTTAACTCGAAAACAATTCGACCGATTTTAAAAATTCTTTCACCAATAGAAAACTACATTATTAGCGAGTGATATAAGCTTTTTGTGTATAGTACATCTACATCGCACTCGTGCGAGGCCGGGGTGGATCGCTAGTATTTCATGTTCTCTTCAGTGGCTTAGAATTTTCGTTGCATTTTGCAGTTTGATTTATTCATATAAAAGTGACCAAAAACGGTTAAAAAAATTACAGCACATTTTTTACAAAAAAATAATCCTACATAAATGGTATTCTTAAAATATTCCTAATAAAAACCTCAATAATTTATAGAAAAATCTAAAAATAAATCCGTTTTTATTCGATGTATTATTCGAAATACGATATAAAACTATAATGTACAAGTCCCAAGAAGGCTGTAAAGTATTTGCCAGCAACAATGTTATTTATTCATTCCCGGATGTTTGCAAAAGTAAACGTCACATCTTTGTTGCCATTCATTTGTTTGTTCAAAATATACCAAGAGTAATAACAATACGTCCTTTATAAGATTTGATTTGTTTAAATTGGGGTCCGGTAAAATATGTATGTAATAGGTGTTTGACCAAACGGTGACCACTAACCTTTTCGTTTTCGGGAGTTGAGCTTGGAGATGATAGTCACTGGCGTCACGGCACTTTTTACATAGGTTTAATAATGGATGCAACGACGTTTTTTCACACACGGCAGAGCGACAGAGTGACAGTTGATCAAAGATAGGGAGGGAGGAAGGATATAGTCAGTGGTCTAGCTTGACCAATCAAACTCAGCTTCCGCCAACCGAAAGTGTTGCCAGTTTGCATAAACAATAGGTTATAAGGGGGTAATTGGAAGAAACTGCTGCTTATATAGTTTATTCAACTATATAACTCAAAACATTTTTTTTTGCGATGCGCTGTCAAGCTAATTTTTACTTCGAGCATTCGGAAATAGACTGAAACCGAAACGCGTAATATGCACTTCACGGTTTTTCCATCTATGAACGGTGGTTCGTTACCCGGTCGGAATTTAGATATTCCTCCCAACCCGGGAAAACATGCTTACAGAAAATTAATATATATAAGCATGTGCTCCCGGTGGGATACGAACCCACGACCCATCGATGCGCACGGCAGGTGTTCTACCGAACGCGCCAACGAGCCCGTCAAAAAACTATCGAAAGAAAACTAAAACTTTTGGTAATCATTTATTACTATAGGCCGTAATTGCGCCCGTAATTGTCATTTCACAGTAAGATTTTTAGAGCTTTTTTCTGACAGATATTTACAGGTGTGACGGTTATTTGATAGTAGATATTTTTTTTTAAACTCGACTACCGGAAATTCTTAGTAGATTGAAACCTTTATATGCATTTCACGTTGGGAAAACACGTTAACAGAAAATTATAAACACGTTATCCCATTCAGATTCAAACCTGCGACCTATCAGCAACCATCTCGTCAAAAAGTCACTTATGAAAGATATGAATAAATAACACACATGCTTTTAGTACACAAACTGTTGTTCTCTGGACAAAATCGGGAAAAATCGAATATTTTCAGTCTCCCAAAGTATTCGAATAAATTACAGTAAGTAAGGTACGGCGGAATGATTACTTTCCTTTTGTCCAACTTCCATGTGTCCGGGCCCAATTGGATTTGTTGCATGAATATTTTATAGAGCTTACATAATACATGTCACTGAGCTTCGTCTTATGTTCACAAAACATTTAAAGTAACGAGGTTTTATTTATTTAAGTATCGTTGTGTTTTCTATCAAATGATTTCGATTGTAATTAATATAACTTAAGCTTAAGCTTAACGATATAAGAATTGTATAAAATTTCATATAAAGATTCCGGCATCAGCTGATGATCAGATGAGCACTTTCAACGATTCTTCTTATGCTGTTACAACATTGTCTTTTGTTATTACGGTATCATACGATTTAATGAAAAATGGGCCATTGCATTCGAAACAGAGAATGTTATTATATTAAACTGTCAGAGAAAGTTATTATTCTAGTTTTATATATTCTCTCGAAAGCATATTATGAACACGTTGTCAAAAATAAATGAATTAAATGAGTGTTTTTTTTCAAATCATATTTAACCTAGAAAATCTATAATATACATACTTTTAATATCAATTGTATTAAGGACGTTAGCTTAGTGTATGTTGTCTCAAAAGTCACAAACATCCTATAAAAAGTCAAATTAGCAACATAAATCAAAATAAATTCTCTGTTGAAATGTAGGGGTTGAAAACAAATTAGAGACTCGTACCACGTAATTGGTAGTCGTCGTTTATTCAGACTTAATAAGCTTTAGAGGTGCTTCAAAGAGTCAATTAAAATTATACTAAAATTGATATCGTAAATAGGTTATGAAAATTAAAAACAATAATACAGTTTTTTCTGTTGGACAAATATAATACTTTCTCATCAAGTCTCATTCCAATTGATTTTGTTAACTCACCAAAGAATTAAGAAATGCAGTTACCTTTTTAATGTAAGTTAATGTCTACATACCAAAAAAGAATATTATCTTTTATGAGACTTTCCAACACCTGGGATCCAGTAATTAAAAATCTGAAACCCCAAATCAAACATACTAAAAAACAAGAGGACACCGTTAGTCAATATTGTCATAATATAGAAAATTACAGTAAATATCAACTCCGTAGGAATAGATGGCGTTAACATGGCAACTTTGTGACATTTCAAAAATCAGACAATTGTCATCTTTCTGTCTGCCCGTGACCACGGTTGCTAAAAAGCATCCGAAACGTCGGGATAAATAATTTAAACAATATAAATCATAAATCGCTTTTAAACCGGTATACAGTTTTATTTAAAAGTTATCAGATTTTCCAAATTCAAAAGTGGAGCAATATACTGTTTAGCTACATAGAGGTGTAACAAGTAGTTCTAGTCTGCGATGTTGAAAAGTCTAGGTACAAAAAAGTTTTATTTCATTAACAAAGTTTATTTCATTGTACATTCCTATATCCATTAATTCCACATTCAAGACGTTAATTGCAGTTCTTAAAGAGCAGATGTTTACGGGCAAGTTCGTAAGCTCGTTGAGACCTACATAAATAAACACTTAACAACGTAAATTGTGCGTAATAAACTTCTGAGGCGGCCGCGTTAAGACGAAAACGTAATGTGTATGTAAATCTTTACAGTACGCACTACAATAACGCAATAGACAGCCATTATGTTAGAGAACGAATATGATTATATTTAGGGAAAACGAGTAAAGGATTCAGTTTGCGGATTCTGTGGTTTTGTTAGTAAAGAAGAATGTAAAAATGTATTTAAATATCAGATACTATATGTTATACTATATGTAAATAATAAGCGAACCTCGGACAGTTTTTTGGAAATTTATTTTTTATTTTAATTTGAATTACTGTACACAAACCGTCAATCATGATGAGTATCTACTTACCACTAAAATATTAAAAATGTCTAATTCATATTTACATGCAGTTAAGACGTGTAACAAAAAAACCGGCAAAGTGCGAGTCGGATCGCGCACGAAGGATTCCATTTTCTGTAAAAACGGCAAAAAATCATGTATTTTATATATTTATTTTATCACTGCAATTTTTAAAGTGTATATTTCATTATTTTTAAAGTGTATACCTGCTAACTATGTATAAGCATTATCAATATCGAGCAAAGAATCACGTTTGTTGTATGGGAGGTGAGAGCCCCCTTAAATATATTTATTTTATTCCGTTTTTTAGTATTTGTTGTTATAGTAGCAACAGAAATACATCATCCGTGAAAATTTCAACATGTCAAACTATCACGGTACATGACATACAGCCTGGTGACAGACGGACGGACAGCGGAGTCTTAGTAATAGGGTCCCGTTTTACCCTTTTGGTACTGAACACTAAAAAGGTAAATGAGGCCAAGATACACATAGTGCCGAGGTATAACAGGTTCCACTACAGTTTTGATTCAAATTTAGTTCCTGATCTTATAAAACATAATCCTGATCTCAGAAACTAACTTAATTTTACGATTTGTTGATAATTTATCACTTACGCAGCGTGGTAAATAAATAACTACCTCTTACGAAGGGCTTTTTTATCTTCGACTTTTCATAATATGCAGAACACGCAAAGTCTCTTAGCGAATGAGAGAATTTCCTCTGAGCAAATAAATGTATAGGCGTATCAGGCGTCCCCTCATAGCATTATTCAGTGATATTGCTCGTGAAATTGTCAGCGTAAATGTGCGCAGTATGTTACCTTATTGTGGACATTTATAAAAAGTAAAAAATTATTCTCTATTTTAAATAGAGAGGCCTTATTTTGATGGGCTCGTTGGTGCGTATGGTAGAACACCTGCCGTGCGCTCCGATGGGTCGCGGGTTCGAAACCCACCGGAATGACATTCTTATAATTTTCTTTAAATATGTCTTCCCCACGTCAAAAAGCTAATGAAATGGAATGAAATATATCTTTATTGCACACCACAAAAAAAAAAAATAGCATAAGTAAAATAAACATAAAAAGCAAAAGGCGGCCTGCCGGTCTAGCATGACCGCCACGAGATATGTCGCGGACGAGAGAAGACAAAATAAGATGTAAGATATCTTGATATATTACATCTCGACATCGACAATTTTGATCGAAAAGTTATCTCGATCGACTAATTTATCTATATTTGATATTAAAGTCGAGCTTTAAGTGTAATTGTCATGTTAGACCCGGAAGAAATATAGAGATAATCGATTAAAACACGAGAAAACGGTCGACAAAATTTTGTCGCGGTTGTCATGCTAGGCCGAAATCGCTTTAAAGCTAACAAAATTTCTTCCAGGCAACCTGTACTGGCTAATCTGAAATTTTAGCTGATAAGGTAACAGAAGGTGGTGCTATCGATATACATATAATTTTAATATTAATAATTAATTAATGCAAGAAAATAACTAATAAAACAGTGATAAACAATGCTTAAAGATAATAAAGTTTTAAAATAAAATTATTCTCAATATAAAGAGATTACTCAGTCTCGAACACCGCCGCACGGTTGCACGTCTCTCGGTCTTCTATCGGTTACACTTTGGGGAATGTTCATTAGAGCTACACAACCTCATTCCTTCGTCTCCATTCCACTCTCGCACATCCAGACGATCGGCAGGACTCCATCCATTTGTTGTGGATATTCCTCGAATCCGCACAGTTCGCTTCGCATCTTCATTCCTTGTTAAAACCGCGAAAGAATGGAACTCCCTTCCGGCTTCTATCTTTCCGGACCACTATAACTTGGGTATTTTTAAGGCCAGGGTGAATAGGCTTCTTCTAGACAGACGTGCCCCTTCTTAGATCGCATCACCACTTACCACCAGGTGGGATCGCGGTCAAACGTCTGACTATTATGAATAAAAAAAAAAAAAAAATATATAAAGAGATTCCCTTTTAATCTAAGTCAAAATACCTTACAATAAGAGATATTAAAATTCAACGGACCATTTAGTCGAAAGGTCAAGAGTACAATGCCGGTGTATATTCAAGCTGAAATTTTTATGAAAAGAAATGTCTGTTGGAAAAATTTGTAAATACGATTCGCATTATGTTTTTATAATACTCAGTAAAAGGTATTACATATATTACTAGTTAAACCGTACCCACTTCGCTGGAAAATTCGGGGTTACAGGTACTTTTGATGCCAAATAAAAAAAAATACAATAAAATTCTGGACCCTAACCACCAGCGATATAAAATATACTTTACGATCTATTCTCGTATCTACCAAACATACATTAAAAATTTCAATAAAATTGGTCGAGCCGTTTCTGATACATGCGACCACAAACACAAATGTTTTACATATATAGTATATAGATTGTCTTTTATTAACGCGAGTATCACACATTTAAATAAAATACTGTATACCGGATTAAAACGCGATTCATTATTTTTATTGTTTAAATTATTTATCCCGACGTTTCGGATGCTTTACAGCAACCGAAACCCAATTAATAGATTATTTTTTAATTTAATTGAATTAAATATGGCAACTTTGTGACATTTCAAATATCAGACAACTGAAGACAGACGAACAACAGAAGAACTTCAAGACAGAACTTCCCGCGACCACGGTTGCGCGTAAATATCTCATATAATCAAATATCATAAATCGCGTTTTAATCCGGTATACAGTATTTTATTTAAATATAAATTATAAGTCGTGTTATAATTCGTTAAAAGTTATGTTAGTAGGTATTGTTTAGTAACATAGTTATTATTTAGTAGCCCGTCTGTGGCCCAGTGAAATACGTTTAGCGCCGGAGATCCCTAGTTGGAATCCCGGGTATCTAAGAGAAGAAAAATGTAAGGAACAAGGGCAAATATATTAACCCAACCTTTTTGCCTGTAAAATAGTGTCCGTCTCATAATCTTGGGGACTCAGAATATCACTTCTAGTAGAGAATATTAACAGAAATATATTATAAAAAAATTACAACTAACTTTCGAACGGTACGGAGCGGCAGCGGTTGGCTGGTACTGACTGACTTCAAAAATAACTTTAAAAAGATATAAATTTATCAATTATTTTGTTTATTGTCCTTTAAGATTCTTTGTAGTCATTCCAATATTATATTTTAGGTTTGGGTAATAAATTAATTACTCTACCTTAAAAAGAGTTTTGAAAATAGAATAGAATTAAAAAACTGGTTTTGATTTTATTTTAAAACTTATACCTAATTCGTTTATTTTGTATCTACTACCTGACAGGTGCGAGTTACAATAAAACGGATAGCCTTTTAAATGAAAAAATACATATACGTGCCAATTTTCATGATGATCAGTCAAATCGCCTATATTATAAAGATGAAAGATTAGTTTTTTTGTTACGATGTAACTAAAAACTACCCGACCGATTTTAAAAATTCACCAATAGAAAGCTATATTATCAGCGAGTAACAGGCTATTTTTTGTGTATAGTACATCTACATTGCACCCGTGCGGAGCCAGGGCGTTTGCTAGTCATATCATACAAACATCCATTTTAATATACAAGTATACAAATTAAGTAAGTATATACCACAATGGAAGTATTTTAATAATATACAGACACTCTAAAAGAGCAAATCGCATTTCAATGAAAGTTATATGAAAGTCGCTTGTAGTCTTGGGACTAAATGCTCACAAATTGAATTATAAGCTCGTCTTACTTGCGGTAACCCAACGTAAACTAGCTGATATGTTCGGATACTTGCAGAAAATTTATCTAACTACAATAATTAAGCAATGGTATTTTTTGCTTATATATATGAAACAATTGAATATGATATTTAAATAATTTTTAAAATCTGTCCAGTAGTTTTTGATTGATATCGTAACAAACAAACACATTTTCCTCTTTATAATATTAGTATACATTCTTCTGTGCGTCTGCATGTCATTGAAGTCTGAACTCCTTAATCGTTATTTTGTTGAATTTTTTTGTATGCTTTGGGTCTTTAGATTCATAACTGAATTCGGTAGATGGCGCGGCAATAAGGTTCCTGGAATATTTTATTTTTTGAAGCCAGCGTTCGGCCAACGTCGGCCACGTAGTTCATAAGGCATTTAGTCGTGCTATATTATTCAATTGTTATGTCTGAATTAATATTAGGACTTATCAGTTTTTTATTAAGTTCGCTAGGATTTTTATATGGTATCGACTGACGAGCATGAGGTTCACTTGATGGTAGGTTATCAGCCTCAGCCACAGAACATTCGGAAATCCATAGACTGAGACCAAAACGCGCAATGTCCACTAAACGGTTTTTTTCATCTATGAACGGTGATTCGTAAACTGGTTAGAATTCGATATTCCTCCCACCTGTGCACCCAAAGTGACCAGACGTGGGGAAGACATGCTTATAGAAAATTATGTACCTGTTGTCCCGGCGGGATTCGAACCAGCTGCAGCGACCCATCGGAGCGCAAGGTAGGTGTTCTACCAAATGGCAAACACGCCAACGCGAACGAGCACGTCAAAAAACATACATAGATAACTCTTAAGGGCCTATGTCGAAGAGGCTCGCAGGCCGACAAATCGCTCTATTGAATGTGAGCGAGCGAGATTGAACTTATTACTTGAGACATGTAAAAAAAGAGATAGCTGTAGCTTGAACGCGCTCGGAATAAAACAACGTATGTGCCAAAACTAATTCATTTCATAACTTTACAATACTTTATTTGATTAAAAAACGATTTTGAGCAATCTTAAAGACATTTATTCTACATCCTTTAAAATAAATTAAATTAAATAACTATTTGCCGTTATGCCTTGGGATCCAAAAAAGTGTAAAAATAGACATAACTTCACATATTTTTTCTATCGAGAAAATTTAATTGAAACATGTTTTCCTTTTGAGCGACACTGCGAAATATAGTAAAATTTCATATCAATAATCCACAGCCTGAACAAGTTACACGTAATAGAAAAACTGCATTTTTCTCAACATATCCTCTTAAGATCACGCATTATCCGAATTCGTATGAAACATTTAACAATAGGTACAGAACACTCTTCGTTAATGGAAAAATACTTTTATAATCCACACCGGACGCGCCGGTTGCAGCGAGCCAGATCGACTTTGCATCGGCATTCATTATTGAACAAAGTTGATGCGAACTGTTCGAGTTCATAGCTCTACACTGCTGTGGGAATATAGTAGTCGTAGATTGAAAAGCACTGTTTTTATGATTTTTTCTAGGGCTTGTGTCAGATTCAGCTTATTTAACTTTTAATGCTCAGTGTATACTATGTTTTTCTGTGAATCAGTTCTACCCTTTTAGCGTAATAAATAAAATAAAATAAAATAAGCCTTTATTTACTGTTTCTTACAAAGTTTTACAATTATTTCTTATATAATACTATTATTTACTATCTATTATCTATATACTATTATTACACTAGTTTACAAAATTTAACTTTTTGTCTGTTGCCGTGAATTTTGTGGGTGATTTTGTTTACTTATAACATGGTCTTTTCAAATATACCCTCAGAAAATTTTGTGCAGCTCGAATATTTTTGTTTTCGACGTTCATCATTTATGCTGATTTATTTGTTAATATCGTGGGTGTTTCAGTGTGTAATCATTAATTTCATAAGTTTTTGCGACATGAGTGGTTCAAGCAGAAGTTGTTTAAACTACCAACATTATTTTTGCTATATATGTGGAGACTATGTGCTAAAAAAAATAGAAAAGGTGTATCAGAGTGCGTTAAAAACTCCTACTTTTTCTACTTTGGGATATCGCTGGATAAAAATTATAAGTCTTGGGCTCCTGATTGTATTTGTAAATAGGGTGTTGAATATTTAAGATTATGGAAAGGCAGAAAAAAAGGTAGTTTTAAATTAAGAACTCCAACCATTTGGGTAGAACCGCGAAATCATCTGAATGACTGTTACTTATGGTTTATAATATGTAATATTAAATATTACATATTATATATTAATAATTATGAAATTATTAATATGTAATATGTAATATTTAGTCTAAAACTAACTAGTAGCTCGTAATAGAATTATTTTGCCGCCACTACATATTCAAATGAGAATCATGAAACAGTTTTTTAATGCACTCGATAAAAATGGGAACTACTTTTCCTACATTTGCCATAAATTTTCTCAGCTCACTATGAAAAAGATTATAGCCAGTATTTTTGACAGACCCCATATCATACAACTTCCAAAGATACTGGATTTATAAATTCTATGAGTAAGCTTGAATTAAGAGCATGGACAGCTTTCGTATCGATGATGCAGAACTTTCTCAGAAACAGAAAGTCAGAAAATTAAAACTGAACTTTTCTGAAAATTATACTGTCTTCTACAGACCTGCGTTTACAATTAAAAACTCTGAGATGCAATCTGAACATTAAATTCCACTTCCTCCGTAGTCATCTAGATAGGTTTTCAAAAAAAAATAGGAGACATGAGCGAAGAGCAGGGAGAGCGTATGCGTCAAGATTTACGCGTCATAGAGGAGCGTTATCAGAGTTTTTTTGGATGTCTGACTATTGCTCGTGCCCTATACGTTACTTCCCTAAGTCCACACATAAGAGAAGAGCTTTAAAGCGAAGTTTTTTGGAACTCAACGATTGTTTAAGTTTTTTAATAATAATTTTTCTTAGTAAATACATATAATTTTCATTTTTAACCGTAACTACCCGGAACTCATAAACTAGAGCTGATAAAAAAAATCTACTTATATATTTGTAACTAGCATATCATAAGTAGTCGACAACAGCAAAAATTGTATCGGCAACAGATACACTGTAAACTAGTGTTATCTATTAACTAATTTATCAAGTAGCAAAATAAATGTATATATTAATGTATATCGGCAAACGGTGAACCAGCTTGTCTTTCGACAAAGGCCTCCTCTAATATTTTCCACTTTGTCCTGTCCCTTGCGATGCGGATCCATTCAGGACCCGCCACTTTTCGTATATCGTCTTCCCATCGTTTAAATTGCCTTCCCCTGCTTCTGTTGCTGTCTCTTGGACACCACTCCGTAATCAATTTTGTCCATTTGTTCTTCTTCTCTCTTAACATATGTCCCGTCCATCGCCATTTTAATCGTCTAGTCACACTGCAAACGTTTTTGAATTTTGTTTTGTTTTTTATTTCTGTTAACTGTATTCTGTCTCTTCTTTGAACTCCAACTACACTTCGCTCTATCCCGTTTTGACACACAGTTATTTTGTTTTGCAGTTGTTCCGTTAGTGCCCATGTTTGGCAACCATAGGTTAGGCATGGTAAAATACATATGTTAAATATTTTCCTTTTTTCCGTAATGGGGATATCTTTATTTTTCATTATTTCACTTAACGACCAAAATCTTTTCCATGTATTAGCAACTCTACGATCTATTTCTTTCTCCATTAAGTTTTCAGTTGAAATCAACTGACCTAAATAAATATAACAGATCACCTCTTCGGTCAAGGCAAATAGAACTAATGCTTTTGACATTATGAGAGCTAGATCTAATTCCCTTTCAAATGTATCTAATGCCAAAAAAGAATAACAACTAACTATCGGCAAACGGAAAACGAAACTAAAGAAAGAAACGAGCACTAAAACAACAGGAAAACACCCTTTTAGCGTAAATAGGTTTAAATATAATTATATTTACCGGATTAAAGTACGATATAGTTGTTATACCAACGTTGCGAGTGTTTTACAGCAAGCGTGATCACGGGCAGGCTGAAAGGTGACAGGTCACCTACTACGCTAAATTCACCTATTTCTACGGAGTTTATATTTAACTAGCGATCCGTCCCGGCTTCGTTACTCGCTGATTATGCGAAAGCTACATTATATTAGCAAAGATTTTTTAAAATCGCCCGAGTAGTTCTTGAGGGAAATCGTAACAAACCAACAAACAAATCTATCCTCTTTATAATTTTAGTAAAGATTTCCTATATTAGGGTACCTAAAATAATACTAACAGTGTCCACTTGGTTTTTGTCGTATAATCTGTTAAAAGTTATTTATTTATATGTCCTTTACGCGAAATAATAAAATATACATATTTTGAGTATCTTGTAAGGCGTTTATAATATATGTCCATCATTCTCATATCGATACTTCATCGTGTTATAGAGATTTTTTCGTTGCGTTCGATTGCTGAAACTACATTGCACGAATTAGCAACTGTTTTGTAAAAGTATGTGACCTAATAATGACCTAAATTATACGCGAATATTTCAAATGACAGTATCATAATTTCAATATTGTTCTTTTATCGTAAACTCTGAACCATCCGTAAGCGAAAGTTTCAATAACATTTACCAACGTTTCATAGAATTTTTAAAGCGAAAAATGTTATTTTTCTTTAATGCATTATTCATTTTCATTAGAAACGGTACAGCACCTCAAAAGTTTCGACGTTGAATAATAGATCCGATCAATTAGCAAAGAAAATTACGAGTGAGTCAGATGAAGTTTGTTTAATTGCAATACTCTTCGATGCTAACGTTTGTCATTATGTATTCAAGTTAACTGTTGTAAGTCAAATGAAGGACTGGGTGATGAGCTGTTTAAGTTGAATGGAACAGATGGAACTGAATTACTTCGTTGATAGACTCTAATAGTGTTATAAGTTTGATAATGGTATGCAAAATAATGAGAAATGAGTTTTTTTTATGTCAGATATCGACAAACGAGCATGAGGTTCACTTGATGGTAGGTGATACCTAAGCCACAGAACATCAGTAAATGATGCGCTGTCGACCTAATTTTTACTTCGAGCATTCAGAAATTCATAGACTGAAATCGAAACGCGCAATGTGCACTTCACGGTTTTTCCATCTATGAACGGTGGTTCGTTACCCGGTCGGAATTTCGATATTCCTCCCACCCGATCAATGCCCGAAGTTACCAGATATGGGGAAAACATGGTTACAGAATATTATAAATGTGTTGTCCCGGTGGGAACCCACGATCCATCGATGCGCACGGCAGGTGTTCTACCGAACGCGCCAACGAGCCCGTCAAAATATATATGAAAATACTAAAGCGTTACTGTACGCTTTAGTATAAAACATTTTATAATATCACAGAATAAAAAGTTTTATATTTTTATTTTAGTTATATATCTTTGTTTCCGTTCAGAGTGTATAGTAATACAGTAATACACTCTTTATTTAACCCTTTCAATGGCAGCATGTATATTGTATATATACGTCAAGAGTAAAGTGTATCATGTGACGCAACGAATAGACACGTCGACGTATAATTACGTTGTAATCCTATCATGATAACTAATATAATAAAATGTTTCGTCGTAAAATGACGTTAATATACTTTGACGTAAACTAACGTTACTGCTTGTAACATGTGAATTATTATATTATCTTTCTGTTATGCTCTACGTATATGTTGCGTTTATGTACTGTAGGCCTATTACGAAAACCGACGGCAACGAACGGATCGAAACGAAATAACAAGCAACTTCATATTTTAACTTATTAAGAAAACATTCTTAATTCTATTTACGATTATTCTTACTAAGTATCATAGTAATGTGAAACGAAATACATAATGTCCTATTGCGAAAGGCGTGTCGATCATCGGATTCATAATAGTAAAATGTACGATCCGTCAGCCGAAACTTCGTATTTTGTTTTGGTAATAGGCCTCCAGTAGGGTTATTCACGATCATTCGAAAACTTTCCGTTCCGATATTACAAGATTTCGTACCGATATATCAAGCTTTCTATCATTTTATTCTAAGATTCTAATCGGAAACTCCCGAAGAATGCCGATGCTCAATCCTATGGGAATTGTGAATACCATTTTCATATCCGGTAAATACGAAAAAACTTTCAGTGGGAGAGCGTAGCTTTCCGGGCGGATCGATTTCGAATGATCGTGAATAGCTCTACTGGTATGGGGATATTGTGTATTCTATTACTAGAAATTATCAGACCGAAGCTGTCTCTGAAAGTGTTAATCAGTACATACAGCAACAATTTTTCATAACAAGACATACATATTTATGTACTCTTGGAACTCTTTTAAAAGATATTATTCTTAGAATAATATTGTCTTCATATAGTGTTATTTTACTGAGTCATGCCAATATTCTATTTTTGGATTATAATCACATAAATAATATAATTTATATCTAAGTCATTTAAGATTGATTGTAATATAGTTTCAGACAGCCTACGCCGAGGAGGCGACTGCTATAAAAATGTAATTATGATTTATTTTATACATTTATTTTGCAAACAAAATAAAGGCTATATATATTTTACTATTCAATGTAGATGTATTATACCTCTTTTTACCTCTTTATAGTATTAGTATAGATTAAGATAAATAATTAAGTGTGTGTATGGAAATGTATACGCTCAAAATATCCTAACACGCGCTGTCTGTCTATTGTATGTTCTGTAAACTTCATAGTAATTAACGTTTTGTGTTAATATTAACAATTCTATATGCTGTGAGGTTTTCTTTATAATAAATAATAAATTATATAAAATTTTCTGAGGCTAAATTATATTAGAAATACTTTATAACGGATTAAAACGCGGTTATAAATAATTATTTTTGCCCTACCGCTATATAAACCGCGTTTTAATCCGTTTTAAAGTATTTTATTTAAATGTGTGATACTTGCGTTAATAAAAGACAATATTAGAAATACTTTTAATAGTTAAATAAACATAGAGGTTTAAATGTTTTCAAGTAGGTAATTCGTTGCTTAGCATTTTTTTTGCGGGTCACATACACAGTCGCGAGATTATTGCCAGATTTTTAGGTGGTACACTCGCTTAAATATATGTGTTAATATATTTTCTTTTCTTATAGCGTGTAAATTCTCAATAAAAAAACGTTTTGAAGTGATTTATTCATTATATTATTTATGTAGAGTTTTCAAGTTACAGCAATCATCCCAATAAGAATGAGATATAACAGCTATATGTATTAGAGTAGTACAAAGTTGCTATTCTCACTTTACATATTTTCCGGTCTTGCTTATGATTACTTGATATTCAAAAAGTTTTAAGTATTTCAAGTCAAAAATTAATTCCGTAATACAAAATTAGAAATTCTTTATTTAAACCATTATCATTGAATAGTATAAATATGTCAATGTTAAATAGAGTATATTACCATATATTTTATATAGACCTTGTTGACTTTGAGTTTGATTCCTGATATAGGCGAAGAACCCTTTATATGTAGGTGAGTAGTATCTTCTATTTGATTGGAAAGAATAACGGACACAGCAATGAGTCTATGCCATGTCCTCAGAAAGATTAAGACTTGTATCGAGCTATACAAGTCTTATGACTAGCTCATCATACTGATTTTTACCGGTTTTAGAGTACGGAATCCTTATAGGATCACTTCGTTGTCTGTCTGTCTGTCCATCTGTCTGTCAAGACACTTTATCTATCTGTCAGGTTGCAGCAGTGATATTTTATATGCTACTAGCGACCCGCCCCGGCTTCGCGCGGGTCTAGATTTTTTTGACAAAAAGCAGGGGTTGTATGTATTTTTTAATGCCACATAATAAAAAAATAAAAACAAAAAAAATCGTCCAAAAATAAAAAAAAAAAATTTAAGGGTGAACAACCCTTATCACTTAGGGGTATGAAAAATAGATAGTAGCCGATTCTCAGACCTACTGAATACGCATATAAAATTTGGTAAGAATCAGTCGAGCCGTTTCGGAGGAGTATGGCAACGAAAACTGTGACACGAGAATTTTATATATTAGATACGGCGATATTTTGACAAGGGAATCAAAACCTATAGGGTATTTCCCATTGACCAAGAATCAGGAAAGGCATGAATGTCATGTAGCACAAATGAAGGAAAAGTCCGAAATCCGTAAATATATAGTTTTTTTTTTATTGGGAAAATCTTTACTAAAAGCTTGTACAGAATCGAGTCCGACACGCACTTGGCTAGGTTTTTTAGAAATCTACCAACTTTTGATGTACAAATAGAGGGAACAGTGCTGAAACCCAATAAGTATGAAATTTAAAGTTTTCAAATTATTCAGTTTTAAATATTTAGGCTTCGATCAACAATATACATGTCAATGGATTAAGGGATTAAAATACCTACGGTATGTGATATATTTTTATTATATTATGTTGTATACTTTTGGCCTTAAATTCTTAAAATTGAATACCTTAAACCTTTATACTTATTGGGTTTGAGCAATAATGGTATGTGATAATAACGCCTTCAAATGGAAATTATTTCCCAAAAATATATTTCTTGCAGTATTATAAATATTCCTAAGTGAGTGGGTGTGCTCAGTAAATATGTCAGCATAAGCCGGCTCATTATTTGAACGTATCTCTCTAATTGTGTGTTATATTTAGGTTTATTATTTTAACTCTGGCGATGGAATAAACTCCATAAATGTTTATTTAATTTGATTAGTATTAGTACTAGTAAGAGAATATTATTTCCTGAACGATTTCACAAAACAGTGCTGCAAGTCAAAGCAGAGTAAGAATATGTTCTTGCATATTTTGGGATATTATTACTTTTGAGGGTGAGATTACTTTAAAAAAATACATATATATATATATATATATATATATATATATATATATAACATATATCATAATAAAAAAACAAACACATAATATAAACGAATAGACGTGGGGGAAACAAATTCACAGAAAATTATAAAAATGTATCGACGGGATTTGAACCCGCGACACATTGGATCGCAAGGTGCCCAACGGGCCAACGAGCTAATCTTCTTAAACAAGGCATGATGTTTTGGCCTCATCTTTGTTAAAAAAAATCTTTGAATTCCGTAGATGATCACAAACAACGAGAAAGTATTCGTATCGTTATTCTGTCAGTTTTATTAGAAATTATTTGCAATTGAATACTTTCTCGCAAGTTATTCATGATCGGGCTCTGAATCTGTCAATTATAGATGGAAAACGTTAACAGTTTCTCAGTCTTTATGCCTGAAACAAAGTATATTTTCCAAATTCGTTTTGCAAGTGACGTATGTGCGATAACGAATTCAGCATATATCCATTATTTTAGTAAATTTCAGACCAACATTTTATATTGTCTTTGTTACCTACGTTTTATATGAAGTTCACTTAAAGTCAACCACCTAAGCGCATAACCGTTTTAAGAAATAACTTTTGCTCAGCGGCACTCCGGCCAGTAAGTGAAGGACTATGAATATTTCATGATTCTTGTAGTAGGAGACTGTCTGTCTCTTGTCTTTATACATATAAATAGTTGCTTTGGTTAAAACATTGCTTTGTATATTTTTTGCTTTGAGTTTAAAATTTATAAATGTAGGTACAAATCGGACGGCAGGATGAACTGATATTATTCATTCAATATTTCACCCGAGTGAAGTATAAGATGTAAAATGATATAGTCTAAAATGAATTCCCGAGTCCCCTAGTGGGGCATGGGGCAGACCCATTTCTGTGTCTGTTTCACTGATCATTTTTCTTTACAGGCAAGTAGATCAAAATCAGAAGTTTTTTATTTCAAATAGGCCTTTGCAGGCTCTTATGAAACGTCTAGTTGCACGGTTCCAAAAAGTGGGTCTCATGGAGAAGAACCGGCAAGAAACTCCATGGACACTCTTTTCAAGAATGGTTTAGCTTACAAAGACTCGGTTACAATAGTAATAATCGGCTGAGAAGTTTATATAATGCAAGGTATACGGAGATTCTATACAATGCAAAAGAAAATTGAGTTTTTACTATTAGTGTAAAGTGAGATACACACACTTGCACAGCGCAAGTTGCCAGGGAAGCCGCACATGCAGAGGTGAATTAGCGCCATATATCTTTATCGTCAACATAGTCTTGGATTTTATAATACGCTTTTTTAATTAGGATTCCTTTGATGACGTTTTTGAACTTTTTAGTCGTAAGATCAGTTACACACTTCAGTAGCCTGTTGTAGAATCTGACACAATTCCCAAGAAACTATTAAAGAAGATGATTAGCCTTCTGAGCCCTGCCTGTTAATAAATGTCAGACTTTTAGTCTTTTCGACTCGTAGCGACTCTTAATTTATATTGAATAGTATATGGACATACTATTCAATAAAATTAAAAAGCTATATTAATTAGTTTTTTTCTTAAAACACTTATTTATCCAAACTGAGATAAAGCAATAAGCATGGACCTATCTATTCTTTCAGCCAAGCAGTGGCGTGACCACCATACAAGCCAAAAAAACCGGCTTGCTGACTTGAACGTAATACTCGTACATATTTATAGTTATGTTAAGAGCATTATTATTTTTCTTTTTATGGTTATATTAATACGATAATTCGGGCTTGTACATAGGGCAAAGTACCACTATTAATGTTTATTACTCAAATAAAAAAATACCTATAAATAAAAAAAAAAAACTAAAATAAAATTCTTTGATATCGTTTTTAAACACGAAAAAATATCAGTAGAAAGTAATTATGAGCAATCATAAAGCGTGAAATAAAATTAGATTTGCAAATTATTGTGATAAATAACGTTATCGCATGACAAAGTTTCATAATGGAAATGTGAGGCTACATGACATTAGGAGTAATTTAGTTAAGGAATTAGTTTTATATTTAACTTTACTTAAATATATTACAGAGTGATACGGCGGCGTTTTAGGTATCATCAAAATGGTGATCGGTGAGACAACTAGCACATTAAAACACACACGTCATGCATTTTTTTATATTTATTATAATATCAAAAATATGACATATATATGAGGAAAGATTTGTTTGTTTGTTTGTTTGTTACGATTTAACTCAAAAACTATTCGACCGATTTTAAAAATTCTTTCACCAAGAATTGTGTATAGTACATTTACATTGCAGCCGTGCGAAGCCGGGGAATGTTACTAGTGGATAATAATTTCGCTAAAATTTTATTCGAATTCGATTTAATTGCATAAATGTAACAGAGTTCAAGAAACGCGCCTACTTCAAATGCCGGCAACGCATCTTCAAAACCTCTGGTGTTGTTGATGTCCATGGCCGGAGGTAATTGCTCACAATTCAATAGTCGTCTACCTGTTTTCCCATACAACCATAAAAAATCCGAACAGTCTTTCTTCTTTAATTTATAGAATTTACTCTGTCACTAAGGCATTATCATATGGAAAGTAATAATAACATTTCACTTATTTACGCGCACCGTAAAGCAGACAATATGTATTGTTTATAGAAATTCACAATACCGTTCAATGCATGAATACGTCTCACAGCCGCGTTCACATCACACCATCTTTGTTTTGAGCATGTTGAATAAAACATGACGGCCCATCAAGTGTTTCCTCGGCTTTTATTGAAACCAACTGCTATGCCATGAGCCACCCTGTCTCCCAAAAGCCTCCGAAAAGTGAATACGCTTTCGGAATTCTATCGTTCACTACGGGTCTTCTTTGATTGGAAAATTTCACTAGATATAGAGCTGCGGATTTAAGAAACAGGTGTTGAAAATAGATGAAGGAAAGTGGGTCTATTCGGATGCAAATCAATTTTAGTGATCTGATGTACGATTTATACATGATCTGTCTGAACAATGATACATGAAATAAAAGCTTTATAGCTTTTCAGGCTAAATCTTCTTAGACAAAAATCGATCATACATATAAGAACGGAATTCGCAGTTTTTTAATCATTGTATTTATTATTTATTTATTTATTTAACACTTTATTATTCACCAAAAATTAAAATGAAAAAGTAACTTATGAATAAGGTTTAAGGCATAAATGGTGGCCTTATTGCTTATAAGCAATTTCTTCCAGGCAACCTTATGTCGGATAAAGCGATATGGAAACGGGAGTTTGAAGAGGGTGGTGAATAAAAAATATAATATATAAAGATATTTAAATATAATACTACAATATAAATTTAAACGTACTATGATATATTTAATCGAGGAGAGAAAATGTATAACCTATTGTATATACTTAAAAAAATAATGAAATGCAACTATGACCAGTTAAGTAGGGCCGTACTCTATTGAAAGATAATGTTCATATATAAGCTTTTTAAATGTAGCCAGACTCTGAGCCAACCGAATATTATCGTGTAGTGAGTTCCAAAGCCGATTTACTGATTCCTTAGTAGGTAGTCTCTCAATAGTACGTTATAGCGCCAAACTTGACCGTAATTTGAGAGTAATATGAAGAGATTTTTTAATTTCATATAGTCTTAAATTGAACGTTAAAATATTCTTAAGATATGTATAATTAAGTCCTATGCCCTGCTTGACAAAAACATTTTTATTATTTTCTTTCGCCGGGATTGGAACCCGGAACCTTTAGTGCTACACGACGTTTACTACTATGATATACGGTGATAGTCAATCAAATTCCAGTTAAAGTAACATACGGGAAGTGTGTCACATACTAAAAATGGAGCCCACAGAAAATGAATATATTTTTATACTCCAGCCTATTTCAGCATGTGCTATTTTTGTGAAACTAAGTCCATTGTTATTCCTATTAGGGTATTGTAGTTTCGTATTTTATCTGCTGGACGGCAAACATCATATTTATTAATAGATTTGCATATGTGTAGAACCTATGGGGTAGAAATAGGCTCTCTTCTTGATTTACCCTTTGATAGACCCTCGATTTATGCATTAAAATTTTTATTAAAATAAACAGGATAGTATAGGAATTAAGAAAAAGGATAGGAAATAGCAAAGTAATATTTATCTAAGTGTCTTGAAGAAAGTCAAAGAAGGAGCTAGTTTGATAGTAACAGAGAAGGAGTTCCATAATTTTAAGGCGGAAATTTTAACAGAGTTACCATAAAATATATCACTTAGCATCCATTGGAATGAATACCAATGGCCCTTATGCCGATTTTTCGTGTTTGAATTTGAGTGACGCACTGGCAAGCGATCGTGAATAACACAATATTCAGATTTATGCTTTTTACAGACTTATAGACAAAGAGCCAGCACTTGATAGACATGCGTTATAAAGGCCGATTTTTTGTATCTACTAATATAAGGAATTGTGTTGAATTATCAAGATACTAAAAACCAAAACCAATAGGGACTTCGAACTCTCTCTCATCTTATATATATAACAAAGTCGTGTTAATTACACCATTTACCTATAAGTCAAGAACGGCTGCACAAATTCAAATGATCTCTTATTTGTTGGATTCGTCTATGTCCCGAATAACATAATAACTATTAAAATATCGGAAAAATCATGAAAAAAAATATGCAGAAAATTAATTTGAAAATAAATTACACCGGAACACCGCCATCTTGTACAATTGACAGCTCACGTCACGATCGCTAATAGCTTATATGTAATAATAATTTATGTCCACTGCAAATCAGTGATATACATAGAGCAACACGGGCCACCGGCGAACCGGAGGGGAGTAGCCATACGCAGGCGTTCCCCTCTGTCAAAGTACAAGTCCAAATGGTCCTATGCGTACAATAAAACTAGTTGTAGCCACACTTTTCACTAGACTAAATCCAGATGCGCGACTGAATCGACCTCCTAAAAAAATGCCGAATTGTTTGTGTTTCTTGTTGCCAAAAAATATCTGCCACGTCAAATTTACAAAAAGATAGCGTTATCTTTCATATGTAGGTATTTTTTAATCATATTATTACTATTTACTTCTTTAAAACTTAAAAAATTACAATATTATCGGTCGTGTTGTTTCGGATTTTTTTACCAACACAGTCGCTCGACAGATCCGCGTATTGTATAAGCCCTCATACAATACACGGATCTGTCGAGCGACTGATCCGAGTTTATTTCCGAGAAGTCGCTGTCACCGAGCGATAGTGTTGTTGTCGGATTGTTTTAAGTTATCGAAAAAAAATGGCAAAGGAGTCTTCTATACAGAGACAGTTTTGAGATTAAATTTTCTGATTCAAATATTATATTGTGATAATATAGTTATATTGTTAAAATATAATATAATACTTACGCGCGTTAGCACATTTATTAAAATCACTTAGTGTAAACTTCAACCATAATGTTTTTTTTATTTCCTAAAAATCCAAAGGATATGGAAAATTCTGTAACCCAAATTTAATAATTGCGATATGATCTAGAAAAATGACATATTTTTAATCTTATAATATAAAAAATCAGCTCAATTCTCAATCTGGGAGAGGAGAAATATGAGAAATATAGTTTTCCTGAGATTCTCGATTAATTGAATCGATTACACAATCACAAAAAAAAACCTTTGGACAAGGTAATTAACTCAAAAGTAATTAAATGCACTTTAAATACAATATATTGCATATAATTACAGTTATGTTATTAAATAAAATATAAATTATTAATTAAAGAAAATTAATATACATAATTATCGATTTTTTATCGATTTAAATCGATCTTTTATTTTAGTCTGTCGTTGGCATGCCGCATGACAGTTGTTTACTCTGTGCTAATTCGTTTCGTGTTTTCAACGTTTTGAGTCTGAGTGCTTTCCCGATTGGCGTCATTTAGGAATTGTTACGATTTGACAACTACAAATATCATTGATCACAGATTTATGATATATATGTAAATTGTTGATTGTAACATAACCTTACTTTTACAGTTTACTACTTAAAACTCTAATAACTCGGCTCTCAGATTGTCAAAACTAATAGAATTTTCAACGAAGGACTGTTAAGTCTCAATCTATTAATTCACACCAATTTCATATTGTTACATTGGGGGCCCAAAGTTGTTAGTAATCGTTTCCATCTCCGTTAAGGGATACATGGAATAAACATATTTTGTAATTACGAAGTATTTTTCAAATTATTTCTAAGATTTTATTATACCTATACCAACTCATGGTCCACTCTCCGTGACCTGCTACGTGCGCATTACCCGACAAGTTCATTTTTATTATTGTAGTACGTAATAAATTAACTCCATCTTTAAAATAAATAAATTAATTCGAACTTATAAACCTAATTTCCCAAACCCAGTTCTTGAAATTATCGATACTGCGTATCGACAGTTGTTGCAACTACGGCTAAAAGGACTTGTCAGTGTAGTTGCGCCATTTAATTATACTGTTATGACACGGAATGTTTAAATGTGTGTGTGAAATTGTTAGTGTATTTTTTAATTGTCACGGTGTGAGTTTCGTAGTGACAGACGATTGCTCGTGTGTGCGAACTTGAGTACGCACACATAGCGCAGGTTTCCCCCCGCAAAAAATGACAGATTGTTTGGTATCGGTAACGAACGCTATGGCTACTCCCCTCCGGTTCGCCGGCGGCCCGTGTTGCTCTATGGTGATATACTAGACACTATAAAATCTAAGTGGGAAAATAGCATAATATTCAAATCTAGAAATATTTTATTTTATTTTACGTCAGTCGCAACATTCTGGCAGGAGAACGTCTGTCGGATCCGCCGGGATTTAATACCATACTTATCACTGAGCGATGGAGATGGTCAAATTATATCACGTCTATAAATAGAAAGTATTATGATTTGAGGCATTTATTTTCTTTAAAAAAAGGTTTAAGTACAAATGTACTAATATAACATTTCACAATAGTCTGTACCTGGTATACTGTCTATATTATACTGGCGCTAGCTCTTAGTCTATAACAAGTGACGAAACTGCGTAAATTTAACTAATTTGAAATGCAATTCCGAATATAACGTAATATATTATATAGTTTTCAAGGGTGAATATAATTTAAATGCGAGTTTATACTTAATAATTTAAATTATAAATTTATTTGTTGATATTCACGATAATAACTTTATTCTGACAGAAGACATAAATAACACATAAAAATAAAATATAAAGTAAAATAAAACTTCCAACCAAAAAGCAGTAATTGTATTCGTGTTATTACATAAACGACACAGTGGTCCCGATCTTATGTTCTACAACGTACTTTTAATTAAAACTACCCTTAAATCATTTTAGGCTAGATAATAGATATGTAAAAAAATGCCACTTGCCTATATATATGACCTCAAACTTAGAACATCAGTCAATGATGTGTTGATGACCTAATTTTTACATCGAGCGTTCGGAAATCCAAAACCGAGACCGCAACGCGCAATGTGCACTTCACGGTTTTTCCATCTAAGAACGGTGGTTCGTTACCCGGTCGGAATTAGAAAATTAACGTAGGGAAGACATGCTTACAGAAATTTATAGACATGTCGTCCCGGTAGGATTCGAACCCACGACCCATTAATGCGTACAGCAGGTGTTCTATCGAACGTGCCAAAAAGCCCGTCAAATATGTTCTTTCCTTTTGTAAAGCTACAAAGATTTTCCATAAGGAAAAAAATAAGGATAAATTCTCGTGCCAAGCCTGAAAAATCCACTAGAAAGAAATAGTGAATTTAACTCTGGCTGCTACTACGACAATAATCGCAGGCGCATGCTAATTAATATTTACCTTATGTAGGTATACTTCCGTTTCCGTTACAAATCAATTTGAATTTCGACGCCATATCCGTTGGATGACGTCATGCGATAATATTTAATGAAGGTTTCGAAATTTTATATATGTATCTCTTGAGACCCCATCAGCATATACATAACGATGCAGAGGCGAAGGGTTCCGATCGAAATTACTAAACGCAGCTATATCAGGTTCTAATTCGGGTAGCAATATGACTATATTGATACTTTTATTACCTAGGCTGGAGATTTAAAAATTCAACGTAGTCCACGTTGTATTTTTAAATTTCTATATATTTTCGAGTATGTAAAAATGTTATAAAACTTTTAAATTTTAATACAGTTTTTGTATGTTTTTCGTCTTGTTTTTTACCAATAATTCAATTCCTGCATCTTTTATGATATCCTGCATCTTTTATTTCATGTTCTTTTCGACCCCCTTTTATCTTAAAGCTAAAGTTTGTGGCGTCAGAAGAATCTTCGCAAAACAAAATAATATTGAAAATGACGCAGCAAATTCAGCGCGCGAGTGGTGCGCTGTACCACCGCCTCTTCACCCCGCGCCCCGCCGCCGCTAAAACAACTTTCTAAAATACTTGGTCGCCGCGGCGGGGACACTGCGCGGCTAGATCTCACGGCGAATGCATGTCATATCTTTTGCTCTGTACTCTGTTTAATGTGCTCGTAAATTCGTATTTAATAATTAATTTTTATATCAAATAATATTGTAAAATCGTAAATACAGTTGTTATAATATGTGGATTAGTTTTTGATTTGATATACCCAGTAGGCTATCCACATAATTGGTGACCCCCGACGTTCGAGAACATTCGAGAACAAGATGGCGCAAGAAGCTTCTACAGACAATGAGGTTAGCAAAGTTGGAGTGCGGCTACCTCCGTTTTGGCCAGATGATCCCGCATTATGGTTTGCTCAGATTGAGGGACAATTTTATTTAGCCGGAATAACATCGGATACGACGAAGTTTTACCACATATCCTCTCAACTGGAACAACGATTTGCGCAGGAGGTAAAAGATATTATTAAAAGTCCTCCCTCGGAAAACAAGTACCTCAAATTGAAGACCGAGTTAATAAAAAGGCTTACAGCTTCTCAAGAAAAGCGTATCCAGCAGCTTTTAGCTCAAGAGGAATTGGGAGATAGGAAGCCGTCTCAATTTTTGAGACATTTACAGAACTTGGCAGGTCCAGCAGTTCCAGAGGAATTTCTACGGACATTATGGACAGGTCGGTTACCATTAAATATTCAAACAATAATAGCTTCACAAAAAAGTCTCAGTTTAGAAGCAATTGCTGATTTGGCAGATTCTGTTCACGATATTGTACAACCCTCCCAACAAGTTTGCACTTTAAATAATAATATTAAAAATAATGAAATTTCAGAATTGAGTAAACAATTAGAAAGTTTAACGAAAGAAGTAGCTTCATTGAAAAGTAAATTCCATAAATCACGGCCACGTACCCCATCACGTGACAATAATCACCGTCACAGATCTAGATCGAGATCGAGGTCTCGAAATTTAGATTTTTGTTGGTATCATCAGAGATTTAGAAATCGAGCACATAAATGCATTAAGCCATGCAATTATAATTCACAGTCGGAAAACGGCATGAGCAGCCGGAATTAGCGGCAACCGACTGCCAAATTTCACCAGGCCGCATTTTTATAGTGGATAAAATAACTAAAATGAAATTTCTTATTGATACAGGTTCTGATTTATGTGTTTATCCACGCAGAGCATTGAGAGAGCATCGAACGAAGACAGACTACCAGCTGTTTGCAGCTAATGGCTCAATAATCACTACTTATGGTTGGGTTCAGATTCATATTAATTTAGGATTGCGACGTGATTTTAAATGGAGATTTGTAGTTGCCGACATTTCTAAACCGATAATTGGTGTTGATTTTCTTTCTTTTTATAATCTGTTAGTAGATTGTCGTCAGCAACGCCTTATTGACGGATTGACATCACTCGCAGTTTCAACATCAATTGAAAAGGCATCTGAAAGTGACGTGACTTCTATCAAGGTAATTTCTGGAGATTCTATTTACCATCAAATCTTACGTCGGTATCCAGATATAACGCGCCCAGCAGGTACTTATAAGGAGCCAAAGCATAATACCGTGCATCATATTCGGACAACACCAGGTCCGCCAGTTTCATCTCGACCTCGTAGACTTCCTCCTGATCGATTGAAGGTTGCACAGAAGGAGTTTGAAGATATGCTACAAGCTGGAATAGCACGCAGGTCAGATAGTCCATGGTCTTCTCCTCTTCATTTAGCTCCCAAGAAGGATAACAGCTGGAGACCTTGTGGTGACTACAGAGCTTTGAACGCGAGAACATTGCCCGACTGCTATCCAATCAGGCATATCCAAGATTTTACTCATTTGATAGCAGGTAGCACTATATTTTCAAAAATCGATTTAGTAAGAGCGTACAATCAGATACCGGTTTTTAAAGACGATATACCGAAGACTGCTATTACTACACCGTTTGGATTATTTGAATTTTCATATATGACATTTGGTCTTCGAAATGCAGCGCAAACATTTCAGCGTTTTATTGACGAAATGCTCAAAGGATTTCATTTTTGTTATGGATACTTAGATGACATTTTAGTATTTTCTCAGAACTATGATGAGCACCTGGATCACCTGCATCAATTGTTCCAGAGACTATCAGATTATGGCATCTTAATAAATTCCGCTAAGTGTGAGTTTGGTGTATCAAATATAACTTTTTTGGGTCATAAGGTTTCATCAACTGGAATATGTCCGGTGCAAGAGAAAGTACAAGCAGTGATGGACTTTCCAGTTCCGAAGAATATTCAAGAACTACGTCGTTTTCTGGGTATGTTTAACTTTTATAGACGTTTTATCCCAGGCGCATCATCTATCCAAGCTCCACTCAGTTTAGCTCTTGCCGGACCCAAAAAGAAAAGCAAACAAGCTATTGAGATGAGCCCAGTTGAAATGGAATCTTTTAACGCATGTAAGTTGGCTCTTTCTAAAGCGACCACGCTAGCACATCCTAGAACTGATTGTGATATCGCAATTCATACGGATGCATCAGACAATGCGATTGGGGCTGTTTTACAACAACGTGTGAATGACACCTGGCAACCTTTAGCTTTCTTCTCACGTAAACTTAAGCCATGTCAAGTTAAGTATAGCCCATATGATCGAGAGCTTTTAGCTATTTATGATGCTATTCGATATTTTCGTCATATGCTAGAAGCAAGAGTTTTTGCCGTTTATACAGATCATAAACCACTTACATATGTTTTTAATTCAAATCGAGATAAATGCTCACCTCGTCAGTTTCGCTATTTAGATTTTATATCTCAATTCACTACTGATATCAGGTACGTGGCCGGTACAGATAATGTGGTAGCCGACGCACTGTCTAGAATAAATGAGATCGCAGATGTAATTAATTTTGAAGAGCTTGCACGAACTCAGGTTACAGATACTGAACTGCAAGAACTTTTAAAGAAAGAAACTTCACTTAAATTAGAAAAAGTAAATTTACCAAATTCTTCAAGTTACATTTATTGTGACGTATCAATGGCAAACTCGAGACCTTTTATAACTAAGAATTTACGAGAGCAAGTTTTTAATTATTTTCATGGATTTAGTCATCCTGGAGCCAGGGCAAGCATTAAATTGATTTCCCAAAGATTTGTTTGGCCTGGAATGAAAAGAGATTGTCGCCGCATGGCAAATTCATGCACAGAATGCCAACGTAATAAAGTCTTCCGCCATACTTCCTCTCCTTTAACTCCTTTTTCAAGCCCAACTCAACGTTTTTCCCACGTCCACATGGACATCGTGGGCCCGTTACCTTATTCTTCTGGTTTCAGATATTGTCTCACGATCATCGATCGCTTTACACGTTGGCCTGAGGCAATTCCTTTACCAGACATCTCGGCAGAAACGTGTGCCCGAGCTTTCATCTCCGGCTGGGTTGCACGCTTTGGCTGCCCTGAGAAGATTACGACAGACAGAGGCAGGCAGTTTGAGTCCCACCTGTTTCACAACATCGCTGCTCTGCTAGGCGCAGTGCATCGCCCAACTACAGCCTACCATCCAGCAAGTAACGGTATGGTGGAACGTTTTCATCGTCAGCTGAAGGCAGCTATCATGTGTCACAAAAACAATCAATGGTCAGAGGTACTTCCACTTGTTTTACTTGGTATACGCAGTGTGTGGAAAGATGATATTAAATCCTCTGCAGCTGAGCTGGTTTACGGAGAACAATTACGACTTCCTGGCGAGTTTTTCTCTTCTAAAGCTACTACTATCACAGACTTCACTGACTTTGTTTCACGCTTACGTAGCTACATTAAAAACCTTGCACCAGAGCCGGCGCATTGGGATTCCAATAAAACTTTCTATGTTCCTAAGGGCTTAGACACAGCTGAGCATGTTTTTCTTCGCAAAGGGCCTATTAAAAGATCGCTAGAATCGCCTTACTCCGGTCCGCATAAAGTACTGGAACGAGGGAAGAAAACCTTCAAGATCGACTTGTGTGGTAGACATACCTATGTCACAATCGATCGCTTAAAACCTGCTTATTTGCTTAATAATTTACAGAATGAAGTTCAAATTAATAACAGCAAGTCGTCAGCAGCGGAGCCAATCAAGACAAGAAGTGGTCGTGTGGTTCGTTTTCCTGACTACTATCGACCGTAGCTGGCTCCGGTCTCGGTGGGGGAGTAGTGTGGCGTCAGAAGAATCTTCGCAAAACAAAATAATATTGAAAATGACGCAGCAAATTCAGCGCGCGAGTGGTGCGCTGTACCACCGCCTCTTCACCCCGCGCCCCGCCGCCGCTAAAACAACTTTCTAAAATACTTGGTCGCCGCGGCGGGGACACTGCGCGGCTAGATCTCACGGCGAATGCATGTCATATCTTTTGCTCTGTACTCTGTTTAATGTGCTCGTAAATTCGTATTTAATAATTAATTTTTATATCAAATAATATTGTAAAATCGTAAATACAGTTGTTATAATATGTGGATTAGTTTTTGATTTGATATACCCAGTAGGCTATCCACAAGTTAATTTCGCGTTCTTCTTATAATTTAACTTTAAATATTCCTGTGAATCACACTGATTTCTTCCATTATTCCTTTACTGCTCGTGTTATAAAACTCTGGAACTCCCTACTTCTTTCTATAAAAAAAGCTCAATCTCTTCCTATTTTCTAACGAATGCTGAAAGTCCACTATCCCTTTTTTCCAGCATAGTTACTTTTTAATGTTTTTTTTTTGTGATTATATTATGTGTACTTAATTATTCTATTATTAATTGTATACTTTTATATACCTCGTATCTTTATACATATATCTCAAGCTCCAATTCCTTTTTATCTAGGTTGCCTGGAAGAAATTGCTTTGAGCAATAAGGCCGCCTTACTGTACTTCTGTTTTTTTAGATTATATCTATAGGTTAAGTTTTTAATGTAAAAGTGTTAAATAAATAAATTTACCATTGTAATTTTTTTATACCCACGAATAACTAGAATAATAGAGTTATGTATTTGTTTAATTTATATGAATTAATTTCCGGTAATATAGTAATTATTACTTGGTTTATTTACTCTACATACTCAATAACATAAGTTGAACATCGAATCAACTTACCAAAAATATTACTTATGTGTTACAACGATTGAACCTGCGACATGTTGTTAGTAAACCAAGGAGTGGTTATTACACATTGCAATTAATCTCAAATGCGACTAGATTTACTTAATTTTGTTTAATTTTATACCAAAAGCAACTAACTAACTGAAGGGTTGGAAGGCTTTCAGGCGTAGTTCTGGATTGCTCTGTAGATGTCGTTGTTAGCTTCTGAAATGTGCTGACAACTTTCCTCGCAGCAAATACATATGGAAATGACTTAATATTCGGGGTATATATTGTATTTTTATAGTATTTTAACGATAATATGAATATATGACTAGAAATACATAATGTGATATAGGAAACACACCTATATGTACACTGTTATACAATTTTTGAATGTGGCTGCTACTATGAGTTTTGAGTAGTAGTGGCACATAGCAATCTGTAAATCTAATAGGTACTTTAATAAATCTGATATTTTTAATATAACCTATTTCAAATTAAATTACTACTTCCATGTATATTATAAGAAATATTCAATTTATTTCATTAGACAACATAAGATAAAAATAGTTTGTACAATTTTATATTTATAAAATAATATTGGAATAATGTAGAGCTTTCGATTTTATAACTTAATTTTCTTAATAAATTTTATTATATCTATAAATATTATTTTACTTTAAATTATCCAAAAAAAAACCTTTAATGACAATTTAAACATAGTAAACAAAAATATAATATGTCATAATTCGATATGATGTTTTAATCGAAATTAGTAGAACTGCATTCAGTCTGTAAAACAGGATTAAGATCTTACCCCAGCAGAATGCATAGGGTGCATTACGCACGTGTTGTCTTAATTGAATATCTGCGTTGCTGGGGTATTGTGCAGAATGCAGACAATTGTTTTTTGCTTCTCTACATTTTTTTTTGTTTCGCTATTTATTTTTCAAGAGTCATAATGTTCATAATGCAGTCTGTATTACTAAAGTATTATTTATGAAATTGTATTTTCCTCTTACTATTCTTTACTTACTTTATTTTTTAAATATTACTTACTGTATTATATAAATCTAAAAAGCCTGTTGAATTGAAGAACGTTCGATATATACCTTTAATAAACTTCGGTACAGGTCACGATGAAATTTGGTTTTTTATACAGTCTCATATTTAAAAAAAAATACAAAAAAACGGATGCCAAATAACTGCAACTACGAGTAAAACGTTTAAAATACGCCGATACTCCAAACATAAACAACTGTGCAAAATAGTCTCACAGACTTCAGTATAATAAATTAACATTCAAGTTAATATATTATCTTATTAAATGAATTATTTTTATAAATCTCCGCTATTTTATATTATTGAAAATATTTTTAAAAGTTATTTTCCCACTTTTTTAAATTATAATTCTTTATTGTAAACATGTTAAAATACTATAAAAAGAAAACAATAACCTAGGTCTTAACTAATTATAATACATAAAAAAAGTAAATAAAAGTACCTATAGTCTTTTTTTTAAAGTATTTCTTTTCATACGGAGTCTGGGTGCGGGTCGCAGGGCGCGGGTGGGGAGCGAGGGTCGCGGGGCAGGGTCGTGCGGCCTCTCACGTTTAGTACACCGCTCAGCAGGAGTGACGGACGCTCGGCTTCCCAGACGCCGACTTTAGTATTCTTCGTTTATTTTCTTTTCTATTCATTTAATTTATCGCTTAAACCTTTAGTCCCCACAAACACGGAATGTATTATCATTATTGAGTGTTTCGAGTGTTGCTGTGTTTACCGGTGTTTTATTTTGACAGTGTCACGTGTGGATTTAAATTATTTACCGGTTCCGGAGTTTTCAACTGCTTGTAACACGACCTTCACTTACCTCAGGTAGAGCCGGTCAAGAGACGCAACAGTTTTATTGGTATTATAAGACTGTTAGTGCCAACTATCAACAGAACCTTCGTGGGAACAACTTGTTGCATATTATTTTTTGCTGACTACAAAGTAGCTTCAGCTTAGTAACAGAACCTCAAAATAGATTAAACTAATAAGATTTTATACGAAAACTGGTAATAGAAGTGTAGTGCCGTCAAAAAGTGTTTATAACTTACAAATATTCTTTGAAAGTTGTGCGTGTTTCACGGGCATGCGCAGTTAGTTTCGCAGAAATTAATAATTAAGAGTATCGTAACTTTATAAACAAACCTAGTGGTGTGATAAATGAGTGCCGGCTTGAAGTGTATTAGTGATTAAAGTACACAAGCTGTGTGATTTTCGTTGTTACCAAACCAGGATTTTGGATTTCCAAACAACAATAACGTTCACCTGTGGGATTTTTGTATCTACCTGCGCGCGCAGTCTTTTAATATAAGGTGAGTTGAATAATATATTGAGCAGGTATGAAGAAGTTTATAAAAAACAATCTTCAGTCTTATATGCCATACTTGACGCGTTGGGGTCGACCTATCGCAGTTTTTTATTTACTTTTTTGTCAAAAACCAGTTGTCTGTCTACTGTATGACGTCATTAGTTTGTTTAGTATAGTATTCCTATACTCTTTGTTTCACTCGGACTTGGATTACCTTAATAGATATTCTTAATTTGCATATTTATTATACTGAGTATCATGTATGTAATATAGACATTGCATAAACATTTTCCCACGGTTAAAGTTGTCATTATTTTTTACCGAACATTAAAAAGTATGTACAACAAAATTATGTGACAAATAGTTAAAAATTATTGAGGCAAATTTTTAGGAAGTAAAAAATATTTTAATAATAATAATAATAATAATATATTTATTTAACCATAAAAAATTCTTAACTTATTACAATCACTGGTCCCCACACTAGGATACCCTGTGTTGTGGGTGACCAGACTCTTCCGGGGGCTATACATTTGTAAGATAATATATACTGACTAATTAAAAATAATATTTAAGTTATTAATAATATTCCTAGCGGGTAAGTGTTTGGATATCAATAAAGTATTAGAAGTGTGTGAGTTGGTATTGATTGGATGTAAATTGTATTATATATTTTATTGTGTGATGAGTAATGTAGTTTCTGAATGGGTGTGGAAATGTTTCTATTTTTTTTTTTTTTTTTTTTTTCCTTTATTTAGTTCTACTTTTCCTAATTTAGTCAGACAAGACTCCGCAATAACGCTTCTGTATTTTTGTAATCTAAATTGATTAATATGTTTTTGGTGAGTTTTTTCATTTTGTATCTTGACAGACATACTATATCTTTGTTGGCGATTTTAGATATTTTGTTATATAAGAATGGTCCTCTGAAGGCAAAGAAACGTTGCCCAAAGGTTGTGTTTCTCCTGGGGGGGTTAAATGTGACGTAACGTTTGAGGGACAGAGTAGGGGATGCATGACCCAAGAGTTTGTGAAATCTATGGCACGTCAACGAAATGTAGATTTGTCGTACTGTAAAAAGATTTGTATCCTTATACAGTTGAGCTGTGGGGTAGCGGAATGGTTTGTTGTGAGCTACTTTAAGAACAGCTCTTTGAGCTCGCTCCACTTTAATCATAGCAGTTGAATCTGCTCCACCCCACGCTGTGATACAATAAGATAACAAAGACTGACAGAGCGCAAAGTATACCAGATTCAATACATCTCTGTCAGCCACTCTATTTAACCTTTTAAAAATGAACATGACCTTCCTTACTCTGGAGCATACTGTATCAATATGCTTCTCCCAGGTGAGATGAGGGTCAATCGTGATTCCTAAGTATTTTATGGAATCTATACAGTCGAGGTTTGGACAACTACAGTCAGAATGATATACACATGAATGGACTTTGATACTGGGGATTACTGATGGGCTGGTGCGCTTAGAGATGCTAAAGCACATGAATTTCGTTTTACGGGTATTAAGGGTTAGTAAATTGTTTTGCAACCACCTTGATACTTTACTTAGACCTTGTTCTGCAATATTTGATACATCTCCCCAAGTATCACCATGGAATATGAGTGCAGTGTCATCAGCAAAAGAGAATATTTTACCTTTATTAAGTGGAAGGGAACAGAGGTCATTTAGGTAGATTAGAAAAAGGGTGGGAGCAAGAACACTTCCCTGTGGTACACCATATGGGACTTCTTTAAGAGCACTCTGATAACCACCAAGGCAAACTCGCTGTTTACGCTTTGTAAGGTAAGAGTGAAACCATTCTAAGGCAACACCTCTTATTCCTAAATGCTCCATCTTCGCTAGTAGTATGTAGGGAGACACAGTATCAAAAGCCTTTGCTAAGTCGAGGAATATTCCGATACACCTGTGACCTTCGTCGAGTCTGTTACTTAATGTTTCCACAAGATTAATAACAGCGTCATCTGTGGATCTCTTTTTCCTGAAGCCGTATTGATTATCTGCGAGTATTTGTTCTTTCTCTAAGAACATGAGTAGTCTTTTGTTGACAATTTTTTCCATTATTTTTGCTACAATCGGTAATAAGGATATAGGTCTATAGTTAGAGACATCAGTGTTGCTACCTGTTTTGTGAACAGGAGTGATATTTGCGACTTTCCACGCTTCTGGGAATGTACTGGAAGATATGCTGAGATTGCAAAGATAGGTAATAGGGGCAGCTAAGTGATGTTTAGATTGTTTAATAATATCACTACCAATATTGTCCCATCCACCTGCCGATTTCGGTTTCAGAGTGCCAATTACTGTAATAATCTCACTTTCGTCCGTCGGATGTAGAAAAAAAGAATTTGCTCGATACGGGATTTTAACTTCATCAGCAAGTTGTGTCTCAGTGGAAGCCAGCTTTGAAAGAGTGTTTGTAGCTAGGCTCTCACCAACCGTTGTAAAGAACTGGTTCGTTTTATTTAATGAACCTATTGGGCTTTCTGTGATTTTGAGGAGAGCACTGCTATTTGATTTATTAGGATTAATATGACATATACTCTTTATGGTTTCCCACAGCTTTTTAGTGTTATTTTTGTTTTCCTTGATTTTGTCAGTATCATATTTGTCTTTAAGATTTTGCAATAAATTATTACAGTAATTCCGGTAAGTGAGGTATTTTTGTTGTATTTCATTATCTTTAGGATGTTTTCTTGCGACACTGTGCAATAAGTCTCTATGTTTAATACATCGCAGTAAGCTCGGCGTGATCCAGGGTTTTCTTATAGTCTTTGAGTTTCGCGTTGGAGTGTAGGTTGTGTTTTTAGTAATAGTTTTTTTTATCATATCCGTAAACATTTCTACCGCAGAATGTATATCTTGTATGGAGAATAAGGGGCTCCAGTCTATATGTTTTATGTCTTCAACAACGTTAGTAAAATTAACTCTACTTATCTCTTTATGAGTAGATGAAGTATTTTGACTCTCATTATGATTGCTTATTGTTTTATTTACGTAATAAAAAATATTTTTTATTTCAAAAATGGGTTGAGTAAATTTACTTATAGTAGTTATAACTTATAATGTTATATTTTCAAGTAGTTAAAAATAGATCATACTTATGATTCAATTATTGTTTGTAATTAGTTCAACAATGAAGAAGTATGTGTATACAAATTTCTCATTCACTGCGCATGCGTATCCATCAACAACTGACAGGTAAGTTTAAAAATTTAAAAAGAATTATTAGTTGTGAAAAAAACAATAGAGGCACAGAATAAGCCTGGCTACTAATGTACATACATAATTATCTTTACCAATTATAGACGTATTATTATTATTATATTATATAAAACTATTAGTTTTATAAAAACATACACATGGAAAGTTTTTGTTTTTTATATTAAATTAATTTAATAATAATAATAATGTATGCATTGTTATCTGTTTGCTATTGCCTGTTATTTCAATGAGTTTCACAGGATGTACCGAATACGTGCTTTTTATGAAACTGTATACAAATTAATAAACGACTTATTAATATACAATTTTTAACACTTCTAATTTTTAAATTTGGAAATAAGTTATACATTTGATAATTGATTAATAAAAGCAAAATACATATTTTCATTTAAAAATAAATCTTTATTTAAAACTTTATGGCAGGTGACAATACATAAAGTCATTCTGTGTGTTCGTTACAATAAAGTACGATAAAATATTGTTGGGAGTGCATTTCTGCGCTGCGGTAACGACGGTTGAGCGGAAACAATGGTTTTATGGAGAGCTATACTCGTACTAGATATACTATGTAGAGCAAATAATGTAGAGTTCGAATCAATGACTGCTTTATAACTTCGACTGTTGAGATGAATATTAAGTTATTTTTTGTGAAACAAAAAAATAACAAGTAAGGTAAGATATAAATAATATATAAATAAATGAATAATATAATTTAATGACATTTTGATTGACTGTGGGATTTGGCTTTTGTTTAGAATATTGCAAACAAACTCTCTCTTCGTACATAAATTGTTAAAAATAATTTTAAAAAATCAAGAATATTCTAATGTTTAATATGTTGAATTAATATATGAAACCAATATTTAAGAGATTAAAGTAAATCAACTGTCCACATTAAATTTAGGTAGAGATGGGTGTTATTGAAAAATACAGAACAGGATTATATCTTTATTTATGGTTATATTAAAAATTATGTACCGTAACACAGTAGGGGTTTAATTATTTATACCTATGAATTGATACATTCGGTTTGGAATTGGTTACACGCGGATTGCTGAAAACCATATTATAAACACTTCCCATAACTAAAACTTAGACTACTCCGAAAAATAGTCCTGGTTATTTTAATCAGCCTAAACGAAAATAGTACTTTTTTACTACATTCAAATTAATCGTAAAACTTTGGTTAAATTTTTAGTCTGTACTGCCAAAGTGAGTGCTAGCAGTGAGATGGGTTTAACTTTCCAATCTGTTGATTTGGATCTATCCCGACCAGTTAATTTGTTTTTTAAAGTTTAAGTTGACTTCGCTGCTGCTACGAGATTTTGCACTTCGCCAATCCTTTTTTATTATTCAGTATTATTCATTTACTCATTCTGAGCAGTTAATATAGTTTATAGTTGTTAATAACTCGTAGGACTGATTATTAAATAGATACATTTTTCTTTCATTTAATTCCGTGAGATCACTGTTAATTACAAATATTTAATGCTAATTTTTAATATTTTTATGATAGACACGAGTGATATAATATACATACTCGTAGTTTACATTAACTTAACAAAATATTATAACCATAACATTATAATATAAACTAGAGCAGCGTTCTACGTTCAGCGTTCATCGGGACTCCATAATGTCATTTATTATACAAGGATATCATAAACTACATTTAGTAACGTTATACTAAGTGGCAGTGTAGAAATTATTGTTAATATAATAAGGCATGTATTTGAAATTGCGTGCTATCCCCAAAAACAAACAACGCACGTATAAACAGTGTCACAATAGAGCCAGATTAATCGCTCTACATTATAAGTCCTGCTATAAGTCTTCTGTATCTTCAATTAATATTAAAAATAATGACAAACTCCTGAATGAATTATTCCTGGAGATACAAGCTCGTTCGGTACTGGTAATCTTATGAAACTTTAATAGAACTTGTTTTTGTCTTTTGACTATTGACGTAAGTAAGAGTAAGATTTCATGGTAATAAATAAGTGACATCATAGCTGAGATAGGTTAACTTGAGGTGAATGCTCTGTCTTTTAGGCCTTGATTGGTATTCAAATTTATTGCACGAGTCAAAATCTGTTTATGAAAGTAAAATTTCTATACTGACAAAATGGTTTGACGAGTGCTAAAACTAGATTCAGACCAGTCTTGGAATACGGACCTTATCATTTTTTTTTTAAACTAAAGCTAACCCGATAGTTATAGAAAATGCTGCAATTGGAAATGCAAATACAATATTTATAAATAATATTTCTTATTATATAATTTCTTCAGCTAACACTAAACTAATATAATTAATGGTCAATTATTTTGATTAATCTTTTTGATTGTTAATTCGTAAGAGCGAATTCATTAACATAAATGTAACACATTATTATATTGATATATTTGCTTATATAATAAAGATTTATTTTCAATTTAAAAAAAAAGGGAACAGGGGAAGGAAGAAGAAGAAGAATAAAGATCAATTTAATTGTGTTTATTTATTATTATTTAGCATTCAGTTGGGGAATTCAAATTCAAAATCATTTATTCATTTAGGTAACACAATGTACACTTATGAACGCCAATAAAAAATACACATTAAATGCTTCTAATTTTACATTTACCGCCAGTTCTCAAATCAAGGGCATAGAACGGAAGAGAAAAACTGGCATGAAACTCTTCGTCACTCTTTTTAATCGCCAATTTTTTGGTTTTACAAAATATTTGTAAGGCGCTGCAACCATTACACCATATTCCACATGACATCTTTATGTAATTAACTATAATAATAAAAAAATATAAACCAGAAAAAAAACAAAGATTTGTCCTCTATCAGCAGTAGGCATGGTGAAATATGCAAATACCTAATAATTATAAGAGTTACGTGTGCGAAAAGAATTTTATTCATTAAATGCTATTGCATCGAACATTCATTGCGCCTTTGACCTTTTATTACAATAATGAGTACACATTTTTACATATTATGTTTATTTATTATGATGTTTTTCCAATTCACTAGAATATATTTATTATAGTTTGAAACTGTTGTAGGTACTTCCGGTTTCTATCCAGAAAACTAAATGTTTAATAGACCGGCGTCTTGATATTCGTAGACCCAAATGCCTGTAGTTACTACAGTATAGTTCGATTTTTAAAATAAGTTTATTAATCAATAAAATACGAAAAGACTGCCGTGGTCTCAAGACTCGTTAAATAAATGTTGACTCCAGTAATTGCGCACGGCGCGGCGTGAGCAAACATGTGGCAATATTGGTAAGTAAATTGGTTTTTTATTGGAAATACCTGCTCACTAGAAGCACTCTTGGAGCTCAAGACGTTCTTTTATCTCAATAATTAATCTGGATACCTACAGCTTTCCTAGTATATTGGAATGCAAGTATAAAATTATGTTTATGCAATAATGATTCGACTTGTATATGGCGTGAGAGTAAGTGCCTTATCTGGGATGTACACGTGTTGGCACTTTCGCTTCCTCCCATTTCGCAGCCATTGAGGTAAGCACCTAATTTTGGCTGAACAAGCGGCTGAATTTGCGGATTAATTACGGATCAAGCATTAGAGTTTTACTATGTATTAAATATGTATTTTAAATAAACAATAAAAAACTGCTTACCTACTATGCAATAATTCGTTAAGTCTAATCAAATCATTGTTGTTGATCGAAGAATCAAATAGATAAATAATTATTGACTTAATAGTACTTTTCGAAAATCGGACGTAAGGTTGGCAAAAAAGAAATAAGTTTATATTTTAACATTTACAGAATTTTACTTTACTACATTTACTAAAATGTCACATTTCTAAAATTTATTGAATTTGAGAGCTAAGTTTTGAAGACTCTTTTTCATTAGCGTTTTCTTGTTGGAATTTGGAGTTTGGACTTAATTCAATGAATTCATTTTTTAAAGACAAAAACATTTTTATGGAAATTAGTTTCGTATAAAGGATATGACCACTAATAATCCCAGCGTCAGAATATATTATGGAACGCGCAAATATTTGAACTGTGTGAATCACAGGGCGTATTGAGAGACGCAGATCTTTAAACCACTTTGTAATATAGAAAGGAATTTGAAGAAGTAATAAGGACATGTAATCTCAAGTCCTTTGAAAGTATGAATTTTAGTACATTAAAATAGACTTTGATGAAACTTCTGATCTTCAAAAGTTTAGGCTTCTATAAGAACTACTATAGTATTCTGTAATACGTCAAGCTTAGTTTTAAATCCATTCCCGTCGAGACCACGATTAATGAGCTCGGCTTGACCTCTCATATTCGCTTCCACACGCGGGATCCACTTACTTAAAACGAGCGATGAATATTTATGAGACTCAGATGCGGGCGGTGTCGGGGTGAGATGCCAGTGCATTAGATGTGCTTGTTGGTGAGTTTGGTTATAACGAATTGTTGAGGGAGACAAGTTAAGTTTACCGGGTATATCATATACATCACGCCTCTTTCCCATTGGAGTAGGCAGAGATCACGGAATTCTTTCGAATTCGCTTCTTCCAGTTTCAATTAAACTGGGTGTATAATATACACTGTAGATGTATACAGTAGTCACTTTATAGAAATTTTATACAGGTTTGTGTTTTTTTGAGATTTTTGGAGAAAAATTCTCTTTGGAGTGCCTACTTTTGAATACTCTATTTTGTAGCGCACTATTTTAAATGTTAATGAATGTACGTGGACTTGATCTTCGCTGTCATCTTCAAACATAAAACAGTGCTAATTAATTCATCTAAAGGGAATTTTTAAATCAAATATGCCAAATGAATTGCGAAATCCAACATCTCGTACCATTCAACATCCATTCTCTAGGCGAGGTCAAAAGTCAGGGATGACGTTAATTGCCACAAGATATAATAATATAAAATATTTGTGAAGATTTTTTGTACTTCGAAACTATATGGCCTTAACGACTGTTAAATATGCTTATTTTGATTGCTTAGATTGATGAGATATGGAGATTGTTTTTAAATGAAACAACACAATACACGATTTAAAATAGTTTTTCTTTATTTAATTATATGTCTGCATTTTCAACTATATCATATTATTCATCTTATTTTATTGCTATTGCTTTGATTGTTCCGACCGACCGTCTCCGTTGCTCAGTGGTAAGCGCCGGAGATCCTGGGTTCGAATCCCGGGAAACCAAGATTTAAAAAAATTGTTTCGGTGAGGCAGGGCACAGAAGGCTGATCACCTACTTGCCTGTAAAGATAAATGATCAGTGAAACAGACACAGAAATGGGTCTGCCCCATGCCCCACTAGGGGACTCGGTAATTCACTTTTTACTGTGAATTTTAGTTGATGTTGGACACGCTTAAGCATAATCAACTTTTTTTTCAATTTAATCACATAAATATAAAAGTTACACCAGCCAATAGAACATCTCACCCAAATAATGATTAAAAATAGCTTTTAAACCAACATCAAGAGCAATAAAAATAGTAATTTCGATGGAGCTTAAAAGTCGGATCCGGGCGCGTCCCGTATGAATACAGACAGACGGATTTATATATTGATGTCATCGACTGAAGTGGACTATGTTATTAGACGAATCAAACAACATTGCATACAAATGGTGTAATACTTACCTTTTAACCTTTTTGATTTCGTTGGATTTATTTGATAAATTATTATATTATACAACATGAGTACATTTTACATCACGTCTCAAACGTTTGCATATTAAGCATTTAAAATCTATCTTGCTGTGTGAATTTTATACATTCACACAGCAAGAAGGATTTATATGTATATGTACAAAATATTAATGTTAATGCCAGATGTCAAGAAATTCAAGATGTTTTTTCGTAAACAATTTTGAATTCAATAATATTAATAAGTGAGATCTACAGTTGTATTTTTCATTGAACAATTTTTAAATAACTGATTTCATGTTGATTATTGATATTAAATCCTAGCAACGCGCCCCGGCTTCACGCGGGTGCAATATAGATGTACATTGTACAATACAAAAAGGGCTACATGTCTATCTTTGATTATTTATATATGTTACTCGCTGATGTTGCTTTCTATTGGTGAAATAATAATTAAACTTGGTCCAGTAGTTTTTGAATTTATTCATAACATACAAAAATACAAAATAGTATAGATATAGAAAACACAAAATATATTTCTAATTTCAACATTGAGTTTGAAATATATCAAGCCGCTCAGTCGGTGGTAACTTTAGCCTCAGGAAATTAATAAACGCCGCGACCTATTTTTTACATCGAACATTCGGTATTTCATACCTTCAATGCGTAATTTGTACTTCACGCCTTTACCATATAACGGTGGTTACATGGAATCAAATTTGACTTTGATTTTCCTCTTACCCGTTTCAATGTTTAAAGAAGCAAGAAGTAGGGGAAACATATTAACAGAAAATTATAATCATGTTTGGAAGCCATGATTGGAATTGGAGTAAATTAACCACATACTAGTGTTGGGTAGTACAGGACTTAGAGTTTTGTAAGAGTTGCCTCTTTTTCACTCTGAGCCAGTACACTGTACAATGTCCCATTTCAAATGACATATGACTCGGAGCGTTGATGAAAGTTGAAACGATAAAAAATCAAATGTACCTACGTCACAAATTATTTATATTATTTTAAAACTTGTTTGAATTAATATGTGGCTAACAAAAAAGTAAAAATAGTAAAATTTTCATTTGATTAACACCAAAACATTATTAAAACGATTAAAGATCCAAATATATCGAGAAAAAAACGAGCGAGACATAAAATTTGAAGTGCATAGTACGAGCCGCTCTTATATTTTGACGTCATATACGGGACAAATGTACCGCCTCTTGTTTGTCCTACCATATATGATATAACATTGTATTTTACAGCATTAGTAAGCTGGTAAAAAATTAAACCAATCAATGTGAAGTTCCAAGTAACTGATAGAAACTTTACTCCAGCAATCCGGTTCAATATCAAAACAACGAAACAGTTCTCTTTAATCGAGCTTCGAGGGGAACAGTAATTAATTAAGGCTGTCACTGACAACCCTAGGTAAGTTATCTTTAATAACTGAAAGTGGGCTTACTCTACATTATCAAAAACGTAAGAAGGCAATACTGCCAAAGATGAGAGAAGCTTTTAAAGTTAATTGCGATTTGGGACTTGGTTACATAATCTCTGAAGGTTAGTGCTAAGTATGTAATATAAATATCCATTCTATTCAAATGTTCTTAAAAATAACGGAATATTGATTATTTTTATTCATAACATAGCTAAGATACTTTAGAAACTCTCTAAGAAATTTTATGATAAATATTTCTTAAATAAAAACCATAACTAATTGCATTAAATAATTTTGCTCCCGTCTCTGAGTTGGGATCTGGGAATAGTGCCCGAAGTTACCAGACGTGGGGAAGAAGCTTACAGAAAATTATAAACATTTGGTGGGATTCGAACCCACGACCCATCGATGTGGCAGGTGTTCTACCGAACGCGCATGAATGAATGAAGACAACATGATTTTAGTTAAGGTTTCTTAGAACACAGGTGTCGAGTTTTATTGTCCTCCTATATTACGACCGCAATGATAACGTTGTTTTTGAATAGGTTCTTACGAATTGAATATATACGAATGCATTTTACAAGAAAGCAGTGGAAAGAGCAGTATATTCTCTAGCTCAAACATAGCGAATAAACTTTAGATGAGCTTAAAGATTATTTAAATGATATAACTGTGAAGTTTTGTAATACAATATAGTTGAAGCGTGGATGAAGTTGCAAAAGTGTGCATCTGAATAGCAGACTACGGAGATGCCTCCAGCGAAACGAACGTAATGCGTTCGATAATATATTCCGATCGCATTTATTTCTAAAGCTAGGCAACGAAACAAGGTTTTGTTAGTCTATCCCCGTGGGCTTCCAAATGTCTAACTTTATAGACATAGAAGCGTAGTTCTTTGAAATTCACACCTCAGTCTTCAGTCACATTTCGGAGAAATGGTGAACTCAAATCTAACTAACTAATCCAAAAACGCTATGATAGAAAAATCTGCATAGTTCATATTGAGCCTCTAATAAATAATAGGCTAAAATATTACTCATTAAAAACGCGTTATTATTCTTTTTTTTAAATATTACAAATTATAATATAATGTTAACGCACAAAGTTGACGGGCTCATTGGTGCATTTCGTAGAACACCTGCCGTGCGTTTCGGTAGGTCGCGGATTTGAATCCCGCCGGGACGGCATGATTATAATTTTCTATAAGCATGTATTCCCCACGTCTGGTCACTTCAGGCATTAATTGGGTGGGAGAAATATCGAAATTCCGAACGGGTAACGAACCACCCATCATAGATAGAGAAATGTGAAGTGCACATTGAGCATTTCGGTGTCAGTCTATGGAGTTACGAATGCTCGAATAAAATGCTCGATAAAAAATAGGTCGACAGCTCAGCATTGACTGATGGTCTGTGGCTGAGGTATCACCCACCATCAAGTGAACCTTATGCTCGTTTGTCGATATCTAATATAAAAAAACAGCCTATGTTGTGTTATATTATTAAATGTGTATGCTTCATTGACATTGAAATGACAATGCGAAACAAAGTTTTAGATACAAAAGTCTCATAATGAAATTTTTTCGAAGCTCAAGTTTGCTAAAAACTTTAAAGTAGTACCTACTTGTCCTATATTTGAAATTTAATATGTACAAAGTCGCCCAGAAGTTTTATTGAAAATTTAAAATTCTAAGCGTAAGTCTTGGCCTCGATACAAATAAAAGTCAACAAGTGTTACCGGCTGAAAATAATCCAAGTCTTGTATCGGATTTGCGATAGATTGTATCTGGATTAAACGATGCCGCGTTCTTTGAGAATTTAGTTTTAATAATAAACTCGTACATTCATTCTCTTCACGATTTCCTGAAAATGATTTTCTGTTACATAGGTTAAGCGTTCATGAGTTTTGATTTATTAATTTGACTCATAGGAAGCCTATTAAAATTGTATAAAAAAGTGAATTATCATTTAAAAAGGTTTGAATTAGAACTTAAAACCTTTTAATGTGAAAGTTTGTGAGGATGTATGGATGTATATTTGTTACTCTTTCAATGAAACTTTACAGTATTATAATTTATACATCAGAATATAGAGGATATAATTAATTGGCCAAACTATAACGATGAGTGTCAAATAAGTCGGAAAAAATCCTGCTACGAGAGCTATTTCAGCGTGCGGTGTATAAAACGGTTGAGTTACATGAATAAAATATATTGTGGGATAGGAGTGTATTACCGACAGTAAGTAGAAAAGGTATATTATACGAAATCGTGGATAGAAGCAAGTTTCTACTAAATTAGAAAATTAAGTGTACCAAAAAACTTGTTTATTTAGATTTTATAAAAATGCCATACGATATTATTAACTCACCATCTTATTTAAAATAAGATAATGGTATTAGTAGTTGAAGAAACATAGTTCTATGTCAATTTACTCGGCGGATAATACGACACTGTCTCAAGTTTTGGTTTGTTTAAATAGGATCGGAACTGTTAAGGAGGTTAACTCTATAATTAGTAGGCTCTTGTTAGAAATCCCTAACTGTTGTTATCATAAGATCCACTCAAATGTCACTGATAGGAGCTGTCTAAAAATAAATTGGTTATCTATCTATACAAAACAGAGTCGTGAATAACTTATGTATCGCTTGTCTATCAAAAATTGTCTCAAGATATTATGATATGATTTTTTCGTACTTTTTTGACTAGGTACATATATTAACTATGATGGATATATAATTTTTTTTTCATAGTATAGGGGGCAAACGGGCAGGTGGCTCATGTGATGGTAAGTGATTACCGCCGCCCATAGACATCTGCAACACCAGAAGCCTTGCAGGTGCGTTGCCGGCCTTTAACTTTAATACCATTCGCTCTATTTGATATATTAAATTAATTATTAATTAAAACTCATTTGACCTTCTAATGAAGGCAAGGTATGCGTAATAATAGCTACAATCAAAACCCCGGTATTCTGACTACACATTGAGGTTCTTAGAAGTATGGATAAGGGGTGTCGAGTCTCAAGTGTCATTCTTTCAAAGCAAGCTTTACCTTGGTGACTTACTCGAGAATATAATGACACCTCTTATACTCGTAAGGATAATTTTACCTTATAAATATATACATTATGGTATTATAATAGTTTATTTTAACAATTACACAACGTAATAAAAGGCTAATAAACTTAAAAATTTTAAAACTGTATTTCTAAATATTAATCCATCTACAAAATATTGGCAAAGCGCGTCTTGCACTTATTGGTCTAAGTTCTTTGAAATCTAAATTGACCAAAAAAATGTTTTATTTGTGTTTGCGCTATAGTCACAGAGAAAAAAAACTTTTGAAATCCGTTTCTTATATGAGAAACCCCCTTGAATTTTATGCGTTGTTGGTATCTTATGGTCAAACAGCAGGTCGATCCGAAAAATGAGTAAATTAACGAAAAAGTGTACTAATTACTGTTAACAATTAGTTAATTACTGATTCTGAACTCTCTACCGAACGTATCGTGTGTGCTGGCTTTAAATTATATATTTTTTCTATGTTAGAGATCGACAGACGAGTATGAGGTTCACTTGATGGTAGGTGATACCCCAAACATAGGACAGCAGTCAATGATGCGGTGTCGACAAACTTTTTACTTCGAGCATTCGGAAATCCATAGACTAATAACAAAATGCGATAAATTTCGATTTTATTCCCACCCAGTTAATGCCCGAATTGATATAACGTGGGGAAGACAGAAAATTATAAACATTTCGTCCCAGCCGCGGCGGGATTCGAACCCGCGACCCATCGGTGTGCAAGGTAGGTGTTGTACCAAACGTGCCAACGAGTCCGTCAGAAATTACTTGTATGGAAAGAACTACACGTCAATCACGAAAGTTATTATTGGATAAGTGAGCCGTGATTATGGGTTGACGGCAGAAACGCCCGTTCTACGGCCGTATCTCGCTAAATGAGTTAACTAACTATCCGATACTCCTCACGTCTCCTTAACTGTTTCTTAATAGACTCTTCCATTCGTAACACAAATCGCTTTCCTCAATTAAACTTGCTCTAAATCAATTTTCGGCTTTCTGGTTTTCGGACACTGAACGTTTAACGTTGGGAATTTCTTATGAGGTTCTATCATTTATATTTGTTTTACGAGTCGTATTGTCATATTAAACGATTTTCGTCGTTAATAATATGATTTTTTATGTTTTGCTTTAAATTTATTTCTGTTTAGAATTTCTATTCTTTCTGTATCGTATAATACCGGTTTGTACCGCCAGCGAGAAAAAAGTAGTATAGCGATATTTTTGTAGTTTAATAGTGTCTGCATGCGGTTTCAAAAATATGGAATTATCTTTGTTTCATATGCTTAGCTATATTCAACTTAAATATAAGTAAGACTGAAAGAGGCTGGAACGCTCTAAGCAATAAGCATTTTGATATGGATCTCGTGCAATATTTTTGGTAAAAAGTGATATTACTGGGACGTGGCTTGAGTCTCCAGACGGAGTAACATCGTCTAAAATATTTATATCTCCTTGTTTCATGAATGCAAGAATTATTCTCTAAATGTTCACTTGTATAGGTTTTTAGGACAACCAATTTTGTTTTTAAAATAAGATAGGCTTTTGAGTCTTTATATTTTCTGTTTTAGTTTAGAATCCTATCAGCAAAACAGATTTTATTTTATACTTAATATGCATTATACTTAAAAAATTCCCAGAGAGAAGTGGACCGTATCTTTAAATCTGAACCCAGAAATAATCTATACTAGTAATAATCTATACTACCCAAAAACTACTGGACCGATTTTAAAAATTATTTCACCAATAGAAAGCTACATTATCAGCGAGTAATATAGTCTATAGTTAATTTTCTCAATCATTCAGTATTAAAATATCGATCTCTTTTTAAAATTGAGTAATAAATAAAGACAACAGCTTTAAGCATAATTTGAATTTGACGACTTTGAGTGTGGATAAGGAATAATTCCTTGTCGGTCAAATTACCTTAGAAAACCAAAGAACTCATTATTTATGATAAAATTTTAAACAAACGGGTTACTGTGTCTTATCCTTAGAAGACATCTTCTATAGCAGTATGTTTTATACATCTAATACCTATTTTTCTGTTGTACATTTTTTTGAGGTAACTCTTATGGTTTAGTCAATGTCAGTAATGACCGAAGTTTCTTTTTCAAATCGGATATAAACATTAAAAATTCTCTCCTATTATTTATTCCAACAAATCGCGTTTTGAATATTACGATCCGTTGTTTAGAAGAACGATGCGATTAGAACACGGATAGTGACTTTGATTATTCTATTTTTTACATTCTAAATTTGAAAATGTGCTTATTTGACCTTCATTCGTGGTAAAACGGATCAACAGACGTCTTTTTTATACTGAGGTAATTGTAGATACGATTTAAATTGAAAATATATTCCATTTTTAAATTCACAAATCAATTAAGATAATTAAAAAAAATATATATCCAATTGTATACAATAAGTGTTAAGACACTTATTTACATTACTTCTGTTAAAGAATTCTTCGAGAATCCGACGGGTGACCTTACAACATGAATCACGAAGCGTATCGGTTAATGTACGAACAACGCTATACTTGACTTACTGAATCCAGCTTATTCGACGTGGCCTTCAATTATAGTAAACCGTCTATTTTCAATACAATACATATTTAATTTGTGATCGCTTGATATATTCAAATGTCTTGTTGCGTATTCTTGTACCTTTAAAGAAAAAAAATTGTGTGTGTGTACCAGAGTACACAGGTAAGAAGTGAAACTTCTTTTATCATTGTTCTTAATATTACATTAAATTCTTTACGTCACTATACTAAACTTTGATAAAAAAGCAACATGGCGCGTAACCGAAAAACGTGACGATTTTTTTTACACTGCTACAAAATTTCTCCCATACGTCGATAAAGAAGTTTCACTTCAAAGATGGCGCGTAACGGAAAAATGTGACGCGTAACGAAAAAATGTTACACTAAATTTTTTTCCAACCCCGATAAAGTAGTTTCACTTCAAAAAATATTTTAATGCTAACTCAGTAAGTACTCTTTTAATAGTTTGTGATATAGAGCGTTCGAAACGTTACGATAAGAACATTATTTATAAAAGGCATTTTCTTCTGATAAACGGTTTTTTTATTTAAATCAATTTTCTTTTGTCCAATCATATTAAAATAAGTAGATTTTTTTTTCAAAATTAAGCTGAACAAATAGTGTTATCAATAATAGTGTTAAAAAATTGTTTTAAGAAAATGTAACTTTACTAGAGGTTACGGAGTTGTAACTAATTTTATGGTATAACTAGCGACCCGCCCCGGCTTTGCACGGGTCTAGATTTTTTGACAAAAAAAGGCTAGGTTTGGTGATAAAAAAGTAAAAATTTAGGGTTGTATGTATTTTTAATGCCATATTATAAAAAAATAAAAACAAAAAATTTCGTCGAAAAATTAAAAAACATTTTTTAAGGGTGAACAACCCTTATCACTTAGGGGTATGAAAAATAGATAGTAGCCGATTCTCAGACTTACTGAATACACATATAAAATTTGGTAAAAATCGGTAAAGCCGTTTCGAAGGAGTATGGGAACGAACATTGTGACACGAGAATTTTATATATTAGAAGATTGTGTGTTGTTCGCAGTTTATTGTCTTTATAGAGTCAAAATATTAAAAAAAACATGTGTATGTCTACTATAAATTGTATACATGGTTGTCATATTTTAAATTTAGAATTAATCTCTTTCTGTAGATCAAATTACTTCGTGTATTGTGCCAGCTTGAAGAATACGATTAAATTTTGGAAACACGCCAGTAATTGATTACATTCAGACAAGATTAAAAAATATATTATCACTTTTATTGTTTTGTATTGTTCTGTTCACAAATAAGATTGTGTAAACTGGTTGATTAATGCTTAATATATTTGTTGTTCAAAAAAATATACATATTTTATATTAATGCTAGTGCAGTTTTATTTTCATCAATTATTATTAATCAGATAAATGTTGCATGCTCGTTGAGGATAAATGCACAGCACACTAATATTTAAAAAATAAACACAAGAAAAACGATACAATACCTACTTTTAAAATGTCAAAAACAAATCAGAATTTAAAAATATAACAGGTGGTATTCTTCGCGTTGTTTGTGGAAAACGTCAAAAATGGCAATGCAAATTAATTTAAAATCATTTCAATTGTGATAATTTAAAAAAAGAATTATCACATTTTATCAAGTTTAGACATTCGAATTCACTTTTATTTAACAAAGTGGTTTCTCATGTTATCAAGATGCTATGTATCATTCTGTGTAACACCTGTCAAGGTGTCAATTGATAAGATCTGTCGACTCTATCTTTCAAAGTACTCAATACGTCAATAGTATCAGTAACACACCTATAGGCATACAGAACGTGTCTAGATGATACCAGATCAAGAACGTTCAAAATTCTGCAAATTACCTAATCTGAATTATTCGTTTAGCTATACCATCCATGCTTTCACACACAAATAAACTATCTGACCTACTCAAATGCTGTGAACGATGCCACGGAATCTTTACATATAGTATATAAAAAGCATTTCTTACGTAATTCAGAACGACCTGATGTGACCTTAAGATGCCTTCAAGAAAGCTATCCTATATATGGAGAGCTTTCACTAGAAAACTGACAAAAGTTAATATAACAATATACGATAAAATACAATGTTTATAAATCATCACTGCTTTTTGCGATAATACTAAATTCAATGCAATATAAATTCAAAGCTTACGATTGTCGTTGTCGCTTTCACAATTATTATTCGTCGGCTGCCATTAAAGAATACTCAGTAAAGAAGCAATACAAGCATACATACCTTGAATAATTAAGAGTACTACGTATTGTATTTAGCCTGGGATTATACTATTTTGCGATGTTGGTTTAATTTAAACATACATCTATATATATATATAAGCAACTTTTTTTTTCTTTGTTATCGATAAACTTGAAAACTACTGGACCGATCGGCATGATACCATGACCATTCGACGCGGAATTAATTGTAGAAGGTTTTAGGCTATTCATTTTTTGAATTCCATCAAACCTTTACCATTTTTTTTCAAATTTATGTGGATAGTTCATATTCGTCTATCCTTTACAATTCGCCCAGCAAAGCGGGCGGGTGGGGACGGCTAGTATTATATATAACTTACTCTATTCGTCAGATGTTCTAGAAAGTTGTCTGTTGATTTTTTATTGTAATTTTAATGTTTTATTGACAAGCTTAAGTCTTGCATTGGCGTAGACAATAAAATATGCAGCCACCTCGAATGTTAGTTCAACTACATAGTAGTAACTTATGATTGCTTAGTACTTTCACGTAAACTAACAAGAATATGTGTAAACTTTCTAAAATGAAAGGGTTTTATTTGCACATTCAATAAAAATTAATTAAATAAAATACTGTATACCGGATTAAAACGCGATTTATTATTTATATTGTTTAAATTATTTATCTCTGTCTGTCTTCTCGCGACCACGGTTGCTGTAAAGCATCCGAAACGTCGGGATAAATAATTTAAACAATATAAATAATAAATCGCGTTTTAATCCGGTATACAGTATTTTATTTAAATGTGTGATACTCGCGTTAATAAAAGACAATATTAATAATTAATTAATGTTTTGTTGGAAAGATAATTTTTAGAAGATGTTAGTTAATAATACTAATAGAGTCAGATGGACGTATCTACATTTTCTCAATTTTACAGGAGACTTAGAAATACTGTGAAAATCCGCCATTTAAAATATTACCAGCTTTTTAATACAGATAGTATACAATTGACGAATAAAAAAAATATATAGTTTAAAAAAGTTAAGAATTATTTACTAAATTTATTTACGTATGAAGAAACACTATTTTTGGAATTTTTGTAGATACGTTCATCGGGTTCTTATACTGCGAATTAGTTTAGTGATTATTGACAATTATGCGGTATAGTTTTAGAAGTTTCTGTAATCAATTAGTAAGTTAATTTTTTTAAAGAAATGTAACCATGGAGTTTTTTTATGGTGTTTATAATATCATCTTTTTATTATTTAGTGTTGAGTATACGTAAAAGCTGTTGGGTTAAAATGGGTTAAGGTAAGAATTAATATTCAGATTTTTTGAATGATAATTTGTTAATGGTTATGCGAACTGCTCAATCTAAACTGGAAATAACTAAATACTAAATAAATGTGTCAAATACTATATTGTCCCAAACTTTAAATGCTGTAGAAAGCATCTTGACAACTAATATATTCTCAATTGAACAATCACAACCTAATATCACACTTAATACCTATGTCCTCAAGGTTTTTTTCGTCTTGTACTGATTTAGAAATAGCTTGTCACAAATCATTTAACTTACTTTAGGCGTCTGCCAAATGATTTGACACCCTCTAATAATAATATTACATCATTTAAAATATTTAGAATTGAACTATTATATTTAGAAAGGTTTTCAATTGTGTAATTACTTAATAACCTTTTATTTAGTTTCATCAATACTTGAGTTTGACACTGTAGCATAACATATATATTTTAAATATTAATAAAATTCACGTTTATTTGCATATTTATTATTGAAAATGAATTATTACTATAATTATGAACATGAACAGGGCATTGAACGGGTGGGAGGAATATCGAAATTCCGACCCGGTAACGAACCATCGATTCGGTTTCAACGTAGGACTGCTTTTCTGTGGCTGAGGTATCACCTACTATCAAGTGAACCTTATGCTCGTCTTTCGATGTCTAAAATAAAAAAAATAATATATAAATTAATTATAATAAACACAATTATGTATTACTAAGGTTCAATTTGGGTTGCTTATATTAAATTGTATAAAATAAAATGTATATTTTTATATGAGCTAAACAGTAATTGCATGGTATTATATTTATACAAAAGTAGTTTGTCAACGAACATTAAACTACTATTACTTACGTTAGTAATATTACCTGAATGTCTACGAAACATTCAAAGTCATAAAGTGGATATAGTTACGCACACAATAGTCGATGATATCACAATGACAGCCATATCCTTGTTAATGAACGGAGCTCATGCTGCGGGCGAGGTCATTCGTCTGGCACGAACCCTTGGCTCGGAATTTGTACAAATTGTTTTATTATGCTACAAAAACCGGTTCCACAGTAGCAGATTCGTTGGCTAAAAGGTCGGAACTTTTTTATAATTTTTATGTATGAATTACTAATTTTAAAACACAATTTCGACAGTTGGCGCATAGGTACTTTGCGTTTTATAGATACGAGGGTTTCAATCCTGCCGGAATGGGATGTTTAAAATTGTTTTTAAACGGGGTCTATCGAAATTCCGACCAAATTACGAAAAACCGTGAAGTGCAATAGGGCGTTTCGGTTTCAGACTATAGACTCCCGAATGTTCGAAGTAAACGATAGGTCGACAGCGTTATTCATTGATGTTCTGATGTCTCACGCTCGTCTGTTATCATCTAACATACAATATATGCATAAATACTAGATATATGTATGTTTATAATACAGCTAGGGAAGACATCAGGTCCGACTACGATGTTTATTAAGAAATGCTTATCAAGAATATGAGCTGCTAACTCATGAAGAAAGCTTAACTAAATCTTCAATGAATTCTTTTTGATGTAGGTAGATTTCTAAGTAAACGTGTTCAGCGATTTTATGATTGCATCGCACATAACGCATGTTTGTATATTTTAGTATCTGTAAGCGATGGATTTTTGGGATTCTAGGATTACCATCCTCCGATACTAGGATAACATCAATGAGAGGGGTAAGTAAGTCATTATAACAACATCGATTACACTGAACAATGAAAGATTGCTATTAAATATTACTTATAGCAATAATTATTGAGGCTTCCTAGTGGTTAACGATGTGGAGATTTACAATGACATCATCTTTTATTCTGATGACATCGTTCAGGGTCAAGGCTTGCGTGAAACATGCAATGGAAGATTTGTTGGCATTATTTTTTATTAAAATCCTAAACAAATAACTTACTCGTATGTTAAACTAAAAAGGTAATAATAACAGGAGGCATCAAGGTGGTAAGTATATTCAGCTGTTTCTCGAAGTTGTTGCACATAATTAAAATACTGGAAAATAAAAGCACGACAACATATGTATAATGTTGTAGCTCCTAATAAAAACCAAGAAATCCAGCTGACCTAAAAGAAAAAGTTGACTTAGTGAACTTTATACTAAGCATGAAATACATACAATTTACTAACGAAATATCTACGAAAACTATATAAATAATTTTGTATTATGAGAATGAAATAGACTTTTAAAATACATTTTGTTCCCGCTCTTCTTAAAGTCTTCATGACATCATGATAATACTAAGCTATCACAAATACATAATAAACTAAGCGATCCACCCCGGCTTTGCATGGATGCAAACTAAGTAGATGTACTATCCACAAAACAAATCTGTACAGTAGGTTTTGAGTTAAATCGTAACAAACAAACAAGTCTATTTATAATATTAGTGTAAAAATCATTCCAGATTTTATCGCATGAAATATAAAATATACATAACTATAAGTCGAAATGTCAACTTTTTTTTAATTCGGTGTGCACGTGATCCTTATGCTATCTCAAAACCAGGCTAAGAGTTGAATGGATTTATGCAAATCGCTTACCCATTTCGCCGCGGACAAAACTTCTGCTTGGAATTTGTACGGGAATGTTAGGGAAATTCTCAGAATACAAAAACCGAACGTCACACTCTATGCGAAACTAAGATGTTTACTTCATGTTACAGACCTTCATATAGTTGTTAATAGAGCAAAATTATAAGGTAACAAATTATCACCTAATAATACAATTAAATATTTAACATCTTTTGTGATTGGTCCAATTCGGAAATCATCAATTATTGCAGAAATAACTGCACCTCTTTTGTTTGTAATTGTATATTTAATGATTTGAATAAAGAATATGAACTCTATTCTAAATAACTTAAATAAACTACCGGAAGTCAATCAATGTAATCGAATCTATATTCAAAATTAAGACCCAATCCAATTGAATCATATACACTTGTCAATTGATTGAAATTGATTTTATCAAAGCATGTAACATAATATAATATTATGAAGCTTCAAGCCATTCCTATAGCTTCATTATACATATATAAAATGAATTATACATATGTACATACATATATATATATATATCATGAAATAAGCCACAATAAACCACAAGATAATATTTTAGTGGATTGCAGATAGAATTAGAGGCCATTTGTAAAAGGAAGTAGAACGAGGCCACTGTAAGAAGCTCACGTAATCTGCTGAAACATAATCTTCTCACTAATTCAATTAAAGTCATTAACAGTGGAATATTAGACAACGGTCACTTCACAAATTGTCCTATAATTAAATTATCCAGGATTAAATCATTTTGCGACTGTTTTTCAAGTGCCTAGCCTATTATACAATGCTATACTATGAAGTACAAAAACTGTTGTACAAGTAGCAGGCTTATAATATTGATATTATTTTAATAATAATAGCCTATGTTTCTCGCTGATAATGTAGCTTTGTATTGTTGAAAGAATTTTTAAAATCGATCGAGTAGTTTTTGAGTTAAATCGTTACAAACAAACAAATAAAACTTTTTATAATATTAGTAGAAGTTTTGCCTTCGAGAAACACTGTCAAAATCAAAATCAAAAGTTTTTTATTTCAAATAGGCCTTTGCAGGCTCTTATGAAACGTCTAGTTGCACGGTTCCAAAAAGTGGGTCTCATGGAGAAGAACCGGCAAGAAACTCCATGGACACTCTTTTCAACAATGGTTTAGCTTACAAAGACTCGGTTACAATAGTAATAATCGGCTGAGAAGTTTATATAATGCAAGGTATACAGAGATTCTATACCTACAATGCAAAAGAAAATTGAGTTTTTACTATTAGTGTAAAATGGGATACACACACTTGCACAGCGCAAGTTGCCAGGGAAGCCGCACATGCAGAGATGAATTAGCGCCATACATCTTTATCGTCAACATAGTCTTGGATTTTATAATACGCTTTTTTAAAGTCAAAGTCAAAGTCTGATGGGGCACTTTAGCTAGTGTGAGTAGTAATAGTCAGTGTGTCATATTTGCATTATTTGTGCGAACATGATTGCGGATTCAGATATTTCAAGAGCCAGAATAATAGGATCACCGTAGATACCAGTCATGGTCAGTGTCAAAAGCTGAGGCCGTTTGAACGGCACGGTCCACTTACCAACTTTTTGTTGACATAATTATATCTTACGTGTTTGTTTGTTTTTGTTTTATTATTTTTTGATTTGGAATATATAGCGATCAACAATATCACAAGAGCACAGTGGCTGGTAAAACTTAGAACCGGGAACAATTACTGTAATTATATAGTTTTAAATAATTCTTAATTGAGGTCGGTTTATGTGCAATATTTAATGGGGTAGACGCGGGCGGATGCCGGATCATTGGACGTGTCGATCTATTGAGTGCCGGATTAGTGAGATTCTACTTTACTTCCAATCGTATTAAAATTCGAAAAGAGTAACTAGTTGACGACAAAAATGAATATGAAATGACATGTGTTTACAGGTAGTCTGAATGTAATCTAACAGAACAAATTTTTTTTAGTTAATCTGTCTAAAGATATAGAGTCTATATCGTATATTATAGAGTATAGACTAACGGCCTTATTGATACACTATGTTTTGTTTCTGTCGTTCTGTAGTCTTTTTGTATTCGATAGAGCGAGACAAAACATATTTTAACTATATCAAGCTTATAATACGTTTATGAATAAGGCCGTAATTGTTAAAAAGAGTAGGTATAAATCCCGTCAGAATAGCTATAGGTTATTGAACCATAAGCTTACAATTATACCTACTTAATCTTTTCCCTTACTTGTCACCCTATCTCCGAGTATAAATTGCAGTAATCTTTTGAGTAAATGAAGACGCTAACTATGCACGCACGTTTCACGAGATCATAAAAGACATTTTTACGTCCCGATTCCAATTAATTTAGCAAACATATCAGTACTACATACAAGTAACTTATAAATATTTATAGATCGTCGACAACACTATTACGTATCCAATCCCACGCTGATTCCGTGAAAGCATTAATTATTCCATTATGTCAGTTAATTAAGCAGACGCATGTTTGAGTGACATCTTCAATAGGGCTGTAAGAGTCCTTGAGACGGCAAGATAAGACCGGTAAGTTGGTTATGACTTATGAGTTATCATAAATCAATATATTCATTGACCGAAACAAACATTCATTCAAGTTGAGTACACTTGTTTTCAAGTTTTCTTTTATATTTGCGAATACGGTTGTTTACTGACTAGAATAACAGATAATAATAAAAACGCTTTACTGTTTAATGATTCATGTTTGAACACTTCCAGTTTCAAAACGCCAAAACAAAAGTATTGTTATTTTTATAAAGAACTAGTAACATGACCCATGCAAATATAGCCTATGTTACTCTCTGATAATGTAGTTTTCTATTGGTGAAAGAATTTTTAAAATCTGTTCAGTAGTTTTTGAGTTAAATCGTTACAAATAAACAAATATTTCCTCTTTATAATATTATACTAGCAAAACGCCCCGGCTTCGCATGGGTGCATTGTTGCTGAAATATTATTTTTACCCTCCATAAAAATATATATATTTTAATAAAAAATATCCTACATCCTTTCTAATACCTCTAAGAATATGTGTACAATGTTTCATGATAATCGGTTGAGTAGTTTTGGCGTGAAAGCGTAACAAACAAACTCACATTCACATTAATAATATTAGTAGGGATATAGTAATATTAGTACCTATAGAAGAGCAAATCGTTTACCTGTAGCTAAGCTTCAATTTCAGTCTCGCGTCGTTTAATTACACTGCACTTTAGATATAAGATCTTGTCTCAATTGCCTCATTATTTCACTAGTGCTCTTTACCTACCTAGGAGGCATTTCATATAACAGGCTTATCACCTAGCTGAGGTGACTGGTGTAGCATTTCTGAATCGTATTTTTAATTCCCTTGTTAACTTACTTTTAGTAATGGAAGTTGTCACAAAATCAATGGTTCTTTCCTTAGTGTTAATTGTAGATTGCAGAACTTAGTTCCTTTTTAAATATAATTATCTATACTAATAATATTACTAGAAAATATTTGTTTGTTTGTTATGTTTTAATTCAAAAACTATTGGACCGATAAAAATTCTTTCACCATAAGAAAGCTACATTATCAGCGAGTAACATAGGCATTTTTTTTTGTGTTTAGCTGCATTGCACCTGGGCAAAGCCGAGGCGAATCGCTAGTTATAATATAGGCAAACCTTCGTTGAGGATAAAGTTAAATAATCTATGTTCAAAGAAGCTCATAATATTATTGAACCATTAATTCTTCTAAGAAATATAAACTGGTTTGACCTGGAGTTGTAAGGTTGCTCAGTGTTACTGTACTAAATAATCAAAAATATTCTAATTCTGTTCTCTTACAATGAGTTATGAGTCTTATTATTATATACTACTAGCTGACCCGGCAATCGTTGTTTTGCCATGTAAATAATTTCTAAAAAGCAGGGGTTGGTGATAAAAAAGTAAAAATTTAGGGTTGTATGTATTTTTTAATGCCACATTATAAAAAAATAAAAACAAAAAATTTCGTCTAAAAAATAAAAAATAAAATTTAGGGGTGGATTACCCTTAACATTTAAAGGGATGAAAAATAGATGTTGTCCGATTCTCATACCTACCCAATATGCACACAAAATTTCATGAGAATCGGTCGAGCCGTTTCGGAGGAGTATGGCAACGAAAACTGTGACACGAGAATTTTATATATTAGATATTATAGGATATTTTACTAGCTGATAATGCTTTATATTGGTGAAATAATTTTTAAACGAGTATTTTTTGAGTTAAATCGTAAAAACAAACAAATCTTTCCTCTTTATAAATATAAGTATAGAAAATATATACAGTCATGTTATTTTTTAGGAAATTAAGTCATCTACATATTAACCAATATTTATGTTGGTTCGAAACCAATCTTGTCCAATACCCAGTGAGCTATGCAAGATGCTTTTGCTTTAAGGTGCACATGGCGTCTGGCAAAGGTCCATAGACCGTAAGTAACTTGGCTTGAGGCAGCCCGCGTCAGCTTGTATATACATATATTTGAACATTTTGCACTGAAATATCTCAAGACTCACAATCAAAACCTGAGATGCATCATATATTGAGATATTGAGATATGTTGTAAGAATTTGATATTAAATATATAAAATTCTGTTAGTATTGATATGTATTTGTTATTTTAAAATACAGTCAAAATCTGTTATAACGACATCGAAGAGACCACTCATATTTACTTGTAAAAACCGATAGTCGTAACAACCGGTGATGTTTTCGAGGTACAAAGTACAGTCGGGGCCTTTGATTTTGGTCAATATAACCGGTATGTTGTTCAAAACGATGTCGTCATAAATGGTTTTATTGAAATATGTAATATTTTTTGATAAGATTTTTTTTTCGTGTTTATAAAGGAAGTATCTATAAAATAAAAGCAATCCCAAAAAATAGTCAACATCCCTATTATAGTGGGTAACTGGGCATATTCAAATTTAAGAATAATTATATAATTTCGAAGCCAAAATTGTGACAGAACAACGTCTGCGGGGTCCACTAGTTTATATTAAAAATTCACTGGCTGTCAGAAAAGGCAGAAAAATTTAGGTTTGTCAAAATATTAGAAAAAAAGACTGAATAGTTTTTGAGATAAATCGTAACAAACTAACAAACAAATCTTTCCTCTGTATAATAGTTATTCTAAGTGTAGATTGAAGCCGTGTGATACAACAAGTGATGGTAGAATTGCTGTATGTGTAAATGTGGTTTCATATGAAGTTAAGAGCGGCTTACCATTTGTATGGTCAAGGTCCCTCTAACTAACTTCCGCTGGTACGACACCTGGTCAGACTTATTTATAGTTGCGAAGGGATCTTTAATCTGATTACAAAACACGTTCCCTTTTTATGTCAGTTCCTTTCAGTTGTTTGAATAAAGAACTTCTTCTGAATTCCTTTGGATTTTATCTATATATACATTATACATATATGTATTAAGTATGTATAAAAATCAAGTCACGGTGTTTGTGTTCGCACTCATCCAAAACGGCTAGAACGATTTTTATGATATTTTATGTATATTTGGTAGATATGAGAATATATTGTACCTAAAGTATATTTCGAGTGATTAGAGTGTCTATAATTATGTTTTTTAATTTTTTTTACAAAAAATTGATTTGGTCTCATTTTTTTTATTAGCCGTGCGAAGACACTCCGGCAGCAAGTTTTTCTATAGTTTATATCTATAAATATTATCTTAACCTATTACATACCTAGCCGTAGCTTAGCTACATTTAATAAAACAGTAGAATCAAAATTTCTGCACATTGAATAATTATTTTACCAGAAATGGCGAGGGGACCATTAAGGAAGGGGAAAGTTAGTACCTATACATAAAAATCATTTTGAACGTTTTCGCCTATAAATAGCTCACTAAGAACCTCAGCTCAAGATGATTTTTTGTACACTTGACCTTTTTAACTTCGATTGTCTATTTCATAACAAAAAAAATTGTTTAACATAATCGATTGATATCGGCATCAGTCATGAGCGGATAATTTCAGCACGAATGACTTGCGAGAAAGTATTCGTATTGTCAATCTCTTACTTTCTAGCAAGTCTTTCGGGCCTCGTAAATATTTTCCATCAATGAAAAACTATTCTAGCTATAGGAATGTAATTGCAGAAACATTTAAATGTTATCATTTAAAATTTGGGTCGTTTCTAAAGATCTCGGACTGATTATAATTTAATAGCACATACAAACGATAACAATGATTGGATTCAGAGGAGCAGAAACCATAAAATTGAAATCAATTTTGCTGTAATGGTTATAGGTTGTTCATAAAACACGTTGGTCGTCGAAAGAGTTTCTTTATCTTTATTACGAAAAGTTTTAAGTTCTCTTTTCATTTCTTTCCTTTAAATAGGCTTTCTCCTTGTTTCTTTACAATTTTGTTTCAATATATTACGAAAATGAATATTTTGTTTTTTCGACTAAGATTGTTTTTAAACAAGGACAAATATAATAATGTATCGCTATATTATAGCTTCATATAATAATAATTATTATTGTTTTACTATATTTATAAGGTTTACTGAAATACATAAGAATTTATCGAGGTTATGGTATTTAAATCAGCCGCTGTCACCTTTCAATCTGCCCGTGACCACGGTTACGTCGGGATAAATAATAAAAATCGCGTTTTTATCTGGTAACATTTATTTTATTTAAACGAGGCTATAGTGCTAATGCATAATTAGTATGAAATTAAAAGTTGTAAGTAAAATTAATTTCTAAAAAAATTACCTAAATATATGTATAAAGAATAAGTGTATCTTATCATAATTAATAATTACGGCAATATTCTTTGTATGTATGTATGTATTAGGGAATTTTGTTCATAAATTTATAAAATTGAATTTAACTTACAACTTTTAATTTCATACTTATTGGGTTTTAGTATCCTATATGAATATTTAAAATATTGTCTTTTTGAATTCAGTTTGCGACTTCATACTAATATGTTAGATTTCAATTTTCAACATACCCTCTACTATTTGATCACAATTTGGTATTGGTAAAAGTGTTAAAATAACATGAGAACTGTAATAGCTCACATGTTCTTTGGTGTAGGATTCAAAATAGACTGGGGTGCCAAGACGTCCATGTTTATTTCTACATTTTTAGTATCATGCTATTTTCCACCTAGCGTGTTGAGAAATTGGGTCTCTTATTGTTTGGTTTAATGTAATATATTCAGTTCACAAAATGAATTGCGAGTGTATAGTAACTTGGAGCGAGCCTGTGAACATATTCGTAGGGATTTGTTGCGTCGTTCTTCTCCTTTAATGGTTTCTCGGTTCTACGATATAGGTTCTTATTTGTAATTGAATTTAAGATTCAATTTGGTTTGTATCACATCACGCGGATTTTCTTTAGAGCGGTTTTAAATTGTTTTATGTGTCGTATGTGTTGTTGATGACCGTAGAATGAGAGGATTAAATTGTTTTGCGCGGATTTGTTTCTTTTTAAGTTTTTCACAGATGCAAGAATATAAATTGCGTTATAGGCCATTTTTTATACTTATTAACTAAAAAGTAAACTTACACAATATTTAAAATTTTACTTATGTTATCAACTTTATTATCGTCCTTCTACATTTCTATTATAAAGAGGTAAAATTATGTTTGCTTGTATATTAGGAGTAATCTCTGTAACTGTTGACCCAATTTTAAGCACTATTTTACCACTAGAAAGCTATATTATTTGTGCCTGACAAAGGCTACAAATTATATACAATCTTATGTTCTTGGTTTTAAGAATAAAACAAGTCAGAATAAAATACACTGGGCATGCGCTGCCTAAATGGCCATAATAAAACAATGTACTTATAGCAAACATACTAAAATGTTACTAAAAGGTCTAGAAAATTCTTGCTTTTATATTTTAGCATAGGTATATTTATATAGTTTCTATATTGGGTTGAGTAATTAAGGAGAGAATATATTTATAATTAACTAAGACGTATAATACCACAGATCAATTCCGTGATATTTCAACGTTTCTTTTGTGAAAAATAAGTGAGGCGAAGGCAGATATGTTTATATATTTTTTTTATAAATGAATTTAAAAAAAATAACCTTCATTAATACATGGTACTTTTTCATGGAATAATTAAATTATCCAAACTCAAGTCATGAACTTGAGCATATAATTTTCATGAATATTTAAGTATTTAGTAATTTCCTGAAATATAAGTGGAATTAATGAAATTATAAAACAATGATAAACTTGTCGCAATTATACGACTTTTATGCGAATATCAAAGAAATTTGTCGAGAGTCATTTGAGGCTCAATGTAATTGACATTCTGAACACGGAAAGATAGCCCTTATGTCTAAGGTAGGAAAGGTTTTTTTGGAAAATATGCATATCAGGCAGCTCAGCCAGTGTAGCAATTAACTTTTTTCAAGATGGACGCCCCAGGCATTGTGTCGTTTACTCATCGCGTGGGTAACCCTGAATACCCCCTCAAAAGGCGTCTTGAAATGTTTGATTTTCTACTGAAGGAATATGAAATAAAATATAGGACTTATATGACTTTCTATTAATATTTTTAATTTATGAAGAGATCTCAATTTTTACTGAAAATAAAAAGTTAAACCTCATTAAGAAATTCTAATTTAATACAAAGATTAAACGAGAAAAACGCAAAAGAAATCATCTCAATCATTTTCCCTAAGAAGTGCCCGAATCTCGAAACTTGATAAAATATACGATTTCCTTCGCCTCAAGGATGTACATTGTACATACTTTTGTGCAGTAAAGGCCCAGGGAATTATTTAACAACTATATATTCTACTACTGTATATTCTGAGGTAAAAGTGAATCAAAATTATACACTTCGCATAAAAAAACCTTATGAATATTTATGCTCATTGTAGATGACAATGCCCTTACCTTATGCCCTAATATAGTGCAATTTGCCATTTTCTCTCTATATTTTCAAATGATTTTATTTTTGTAAAATTTATTTTCCTAAATTGAAAAAATATTATTACCATCGATCTAATAGCTTACATACTGGTCTATGTATACGAATTCGTACATTCAGCTAGTTTTTAAATACTTCGGCACACACTATAGCTGAGTAAAATAACTGCAAATACAGCTTCAAGAATTTGAATGTACAAATGAGAGATGGACAATGACGAAGTCGTTTTAAACACATTCAACAATGTTGTCAATGTTAATATTTATAATATATATTATTATTATATATTCTCCTAGCAAAGAAGTCAGATCCACATTTAATATTGTACACGAAAAAAATGGTTAATAAAGAATTTTTTTTTTTTTTTTTTTTATTATTATTATTTATGTTGCAATGAGTTCCTTTGAACCCTTGCCATAGTTCTTGTGTTATTTTGCTTAATCTTAACTAATAGTTATTTTATACCATTTTCTTATTTTTTTCCATAACATTCAATCAATATAGCGGTAGAATAGTGTAGGTTATCATAAAGTATCATTCCTGCAGGAATGTATACTTTTTTATTTTTTTTATTAGATATCGACAGACGAGCATGAGGTTCATGCAGGTAACATGATGGTAGGTAATACCTCAGCCACTGAACATCAGTCAATGATGCACTATCGACTTAATTTTTACTAGCATTCGGAAATCCATAGACTGAAACCGAAACGCGCAATATGTACCTTCACGGTTTTTCTATCTATGAACGGTGGTTCGTTACCCGGTTGGAATTTCGATATTTCTCCGACCCGTGCAATGTCTAAAGTTACCAGACGTGGGAAGATATGCTTACCGAAATTTATAATTATGTCGTCCCGGTGGGATTCGAACCCACGACCCATCGATGGTAGGTGATCTACCGAACGCGCCAACGAGCCCGTCAAAAAGGTTAAGATGACAATGGACAGCTCAGTAATTTTTTGTTAATTCATCTCAGAAAATTACATTGTGGTTAATGTTGACGATTCTTACAAAATAAATCGTGTCTAACGTTATTAAAATTAATAATTCCCGCAACGATTCCCTAATCTATTGTTGCAAGAGCTTCACAATTATTTATTTTTCTTAAATTCAGCGAAGGTTTTCCTTCGAGTTTATTGTAAAATACGATAAGCTACTCTGAATAGGAATCGGTGTCTTGAGGATTACTTAGTACGTACCTCACCCCTGAGTGCTTTACTTTTTAAGAAATATTTTTGATTTAATATTCAGTTCTTGCATCTCAAAGGAACTATCGATAGCACATTTCCGTTGTAAATTCTTCGATTTTATATACCATGGTGATATGGCAACTGATAGGAAAAGCATAAGCACATCTATTTCTATATGATATGTTTGTTATGATAAGACAGATTTTAAAAATTCGTTCACCAATATCAGCGAGTAATATAGGCTATTTATTGTTGTGTATAGTAAGTACATCTACATTGCAACCGTGCGAAGCCGGGGCGAATAGCTATTAGAATATAAGTTGCTTGTCACATTGGTTCCGCTGTAAAGACAGATGACGATTTGCTTAATAAATAAATTAATATTCACCATTATTTGTCCCACCGACTTGTGTGTACACCCAAATAAAATTCCAGTAATTTGGGTTAAATACCACCAAAGTACTCAGTGTATTTTTTCTATCTTGTGCCACAACTTTGTTAAGCAATTCAACGCTCGAGAACCTTCCGAATTCGTTCCGTATTTGTGCGTCGAGCGTGTGGAAAATTTAATTATCGTTCTGGGTAGTGGACATTCATCATTGTTATTCAAGCCGCGTAGCTCCAGCGATCGGTGACGTAAGGACTGAATACATCGATGAGGACTGATGACCTCGCATTTGGTTGTCTAGACTCCTATTTTTAAGGGTATTTAGTAGTTTCGCATAAAACTACTGTATATCTCTTCTATCCGAATTCACCAATTCAAAAAAAGAGAACTGTTCCCAAAAGCGGTCCGATTCGACCTGTTAAAAAAAATCTTGGACGACTGGCACCGCGGTGCGAATGGTCCCATTTAAAAACACACCCAATACAGTGAAACTTCACACCGCGGTTCGAACCCCTCGTGGTGCGAAACGACTAAAGACCCATTTTTAATGGAGGCAATGGCAATTTTTTGTTTAAAATATAATAGATTTCGACAGACAAACAATTCTGTGGTAAATGGCTTCAAAAAAAAGCTGGCAACACATCTTCAAGACCTCTGGTGCTGCGGATGTCTATGAGAGGTGGTAGTCCCATATCATCAGGTGAGCGTCTTGTCCGTTTGCCTTCTAATATAATAAAGAAAATTAAGCAAATATTGTCTTACTTAATTCAGTCCTAGCCTATTAGTTATACGGCTTATTGTTTTATTTTTCTTTTATGTGAAATAATGTCGTATGTTTTAAATCGATGATCTATATTGATACTTATTTTAGACTTATCAAATAAATATCTCCCTTACTCTCTCCCTCAAAATCAAGATAAAACGATATATTATAATAATAAATTAAAGAGTAATAAACGAATACAGTATTAACGACTAAGTTTTCGCAATATTTTCGATAGCACCGTTCTGAATTTGTATACCTATTGTTTTTAAATGACCTTTGTCCATTATGTTAGCAGGCGTTGTTTATCAAATTCAAGATTTGTAGGGTATGGTACATAGCTCAAGTGGAAACATGCAGATGTCATTTGTTATTCAAATTCGTTCAGACGTCGCATCTCAGACGCACTTTGACATCGCAATGAATATGTAAAACGGTGATGAAATACGTTTTGGGAAAATTTTCATTCTTATACACTCTGTTAATAATATTAAATTAAAGCTAACCTACATTCGTTGAGTCGAGTCGTTTGTATGGTTTAAACTCTTTTGTGTTGCCAATGAAATATGTACAGATTAAGCGTACGAACTGACGTGCCAACGAAAAAGAAAAGAAAAATAATTAATAACAAATAAAAGCTAAGAACTAAGCGTACAGACTGACATGCTAACGAAGAAAAAATATTTATTTCGATCTACATAGATAAAAGTTACTAGATAGAGAAAGGCGTACTGACGTACAAAATACTATGAAAACGTACTACATTTAGTACAATTGTTATAAGCTGGCAATCTGCTGCTGGCTCTCTGAGGGCCTAGCACGAATAACTTGGGAAAAAGTATTCGTATCGACGAGCTGTCTTTTGTATGAAATTTCAAATGATATCTCATACATAGGTCGACAGCGCATCATTGATTGATCTTCTGTGGCTGAGGTATCAAGTGAACCTCATGCTCGTCTGTCGATATCTAGCGACCAATGGACGATTAGAATACTTTTTCGATAGTCGTTCGTACTAGACTCTCATGTTTGGATTAAATGGCGCCGAAGCGACGAACAATTTGAAGTGCGAGACGAAGTTGAGTAGGTATCAAGTTACTAATTAACTTAAATCATTCGAATAATAAGAATTATTCGTTAATTCGAATAACTATTGTATTATTCATAGTCATGCATCGCTATCTACAGATAACTTTGCGAAAGTGATTAATAAGAACTTATTTATTACACCCCCAATCTTTACTTATTCTTATTATCTCTATACAATACTAAGATTATATGAATTAAATTATTCATGTAGATGACATTTTTGTTTTATGAATATCTCCACAAAGCGTTTAACAAAAGCTAAGAATTTAATAACGTTTGCCTACAAGTCAAATCGAATTACGTGAAAATCTGAACACTGTTTTCGTTTAATTTACTTTTAATTAAAGCAATGCGACATTCTCTGCTTTTTTCCGGTAGCTTGCCTACAGAGATCTCATTTTATTTATCCGCCTTTCCCCGATGGCAAAATAAACGAATTGGCGAAGATTATCTCGTTTTTATTTAGAAAATATAAGTTTTAAACTGTAAATGTTTTTATTCTTACCTAGATTATATTATTAATTATTAAATTAACTATGAAATTACACCAATATTATATTTCAGCTCAAACTTTAAAACGTACAGTAGAAAATAATATTGTCTTTTATTAACGCGAGTATCACACATTTAAATAAAATACTGTATACCGGATTAAGACGCGATTTATTATTTATAATGTTTAAATTATTTATCCCGACTTTTCGGATAACTCCCCGCGACCACGGTTGCTGAAAAGCATCCGAAACGTCGGGATAAATAATTTAAACAATATAAATAATAAATTGCGTTTTAATCCGGATACAGTATTTTATTTAAACGTACAGTAGAATCCCACTAATCCGGCACTATTAAAAAACCAGAGGGTGCCGGATAATATTGGAATATTTGAATTACTGGATTATATTGAAAAATTCATAATTGTTAATCTATACTTCTATTCTATAATATAATAAAGAGGAATGATTTGTATTTTTGAATTTTTGTATGTTATGAATAAACTCAAAAACTACTGGGCCGATTTTACAAATTATTTCATTAATAGAAAGCTACATTATCAGCAAGTAACATAGGTGTATTTTTGTGTACAGTACATCTACATTACACCCGTGTGAAGCCGGGGCGCATTGGTAGTAATCTAATAAAGGACATAGGTACGGTACATTTGTGTTTATGTTCTACACGTGTTTTAACTTTAATATACAACTAATTACATAGTTTTAAAATAATACTTAATTCGGGTTTGTTTTTGTGCAACTTATATGAGGTAGGCGCGGGCGGAGAATGCCGGAATATTGAAGTGCCGTATAAGTGAGATTATACTGTATTCATTAATAGAAAACTTTTGGGAATATTATTTATTAATATGATTTTATTTATGGTAAAGTTTTTCAAGAAACCTACACCTGCACCTAGTCACGCCTAGCATGACCATCAAGAGAGCGCACGAGTGAATACAAAAGATTTAAGATATATCGATATAGTATATCTCGATATCGAAAATTATGATAGACAAGATATCTCGATCTACTTTTGACATTAGAAGTGGAGTTTTGAGTGTGTCATGTTAGACCCGGAAGACATAAAGAGATAATCGATTAAATCACGAGCAAACGGTCGACAAAATTGGCCGACTGTTGTGTTGCGGTTGTTGTTTGCCTCACCTACAACAATATAAAAAAAATCATAGCTTTTTTTATAACACAATCGAAAATAAAAGTGAATCGCAGGCGTTTCTAGCTAGAAACCAGGTGGTCGCCGGTGAAGCATGTTAATGGTAAACAATCGTGTTTTATTGCACTCGTAAGCCTTGATGGCATATAAAAGTGCTTACCCCGAAAAGGGTCTTCAACTATTCAGGCCTCCCTGACGGAGTACGAAACTCGTCTTTATCGTGTCTCTAAGTTCTCCTCAAATTGCCTGCAATCACGTAAAACTATGTACATAAGTGTGTTATTTATGCGATTCTCATACCTTCAAGATTCAGTGTGGCAACCGAACCTCATAAACAATGTCCAAAAACAAAAGAAAAAAACTGATAGATATTTATAAATGTAGAACCGATAAAGGATCGAGGGTGCATAATTAACTGAACTTTAGTACGTTAAGGCTTGTATCTAAATAAAAATATAAAATGTGTTTTTTATATTTATGCTTGGAACTTCTAGACCGGGAAAGCTGTGGGTCGAAGACCTTTGTTCTTAAAACATTCCTAGAAGTTAACTGACACTTAGATGTCGATATTACAACGTTGGCATTGATTTGCATTACGAATTATGAATGTTTTGTGTACTTTAACCTTGTCAGTAGACTTAAGTATCTTTCTGGGTTGCCATACTAACATAAAGAGATACTCATTGAAAACAATATGCCTGTTAATACTGAAGAAAATATTGAGAAATCAAAGAGATTGTGCATATTACCATATTATGTTTTTTTTAATACTCTTTGTTGTATTTACTCTTTTGGGATTTCTATCGACAGTGCTATACTACCATTACATACCAATATATACTTTAGAGCTTAGACACTAGAATAGAAAATTCAGGAAACCACTTAAAACTATTACATTATAAAACAATATTACAAATATATAAAACAATTATTATAAAAATTATTGTAAAAGTACATAAAATATGTTGAATACTAATGTAAAAAAATACTACTAATGTAATCCTCCGGTGGAGGATTACTAATGTAAAAAAAAACACACTAATCTATTCTTAAGCGAGTTAAAGTGAATGAAATTTAATAAAGAAATTAGAATATTACTACAGCTGAGTAACCTTTTTGCACAGGTCAGATACCTGACAATATATTTTTATGTTTATAGGTAATAAAGAGAACCATTTTCAGATATTAAAAACTTATTAATGCTCAAAAACAACATTAAGCCCTTACGGCGAAATAAATTTATAGGACGGCAGCCAGAGCCAGCCAACAAGAGTCAATTCAAGTTGGTGAATGGATGCCCCGAGTCAATAACTCCTGCTTGGAGAGTCCGGTATTTTAAATCCAAATCCCAGTGAACTGAATTTTTTCATCAACAATGCAATGCTTGTGTAGTTGTCAATTGAAACTAGTTACAGCGAAGTAATTTTTATGGTGATATCGACAGACGAGCATGAGGTTCACTTGATGGTAGATGATTGATACTTCAGCCACAGAACATCAGTCAATGATGCGCTGTCGATCTACTTTTACTTAAGCATTGGGAAATCCATTGACTGAAATCGCACAATTTGCACTTCACGATTTTTCCATCTATGAACAGTAGTTCGTTACCCGGTCGGAATTTCGATTGAATTTGAACGGGTGGGCAGAATCTCTCACTCGTCCAAAGCCCGTAGTTACCAGACGTGGGGAAGACATGCTTACAGAAAATTATTAACATGTCGTCCCAGTTAATGCTACTCTTAGAATTTCATCTATGTATTGAAAAATAATTAGGCAAAAGATCTGTAAAAGATCCGCCAAAAACTATCCGCCACATTACTACTAATTACCTATCAGCATCTTATAAAGAATCTATCATTTAATAAACATTTTGATAAAACGGTTCCTTTTCCTAAAATATTGGCGTGAAGTTGAGAACCAACCCTAATCTAATAAAACAAGACCTTGTTGCAAAGATTTCATCCCGTTTTGTCTCAGAGTAAAATTCAGTTCCTCTCGACTTGTGCCTAACTTTTTAAATAAATCTTTAGACTGACAGGGGACTGGACTGAGCCAATACGTTTTTTAACCTGACTCTTTTACGGTGACCGTTTTAGTTTTCAAACTTTGCGTTTTAATTAAATGTAGAATGATGTATAAAATCAAAAACAATTGCTTATTCTTTGGTCGTGTATACAGTGTCATAGCTAAATCTAAATTTTAATAAGTTCCTGGGAATAGCCGTTGTGTAATATGTTTACAAGGTGTCTAAATAGCCTGTATACAGCCCTGTCGACGTTTCGCTGGGCGAAGGTTGTCACGACGGTCATTACGTCTCGGAAATAGGCACTTTTCTCCTCGTTAGTAACTCGTTCGCTGTTCTAACCGTGACACTATCAAACTATACCTACATACGTAATACGTATATATAATATTATAGAACTTTTTGACGAGCACGTTGGTGCGTTTGGTAGAACACCTGCCGTGCACTCTGATGGGACGTGGGTTCGAATCCGGGACGATTTTCTGTAAGCATGTCTTCCCGACGTCTGGTAACTTTGGGCATTCTTCGGGTGAGAGGAATATCTAAATTCCGCCGTATAATGAACCATTGTTCTAAAATGGAAAAACCGTGAAGTGCACATTGCGTGTTTCGGTTTCACTCTATGGATTTCCGAATGCTCGAAGTAAAAATAAGGTCGACAGCACATTATTGACTGATGTTCTGTGGCTGATGTATCACCTACAAGTTAATGTCATGCTCGTCTGTCGATATCTAACATAAAAAAAAAAAAATAACTCACGTAGGTATATGTACTTCATTTTCGATGGATTGATGCATCAACCAGTTTTAAATAACCAGTTTCTCAACATCAGTAAAGTGATTTATTGATTTAAGTACTTCTAGTGTACATGCTTATAAGATAATTTTTTACAAAATACTTAAAGTTTCCTTTTTTATTGAAGTATTCCTCGCATTAAAATCTTGGAGATTTCGTTTGTTTTTAAAACCTAGCCAGTTCTCTATAGTGTGCTATTCTGCTTCTGTTTCAATTTCTGTAGTATTTATTGTAGGGGTGCCGGCGATTATCAAACTTAATTGTTGGCTTTGTTCCGACTCTTAATAGGGAGAAGAAATTAAGTGCTCCATTACTGAGATTAAGGATTTTGGTACTTTACACTGTTATATTTTTATTTTTAATGAAATGAAAGTTTGTAATACGGGCTTATTCTTTTGGGCTTATTTTTATGCTAAGTTTGAGTTTGGCCGCAGTTTTGTTTGGGTGAAAATAATGGGATATTTTTACGGAATAAGAAATAGTACATTTAAATAAAATACTGTATACCGGATTAAAACGCGATTTATTATTTATATTGTTTAAATTATTTATCCCGACGTTTCGGATGCTTTTCAGCAACCGTGGTCGCGCGTTTCCGATATACAGTATTTTATTTAAATGTGTGATACTCGCGTTAATAAAACTTATATGTATTTATAATATTTGAAGGGATAGTGGTAATACTTAAAAATTTTAAGACAGAAAAACTCATACAAAGATCGGTATGTACTTCTTTTAAATTCGTTGCTGAGATATCATATTGATAAACTTAGGCCTGCATTACTCAAATCGAAATCCGTTCTTAAGAACTGTCAAAATGTCAAATAACTATGGAAAAAAACATGGTTTAAGTCTCAAAACTAGATGAAAACCCGAGGCACGTTTTGGAATACGGGCCGGTAGATTACTGGTGTCTCATCCGAAAACCGGCTTTACTGATATCCAAGATGGCAGCTGGCGGGAATTCAATATTTACATTAAGCCTGTTACGATCTGTACCGACTGGTTCACGTTTGCTTTCGGTTAATGTCGTGCGAAGCGTGACCTTCACCTCGATCGCTCAGACTGCGCAGGTGCGTACGCGCTTCGAGAAGTAACCATTTTAAGCAGATAAAAACATCCGTAAATTCCCTTTCAAAAAAGATTTGCCACAGATATTGATAGTAACGTTGCACGGAGCTAAAATTTAGCGTCAATGTTTGAGTTGGACCACGTGGTTGATAAACTATCATTGTAAACAAACCGTACTCTAAAGTAAATATGTATATTATATACCATTACTTTTTCAATACTTTTTTATGTTCTTTATCATATCAACGTGCGTTACTAATACTAAATATATTACTAAAGTTATAACAATCTATCATTCAATCTTGCCTATTAGTCATACTAAAACAGCAAATGAACATAAATGCTGACAAAAAATGCAGTAAGACAGTACCTATATTATAAAATATTAAATACTATTGAAACTTTTTATCCAGTTTTAACTAACAATAAACCGTTTTATTGTTAGCAACGGCTTGGGCACATGTTCTGCACTAATGTCTAAATATTCCTTGCATATACAGACATCAAAAAAACAGTATAATAAAGAAAACATAGAGAATAATAAAGTCTTAATGAAATCTATCTCTATACCCCAAAGCATAAAATTATTGCATACAATAATAAAATGAATAAAAATTTACATATCGTTTATCAAAAGCAAAACTTTGATTAAAAGTTTATAACATTATAATAAATTAATTTTCATTTAAAGAACTAGTACAAGTAAGTTTAAATTATGCACTTAATAAAAATATTTTAATTTAGAAGTGTTTGTTTCTACAAAGCTCTGCAGTGGTATACAAATTAAAATATATCCAGGTTGAACAAGTGTACGTGTGAGTAAAAAAGTAATAAAACCTCTTTGTATAACTATACTATATTGCTATAAATGCAAAATAATTTAAGCATCATTTTGTAGAGTGATATTTCCAGTAATATACCTTTATTTATATGATATACTAAAATGTCTAGTCAAGGTTTGAACGTTATACGGGAACTATAAAAAGCTTTGAATGACACGTGCAATGTGCATTCATAAATGAGAATAATAGTAGAAAGCGGTCTGATAATTTATGTTAATCACACACTGAGTATTGAATGAAATAAATCTCCAAAAGGAATAAAATACATTCTAGTAATAGGTTATTTGCCTCACATTTGCTCTACTTAAGATTCTACTATACTTAGAAAACTTTTAGTAAAAGGTTTAATTATTCTTCTATCCTTTTACGCAAATCGAGAAACGGATGTCTATGCAAGAAATTAAGTGATTTCGTTTTATGTAATTTCCTGCTTCGATAGATTGACTAAGTATATATTATTGCAAGGACAACTGAAAAGAACCTACCTCGATCAGATCGGAGATGTTCTTAAAAAAGGGTTAGGTGAAAAGTACTCGAAACCGACGAGCATGTATGAAAGCATTGATTGTATGAAAGTGGAAGAAGCGATAGTGGTATTCAAGGATCGGAGCATATGGAATTCCATGATCTCTGCCTACCCCTAATGGAAAATGACACAGGCCTCTTTTTATTTTCAATTTTCCACTCCAGCAGAGTCGCACTAGTAGTTATAATTATAAGAGCTTTATGCTTGCTTGTGGCTTTTATTTGGAGTAACGTAGCTTTGTAGATATATAGAAAAAGAATGTTCATAAACGTTTAAGATTTAACGCAATTTTCAAATAAACTACTTTTTAACCGACTTCGAAAAAGGAGGAGGTTCTCAATTCGTCTGTATGTTATTATTTTTTTTTGTATGTTTGTTACGCGATAACTCCGCAAGTTATGGATGGATTTGGATGATTCTTTTTTTGTTTGGTAGAGGATATTTCAGAGGTGGTGTCATAATATAATATCATAATCCTGATTTTGCAACAAATTTTCGAACGGTATGGAGCGGCACCGATTTCAAAAATAACTGTTAATAATGCTTTGAAGTAATTAAAATATTATTTTTTACTTTTTAGTGCATGTTGTAGTTTTGAAGTCGGTTATTGTTTTTGTGCTTTGTAGTTTTGAAGTCGGTTTTTGTTTTTTGCTTAAAAATAATTTTTGGTACTTAGGAAGGGTGAGTCTAATTATATCAAACATTTTAAACATCACAACAAATTATCTCAAACATTTCTATGGTTAAAAGCAAAAATATTAAAATTGTAAGTAGCATACTGCAGTTAACCTCCGTGCCAAGTGCTAGCTAAGTGCAAACGTTAATAGTTTGTACTTAGTGGTATTCCCAAATTAGTCAAGCTGAAATAGCAGTGTGTATTATATCTTCAGAAATCAAGACCATTATTGGCACTGTTGCTTGATATCCAAGATATTGATATTACTTAGGTTAACTTGAAGTTTTTTGTCTATTAACTGGTTTGACTGTTATAAATAAAATTATAGATTTACAAAATATATTCTATTTTATTTCATCATCATTTTCTATAGAATATTTTAAACAGTTTTTTGACAAATAATAGAAATTGCATAATTTATATTATTTAAACCAGATGAGATGATTTTGAACGATCGCCATTAAAATTGTTAGGTATATGTAGGTTTTATGTAATCCGCTTTGTTGTAATTCGCGACCAGTCAGCCATTAATAATAATTTTCAAAATACCCCATTAATAAATTTTGAGACTAAGATATTGTTTCAATTTTATAAAGTGGATTATTCCGCGGAACGACTACTTTTAAAGCAGAGGCTGAAAGTGAAAACCAACGTGGTATTGAAATGTTTGCCATAATAATATGTTGAGTCCTCTTTTCCTTCCTTTTCTCTGTTAGTTGCACATTAAATGTATGAATTAATTATTATTATTTGTGACAGTGAAAAAAAGTTACAATTTAAGATACGATTTAAGTTGTATTATCCTTTTATTGAATAAATGAATTTGAAAGAGCTCTCACTTATTAAAATAATTAGGCTTCAGGTGGAACTTTAAATATACATACATATATGTATGTACTATTTTAAAACACTGTGGACATAATATTATCTTTTATTAACGCGAGTATCACACATTTACTAGTAACAGACTGCCCGTGACCATGGTTGCTGAAAGGAACCCGAAAGTATTTTATTTAAACGATGTGCCCGACTTATATAAAAACTCAACCTTATTTGAAAGTCAGTATGTCCACAAAGTTGTTTCACCGCACATTTGCCGGGACTACATCGAAATATCATTAGCGTCATACATTATTTTATTATAGGTCAACCCTTCGCTGCTCCACTTATTGAATTTTATATTCTGAGTCTCTCACAATCTATTTTAACAGTCCTTAAGGGGTGATGGAAATAGTCCTGTGAGCCCAACTGTTTTCGATGTTAGTTAAGACCCATTTTCGACGACAGGATCCGGGGTGAATGTAAATAAGATTTAAATTTTAAAACAGTATACGGCATCGTAGCGTTTTAGCGTTGGCTACTTATTGAAATGTATCACGGAAAAGATTTTGTAATAAGATTTCTTTTGGGAATACTGTGTGGCTGAAAGATTTAGTGGCGTTAAATCAGTGACTACAGATTGCGGTGAAACTATATTGTTAGATGTTTAATTTTTTTTAAATAGAGAGCGACAAACTAAACTGTGACTATAGTAACATCCAACCATTACTTATGTCTTTAACAGTCTTAGCAAAGCTTCAGGAGTAGTTTTATTACCCAGGTATATAATTAATTTATACTAATTTTATAAATACGACAGTCTATCTGTCTTCGTGGCAGAATTGCAGAACCAATATTCATAAAATTTGTGATGGATATGGATAGCTTTATTTCAAGAAAACATTCCTTTGCATTTTTATTCAAGAGAAGTCGCAGTACCTCATGTTGAAACCGGGTAAATTATTTTTGCTTTTACACTTTCATATCGATAACTTATACACGTGTTCTTTCGATATAATAAATATTATTTAAGTACCTTAACATCATCAAAGCGTAACTATCAAAATGATTTTCAGTATACAGTAGAACCTCGATTATCCAAACCATCATTTATCCGAACGATGACTTAGTTTATCCGAACGCTCAATTATCTGAACGATAGCGTGAAATATACATTATTGTTTGATAAACATGAGCAACAATGTGTCTTTGCGAGAATCGTTGGCACGTAACGCTTTTTATTTCATCGAACGTTGTTAGTCAGTTTACGGAGATTCCTCAGGCAATATTGATATATTTCTCACCTTATTTGTGCCATGGCTTCAATGTCGAGTGCTTCAACATTTATTTTAATATATGTATATGTATGTGCATACCTTTTTTATGTAGAAAAGGTTTTGTCTATGATCTCGTCTCAAACAAACAATGTTTAGATTATCCGAATTTTTGTATCCGAACTAGGCGCGGTCCGAATTAGTTCGGATAATTGAGGTTCTACTGTATTTACATGCTAGATTATGTGAGGCATATCATACTATTACAGAAATAGCTCAATTGATTTCACGCATTCAAGCATACAATAATAATTTTCGAAAAACAAATGATTCGTTATTCTTGCCTCTCACATGACTTGGAATCAGAGAGGAAGCTAACAATTTTCGTATATTTTTCCGAAATATTTATTATTTACCCGTTGTTCCACGGAGAGGCATCTCGCTTCGGGTTGTATGTTTTTGCGTGTGATAGGAATATCAATCGTTATAAGTCTATTTCAATAGCGTTGAGAGACATGAATAATACTTTTCAATATTAGAATATAAGTGCCTCGTATTATAGTCGCTCCTTTGTATTAGAAATGTCGAAGCTACACTTCCGGAACCCAAGAAGTGTAAAATTTTAGTTTTTTAAAGTTTAGGGACAAAATTACCTAAGATATACAAGGAATATTATCCCTATCATGACTATGTATAAACATCTTTTCTTTAATTTAATTTTTTCACAGATATTTTTTTTTTATTGAGTACTGTACGGTTTTTGTATATCTCTATTTTGATATGTTTTATCATGTCATTGATACTAGTTAGCTCTGTGGTCCGTGTAACCGTTCAACACGCTTCATTCAATATCTTTTTAAATGTTCTCAGTGAAACTAGTTATTTTATTTATTTATTTATTCACACGTACCATTGGTTGCATTACAGTTTCCCATTATTATTTATCATTTTATCATATCATCATATTATTATCTTAAAATATTTCAGATTTTAAACTAGACTTTATGTACTACTTTATATTTGTTAATATTTCATGTGTTTTGTATTTATTATTTAAGTGATGTTTCTGTTTTGTTTCCCAAATAAATAAATAAATAAAATAATGTCGTAATAAATATTTATTATTTGTACCTATATCATAGGTATTTTGGTCCCTTTACTATGAACAGTTAAAATCTAAAAAACTTTCGTACTTTATTGAGATTTGGCGATATATATTGTACATAAGTAAAAGATATAATGAATAAATGATGTGTGAATCGTTATAGTGAAGTCCCACTTTTACAGGTAAAGTCCATAGTTTATTAGACCTATAATTAAAAAAAAATACAGATTCATAATGATCGGACTCAGTCGTAAAATATTTATTGGCAATAAAGGTAAAATAGCTAGAACTGGATAGTAGGTATGCATCATGCAGTTTTATTATACGATAAACTTTATCGTAGAAAATAACATCGCAACAACTGAGGGGTTAGCACGAACGACTGTCGAGAAAGTATTCGTATCGTCCATCTGTCAGTTGAATGAGAAATCTTTTGAAATTTCATACAAATGACAGTTCGACGATACGAATACTATTTCGATAGTTGTTCATGCTCACCACTCTGGTGAGTACCTATTTATATGTGTCCTTTTTTGTTATTGTAAGCTGTTTTATTTTACGTAGCACATTATTTTTGTTGTCATGAAGTATGTATTAATGTTGAAAGATACATTTATATCATAGGGCCTAGAAAACTTTCGAGAAAGTATTCGGAGTTAAAGGGCATAAGTGAATACCTGATGCCCCTAGTGAGGCATGCCCGACCGAAACAATTTTTTTATTTCATATTTCCCCGGAATTCGAACCCGCGACCTCCGGTGTTTAGTTGCCACAAAAAGTAAAATATACTTTGCCTTTAATAATCAACTTCGCTGGAAAGAATTTCAGAAAAATATAGGTCACATTATAGTGACTATAAAGCATATTCTTGTATGTTGATCTCGTAATCGCATGTTTTATTACGTCTGTCGGAACACATGGCAGGCCCCGAGTGTGCCATCAGGACAGGGTGAATGTAACGATTAAATTTTCAAAGACCGCTGTGTGCATATACAGACCAAAATAGTCATCCCTCTCAATGGATTGAAGCCCTCTGTACCATGAAATGACTGGCTTACGACCGCCTAATGTCAAGTACTTCAAAAGCATGCTTTATGCTTATCGTGTTTAAGTTCACACGCTGTCATCTCGAGTGCAAAATTAGGCTTGTAAATAAGCGTGTGTTACTTACCAAGCAGGAAACGAGGGGAGATAGTATGTTTGTCGCGAGGCCGTAGTGAGATTTGTATCGCGTTTTGTATTTGTTGTTCAATACTGAGGTGATGTTGTATGCATTGCGATGTTATGAATATTTGAATAATATTAGTAAATGCTTCGATATGTATTTAGTCGCTTTATATCTAATTGTATAAGATCTATGTCACGCGCAGTGTGCTTTGCGTAACATTATTAACTTGGGATAAAGCATAGCGAATAACCTTAAGCAATTATGAGTCCTTTATACATATTTATATTATACAGTGAACATTAGTAGGTTTCAAAAAATTAGCCTATCAATTTTAAAAAGGCCGACAACGCACCTGAGATATTTTAGTAAGGTAACCCACCTATCTGCTCTGTTGGCCGCACTGTAATAAAAAAAAGAAATAATTTCTTTGTTTTAGATAGAAGTTTGAGAGTATATTTTGGGATTAATATCGATCTCAGGCTGACCTGTAGAGTGTAGAGGTTTTAGCTGGTTGTTAGGTTATTCACACGAAATAGTATTTCATATAGATATAAGATTATTTAAAATTGGATAGAGTCTGAGAGTCACCAAGATATGCTGAGGCGCTATGCCGGAAAACTATATATTACAACAGATTCGAGAATAACTGTATAGAGTATCAAATTAAACTACACTATGGCAGCTACTTCACTGCAAATTCCCTTTTAAACACATATACGTTCGAGCCCCAGTATTTATCGTTTCGATCTAATTTCTCGATCGACATTCCAGGGCAGGCTTCGTATGATATCGTCGTAATCTCCGCCATTCCACGCGCAGTGACGCGACTGCTTGACGCCGTTACTACATCCATTATCCATTGAAATAAAGTTTCAGGCCACTTGTAGAAAAATGTTTTCCGTATACTAAGCTTATGGTGTTTATTATATTCCAAACTAAGTGCTTCTGTATTCATAAATAACTTTTTTTTTCGGAGCGCTTAATATTTACAATATTTGTCCAAAATACAAGTTTCAGTTTTTACATTTAATTTTTTTAACATAACTTAAACCGAAAAAATGACAAAAACCGTCATTTTATTATTCTTTTTATTTTAATGAGACTCACGTCTTAATGGTAGATTAACTACTCAAATAAAAAAAAAATGATTTACTTATTTATAATGAATCATTGATGTCAATTATGTGCTGTCGATCAATTTTGTCGAAGACGAATCACGTAAATGCAGTTTTAAATATCAGACCAGAAGAATGAGAAAACCTGTAATATCCTCCTGTAATGTTGGTTAAGTATGTGCCAATGGGTCTATCGAAACTATTTTTTATATGTTAGATATCGACAGACGAGCATGAGGTTCACTTGATGGTAGGTACCCCAGCCCAACCTAGTTTTTACTTCGAGCATTCGGAAAATATACTAATCGCTTTCCCTTACAAATGTTCAAATTCGCATCAGTATTTTCAAATAAAAAAATATTTGAAAAACTTGTCTGTCCTAGTTTCAGCATCACATCATCTGTATACAATGCATATTGCCTAGTTATATCCCGCGTCATTCGCCGGACATCCGCGCGGGCATGGCGTCGTTCCCAACTGTCGCGCGCCCCACAATACGAGCCGAGTTTTGTTTTATTTAATTGAAAATTTTCGTCATATCGCGCGCTATTGTTACGTTGAATAAACGCCCGTCAAGAGACTTATCTGCAACGCTTTGAATTTAGTAGACGAGATTTGTTATGGTGTAGCTGTTGACAGATGATTTAAATAATTTTCATTTACTTACTCGATTTTTTGCTCTTCATAACTCCTGAAGATTTGAAGACAGAAAATAAAAAAAATCTATTTTTACCCTATCCCTCTCTTAAAGCAGTTAGGAAATTAATTATAAGAACGAGACAATATATGTATATTACATATACTTTTACTTTAAATTGTAAAAAATAATAGTAAAATACCAATGCATTTCACAAGATTTGTTCTTCTTGAAATCAACCAAAATAACACTTCATAAGGTTTAAAACCTAGTAGCCACATACTCTATAAGTATACAATCATTTGACAGAAACATAATAGTCTTTTGGCCGTATTAAGGGTTCATAAACATCATATATGAGCCCTGTAAAGGTTCGTATTACCGTCTATTAAAGCTCTTAAAAGTTTTGTTTAGTTGTGAAGTTGTATAACTATTTAATAAGAACAGCTTTTACATTTAAAAAAAAAACACTTTGTCTTCCTTTTTCCTTCATAGGTACTACATATTTTTGTTTTTTTTTATACTTATAATAAATTCCTAATATCGCATATGTCTGTGATATGTACCACAAACTCTAGCTTTCATCGGACGTTATCAACCGGCGACACGCGGTCCAAGGATTTGACGGCAAGATGCACACCATTATACTAACTATTGAGAACATAATATATGTAGGTACAACGGGATTGTTATGAACAGCACACTTGATGTCCGGATCTGATATACATATCGGATATTGTTTAAGATATCCCTTCTTTCCGGTTGACCGATTCCATGGCTAAGCGCGGCGTAGCGTTGAGCAGGAGGTCCCGGGTTTGATTCCCGATGGTTTATGATTTAAAAAAATATATTTCTGTGGGGCTGGGCACAGAAGGCTGATTACCTGCTTGACCTTGACTTGATCAGTGAACACAGTGACTTTCATTTTCTTCACTTTTACGTGGTTTTTTGATTTTTGTAAGTCATTTATATTCGTATCGTTTCGTCTGGACGTCCGTTTACAAATTAAATTCTTTTGAATACAGTATAATTTCAGTTATATTGATAGAGATCGATTATATATTTGATATTCAGATCATGTTTATTTGATGAGAACTTTTAGTGAGATTTGAACCATTGAGGTAAAAATAGTGTAGCACTATTGCTTTTTCACACCTAGACTATTCTAGGTGTGAAAATCTCGCGATATTATTATGTATTTGAAAAAAATATTTATTTTTAAAAAAGTGACAAAATTAATTGACTCTAAAGACGGCTGACTCACCTTTATAAATAATTATTTCAAAAACCAAAAAAAGTTTCTGCTCCAAGCCATGCCTATAATAGGGCCGACTAGGTTGAATCTATCTTCGTATATCATAAAAATCCGTATATACATAATATGTATATTGTTTGAATCAATAATTTTATTCAGAAATATTTTTTTATTTATGTAGCGTGTATATGCAATGCAAATGAGTAATACTACAAGCCTAAAAGGGCATCAAGCTTCTACCTACAAAGATACTATTGATATTCGTATATTACTTATATTTTATTCTAATTACCTTTTTATCACCATCTTTATGGTCAGATAGTTAAACAATTACAAAAGATTTGGTTGGTTGGTTACACTTTTGGGTTATGCACAGGAAATAACCGTAATAAATTAGGATGCAGGTGCTCGTAACGTCATTGTTATGTAATCTATTCTAAAAGTAAACCGGCTTTATTATTAAAACTAGCATTTGCCTGCGAAATAGACGTCGGACTTTAAGAAATGGCCAACTTTCACACAAAATTGTATAGTAAATTCTGAGCTAATTATAAATGATGATAAATATGATGTTAGGTTTATAATAAACTTACTTTCTCATTTTTTTTATTTTAATGCATTACAATTTCTCGTAGTATAATATCTGTCATCTGTTGAGGTAATGTTATTCATCAAGTACCAAAAATATTAATTAATAAATTAAGTCGTTTGTTTCCACTTCAGACATTATATTATAGTAATTAGAAACTATGTACGAGTATATACATATTTACCAAATATTCTTCATAATTCATAAATTTCATTGAGGTCGTTCTTTAGGTGAATAATATAATGAAATACACCTTAGCTTTTATACAATTCTAATTATAATTATTATCAGTTTGGTTGTAAAAAGTTGAGGTGAATAAATTATGAATTCCATAAAAATCCAGCGGATAATAAATAATCATTTGTTCTACTTCCAATTTCAATAATATGGTAGAATAACAGTCTTATAAGAAATTTCAAAAGTGTAATATCGTCTCGATATCGATACGTCATAAATTACGTATACGTGGACAATATACATAATATTAGATTTAGACGACATCTTTTTTTTTCTTTTTTTTTAATCATCTTTTTCTTGGTTGATTTTTCTTACAGAATATAGGATATAGGTATACGATATGTGTTTTCACATGTGTGTTAATTCTAACTGTGTTTATTTTAACAATAAAATAATGATAAACCATAAATATGATCCTAGTGCTTGGATATGATTTGCTCCAGTATAAAGAAGTAACGCGACTGAATCTCTCGGCTACATTTCCAGACTCGGGGGCGATCGTCAACATCCACGACATTTTTAATGTAAAGTGGGAGCAAACCGTGATCCATGTGGTACGAAATTATGTCAGAATAATTACTATTATTATTATTTTCTTATGTAGCCAAGTTCACGTTTCAAGGATCGTCATGCTCGCTTAAATGTCATTGCTTGTGGCGGCGTCCATGCGTCGGGTTGTCTCTCTCCCTAAAATATGGCGAGGGGGCCGATGGCTGGCCATGCGTCATGCTCGTGAACGGTTGCTACTTGTGATGACAGGTCGAACTTGAATTCCTGCATGCGGTGATATTAGTTATTTCGTCTATGTATTTGCGTGTTGTTCCCACTAGAATGTGAGTGCTCCTATTTCACCATACATACTGCTGATAGAGGACAAATCTTTGTTTTATTTATTTTATTTTTTCGTTTATATATTTTTTTTGATAATTATAGTTAATTGTGTGATGTCATGTGGAACATGGTGTAATGGTTGCAGCCCCTTATAAAACATTTGTAAACAAAAACTTGGCGATTAAAAAGAGTGGCGGCGAGTTTCTTGCCAGTTCTTCTCGTCCGCTCTACGCCCTTGATTTGTGAACTGGCAGTAAATGTAATATTAGAAGCATTTAATATGTATTTTTTATTGACGTTCATAAGTGTACATTGTGTTACCTAAATGAATAAATGATTTTTGAATTTGAATCAGTAGATCGTCTGTATGACAGTTGAAATTGTTCCTTTAAGATAGCACATAATTATAATAATTGATATATTTTAAAATTACTCCTAACTGCTAATTGGCCTGAATCAATTCGTTATTAATACACGGCTGGAAATTTCCTTTTTGGCAGCAACGGGCAGTCGAATTCAATTCGTAATTAAACAAATTGAACTTTATTTTAATTTTATGCTATCGATACTCATTCATACTGAAAATCACGTCCCGTTTGATGGAGGTAATGACTTTTTGAACGAAATAAAAGTTATTTATTAAAATGTAACTCATATTAAGTTATTTATGGGAACGGAAAAAGGCCCATTCATGATTCAATATGTTGGTAAATAAATTATACATTTGGTGTTTAAACTCTGTATTTTTTTAAAGACAGACGAGTGTTAGGTTCACTTGACGGTAGGTGATACCCTAGCCACAGAACATCAGTCAATGATGCGCGGCTGAACTAATATAAAAAAGATATCACTCACCAACTTTTTTTTCACCAGGTCGATAGAAGTATTTGTTCAATTATTTCAAGATATTTCTAGCATATAATGTAATGGAATAGATTATAGTTGATTTTTTTACTTAATCATTTTCTCACAACTGCCAGCCTAGCATGACCGACACGAGATATGTCGCGGCGAGAGAAGACAAACTAAGATGTAAGATATCTCGATATATTATATCTCGACATCGACAATTTTGATAGAATAGATATCTCGATCGACAAATATATCTATTTTTGGTATTAAAAGTCGAGTTTTAAGTGTAATAGTCATGTTAGACCCGAAAGAATTATAGCGGTAATCGATTAAAACACGAGAAAACGGTCGACAAAATTTTGTCACGGTTGTCATACTAGGCCGGCTGTACAACAAATATTATCATTGCAATGTTATAAAAAACACTACTTTAAAATATAGTTTACTCATACGCCACTATAAAACAGTTATGTTTAATTTAAAATCTAAAAGGCAAGAGTGAAAGTTATATAAACTTGAGCTGAAGTTTGAAATAAACCTAATAAACGCTATAGGCTATCACTTTATGTAAACTTATTTCCACCTTGTAGATCACTATCAAAGCACTTGCTTTAGCTGACGTTAATCAGCGCGCTTAAGATTTTCCACGTTAGTTAAAACCTCATTTTATTTGTGTTTTTTATAACATACATAGTTCTAGAGCTGATGGCAGCTAAAAGCTATTGAGTAATTTCATTTATATGTATAAATAGTGAGTTACGAAGACTGGATCCGATTAATTTATGATCATACTAATTAACTTACTTTGTCTTGCATTGTCTTTTTTCCTTTTCAATATTTTTTTTCTTGTATACTTATAATATAGGGGTATGGTTATACTTTGAATAAATAAATATTATTAGTGATTTCTCATGGCAAGACATGCTTCTGTACCTATTTCACAGATCATTTTTCTTTACAAGCAAGTAGACGTATATAATATGTTAAAATATGGTGATTAAGTTATAAATATTTCCATGACTCAATCACGGACGTAAAGCGTAATTAAATACATACTCATAAATAAAAAGGATTCCTCTTCTGCAAGAGTCATTCCGGTAACCAAGTGCGCAATATACATATTATTATACAAGCCGTATTTCACAAGCGCGAATACGTTTTGGAGTGTTTGATGGACACCGAATAATACGTAATTAAGGTTTTGTAAGCGGCAACTAGGCCGTATCAATTTTATGGGCATTTCTTACAGTAGGTACCGGGGAGGTACCGGAATCGGATCCCGGGGAAAAAAATTACTTGGCTTTGAAGAAAAATTATTAGTGAAAGGACATAGAAATGTGCGCTTCTTACCCAACTAGAAGACTCGGGAATTTCCAACTACGTTGTAACTACGGTTTTACATTGCAAAGGCGACGTAGAATCTGCAATCAATTTTATAGAATAGCTTAAGAACACGTAGGCACAAAGTTCACATGCAATCTTACAATTACGGCTAATGAACAAATTTTGTCAAATTAAAAAAAAATATAAAGGTAAAATATTTATTAACGCGAGTATCACACATTTCAATAAAATACTTTATACCGGAATTAAAACGTGATTCATTATTATTTATATTATAATATACCGACGCACGTTTCGGATGCTATTAATAAATAGGTATGTGATAAAAGTTAATAAAAGGCAACAAAATATTTATTTTTTCTTTGTATACTATACAAGGATACAATACATTAACTCAAAGGAATTTGTAATATGAGCCCAATTGGTATGCGTAAATTGAAAATTGCTCACTTTATTTTTATTTAAATAATAAAAAATATAATACCAAAAATGAATAGGTCGAAAATTACTCAACTCCGTCCACAAGAAGTGTCGTACACCCCAGGGATGTAAATACGGTATCAGCGAACACGTCGCGTGACGCCATTCCGTGACAGCACTGGACGGCTTGTTTGTATTTAAGCTACTTCTCACAAACTCACAAATTCCCAGTGGCAGTTCTAGTTGGCCCCGAGTTTGAATTATGAACAAACTTGTACAAGATTGAAAACTTTCAACAATAGTGACGTTTCGTCTGGCCCAGGTAACAAGCCAGTTTTTCCATTTCTCCCGGGGAACGGAGTACGGTATAGTTTTTAATTTCGCTGAGTGTTTCACAAAAGTAGAATTAAAGTTCAGTAACAATGTTTAAGCTTGTGGAAGTTTGGGAACCGTTCATTTCATGAAGTTTGGCCGGAGTTTATAATTTACCTTGTATGACAATTGAGAAAGCCTCGGTAGGCTTTCTTAACTGTGTTCTTATTATTTGTTAATTTAGTACTGAGTTATTTTACTTCATGTAAACGTGATATTATTTGTGACAAAGTGAACTTTTAAAGTCGTTCGTAAATGTCGACAGATGAACTTACTTGAACATTTGTGATCAAAACATACAGGGATTATGCGATATCCAGCTATTATATTTTTAGTTCGACCGTTCGAAAATCTATGGACTGAATATATGGTACGCTATTGCATATAACGACCTTTTCACCTATGGACATTGGTTCGTTACCCAAAAGGAATGTCGATATTCGTCCAATCCCAATATTCGCAGGTAGTTCTAAATCATTAAAGTATCTACTTTTTTATATATCAAATGATTATATCAGTATTATGTATTAGTTACAATATAACCAACGAACGCATTATTTATTGTACATTTTTTGTTCCAGGTAATGCACATTTAAAAGACTCATCCTAGATTTAACAAATGTAAGTTACACGTTACTTAGTTTCTCGAGTCAGCGATGTTGCTGGGGCAGACACACTTCTATGTCTGTTATTGATCATTTTTATTTACAGGACACTACATGATCATTGATCAATTTGCTCAACCCGACAAAAAAAAAGAATCTTGTTTCGCCAGGATTCGAACTCTGGACCTCTAATGCCAAACGCAAAGATCCACTGAGCCAAGTTACTTAGTTATTCGGTCAGTGATTATTAAAAATCACAAAATAAATTAAACGCTGAATACACTCAACGCATTGTTTTACAATTACATACTGTAATATTAGAGCAAATTGTCTAGTTCTTCATTCTCATAGGAATCGGTATCCATTATTCATCGGGCACACGATATGAACCTCAATGTATTATCTCTATAAGCGATTTCGCAGTGAATGAATATTCATTTAAGAGTAATACAATTCTGAATAGGATTAGAAGAAAAGTAGTAATTTTTATTTAACACTGTAGTGAGAACTTATTTTAAATATTTAATTTCTATTAATAGTGAAGTTAACAAAAAAAGGATCACTGTCTCGATAGTTATGTGGTAATTACTTTGTGTTTTGCACCGATGGTCATGGGTTCGAATTATGGGAAAACAGGGTATTTTTTTGATCGGGTAACGTACAGATAATAAATATACTTAATATAGTCTGTATACAATATTGTCAGAGGAACATAGAAAATAAATATGTCTGTAGCACACCAGAATTAAAATTAACTAAGGTGCATAATTCAAATAGAAACTAGAGGTTCAGATGTATTACTATCTTCTTCATATAAATATTTTACATATTATATATTTCTAAAATCCTCTTGGGATGTTTTACTCCCACCCAAATGAGTACTTTTGTTGCTGCTGACAGTGCACTTTCTTCCGACTTCATTTATAAATATTAAAATGTTAAAATGAAAACTAAATTTAATCAAAATATTATGATAATCAGTCCAATCCTTTGTTAAGTTCATTTTGGATAGTATTGTTTTCGAGAAAGAATTTCTTAATAAAAGCAGCAAACTACCCAGTTATTATGCATAGAAGACTATGTTTTCTTTGTTTTATTTTTATGTGAGATATTGACAGACGATCATGATGTTCACTTGATGGTACGTGATACCCCAGCCACAGAAAATCAGTCAATGATACGCTGTCGTTTTACTTCGAGCATTCGGAAATCCATAGACTAAAACTGAAACGTGCAGTGTTCACTTCCCGGTTTGTCCATCTATGAGCAGTGGTTCGTTACCCGGTCGAAATTTCGATATTCCATCGAAGTTACCAGACGTGAGCGAAACATGCTTACAGAAAATTATAAACATGTCTAAGTGGGATTCGAAACCACGACCCATAAGTGCGCACGGTAGGTGTTTTACCAAACGCCCCAACTGCAACGAGCCTGTCAGAAGATAGATGTAATATGGACAGTCGTGAACGTACTACCAAAACAAACTATAATTTGTCATTAGATATCCAATTTGTTTGTTCATTTGTTTTATGTTTTCTGTAGAAAATGAGCATGATTCATTGAAACCCGTGTTCAAACAGCAGATGGTACAATCGTGCTCACGTCGCCGCTAGTAAGACGAATGGTCGAACATCACAAAAAGGTCCAGTCGGTGTCATTAGCGTGAGGATTTTAAAGGAAAGTCCTTGGCTATCACGCATTATGTATAATGCTACCCTATTTACCTATATAAGAACTCTTCGTATTGAACATGCCGATTTAAGTTGTTTATACTTTTTATTGTATTGTTATGTGTGACAGTGAATAAATGTTTTCTCTCTCTCTCTCAAATAGCAAGTTTTTTGAATCGCACTTTTTTCTTTGTAGTATAATTTATTTCAGAACACGCCCCGGCTTCACACGGGTGCAATGATATACTCGCTGATAATATAGCTTTCTATCGGTGATATAATTTTTAAAATCGGTTCAGTAAATCCAGAGATTACCCCCTACAACCTCACAAACTTTACCTCTTTATAATCTAATATATAAAATTCTCGTGTCACAATTTTCGTTCCCATACTCCTCCGAAACGGCTCGACCGATTCTTATGAAATTTTTTATGCATATTCAGTAAGTCTGAGAATCGGCTACTATCTATAATATATCATAACCCTAAGTGATAATGGTTGTTCACCCTTAAATTTTTTTTCTTAATTTTTTGTTTTTATTTTTTTATAGTGTGGCATTAAAAAATAAATACAACCCTATATTTTCATTTTTCTATTACCAACCCCTGCTTTTTAGAAATTATTTACATGGCAAATCAACGTTTGCCGGTTCAGCTAGTAATAGTACTCGTATAAACAATGGATGTTATTTACGCCAAGACTTCCAGTCAATATATTGTTCTAAGGGTATCTATATAAACCTTAAAACATTCACAAAATCTAGCGAAATTACTTGAAGAGATTTAAATAGTCATTTAACACATAAATTGGGTATCTAAATAGTTAATTCAGACATTAAACCATTAACCTTGGACTTATTTTGCGTTGAATTTATTTGCCTGTTGGCTCGGTTCAAGAATTTTAATTTGTATCATCGTGTGTGCGAAATTTAAGTAGATTTATTTATGTTTTTGTTACAAATATGTTGCAATTTTTCTTACAGACAAATTTTGCTTCAAATTCATTCAAATTTCATGATTTTATTTGATTCATTCATAAATTTCATATCCATGGATTCTGACACATGTTATGACATAATATATGTATTTCTTGACTGGCAAATTAGTAGGAATTAAACTAAAGGACTACCTTTTTGTATCCTGTGCGGATTACACATTGGTTTTAAAAATCTTTTCCCGAGATTCAAACCCGGAAACTCCGATCCTAAACCGCCATACCACTGAGGCACAGAGACGGTCAAAGCATTTTAGATTTATACGTTTTGAAAGCCATACATACCTACTTATATAAACTATACAATTAGTTTGTGGCAATTCGCTGTCTACTCTGAAATTAATCTAGGTATACTTTTGTATTTTTTTATAACAGAGCGGACAGCCGAGCCGTGCGGCTGATGGTAAGTAATCACCACCGCCCATGGACATCCGCGATTTAAAAAGTATCAGATACGTTATTGGCCTTTTAAAAATGTATAGGCTCGCTTTTTAAAACCAACAAAGTCGTAGTTAATTACGAGTCATCGAAATAATAAAACTGAAAATTTATATTCGGGTACATTGTATTCTCCCTATAACCGCTTATGTATGAGCGACCTTTAGGCACGTCTGTTGCGACTCGAGAATTATTTTCAAGGGTCGCCCTCACTCAACGCATCGTTTACGGTTCTTCAATTATGTGATTTTCTTAAAGTGGTCAGTCCTTTTTTCTCCTTGAAAGCATTTCACGCGATGGAACCCAGCGATTTGAATCAGGTGCTATAAAATAATATTTTTCACGAAAGTCTTCGAAGTTTTTTTTAGGGTGATTTTTATAATCGACAATGTAGTCTTTTGTCAATTATTTTACCTTTGTTATGTAACATTTAAAAGTGAGAATATTTGTAAAGGTTTATTAGGCTGATGTTTGATCGCGATTTCGTCTACACGAATCTGAGAATGTCCGACTTTTAGTTCCTCGTGGGATTTTCAAAATACATTTTTTTTTAACTTTTTAACAAGATGTTTGCTCTTTATAATATTATAGTATAGATGTAATTCAATATTTTTATTAGTTTATACCCGTTTCATTAAACTTTATTAATTGTCCAATTTTCAAAAATCTAACATCATCAGAAAAAAAAAAAAAAAAAGAGTGGCGGCGAGTTTCTTGCCAGTTCTTCTAGTCCGCTCTACGCCCTTGATTTGTGAACTGGTAGTAAATGTAAAATTAGAAGCATTTAATATGTATAATTTTTTATTGACGTTCATAGATGTACATTGTGTTACCTAAATTAATAGATTATTTTTTAATTTAATTGAATTAAATATGGCAACTTTGTGACTTTTCAAATATAATAATCATTCTTTTTTCGAATGTGGGTAGGTGTGGCGTCAACATCGAAAAATTGTGCTCTTGCTTTAAATTAAAGTTTTTTTTAATTAAAGTGTTACAAGTACATATTCTAATGTAAATTTAGTATCCTTTACCTACCAGTTATCCTTTTTGTGAAGATTCCTACATTTTTAAGCAAGATGAGTGATGAAACACTAAAGATGAGTTCACTACAAAAATCTTTGGCAGACATGACAAGTATGTTCATGACCAGAATGGATGAGTTTCAAAAAACTTTGCCCGGCACTGAAACCACTACCACTTCAACTTCAAACACAAATATTGCAGCTGAGTTCTCACTTTTTCGCTCGTTTGTAATGTCTTCATTGTCAACGTTACACATGCAAGTTGAACTTCTTTTTAAAATGCATGACAATATGGAAATGAACAGCAGGCGAGGAATGTTATTAGTGCATGGTGTACCGGAACAGAATAAAGAGAATACATCTAATGTTGTCATCAAGTGCCTGAAGCAGCATCTAAAAACACCTGGTCTCGATATTGATTCTATAAGCAGGTCCCAACGGATTGGCAAATCAAAGCCAGATAAGCCTAGGCCAATTCTTATTAAATTTAGGGATCTATTAATTAGAAACAGTGTTTGGTTTGACAAGACTGCATTGAAAAGTACAGGCATCACTCTATCTGAGTTTCTAACAAAACCTCGACATGAAATATTCATGGCTGCTCGCAAACAGTTTGGTGTCAACAAATGCTGGTCCAATAATGGTAACATCTATATCCTTGGCTCGGATGGTGTAAAGTACAGTGCTATTTCTGTTGCTGATTTCAAAAACATTCCTGGAGTTTCTTCTGATGGACTAGTGCAACAATCCTCTTCAGGAAAGGCCTTGGATACTAATTATGCAGTCAGTTTAAGGCCTAAAAGAACAAACAAGAACAAATAATGTTCCACTCTTCTCAGCATAATATATTCCTGGTAGTATTGAGTTAGATTTAATACTATTAATCTGTTGTTGATATTATCTGGTGTGATGGTAGTTTCTACATTTTTAACTTGGTTTTTGTCTATTATATGCGATAAAGTTTTAGTATAGTTTCTCTTGTAATTTCTAAAAATCACTTATGTTTATTTCATAATAATTATTATACCTCAAATTTTTATATTAACTACCTTCACCCACCTAAAAGTTAGTAATTTCTAATATAGTGACTTTGATTTTTACTATCTTGAACATTATGTTTTTCTTTGTTCACCTTCATTTAAATAAGTTTTTAAATTTGTGTTAATATTTAAAATTTTAGCGTCACTGACAGTTGACTTATGACATGTTTGCTGTTAACTTGTCAAATGTCTATCTGACAGCTGTATTGCCATGTAAAGATTTGTTTGATGTAATTTTGAGTTTTAGACTTACATATTCATGCGATTATTATCAGTTCATAATCTTGCTTTTGCATCATAAAACTTTTTTTTTTTATAAAATTCGTTCTGATGTATTTATTTTTTTTATGTAATTTAGTAAAGGAAACTGATTGGTAATTGGATAAATTTAAAGTAATAAGTTTACTTTTTTATTCTTTATTATTATTATTTCTTGGTTAGTTATTTGTGTTATATTCTATTTTTTTTTTTTTTTAACATTGTATTTTAGATTAAGTATTATTAATATGTCAGACAACAACGATGACAGTTTACTTGCAGGCTTCCCTTCTGATGATTCCAATATTTTAAATAGTGGAGTTAGTTCTCTGAGTTCTTCAATGGTCTCTTTGAATTCCTCTCTTACTGACATCTTTTCTAATGTTTCCAAAAATTTTAACGTTGTTCATATTAATGCTCAAAGCATACCGGCGCATTACTCCGATTTGTTAGCATCCTTTCAAACTAGCAACGTTCACGCAATCCTGATTTCTGAATCCTGGCTTAAACCTAGTCTTCCCTCTACGACATTCCCAATCCCTGGTTTTCATCTCATACGCAATGACCGCATTGGCAGAGGGGGAGGAGGTGTTGCTATTTACTTAAGAGCTCATATTTCTTTTTCCGTGATTAGTATGTCGACGCAACCTCCACCGGCCGATGCGGCCGAACATCTTCTACTAGAATTATCTATCTCACATACTAAAGTACTTTTAGGGGTATTTTACAGTCCTTCCATGTATGTAGATTACTTTTCTTCTTTTGACCAGCTTTTGGATAAATTCACTCCATCTTATAATCATGTTATATTGATGGGGGACTTTAATACTTGCTTGCTCAAGAAAGATGCTCGCTCAAATAAATTATTAGCTACGGCTGAGTCCTATAATCTACATATACTCCCTTCAAATCCGACTCATTTTTATCCTGATTGTGTTCCATCCCTCCTTGATCTGCCGCTAGTTTCTAATCCTACTCTTGTCAGCAAGCATGGACAAATTCCTGCTGAGGCTTTTTCATATCATGATCTTCTTTTCCTCTCCTACAAACTTCGTCCTCCTAAGATTAAACCTCAAATCATCATGCTGAGAAATTTTAATGGAATAGATAGCGACCGGTTAAATGACGATGCTCGTAAGATAGATTGGGGGCCAGTGTACGATGCAACTGATATTACTAACAAAGTAGCTCTCTTCAATTCTATGTTGACGCAGTTGTACGATATCCATGCACCGAATAAACCTGTCAAATTGAAGCATTTGCCTTCACCGTGGTTGACAGATGAAATTAAAAAGCTTATAGACACAAAAAACCAGGCTAAGGCAAAACTTAGGGCTTGCATTTCTCCATTAAACCGGGAAAAGTATAAAATTATCAGGAATCGGTGTAATACACAATGTCGAGATGCTCAACGGCGGCATATCTTTAAATCAGTTGAGAATGGTGATCCAGCCAAAGTTTGGAAATTCTTGAAATCTCTCGGTGTAGGGAAGCAGCAGCACCAACCTCTCCCTCCCAATTTAAATCTTGATACTATGAATGCTCATTTTACATTTCACTCTACAATTGATTATAATATGAAATCTCAAACTCTTATAACTCTATCTTCTTCTCCTATCCCTGATTTTCCACCTTTTACTTTCCAGTCAGTTAATGATTGTGATGTTAGAAAAAGCGTATTATCCATCTCGTCCAAGGCTGTAGGTAGTGACAGCATTAGCCGTGGTATGATTCTTCCTATTATCGACATCGTTATGCCTGTAATAACACACATTATAAATTTTTCACTATCATCTAGCTCTTTTCCTGATCAATGGAAAAATGCCTTTGTTATTCCCTTACCTAAAAAATCAAACCCCTCCTTTATTAATGATTATCGTCCTATATCCATCCTTCCTTTTCTATCTAAGGTCCTTGAACGTATTGTTTATCAACAGTTGACTTATTTCCTAAATAAAAATGCTCTTCTAAATCCCTTTCAATCCGGTTTCCGTCCTGGACATAGCACGGCTACTGCTCTCACTAAAATCACAGACGATATCAGACTGGGTATGGATAGTAAACAGCTAACTGTTCTTGTTTTACTCGACTTTAGTAACGCTTTTAACTCAGTAGATTTTGAAATTCTTCTTGCACTGTTCCGATCTGTTAATATATCGCCGTCGGCAACTGACTGGTTTAAAAGTTACTTGTTAGGACGCAAGCAGAGAATCAAAATTGATGATGCTTATTCTTCCTGGTCAAGTATCACTGCTGGTGTCCCTCAAGGTGGTGTCCTCTCTCCTCTTCTTTTCTCTTTTTTCATAAATACTATTACCTCTCTAATCTCCTCGCGCTCGCACCTTTATGCTGATGACCTCCAAATCTACACTCAATCGACACTTAATGAATTGCCAGCTGCCATCGAGACTGTGAACAACGATTTGACTAAAATCGTTAACTGGAGTAGATCATTTGGCCTAGTAATTAACCCACTGAAGAGCCAAGCCATCATAATTGGAAGCTCTTCATATCTTTCTAAATTAAACCTGAAAGGTCTACCCCCAGTTGCAATCGAAGGTACAGTTGTTCCATATAGTTCTACGGTCAGGAATCTTGGTATTATCTTTGATTCTGTACTATCATGGCAACCTCAAATTAACGAAGTCAGTAGAAAAATATTTGCGGCATATCATTCACTCAGCAGACTGCGTAATTTCCTACCTATTCCCACTAAAATATGTCTCGCACAATCACTCCTACTTCCTATCCTTGACTATGCTGACGTTTGCTACCCCGACCTCACTGAACTTCAATTGGATAAGCTTGAGCGCTTACAAAACCTTTGTATCAGGTTTATATATGGATTACGTAAATTTGACCATGTGTCTGAATTTAGAGCTAAACTAATGTGGTTACCAATTCGACAGCGTCGTAATATTCATATTTTACAACTCCTCTATTCTATACTTTTTGATCCTAAAACACCCACTTACTTAAAACAACATTTTGTATTTTTATCTGGTGGTGATTTTGATCTCCGCTCTCGGGAAAATTTATTATTAGAAACTCCTGCACATAAAACTGACTTTTACCATTCCTCTTTCACGGTACAAAGTATTATGCTTTGGAACTCCTTGCCTCTTGATATTCGACGAGCTCAATCTCTTAATACTTTCAAAAAACTCTTATTTCAACATTTCACTTCTTTATAATCTTTCGTATTTTACCCTTTTCACTTGCATTGCCTGCCTTTACAATTTTTCAATGTTTTTGTTTCCGTTTGTCATGCTATGTTGTATATGATGTAATGTTTTTTATGATAGTATAGTTTTAATTTATAATGATTTATGTTAATTGGGATAGATGTACTTTTTGTAACTGTATACTCTTTATTTTACTTTTATTTTTATACTCATTCTTGCTGCACCTTCTACTCTATTTTGTTATTTTTTTCCCTTCCTTGAGGTTTGCCTGGAAGAGATCGCATATTGCGATAAGGCCATCCTCTTGTACAATGTTTAGCTTTAGTTTTTATTGCTTGTATAATTGGTTTTTGTGTACAATAAAGTATATTCTATTCTATTCTATTCTATAAGACAACTGTCATCTTTCAGTCTCCCGCGACCACGGTTGCTGAAAAGCATCCGAAACGTCGGGATAAATAGTTTAAACAATATAAATTAATAAATCGCGTTTTAATCCGGTATACAGTATTTTATTTAACCTCATCAGTTTATGCCGTACTTACAACAGAATAGTCAGTAAGTTAACTTCCTTTAGATTATAATTACAAGTATATATTAATGAAATTATTTCCCTTGTCTTCATTAGGCTAAATCTCATTAAAAAAAATCTTAAACAGTATATAACATTACGTGACTTTTGATAAATTTAAAAGGATACATTTGAACATGCCTTGGTCTCATAGAAATAGGTCAGGCCTTTAGCCCAAACGCTTAAACATAGCAATATGTGCGAATATATTATTTTATATTGCAATTTAGTGCTCCTTTTAAAATCCCGGCCGCAGCTACACAGTACTTCATATACGATAATACTCGGAGAGTTAGCGCTACGTTATTCAAAGATAAACACGAGATAGTTGGAAATAGGTCTTGACAATTGCATCTACTAAGCATAACAAACGATTCGTATCTAAAGCATCGTCAATTGAGAGCAATGAATTCGACCTCCAGCAACACTGGGGACGAAGTTCTACTACAGTGATACATCATCTATTTACGCCTTGAGTTTGTGTCAAGCGTTTATTTATATATTTCATCGGGTTTTCATTCTATGATATAAATCAAATAATGAAGAAAGATAAGCGTCATCTGTTGGCTGAATTCACCAACGAAATGCGTGCGATATTTTTGTTAGCCTTTCATCACATTAATATATTTACTTATGCTAATATTGTCTTTTATTAACGCGAGTATCACACATTTAAATAAAATACTGTATACCGGATTAAAACGCGATTTATTATTTATATTGCTGTAAAGCATCCGAAACGTCGAGATAAATAATTTAAACAATATAAATAATAAATCGCGTTTTAATCCGGTATACAGTATTTTATTTAAATTTACTTATGCTGCCGGCCTAGCATGACAACCACGACAAAATTTTGTCGACCGTTTTCTCGTGTTTTAATAGATTATCTTTTTACATCTACCGGGTCTAACATGACACTTACACTTAAAATTCGACTTCTAATGTCAAAAGTAGAGATATTTGACGATTACGATATCTTGTCTATGAAAGTAGTTATATAAAAATATATTTTGACAAATGAAGTAACTGCATTCATTAGTTAAAATAGAACCTCGCTTTATTCATACTATTCACACAAAGGTGTAGAAATTTAGCATCTTAAATTATGTTTGTAAAATATGCTTTAGCAGAAATTATATATATTTGTATTGACTCTGTGTGTGTTTTTTTATGTAAGATATCGATAGGCATGAGGTTTACTTGATGGTGGGTGATATTTCAGCCACAGAACATCAGTCAAGTCGTTGAGACCGCAATGTGCACTTCATGGAACATCTATGAAACATGCCGGTGGTTCGTTATCCGGTTGGAATTTCGATATTCCTCCCATCCCATCCGTTTAATGCCCGAAGTGACCAGACGTGGAAAAGAAATATATATACTAGCAACGCGCCCCGGCTTCACACGGGTGCAGTGTGTACTATACACAAAAAATAGCCTATCTTACTTCCTGATTATGTAGCTTTATTCTATTGGTGAAAGAATATATTGAAATCGGTCCAGTAGTTTTTGAGTTTATTCATAACATACAAAAATTCAAAAATACAAATCTTTCCTCTTTATAATATTAGTATAGAAGTATAGATATAGAAAATTATAAACATCTTGTCCTGGCGGGATTTGAATCCGCGACCCATCGGAGCGCAAGGTACTGTGTTCTACCTAACGCGCCAATGAGCCCGTCATAATTTTTTTATCTAATTTCAAACAGAACACTTTTTCAAAATACATTTTTCCAGATTACAGTATTGACATACGTCAATAAGCGAATAAATAGAACTAGATCAATATAAAGTACAGTAGAGTTGAAATTCTAAATTTATTTTATAGGTCAGTTATTGAATTCAATGTTACTGAAATAGATACGATTCAAATACATATGTACTTATGTACAAACGCCTTACAGAGCGGCGGAGCTTCATATACATATATTATATGTATATATTTATTAATATTGATATGTATAACGTATATAGGAAATGCAAATAATAATAGATATTTCGCAATATCTGAGGACCTAGCACGAACGACTACCGAAAAAGTATTCGTATAGTCGAGCTGTCGTTTGTATGAAATTTCAAATGATTTCTCATACAACTGACAGATTGACGATTCGAATACTTTTTCGCAAACTGTTCGTGCTAGGCCCTCTGGTTACAGCATCGATCTTTGATACCAACTACGCTCAATAGATTCTGATTGATTAACCCTAGGGCGACATATTTTAGGGGCGGCATATTGGGGACAATTTTCTATTTAGATGTCTTTTAGAGAGAGGTTTACAAGACAACTTGCCGATGACTCTTCCCTTTCATTATACATTCAACGGTACAGCAATCTTCTACATTATTGTACAAGTTAGGGCGATTAAATATCAACAGCCTAAACCTTGAAATCGGTTTAAGTCTATGGATTTCTGAATGCTTAAAGTATAAATTTTATAAATAGTTATCAGCCTATAGCGTTCATAAGTTATTTCTAGTAGCTGAGATTTGATAATCATTATTCGTTAAGTGAGTGAGAGTGAGTTTCAGCTTTATTCAATTTTTGATTTTGATGAAGTGTATTTTATACTAAAAAAGAATATTAATATTAAATATAATCTAGATTAATAGATATTGAAAGAAATCTTCAAATTTGTTCAGTAGTCTAAAATAAAAATATTTATTAGTAAAATTGGTACGAAAATCGTAATATTCTCGTTTGTAGAAATCGGTGCGACGTAAAAGTCCTTTGTATTGTACTATTAATTTACACGTCTTTCTGGATAAACACGTAGGCCAAGTGAAATAAATCGAAGTATATTTCGATATATTGACCTCATCTTTATCACAAATGAAACAGACGTCAAAGTTAAGAAACTGTCTTGGGATATTGTGATGGATGAAAGCTTTTATAGATATTTTTGTAACGCAATCTATTCCAGTGAAAAAGAAGTTTAAAGTACATTTTCTCAATAGTTGTAAAGCCCACAGAAAATGAGTGTTATAAAGTTGATGCGCCAGAACGAATATTGAACGAAGCCCCTATTTGACATCCTAGAATTAAGAAGTGCTAAAGTATTGTTATATTTTTTCTTTGTCTTTTAATGTTAAAAAAAAATTCTTTTTATTTTGTTTGTTGTTGAATAGTTTTAAGCCTTTCTTTAGGTACCAACTTAATATTCGTCTTCTCAGCGAAGTCTTAAGTTTACTTAGTAAGTAAAATCCAGTTAATTTCTACTTTATGAAATAATTATAAAGAGACATAAATAATGAGAGAATGTATTTTTTTCATATTTGTACATTTTTTAATTTACAGTTTTATATAATAGTATCAACTATAGATTTTCAAGGATCGACACTAATTTTGTCAGCTAAATATCTTTGAATGCGGTGGCCAAACAATGTTCAAACCCAAGTGACCCCTCCTTAATTACGGATCATTGTGCCGACAGTAGATATCCAACGGATGTTTGCGACATTTTGATTTGTGTCTTCAAACCTAACTTAATATTGTTTTGTTATAAAATGTTTATTTGCTAAATTGAACCCAGATCTTTCTGTATTGTTATATTTCCAACTGAATAGAACAATTCTATTAGTAGATCGCTATAATTATGTTAAAAATGTTCGACGGGCTCGATGGCGCGTTCGGTAGAACATCTGCCGTTCGCATCGATGGGTCGTGGGTTCGAATCCCACCCGGGACAACATGATTATAGTTTTCTGTAAACATGTTTTCCCCACGTCTGGTAACTTCGGGCGTTGATCGGGTGGGAGGAATATCGAAATTCCGACCGGGTAACGAACCACCGTTCATAGATGGAAAAGCCGTGAAGTGCACATTGCGCGTTTCGGTTTCAGTCTATGGATTTCCGAATGCTTGAAATAAAAATTAGGTCGATAGCGCATCATTGATTGATGTTCTGTGGCTGAGGTATCACCTACCATCAAGTGTACCTCATGCTCGTCTGTTGATATCTGACATAAAAATTTAAATAAAATACTGTATACCGGATTAAAACGCGATTTATTATTTATATTGTTTAAATTATTTATCCCGACGATTCGGATGCTTTACAGCAACCGTGGTCGCGGGAAGACAGAAAGATGACAGTTGTCTGATATTTGAAATGTCACAAAGTTGCCATATTTAATTCAATTAAATTAAAAAATAATCTATTAATTTAGGTAACACAATGTACATCTATGAACGTCAATAAAAAATAATACATATTAAATGCTTCTAATTTTACATTTACTACCAGTTCACAAATCAAGGGCGTAGAGCGGACGAGAAGAACTGGCAAGAAACTCGCCGCCACTCTTTTTTTTTTTAATCCGGTATACAGTATTTTATTTAAATGTGTGATACTCGCGTTAATAAAAGACAATACTGACATAAAAAAATTTTTTTTTAAGATTTCTTCATTATTTATATTGACCACTATTATTTATTCGTTATTTGTAAGTGTAAGTTTGTATGGTCTATCTGTTTCTATCGTTGCATTCGTCTAGCCTACATTAGTTCCTTTAGGACGATGCATTATTTCACAATGTTCGTTAGAAATCATTAAGATTTTTAAAATATTTATTAACATGATTCAAGCAAAAGAGCAAACAGGTCCTGAATAAGATAAAATCTCTTTTAAATATACAACGCTGCTTTACATGAAAAACCGCATAACTCATTTTTTTAAATTTTTAGTTATAAACACCCTGCTATTCAATTTAGTCCTTATTTATATATTTATTACTTTTATTGTAAACAACCACAACAATTTTTTTGGGAATAATATCTTAACATAACCTTGATTAACGATATTTTGATTTATACATTCAATGTTCATTACATTACACAACAAATATTTTGTTTAATTTTCAAACGGATCTTCTGTCCTATTTTGGATTGTGTAAATATTCATGAAAAGCAGCGAGTACTTTACTAAGTAGGTATAGTTTAACTTACACTTAAGATATGTGGGTAGAAAATTTGGTTCTAACTAGAATCTTACAAAGGAGGTCTTCCATCTTGTAATCAAGAAATGAGTAAAGTTGAATAAGCAATTGAAACATGTAGACTAATAAGTGTTAGGGAAAGACCGAAAAGTTCAACTGTTACCCAGCTAACCACTTCAGACGTTGCCTGCCCGGAATTATAAGTAGCACTGATTGCTTTACTATGGGTTTCAACGACTTTTGTTACGAAACCCAAGTACGAAACAAAATTCGTATGAATTGTAGTATAATTTAGCCTATATCTAAACTTCTATACTAATATTATAAAGAGGTAAAGTTTGTGAGGTTGGAGAGGGGTAATCTTTGGACTTTTGTGTATACTTTCTGGATATACAGAACCGATTTTAAAAAAATATTTCACCAATAGAAAGCTATATTATCAGCGAGTAACAGCTAGTTTTTTTCACCAGAATATAAAAGTTTCAGATGCGTTGTCGGCCTTTTAAAAATGCTTGCTTTTTAAAATCAACGAATTTAATATTGTCTTTTATTAACGCGAGTATCACTCATTTAAATAAAATACTGTATACCGGATTAAAACGCGATTTATTATTTATATTGTTTAAATTATTTATCCCGACGTTTCGGATGCTTTTCAGCAACCATGGTCGCGGGGAGACAGCAGATTTTATTTAAATCAACGAATTTATCATTTAAATTCATTCCATAGTTTGGTAGCTTTGGTACCTACCTACCAACCGCAGTAAAGTAAATTCTACCATCAAGAAGTTGAATAAGTTTTCGTACTTAAGAATGAGTTGATGACGTGATATTACCAAGTATTTTGTACTTGATGTAGTTGTTATTAGACAGGCGAATAGTAAATACCTTTTAAAATCTTTGTTTGAAGACACAGAGGTATGCAGCTAATACATTACGTTTAGCACCGTAGGTTCGCGAATCGAATCCCGGGGGATAAGTTTAAAAAATGGTTTCAATCTGGCAGGAATCAGAAGACCTACTTGTCTGTTACAAAAAAAGATGATCAGTGAAACGGATATAAATGTGACGGCCGCATACTTGGGGGTATTCCTATTTCAAATCTTTGTTTAGAACTTACTCAAATTCTCGAAGTATTCTCGAGTGAGTTTCGTTACCGTGGTAGCGTCGAAGTTGCATTTCACAGAAAATACAGCTGAAATTGAACTAACCAATTCGAAACATACTTTCCGATAGCGTCTACTAAAAAGTTGCATTTATGTTTTATGACAAGTACGTGGTTTGATTTAGTTATTTGAGGCTAAGAGCCGTGAGCTCGTGATGCATTCACGACCAGTCATGCATTGCTTTATTGATTTCGCTTATTTTAGTAGAAATAAGTGGGATTAAGGGATAGTGATCTTTTGCAACATCAAACACTAATATACTGAGTTTAAATGCTGTTCTCTTTGTTTAAATACTTAATCTAAACTAATATTGTAAAGAGTAAAGATTTGTTTTGTTGATTTGTTGATTTAACTCAAAAGCTACTCGAACGATTTTAAAAGTTCTTTCACCAATAGAAAGCTACATTATCAGCGAGTAATATAGACATTTTTTGGTATATAAAACTGTGTTATTATAGTGAATAATGTATACTACAGTATTTAAAGTATTATTGAGGCATTGTTATGTCATGACAATATCTTTGAAATTATGAATTTATCAATGGGTTTTAAAAGTTCTGATCCAACAATATAGTAGAAATAAGAATCATGTTTCTTTAAAATTTGTCAAATTTGAAATGGAGAAAATGTAATGATTCAGAATAAAAAGAAAACTCAATTTTGAAAAAAAAACACGTATTTTTTTCTGTATGAAGACATAATTTGATAATGAGTACAAATACTTTTAATTGTTTTTATTAATTAGAATGTACATAATTGAACGACTAAAAAGTTTCAATCCGTATCCGTTTTAAAAGATAACTCAATCACCCAAACAGATTTAGGGCTATCAGTCTAAAGAAACAAACTTTGACAAAATGTCTTAAAAGTACATCTGCGACATTTAATTATTTAAAAACACTTAAGGAGTTAAAACAGCTTTAGAATTTAAATAAATTACTTTATAATGGATTAAAACACGATTTATTAATTATATTATTTATCCCGACGTTTCGGTTGCTTTCCAGCGTATCGCATTCGAATTCGTGTTGAAGTTCTACTAGCATCACGCCCCGGCTTCGAAAAATGCAACTTTTTATTGGTGAAAAAAGTTTTAAAGTTAAATCGTAAAAAACAAATATTTCCTAGATTTGTCTATTTTGTTTAAAAGTGTGATACTCGCGTTAATAAAAGACAATATTACTAGCTTTTGAATTATATTGAAACAACCCCTTCGTTTGTTTTAAAATATTTCTTCCTCATTCTTAGCTCAACTTGTATCTCTCCCCTCGAATTTCATTAACAATATAATAAAACTATATAAATTATAACCAATGTATGTTTGTGCATTCCTAAACTTTTCATCCGTTTCTGATGAAACTTTGGTGAGTTGTTATGCATACGCCTGCGAAGGTTCATAGAAAACACATGTATCTAGAGCTAGTATTTTTATAAATTTGAGTGATATGTTAAGTTGATACTAAACAATCTTTACATTTATTTATTTATTTATTTATTAACACTTTATTGCACTAAAGAACAGAAATAATACAGAGGATATACACATTTACATACATTGGAGCACAATTGGCGGCCTTATCGCTAAGCAGCGATTTCTTCCAGGCAACCATATGGTACAAGCGATAAATTGTAATAAGAAATGGGTAGTGCAAGAATGAAAGGAAATACGTTGCTTATATACATAGATATCATAAATACATATACATATATTACATGCAGAAATTATAACAATTATTCAAATATTTAAATTAGAAGACATAAACTTAGAAGAAAAATAATTTGAAAGCATATTCTTGAAAATATTCAGTGAATTGGCTTTTTTTACAGAAAGCGGCAAAGTATTCCATAACTTAACGGCCTGGATCGTAAAAGATTGCTCGTAGTAAGTAGTTTGGTGCTTTGGCATTTCTAGGCGAAAGAGCTCAGCTGATCTTACAGGCCTGCCATGATTATCTCTAAACTCAAATCTCTCCTTAAGGTAGTGAGGCGTTTTAGGGTTATACAGTATACGATAGAGGAGGTGCAGAATGTGAGCATCCCGGCGAAATCGGATAGGTAGCCACTTGAGTTGCATTCGAAATTTAGTGATGTGATCATATTTCTTGAGACCAAAAATAAAGCGTATGCAGAAATTTTGTAGGCGCTCAAGTCTATTCAGTTGATCTTCAGTAAGATTAACATAGCTTACATCGGCATAATCTAAAAGAGGTAGGAGAAGGGATTTCGCAAGTGAAATTCTGGTTGGAAGAGGAAGAAAGTTTCTTAAACGCCTAAGGGAACCAGCGGCAGCAAATAACTTTTTACTCATTTCCTGAACTTGGTAAGTCCAAGAAAGAGTCTGATCGAGGTAAATTCCTAAGTTTTTCACATGATCACTAAACGGAATTTGTGTCCCTGCAACGGAAATCGGCGGAATATTCACCCAATTTACTCTAGCAATTAAGGACGGACTTCCAATAATAATAGCCTGTGTCTTGATAGGATTTATCTGCACACCATGATACAAGCTCCATTTAACAATAGCATCTAGGTCTCGGTTAGTTGTCCGAATAGCCTCCGGTAAATCATCAAGTGTAGACTGCGTATAGATCTGCAAATCATCGGCATACATGTTGTAATGTGACTTAAGTTTATCTGAGATAGAGTCAATAAAAAGAGAGAAAAGCAATGGTGATAAAACTCCCCCTTGAGGAACGCCCGAAGTAATATCGCACCATGATGACATGGTATCCTCTAATCGAATCCTTTGACGACGCCCAAAAAGGTAGCTGTGGAACCAATTAAGAACAGGAGTAGAAACATTGATAGATTTCAGGGTGCCTATAAGTATATCGAAATCTACAGTATTGAATGCGTTACTGAAATCCAGCAACGTCAGAACCGTAACCTTTCTATCATCCATTCCCAGCCTAATGTCATCCGTTATTTTAACAAGAGCAGTGGTCGTACTATGGCCGGGTCGGAAACCGGATTGATAAGGATTGAATAAATTGTGAGTATTAAGGAAAACGTCAAGTTGTTGATACACCAATTTTTCAAGGATTTTTGATAGGAAAGGTAGTATGGAGATTGGGCGGTAATCACTAAAGGCAGATGGATTTCTTTTCTTAGGAAGAGGAATAATGTAAGATTCTTTCCATAAATCAGGATATGCACAAGTCATTATGGAATGGTTAAGGATATGAGTAAGGACGGGAATTATGACGTCAAGGATAGGCATGACCATATTACGACCAATGCAGTCGCTTCCAATAGCGTTTGACGAGATGGATTCAATGCTTTTTCTTACTGAACTCTCATCAAATTGTTCAAAAGTAAAAGAAGGGTAATTTGGCAAGGGTATTTCAGACAGTGATTTTAATGTTTTATGTTTAAAGTTAAGGTCAAACGCGATGTTGGTTTGCGAAAAATGCTGGTTGAGTAGGTCGATATTTGTATTAGCCGGTATGGAGTCGTTACGTTGCTTACCTATTCCTAAAGTTTTTAAAAATCTCCATACTTTGGATGTATCACTATTCTCAACGGAAGCGTGAATATATCTCTGTTGTGCGTCCCTACAACACGTATTGCAGCGATTTCGTATCTTATTATATTTTACTAAACTTGATTCATTCCTAAGTGCCTTATAACGAGCCTTAGCACGTGCTTTTTCATTAATTAGAGCTTTAATTTCGTCAGTTAGCCATGGTGTAGGTAAATGCTTCAACTTCACTGATTTGAGTGGTGCATGTATGTCGTAGAGTCTTGTGATATGTGAATTAAATAAGTTTACTTTATCATTTACCGATGACGCCGAGATTACAGTAGACCAATTAATATTACGAGCGTCATTTAGTAATTTGTCAGTATTTATTCCGGTGAAGTTGCGACGAACAACAATTTTAGGTTTAAGTTTTGGAGGGCGTACTTTATAAGTTAAGAAAAGAAGATCGTGGTTGGAGAATACATCCGCAGGGAACTGTCCATGATTAAGGACATTATGAGGAGAAGAAATAAACATAAGGTCAAGAAGGGATGGTAAACAATTAGGAGAACAGTGAGTAGGATTTAGAGGAAGAAGATGTAAATTATGTGAGTTAATTACAGTAAGCAGTTTTCTTGACCGATAATCTTTCTTCAATAAGCAAGTATTGAAATCTCCCATCAAGACACAGTGTTCATATAAAGGCGCAAATTGATCTAGAAGAGTGTCCAGAGAAGGGAAATAATTTATCAACAGTGAAGGACTATAAAAAACACCTAGTAGCATTTTGGAGTGAGACAAGGTGACTTCGATTAAAAGATGTTCCGCAGTATCAGCTGATGCAGGCTGTGGTGACGTGCTAACAATAGAATATGATATGTGTGAGCGAAGATAAATCGCAACTCCGCCGCCGCTTCTGCCCATACGGTCATTTCTTATCAGAATGAAACCCGGTAATGAATACGAGGTGGAAGGTAAACATGGTTTGAGCCAGGACTCAGAAATAAGGATAGCATGTAGATGATTGATAGCCTCAAATGAAGTAAGAAAGTCGGGATAGTGTGCCGGAATGCTCTGTGCATTGATGTGTACAATATTAAAAGTTTTCAAATTACCAGAGAAGCTATTTGTGAGAAAATCATTCAGAGATGGTAGACTTGACGTACTGTGAAAACTATCTTCACTGCTACTATCGTTGGAGGAGCACGAAAAATAATTGTCACTGTAAACCATTCAAAAATATGCTTCTATATCAAATAATAATAAAAATGCTTATTAAAATAAATAAATAAAATAAGGTAATATAATAAATCAAGAGTAATTAAAAATTAAGTTGTTATAAGTGCTTGTACCATCCAGCATAGTGGAATAAAATCGTTGTTGACAATTTAACAAAAATAAAAAAGATATTTTATTTATGAATAATTATTTAATGTGGCAACACATCCGCTGAAAAACCACAGTAAAACTAAATTGTGAAATTGACATATTATATGACAAGTGTCATATGTCATAGCTGTTGTGTTATTAACATTTAATATTGTGAATTACAAGTTAGATAAGTTAATTTACCTAAATACCCCTTCTGGTATTATAATAAAGCAAAAAAATAATAATTAATTAATGAACAAATTGCACTTCTAAATAATTATTCAATGTGGTAACACAAATCCGCTAACAACCACTGTCATACTGAATATTGACATTGAGAAAAACATAACAAGTGTCAATTGTCACAGGAGTCGCGTTATTAATATTATGAATTAATTACAAAATAAGATATTAAACTGATTTACCTAAATACCCACTCTGATACTACAATAATAAAGTTATAATTAAGATGAATAATTAATTTAAAAGAGTGGGGATCAAAAGTTACATTTATGAACACATTTAGAAGATAATATAAAAACATAATAAAAACAACAAAATATTTTGAGTAAAATTTAACATACCAGAAGTTTAAGTATTATGATTAGTGGAATTACAATATTATACTTCACTTTTTCAGAGTGCGTTTAGGGCGTATACTGGAGATTGTCTTGGTAACATTAGTTTGCTTCTCATTTTCAAGCGGAGCGGGCACACTACCATCTGCTACGGGTCCAGGAACAACATCAAGTTCTTTATCAGTGGAGATTTTATAATGCTTTCCATCCTGACCCAACACAATTATAAAGCCATCTCTAGTCCAGCACTTTGAGATACCAAAGCGCTTGCGAGCTGCCATAAATGTATCATGCCTTGACTTGGTTAAAAACTCAGACATAGTTATACCTGAACCCTTAAAACTTGACTTAGAGAACCACACTTTGTTCCTAGTGGAGAGATCCTTGAATTTAACAATAATGGCCCTAGGTTTATCGGATGTAGCTCGACCTAATCTGTGGCAGCGACTGAAATTGTCAGTCAAATTGGGCACAGTTACTCGGTCCGTTATCACCTTCATTACAGTGGCAGTAGTGTCTTCCTTTTGTGTCTCTGGTATGCCATGGAAAAGCAGGATTTTGCGTCGACTTCTTGTCTCTTGGTCATCCTGTAATTTTGACAGTAGCTCAACCTGAGACTGCAGACATTGAAGTGAGGTGAGAACAAATGTCCTGAATAAGTAAAATTCTGAAGAGAGTTTGTCATTTGGACTTGCTGCTGGAGAAGAAGAAGTTTGTAAAGCCTGTTGAAATTGATCCATTCTGTATTGGAATAAATTAAACATCTCTGTCATTGATTGTTTCAAGGTTATTTCTTGATTAGTCATTGTTGTTCACTATCAACAGTATTTAATATGCTTGGTAGAGGATATAGATATGCTGGTGAGTACAAACACTATTACATAAACATTACACTAAATATACTATTTTTAATTGTAAAACTTTGTAGAGCGCAAAAAAATATGTGTGCACGTTTTCACACCTACCCACGTTTTTTTTCTTTCATTATAGAGTGATTCAGTTAATATGAGAATTTTGATTCTTTTAATGAGGACTCTTTGGAGAGACGTGCAGGGCCATGTTGAAGGGAAGCGCTCAAGTGGTCAAGCTGTTTTTTTATATTAGAGGAGGCAAACGGGCAGGCGGCTCACCTGATGGTAAGTGACTACCGCCGTCCATGGACATCCACAACACCGGGGGTCTTGAGGATGCGTTGAGTAATGAAGGAGTGGCTCCTCAGTGTGCCATCACCTTAACGACGACCACTCTGTCAAGAGTATCCAACTAAGAAGATTCTTTTAAAGGCGCTTTTTCCCATTAATCCATATGTATGTAATAAATGTAATATATTATAGTCTATATTCCAAAAAAATACATTGCTCACCTATTATTATAGTTCCTTCGCTTCCATAAAGAATACCATTTACACTTAATGTTGGTGAATTTCTATACAACGTAAGCCAGTAGAAGGTATTCAGAATATTTATTATCGTAAACTTAGACGAGGAAATGTGTCACCGGATCTATGAAATATCGGCTCATATTTCTAAATCGTAGGAACAATTCGCATCGTCAGTAATACAATACAAAATTCCATGTTTACTAGCGCCAAGTTACATTTATCATATTTAATCCATTGATTACTACTTCATAAAGATACTAAAATTCAAATTATTATGTACCCATTAGAATGGGCAGGGCATAACTATAATAAGCGTGTTTTTTTTAGTTCTTACAGCTTTTTATAACATTTTTAATGATTTATAGTTATTATTTCGCCATCAATCATTAAAAAAATATTAATTAATTATTACAGGTTTAATAAGGTAAACATAATTAGTATACATACGTTTCTATTATAGTCGGCTAGCTTAAATCCCAATTCGATTATGTAATAAATGCAATTTATTTATGATTGTTTATAGTCGCTGAGATTATGCGCCTTTAGGAAAACTATTTTTTTAGACCACCACACGTTTGTACACTACTGTCAATGACATAGGTACAATAGTTATGTAATAACAATACCGAAACAAGTATCAAAGATATCGTAAAACTGCGAAAGAATTAAAATGATTGTTGCACTTAATACAATTTACTTGTCAAAAAATAAATTAAGAAAGCCGTGCCTTATCTGTAATTTTAGCAATGCTATAAGAAGACAACTTGTATATTCTGGTTTCATGTCGTGATCGTGTTTATTCTCGTCATGTGTGATGTTTTGCGCATGATAAATGATTTGCTGTGTGACAAAATGACTGTCACATACGGCGCAAACATGTTAAAAATGATTAAGTACTTAAATCTTGATTAGTATTTATATAGGTACCAGTAGCAACGTTGCATACAAATTGCAATGCCAACTAAAGTAAAATCGTATTTTAAAGCCCAGGCGTATGCAGAACAACTCACATTTCATTCAAAACAGGAGGATAAAAATACTAATTGTGATTATTCTTATTTATATAAATTACGAGTATATGCTAAGGCTTGCAATTTTTAATGTTAGATATCGACAGACGAGCATGAGGTTCACTTGATGGTAGGTGATACCTCAGCCACAGAATATTAGTCAGCTATGCGCTGTAGACCTACTTTTTACTTCGAGCATTCAGAAATCTAGAGACTGAAACCGAAACGCGTAATATGCACTCGACGGTTTTTCCCTCTATGAACGGTGGTTCGTTACCTGGTTGGAATTTCGATATTCATCCCACCCGTTCCATGCCCGAAGTTAGCATACGTGGGGAAAACATGCTTACACAAAACATGCCGTCATAAAATTATAATATACTCGTAACACACAAATCAATATTTTTAGCCTTTATAAACACTTCTTCGAACACGGATGTAGAGATTAAATTAGAATACTACGTTTAGACAGTATTATATTTAAAACCCTGTCAAGTCTCTATAAAATATTTACAACAGGTTTGATTCTTATTTAAATTCAAAAAATACACAGAAACTTTGAGATACACAATCGCTTACTATCATCATCTATTACTATCTAACCTAATCTAAGATTTATTGAATGAATGAAATGCTTTATTGCATAATAATAAATACATAGTTTAAAAAAAAAACATATAAACACTGTCGGTCTTTTAAAATTTAAAAGCGTGATTTTTATACAATAACCCTACATATTTGATTTCCTTAGTCAAAATTAGCGGCTAATCATAAACAATATTGATTCTTAATAACCTAAGACATTAAAGAGCCGTTCAATTCGGTAGCAAGTATTGGTGGGTGCGTCTGCGTCAGAACCAATAAAGCAATTGAGTCTCATCCCACCGCAATAAACGCTTGACGTCTATGCGACCCCCTGTGGAGTTGAGTGCTATTTGTCAATAATTTACTAGCCGCTGCCATCAATTTTGAGAGTAATAGAATATGTATTCGATGTTTAGATCAAGATATCAAAGCATTCTTGTTCAGTAATTCAACACTTAATATTCTAACAAGAATTGACTTACCTAGGCGAACTTACCTCGATCAGGTCGGGGATGTTCTTCAAAAGGGCCAGGTCAAAAGTACTCGAAACCAAACGTGTATGAAAGTGGAAGAAGCGAAAGTGGTATGCAAGGATGGGAGCATATGAAATTCCATGATCGCTGCCTACTATTATTATTGTTATAATACACGTAAATTATTCAAATCACACTTATTTATATAATATCTATTATGAAATAAAATATTTAAAAATGATATAATCATGTACCTACCATCGACAGTTAAGGGTTATACAAATATATGTATGTTTGTATATTCAGCACAGGCTTCCGGTGGGGGAGAGGCAGAGAGTTGTAGAGGAATGGAGTTAATATTATCTATTAAAACATAATAATATTATTATACATACCTTTATATTTTTGAGAAAACAATTTAAAATTCATGATTGATTGTTTTTTATAAGTAAGTAATTAGTTTTATCCCTCCTAATTATTTAAGTAATTTATATATTCTCTGTTTTTTGTAGTAGTTTATCTACATAATATATTCTCTTTCAAAAAATCAAATTACTCCGGTTGCTTGAAGGAGATCGCCTCTTAGTGATAATGACATTTGTACCTACCTTTTGTATATATTTTTGTTTATGTTATTTAGACCTGTCCGATGGAGACACTACATTTTCATAAAGGTCCTCGATGTAATTAATACATATACAAAATTTTGTGAAGAAAATATAAAAAATAACCTAGTCACTAGTTCAATTTTCAGTCTGCAAATACGAAAATAATCTTCGTAATGATTAACGGTTTCATTTAAGTTGTTACTAATTAGCATCGTTCCTCGTACATGTGTCCACCGAACTCATTAGCTCTAATCAAACCGAATGCTGTATTGGTCTCATGAATAATTTATCACAGACCATTGTTTATATAGATGTTTATATTTAGTACGGAATTTGCAATTAAAGGGCGCTTTAAAACTTATTGTGAAAAAATTCCTAGCGAAATTATGTCATTAAGACGAGCTTTGACGGGCTTGTTGGCGCGTTGGGTAGTGACTTGCGGATCGAGTTGCGGGTTTGGATCCCGCGCGGCATTTTTTTTGCAAACATGTTTCCCCATTTCGGGTCATAATATAGATATTCCGACCGGATAATGAACCGCCGCTGCAGCAGGCTAATGCTGTGATGATGGTTAGTTAATAATTTAACAGCATTTGACGTGTAAATCAAAATATTAAAGTACCGATGTGTGGTCTCATTGCAGTGTTCCGATTTGATTATTAGCTGGCTGAGTGTACCGCATATCAATGTCAGTGAAATAGTCATCGTAATGAATATATTGAAACAGTTTGTCGTCGAGCCGTGATTGATCGCGGTTGTAATTAATTTCTCCTCTGATAAGTTGACAGTTGCGACGAGTCGGCCGCCAGCACACTCGCGTAATAAACACCACGTTTTGTTAATGGACAAATTTATAATATGCTGTATGAAGTGGGAAGCTATATAAAACCATTGCAAAATAACATTTCTTCATAGAACGGCATTCACACACTTTCTGGTGAAGAAATGTTAAAAAATTAGATTATATTTTGCGTTTACCAAACTACGAGAATTTGCGTTAGGTGACTTTACTCTTAGGGAGCTAAATACATATAATATTTTTTTCACAATTACAATGGGCTCAACTTAACTTTTTATAAATTACAAATTAATTACTATAATATTTAAATTCGACTTGATTACGATAATAAACTCGGCTACGCCTTGTGCCAACCTACATTCTCGGTTTGAATTGGACACTTTCTCCCTATAATGTACAATGTTCTATTTAATTTATCATATTTGAATAATCGGGAGGTTTCATAATAAGAATTAATATCGTTTTACGCGTTAATTAGGCAAATTAGAATGATTGAATTGAAGCGCCGAGACAGATCGGCTTTAGACCGTTCATTTTAAATTAAATTTCTTGACGGGCTTTGTTTTTTGGACGCGATGGAATCAATGATTATAATTAAATTCGTTTGACATTTCAGTTAAATTTTCTAGAATTTTCAATCAAATACTTATTTATTTTGTCTGTTTATCATTTTATAATAATATGTATGTATATTTTGTCATTAATATTGTATGAGAACAATTTACAGGAACAAAATGAGCTGCTTACTGTTACTTCTTAACGAATTTTTAACAGTTTTCTCTCTTCATTAATTAATTATCTCCCAAAATATTATTAATCATAATTAGTGCCTACTGCAGAAAATAAAATTTGAGGAGACTCATTTTCGTGTATACAAAAGCGTATATCAATAAAAAAAAGTCTCGAACCTTCGATGTAATCTCCGGACATCTAAAATACATAGACCCGTGAACGTAATGGACTTATCTGTTTTCATTCAAATATTCATAATAGGCACCTTCGAAGTCAGGTCCCTTAATTGAATGGTTACTCATAATAGGGTGAATTATTCACGAGATCATAGCTACCTAACATCGACCTTAAAACTTTGAAATAACGCAGTCATTACCTTAATTTCCAGAGAAAAGCCCTTATGACGAAAACAGGTCGTGCGTTGAGGGACTCTTTAAATGACATTGACACCGAACTCGCGAGACTCACCAAAAAATAAAATTACAATGTAGTTAAGAATCTTGGATTTCTTGGAATAAGTACGTAAGGAATACTCTAAATTAATTCTTCTTAAAATCTATTACACATTCACAAACAAATCTGAGAAATGACTACTGAAAAGCCTTTAAGAAAAATATAGGATTCTTAGGTATAGGATTCCCCTTCTTGAAAACCGCTTGCATTTTTATATATTATACTAGCAGCGAAACCCGGCGTTGCTCGGGTTAAAATACATCGCATGTTTAATGGTATAAGAAATATTTAAGGGTCCATTTTCTAAAGTAGATAACTATTTTAGATTTCTATCTTAAATAATAAGACACTTATTCGACCATTTAACATACGGTGTAAAGTGTATCAAATTAATTAATTAATTATCGAATAATATCGAAAATAGTTCGGTCGTTATCGTTTCTCGAAATTACGTGAATTTGTTCAATCACTTTTCACTCGTACTTTCAATGATCTTCACTGGACTAAGAACACGATAAAACTGACGAAAAGTCACTGGATTTCGGTTTATATATCGTCAATTATCGAAATTTTTAGTAACAAAACATTCTAGAATATTCAAATAGTTCAGTCGTTTTCGTTTCTCGAAATTACTTGCATTTGTTTAATTATTGTTCGCTCGTACTTTAAATGATCTTCAAGTTGTAGGCATCTTGGAAGTTTCTAGACCATTTTAGAATTTTTTAGAATTTTCTAGATCATTGAGGATCAATTTCACCGATTGCACACATTTTGGAACTTTCTAGATCTTTCCAGAAGCTTTCTAAAACATTCTAAATCGATTACAACAATTGAAACCATTTTAGAACTTTCTAGATCATTTCAGAAATATTTAGAATTTTCTAGATCATTTTGGATCAATTTTAGCGATTGCACACATTTTGGAACTTTCTAGATCTTTCCAGAAAGTTTTAGAACTTTCGTGATTGATTTTATCAGTTGCACACATTTTCGAACTTTCTAGATCTCTTCAGAAGCTTTTTAAAACATTCTAAATGGATTACAACAATTAAAACCATTTCAAAACTTTCTAGATCATTTCAGAAATTTTTAGAATTTTCTAGATCATTTCGGATCAATTTCATCGATTGCACACATTTTGGAACTTTCTAGATATTTCCAGAAGCTTTTTAAAACATTCTCAATCGATTACAACAATTGAAACCATTTTAGAACTTTCTAGATCATTTCAGAAATATTTAGTTTTCTAGATCATTGAGGATCAATTTTACCGATTGCACACATTTTGGAACTTTCTAAATCTTTCCAGAAGCTTTCTAAGACATTCTAAATCGATTACAACAATTGAAACCATTTTAGAACTTTCTAGATCATTTCAGAAATATTTAGAATTTTCTAGATCATTGAGGATGAATTTTACCGATTGCACACATTTTGGAACTTTCTAGATCTTTCCAGAAGCTTTCTAAGACATTCTAAATCGATTACAAAAATTGAAACCATTTTAAAACTTTCTAGATCATTTCAGAAATTTTTAGAATTTTCTAGATCATTTCAGATCAATTTTAGCGATTGCACACATTTTGGAACTTTCTAGATCTATCCAGAAAGTTTTAGAACTTTCTTGATTGATTTTATCAGTTGCACACATTCTGGAACTTTTTAGATCATTTCCGAGATTTTCAGAATTTTACGGAAGATTACATTAGTTAGAAAAGGACAGATATATATTTTTCCACATTTTTGCCACCCACAACCACCCACTTCCACCCACCCCGACCAAACTCCCTTATGCACACCTAGAGACCAAGGGGTATTTGCCATCCCAAGGGGAAGTTGATCAAAGTAGCGTATGATAGAAAAAACCGTGGACACACGTACGAACATTTGCATTTTATATAATATATTAAGATTAGTGGCTATATACTTTTATTAGTGGCTAGGATGGGATTTTTAATTTTGGGTACAGACAAGTCAAAATTTTATCTATTATGAACAACTGTGACATCAGTCAGCAATAAGCCGTAATAGATAGGCATTTGCAATTGCAATTATAATATGAAAAAATGAAATGGCTACATAGTGGTATTATACTTAACTATAATAGATAAAAAAATCCCCGAATGAACCATATACGGAAAGCGCATCGCAAAATGCACTTTTGTCCGCACAGTTGAATATTAGATAATTTTCCTGGATTTTGGGTTTCGTCCAGCGAATAAAACAAAAGCATTGCCAAGAAAACATTGCCCAACGTAACACAAACTTCACGGTCAACGAATGCAACAAGTTGCAAAAATAAAGACTGCACTGGATTCTCTCAATGGAGCACAATTAAGATTCTTCACGTCTCTCGAGTGCTTTCATGCATGTTGAGTATACCTACCGACTGAATGCGTTTCACAGCGGCGTAAATCTCACTTCACACAATATTATTCTTTACAAAATATTATTACAGGACTTCAGACTCAAAGACGAGAGCACAGTGACATATTTTTCAATTTAAGTATGTTTAAGTCGAGAGTTTAACTCACGTAACAACTTTTCTAAAGCTCGGGAAAGTGATATCGATTCTTTGCTTTACTTTGAAAATTCTAACTTTATGATATCAGTCTGGGAACTTTTATAATATATGAACTATACCCAGTTTGTGAACACTGAGCTTTTTGCTACGTCTCATGTATTCTTAATTTCAATGTGTTGCTTATGATTTGTCACCGAAAATATCAAACAAATAAATTATTTTAAGTATATTTATTATATACTATGCCTTAGTAATATATTTATTATAGTACCTAATGCTTTTTTCGTTTTGTGCCATCATTTTTTTTTTAATAATTTTTAAAATAGGTCCAGTCGTTTTTGAGTTAAATCGTAACAAACACAGAAACAAACAAATATTTCCTCTTTATAATATAATTATAGATATAGATATTAATTGTTGTAGTACAAACTATGTTAAGATTTTAGTTTACAATGTTTTCATGTCATATTACCGGTAATACATAAGGTATTTTTTCTAATACGCTTTATTAGGAAACTCGTGAATGTATGTCTTAACTTGAATGAGTGCGTCTTTTGTAGCGGTAAGACGACTGGGAAAAGCTTCCATATATTTTGTACTACTGGAAAAACAACTTGATAAGACTGGTGGGAACGGTCCATGCTTTCAACTTTTAATAAAGCTCTGTTCCTTTGACCTATCACTGAAACTTGAGAACGAAAATGCTTATGTAACGTTTTCTTCAATAAACCGCCTGACAAAAGAGTTTCTCATATTTTTTTTTTCATTTTGTAATAAATTCTGTATTAAAGCGACAACAACGGTCCAATGCTTACCAAAGTTTCAAAGAATCTTCAAGACGTCTTTGCATCTGACACCAACTATTTCCACTGTTTTTACATTTCATTTTGTGTTCCTTATTTCATTTTCAAGGCGTATTCTGTATACGTGTTAGACGTCTTTTGTTTGTGTTTCTAAATCTATAGTAGATAACAAAGGAGTCTTGGTTACCTACTTTTGGAGAGATCTTCAGGATAGAGAAACAGAAGCTGATTTGATTCCGGCATACGTGTAGCTTGAAAATGGAAAATAGATATTTTTACTAAAAAAAAATCTATTTTACATATTTCTAATGACTCATTTAAATTTCAGTGGTAAGCGCTATGCCTTAGAACCGGAGGTCTCGGGTTCTCATCCCGAGGAAATATGATTTTTTAATTTTTTTTTCGATTGGGCAGGGCATAGAAGGTCACAAGGTACTTGCCTGGAAAGACATCTGAGATGATTCTCAACTTGTCAAGTGAGAGTCGGACTCGCGCACCGAGGTTTGCGTACAAAATTTTGATTAAGTAAAGATTTTCCCAATAAAAAAGAAAACTACACGGTTTTCTGTTTTTATTTTTTTTCCTTTACCTGTGCTGCATGACATTGCTTCATGCCAAATTAAATAATTCTATGTCAATGTACAGTACCCTATAGGGTTTGATTCCCTTCCGAGTGTCAAAAAATGCGGCATAAACGGAGCATAAAAGGCCATATCTTTTGATTGCGTCGACTTAGAATTCTGTTCACTGCTGCAAGAGATTGCAGCTTTATTTGATATTAATTTCAACTTGATACCTCCACGTGTTCCTGAGAAAAAGGGTCTTGACAGACAGATGAACAACGAAGGGTTCCGTTTTTGGTACGGAGTACGGAACCTCAAAATTGAATTGCATAAGCGTTTCCAGAGTCAAGAGTGATTGATCCATAAGTGAATTTGAAATTGACAATCACTCCGTTGGAAATGGAAAATTGTTGATTCAAAATAATCTGAATGGCTTATCAAAGTCCACGTTGTTTTTAAACATTAAGATTATTAACGTTGCAATGTTTTGACGTCAGTTAACAAGTATCGAAAGGTTTCTGTTAAAATTGTTTGTAAACTCCACTCGATAAGGTAGTGAAAATGTTTTTAACTGTAGATTATTTGAAACTCATTAGGTACCTACTTAGTTTTCTTGCAGGTATATTTTCTTTCCTCGTAGAAGGAAAAAATCAAAAGATGATTTGATCAAATAAATAAAATGCAAGCTTTACTTGCAATTTATTTTCATGCTTATTAGTTATTCTAAAACTTACCAAGTAATTAATATTTATATCGATAGTTGAGTGCTAAAAGTATAAAATTGAAATTTGTAAGATGAATTCAATTTTAAAGAGGGTCAAAATTATCTATTATACTAAGAATGTACTCGTATCACATCACAAATATTAAATACGGCGATATTATTTGTATATCTTAGGTAATTTTGTCTCCTAATCTTTAAAAATTGAATTTAACTTACAACTTTTAATTACATACTTTTAGCATCTAGCACTCAACCTTCGATATACGAGAAATAATAGATATTTTTAGAAATACATTCAGCATAGCTTTTGGAAAACAGTCTGCGTTACGAATAAAGTTAACAAAATATAATAACAATAAAATTATAGCCGTTTAAAAATGTCACAATGTTTTATTTAACTAATATAATAACGTCCCGAAATATCAACGTGCAATTAAAGGTATGCTTAAATAATATACTCGTAATCCTCTTTATAAATATGCAAATAAGGTTGAAATAAGATGGTTGAAATTGATGCGATCGCGGAGGTAAATGTAAAATAAACATAGCGGTAGCGGCTGTAGTATTTCTCATTCCTAATACGTTTAAATAAGCTTATTTTCAATATAATTTTGTTTCAATTAAGTTGTTGAGTGAAAAAGAAGAAATTAGGCTTTAAAGTTACAAAATACCGCATACTAATCACTACATAGTATAAAACAAAGTCGCTTTCTCTGTCCCTTTGTATGCTTAAATCTTTGAAACTACGCAACGGATTTTGATGCGGTTTTTTTTAAATAGATAGAGTGATTGAAGAGGAAGGTTTATATGTATAATAATAACAGTTTTTCTGTAGTGTATTTAGTATCAGCATTGCACCGGTGCGAAGCCGGGGCGGGTCGCTAGTTGTATAATATACTAGTAACACGCCCCGACTTCGCACGGTTGCAATTTAGATGTACTATACATAAAGCCTGTAACTCGCTGATAATATAGCTTTCTATTGGTGAAAGAATTTTTAAAATCGTTTCAGTAGATCCAGAGATAATTGCCTACAACCTTTTTTTACACCTTGGGTTACATTATTCAAGTTTTAGTAAGGATTCCTAATTATTTCTGGAAATAAATATAGCCTATGTTACTCGCTGAAGATGTAGCTTTCTAATGATGAAATTATTAAAAAAAATATATAAAATAAGTAAGCTAAATACGTATCAAAATCCGTTGTGTGGTTTAGAAAAAGTAAGCGGAGAAACAGTCTGACACGAATGTTGTTTTACACCATTTAGAGTCATAAATATTTGATTTTGGCAGTTACATCAATCTAGAAACACTAGATATTATTTTTGTAATTCAACTTTACTATTTTAATAACAAAGTGCAGTAAAAATGAGTATGATATCGTCAAGCTTGATATCAAAGGTTTTCATCTACGCTGCATCTGGTAATGACGTACGTCACCACTGACATTTCCATAATGAGATCTTTTTCCCAGATGCATAAAATATGAAAAATTGAACTGCGTTTGTTTGTTCTGATTTTGACCTATATATAAATTATATAATAAATAAAAACGTTGACTAAAATAAAAAAAAACTAAAACACCAAAATATGTAATATCAAATGGCTTATGTGCGAATACTCAAATGCTAATCAACATTGAGTTGTGCTCAAAAGTATTGTTGTCCCGTTCATGGAAATGCGTTAAATGAAAGATAGATATACATTTGATAAGCTCTCAAATTAGTACATACATTTGATAGGCTCTCAGATTTAACGTTTCTATATTCCGCAGTTAGTTACCAAAAGCAAACGTTCAAATGCCTTAGTTCTGGATCGGATTGCAGAATTATTTACTGTCAATTTGATTTCTTAAGGTTTTCATTTATTATAGACAGTAGGCATAAAATAAAATATTACTCGAACAACGATTCAAGGTCAGGTTCGTATAACAAGTTCTTCAGATTCCTATCTACTTCATCAGTAGATCATTGCATTGTTTATTGCGAGTAGCATTTAAACACAAAAGCGTAGATTGTTAATGTGTATTTTTCTTTGTTCTTTAAGTTCATAGTGATGAATACTAATCTTTAGAAAATATAATTTTCCATCTATTTTGTTCATTACATTTATGGTATTTGTTTATCCCCTATGGTTCTACTGTTTCGTTCGAATAGAATCATTGGGATTTTTCCCATGGTAAAAAATCAATAGTTAAGCTATACCCGAGCATTTTCAAGTTCAAGTTTAGACTTTTAAAACTACAGTTACGTATATAATATTAGTATGGACACCTAATACCACTATAGCCCTAAAGCCCGGCGTGTCGAGTTTAACATAATACGTGTTTTATAATTATTATAACTTATATACGTATAATATCATATAAGTTATATACATATATGACTTTTTTAATTATTAATCATATTAAAGGTATTTTCTTATTTTACTTTGTATGTTTGCATTTATAGGGCAAGCCGGGCTTTTCGGCTTGTATGGTGGGCACTGCCTAATATTAGTAGTGCTATAAACATTTTTCCTTGGAGGTACTATTCTTCATCACAGAATGGACTTAATGTAACTAAGAATTTTCGGCAGTAAAAACGCAAAAAATGCCAGTTCATTACAGACGCTAGAATAGTGAATAAGGGTTCATAAACAAAGGTATTTGAAGGTGAGGGCAGGGTGTTAGCATTTTATCACGTCCTATATGAGTCCACGGGGAGTGCTCGATATCTTTTTTTTAACGTGCAAAGAACAATCATTTTACTGCGTTTCACCTGATGGTAAATAAAAACGTAGTCTAGGATGGAGCATGATTGCTACTTAAAAAGTAACTATTCACATTCGCCTACTGGATTTATTTGCCCAAAGTTTACAAAATATTGCAGAAGCGGCGTACCTACGTCAAGAACGTTGTCTCTTGTTTGTGATATTTTCTATTAAACAAAGAAGTAACCAAGATACAGGGTTTGCCTAGTTTGGGGCTCACTGTTTATTCAAGTAAGCTCTTAGGCATAAGCAAGCATTATGTAAATAGTGATTGCTTTTTTTTTCTTTTTAGTTAATTTTATGAAAATTTTAATATTATAATTTGTTTGGTCCATAATTTTTTCTAAATTGTGTAATTGTAGTATTAGTGTAATTGCCATGCCAAGGCTTTATTGTAATTTTGCAACCTTAAATTATATAAATAAATAAAATAAATAACTAGCCTTATAAAAGTCCTTGAAAAACGATAAATTTTAAGATACACACAACATGGTATGCCAATCCAACCAAATGGGGTATGTGCCATGTGTCTAGGCATCGCTGGCACCGCTCTAGTAACGGCATTGTCATACCGTCTCGCCAGTCTGCCTTACTAAGAGCAATAAAGTTAGTAGATGTGAAAAAACAAAACATCACCGTTCATTGCATAAATATTGGAAGAGTTACGATTATTTTATTAAATTAACATAATAATTGTCGTCTATCGTCAATCGTTAACAATTAATATTTTTTCTTCCGTTTTATTTGAATTGTTAAAGATATACACTTATGTTTTTATAATAACGAAGTGATAATTAAAAAGAAAAAGGCAAAAGTGAAGTACAAATTGCGCGTTTCGGTATGTCAATGGATTTCCGAAGGTTTGAAGTAAAACGTAGGTCGACAACGCATCATTGACTAAAGTACTGGCTGAGGTATTACTTACTATGAAGTGAACCTTATGCTCAACTGTCTAATATACAAAAATAAAAGGATTACAAGTTAAGAATAAACTCGCTTTAGAGTGAATAAAATTATATATATTGATTTTATCGGTCGACGCATCAATTTTAGAAATGTTCGTGACTCGCCCAAAATATATTTAAAAAAGCCTTGGCTACCATCTGTATCAGTTATCAGTCGCAAGCAGACCGTCATTAATCAAATCACAGCGATGCGGCTTATGGCGGCTAATTACAGTGCGTATCCTCCACACGCCACCCCCAATTCTGCACAAACTAACCCGTTCAAATCGCCTAATTCCACTCATACAGATTATGTGGGGTATCAGTTGACCGATTGTATGATTCTATTGTGATACCTGATCGTGTAATGCCCTGTTTTGTGGCTTTCAATTAGTTTATACAAAGAATTAACTGTTCAAGCGATAGGCTTCTTCTAAAGTTGTTGTATATTGTGAAGTTACTTTCAACATGTTTTCCAAGAAGCGTGATTATTATCAACTTACATAGTTTATACAAAAATATATACTCAGATTATTATATTTGAACATAATAATTTGAGTATATTATGTTTCTGTGGCTCAGTATGCGCGTTGCGGTTAGAACCATCGATTCAGGGTTGGAAGCCCGTGGAAACAAGTTTAAAAAAAAAGCTTTCAGTCCGCCATATAAGACTGATCACCTACTGTAAGAAATATGATTTTGACGGGCTCGTTGGCGCGTTCAGTAGAACACCTGCCGTGCGCATCGATGGGTCGTGGGTTCGCATCCCACCGGGACGACGTCTTTATAATTTGTGGTAAGCATGTCTTCCCAACGTCTGATAACGCTTGTCAATAATAGATATGCAGTCAGTCACAGAGCTCTTGCTTTAAAGATGGAAAAACACATAGGAATAAGGTCAGAGATGCAACAGAGCGATCAAACCCTAAATATACTATAAACGTTGAATAATATTGAATGAGTAAAGTCGGTTACTTGAGCAAGCTTGGCTTGTTTGCCATCAAATAAGCCGACAGTCGAATTGCTTGATATCTATTGAATTGTTTGTTGAAGTGTTAGTAGGTACATCGGTGAAATTAAAATTTTACATTTGGTTTTTCGTCACAGACCACACAATATCAATACATATATACATTACTAATAATAAACGAGAGTTTTGTAAACGAGTACAACACGTACTAGAACGTAGATTTTCCCTTTTATATAAATGAAGCATTTATCATTGTTATTGTAACAAATTATTTAAAAATAGGAAGTATTTAAAATAGTAGTTATTAAGATTATTAGAAACAATAATAAGGTTCTGAGATACTAAATAATTTAAATTCTCAAATATCCTTCCAACAGTCAGCAAAAAAGACAAATTCCAAATTGAACAGAAGTCAATGCTGACTTTGTCAATAATAATATAATAATGTAGTTCTTCGTTTGGTAGCTTTTTATACATTTAAAAATATCTGCAAATTTCCAATAACTGTAACAAGACAGACAAGTCATAGAACTTAAGCTCGAACTAAACCTAAATAGACAAGTTTTCAGAAAAATAAATCAATTATCCGATCGAGACTTTTATTAATACTTTGATTTTTTTGTTTCAGGTATAAAACAACAGCAGTTGAAAGCTTTAGTGAGTAGTTTCCAAACACACTCAACAAATTAATAATAAATAAAAAAGTTAGTTCATCAAACACTCGATGTATATAATTTCAGCTGGTTTCATATTTTTCACTCAAACAGTATATTTCACTCAGATCAAACATTCGTAGCTAACGCAATACCTTCGAATAATATTTGCTGATTCGTTATTTTTAGCAGAAGTGTTGATTTTGTTTCTAACAACAGATGGAACATCTCGTTACATAGCTTTAATAATTCTCTTAATACATATGTAGGTACATTGTCGGTAGGTATATATGTATATGTGCCTACGTCGCTGTGTTTTCGATACAATAAGGCCGTTTCGTCGAACCTTAATTGATTGGACCAAATCGATTCGTATTGATCTAAACTTCAATCTATGTGAAACGTGTGTATCCCTACTAATAATATAAAGATACAATATTTGTTTATTACGATTTAACTCAAAAACTACTCGAACGATTTTAAAAAATCGTTCACCAATAGAAAGCTACATTATCAGCGAGTAACGTAGGCTACATATTTATGTATACAATGTCCCTTCTTAATCGTTCTCAATTTAAAAATAATCAATTTACATAAATTTGATTCTAATATTTTATTATAACTATGTTATATATGATGAAAATATTGGCAAAGCTCTGACGCAACGAGCAAGAAAAAAGAGGCTAATTAGGTAACTTTTAAATGTTGGTTCGTCTCTTACCTCGTAATATTGTTTGAGTAACTGAGGTATATCGATAGGCGAAGTTATAAGGCGGAAGATACACTATAAGTACTCATGGAGTTATTTAAAATTTGTTTTAGATTTGTCTTGTAAAATCGTTGTATGAAATATGAATCAAATTTTGCGTACCTATATAATAAAAGGAGTGTTTTTAAATAATTCGAAAAATATACTTTTGTTAATATGTCGAGCTTAGTGTGTTTTAGAACTTTTTAGTTTGTCTCGTTGTATACGCTTATATTTACTTTTGTCTCCGTAGGTTCTGGGTTTGAATCCCGGGGAAACAAACTTAATTTTTTATTCGATCAGGCAGGGCACAGAAGGCTGATCACCTATTTGCCAGTACAGAAGAATAATCAGTGGAACAGACACAGAAATGGGTCTGCCCCATGCCTTACTAAGGTACTCGGGAATCCACTTATTTAGTTTCACCTGACTGAAATCAATTATAACATAAGTTCAAATTTTCTAATATATGTCGCATGTTGAAAACCATAATTAATAATACAATGTTGTGTCAATGAGCTGGTCTGGTGATGGAGGAAAACCATGAAAATAGGAACTGAATAACATAAATAAAAAGTGAAACAATGCAATCCAAACCAGTTTGGGTTAGTCTTGTCAAAAAAAATCAGTATAGGTTATTACCTAAAGCTTGCTTTTTGTAAATAATATATTTAAAATTAGTTGAAAAGCTAATTTTCATTACAATCTGAGCTTATTATATATACTCCCAATTAACATAATCTCTCAATATACAATTATACTGAACCGGAACTATTCCTCATTTCATAAATAAAGACGGAGTTCGTTACACGAACATTTCTTAGGACGAACATTTTTCTCTTAATGAGTAAAAGGTCTTATGCAAAAGTCGATTCTTCATTTTTAGAGGCGCCGAGTATTTACGTTATTTTTATTTTACCGAGGCGACACAAATTGAGGTTCTTTTTTTCATAAGAATATTCCCCTTGCTTCCTTTAACAAACTTCCCAAGTGCCTTTATTGAATTTTCTCAACTTTTGATAGGTTTTTCCTTCGATTCTTACTTTGTTGTATATAGTTAGAAACTTCGGAGTCCAGTAATTTGGTAAATAAAATTGGTCTTAATTATTATTTGATGTACTATTCTAGGGTGTTGTAATGGCTCCATCGCTTGCTATCAGACTAAAAAGTATTTAAAAATGATTTATTATTGAACAATAGGTTTTTTTATGATTATCCCGTTGTTGGAAAATCCTATTACATATGTACATAATGTCAAGATGTCGCGCTATTCCAAAGAAAAAATCCTAAATGCTTTACAGACTTATTAATTTGTATCAGGAAAACTTAAAAAAAAAAACAAATTAATCTATTTTGAGTAAGGACCATATGTCGCGGTAAAAGCCTCTTCTAAACAAGGCCACTCTTCTCTGTCCTTCTCTTCTTCCAAATATTTCCTACGATTTATTTCATGTCGCTCTATCTTTTATGTGGTCTTCTACGCTTCCGTCTCTTATCCATGCTCACTGGAAACCTTATATAAAATATTTGCACATTAATTAACATCAAATGTATATAAGACATCTGGTATAGTGCTTTTCACTTACAAATATTTATATTTCTAACTTAAGTGACTGGTTCTAGATAGCTGGTTATCGGCATAAACCACTTTGTGTATAAAGTTAGACGAATGTATATTACTCAAATATAAATATTCTAATAAATAAATGATTAGCGGCAAAGTAATATCTCTTTGATCTATCAAAGTTTATCACAACAAACAAGGTCTCCCACGATCAAATATTTTTGTAAGTCACAACATGAAATTAAGTTTTGAGGTCGCTGTTGACGCCTTCAAAGTACAACGTGATCTTTTACCTAAATGAAAATCGGTACTGATAGGTAAACTGTTGTTTGCTTCGGGAAATTGACTTTTCCTTTTAGTTTTTACAACCAATTTTGACTGATAAAAAGTTAAGTGATGTAGATATAAGAGCTCGTAACGGGGAAAATACATTGAGTTTTACTCTCAGCTTAGTTAAGTAACAGGTCAGCATGTTATGTCTTACTCAACTATGTTTTGTTCTTATTGGGATCAATATTACAAAAAAAATCGGTTTTACTTTTTCATCAGATTCCATTTTCGTATTATAAAAATGAGAGGGAATCTTCATCAACGACAGTGTTCAGTCAGACCCGTACCCGAGTTAAACTAACAAAATAATAAAATGTGTAATAATAAAGTAAATTGTTATACATATAGGATATATCAATAATATATTTTCTTTACAATAAAGTGTAGAAGATAACTGTTTTTGCTTTATTAAGGCATTTCTTTCCTTTCCAATGGTAATAACCGTAGGAACTACAGTACTAGTAACTAAATCACTAAAAACAGCGGTTACTATTTTATTGTATTTACATATTATGTATATTATTTATTGATATCTTAGCTTAGCTCAATTGTAAAAGTGTGGAAACCGTCCTTTACTATATTTTTTTATCCAACAAAAACGGGCCAGTGGTTTGTTCGGGGCATTACCTAATAATTTAGAATCGATAAGCGCTAAATGTTTGAAAGTCAATTGCAAAGATTCCAAGCAAACTTGCCGCGATTGTGTGTCTCGGGGATTAAATATTTCTATTCTTGTTCGAGGGAAATCTCAAAAACAAACATGTTCCGTAATTGTGATGAGATTCTTACGAAGATTCAAGATTTAAGTCGTCTTCAGTTTCTGCAAAAATAGGGTTTTTAGGTTGGGGGTTTTATAATCTGCGCATTATGTTTCAAAATTAGTATGTTCTTTTTTATATTGTTAATTTATTATCTTGACGATCAAAATATTTATTTTTTGCTTTAAAAATGTCTTTTCATATTTAATCTCACTATTGAGAGATACGCTTTTTTTTCTTGATACGTAGATATGTATAGTTAAATACATTTACTAAATAGCAATCGCGTGAGATTGAAATGTTTATTGAGGCTTAAATATTAAACTTAAGCATATGGATTTTTATGTTAGATATCGACAGACAAGGATGAGGTTCACTTGATGGTACCTCAGCCTGATGATACCTCAGTCATACGACTTACTTTTTACTTAGAGCATTCCGAAATCCATAAATTGCGACCCAAACGTGCATTGTAAACTTGACAGTTTTATATGTTTAGCATTCTGGATTTTATAGAAAATATCTACAGTATATTGCTTTTACTTAAATCCAAAGATTTGGTTAGCGCAAACCAAGAAGCACTTTCTTCTGCTTGATATTTCGAAAGAATAACGTAAGTTGGTCTTACAATGATATTAGTTAGTACAGTAAGTACCTACAAGTCGTCTCAACTTGAATACCACACACACCATGCCGTCTTGTAAATAAAATATGACCTTTTAATCAGGTACAGTATTGCTTCAAACCGTGAAAGAACTTCAATATTTACATAGATAACCACAAACTTCATTATATTAATGTATTAGTACTTCGATATTATCAGGTAATTGAATTTTTTTAGGCGAACGTACCTCGATCAGATCGAAGACATTCTTCAAAAGGTCAGGCCAGGTCAAAAATATTCGAAACTAACGAGCGTATATGAAAGTGGAAGAAGCGAAAGTGGTATGTAAGGATCGGAGCATATACGAGTAGAACATATCCTAACGGGAAAGAGGCGTGATGTACATATTATATTATGTATGAAAATATTAATTTGTTTTCTTAATAGATTTTTTCCTTCTTAAAACAATGACAATGATCCCTATAATTTTCAGAAAATTTTTTTAATGTAATTTCAGCGGGGTCGAATACAACCACTTTTGTGAGATTGTCAATTTGAATACTGAACTTTTCCATTTAACTTTTGGATGCTAAAGTTTTCTTTTCGACAGTTTACGTTGGCTGGCTTAGAGTTAAAGGTTCTCATGTGGTTTTTATTTTTATATCATAATTGATTGTAATTTGATGAAATACAAAGCTTTTCTGATAACATTTAACCTTTTATTTTTATTTAAGCATTAATGACTAGACTATTTGGAAAATCTACGTTGTTTTCGAGACATAGTGGTAAGCGTGGGTTATTGTTGTTCAGCGGAAAAGAAGTAATATGCGCTTTGCGGATCTTCTGGTGATATATGAGATACATAGGATTAATTCAATATCTCTATGCAACGTCTAATGGTCAGATTGACCACGATATTGTCCTCCTAACTATGCGATATGACAAAGGTTGACTTTTTAAGCGGAAACTTATTTTATTTGCGTTAAATGGGATTTGAATTAGTTGCCCTCCCTCCGAAACTTGAAATAATAAAACATCGACTATAGGCTCAAGCTTGTGCTTCATTCTATAGGGTTTTCTTAAAAAAATATAGACATAAGGAAAAGTTATAGGATCAAGCCAGCCTCGCACTTGCGTTTTTTGTATCGAAATGAAAGAAAGTGCGGTCATATAAAGCTACTTTTACTACGAGCATTCAAAAATCCATATATTGAAAAATTGAAACAGGAATTTCAATATTCCTTTCACCCGTTTAATACACGAAGTGATTAAAACGTAGGGAAAATATGTTTTCAGAAAATAACACACATATCATCGCGGTGGGATTCGAACCCACGTCAAATTCAAAATAATTTATTTATTTAGGTAACATAATAAAACTTATGAACATCAATAAAAAAATACATATTAAATGCTTCTAATTTTACATTTACTGCCAATTCTCAAATCAAGGGCGTAGAACGGACGAGAAGAACTGGCAATAAACTCGCCGCCACTCTTTTTAACCGTCAAGTTTTGTGTTTTACAATTTTTTTGTAAGGATCTGCAACCATTACACCATGTTCCACATGACATATCTTGAAGTAATTAACAATAATAATTAAAAAATATATATAAACGAAAGAATAAATAAAAAAAAAAAATTGTCCTCTATCAGCAGTAGGCATGGTGAAATAGGAGCACGCACTTACATTTTCAATGCAAGGTACCTATGTGTTATAATTAATGCGCCAACAAGCGCGTCCTCTTTAAATAAGATGCAAACAACAAACAGTCATTATAGAAAATCCGTTAAGAAATTGAATGAAACAGAATTTACTAAAGAGAAATCAAGATAGCGAAATTGTTGGTTAAACAAAATGCTGCGTCTGAAGTAGCAGTAATTTGAAAAACTGTTTAAAGTCTAAAGTTCTGGCGAAGCTGTTAGTGCGGTGCTACGAGTTGATTTGAGAGATGCTTCGAGATTTGTTAACTTGTCTGTTTCACGGTTCCTACATTAATGTTAGGGATCCTTAAATAAAGTTACTTACTTAACATTTGTTAGAATTTTACTTTAAATAATACTTAGTGAACTTCGTTTACAGTTCAAAAACATAATGTATTTAAAACGTTTCTCTAACTTTCCTTTAGGTAATTGAATTATGTCTAAAGAGTAAAGAAATATACACCGACGCCGACGACCGTTATAGCCGCGAACTGCGAACACAGATTCGGTCGCCCGCGCCGGCTGACAGTAGGTTATTTTTTAAAATAAGGATCCTAAATGAGGTTATGGCCTATCAATGAACGTATACGCACACTCATATTATGGTAACCACATCAGCCGGCCTAGCATGACACCCGCGACAAAATTTTGTCAACTCTACTGAGCCTAGGGCGGCAAAGGGGACCAATTTTATTTTTACGTGTCTTATGGAAATTCAAATTCAAAAATAATTCTGTAGAACGTTTTTATGGTGTCATTAAACGAAATATCAAACTTATATATCCTATAGCAAAATACTACATTATTTCGTTTTTGGAATCATTGCAATTCAAAAAAATCTAATCCAGTTTCCCTTTCTAGTTTTTACCATAATATTATATGGTTTATGAGTATTTATTTTTTACATTTCACTTGGCGAGAAAACATATTTAACCTTAAAACTTATTAATTAATGATTAAAAGCACACTTATCACTTACATAAGTAGGCAATCCAAACACTAAAAAGATACGGGACACCCTAACTACAGGGGCCCGAACCCGTGTAAGCGAAAATTTACATTCCATTAGGGCTTCGCCGCAGTTAGGAAGAAGGGCCCCTAAAAATGTTGATACAGGGCCCATCAAGGGTAAGCTACCCCCGTGTTAACATTTACTCTTAAAATAATTATATTCATGTTCACACGGGTGCAATGTAGGTGTACTATACATAAAAATAACGTATGTTGTGGAAAGAATTTTTAAAATCGTTCCAGTAGTTTTTGTCTTTATTCATAACATATAAAAATACAAATCTTTCCTCTTTATATTATTATTATTACAGATTTTATTATTTTAATAAAATAATAACGTCACAATATATCATACTTGCTATGTCATTACTAGCCTAATTGTTCGCTGTCTCTAATAGTTATTGTTACAAGGCTATTACGGTCGGTATTTTGTCAATAAATTATGTAATGTAATAGCTTAGATAGTTGTAGACGTTATTTATAAGCCAGGACACGGGATATATTGCTGGTTCTATATACACGGCTGAATACGTGCAGTCTTCGCTTCGGCAGACAGTGGTGGATTGCAGACAAGTACCTTGAAATGTTAGCTCTCCAAACATTTGTAACATGCAAGTATTTAAATAATTTCTACGCTGAACTGGAGCCGTTTATTCAATGTTTACTTAACTTTGTCAATATATTTTTAAACATGTTTTAAATAAGGAACTGCAAGGGATTTCAAGGGGATAGAACGCCTACTTAGCGCTTCGATAGGTCGCGGGTCGACATGTTTATTTCTATAAGCATGTTATTCCCACTTCGGGCATTAATCGGGTGGGAGGAATATCGAAATTCCGATATTCAAATTTCGAATTCTGAATTCGGTCTCAGTGTATGGTCTATTTATTTCCGAATACTTCACAGCTGCAGCGCCTCATTTACTGAGGGCCTAGCACGAACGACTATCGACAAAGTATTCGAATCGTCAAACTGTCACTTGTATGAGAAATCATTTGAAATTTCATACAAATGACAGTTCGACGAAACGAATACTTTTTCGCAAGATGTTCGTGGTAGGCCCACAGATGTTCTGTGGCTGGGATATCCTACCACCATGTGAATCTCATGCTTGTCTGTCAATATGTAACATAAAAACAATATTCTTCAAGATCTCTATTTGTTGCGGAAGTCTGTTGGTGTAAAAAAATAACTGACAGATCCTAGTGTGATCATATTTTATAGATTCCATAAACATGTCCGGTATGTACTAAATATGCAATAAATGATCTCATAACTAAATCGGTAATGTTGTTTATGAAAACATGAACGGAATTGCCGGAGCACATTAATAACACTGTAATTTTACATAATGTTGGAGAATAGTTGGTTTACGAGTTGGCAACGTTTCGTACCGTCTTCTAAACATTGATTTTTATGGGCAGTGAATTCTAAAGAACTATATGATAAAAGTCTTAGAATTTTACTTAGTATCCACTGGAACCACTGAAAATCAGCGTTGCCTGTCATATCTCTATGCAATGTCAGACCGATCACGATATTGTTCTCTTCACTATGCGATATAACAAAGGTTGATTAGTTTCAATTTCATTAATTATGTTTATTTTGTATTACTTTTGCTTTTATAAGCGTGGAATGGATTCAGATAATGATGTGACACTGTTCTGTAAGTCATTTTTTTTTAATAAATAAATGTAATTTTCCGCGTAGTATTACGAGGCAAGTTGAACTTCCCCTAAGTAAAATTAATACCAAATGTAAAAATCAATGTATGTTTGTCCACTATACACTCCTAAACTATTAATCCGATTATGATGAAACTTTGGTGAGTTGTTCTGCATACTCCCGCAAAGGTTCAAAAAAAAAATATTTTACGTGGCATTACATCGAATGCCGGGGATTAAATATATAATACACCTTCACGAGAAATGAGATAGTAAAAGTATAATATTCAATTCAATCGAAATCCATACCATACCAAGGAATATGCAGATTTGATTATTAATTCTAGATAAGTTAGTACATCTGTGTATATATGACTGGAAACCATCGCACAGCCAGGCCATGGTCGAACATTCATTTCCTCGCCCGAGATTGATTTGGAAATTAACCTCTATTTCAATCTGGCCCTACTTTTTATATGATGTTTGTGTACTTTCCACTTATCTATACCACAATTTGTTCTTTATTGCGATAAGATGTTTTAAAATCATTGAACTACTAATGATATTAGCTCAATGTTTAAAAATATGTGGGCAACCCACATAGTTTTATTTATTTACACATATAAAATTACAATAAACATAATTTCTATATCTATATTGTTTATATATACTTACATAAACTCAGTGCTGTAGATTTCATAAAAATGTTAAATTTAATTAATAAAAAATTCATATACAGTTGCTAGGAATTTTTAAGTTGTCACCTTATGCAAATGAATCCAGTGTAAAATTACTGTATAATAAACTCGAGCGCATTCTGTTGAATGTCTCTCGCCAGTCGGCTTTGAGCTCTCATACGCGGCGAATGCATGTCGAATGTAATTTTTATATGCAAAATATAGATCGTCATTTATCATCTCATTTTTTATTTTAACAAGTTTAAATCATTCATCTCTAAAAATACATACAGTCAAAATCTGTTATAACGACATCGAAGGGACTACTCATATTTGGTCATAAAAACCGATAGTCGTAACAACCGGTGATGTTTTCAAGGTACAAAGTACAGTTGAGACCTTTGACTTTGGTCGATTTAACCGGTATGTTGTTCTAAACGATGTCGCCATAAACGGTTTAACTGTATTTTCTATTTTTTTTATGGAATAGGGGGAAAATTGCTGTTGGCAACTGAGGGTAATGCGTTGCTGGCCTTTAAGAAATGACTAGGTTTTTTTTCTGTATTTTAAATGTTCAATAGCTGTAAAAATTAAGTTAAAAAATGAATACTCGTAATAATAAGCAACAAAATCATGTTATTTGGCTTCATGATTACTAAGGCTTCTTGCCTTTATCCTATAGAAATTAATAGGGAATAAAAAGTTGTCATGTTTGTATTAAGCGACAGCTTAGAATTATCACCCCTTTGTTTTTTTGAAGCATCACCATGACTTAGAGGACCTTGTAGGACGTAGGGTTGATCATTTACATGTATCTTAAAGTCCTGTAAAACAAACACAGAAATGTGTCTGTCTCACGCACCACAGCAGGTATACGTAGGTTATAGGGTTACCCATAACCTACGTATGCTCCGATATTTGTAGTATAGGTACCACTTTCGCTTACGGGAATTCACTTTTTTTAATCTATATCTGTGTATTGTTGATTAAAGATATCTATACTAATATTCTAAAGAGAAAATATTTATTTGATGTTGTTTGTTCTCAAAAACTACTCGACCGATTTTAAAAATTCTTTCACTAATAGAAATATCAGCGAGTAACAATTTTTTGTATATTACATCTATATTGCACCCGTGCGAAGCCAGGACGATCGCTAGTTTATTGTATAATAATATTATTTATTGTTAGGCTCTTAATTTTATATGAACCATCATTCAAGGAAGTTATTTAGCCTAATATTAGTGGCATTCTGAGTGTTTATTTATTACGGAATTTATGGTACCAACCGTCTGTTTGTAATTAAACTCGAGACCTTTTCGTACTTGGCATTTGATCAAAGGGCCGAAATAATAAGATGATTATGATTTAAATAAAGCATCACATTAATGCAGCTAGTACCATCAAAGTATTGACGAGCGTTACTTCGGACTGTTTTTTTTTTGCGGTCGCATGAGGAACCGCAAACCCATGAGTCCCTGGTTCGATTCCCAGTTTGACGATCAAGAGTTTGAGAATTTAGTGGATGTTTGACGCCTATAAAGGGTCAATACCATAATATTGGTGGATGTTGGAAGCCTGTGCAGGCGGCACGAAAGGTGACTCTGTATTGAGCATGTGTTTCCTTTGAAAATTTCTTCATATTTAATTTGATTCAATTGTTATTATATTTTTGTTTACTGTTTCATAATATAGATAATTTGAATAATGAATTTTTTAGGAGTTAAGGATATAAGTCAACTTACTGAGTAGGTATTAAGTTTTTGAGTATACCCAAAACTTATCTGGATTTGAACACCCCACACCTTTGCGTGTCCTTGTTTTTGAAACTATACAAACTGCAAAAAATTCCAATCCAAATAGCCTACGAAGATTATACTCAAAGTTAAGTTGTTATTTAGCACGTCTAACTATATGATGCCACTGAAGTCTGGGAAAAAACAAAAACAAATACCTACACTATACGTAAACCAATTAATTGGATACCTGATAAGTTTTTAAATAACGTAACGTTAACTCTTCAACAACTCACAAAGCAATCACATAATACCAGCGCACCATACGGTACACTTCCCATATGAACGGGTTTATTTGCTTTTCACGGTGCGGATTTTATGCCATTCTTTTCATGCCGGCTGTGACTTGTGACGACCGTAAGTACCCTATTTATCGTCAGCCGCACATTTGATTGGGGAACGCCACAGAAATAAAGTTATTCTGGTCAGAAACGACCCGATTTACTGCTCTTTTCTTTGGCCGATTGATGTAACTCATATTTCAGCTTTATGCTACCACGTTATTTTTACCGTTCCTATAAATTTATATATGGGTTGTAAGTCTAAATAGATTTACTACTCCTATATATGAGCTGCCCAACCCAGAATTTAATGAACAAATTCAAATCAATTATTAGTCAAAAAAAAGAAAAATCTGAATAGGAACACCGTTATCATCTAGCAGAAATATACTTTACGACCTATTCTCATACCTACAAAAATAAAAAAATAAACATAAAAATCGATCAAGCAATTTCGGAGGAATGCGACTACAAACACTGTGACTTTTTATACATATAAATATAAAGCAGGGCAGGGAAGTCTGATCTTGCTTTACCTACAAAAATAGCCCACGTACTATTAATGTTTGAAATCACAGATTACTTACCAGATACCGTTCACAGGGCCGCCGACTGCCAAAACAATTGTATTTAATAACACAAAATTTAAAATTTCCATGTTTAGTTCTGTCCAGTTATTGGAACCGCAAACACGTGGCGTACTTCCTGTATAAAAATCTTTAAAAATGTCTTACTGTTCTGTCAAATGGTGTGGCAAAAATAGCAAGACATTAAATTTCAAAAAAGATGGGATTACATTCCACCTGTATGTTAAATTCATTTTAATTTTACTCATTTCACTGAATTCATTTTATTTTCTCGGAGATCAACTTATACTGGACGGTATTAGTCACGTAGTCACTCGCGCGTATATACGTCTCTTTCTCGCATTACCGTATTATTACTTTTCTCTTTCTTTGCCAAGGTCACGTGTAAAGATTAGTGATGTGACAAGGCCTGTATCGATAATTAAATAGAAATGTCCTACGTTTTATACTTCAAAACATAACGTCGTTGCGTCATAGGTCAACCATAACTGGTACAATTACTTACTGTCTACGATTTTCAAAATTTCGAAAAAATAAAAATACTCCCTAATAAAGTGAATAATTCTGTCAGCTTATATTTTCAGATTTTTTCATATTTTCTTAAATAAAACCAGTTAACCGATTGAGAATATAGTAAAAAACAACATTTAAGTTGGTAGTCTCTCACAACAAAAATATACGATAATCTCAAAATATTGTTTATTCATTAAAATCTTCATTTAATTCCCTATTAATAGCCATAAAAATAAAAAAAATCGAAGCATTAAACCTTATTTAATTTCATTTTAAAAAATTTCTAATTATTTCCATACTAAATTTAAAACGGCTAAGGGTGATATTATTCACTTATTTTTGGCCAAGAGTGTTCTTTTTAAACTATCTTTATAAATTCGTAAATTTCAAATAATTCATTCAATCAGGAGTGAATTTTCGGTCAAGAGCGTGTCGGCAGTTAAATTCAGTTTAAATATATTTTTTTAAATATTTTATAGTAAAGTCTGTGTCGACCCATATCCTTCACCTATACCTCACCCCCGTAATACCCATTTCCCACTCCCTTCACCCAACCCCCCCAAGTTTGAAAGAAGCGTCTCATCGAGACGAGTCGATTGGCCCCGGCAGATCCCCCCCTCCCACCTTCCCCCACCCCTCCAAACTCAATTCAATTCAATTTCAATTCCTATACCAACCCACTCCCCACGAAACCCAATTTCTTCCCCCTTAGTCGAACTTTTTTCGACCTCACCCCCGCAATTCCCAACTCCCTCCCCCTCCACTCACACCCCCCGAGTTTGGGCTCGAAAGAACCGTCTCTTCGAGACGAATCGACCGGCCCTAACAGAATCGTACGAGAAAGTCATACAATATTCAGAAAACATCGATATCGTCTATGGACATCCCTCAGTTATCACTGTAACCTTGAAGTAGCCAATAGCGGCGTAGCTGCTTTCCTTCCCGCCCTTCGTCCCCCTTCCGACCTTGGCGATTTAGAATCAACGCAATTTTAGTGAGATTATCAATCTATTGGGGGTGATCTGTGTTTGAAATAGACCTTATATGCAACTCATAAGTTTTCACTAAAACAAGAGTTGCAACTAAAGCAAGAGACTTTGACTACACTACTAGAATCAACATTATACAATTATGTATAAGGCACACTACAATCTTGGACTATTATTTTTATCTTGAAATGAGAATGAGGAAATTATTTAAAGAATAGTACAATACACCTAGGAATAACTACCAATTGTTTTGAACTATAAACCTCTAGCATCCGCATTCTTTTAACGATAGAAAGACTGAAATCTTGTGCAATACAGGTATCACTCGAACAATACCTACGAAACTGAAACATTATATATATAAATACATCTTTTTTCTAAACGAAATTAAAAAGTATTCAAAGTCACTTCTGTAAGAATAAACGGTGAACACAGCTATTTGTTCGTCATTATGTCTGAGTGATTTCGATGGGTTTGGATCGCCGAGAAATACCGCGATGTTACAGTGCAGCTGTTGAGATAGATTTCGTCGTCTTGTCCTTAAAAATTGTGGATAATATTTACTACTTTGATTATACATTTATAGGTACATTGGTATTCCCTTCCCTTACAAGTTTCACACCAAATTCCATCAAAATATATTTTTATACAATTTGATATTGGAAAAATGAAAAATATATATACTGGAGCGGTAAAACGTATTAGGAAGTAAAATGTGTTAGACCTTATTTCGGCTGCCACATGATTTTTTTTTTCTATAATAGAAATTAAGTAGAAAAAAACGCGGTAAATTTCTAAAATTATCTGTTTTCTTGTTACATTAAACTGATACTATTTCCGTATTTTCGTTGCTTCTGAACACAAGAGAAAGTCTCTTGGCACTCAACAACACATCTCTAGAGCGTGATGATACACCAATTTCATTAAAAATGTTCTAAACATTGCATCGTTTCAAATCTATTTAAAGAAACATTTTAGGACAACTACACTATAAAGACATTCCTTTTAACATAGTTGTAATCAAAAGATTTATAATCAAACAGATTGGTCAACGACGAGTAATTAACACTATTAGTTTGCTCGTAAATAGAACTCAAGACCAATACTACAGAGTCCGTCGCAATTCAACCTATAAATTATAAGCAAATAGTAGACTACCATCCGCCATATTGAATTCAGAATGACGTCATATTTAATATTAATTGTAAGCTTTCAGTTATCATTAATATACATATTTATTTATAGAAGATATAAACGAACAGACATTAACATCTTCTACAAACGAATTCAAAAATATTTCTTATTTCTAACATATTACTATAATTCACCAAGATATTAGTTATGAGAATGGTAACAAACTACATATACAATAATTCAGTATAAATTGTCACTTTTTATGATCGCTCATATAAATACATAACTATGCTTAATTTAGTTTCTACGAAAAGCAATTTTTTTGACCGTGTCTTATGTTTTCTTATGAAAAAGCATGTTAAGTATATGGTGTAGAACTTCCCATATCTACATATGTAGAGTGAGTTGGATACAATACTCCGATGGGTCGCAGATTTGAATTGCAGTGGTGCTCCTGGTCCTCCTGGGAGGACATAATATTTACAATTTTCTGTGGAACATATTTTCCTTATCCTTATAAAAGAAAAAGAAAGATATGTATGAAACTGGTGTGAGTGGTAGAGTCGGGAATGGTCGACCTAGGCTAACGTACCTCGATCAAATCGGGGACGTTCTGCAAAAGGGCCAGGTCAAAAGTACTCGTAACCGACGAGTGTGTATGAAAGCATTGATGAAAGTAGAAGAAGCGAAAGTGGTACGTAAGGATCGGTACACATGGAATTCCGTGATCTCTGCCTACCCCAATGGGAAATAGGCGTGATGTATATGTATGTATGTATGGTAAGAATATCGAAACTCCGGCTTACCTTTTAAAAATGTTTACAAAGTTACACATTAGACAAAATAGAATTCAACTACAAGATACATTATTTGAAAATGTCTGTCTTTAAAGTTTTTCAGTGAATCGCTAAGAATAAAGGTGGAACCCAATCTCCCAGTTCAATGATGCGGACGCGGCGTATTCAGCCGTTTAATTGAGCGAAAATTACCTAAATGCCGTTAGTGCTACATTGTGACATTCATGATTCCCTTTTATTTCGACTTTTGAATGTTAAAAAACGTGCACTTAAGATTAAAACCATTAATTAAAATTCTTTGAAGTGGTAGCGAAACCGCAATCAGCTTTTTCACTTTTCATTTGCTTTTAAATTCGTTTACACGAATCACAATGTGGGAGACAAAACTTATGAGGTAAGACCACATTGAGGCTTGATAAAATAGGTGTTAGAATGTTTTATAGAAAAAATATTTTACTCATATTGAAGTCCAGACTCTTTCTGCCTCGCACAACTCATCTGTGGAACCAGCCGTTGTTGGCTGTTTTTCCGAACCGACACGATTACGCTTTCCTTAAAGGTCAGCAACGCACCTGCGAGCCCTCCAGTGGACTGGTGGCGGATGTCTATGGGCGGTGGATGATATGGATACTTACCATCTTTAGCTGGTTTGTTGGATGGATTCTTAAATAGAAATTACACACAAGTTTTATACTACACCAAAAAAATACACTTATTTTCCCAAGCTGGTCTAACCCTCTTAAATATTAGTAAAAATACCTGTAAAAGTAATAAGATAAATATTATGTACTCAATAATATAATCATTATATCATTGTCAGTTATACAGTTCACGAGTACCTTAAAAATAAAAGCGAATAAAGTATGCTAAGTGGGATTCTTTCATTATTTCTATACACAATAATTATAAGGTGTTCATTTTTGTAATTGTAATTTTTTTGAAAAGAGTAATTACTGAGTTTCTATCCTTATCTTCTCGATAGAAGCAACCTTTCGAACTGATGGTAGCTATAAAAATTGACGATTCAAAAGTAATTGTAGAAGTGTCAAGTCTTGTATTATTGTAGTATTTTTGAATTTGAACATATTGTGTATTTTTTTTATTAAATAATTACGGACTGAATATGCAATATCTTACCATGATTAAGAAAACTCTCTTATAAATGATACTGTTGGTATTTACTCCGACGTTCATTTATCTTACCAGTTACAAATATCATAGTGTGTTTTTCGGATAGTCACAATATTTATAAGGAATGTTTTTCCATTTTAATGTGGCATACACAATATTAGTCTAGCAGCTGCTGAATAAATATCTACATTAATTGATCAAAAACAATATATTTGAAAGAGATGGTTAGTATGACATTAATTTTGTCTTTTATTAACGGGAGTATCAGACATAAAGTAAGCTTAAGTAATATCTCGGTATAAAAACCAGATGAACGTATCTACAAAAAAATCCAAAATTGTTTTTCTTCATACGAAACTAAATAATTCTTAACCCTTTTAAATCCTTAATAGTATGCCCATATACCTATATACATTTTTTATTCGTCAATTGTATATAGCTTTTTAATACAGATAGTATTAAAAAGCTAGTAATATTTTAAGTGGCGAATTTTCAGAACTTTTCTGCTCTCCTGTAAAATTGAGAAAATATAGATACGATCCATCTGACTCTTACACCGCGTATATGTATGTATGACTTTGATGATATACAAATCATATAACTATATATTATGTTAGTATTAGTATGGAATATGTTCTCGAATTTATGAAAAGCGTTGATACGTGAATAGATTTTAAAAAGAGCCATTGCGGAGAGTAAACGGCGGAAGCCTTTCCTGATTTTAATGAGATCGCCAATCAACTGAGGGCATACGCTTTTTCTATTAAATCATAGAGTTTGTGATAGAATTATTTTAAAAATAATGTATAGTTTCCAGAAGAATTTAAATTTTTAGTTAATAGGCAAAAAACAAGATCTACTGAGTTAATTTCAACATTTTTAAACAATCAAAATTCTTAGAATTCCTTTGAACTGGCCGTAAGACATTACGTATACAAGTGTAAAAATCTCTTTAAACCGAGTTTTTAATCATTTCAAAACAAATAGACTACAATAATTATCTGTGTAACGATTTTTGTCAACCTATATAAACTTTGGAAAACGTATAGCTATATAAATCCATCTCACAATGATTCACAGATTTAAACGCGTTCAATTTATCATAAGACATTCCAGGCATTTAAATTGTCATATCAATCTTTGGTTCATATCAGTGCGTGAGTGCATTACATATTTTGTCACTGTTGTTTAATTTAAAATAAATTTGCAATGGCTTTAAGTTTGCATACCTTGTTAATATGATACGTCAATCTTATTGTTAGTCAAATATAACCTCTAACAAACTACATTGAATCAAATTACCTGGTATAACGAATATTTTCTAAACTTCTTCAGATTTGCTATATCATGGTTTCACTGTATGTACCCACTCGTTTGTTCAATGAAATAAAATTGAATGTTTTTCTACTACTGCTCTCTGGTCATTTTTTTATGTTAGATATCGACAGAAGTGCATGAGGTTCACTTGATGGTATGTGATACCTCAGCAACAGAACGTTAGTCAATGATGTGCTGTAGAACTACTTTTTACTTCGAGTATTCCGAAATCCATAGGCTGAAACGGAAACGCGCAATATGCACTTCACGGTTTTACCATCTATGAACGGTGGTTACCCGGTCGGAATTTCGATAATCCTCCCATACAATGCCCGAAGTTACCAGAGGTGGGGAAAACATGTTTACAGAAAATTATAAATATGTCGTCCCGGTGGAATTCAAACCCACGACCCATCGATGTATACGGTAGATGTTCTACCGAAAGCGCCAACGAGCCCGACAAACAATGATGCAAGAGCTGTAAGAGAAGTGAGTAATGTAGCGGCTGTTGCTAGGGTGTTTTTAACAATTGCTGCTTCTTCATGCCGATCGGCTGTCAGAAGGTTACGTAAACATATTTTTTTATAAAGTTCCCCACTCCTTATTGCCACGGTACGAGAAGCTAAACCTTTACGTGAAAGGTTTACCTTCTCGCCCGCGGGGTCTTTGTGCAATGCTGGGAGAGTGTGGGTTAAGGTCACTCGTTACTGTCTACTAGTCAGACAGTCTGGTGACCCCTACCCACTAAACCCACTCTTGACCCCAAGACACACTGGAACGCATATTGCATTACTTTCCGTGGCCCCAGCAGTAAGTCAAGTAAACACTAGGATAAGGCAATAAACTTCGTATATATACATAGACTGGCACTAACATAATCGTTTTATGTTCCTAACAACGTTATACAATTTGGTATATCTAATAAATTAGCGAAAGCAATTAACTGTCTTAGCACAAGTTGCTTCAATTAATCATATAAACAATACAGAGAGAGGACGACAGGCCTGTAGTTAATGTTGATCCATAGTTCATTTCAACTGTTAACGTGTTTATATTTAATAATCCCAGTATTAAGATGTAGTAACAATCATCATTCATTCATTCTGATAAAAAAAGAAAAGAATTGTCAAGATTATGTTTTTTTTTAATAAATCCTTAATCATAAGTCAGGACAGACTCACAGAACTGGTGATAAGTCGTCCAATTTGACGTATGTACGTCTGGTTGCAAGATACCTCAAATTGATGTCAACGATGTGCTATCTACCTACTTTTTATTCAAGCATTCAGAAATCCATAAGCTCCGACCGAACCAGGAATCTGCACATTTACATATTATGATGTTTCCTGAGCCGGAGGTAATTTCGATACTCCTTTTGGGATAAAATTCTATATCCAAACTCTCTCAAAGTACCAATGGTCTGACGAGAGCTGTCAAAATAAAAAAAATGTTCAAGGGAATGTTGTATATAATATTGAAACTACCGTTGACAAGGTGTAATAGACAACTGAACTGTCTGCTTTAATGCACAACATTGACAATTGAATATGACATTACTTTAATACAATTTTAACACACTCCCTTATTAAAATAAAAGACATATTCCAAATAACAAAAAACATCACATGGTACAAACTAAAAACTATTTAGTATTTATAGTATTCATTTTACTATTCAATCATACCAAATTGTTTTGTAAATTTAAAATGTTTTTGACAACACAAACTTTTTGTGAGAATATCTGCAGGCATATCATTTGTATTTAAGTAATTTATAATCACATATTTATTTTCAACAGCGGTTCTTACAAAATGAAATCTAACATCAATATGCTTGCTTCTCTTATGGAATACATAATTTTTAGTTAGTTTTTGAGCACTCTGATTATCATTAAATAAAAGTACAGGTGACTCATTTCTACAATTCAACTCTAACAATAGATTTCTCAAGTAAATAGCTTCTTTAGAAGCCTCACATATTGCCATGTACTCTGCTTCGGTACTTGATAAAGCTATTGTTGTCTGTTTTTTACATTCAAAAGAAATCACACTACCAGACATTTTAAATATATATCCAGTAAAAGATCTTCTATCTAATCCATTAGATGCCCAATCAGCATCTACATACCCTACCAAGTCATGCTCATCTTTTATATATTTTAAACCAAAACTCTTTGTTTTCTTTAAATACCTTAAAATTCGTTTAGCATGTTTCCAATGGGTTTCATTATAATTATTATTAAACTGACTAAGGTAACAAACTGCATACAATATATCTGGTCGGGTGAGCATTGCTAAATATAATAAACTACCTATCAATTGTTGGTAAGGATACAATTTTTGCTGTTGTCGACTACTTATGATATGCTAGTTACAAATATATAAGTAGATTTTTTTTATCAGCTCTAGTTTATGAGTTCCGGGTAGTTACGGTTAAAAATGAAAATTATAAGAATTTACTAAGAAAAATTATTATTAAAAAACTTAAACAATCGTTGAGTTCCAAAAAACTTCGCTTTAAAGCTCTTCTCTTATGTGTGGACTTAGGGAAGTAACGTATAAGGCACCAGCATTAGTCAGACATCCAAAAAAACTCTGATAACGCTCCTCTATGACACGTAAATCTTGATGCATACGCTCTCCCTGCTCTTCGCTCATGTCTCCTATTTTTTTTTAAAACCTGTCTATATGACTACGGAGGAAGTGGAATTTAATGCTCATATTGCATCTCAGAGTTTTTAATTGTAAAAGCAGGTCTGTAGAAGACAGTATAATTTTCTGAATAGTTCAGTTTTAATTTTCTGACTTTCTGTTTCTGAGAAAGTTCTGCATCATCGATGTCTCGATGATCATCGATATCGATCGCTGTCCATGCTCCTAATTCAAGCTTACTCATAGAATTTATAAATCCAGTATCTTTGGAAGTTGTATGATATGGGGTCTGTCAAAAATACTGGCTTTAATCTTTTCCACAGTGAGCTGAGAAAATTTGTGGCAAATGTAGGAAAAGTAGTTCCCATTTTTATCGAGTACATTAAAAAACTGTTTCATGATTCTCATTTGAATATGAAGTGGCGGCAAAATAATTATATGACGAGCTACTAGTTAGTTTTAAACTAAATATTGCTGCCCACTAACCAAACCATAAGTAACAGTCATTCAGATTATTTCGTGGTTCTACCCAAATGGTTGGAGTTCTAAATTTAAAACTACCTTTTTTTCTGCCTTTCCATAATCTTAAATATTCAACACCCTATTTACAAACACAATCAAGAGCCCAAGACTTGTAATTTTTATCCAGCGATATCCCAAAGTAGAAAAAATTGGAGTGTTTAACGCACTCTGATACACCTTTTCTATATTTTTTAGCACATATTCTCCACATATATAGCAAAAATAATTTTGGTAGATTAAACAACTTCTGCTTGAACCACTCATGTCGCTAAAACTTATGAAATTAATCTTTACACACTGAAACACCCACGTTATTAACGAATAAATTAGCATAAATGATGAACGTCGAAAACAACGATATTCGAGCTGCAGAAAATTTTCTGAGGGTATATTTGAAAAGACCATGTCATAAGTAAACAAAATCACCCACAAAATTCACGGCAACAGCCAAAAAGTTAAATTTTGTAAACTAGTGTTAGCTTTTTCAAGTTTTAAGTTTACTTCCATCGGTGTACTAACTGGGTTACAATTTTTCATATTAAATTTGTACAACAACTGTTCAACAAATTGTTCTTGGTCTACAGAAATTACATTATTTTCTTTCTTAACCCTCATACCTAGACATTGTTTGATCTCTCCTAAATCTTTTATTTTAAATTTTGATTTTAACTCAGTTTTAAGATACTCAGTTTGCTTTTTACAATTTGAAAATATGAAAAAATCATCTACAAACAAAGCTATATATATAGTTACACCATCATACTGCTTAATAAATAAACATGGTTCATATATTGACTTTTTATATCCTAAGCTTTGTAAACAATCATCTACTCGCCTATACCACTCCCTAGCTGATTGTTTTAAGCCATAAATTGCTCTTTTTAGTTTTAACACTTTGTTTTCTTTATCAGAACATATAAAATTATCAGGTAAGCACATATACACTGTCTCACTTAAATATCCATTTAAAAATGCTGTGGTAACATCAAGATGAGTAATATCTAAGTTATATTTGACACTCAATGCAAACAAAAGTCTAAGTGTTGAATAACGGAGTACAGGGGAAAAAGTTTCTTTATAGTCTATACCTGCCTTCTGTGTGAAACCTTTTGCTACTAAACGGGCACGATATCTCACTTTTTTATCACTATCTAGCTTTTTTCGAAACACCCACTTACACTTTACCACTGTTGCTTGTTCCGGTCTGTTTACTACCTCCCATGCTTCATTTTCTTTGAATGAATTCAACTCTTCTTCCATAGCTTTACACCACTCTCCTGACTCTGGTCCATTAATAGCCTCCTCATATGTTATCTGGTCTCCATACAGATTCACATCTGTTTCAACACACATATTGCTATAACCAAATCTATCAGGCTTTTTTCGCTCTCTTACTTTTCTTTCAGGCTCAGCCATCTCAGTAAGATTCTTCATCTCTCTCATGGGTATGCACTCAGTGAAATCATATGAAGGATCGTTTATATCACTTTCATCTTCTACATAGGTACTGTCATCATTACCTATCACTGTCCTTACAGATTGCTCAGAGTCAGAGCTGTCACTGTCATCATACTTCTCTGCATGACCTGATGATGTCTTTTGACCTTCACTCATAACAACTTGTGTCATTTCTGGATCACTACTAGACTCCAAAATGGTAACATCTCTGCTTGTGATAACTTTATTAGTTGTGGGGTTGCAAAGACGATAACCTTTTACATTATCAGCATATCCCACTAAGAAATGTTTTGTAGCCTTTCTATCCCATTTTAATCTTTTATTCTTTGGCACATGCACCATCACAGGACTACCAAACACTCTAATATGACTTAGGTCTGGTTTTCTGCCTGACCATTTCTCAAATGGTGTAATATCTCCTAGACCTGAGGCCGGCGACCTATTCTTTAGGTAAACTGCCGAGTTTACTGCCTCTGCCCAGAAATGTTTTCCTAATTTAGCTTCGAAAAGTAAGCATTTAGCACGTTCAACAATTGTCCTATTGAAGCGCTCACAGAGGCCATTCTGCTCCGGAGTGTATGGGTTGGTTTTTTGATGAACTATCCCTTCTGTTTTTAAATAATTTTCCATCTCCTGGGAACAAAATTCTCCTCCATTATCTGTTCTCAGTACTTTGATTTTATTTCCAGTTTGGTTTTCCACCAACCTTTTATACTCCTTAAAATACTGCAATGCTTGATTCTTTTCTTTCAAAAAATATACAAAACACATTCTACTGGCATCATCAACAAAAATAAGAAAATATTTGGCCTGGCCAATTGATTTTGACTCCATAGGCCCACATAAATCTGAGTGGACTACCTGTAATAAGGTTTCACTCCTATGATTGGCTGATGGAAAAGGTAAGCGAGATTGCTTTCCTTCGCAACATACTTCACAGTTGGATTTCTGGATGCTAGCTTTATCTTTATAAGATACACCCTCCACTGCACCATTCTTCATTTTCTCTAAGTCACTACTGTTGATGTGCCCAAGTCGCCTATGCCACAGACTTGCATCTGATGTGTGTACTGCCGAAGCTGCTAACACCTTTGACTTAACTGTGTTTAGTTTGTACACTCCATTTTTTAAACTTGCTACTCCAATCAGCTTATTCTGTTTATTTCTGATATTACAACAATCCTTCTCAAACGAAACTGTATTTCCATTTGCTATTAACTGGCTAACAGATAGGAGGTTAGTTGTGAGGTTAGGAACATACAAGACATTTTTAACACGAATGTCAAACTGATCTGTATTTATACATGTAGTTATTAGTGTATCGCCGGCACACATAACTGGCATAGATGTTTTATTCGCCACAACTATTTCATTTATCTTATGTTTTCGTATTTGCAATAAATTATCTCGGTTGGCTGTCATATGGACACTTGCGCCGGAATCAACATACCAATCTTCTGTACTGAATTCTCCGTGAAGAAAAGCTACACTGAAGGCACCTGCTTCCTTAACTTTTAATTCAGGACATTGGTTTCGATAGTGTCCAATTTTTTTACATCTATAGCACTTTATTTGTTTACTTCCTGATGAAGTTTGATTTGACTTTGTCGTTTGTCTTTGCTTGGGATGCACAGTGCTGCCACTTTTCGTTCGTCGATTCATCCAAAACGCTGTCTCTTGTCCATTTACACTGCTGCCAACATCCGAATGCATATCGAGAAGCTTCGTTTTTATGACGTCAGCACTCACAGCCAATCCAGAATGTTCGATCGCCATAATCATTGGCTCAAACTTTTCTGGAAGCCCGGCTAAAAGCAATGATGCAATCCATTCTTCGTTTATTTCGAATCCGGTTCCTCTTAATTTTTGTGCCGTATCAATAAGCTGAGTTACGTATTCCGTCATTGTCTCACAATTGTCCAGGCGTATCGAAATTAAATTCCGCAACAAACTAATTCTGCGTGTGAATCCTGTGTCATCAAATAATGATTTTAGCTTCTTCCACATACTCTGCACTGTCTTCTCAGACTTTATATGCACATATAATGATGGATCGATAGTCATTATTAATTTCGCTTTCGCTTTTTGTTCATCAACACTAGTTATGTCGCCGCCATGTTCACTATCTTTCGTAACGTTCACACCTTCCAAAATTAAAAAATTCTCGGCTGCGAACGCCCACTCGTCGTAATTTTCACGACCCTTAAGCTTTGGAACATTCAGAATATAATTTCCAGCCATTTCACTAACTAATTAGCAATAATTAACACTTTTACTAAAATGCCGGGTCTGGGCCCATAACCTATTGAAACTACCGTTGACAAGGTGTAATAGACAACTGAACTGTCTGCTTTAATGCACAACATTGACAATTGAATATGACATTACTTTAATACAATTTTAACATATAAGGGATAATAAACGTGTAACCATAGAAGCTAATTAATTAACTCTTATACGCTTTCAATTCCAAAGATAAACACGAGGTAAGCTGAGAGTGCAAACAGAACTATGTTGCATCAATTGTATGCAGCAGCTATCAGTATAGTACGTTAATAAATACAAAAATATGTACACAAAAGACGCCGTTATTGCAAAGGCAGAAATACTAGTATAGCATAACTAAGTTATTGTTTAACCTCAGCATGCAGCTGACAACCGCGGCTGTACGGACGCGAAATTAAATTGGCCCAAATTGACTTATATTAAATTAAGGCATTCGGTTTTGTACGCTCCGAGCCGCGTTGTATAGAGTTTAGATTGGGATCTAGCATTCAATATCGCCCAACGAGATGTTTGCCGGCAATGAGATTATGTATTTTTTTTGTTTTCTTATTTTCTGGATTTCTCTTTAGGAAATTTGATGGTAAACGAGCAGACGGGTTATATTCTGCATTTGTTATTTCATTTTGCGGTGTGCTCTTTAATTTTGTCAGTTCGTATCAAGCTTTGAATCTGCTTCACTGATATTCTTCTGTTTTATTAAATGTATTTTTGTTTTATGGATGACATCAGAATAAACAGCATACTCTTACATTATATTATAGTGTTTAGTAAAACCATATCAAGTGTTACAGCTTTGATTTGATAGTAAACACCAAACCAGTCAGTCATATGTCGACGTATCCGTAGAACAAAGTCATATGTGATTATGTTATCAAATTGCATTTTGTATTTACATACATACATACAAACATATACATCACGCCTCTTTTCCATCAGGGTAGGCAGAGATCACGGAATTCCATATGATCCGATCCTTACATACCACTTTCGCTTCTTCTAAACTACATAATTTACTGATAAAATCCAAAATTTTAAAAACGCATCGTGTTTCGAAGATAGCAGTCGAATAATGGTTCATGATGTAAATATCTCCAAAGTAAGGTAAGGTAAGGTCAAGTGTAAAGTAGAGCATCATGCAGATGTAATTTTGTTCCACGGACACGTCGATATCAGAAAGAAAATGAACAAGCAATAAAATGCTTAGTTTTGATCCAGTTCCGTTTTAGAGCGTATGTTGAATTATTTTTCATTGTCGGTTACTGGGTTGGCCGGCGCCCAACTTTGCTTTTACGATTATCCCCGTTTTATAGTTTCCTCAATATAAACGCTTGACGTTACGATTGTGAGAAATAGGAACACATACATCAGTGCGTTCCGTTTTGATACAAGAGATTGAATGGTTTTCGCATATTTTAGAAGATATTAGATAGCTTCATGCCGCGTTGACTGAGTACACATGGCTGTTAAACGTGGAAGTCATGATATCAAGTATTTTGAGTTTTTATTAGTATGCTTGACAACAAAACTATATTAAGAAAAAAGATTGAAGCGCGTCTAGGAGCAAATAGCCTTGAGTATTTTGTTACCTCTTAAAACATACTAAATAATGATATCCCACGCGTGAGTAAATAAGAGAATATGTACAGATTTTTGAATTTTCATAAAAAAATCTAATTTTGATATTTAAAAAAAATAAAACTTACAATATGTTTTTTTAAATTATCTATTCATTATGCCATTATCTTTTACGTACAAGAGCAATAATTACATACAATAACTTTAGCGCAATAATTGACATACAAGAATTGTAAGGAACTGTTTACACGTGGATATTATATGCTCTTTACACCAAGAAAGGTAAATCATATCTCACGCTAAGCTTTAATTAATATTGTCTTTTATTAACGCGAGTATCACACATTTAAATAAAATACTGTATACCGGATTAAAACGCGATTTATTATTTAAATCGCTTAAAAAGAGTGGCGGCGAGTTTCTTACCAGTTCTTCTCGTCCGCTCTACGCCCTTGATTTGTGAACTGGTAGTAAATGTAAAATTAGAAGCATTTAATATTAGTAATATTAGTAATTTAATATGTATTATTTTTTATTCACGTTCATAGGTGTACATTGTGTTACCTAAATTAATAGATTATTATTATTTTTTTTTTTTAATTTAATTGAATTAAATATGGCAACTTTGTGACATTTCAAATATAAGACAACTGTCATCTTTCAGTCTCCCGCGACCACGGTTGCTGAAAAGCATCCGAAACGTTAATTATTTTTTTGTTTCATTGTAAATAATAAGTGAAAATTTTACTCTTAAAAAAAGGAATTATTATATACATTTACATTATGGAACCATGATTATGATTAAATTTTATGTATTTTTTGTTAAATTGATATTGTATTTTTAAATAACAAGTAGTTATCTCCAAAATACAGCATTAAAACCAGCACGGCGTTTTATATACTGAAGGGACTTGAAAACATTCATTCATACCAAAAACACATAACTTCTATCTTCCTGATAAATCAACAAAAACATTATAAATTTAAAAAAAAAACATAAAACGAACAAAATTTAATAAAAATAAATATATGTATATTAAACATATATATGTATGTATTTCAACACTGAAACACATTTCTCAAAAACAAACGTAAAAGCTTGTATAATTTTCGTAATACTGAGAGCTTTTAAACATTATCAAACACCTACAAATTTATGACGTCTTTGAAATTTAAAAGTCAATTTTCACCGGGGCATGAGAGATTTCCGCCGATCGCATCCTTTCATTTCTTTGGTATTTGTGCCGATGCCTCGTTTACACTCTTTTTTCAATACTTAAGACAATAGATGACCCACTTACCAGATCACTCTAAAATTTCCACGCATCGTAGGCGAACATTGTATTTATGTATGTACACACATATTTCATTGTTACCCTCAATAATTACATTGTTATCAATAATAATTATATTGAATTACAAAAAAAGTACTTATTAATTGCAACATTTAGCAAAATCTATAAGTTTATTTACTGATCGGAGTTAAATTATCTACTGTCACTCACAAACTATGCTTTTGATATTGGTTAAATTTAGAAATATACAAGTTAAAATAAGGAGACGATAAAGCATAAGCAATACTTAATTGCAATGTTAAAACAAGAATTTATTAAGAATTCACACACAAATAATAAAAATAAAAACAAATTTACTAAATAATATATTATACATGATTTGATTAAAAAGTATAATAATGATTTATACGACATAGGTTCATAATAATAATATATAATCTACTGCAGAAATCTGAAATACTGAACATGTGTATTTGTTCGTTCTATTTCTAACTAAACGAATTAAATCGTACCATCGTGTGCTGATAAAATGTTAAAATGTTAAAAATATATATTTCAAAACAGAATGGACGAGTAATAAAGTCGTGTAAAGACGGCAAAACATTCCAAAGGTTTCCTGTCAGTTCCTAATGGCATCGCTTGGCGGCCTGCGTGCCAAATATCGACTCTTCATTCCTAGTTTGTACTACTTGTGTTTGTAATCAGTTTTATATGGATATTTTATCAGAAACATAAAACTTTCAAGTAAGGTACTGATGGACTTATATAGATTTTTTTTTAAATTAGAGGGGACAAATGGACAACTGGCTCACCAGCCGACCTAGCATGACACTACAAATTTTTGTCGACCATTTTCTCGTGTTTTAATCGATTATCTTTTTATGTCTTCCGAGTCTAACATGACACTTACACTTAAAACTCGACTTAATGTTAAAAGTAGAGATATGTGTTGATCGAGATATCTTGTATATCAAAGTTGTCAATGTCGAGATATCTTATATCTTAGTTTGTCTTCACTCGTCCGGGAGATATCTCTTGACGCTAGGCGGGCAGATATTTAGTATAAAGCAATAACCGCCGGCCATGGACGTTTCCAATTATAAACTTTTGAGGATGCGTTGCTGACTTTAAGATAAGTATCGGTTTGGAAAAATCTTCAGCGAGAGCTGGTTCCACAGAGTGTGTGGGGAAAAATGCCTCAGAAATCCACAATGGATTGCTAGGATTTTGAGGATGTGTTGGCTACTGATAACAATAGGATTAGGAATCAACAATGGATTGCCAGAATTTGAGGTGGTCAGATTGAAATTTGGAGATTTTTATGTTATGTCAGATGTTGAAATTTAGCAGACGTAAAAGTATTTAATCAAGTTTGTAGCATTTAAAAATATGTTTTATAATAAACGTTGAATATATTGTTCGAAGATAAGTGTTTAATTCCGTGTTAAGAGTATTTTGAAATAGGAAACCGTTTGGGGATTAGAACGTGTATCCATTACCGTCGCCACGTGTGGCTGACTGAGGAATATTAAAGTTAAAACATAGAAGCTAAAATTAATAAATAAAATAATAATTTCATAAACAGAAACGAGAGGTAGTCCCTTTAGGAAATCCGAGAATTACTTGAACATACTAAGTTTTTGAGATATCCGAACCTAAAAGCATTAAAGCACTTTTTGACTTTATGAAATAGGACAAGTGAAAAGTAAATAAAAATAATTATTATTTAATAACCCTTGTAATATCGGCTACGAACTTAAATATATTATGTATTTGTTTTCATTATGTTTTTCGTTAAAAAGATTATTGTTGTCTTTATTATAGACTAGCAACACGCTTCGGCTTCGCACGGGAAGAATTTTTGAAATCAGTCCAGTAGTTTTTGAGTTTATTCGTTACAAACATACAGATCTTTCCTCTTTATAATATTAGTGTAGATAATTTAATCTTAAACGAAAAATATGTAAAAAAATCATCGTACTGATCCGCTCAGTTTTTCAATGAAAAGCATTACTATTATATTATTATATGTATAATATTATTAGGCTTACGTCTGCCTTAAACTTGTACATTTTTTTAAATAAACTCTCACCAGAGGTTGTAACCTGTACAAGTTGCACTTCCTGCTTCACTATTCGCCAGTTGGTATTGCCTATTAATCATAAGGTTAATAGAACGTCAAGAGCAAACTAAAACTCATAACACACAACATTTCAAATGCTCTCGTTTGCAAGCGTCTGTTGCTGACGTCACGGGTGAAGCTGTAATACTCTATTATTTATGTGTCGGTTTGTAGGTATTTAGAATGGGACTGAGCATTTCATTATTCTTGTGAATGAACATTGATAACACCCACATTTTATGAAGGCAACAACAATAATAAAACAAGTCATATTTTTTTTATAATGCGTATGTTATCGTCACAGTGTGTTAAAACAGACAATTTCAAACAGAATGTTATTTTTAATTTGCAAGTAGGAAAGGCATTTTATATTAAGAAAACTTTTTTTAACTACATATTATGAGCAAGAGTTTGGCCGCTGTTTCACCCGATGGAGAGTGATTACGTAGCCTAAGATGGAACACGCTTGCTCATATTTTGAAACCTATGTACCGGGAAGCTGGACATCGGCAGGGAATTCCATACCTTTACTTATAATAAAACGTCGATTATGTAACGATGGAGAAATGTGTAAAAAGGTGATGCTTTTTTACAACCAAACCCAAAGAAAAAACGAGTTTGAAAATGATGACTGTATGTCAGGGGCGTAATTATCATGAGTAAACACACATTAAGACAAATTGCATGCTCGTTGGCGCGTTCGGTAGAACACCTGCTGTGCGCATCGATGGGTTGTGGGTTTGAATCCTACCGGGACGACATGTTTATAATTTTCTGTAAGCATGTCTTCCCTACGTCTCGAGCATTGAACGGGTGGGAGGAATATCGTAATTCCGACCGGGTATCGAACCACACATAGATGGAGAAACCGTGAAGTGCATATTGTGCGTTTCTGTCTATGGATTTCCGAAAGCTTAAAGTAAAAAAAGGGCGACAGCGCATCATTGAATGATGTTCTGTGGCTGAGGTATCACTTCAAGTGAACCTCATGCTCCTGTGTCGATATCCTACGTAAAACACTATTATCAATGATGCGTTATGAACATTCAGTTGGTTCGCTTATTCATTTTAAAACAACGTAACTATGGTACTGTTTCGATTTATTGCTTCAGGAAGCATTTTCGTGGATAACACATTAGATCGATTTGACGAACTTGGATCACTAGTACTTTATTCCTCAATAATCATTATTAAAAACTCAATGCTAAATGTCAATTAGCATGAGCAAACAGTAAGACAAATTATTCAAAATTCGATTTATGTAAGTTACGGCTAATAGCCGAAGTGCGGCTGCACCTAGTTTTACCCGGCTACAACTAGGTGCAGCCACACACCGGTGGTTAAACTTAGGTGCATCCTAGAGCGAGCGAGGAGAAGACTCTAAAACGGAGAATAAGAATCGGTTCTGGCACTCGTCGGCCGCTACCGCGGCATCGCTCGCTCGACTCGTGCGCGGTGGTCACTATACCAACATAACCTAACCTAGATGGTGGCTCCTTTTAAGAGTGAAACTAGTAGGGTTAGCCACCACCTAGGTTAGGTTATGTTAGTATGGTGACCACCGCGCACGAGACGAGCGAGCGTAGCGAGCGGTGCCGCGGCAGCGGCCGACGAGTGCCAGAACCGATTCCTACTCATTTCAATTAGCTTAATAAAAAAAATTGCAAACAAGGAAAGTAATGGGTTAGGAATATGACGAAATAGCAAAACTGTCAATTTAAACATTGTGCGAACCAGGAAACCAACTTAATCTAACCTAACCGATGATAAATAGGATGCACCTAAGTTGAACCACCGGTGTGTGGCTGCACCTAGTTTTATCCGCTATAATAAAGGCTAAATCTAGTTGTAACCGAAGATAAGTAGGATATACCTAAGTTTAACCACCGGTGTGTGGCTGCACCTAGTTGTAGCCGGGTAAAACTAGGTGTAGCCGCACTTCGGCTATTAGCCGTAACATGTATACTGTTCTCCTTTTTTAATCGTCCCCTCTCCATTTTTGGTAAAGTATTTTAATGTAATCATTAAAATCAGTGCAGCCGTTCTGGTATTATAAATATAGTGTAACTATAATAATACTTTATTTTATACAAGAATCTTAAAAATTGCATTTATGCATTCTGCTACCCTTCTTTTATCACCCCTCTTAATTTCTGGTAAAAATATTTAGTGAAGCGTAATTTCGATCCTACTCTTTTATTATATGTATAGATATACGTAAATAGATAGATAATATCAGCAATATTGAAGAACCCCGAACCACTTCTAGTGATTTATATCGGGCAGCAATTTGCAGTGCTAATTACGTAAAATGACTTGAAATAACAGTGAAATGATTTAGCCCCTTTTACAGAGCTGTTACTTGAATCACCTGCTAAGTTAAAGCATTGTAATTAAGAAAATTACAGTTTGAATATGGAGCATCTTTTGCTTGGATGAATTACGATAAGGCGTTTTTAATGTTTTCATATTACTGAGTTACGTCGTTAAGTTTACGAAGTAACTCAGTAATATGAAAAAAAAATGCCTCCCTAGCGCAGTGGTAAGCATGATACATTTAGCCCCAGAGGCACTGTGTTCGAATCCCGGCGAAACAAGATTTAAACGATTTTGACGGGCTCGTTGGCGCGTTCGGTAGAACACCTGCCGTGCGATCGATGGGTCGTGGGTTCGAATCCCACCGGGACCACATGTTTATAATTTTCTGTAAGCATGTTTTCCCCACTTCATTGATCGGGTGGGAGGAATATCTAAATTTCGACCGGGTAGCGAACCACCGTTCATAGATGGAAAAACCGTGAAATGCATATTGCGCGTTTCGGTTTCAGTCTATGGATTTCCGAATGCTCGAAGTAAAAAGTAGGTTGACAGCGCATCATTGACTGATGTTCTGTGGCTGGGGTATCACCTACCATCAAGTGAACCTCATGCTCGTCTGTCGATATCTGACATTAAAAAAAAATGTTACGGTCGGGGAGGGCACAGAAGGTTAAATTTTCATCTAATTGCCTGTAGAAAGAAAAATTCAGTGAAACAGACACAGAAATGGGTCTTCCCCATGCCTCACTCGGGAATTCACTATATAATTGGATTTGCATTTGCTAATTTGTATTACATTGCACACATTTGCCACAAACACATACTTTTGGAGACCTGGGCATGGTGAAGAGGTATTTGCATGGATGTTACTTACAAAACAATTAGGCGTGGTAGATAGGATTTCCCATCAACGAATATTTAATAACTATTTTAGACCTCCTTAGAAAAAAAGAAAAAAAAAGAAATGTTTTTTTTTTAAATTGTAAGAAGTGTATGTATGCAAAGTGGTATGCAAGAATCGGAGCATATGGAATTCCGTGATCTCTGCCTATCCCAATGGGAAAGAGGCGTAATGTATATGTATGTATTTAGACCCCCTTAGGAAGTTAATTTATACAGATAATCTCCTTATGAGTTAAAAGGTAGGACTCATTTTCAAAACTCTAGTTTTGTATTCATTCACTTGATTCGATCGTTCGATATTTAAAAACGGAAGATAAACAACTTTATATTGATATATTCATTGACATTTATGTCAGTGGGTACCTATATTGTTCTAATAAGTATTTTAGTCGGAATGTATGCAATGGAAAAATGACTCTTTAGACAATTTTTCAGGAATACCTATTGTAAACTTATTTTTTTTATTTTAATATAGTATCATCGTGAGCTTGCATAGGTAAATATGCATTAGATTAAAGGTACGTTTTGTGTTGTAGGACAGTAATAAAATTGACATTTTATATTTTGTACAGAAAATGCGGCCACGATTTTAAAACACAAATCTCGTGATAGTGATTATTAGTAGCCTAAAATGTGGCTATCGATAAAATTTTTGAAACATTAATTTGGTATTAATTCTTAATGAATAAAAATATACAATTATAAAACCTACTTATTTGATTATTTATCATACTAAAAGTATGTTTTTTATGTGTAGAGTTTAAAACTGATAATAAATTATTTTCATTCAAACACACGCAAGATTAATTATATTGTAAACTTTTTTAAAACTACATTTTAATTTCTAAAAAATATAAAGTTTAGGCGCGTTTGACTGCCTGTTTACTTCAATGTATTTAAATAACAATTTTCTTCTGGATAGTTTTTATACAGAGTAGTGTACCTGGTCAGTACATCGGTCGTGTGTTATGCTCCGTTATAGTATATAGTCGCTAGAATGGACTCGGATGGAATTTAAATGAACCTCATCCGTTAAATACTCATAGTGGTCAGAAGGAAAAATGTATTCATAGAAAACGATTATAAACGTGCCTCATTCAAGCGATATGAAAGAGAGAGAGATAGAGAAATATTTATTCTTCGTAAATACACAATATATTGAAACGTCGGGATACATACATACATCACGCCTCTTTCCCATTGGGGTAGGCAGAGATCACGGAATTCCATATGCTCCGATCCTTACATACCACTTTCGCTTCTTCTACTTTCATCAATGCTTTCATACACACTCGACGGTTACGAGTACTTTTGACCTGGCCCTTTTGCAGAACGTCCCCGATCTGATCGAGGTACGTTCGCCTAGGTCGACCACTCCGGACTCTCCCACTCACACCAGTTTCATAAATCTTTTTCGTTTCCCTACTTACGTCGGGATATATTATATGATATAACTAGCAACGCGGCCCGGCTTCACACGGGTACCATATATACCATACATAAAAAAAAACCTGTAGGTATCGCTAATAATATAGCCTTCTATTGGTGAAAGAATTTTAAAATCGGTTCAGTACTTTTTGAGTTTATTCATAACATATAAATACAAATCTTTCCTCTTTATAATATTAGTATAGATGAATAAATAGCGTTTTAATCGGTTGAAAGTTATTTCTTTTAAATTTGCGTTAAAAAAGACAATTTAAGAATGAAAAGGGGACACTGGTTTTATTTGCAGTTATGTCCTTTATGTTAAAAATTCTGAAATACAGCGCATATGTTTAGCCGTAGCATAACAACCGGGTGCATACTGTGTACAATGCTGACACGCAAGCTAACTATGCACTTCAGAACACACCAATATATTGTTAACCAACGAGTAACATTCACAGTTTTGCATACACAAGTAAGCGCTCATTCTGCTATGGACCACAAGTTTTGATTTACAGATTTACCGAGACTGAAGTTGTATAACATTCAGTTACATAGCGTAAAGTTAGTGTAACGAATATTAAACCCATTCGGTTTCGGTTAAAATACAATTGTATGACTTGTCAAAACAAAAAAAATACACACTTCTCAAGAAAATGTCGTATCTTGTAAAGCCTCAGCATAGGTATAATTACCATAATGCCCCATTATCAAATTCAAGAATCGAATGCATATTATATTAAACACATATTTCTTCTTATATTCTAAATTAATATATTATTAACTAGATTTTATCCGATGCTATTCCAAATAAAAGTTGGGTGTGAACTTTAAATAATTATTTGGATAGCCCGACGGCCGGACGCACGCGCGCTGACAAGAATATTAATTATTTAGTCACCTAGCTTTTGCTGCTAATACTTACGTTAATTATATATAAGTTAACTTAACAACCGATCTAATTTTGAACATCTGTTGTCCTTAAAATTACATAGCAACGTTGTGCTTTATTCATTAATAATATAACAGCTATATATAATATAATATAATAGAAAGGTAACTTTCAAGATATATTAAATATTAATACACATGCCAATATAGGATTATGAAATAGGAATACAACTAAATAACATTATAGGATATGTATAGTAATTCACGACGTAAAGCTAGATTATAATGAAATAGGTACGTAACCATAAGTATTAAGAGGACGTGTGTGTGTGTGTGTGTGTAGATAAATGTGTGTTTTCATAATTTCGTGCACGTGTATGCACTAACCTACAAAAGTGTTATAATATGTAAAGCTAACAGCCGAGATAGTATATAATATACCTACTATCTAGCCTTTAAGCTTTACTATATTTTGTATTCCTATTTTGTAATCTTACCTATATTGGCACACAATATGTTTTGAGCAAAAAAAAGATGTGAAATATAATAGATTTTTTGATAAATTCTTTTAAAAGTTGAATCCAAAAATAATGTTACGGAACGTAATCATTTTAAAAGAGATCTCAAGGTATAATGAATCATTTGAGGAAATAAAAATTAAATGTAATCTAACTCGAGGGCATTATGAATTTTTGATTGTTGAAAATGTAGAAATAATTTTTCTTTTTTCTTTTGTTTCAGGTAAAGAGTTATTGAGATTCAGAAAAAATACTTCGCTTCAATTTTGTTTATAGTACAATAATCGCCCACTAGCGCTAATGTCGCAAGATGATGTGAAGATGTTCGAATAGGTTGGTTATTCACGACAAGAGATGTCGCAACTCAAATTGTTCGTAGTACGGACAGATGTTAACAGATGGCGTGATACATATTATTTATAATTCAAAGTAATTAATTGATTTGGCGATGTTATATTAAGTTTAGTGTAATTATTTTTAAATTAGAAGACACAAGAAATTGTATTATTTATTTTTAAAATATATCAATATTTAAAAAAAATATTCTGGAGATGGACAGTACATATTTTACTGTCATGTATAATTATAGGATAAAATAATACTAATTATCTTAAAATCCATTAAAACCTATCAAAAACTGAAATACTTATATTCAGAAGTTTTTTTATCTTATTTAAAAGACATCCACCGCATAAGAAACAAAATAACATCAAATGAATTTTCAACACGACATAAGTACCTACTTAATAATTTATAAATCAAATATATCCATATCATATCCATATTTTATGGATAAAACCAATATTAAATGGCAAATAATAATATAAGTAGCTGATTTATTAGTACCTCTGCATCAAACTCAGAAGGTAGAATTATAAGATGGAGTTTGAAGTCGAGTTAGTTTTGCATCTTGATACGGGAACCCAGATTAACGTTTAATTACTCGCATGATCTCAAAGGTGTACATTAAACTTTCCGTTTCTACCCAACTACTCTACACATAGGTACTTACTCATATAACTGTCATTTGAATTTATGATGTTTCTTGTACAATCTTTGGTATAATTTTTAATTATCACTTTTGCTGCGCTGGTATATTAGTACTGTAATATTATTATTATAAAACAGTGGTCATAGTGGAATGGGTAATTTATGAACATACAGAAAGGATCTAAGAATCAATTGTGCAAATTTTTAGCAGCGTTGTAACGGGGGCGCTGGCGTATTTACGCGCAATTTTTATTGGATTTGTCAGGCGGAGTGCTCAGAGGATTTGCTCTATCCCAGTGGCTAACTTTCACCACCGCACTTCGCGAGAAAACCCAAAGTTCCATCCGCACTATCTTGATATCCAAGTCGAGCACTGTGCTTGTGTTTCTTCCACACACTACGTTATTGTGGAATGACTTGTCACCAACGATTTTTCTGAATCAATACGACCTGGGTTCCTTCAAAAATGGAGACTATTCCTACCTAAAACGGCAGTAACGCATCTGCAAATGCTCTGGTGTTCCGGACGTTCATGGGTGCCGGTGATAACTTTCTTCTTCACGTTTTCCCCTCTATAAACTACTATAAAAAAATAAAATGGAAGAAATGAAAAATACCTTTATTGCACACCACAAAAAATTAAATATAGCATAAATAAAAATAAACGTAAAAAGCAATAGGCGGCCTTATCGCTTAAAAGCGATTTTTTCAAGGCAACCTGTACTGGCTCATCTGAAATATAGCTGATAAGGTAAAAGTAGATGGTGTTATCGATATACATATAATTCTAACATAAACATACAGTAAATAATTAATTAATACAAGAAAATAACTAATTTTGTCACAGTGATTAATAATACTTAAAGAGCATAGTTTTGAAAGATTGAAGAGCTTGGGCCTTTCTGATTTCAGCGGGAAGAGAATTCCATAGGTTAACAGCTAAATCTATACAGTCTAAATATATAAAAAATCTAACTAATACGAAAATTAATACTTGACATCCGAATGTTTAGCACTGATTGGTTATCAAGCAAGGCCATATCCATCAGGCAAAGTAACATAGCTACTTACTTAATAAGAAGCAAGCACTTAAAGTAAATAAGTTATTCGTACATTTTTCTCATCCTTTTGACTTTTGAAATCTTGAACGTAATTGGGTTTACTTAAACGTTTCGCTAAACTCTTCAAAAATGTTCGCCTCATGGCTTTAAATTATGTTGGAAAAGTATCAAGAAGAAAGTACGTAAAATGTTATATAAGATGCTAATTTTATTTAGTCATGTTTACTTGAAAACATCATGTCTACATCTCATTACAATTATTAGCGCCACATTAAAATAGAAAAATCTTTTGGATAGGTAAATATTTAAGACACTGAGGACGTATTCTTCAAACGTTTCATATCATATTTTATATTTATTTTTAATTCTACTCATTTCTTTCATATAAATCTATACAATGTTATAAATGTATTGCTTACTTAAGATGTACCTACATCTCGATATATCGATTGAATAATAAACCTTTACGAAATTAGATAATAAAAACGTCTGGTTTATCCAATACACAAAAATATCGTTTTTTTATGTTAGATATCGACAGACGAGCATGAGGTTCAATTGATGGTAGGTTATCACCTGGTGGGGTATCCCCCAGCCACAGAACATCAGTAAATGATGCGCTGTCGACCTATTTTTACTTCGAGCATTCGGTAATGCATAGACTAAAACCGAAATGCTTCACGATTTAAAAATTTAGGTTGGTGTTCCCTGATCATTTAATAAATACTATTTTCGACCGATAATAATTATATGATAAGGAAAAGACTAAGATAATCTTATCCTGATCTGATGTATCAAGGTACCTTATTGTTTTAAAGTATATGTATACAATTAACAGCGATATAATGTAGTATTTACGGCCATTTTAATTCCGCAGTTTTATAACAGCCCTCCACTACAGGTACCGTATAATATTCATCTGTAATCCCGCCCGTACTCACTACTCGGCTTTTATGCATTTAAACTAAGTAAAAGTGCAATTTAACTATATATTAAATAACAATATTATGTGCAATGCATTAGATAAATAACATACACGTATTCTACGAGAATACTGTGTTTTACAGACACAATAAGAAGTAATATCATTTTCAATCCTAACAAATAATAAATATATATATATTTATTATTTGTTAGGTTTAGTTCTATAGTTTAATATTATAAGAACATCTCCGTTCTATGTACCTACTTTCTGTGATAAGAAAAATGATCATATAGTATCTGTTAGTATTCATATCTGAAATGATAAACCTATATATGACATACGTTAGGCTTTATTCCACATAAAACTATAGGTACCTATGTAGTACATATTATGTTATATTAGGAGAACATGATGTCCCAAATGAGATGTTTCTTACATAAAAGTAATACACTAAGAAGGTTTCATATCAATGTTTTAAAACGGAAATACATTACTAGTATTCATTACAATGCCAAGTGTTTTTTTGGGCAAGGAACCGAATAGTTTAGTGTACATAGAAGACAAACACACTTACATTGTTTTTTATTTAAGCTGTAGTTTTTGTTCACCTTCGCCCTTTCTTCTCCATACTTCTAAAAGCTTCACTAATCTTTGATGCGTCAGGTCGACCGTCTTATGCCAATAATATCAGATTAATCCCATTATCCGACTTTTGAAGTAAAAACAAATCGTTATTTCGTTCCTTTTTGCAAACGAATTCAGATTATCTTAAGATTTTCCTTTGAAACGATAGACAAATAACAATATTTTAGGCAAACAACTTATACATCCCTAAACTAACATCGGTAAGGGCCCAAGGGTACACTTTTCGGAGGTATGTTACAGTTCGTTACGTCGACGGTAGACCATCTGTTATTTTTGCCCCTTACATATTTTAATGCGCCCGAAGAGAATTTCCCACTACTTTAAAACTTTTCCAATTCATTAGGTGATTTAATATTAACGCTTTCTTTACTTTATCACTTCTCGGATATTGACTTATATTTGTAGAATATATCGAGGTTATAGTGATAAAGACCAAAAAGAATGTAATTAATATGTAGTTGTAAAATACATTTATTTTTAAAAGTTTAGGGGGAAAATTACCTAAGATATACAAAGAATATCGCGGTAATTAATATAATTTGAAATGTAATAAAATATATTCTTTCGGTATTATTCATAAACGTAGCTTGATATAATAGTTAAAGTATTTTTGTTTCTTTCGTTATCTAGTCTTTTTATATTCGACTAGGGATCCACCACGGCTTTGCACGGGTACAGGTGCAGTGTTGATGTACTATACATTAAAAGCCTATGTTACTCGCTGATAATATAGATCGGTCGAGTAGTTTTTGAGCTAAATCGTAACAAACAAACAAAATAAAATGTTTCCTTTTTATAATATTAGTATAATATAGACTAATCGAGACAAAATATGTTTTAACTACGTTTACCAATAAGATTGTTTATATGTAAGCTAATTTTAAAATTTTAATTAAAACTGAATAACTTAAAATTTAAAATTCTATACTTACTATGTTTTAGCATTGTACTCTCGATATAATGATTGAAAGAAACAAAACTTAGTAACAAACTGTTTGAGACCTGTCCTAATCATTACATTACTAAACTTTGAATCCGACTTACTAAATAATAAATATCTAGTAAAACCTTCGCGTTAATATTTAACTTAATGTTACGTTAGTCGATAGAATTTCAAAGTAGTTTACCATTACTGTAGTGTATAGAATACATAAGTTATTTATTTATTCAGTTTACCGTCGACGCCAAAATCTGCTGTTTAAAATATTACAAAGAAAACTGCAGACTTTGAACGAAGACGCCCCCATTATCTTCTGAATAAAAAGGTCCATACAAATAAGAGATATTCAAGAATTCTGCTTCAACAGTGAACAAGAAAATATTTACAATGGATCTTACAAATTACTGTACTGAATATTCCATTTAAATAGCTGTACATTTGTCTCAAAGCGTTCTAAGTCGGAAATCATAAGAAATGCATAAGGACGTATGAGGTTGGATATGGGATCAGAGATCTTGGCTTAAAGCAAACATCACGACAAAGAAGATTACAAACAGATACGCAATTTGTCTTTGTTCCACGTATTTTATATTTATACTAGTTGATCTTAGCGGTTCCAACTGCAGTAAATCTTTAAATATTACGGAATAAGGCAGCGGATATCTAGCTCTCCTTTTTCAATCTTAGGAAACGTCTTATTTTTATTTATTTGAAATCTGATTAAGCTCCGTTTATTCAAATTAAGTTTATGTTTATGTAAACACCTATTTGAATACTGAGTGGTATTCCGCTTCAGTCACCACTTGCTTCTCGTAAAACATTTTTTTTTTAATATATTGTTATATTCAATACTGGAATAATTGTAATAGTTAAAAGTTAACTCTTTCTGAATTCCTTTTTTTATATTAGATATCGACAGACGAGCTTGATGTTCAATTTATGGTAGGTGATACCCCAGCTACAGAACATCAATTAATGATGCGTTGTCGAACTATGAACTTTTTGCTTTGAGCATTCGGAAATCCATAGACTGAGACGGCAACGCGCAATGTGTACTTCACGATTTTTCTATCTTTGAAAAGTGGTTACCCGGTCGGATTTACGATAATCCTTCCACCTGTTTATTGCCCGAAGTGACCAGACGTGGAGAAGACATGCTAACAGAAAATTATAAACATCCCGGCTGGATTCAAACCCGCGATCCATCGGAACGCCATTCTACCAAACGCGCTTCTTCATAATTCGATAGTACTTAGCTCTTTTATACACCAAAATCATTTTCTTCTAAGAAACCTTTGCAGTTAAGTTCATTAGTGAGGACCGTCGACTCGTGACAGACGACAATCCCTCGCCAAGTTTATTGAATGATTGATTTAGTTTATCCAGTTGGGCGCCAACAGGTGATGTATCAACTATTTGATTTACTCCAATGCTTTTCTAAATCACGCGATCCTAATTCCTGGACCTTTCCCTTATCAAAATGATGTGACGTCGGGCACTAAATGTGTTCGTGTAGTCCGTGGAGACACTTTAGGATTAGGCCAGTATGAGATAAGTGGGAAAACGATTTAAGCCCACTATGATTGATTTTATAATCCTTTGATTTTACTTTACGTACCTAGATGCCGTTTCAAAACATATATATTTTATTAATGCGAGTATTAAACATTTAAATGAAATATTTTAAACGGAATTAAAAAGCTATTTATTTAATATATTATTTATCCCAAAGTTTCGAGTGATTATAAGTATGTAATGCCGACGTGGAGTCACTTGCTGAAAGCACTCGATACCTCGGAATAAATAAAAATAATATTGAATTATAAAGTGGAAATATTTGTTTGTTTTTTTTACGATTTAACTCAACGACTACTCGACCGATTTTAAAAATTCTTGCACCCATAGAAAGCTACATTGAACTAGATACGTATAATGAATAAATAGCAATTTTATCCTGTAAAATTACCTAATTTTTTCTGTTAGTCATCGTCAGATGAGCATGAGGTTCATCCGATGGCAGGTGATACCCCAGCCACTGAATAATTGTCAATGATGCGTCGTCGACCTCTTTACATCGAGGATTCGGAAATCCATAGACCGAGACCGAAACCCGCAATGTGCACTTCACGGTTGTTCCATCCATTCGTTACCCAGTCCGAATGTCAATATTCCACCCACCTGTTTAATGCACGAGGTACATATTTTATTAAAGTACGTGGAAATACATATCACTGTTAATTAAAGGTAAGCCTTATTATCTCACAAACCATTGATATACTTAAATAATTAAGCATAAGTCTATATAAAGTATAAACCACTGTACTGACATAAAGAGATAATAATATTAAATTAATTTTATATGAAAATATAGTTAGCATTTACTGGAAAATCTGTCGTAATTGGCAATTAAATGCAATCTCACTCCACGAACCCGAGTAATCGGCTTAACTTTACATACTTATCAAACTATCAGAACATTTCCCTTTATGTAGAAGGTATTACTATGATAGAATTATGTAATGATACTCTCAACGATACTGAATATATTCCATACAAGATTCATTGTAATATTGTAAAGAAGAGTCCTTATTCAAAAATTAACAATTTACAGGTTGACCAGTTAGTTTGCTTTTAATATTGTCTTTTATTAGTTGTTAATTTTTTATTGTTGTTGTTGTGCAGTTTGCTTTTTTATTAGTTGTCTTGTCTCTGATAACAAATAGACCTACTAGAAAATTGTTAAAATCAGTAGTAGTAGTTAATAATAAAATTCTTAATTATCCATTTTTTTTTTGTATACAGTTTTAAATGTGGCTTTGATTTCTTATCTAGAAGATCCTGTGTTAAAGAAGTCAGCTCCTTCATTATACAATGACACAATATAAATAGTTAATAAGTGCTTTATATTAATAAAATTAGGGAAAACAAAAGTAATTTAGTATTTTAGGTATTTGCTAGCCAGAATATGAGATAACACGTCACGGAGAATATGTATTATTATGTGTATGGTGTGTGGGTGATTTTGTGTGGACATGGGTTTGTGTGTGTATATTTTTTCGAAGAGTTCGAAGAGTTGTTGGCCGTATTGGCTTAGTGGTTGACGTTTGTTTGGAGAAAGTTTCATAGCGCGAATTATTGACGTCTTTGTACTGATTGTAGCCGTGTATTTCTGATTCTTTGCTATTTGAATCCACAAACCGAAAATCAGACTTTGATTACGAAGGATCTTTGTTTTATTTAATTATAAATAAAATATACGCATCCATCAATACAAAGATACTTGATTTTTATATTTTATTTAAAAAAGAGCCTACAATCATCCAAGCTAAATATAAAATAATAAATGAACGTTAATGTAGATATGGTAAACTCATACAAAATAAAAATACTGAAGGATCTGTATACACACGAATACATGCTTTAGGATCCATAGCCTACTCAAATCCAACGTCTCGGTTTGGAAGTAATATAGACTACTGATTAATTTTTCCTGAAGTATAACAGAGACATATTAAAATGTAATATTGAATTGAATAATATCATTGTGCAGTGGGCGGCGCATAGAGGCGGCGTTTGACTATTAACTATGTTCCGCCCACAAACGTCAATGGAATTATTGATTATAATATTATTTGTAACACATATACATACCTATTTATAAAAAAAATTGCTAGATAACCTGAAATGTCACTTGTAATTTTTCAGCCAAAGATACATAGAAGTAGGTCATCATCGGCTAAGGCCACGCGACTCAACTTGAGCGAATTTTTTTTAGTTTGGGTGCTACTAATGAAATAAATTTTTAAAAAGCCGACAACACATCAAACACATTTTAGTCATAGGTCTCCATTGGGGGTGGTGATAACTTATAATCAGATATATCCGCATGGTTGTCTACACAGTATTAAAAAAAAAATGAAGATACTTTTTTTTTTTTTTATAAATGAAGTCGAAATGCGCTATATCCGACTTTATCGTCGTGTGTTATCTAAACGGCTTAATTAATTATTGATTATTTATTTGAAAGTAATATAATATTATGCTTAATATTGTTGTATAACATTAATATTGAAGCATAAAGATTTGATTTGAATGCGACACCGCGTAAGATTGCTAATTTGCTATAATGTAAAAATATTGTTTATAAAATTTATTGTATACTACGAAAGTGTACTGGATGTTGTATTAAATGTGACTTAGTTTTCAGTATCATATTAATTAAAAAATACCCGGTTTATTTTAATATAACAGATTGTTCGATTATATAGATCCACGATATTATTCGTGGTTAAATTGTTGTAGAGTCACATAAAACAGAGAATTCCTTTGCCGCAGCACCTACTTGTGTCCAACTAATTGTTTTTCGCATTTCGCCACATGAGGGGATCTTAATCTCCTCTTTGTTGTTATCTCACTGCTAACAGACTAAGAAGGGGTCAAATAAAACAATAAGGGTTATAAAAACCTACTAACCTAGTAAAATATTAATAAAATTATTGCTTTCATAATTTTAACACTTTGAGATTTTGAGAATACGTTTACGAAGGGCACTTTTCAATTAATTGTCATTTTGTTTTTTATGTTTTTGGTTACTTTTTTATTTTGAATTGCTAGTATAATTTTAAAATAAAAGAATAGTAGTAAACAAAAAATAATATAACATTGAAAAATAACCTTTTAATTAATATTATTTAATATTAATAACTAAGTATTTTAAATAAATATATATAATATATAATATTTATTGACAGTTTATTAACTTATGAAAAAATAATAACAGAAGTGTTTTGCTCATTCAGATGAAAATTATTTTTATGATTCTTTGGGTCAAAAATAAAAGACGAGAAACAAATATTTTCTATATTTAATGAAATTTCAGATCTCCAGGTATAATTACCCTTACATAGATTACATAGATTTACATAGACTCAATCAAAATTATTTTAAAGCTTTAAATTTAGATCTTTAGTAGCTTATTGTAATTATTACAGAAACAGTAATCAATGTTGAGAGCTACTTAAAATGTCTTTGTCTATCATATCATGTATGGTATTGAAACTGGGAGCTATACTTTTAATAAATCTTAAATTAGCGATTGAGTATTGGAGACGAGAAATAAATCTTTACCAGTCTCTGACAGTTCAGAACTTCGCATAACTTAGCCTTAGCTATTTTAAAAAAGTACATGAGACGTTTTGCACCTGCTCCCGAGTTATTCATTTGTCAGGCTCGAATATAACTTAAAAAGGATTGCTAATATCTTAGATGGCTTTGTCAGTTCCTTGCGTATTGTTTATGTTATGCGGGTTTCTAGAGATTTGTGAGACTTCCGAGACTTTATTTAAGAAACTGGTAAACCTTTATCCGTACGTAAAATTACTCTATGTGTAATATTTAATGTTAGCTGTTATTTGTACTGATATTTACTTACTGTAATATGTCTTTTATTAATGCGAGTATCAGACATTTAAATGATAAATTCATATTCGGATACATACATATTTGATTTAAACTGGTCAGTGGAGGTTAGTGTATAGGGAAAAAAAAATTTTTTTTTAGCTTTTTCATAATCCTGGAGGGCCCTATATGCTTGGAGGCCCTGGGGCACCACTGGGCCAATGAGACTGGTTAGTCTATAATTTCATTTAAATACTTATCATTGTTCGAAGTACAGAATAATCGTTGTATAAAAACAATAATAACATTACAGATGGATATTTGAAATACTTGAATTCGTTTCATAAATTAAATATAAGAATATAAAATTCGACATCTATTGTTAAGCGTATTTTGAAGCTCTTAAGCGATTGATTGCTCCCTCTACGATTCCTAATAAGGTTCTTGAATAGGAGATCAGTATTTTCTTTTGTAGGTAACGAATGAGGGGGAACGCTATTGATAGGCATAAATGATTAAAACAACAATGCTCTGTATTATCGAGAATTAAAAATGTATTTCTATTACAATTTTGATTTAAAAGAGATAGCTCTTCTTTTTTGTATATATGTTGTATTGTTTTTATTTATCTTGCCAAATTGAAGGTCTGGAAAATATAAAATTAATCTAGAACGGTATTCAAAAAATGAGAAATATTAATTAAAATTTACTTTCTCTTTTGATTATTCTGTATTTTATCTTGCCTACATAAATAGCTACAAGGTATAATACAGAGTAATAAATAAATAGAAATTACAACAATGACAACGAAAATATAATGCTTATGAAGCAACGGTCTATAGGCCACGACCGGATGGATCAATTAGCATTTGAAATCGACAAGCAGTACCTAATTCTAATTAAGAATTTTTGATTTAAAAAATGTCTGCATTTGTTCTCTGCTTGGCAAAAACGATTTTTTAATCTTAATTTCTGGTTTTGAACCTGGACCTTCAGTGCCAAATGCAACGCTCACAATTGAGCCATGGGAACGTTCAGGACCAATCCATTAGCGTAGTCGTCTATATTCATGTAGCTACGGCGTAGCTTCTCCACTTATGTACGTCCAGTGAATTCGCTACAACCTCAGTGAAAACTCTATATATTCATACAAGACAGTCTGTAAACAACAGAAGAGCTCTGGTCTTTCCGTAAATCGCCTGTGTTGTCATCGCCTCACGTTCCGCAACAGGTCGCCAATCTATCCAGCCGACGGTGACGAACACTTGCTTAATGGAATAAAAATGTGAATAGATTTATGAAGTTGATGGAAGATGATCGTCTTACCATTTACCGGGTCATTAATTTCATTCGGTTAACTTTTCGTGTCTCTTTGAATGTTGATTCTATAACGCTGGGCTTTGGAAGTGATTCATAGAATTATAAAATGAAATGTAAGATATTGTAAATCGACTTTCCTTTTGTACTTTCCGTCACGGCTTATTATATTCAGAGTTTTCGATTAATGTAGAATCTTAATGGCGTCAAGCTAAATATTGTATTGCATCAAGTAAATGTGAATTCAAGGATTATTGTAGGATTAATTTATTCCTTTATTCATATTAAGAAGGAGCTTAAGACAAACAGGAACGGAAGAGTAGGCTAGGACCAAGTAGACTTAGAACATTATAATAGTATAAAACGTTAGTAAACATCGGAAAGACTTATAAATTATTGTTTATGTTTATTGACAAATTGATAAGTAAAAAAGGGTTATTAATATTTTTAGTTGGAACAGCATTCGAAACGTCGAAATAAATAAAATGGTTAATAAATCATTATTTTATTTGATTTAATCCAGTAAAATTTTATATATATAATTCGTCGGGTCTTTTCGTCTACGGATAGTGGTTTTATTAACTAAAAGTCGGCAACGCACCTGCAAGCCTTCTGGTGTTGTAGATGTATGGGCGGGGGTGATCAGTTACCATCAAGTGAGCCACCTGTGTCTTATAAAAACTACTAGCCAAAAACGTCATTGTTACATTCACATAATACTAAGCACATAGTATAGCAAGCCACTACAAACTTTACTTCGCTCCGTTATATTCTCAAAATTGTGTAAATGCCGTTTTGTCTTCAGTAACTCTTCATAACAAGTAGTTAGTTCGAGGTTCGTGCTTCGGGAAAAATTAGGCCAATTCGGAGTTCACACCCGTTTTCCCAACTAGGCTCGTCATCCGACCGTCAATCGCACATAATTAATTAGTTTGACATTGTTTGAAATATAACATGAAAGGAGCTCTTATTACTTGATAAATATCCTATAGTAAATTGTACCTTATTTTCGGTATAGATCATTATCATTCCTTCAAAGTATTAAGTACTAAAGTTGACTTATATATTATGTAAAAAAATACATTTCTTATATTATGTATAATTTATACATAACAGCGTTTAGCACCGAATGTCCCAGTTTCGATACCTGGTGCAATAAGATTAAAATAAATGGTTTTAGCTGTTGGCAGGGCACACCTACTTACCTGTAAAAAAATCAATGGAACATGCACAAACATATGTCTGCTCCAATTAAGAACTTGGAACTTAAAACCTGGCTTAATAATCAAAGCCTAAAAATTAACAGAACGAATGCACTCTTATAATATTGCATATAAAAATACCGAAGTAGAATATTGTCATCCCTACCAAATATTCAATACCTACAGCACTAAGTTATTAACTAATCACTTACTCATTACCCACAAAAGCTGTATTAATCGGATTACATGTGTATATAATATAAGCTATTAGTACATAACATAGCATAGAATAGTAATCAATCGGACGCACAATAGGGATTGCAGGTATAGACTTCACTATGAAGGCATTGCCGAGACTCCATTACAGAATCAAAGCGGAGACGTTCAGTGTTTATGATACGATTGTTTCATATCGTAGACAGAGATGTATATCGAGAGATGATGGGGAGGGGAATGACACCTATATACGTATGTATAGGTGGGTTTTAGCTCAGCCTAGCTTAGGGGTCACTGCATCCACTTTATTGTGTACCTACTTATTTATTTTTTTTATGTCAGACATCGACAGACGAGCATGAGGTTCACTTGATGGTAGGTGATACCTCAGCCACAGAACATCAGTCAACGATGCGCTGTCGACCTAATTTTTACTTCGAGCATTCGGAAATCCATAGACTGAAACCGAAACGCGCAATATGCACTTCACGGTTTTTCCATCTATGAACGGTGGTTCGTTACCCGGTCGGAATTTAGATATTCCTCCCACCCGATCAATGCCCGAAGTTACCAGACGTGGGGAAAACATGCTTACAGAAACTTATAAGCATGTGCTCCCGGTGGGATTCGAACCCACGACCCATCGATGCGCACGGCAGGTGTTCTACCGAACGCGCCAACGAGCCCGTCACTTAGGTATTAGGGTCTTAATTAAATAAATTATTATAAAAAAATATACATAATATGTTTTGGTATGAAAGTTCTTACTATAAATATATAATATGTTGGAGATTCAGGTGTATTTGCATCTACGTGTTTGTATTTGCCGTCCATAACATTTTCATTATCACTTAGTGCGCATACCAAGGCGCTGCTTCCATAGTTACTCTCTCAGATTAAGTACCTAATCTGAGGTTACTCTAGCTCGAATAAAAGACCAACGCATAACTGGCTAATACTTGACATTGACAATTTACATTTGTTAAGTCAAGCGTAATGCCACAGACCACAACAGACCACAGTCTCGGACATATAGCTGATAATCAAGATATATTAGTATACTGTATTCTGCGAACATTGTTATTTTTTTAATATATTCTACGGAAAATTCAAAAAAAATTATACCTACTTTTTTTCCGGCGTAAACAGCTATACATAGACACAACGTTGAATCTGTAATTCAAGCACGAATAACTTGCGTGAAAGTATTCGTATCTCTATTTTATTTATTTATTTGGAAACAAAAGAGAAGCATCACTTTAATAATATCATACAAAATACATGAAATATTAAGAAACATAAACAATTACATATATTTTATTTAAAAATCAGTTACATTTTAAGATAATATGATTTCACTTTTTAGTGATGTCAGCAGCTTATGTGCAATTTTTATTAATTTCTCAAAAAACTTAAGATTTACTTAACTGCTTAAATTGACGGAAATACTCAACCAGGTCAAGGCTTAATGAGTTGTAGTGCATTAGATTGAACTTTTTTTTAAAAATATCTATGTATTTACAAATAATACTAGTCTATCATTCACGATTGATGTTTAGAGAGCGATGACTAGGTATAATATTTTTTTCCAGACCTTAACTTTCTAGAGAATCCCTGTAATATATTATATAAATACACGCTTATAATAAATTATATTTGTAATACCCTATTCTGTATTTCTTACAGAAAATTTGATTTCAACTTAATACGCAATGTTTGCACTTAGATTCAATCAAATTATCATTAATTGGCTATATTGATTAGGCGGCTAATCTCCGGTCGACGTAGTAATAGCGAGACACAATTATTTCATGTCCGACAAACGCAATTAATCTCTCTATAATGTACTAATGTTATCATATCCTGTAGCTTTTATAAGAAAATAAGAAGGTATAACAAATTATTTAAAATACATCCATAGGACTGAAAGAATTTGTATGAAACCATTCTTCTTCTTCCTGCCTATTTCCCTTTTTTTATTTGGGTTCGGCGCAGTCTGTTCTCTTTTTCCATTCTCTTCTTTCACTCGCCATATCATCAGTCACACCTCTCAAACACATCATTCTTCACACAGTCAATCCATGTTTTTTTGGCTTCCATCTTCCCCTATACCTATATATTTTTTATTTTAGTTAAGGTATCATAAGTACCCGTAATATCTAAAGAATAGCGGCCTATACGTAATAAACTCGTTTCTTAAAAGTTTTCCGAGCTTGGTTCAGAAAACATACAGCATTAATATTAAAAACCCGCTTAAGTAATATTTTCCTATAGCGAACCCATTTTTTATTTATATAATGGGGGAAACTTTATTTCCCTTATCAAAAAACTTTCGCTTTAATAATAATTGACAAAAGGCACTGTGCGAGATGACGGACAAATTTGACGGTGACCTGTGAGGTTGTGGCCTCGATTAGCGCGAGTGGCGATATGGTCAAACAAGTATCTTCTACGGGAGAATATTCGTACACTTCAATGTCATACATGTAATTCTCAAATATAGATTTACAAATTATGAAAGGAATATAGCGATACAGTTGTTATTATGTTCTATTCATCCAATTAACTTCGTAGACTTTTCTTCCGTTTATGCAAGCCCTCTAATGTTGCGGATGTGGGTGGCGCTGATCACTTACCCGTTTGCCCCCTATCCTATAAATAAATATTATTATAAATTAGTGTTATGTAAATTATAATTAGTCTTTTTTAAGTATTATAATACTTTGTTTACTTCTGCGATTATCTAATTATATTTTTTGTATAACTAATATTTTGTTAATTCTTATTAACGAATTTTGAAGTTTAATCAATAACCACGCTGTTTCAGCAATAATTTCAGGCGCTAGCGCAGTGCTCATGTCAATAATTCGCCATCATTATGGCCACATCTTTACATTGAAAAAGTGTAGTCCCCATAAAATAAAATTCATGGGTACTACCTGAAGCACGCCTATAAACAATGTTAGCAAAATTCAATCTCGCAAAATAGAAAATATTTTTACGGTCAATGAATATGAAAATGTGGATGAGACGAGATATTACGGTGGGTATGAATGCGACTTTATGTCGTCTTTATACTAAACTGAACTATACTATGTATGCCGTTACTAAATTTGTTTTTGTTTGTCAAAGGAATTCCCTGTATTAAATGAAAATATGCGAAAATAAAGCAATAAGTTTTATCCTTAATTTTTCTCTCTCCAGCAGTAAATTTCCTACAACCTGGAAGGAAGCGTACATTATTCCACTTCCAAAGAAGACCAATCCAACAGCATTCTCCGAATACCGACCCATTTCCATCCTTCCGTTCCTGTCCAAGGTTCTTGAGCGACTAGTTCAACAACAAATATGTATTTTCCTCAACAAACATGACCTTTTCAATCCCTTTCAATCCGGTTTCCGTCCTGGTCATAGCACGGCTTCTGCTCTTATTAAAATTACAGATGACATTCGCGTAGGAATGGATAATCAGCAGCTCACAGTCTTAACGTTATTAGATTTTAGCAATGCATTCAACACCGTTGATCATGACATTATACTGAGTCTACTTAGTTCGCTTAACATATCTCCAGCAGTGGTTGACTGGTTTCGAAGTTATCTTCAAGGACGACGACAGCGTATCAAAGTAGATAATGTATTCTCTTCATGGTGTTTTACTCCTGTCGGTGTTCCTCAGGGTAGCGTGTTGTCACCACTCCTTTTTTCAATTTTTATTAATAGTATTTCTCAAAACTTAACTTCTCTCTACCATATGTATGCAGATGATTTGCAAATTTATACACAATCAAGTATAACAGGTTTGTCGGATGCTATCCAGCGTACTAATGCCGACCTTGATACTATTCTTGCTTGGACTAAATACTATGGTTTACATGTAAACCCAACGAAGACCCAGACTATAATTATTGGCAGTTCTAAAATGATCTCCAAACTAGATTGGGATAATATACCCAAGGTTAAACTTGATCACACAACTATTCCTTATAGCTCTAATGTTAAAAACCTTGGCCTTTACTTTGATCAGACACTTTCTTGGAATGAACAACTCAAACAATTGCGTAAGAAAATGTTTGGTGCAGCGGCTTCTCTTCGCCGTTTACAAAACTTCTTACCTATCTCCACCAAAGTTTCGCTTGCTCAAACACTCCTGTTCCCAATCCTAGATTACTGTGACGTCTGCTATCCTGACCTTACTGAACAACAACTTAATATGCTCGAACGCTTACAAAACCTCTGCATTCGATTTATCTTTGGCCTTCGAAAGTTTGACCATATTTCCGAATTTCGCGACAAACTCAAATGGCTGCCAATACGACACCGCCGTAACGCTCATATACTTTCTCTTCTGTATAGCATATTATTTGACCCGAAAACTCCTCTGTATCTAAAACAAAAATTCTGTTACCTTAGCCAAAATAGTCTTTATCTTCGATCATCTAACAATCTTACTCTAAGCTTTCCTCTACATCATTCTAATTATTTCCACTCTTCTTTCACAGTCCGCGCTATTAAGCTCTGGAACACTTTGCCAGAAAACATAAGAAGTGCGCAATCTAAAGTGTCTTTCAAAATAATGATCAAGGATCATTTTTTAAAATTATGTAGGAACAGAAAATGATGTGTTATGTTATTTATTGATTATAGTTATTTTGTTTGTGTTTATTTATTATTCTTTTCAAATTTATATGTAACGTTTTATTAGTTTTTGTTTTATTTTAATTCTGTATTTGCACCACCTATTTTTATCTCTACATAATATTATTCTTCTGGAACTTTTCTTCGGGGTTGTCTGGAAGAAATCGCTATTTTAAGCGATAAGGCCGCCCTTTGTACTGTATATTTTAATGTATTTTTATGTCTGTTTTTATTTCATATTGTGCAATAAAGTATTTTTATTATTATTATTATTATTATTATTAAGTTGTAAAATCCCTTTATTTTTTAGCGAGCATAAAATATAGCATTATATTTCTTAGAATTTTAGCAATAATCTCTCAGTTGAAATATTAAAAAAAAGCTTATGAAATCTTTAACTTTTGATTAAAATCAGACGCAATGAATGGTTTAAAATTATTGTTATCTAAATTGTATATTAGTGTTAAAAACACAAGTTCTTATAGTCGCTAAATTACCATATTACGGCCTAATACTACACAATTAATTGTACGGGAACATATACCAACTTATATGTATAAAATAATACTATTATTCTTTGGTACTGATTCATAGGAGAAAAAATTAAATTGATTTCTTTAGAAAACCTGTCTGGTTGCACAATAAGTTAACAATAGCTTCTGTCACCGTACTATGTCGAGAGCGCCTACACCATACTTACTGGTTCTTATGGATAACGCCATATATGAAACTCGACAGATGTGGGATTATCTTCCTTCAATTTCCAAGGCTTACTTTTCTCAATTGTCAAGTTAATAATGTGCTTTATTTTCCTCGTAAATAATTTGGCATATAAAATATTATGTTTAACATATATTAAGTCTTTGAGGCGTTGAAACTTTGCAGATGAAAAATTAGGTTTAAATCAGAAGCTGGTTTTTGTGTCATAGAAATACATACTATTTTCCTATATTATGTAAAAATGAAAATGCATTTATTTTTTCAATCCTTATCTCGTAGTACATTTATTATTTGTAAGGATATTCGACGAAATAAAATATTATGTGACAAGCCTGATACTCATATGATGATTCACATACATTCCTCAGCCATAGGTCATCAATCAATCAATAGCGACCGGTCTATTTTTTACTTCTGTAATTTGAAAATCGGAAACGCGCAATAAGCTTTTCACGGCTCCACTATTCCATCTACGAACCTTAAAGTATTTTAAATAATGTATCTTTTAATTGGACGTATTTCGACTATCCGTTTAATGCCCAAAGTGACTATATCTAGGAAAAATCACGTTTACTGAAAATTGTGAACTGGCAAAATCGAACCATGGCGATAATTACCTAACGCGTGAATGAGCCCACCAAAAGATATAGACATCTCTTTAAAGATAGTCCCAGGGTGCCATTAGATAATCTAGGCGGTTTTTGTTTTCTTTTAAAAGTATTGTTGTATAATGAAAGGATTGCGAAACAATTGTTTAATTTAACAAAGCACTAATTACTATAATACTGTTTATCATTCCGGTCGTTCGATTCACGTCAAAAGATTTAACAAGAGTAAATATTTAAATGAATACAACAGAGTTTTCCTAACGGATCATTTCAACATTCCCCGAACAGTATTGTAGTCTTAATATTATGACTGAGATCTACAGAATGAATGAAGTTGTTATTATTCAATTATTTTCTAAATGGATATCGAACGTTTCTCCGTAACAAAACGCTTAACAAACCCTTTGACTATTGAAAAAAGGTATTAATTCGTTAGTAATATAGAATCGTTACGCTTCGATTTACTCTTTAATTGTCTTGGCTCTTGTCTTGTCAATAGTATTTATCGTATTGATCTTATTTTCAATAACAATAATATTATTCAATTTGACAAAATAGCATATTAATTTGTATTATAAAATAATAATTGAATTTGTATTTTGTCTCATTTATTTCTATGTTCTTTTTAGGTAAGCGTGTCTTAACATCATAGCCCGCATCAGCACTTTCCATCAGATGAGATGGCGGGCAAACGCTTACCTATTCTTGAATAAAAAAATTAAAAAAAAAATTAATCGTAAAAAATAAAATTGCCTCAATTTCTTTTTTTAGAAAAGGTAACATTTATTTTTATTATTGGTAGCTCCAAACAAACTAAAGTATGACTTATATATGTATATATATTTGCAAACGCATTGCAAAACCTGTTTTAATTTCACTTAACAATAATATCAAAGAAGTAACTTTGTCTAAGTCCCTAACAAAGATACGAATATAACATTGTAAATACATTACAGAAGATATTACGTCTGTGTGTTCGTATTTAGCTGTAATAAGACCACGGTCTCGTGATGGCTATAAAGCTGAACAAAAGACGGGCACGGTAGTAAAATTTGCAAACGGTGAAATGATACGCCTGCTTAACCCCGACTGTGCTCACTGACACGTTATATTATGGATATAGAATTTTGGAGATTTATAAGGAATGAATAAGTTGGGTGAGAACTACCAGTCAGAAGCGATGTATTAAAAATAGCTGAATTTTGTTTAAATTTTAATTGTACCACAATATGACTACATTGGGTTCGAATTTAAATATTTATTTTTAATAAATCTTTAAGATAAAAATAAAATATATCTTTAAGACTTCAACAATTAAAAAAATATTTAGTAAAAAGTCTTGAAAAAAACTGAGGTGATTTTCGCAGAATTCGATTATTAAATAATACAATAGTATTATTATCCAATAGGATACAATAAAAAATAATTTACAATTATAAGAATATTCTGAAGGAAAACAAAATATCAAAAAATTGAGAAAATCAAAAAGCCAAAGCCACAGATTATAAAAAAGTGTTCTAAAATAAATAAAAAAATCAAAACTCGTCATTTTAATTCGTCTTTTCTTAATTTTTATATTACAGTATTTACATGCATACGAGTATAAGTATAATATACATATGTATAATAATAATATAATAACATGTACCTATATTTTAAGAAACTCATTTAACACCATACCAGTTTCTTCAAAAATTTATTACCATTGAACAAATACACAAATAATAATAATTCTAATCCGAACAACTTAAAAGCCACTTCTGACGCCGGAAGACAATGTAAAGATGTACTAATATAGAAAGAAATATACTGGCTTGGATACTACGTGCTATAAAAATGTGTTATTTTCATTTCTTGCGTTAGAGTAGTGCATAGTAGTTCCTCCGGTTTTAGAAACTCAAAATAATGATGCTTAACGTAAGCACATATCACTTATTCGTCCTGGATGTTTTTGTGAAAATTTGATTTATAAAGAATGACATTGTAAATCAAATTCAAGGATTGTTCAAAAATACACTTGTAAACAATGATCATGAAGATTTTACATAATAAGGCCTAAAAATGTATTTTTACTTCCGCCTTCAAATCGCCGTGAATGGGGAGCGTTAGATGTAACGCAAAAATTATACAAAGAGAGTACGGCGAGTCTCAGGGATAGCTTAGTTGACTTGAATAATTCACACTGTCCTAATTTCATAAGTTATCTGAGCAAAGACGTTTTCTCGTGACCAAATTATGACGGATTAAATAAAATCAAATCTTATTTTGCGAAAAGCGGAGCATGTGGTGTTGTTACTTATTAAATAAATTGGATCCTTGATTTTCCGCCAAGTATACGATACAAATGTTCAATTAACTAACTTATTTATATTATATTGGATTTTAAATTAATGACAATCATAACAAAATTATACATTAGTCTGAGAAAAGTTCAGCTATACTATAATAACACTTATTACACTTACTAATATATATTATGTTGTTTTTAAATTTTAAAATAACCTCTGACGTAATTCTCATATTATATATTCCGTTTTTTATTAAGAGAACCGTTCATAATTACTTACCCTTTCACTTTCTGTAATACATCTTGGAAACAAAGAGTAGTTTAAGTTTTATAATAACTTCTTTCATCTAATTTTCGATTAAGCTAATCTTAAGGCAAAGGAGAAACAGTGACAACAGTTTCACTAAAGCAACAGTTGTCTAGCAAAAGTGTTAGAGACATGTTACCAACAGGTATCTTGGCAGGCCGCCAACGGTTTTCCTCCTCGCGAGCCTACGTTTTGTCACATTTCGTTTTAACCTTTTTGCTGTAGATCGCTACGACGTAGAGGTCTACGGTGCAAACATATGTTCGATTCTGCCTATGAATGATTTGTAAACCATAATTTGTTTTAAGTACTCGATGGTAAATTATAGATTAGGACATCATATCTATTAATGACGTTTTGAGGAGTTTTTTTTCACTTCCGTATGGATGCTTTTTTTGGACGGCTTTTTATACATATAAGTGATCATTCTACATCTACGTAGCCTGCACGTCATTTCGTTAACCAAAAAACCAGGTAAATCACGCTTCGAAATCTGAATGTTTTTTTTTCTTACCAAAAAGTACCTTTAAAAAGCCAAGAAGAGAAGGCTTTCAGAAAATGTCTCAAAAATTTGATTTTTAGTTAAAAAATGTTTTTATTATTTTAAGTTTTAATAGTCTGAACAAAAGGCAAGAAATTAGCACTTTTAAGGTAATACAGGCACATTAATATGTACAATAAACCTAACCGAGAAGCCTCCCCGTTACATTAACGTATATATCGAAAATAATCGGAAACTTTCATATAATACAATTTGTTTTAAATGGATAGCTCATTTGGCTCCCAGCGAAAAAAGTACATCAATCCAAAGTTATTTATTCAGACTCCGATTTCGGTTGCATTGTGCATTTAACCGAGTGCCGTCTGTACTGTAGGTATATAATAATAAATTTATGAAGTTTTAATTACTCTTGTTTCGTATGACTGATAGAGTCAGTTCGCAACTACGCCCGGATGAAGCATGAAATTAAAATATTATCCCTGCTTCATTTAAATGCATTGCGCTGCAAAATGACTGCACCTATATTGTACATTGAAATAATTTTACTATTTGTTAATGTACATTTAAATAGATTTACTCGTTCTCTGTGAGGTAGACTTATGTTTAGGTAATGTATTATTTTAAATTATCGTCTTAGAGAAGTTTATGCTTAAGTAAGTGTGTTAAGTTGTCAGTGTATAACAGGGCAAAGGACAAAATAACATTTTAATCATTGATAAATTATAATTTCACTATAAGTGTACTGTCTTCAATTAGATTTATTTGCAAATTATTTGATTTTATTTACCAGTTTAGATGTGGCTCCAGATTTAATAGCCAGTGTGGTCTAAGCCGTTAAATTGCCACTGCTGTTAGCGAGATGGTCTGGCTTTCCGCCAACGCCACCTGTTGACTTACCACTATAAACGAACCATTTTCCAATTTCAAATCCACTTTTAAATATACAATTGAATTCTTTAGAGCTTTATTTTAAAAATTGTTCTTTCGAATTTAAAAGTCATGCAAAGATATTACATTATTTCGTGCTGTAGCTGCTGTAATATATTTGTAATACATTTTTCATGATATTTTTATATATTTAAATATACATTCATTTTATTGTAACCAATAAATATATTTTAAATCTAACTAATAAAAATAAATACGAATAGTTTTGTACTAAGTCTTGTTGTCAAAAACATCCAACATCCATCTACTGAAGTATCGGAATAAATTTTTTTAAACCCGCAGGCGGTTAAAGAGAGTATTATTATTATTATTAGCCCCATATTTAGTGGGCTGTAGTTTTCAGCTTTAGTGGGCTGAATACTAGTTGAATTGATGATGATTATTATAGAGTTGACTAAAAAAAAATAGCGATAGCATAAAGCTTTATATTAATTTTCTTATAACATTGCCATCAAACGCCACCTTGTAAAGTTTTTACTCTACGTAATTCAAAAAATCTAATTAAAGAGAGGCAGCTGTGTCGCTTTTTTAATTTTGCCACCAAACAGTGTCGTCAGATGACGCTTAAGTGTTACGATCTTTTGACTTAAACATTACATAATTACGTCCCTTATTTTCTGTCAAAAATCAAAAGAAATTTATTATAAGAGGTTTTCAAAAATTAGAATCTTATAAGTTACTTGAGTTTTCTTTTTCTTGCTATATACAGATATAATGCCATTCCTTCTTCTTAGTAGAAATATATGTATACACTAGTAACATGCTCTGGCTTCGCACGGTTTCAATGTGGAAAAAAAATGTTACTCGCTGATAATGTAGCTTTCTATTGGTGAAAAATTTTTAAAATCGGTCCAGTAGTTTTTGAGTTAAATTGTAACAAACAAACAAATCTTTCCTCTTTATAATATTGGTATAGAAGTATAGATATAGTCGGTTTTATTACATAATACATCCGAATTATACATGGAGCACTCATCAGTTATGCAAATAAAATATGTTCTTGTGTTAAAACATTTTGTTTCATTTTAAATGGGTACAGACGCAAAGTAAAGTAAAATAAATATTTAACTGCTGTTTCCATTTAATATTTAAATTTAAAATATTGACATAGCTCCCATTACGTGCATTCGATTACCGGTTTTCAATTCGTTTTAACACAGCTAAAGCTTGGCCTGGGGGCTTGCAGAAACATACAGCTCATAATTTACGAGATCCGTAGCGGAAACAATGTTCCGAACAAAATGGATAATGAAAGCAATACAATTCCGCATCAGAAATTCAATCGATTAAGTTTGAAGCTTAAAATGACAACGCGCTCGGTCGATCGGCGTTCTCTGAATTGAAATGGAATTGGAGTCGTTATTATTCGCATTTAACTAATGCATAATTTATCACTAAACGCCGTTTTAGTTTCAATGTCATTAAATCTAATTTGTTAAGTCTTTTATGAGGTATTGAATTTTTATCGACAGCGTCCCAAAGTGGGTTGAGTTGGTTAAAAGAGCTCGTATCTTGTTAATTAAATCTACACAGTAGGGCGCCCCTGAGCGAGCTTCGCATCATCTGGGCATGTCTTTATAATGCTGCCAATTTTAGGCACAAACGAACTTTAATTTAAAGTTGATTCAAAGGGCGTGTATTCTTTACTTTATTAGTTAAACCCTTCTAAATTACCACGATGTTTTCGTCCACGAAACTCATATAACGGGAATTACGTTATCTATATACCTACTAATTATAAAGAGGAAAAATGTGTATTTTTGTATGTTTATAACGTACTAGCAACGCGCCCCGGCTTCACACGGGTGCAATGCAGATGTACTATACACAAAAAAAATAGCCTGTGTTACTCACTGATAATGCAGCATGCAATGTAGTTTTTGAGTTTATTCATAACATACAAAAATACAAAAATTCAAAAATACAAAATATATTTCCTCTTTATAATATTATTATTAGTTAATTAATATTAATATAAGTAATAAGTATAAGTATAAAGTATAGATAAACTACTAGACCGATTTTTAAAATCATTTCACCAATAAAAAGCTACATTATCAGCGAGTAACACAATAACAAGAATAACATATTATTTATGTATTACTATACATATCATTATCTATTAGATGTACTCATCTTGCATCCGTACAAATCCGGGGTGTATTGCTTGTTATAAATATACAGATATCATACGCATAAAGATCGTTACTTATTCATTAAGATAAGAAAAGCCTAATTACGACTCTCAAACATGTAAGGGTCTCTTTGTGAAAAGTAAATTGTACGAAGGCCCCACATCAAAGGAGGCAGAATAAAGAATATTGTAACAAAGCGTGTGATAAGTGAATTAAAATCCTTCGTTTCGGTCAGCGAATGCAAATAGTTGCTTGATGGACCGAATACTACGGCTTAAGGATTAAGATTTTATGTTCTTTGTTGGATTTTGTGGACTTGCAAATGGCCGGTATAGTAATATTGTCCCTTTTTGAAGAGAATAGAATAAAATAATATTAAATATTATTTTGCTAACATTAATATATTTTAAGTTAATAGATTAATTGAATATACAACTAATTATGTTTCATGTTGCGAAAAGTATTTCTTCTTTTAATCAAAGTTGCATATTTTTATAGTATACCTAGTACAGCTTAGATTTTTGTAGAAATCAACCAAACGTCTTTGAAACTTTAATTCATAACATTTGTATTATGCCACACATTGACATAGTATTAAACACACACGCACACACATACACTTCTTTCGTAACATTCACGGCCCTATTCCTAAGTCAAGTAAGTTAGTAAATAAAAGTCTAATTTTGGCTAATTCATATATATTATGTAGAGTACGATTTGGAAAAATTTTGAAAATATCTTAGGTAAGTAAAAAGTTTTGAAGCACAAAATGTATCGTCTCTTTATGAAACTTTGAAATCGTCTTTTAGTAACACTGCATATTTTATTTTGACATTTTTTAATCGCATGTTATATATTTAATAGGGATACATTAATCACGAAATAATTCAAACTGCATATTAAATAGCCATATTTAATGAGCTGCGTTTCCCTAATACTATTTCTAATATATCATTCGCTTAAAATAATTATCTCAAATTATCATGATAAACTGCCAAATTATTTGTCGTATTACACGCACCATGAATTTAATTTCCATACTAGCACATAACATAATATATTTCAGCATATTTCGCATATCTGTTCAAACTATAAACTTCCGTCTGCTTTGTTTTGGCCGGTTGATTAATTCGCTTCTGTTGGCCAATTATAGTGAATTATGTAACTGGAATACACCTGTTTTTGTTACATCAATTACTGCTGGAAGCATCTAGGTATGTTTGTGTAATTATTGAGTATGCATCAAACAATAAATACATCTTATACGATACCTTAAATTAGGTATATGTTACGATCGGAAGAATACGTAAGCGATCCCTAGTTAAAGTCCGACAACGCATCTGTAAGTCCTCTGGTGTTGCGGATGTTCATGGGCGGCGGTGTTAAAGGTATTTCCTTTGCCTCCTCCATACCTACTACAAAAAAAAGTCGGCGAGACCGGTGGGTCGAGAGGGGTTTAGTGGGTATGGCACACCTGGTTTTGATTAGCAAACAGATTTGGAGTGAGAACACTCCCCGTGTTGGATTCGGCTCACTTCGTATTGCACTTCGCGCAGGGACCAATGCATAAAGCATTTCACTATAAAAAAAAGTACATATTAAGACAGTATATAAACCTTGGATGCAAAATTATAATGAAACGGAAATAAAATATCTTTTAATATGTTTTGGTTTTAAAATTACGAAGAACAAAGAGAAAACCAGCAGGTTCGCTGAATTACTCATATTTTGTTCACAAGCCCGCATGGCCGCCGCCGCCGCAGGCGCCCTACGCGCAATATCCCATTGTATTATACTTTACTTAATTAAATAAACAGAAACGTACCTATATTATTACGATTTTACAGTTCTTATTTACATTAATATAAGGATGTATTCATAGTCAAACGTAAAAGGCAAATAATGATGACATTGAAAAAACATCATGATATAATATGTAGAAAAGTTCTTAAGAAATAATAAATTTGCTATTCCTTAAAAACAGTGAGGTGACATAAAAAATACACAAGTCTCGCAACGAATTTCTTCTGCCGTAAAAGTTGTGAAATCGAATGTACTTACCTATCTATGGGAACAGCTGTCCACACATTGTCATAAATTGATTACCTGTTAGTTATCTAACAACATTTTATAGTAACCATATCAATTTTACATTTTTTTATTTCTTTAATAAATATTTTGTACTTGAAATGCATTTCTTGCTAGAATTTTTTGGGTTTGGTTTTTTGCCTGAATAAATAAAAAAATGTGACTTGGCAATTAAACAGGGTGAAAGAATAGAACAAAATCTATCTAATATTAGCGCTCTGTGCTAATATTTGTTTTAAAGTACCTTTATAGAGGACTATTTACGTAAGTTACTTAGTAGATTATATTGCCGTGTGCGTTTGCCAAGTCACTCTAATAATAATTAATTAAATAAACTTTAACTGATTTCTCATAAGTGAATTCCCGAGTCCCCTAATGCATGCAAGGCATGGGGCAGACCCATTTCTGTATTTGATTCACTGATAATTTTTCTTTACAGGCAAGTAGATGATCAGCTTTCTGTTCCCTGCCTGACCGAAACAATTTTTTTAATCTCCCCGGGATTCGAACCCCAAACCTCCGGTGCTAAACGCATTGCGCTTACCACTGAGCCACGGAGGCGGTCTACTGATTTCTCATACTGACAAATTGACGATACGAATATTTACACGCAAGTTCTTCATGTTTGGACCTCATAATCTTCAGTATTCTCTCATTGTTTACAAAACGATCTAATACCCAACATTTCTTGCCACAATAATCCCGCTGAAAGCAGTGGCGTAAATAGGTGGACAAGGGCCCCGGTACAGAGAGGAAAAAAATATCGCAATAACAGTTAAATCGTAACAAACAAACAAACCTTTCCTCTTTATAATATTACTCGGTATAGATCAAGGAGCTGCCTCCCCTCTTTCCAAAACCCAGGGGGGCCTCTCAGCTTCAGGGCCCTGGTGCACTGCACCACTTTGCCATATGATAGCTACGCTACTGGCTGAAAGTTAAGTACTTGGACATTAAACAATATTCCATTACAGAAATTAGAGTCTGCGTATGAACAATCGTCGAAAAGGCTTCTATTTTGTAAGGCTAAATTAAATGGACACATTATTGCTAGTGTGGTACTCGCAACGCCGCCGGCGGTCGGGCTACAAAGGGCCGTTATTATTGAAAAAGGGGTTGATCAAAGCCAACGATACGTTTTCGTATATTGTATTCCTTTTCCGTTTCTGTTTGTACAGGTGTTTTTGCGTTCCTATTTCGTGCGCAATGTATTATATCAAGTTGCTGCGAACTACACGATGTTTTTTCTTTAAATTGATATCAATATCTACTTGAGAAGGTCCCTCCTCAGGTGGATATTTTAGGTATTCCTATTTCAATTAAAAAATATATTTTATATTTACTTATTATCAAATGGTGTTTATCTTGCTCATAGTGACTGACATTATGTTTAAAACCTTAACTTTTTATTTTTTAACCTGTTCTGGTTTATTTATTAATTCATGAGCACTGAGCAGCAGTTATCAAGTTTGTAAATAAGGAATTTAATGCACATTTAACATTCAGTCAAACAAATGAAAAACATGGTGTTCAATTATAATAATCCATTAACATTAACGATAAATACGTTTTTATGTTGTTATATTCAAATTAAAATCGACAAAATTTTACAGAAAATCCGAAAAAAATAATGCTTTCCTCGTAAGCCGATGGGTGGGCATACGTCATACTCGTGAACGGGTGCTACTTGTGGTGACTGGTCGGACTTGAATTCGTGTACATGCGGTGATATTAGTTATTTCGACTATGTATTTGCGTGTTGTTCCGACGAAAATGTAAGTGCGTCTTCCTATTTCACAATGCCTACAGCTGATAGAGGACAAATCTTTGTTTTATATTTTTTTCGTTTATTTTTTATTATTACAGCTAATTACTTCAAGATGTCATGTGAAACATGGTGTAACTGTTGCACCTCCTTACAAACATTTTATAAAACAAAAAACTTAGCGATTAAAAAGAGTGGCGTTTATTGCCAGTTCATCTTGTCCTTTCTAAGGGTGATTTGAAAACTGGCAGTAAATGATAAATTAGAAGCATTTAAAATTTTATTTTTATTGGCGTCCATAAGTGTACATTATGGTAATAAAAAAAAATATTATGTACAATATGTTACCTAAATGAATTTGATTTGATTAGAAATCAACATTTGGAACCAGCTCATCTGATTTAAGCAAAGCAGAGACCCCTCTTATTGCTTACGTACTCGTAAAACTTAAATGACCCTCAAGGCAGTATATTTTATTATGTAACAAAATATTTTGACTTGGCAAATGGCCTGTGTTTTACATCAACAAACCTGTCATGTAAGGCTATTTGTGCAAAAACACAAAGTAAAAATTTCATTCTTTTTACTTCTAACGATATGTGTATTTACGTGGTGTATCGGAAAAATACCTATTGATTATACAAATACAAAATATCCTACGGGTATCTGACTCAGCCTATAGCAGAAGAGGAAGCGATTTAATATTTTTTTTAATTCATTCATTAAATGAAAGCTTGGAATTAATATCACAGTTTTGTCACAAACGAAAATCTATTCAAAGGGAAACATAAAATTAAAAATGATCATAATAATGTTTTATTTAAAATTATTAGGAAGGAAAACATTTACGTGTTTTAGTTTCAGTCTGAGGAATTCGAATGCTCAAAGTAAATCATAGGTGGATAGGGCATCATTGACTGATGTCCTGTATTTATAAAATAGTTAATGCTTTATAGTATTAAATGTATCTTATACAGTAGAATCGACGTCTCTGTTCGTTTAAAGTATTTAGAAATGGACAAGGGCCGATGTAAGAAAGACAACAGAATATTATATAAAAACATTTTAAACACTATAGTGTATGTCTGATTGTTCACTGATTTCTGAAACTACACACATTCACAGGTAGAAACAACTTTGTTTCCTCAAAATTGGATGGAAACAGCTTTGTTTCTTCAAAATAGGATGCCGTGAAGAAAAGTTATCGTCACTATAAGATATTAAAACAAAGTCGCGGGCAGCAGTTAGTTTTCCATAAGCCAGTGTGAGCTACAGAAAGTTAACAAGTACAATGTTTTTTGTCTGACTTTTGTATAAAACAATTTGAAAAAATGCGATAACCAACTACGTAATTGAATTTGTATCTTAGTAACGGTTCATATTGGAAAAATTGTTTAACATTCTCCACAAAATGGAAATCGTGTATAAAGATATCCCCTGAATTCAATTACATTCAGCCGTGTATGCTTTGGTACGATTAAATGGATACAATTTAAGGTATGAATTACATTAAAAGGTTAATTGAATAGTACTAGTCTTGTTTTGACTTTATTTGTAGTGGGCATTCTAGTTTTTGATAATTGATTATTCGTCAAACCCAAGTATTTATATAGTACTTAGCAGTGAAGTATAGTACGAAATTCATACATTTCAGTTAAGTATACATTATGTGAAGGAATGACGGGCTCGTTGGCGCGTTCGGTAGAACACCTGCCGGGCGCATCGATGGGCCGTGGGTTCGAATCCAACCGGGAGCACATGCTTATAATTTTCTATAAGCATGTTTTCCCCACGTCTGGTAACTTCGGGCATTAATCGGGTGGGAGGAATATCTAAATTCCGACCGGGTAACGTATCACCGTTCATAGATGGAAAAACCGTGAAGTGCATATTGCGCGTTTCGGTTTCAGTCTATGGATTTCCGAATGCTCGAAGTAAAAATTAGGTCGACAGCTCATCATTGACTGATGTTCTGTGGCTGTCTCACCTACCATCAAGTGAACCTCATGCTCGTCTGTCGATATCTAACATAAAAAAAAAGCTTGTTAAAAGAAAGGGATATTTACTGTATTGTAATAAAATAAAATTAGATACCAAATTTAGTTAGAGTGTAAATTGTATTTTATTAACGCAAGTATTTAAATAAATTGCGTTGCGGATGCTTTTCAGCAATCGTGGCAGTCACGGGCAAACTACATAAAAGGTGACAGCTATCTGATTTGAAATATCACAAAGTTGCCATATTATAATCCAGTATAAAGTATTTAAATAGTTACTGTGTATATGAGGCATACATACACATAATATTTAGGTATAAATATTTCATGCTGGAGTAGGTAGAGACCACGAATTTCCCTATGATCCGTTCCTTCCATTTCACTTTTGCTTCTTTCATTTTTCTACATTAGGTCAAAAGTACTCGAAACTAACGCTCGTCAGTTTCGAGTACTTTTAGCCTTTTTCAAGAACGTCCCCGATCTGCTCAAATTACGCTAGCATTGTGAAAATTAATAGCAGTAAATTCATTTTATATTTACCTATAACCGAATTAAAAGTAAAATTGTATAATCCACATAATTTCTTTTAATACAAGAGAATGTAAAGAATCAAGAAAATTAAAGTATTGTTATTTGCCATTTGAACTAATATTAAGAATGCCCTTATACAACATGCATACAAGACATAATCATGGTATTTATTATATAAAAAATATAACGCATTTAATATAACATAAATATTTTTATATGTTCTGTAATATTATTCTTTTTAAGTATTACAATTAATCATAGTCTTATAAAGTGGCTTTTCCCATCAAACGTGAGAGTACTAATAAATATAAATCATAAATGTTCACTCCAGTATACTTAGACAACAATACGCCAACGAATAACGCCTAAAATGAATTTTCAATACCCCATCTATCATTCAAGAAAATAAGAGTGAAAAAACGTTGGCAAAGAATAAACTTCACCAAGTTCCCACTCAATAATGTTAAAAACGAGCTCTCAAATAGCAACGAAATTGTTTCCCTCCCAACAACAGCCCGATACATCGGCAAAATGAAAAGTTTCCCCATCACCAACTGACACATCGATTGGCGTTTACATCTTTGTTGAAGAAATTGGCGATGATCATACATCCAAACTTGGACCTTAATTCGATAGTCTCACGTTTCCAAGCCCAGTTTTCTAATCTTTACAATCGCGGGAGTGTTTGCGTAGCATGCTCCTCATGCTAACCAATCCATCATCGACAGCAAAGCGGAAGTAACAAAGACGTACGAGACAACAGCGTCTACATATCGCTATTACGCTATCAAAGCACAGAGATAAGTACATTGCTTAGTAGGTATCCATCTAAATGGACGCTTATTGATATTGATGCTGGAAGAGGAGTAATGGGCTATCTAGATGGCTGGCTCATAGGTGTATAGTGCGAGTAATTGCTTTCATTGACATGCCGAACCGCCAAGCCGCGTGGAGAATGCTTCCATAATTAATCGAACATAAACGTAGATGCAAATCAGTTTGTGGATGATGATACCATATGGCATGCACACCATATTGTCATACCATTACACAGCAATCAGCAATAAAACCTTTTAAGGTTTAGTTGCAAAAATCTTTACAAACTACTGGCTCATTACTAAATACATAAGCATGAAGTTTAGCAAATATCAATATAGAAATGCATTTCCTTATTGAAGCTGTTTGAATATTAAATATCTTTGAGAGCAGCAGTCTAATGAACTCAAAACCTAATTTCAAAATTCTTCTAGCTATATCAAAGCTTATCTTGCCTGTCACAAGCCTGTTTAGAACTAGCAGTAAATTAAGATACCTATTGGTACCGAAGCAAGTGAGATTCTTCGGATACCGCAGCACTAACCAGACCCTAAAATGAATATTAGTTTGCTCAGAAATACTAAAATTTATGGAATATTCATGCTTCAGTATCCGTCATGATTAAACTTTAAGATAAGTATTTGAAGCAAAATAAGTATTTAGCGATATGAAAAAAGTAATTACATTCCAAATAAATTTATTGAACCGAATTGGACACCGCTAGTTATTAAAAAAAAATGAACGAAAAGTTGTGACCGCGATATTGAGCGTTGAATTTTTCGTCCAATTAGTCGAGGGTGGCGAAGTTTTACATGAAAGTTACACTGTGATAGTTTTATTAACCTTGTGCCTAATGAATTATGAAGTTTGCTCGAAGCATTTCACAGCATTTTACTTTTCGCTGAAATGTTAAGCTTGTCTTTCGCGTTCATAACTAAGGCTCTTGCTGTTTGTAATTTAATTACTTCCTTTTATAAAGTTTCGTATTACTTTAATTGAAAAATGTACTGAAACAAAAAAAAACTTTAACAACGAGCAAAAATATAACAGATATAACATAAGTATATTACCTAAACGTATTGTGTTCAAAATAATCAGAGTTCTCTATTCAAAATACATAGTATATTTTATAAATTAATATTACTGTATTTATTTACAAAAATCGCCTAGAGAATTGCGTAATCATGTAATCGATTATCCAGAATATTAAAAATTATTCTTAAATTTTAATATAATTATACTAAAATGATACTACAGTGTGATTTTTTGATATTTGGATCGTTTTGTACAGAGCACGCAGCCTGCACGTTTTTTCCACTAAGGCTGCTTCTAGATCTGCGATACCTAAAGTGGTCTATATCGGCATTCACCTGTCTATAACGATACACACAATAAATAAAAATGTCTAAACGATAACCACTCTACCAGCTATCTAATATATTAGGTATATTAGTAAGGTATACCTTTTACGAGTATGTTGATTAATATGAATATATTTTATATATTTAGTAACCATTTATATGTTGAAAACAGGGCGAAAAGATGAAAGTTCGGAGACATTCGATCTAGATTCTACACAGTTCTCATACCATGAAAAAATAATAAAAATAAAAAATTATTGTACTGCGAATGTCATACAATACGGCTTCTGCATTAAAAAACTACTAACTTCTACTAAACTTCTATTTTAAAAAGTTGAGAAAGGTAGAGATGTTCATTAATAATATAATTAGACATCTTATACCAAACATCATACACTTACGAATCCATCTATGTTCAAACTTTGGAGTAATAGCTCTAGTATAAGTCAGTATCAGAATCTAGGTAAAGTAGTGGTTTCGAGTCAAACTAAAACTTGTACGCTATCCTGCTTGTAACATTAACGCCGTAAGCAACATCGGGATGTAACATGGGAAGATGGAGTTTTAACTTTATCTAGAAAACGGTATTAGCATTAATTAATATTTGTAAGTTTTATGTAGTTAAAATGGATTTTTAAAACTTTTAGTAATTCTTCTTGTGTGGATTTTTTTAGATTATTTTGGGATAATATAATCCTGGAAAGTAATATGGCTCCTAAACTAAACTAGAACTTTCAGAGTCGTTACTCACACTGAAATGAAATGAATGTTTCCCATGGAATGAATGAATCATGAGGTTAAAAAAATTATTTTTAAGCAAAAAACAAAAACCGACTTCAAAACTATAACTAAAAAGTAAAAAATAATATTTTAATAACTTCAAAGCATTATTTATTAACAGTTATTTTTGAAGTCGGTGCCACCCAACCGATGCCGCTCCGTACCGTTCGAAAATTTGTTGCAAAAGCAGGATTAGACAGTCCTTCTTTGCTGGCACCGACTCCAAAAATAACTGTTAATAAATAATGCTTTGAAGTTATTAAAATATTATTTTTTACTTTTTAGTTATAGTTTTGAAGTCGGTTTTTGTTTTTTGCTTAAAAATATTTTTTTTTTCAAAATTGTTGTAGGTAGTGTATTTTTAAGTTCATTAATCCTTACATAATAATTTAGTAGACCTACCACTAAACGTGCTGCTCAAATGAGACAGCGCCGTGAAAGGAACTACAAACCATAATATCATCCACGTATAAGATTTTTGTTATTGTTGATTTTCTAAAAAAGCACTAAACCAATTTCGATAAAAATTATATGGGACCACCTCTGAAATATCCCCTACCAAACAAAAGAAGAATCATCCAAATCCATCCATAACTTGCGGAGTTATCGCGTAACAATCATACAAAAAAAAAAAAAAAGCAACATACAGACGAATTGAGAACCTCCTCCTTTTTTGAAGTCGGTTAAAAACCTACTACGTTTCATTCGTTCATTAATAAAAATTCTGGTATTTTGCGTGACTTTACTTTGCCAATGTCTATGACATTATTTTAAAATTTACATAAAAGGGTCTCTACCCTATATGATATCCCCATATGAGCCTTGATAGCCACTCAGAGTCCTTTCAGGTTCAAGGGCTACCTTTGGCTTCTTTTGACCCTTAAACCTTACAATGACTTAAAAATAGTGTTTAATTAAAATCGATTTTACATATTTTATATTATTATATTTAAAATTATTTCTGTTTAGGTAAACTAATCAAATTTACTATTGGTTCAACCAAAAACTTGGAACTTCCTACCGGCTTCTATCTCTCCGGGCTACTATAACTCGGGTTAATCTTTAAGTCCAGGTAGAATAGACTTCTTCTAGACAGACGTGACCCTTCTTAGATCGCGTCACCAGTTACCACCAAGTGGGATAGCGGTCAAACGTCTGATGTATGTATACAAAAAAGAAAATGACTGAAAAATTGTTATTTTAAACGTTACAAATAATTTAATAAAAAAACCTGCCTAACGATATTCAAGACAGTTATTTAACACTACACGATCTTGAATTGAATAAGCAGTTGAGCAGAATACATATTCGTAGTTTAGAACACTACGTAGTTGCCTTGGAAATTATAGTTTAGGCAAATGTCGTCATAAGCCGAGTAAATGAAGCTAGTTCTCCGTTTGTCTTCCTGACTACAACTTAGTATGAAATTAGTCTTGTCTAAACGTTTCATCTGTCAGTTTACATTAAGGTAAAGGTTAGGCTGCTGTTAAATCGTGTAATAGGAAAACTCAATAGAATGTTCAGTCATATTATATAGTCATTATTTCACCCGTGAAAGCCATATTTCCAAGAACTCAAGGATTTGTTAAGAAATCAGATAAGTAATAAAGTAAATGTTATTGTAATATTAAATAAGCTGTAAGTAAATTATTTTATAACTAATACTGTTTAGAATTTTTACATAATTTAAAATAGTGATGGAAAACCATAGATGGCATAATCGTGAAGCGCACCGATTTCCGAAAGCTCGAAGTAAAAAGTAGATCGACAGCGCATCATTGATTGATGACACACCTATCATCAAGTGAACCTCATGCTCTTTTGTGGATATCTAACATAAACAAAAAAATATACTTTTTTATATTTTTATAGTGAATTTTTTTTTCAGTTTTAGCATAAATGTTTATTTTTTAGTATTTTTTTTGTAATGTCGTTACTACAATTGTATTAATTTTTTGCCTGATTAAATACAAAAAAAAACCTGTTAACAAGGTTCCAAAACTTGTGGTTAGCTTATTGAAGATAAGGTCGGAAAATGAGATAATTTGAAAAAAATATTTTATCAGTATGATTTCCGAGAACGCAATATAACTTTCTAAATTAATGCGGAGAAAATCAGAGGGCAAAAGAATGTCAAGAACTTCGTGGAAACAAATGAATAAATAGAAATCTACGTCTTCATATAAAACATGTTAATTTTTATATGAAAATTACCAATAGAATTTTGTTAGTGCTGTAAAAAAATAATGCTTAGGAGTTGATTGGAAAACAAATAGTTTTTAAATAAATCATCTTCATCTAATCATTATCTGAATTTCAAGAATAAAAATGAATATTATGATGTCATACAAATTCCTAGGATTTTAATAAAACAATTTGAGGTCCTTATTTCATGACTTTCATACAACTTCATATGATAAAAAATAAATGATTTCTTTTCTATTGAAGGATTTATTTGGAATAGCCGTTTATCATTTCGATAGAAAGTTCGTAGTTCGTTAGCGTCAAAATATCAAACAATAATCCGATTTGAGTCGAAAAGAATTCCTTAACACAATATTTCATTATTTTGCTTCTCTCCCTTAGGTGAAGCCGTTTTCGTGATAAACTTTTAATGTGTTTTTCACTTCATTGTGAAATGCTTCAATCGTTTTAATTGGGCTTGAAGATGAAGTTGGATCAGAATGGACTCATATTTTACCTTATACTATAATACCTTATGCTTTGCCTTTGTTATCTCGTATAAAATTTAATAAAAACCCTGTTTCAATTTTTATAATACTTACTAACGATACGGCCACCTTTTGCACTTAATTATAATGGTATAGGTCATTTGTATAATTTTTAACACTTAAGCATGGAGGCTTTGTCAACCTAGCTTTAAATTTTTTCTCAACTGACTGACGTAGAATCTTCAACTGCTGCTTTCAACTCTACATAATACTGCCATGGAATGTTTTTACATTTGATTTTATTATTTGAAAATTTGCAAGCTACAGATATTTATGATGGCGTATCAGTCAGTTGAACGTGATTGAGTTTTAAATTGAGTGAATGGAGTAATTGCTTGAAGTTCTTAAGACAACAAATCGTAGTTGCCTCCAAGCTGACTTACAATAGAACTTACCGTCCTGTTTACACTAACTTGCCCATGCAACTGCAGCCTGATCGCAACTTAATCGCTAACTTAGCGCTTAGAACAAGTTTCATTCTTAAGAACTTATACAAACTTCGTACCACACTTAAGATATCTAAGATATATCGTTTTTCATTACAAATGATATGTATGCGATGTTTAAAACAGTTTCTTTTTTCATAAACGTTTTTTGGTGAGATAATAATTTACCTTAATATACGAATGAGATATCGCACCTCCGATAAAATAGGATTACAACTCGAAAAAGTTGAATTTTGAGTAAACGATACTTAAAGTTTAAAATTCAACTTTTTCGTGTTTGTAACCCTGTTTCATCGGAGGTGCGATATGTAGAGTTTGTTTTTATATGTAGAACCGTGATAACGTAACAATGAAACGGTGATAACCGTGATAATGAAACGGTGATAACCGGAACTACAGAATTGATTTTAGTAACTCTGTTTTTGATTATAAGTATAATATATTATTTCATTTGCATTAAATTAATCTATTGAATATATATAACATATTTCAAGTACACGCTATATAACTTTTTCTTTTAAATTTTTATTTTCTATTGCCGCACTATAGCTAATTAGAACGATAAAACCAATTATAATTTGTTGAATAAAATTAACATATAATATATGAAAACTTCAGTGTTGATTTAATTTCTCTGGGCGGATATCAAACCTTCGAATATCGCAATCTAAGTAAAAGTATCTTTTAAAGTCAATTAAATATAAATGTGCGAATTTTTCTCACAATATTCCATGTCATTGAAAATTTTAATGAAAAAACTTCGATCGAATGTTCGCTTGAGCGGCGACATTTTAAGTCTAGGATGATTAATTAAATCAATAGTTAATTAATTCGCATCTTTAGCTTCATAAAAGAAGGATAAAATAATTGAATCCATCAAGTTATAGAGAGGCAATCGTTCTTGAGATAATTAATTATTTAAAGCGGTTGATTTATTTAAAAGTAAAGCAATTTACCGTTCGTGATTATTTGAGAATAGGCTACGTTTGTGAGTTATATAGGTTATCGACTGGAATATTTAAGTATAGATATCGACAGACGAGCATGACGTTCACTTGATGGTAGGTGATACCTCAGCCACAGATTCCACATAGCCACAATTCTTTAAGGCCGGCAACGCACCTGCAAGCCCTCTGCTGTTGCGGATGTCTATGGGCGGCGATGATGATTTACCATCACGTGAGCCGCCTGCCCGTTTGCCCCCTATACTATAAAAAAAAACAGAACATCAGTTAATGATGCCGACCTACTTTTTATTTCGAGCATTCGGAAAAATTATTTAAAAATTACTTATTTCATAAATTCATATATCTTATTGAAAGGTCTTTACTACATTTTTGGATATATAATTTTGGTTGTTATTGGAGCACAGATAATATACATTTTACCTCGGGCAGGGTTAATCACCGATTTCCCCACAAGAATTGATCGCGTCATGATGTTCCCTAAGCGGGAACCCTTTCAACTATGCGTGAGTTGGGAAAGTTGTATTTCATTAACCTAACTCCATTTATTACTGTAATGAATTATTATTATAATCTATTATGTCACTCAACAATTTTTGACACCTTTATGAAATATTTGTCTCTGTTATTGGATAATTTAAAATTTCTGTCTGGTAAGAGACAACCTTTCATAAGAAGAACAGCGCAATTTGTAAATTTCATCCTTTAGGTTTTCCGACTCATAAATGGATGACAGTGCTTTTAAACCATTACGTGTTAATTTCTGATAATAGTATAATACTTACGACAAATCAGAAAAAAAATATGTTTCTATCTAAGGGTTTGGTCTGGATAAACCTAGAAAAACGAAGCGAAAAGAACAAGGTACTTCTACAACACTTTATGTGTATTAGAGGATAATATATCATAGAATTATAGCCTCTTTTTTATATCTACTCGGCAACATATTATAACTACTACTTCAAGAAATAAATTTCCGAATTCTCTAGAGGGGAATGGGGTGGACACAGTCCCGAGTCTGTTTCAATGATCATTTTTATTTATAAGAAAACAGTCTTCTATTCCCAACTGAAATAATATATTGTCACGTTTCCTCATTTTTTGAACCTTTTACATATACTAATAATGGTAATTACTCATCTATACTAATCTATATATATAAAGGGAAAGTTGTGTTAGTTACACCGTTTATAACTCAAGAACGGCTGTACCGATTTTAACGATATCTTATTTGTTGGATTCCTCAATGTCGGGAATAAGATATAGGCTATTAAAATATTGGAAAAAATCAGGAAAAAAATATATGCATAAAATTAATTATAAAATAAATTAGATTCGAAACTCCGCCATCTTGACAGCTCACGTCATGCATTCTTAGCTTTTTTGGAATAACAGATGTCCACTGCAAATCAGTGACATATTATACAATTATAGTGGGTAAATGGGCATATTCAAATTTAAGAATAATTATATAATTTCGAAGACAAAATTGTGGCAGAACAACGTCTGCGGGGTCCACTCGTAATATTATAAAAGGTAAATTTTGCGAGTTTGTGAGATTGTAGGGATTAATCTCTGTATCTACTGAACCGATTTTAAAAATTTAAAAAGCTACATTATCAGTGGGTCACATAGGCTTTTTTTGTGTATAGTACATCTACATTGCAATGCATTGCATTTTAATATATAAAATGTAACAGAAATATTGTAATTAGACTTTGCCTAAATCCCGCGAACAAACTTTAAAACAAAAAAAACAGTTTTAGTGCGGCATTATATGAGTTAAATAACAATTTCATTAATACAAGTCTGATCGGACTGACTACAAGAACATATCGATAATCGATGCATATGTATTATAACTTTAATTATAGCCCTGTAATACAGGTTTTTTTCTAAAAACCTACATCCGGCACCAGTCTCTCACAAAGTTAGGTTCTATTTTTACTAAGGTTATGTTTAGTTCTAAGGTAACCTTTGTGAAGAGAGAATAAATATATTTATTACTAGCGACCCGCCCCGGCTTCGCACGGGTCAAGATTTTTTGACAAAAAAAGCAGGGGTTGTATGTATTATTTAATGCCACATTATAAAAAAATAAAAACAAAAAATTTCGTGAAAAAATTAAAAAAAAAAATTAGGGGTGGACTACCCCTAACATTTAGGGGGATGAAAAATAGATGTTGGCCGATTCTCATAGATACCGGATAAGCACAAAAAATTTCATCAAAATCGGTCAAGCCGTTTCGGAGGAGTATGGCAACGAAAACTGTGACACGAGAATTTTATATATTTGATTATTATCGATTTGAACCTTAGCACTTATCAACTAAAGTAATATTGTAACAAAATACCAATGTTCGACCCTCAATTATTTGTTTTGTATCATTTAATTAATGAGATCCCATATCTCTATTATTTTAATTTAATTATTTCGCCGAGCACTCCCCTGGGTAGGAGCGGACCAGTTCGATTAAAACACAGTTTGTTCAACCATTTGTAGTCTGTGATTATAGTGAAGTGAACGTTTGATAAAAGAGAAATGAAAAATCACGTGCATCTGTCTATTATTGTGACGAAAAAACAACCGGTCCTGATGAAATATTTAAAAATCTTTCTGAATCGCGTTTGGTAGAACACCTGCCGTGCGCACCGATGGGTAGCGGGTTGGAATCCCGCTGGGACGACATGTTTATAATTTACTGTAAGCATGTCTTCCCCACGTCTGGTCACTTCAGTTATTGAACGGGTAATAGGAATCTCGAAACTCTGACCGGATAAAGAACGACGAGAAAGAAGAACGAGAACTTTATATATGAAAAACCGTGAAGTGCACATTGTGCGTTAAGTTTTCAGTGTATGGATTTCCGAATGCTCGAAGTAAAAAGTAAATCGACGGAGTTAATTTGTAGTTTTTTTTATTAGGAAAATCTTTACTTAACTAAGTTTTTTCGAAACCTTCGGTGCATGAGTCCGATTCGCACCTGGCCAGTTTTTTTTTATTCGATGTTGATTAGACTAAGATCAGGATGTCTTGATGACTGGTTATACCGCTGCGACAGAACTTCAATCTGTGACTTCCTTATACCTATTAAATATTTTACGGTTTATTGCTTTGCTTTAAAGCAATAAAGTAAAAAGAAAAAAAAATAGGTACATAAGGAAGTCACATCGAGTATTCAAAAATCCACAGACGTAAGTTGAAAAATACACAATACGGCTGTTCAATATATTCGTTTTATTCGTTATCCGGAGATATATCCACTAGTAAAGAACACAAGTCATAATCAACCGGAATCGAACTCACGACCGATCGAAATACAAGGCAACCCTTTCGCACCCATTAAAAAGTATTTTTCATTTATTATAGTTCGATGGGAGGCTCCAGAGAAAAAACGGGATTTCTCAACGGGTTTTATTAAAGTTACTTTCAATTATTGCAACTGCTTTCATTTTTGATCCATCTAATAAAAATTGTGAAAATTTTTATTATTGAATGTAAACTGAACAAGCACTCGAATACCAAAAAACACCTCGAGGGAAATCAATGACAGCTAGAAGAAAACATTTTTTGTTATTTGTAGATGAGCTTTATTTAGCTGTACCTTAATTAAAATTATTTTTTAAAATTAAAATTGAATTAACCAAAAAATTAAGTCAATTTCGGAACTTCAACGTCCTATTCTCATCTTTTAGGTATATTATTTACAAATTATCTTTCTTAATACGCAAAGCTTCTCTATGGAAGGTATCACTTTCAAATTTCCCATTTTCTAACATAAATGAGTCAGGCTATGCGTTCTTTGATTTGCCAATCTTAGTTAGCTTCTGAAATATGTGTATAAGTCTATTTGTAAACCTAAAAGCCCGAACTACATAATTTTTATAATAACATATACCTACATTATACCAAAAACAAACAATTATATTTAAATATAATTTCGCTTTATGATATTTTAATTAAAATCCTCATTTAACAGACGACAAAAACATTTTCCAAAACATATAAAACATGGTTATTTTCGAAAACAATTTCTGATATTGGTAATTTAATTCACGTTTGCGGATGCATTGTTTGCATTCGGCATCTCTTTATCAAAATATCATTTTACGGGCTATTTTGTTACGAAAATAAACCTCTGTGGCATGCGATACACCGACAACTAGAGCTTCGCTTACAATGAAATTACATTCAGAATCGAGATATTTTGCTTTGTACTGATTTACTATGAAATCGATAAGGTTTTCAACATAAAATTACACTGTAGCAAACGTTGAATAGTATCTGGAAGTTCAGTGTTAGCCCAAGAATTTCGAATCAGGAATTTATTGTTTTTACTCTTAAATAGAGCAATTCTAATATATATGTGTAATTGTATTCGACTCCTTTAAAAGTTAAAACTTGCTTTCTTCTATTAATGAATAATATCATATTAACACGTTGACGGACAGAACATTAACAACTTATTTTATTTATTACTTACACATATGACTTTTACAATTAAAAGTCAATATCTTGCCTATCACATATAAAAAAATGCTGTCTTATGCAGTTAAAGTTGTTTAAATCGTGTAGTAATACTGTCTATCAATGTGTTAAAAATAACTAATATCTTCCTAAAAAGTTAATAGTCAAAAGCCGGCCATTCTTGCAGGGGTGCTTACTGCTTATGTATACTTAATACTTATATATTTAGTGTGGATGTCTAAGTAAACATTTGAAGATAGAATAGAATGTGGAGGAACTACCAAGCGTTTTTATCGGTACCTCTTATCAAACATTCAAATAATACTTCTTAGAGTGATTGATGTACATTCCCATTTGAAAAAAACGTGACCTGAAAACTATACTACTATCTTTTATGGATATTGCTTAAATGACGGAGAGACTATTTCCGTCCAAGAAGGAATCTACATATCTTGTATTGTAATAGAAGAATAGAAGTATGTATACTTCTATTACAATTTCATTATTTCGAGTACGTGTATAATGTATATACTACGATTGTATTAATTTGAATTTAGAATCTAACTTAATTAGCATACAACGCGTATCAAAATTCAGTAAATTGTGGTTCTATTCGAAATTAATAGGAACTAACTCCTTTCGACACTAAAACTATTACTAAAACAAACAGTTATAGACAAGTTAATCCGCAAACGCATTATGCATATAATGCACTCATCGGAAACGTCGAAAACAATTTTGTTAGTGATGTGTTCGAAAAGGCTGGATAAATTCGAATACTCTCTAATATTCCGTGTGGGGCGCTTCGTACGTTGAAAATGTTATGAATAATATATAGGCGCGAATGGAGGACCTGGGTGGGATCAGTCGGCATTACAAGTGGCGTTCCTGACAAATATGCGCTTCCGGCAAGCGGACAGCGACACAATAATCTTTTATATACGAGCGTGCTTAAGCGTGGTTTCCAATTTGTATGAATATGTTTATTGAATATGTTCCAGATTTGTTAGCAAATGTATTGCACTAACCTAAAAGGCTTTACATGTTTTTTTTTAATCTAAATATAAAATTTATACAAAATAAAAACAGTGACAAAAAAGTACATAAAAGTAATTTCAAATGTTAATAATAATTGCTAGAATATAGGCGTTCTTGAATTAAATACTTCAAGTGTGTACATTTCCGACAAAAACAACTATATATCTTTTTTTATAAAACATCTAGCTATGAGTCGCGTAAGGACTTGCCAGTCGATAAAGAGATAGTAGAAAACGATTCTCTTCGTCATCATTAATGCAAACAAGTAAGGATTGGAATTCTCTTCCGGCCTCTGTCTTTCCTACAAGGTATAATGTGGATGTATTCAAGAGGAATGTGAATAGGCTCTTTTTAGATCTGCGTGCTCCATCGGAGATCACGTTGTCACTTAAGATCAGGTGAAACAGTGGTCAAACGCTGATGTAATCACAAACAGAAATAAACACACAAGTTCACATCAGTATTGAGATAACAATAATTCTTAAGGAGCATGGCACTAAGAATATACAAATTATTTGAAAAATGCCGTTTATTAAAATGTATTATGTTTTTACTACAGGTTGGAGCAGCTATGATGTCCTGTCCTCTCCCCCTGTCGCTGATGCCGGCTTTACACCCTCAACCTGCTTTGGCGTCTGATTTTCCTGTTCACATCGGAATTAAGGTACAGCTATACTTATGTTGAGTATTTTTTGTATTTAGTACAGTACAAACGGCTCACTTGATGAGAAATGAGTAGGACATCGCAAAAGAGGTTGTGATGTTATGTTTTTTGGTAAGAAAAAGTTTTTCAGTATCGATATTCAGTTTTAAAAGTATAGAAGTAAATGAGAAATGTCTCGTTAAACAGTATTGGTTTGTTTCCTGGAATATAATTTATTTCCCTACAAATGGGTAGGGAATAAACATAGGTAATAAACATAATTAAGGCATTCAGAAAGTGGGAAGAAATTTAAAGGAGGAAAGAAGGTTGAGTAAGGAACCACTGGTGGATGGAAACGATTAATTCAATCCAGTGTTCTATTTTCACATAAAATAAACAAAACCGACAAAAACACTTATCCAATTATGTACAATATAGTATGAATAATGGTAGTTATTGCACAATCATTATACAACATACATACAACATCATAATTAAAACTGCAAAAGGTAGCCGTATCGGTATAATTCCGTAATATCTTGCAGGCCACCAGATAGAATTATAAATATTGAAAAAGGAAAAGGATGGATTGTGAAGGACAATTATTGTTGATAAATAAAAAATATACAAACAAGAACATAAATTCATAACCAATAATGAAAATTGAAAGGAATTACGACTAAACTTAAAATCTAAATAAGCATTATATTAATAAGCCGGCTTTTATTAAAATAACAACATTTTAAAATGAACATTATTAAGATCAGAGTTTTTTTTCTCCGCCTTAACGGTTTTCACAAAAATTCTATATTTTCCAAGAAATTCATTTGATGTCCATTTCAGACTATTGAAAATCTTAGAAAACATTTTATGTTGTTTTCGCTCATTACAGTCCACGTTAGTGCTGTCTGTTTACCTTCTAAAGTCGTTTATTTCGAAGAAAGGTAGAAAAAATATATAATTTAATCCGGCCGCTTTCTACGACGAGTTTCAGACAAGTTAAATTGCAAATATATCAAAGCTAAATATTATAAAGCAAGCGAAGAATATAAGGTAACTTAGTAAGAAAACTTTGTGTAAGAAGAAGACTTAGCTAAGTATTTAGCTCTGATTTTATGTTTGTGCAGTTACTCCAATGCTTTATTATTTTATTTATTTTGACGGGCTCATTGGCGTTTTTTAGAACACCTACCGTGCGCTCCGATGGGTCGCGGGTTCAAATCCCACCATATTTATAATTTTCTTTAAGCATGTTTTCCCCACGTCTGGTCACTTTGGGCATTAAACGGGTGGAAGGAATATTGAAATTCCAACCGCACAACAAAGTGCCCAACGCGAGTTTCGGTATCAGTCTATAATTTCCGAATCCTCGAAGTAAAAAGTAGGTCGACAGCGCATCATTGACTGATGTTATGTGGCTACCTACAAACAAGTGAACCTCATGCTCTGCAATTATTATTTTCTTCTACCATACATTTCTTTACTACATTTAAGAAAGAAAAAAGAACTGTGACGCCTTAATGTTTCTGCTAATTAGTATTCATCCATAAATCTAATGACCATCTCATTAGTGTGATAGTATCTGTACATAGCGTGAGCTTATCTTTGCCAGTAAAATACCTTAATTAATAAGTAGGTAGATTTCGATTCAAGAGTTTAATTAGTTTCAAGCTTTGAAACCTACGGATCATTTATTTTATTATTTGTGAAGGCGAATCTCGAGTTCTCTTTGTTTCCAATCTAAAATTATATGTATATTGGAGGAATTGAGATGGTTCAATTTATTGAATAACCTATCTATTTGAGGTGAACCCATTTTTTTAAATTACGAAAATACAATTAATTCGTTTCGTGTATCAAGGCAATACATAAAGTTTTGTTGCATACGCATAAGTTTGCTCATTAAAGGCCAATCGTGTCAAGAGAAAAATATGAAATTACTTTCTTATAAGAGTCTCCTGCTTCGAGCCAATCTCATGAAGGGTACTTTAATAATGTCTCAGAAACCGTTCTTCAAATTTGTTTTTCGTATTCTTTTTATGATCAAGTATTATATATCAGATAAATCCTGAGAAACACCATAGTGTCATACTTTTAAATTATTATGTGACTATTAAAAAATCACAGAAACTGCGTGTGCACTTCATTTAGTAAGATAGAACTTGATTCGCTATCACGGATGTGTAAGGCTAATTCAGTACTCAATTGAATTTTCGTCAACCCAGAGCCATATTTCAGTAGTCGTGGTCGAGATTTCAATTCATACATAATATTTGAATAAATAAATATGCATGAAAGCAATTTATAAAGGCCGACTCGGGCGATGGTCGGGTGCTACAGTATCGTAGCCTCATTAGTAGCCGCTTCGGCTACGGCAGCGCTTGCTACGAACAGCTACGGAGTACTACGACGTGTCTATTGTTTTCTTGACATTTGACAATATTGGCTGTTCAGAACAGATTTCAAAGATTTAATGGTTACCAGTTAAAATAGAACCTTATGTGTTTGAAATTTTCATTTTGATCGTCTTATTACCCAAGAACCGGTATTTATGTGCCTACATATTAACTAGTTACATTGTATATAAAACAAAATCTAAAAAATACTTAAAAACAGGATTATCATCAAAAGTTCCAGTTTATCAAGGTTCCAGGTTATCATTAAAACAATCATATAGTCTAATCAGAGGCTCGTTGGCGCAATTAGTACAACAACTACCGTTCGCTCCGATGGGTCACGAAACGTTAAAAGTAAGGTGACAGCGCATTATTGACTGATGTTCTGTGGTCGAGGTATCACCTACCATCACAAATCCATCAAAATCTTATGCTCGTCTGTTGGTACTACCATAAAAAGTAGAAAAGGCCCTTGCAAGAACCACTTTCGAGAAAGTATTCTTTAATTATTATTATCTATTAAAATCATTGGATAATAAAAAAATATTATACGTACAATTGCAAAGCTTTTATTTAAAAAATACTGTCAAAACACGAAGTAATCTTTACGGAGGTCTTTTCATGAACATTAACGAGAAGTGACGTGATGACAAAAAACCGACCAAATATTTAGTTCGGTGCTACGCTAAACAACAAGCATTATCTCCGGTACAATATAAATGTCGCAACCTGTGCCGCAATAACCGGAGTAACCGTTTAATGGCGCCCGTCCGTCATCTCTACGAGCCCAGCTTAGTACTAAACGTTATTTTAATATTCTTATAACAATATATCAGAACAAAAGTAGTTTAACCAACCGTATTCGCTTTGATACAATACAATCAGATATAAAATAATAATGTTATATTAATATACAAAATATAAAAACAATTTCGCGGATTGAATCATAGAGGCAAATTTAGAACGGATATATTGCATACAAAGATATCAACAACTTTTTACAAATAAATTGTTTCGAGTTGTAGTTCTAAATATTTTATCAAATAACTAAATGGCATATGAACATACTTGTTGAAAAGCACTGCAATGTTAGTATAAATAATAATAAAATAAAATTAGTTGTAGGTTATTTTCATTGAAATGTGTGACACTCAGTTTTAAAATATTGTTTCATTAATAACACTAGATAAACATAAATTTATATACTATATATACTATATTTCATGTGGATCAATCAAACTCTCATATATTTACTTATTACATAATTAATACTTAATTTGTCACATGCTAGTGAACTATTATTAGTATTCCTTTTAATTGGCGTATCTACTATGTTTTTATTTTTTATTAACTCTGTACATACTGTTAGCTGTAAGGAATCATAAATAAATAAATACAATTAAATTTATTTATCACTCTTCGTGGAATACAACTTTACGATTTATTTAGTATTCTCCTACGCTTACTCTATTTTTACTTCAAATATGTACGAGTAATTACTTCATAACTCATACTGCAGCTTTCTTTGCAAAGATAATTTTTAAAGCTTTCTAATACTATTCTTTTGTGGCATCAGAGGTCTGGCTCGAGTGAAGGTATTTTTAATAAGGTTTCTTAACTTAAGAGTTAATTTAATGCAAAGGGATTACCCGAGGCATTTCTGCAGTCTTGTGAAGCCACCTCTAAAAGCACCTCTTTTTAAATTTGATATGACGTTCGCTAGAAAATTCTACTAGCAAAAAGGTAATTTAAAAGGCATTTTGATATTTAGTTATTAGATTTTTTCCTATATTTTCCGGCTTCCTAAGTGAGGTAGAGACACACACACTACTTTGCCGTTCTCCTTTATGATCATAGGTCTTCTACGCCCGAGACTTTCACCTTCTGTAACATTATTGTATTCTCATTACGTCAAAGAGATTCACTTTACGTTTTATAACAATGTTTTACTTTTAGCTGATTAAGCGATGTTGAATATAATAATTGTTATGATATAGCTGTGTATACTACTTACGAGAGTTCTTTGATGTTTGGTGCGTCAGTTAAAAGATTTTTAAGTTAGTAAAATGTATAATTTGCCTGACTATTTTGAATGTAGTGACCAAGTTTTAAATAAAGTAACTCAACTTTTTAAAGTATTTTCGTGAAAAGATAGTGCGTTTAAATAAAAAATACAATCCGACCATTTGTACCAGTTACATTATAATATAAATTATTTAGCTTGAAATTAATTGATAGACAGTGAGAGAGAAATAATTAATCACTAGTACAAATTACAATAATTCATACATACGAGTATGTATATTTAGTATGTAACTGAAAGCAGATGACCCAACATATTGTGGAAAATATTTTTAACGATATTTACCAATTTGGTATTTAGCAACCTTAAAAGTAGAAGTATTGAATGAAAATCATAAAGTACAGTATTAATCTCGATTCTACTTTTCATCGCTGAACTAAACTCAAACAGAGCTCCATCGGCGTGTACAAAACCAATAATCTATATAAACATTTACCAAGTGACAACAAAGTTTTATCTTAAATAAACGAAAGCGCGATTAGATCTACTCTTACTTATTTGTACCACGTACGACAACTTTATTTTTCCATACTCCTTATATCGCGGATAAAAGTTTTCTAATAAAGGGCCCTTCCGAAAGCTAACTTCTCTAGTTGTTTCTGCTTATTGCGTACAGGTGACAATTGATTGCGATAGCTCTTTTTAAATGACTTGGAAGAAGTTTTTGTGTTTCACTGTTTATAAGGGTCTTGAGGGTTTATGCTGTCGTTCTTTTGTTTTATTTTACATAGGATAACAACAACTTATAAACACAAAGATTAGAGGATACAACATCATTAGATGCGACATTACTACAAATCAACGGCCTTATTCGTAAACGTATTATAATCTTGATATAGTTAAAATATGTTTTGTCTCGCTCTATCGAATATAAAAAGTCTACAGAACGAAAGAAACAAAAAATATTTTAACTATCAAGATTATAATATAAGTTTATGAATAAGGCCGCAAGTGTTTTATCAGCTACGCCAGAGCTGTCCAAGGCAAAGGCCCGCAGGCCGCATGAAATATCGTTATTATTTCTTATTTCTTTTTGTATTGTTTGAACAACAAAATCTAGAAATTTTGAGTTTTACATTTTTATTCGATTTTTGTAAATTGTAAAGATTAATCTATTTTGTTTATTTTTATTGGCCCTAGGTCCCATCTAGCTTGGACAGCCCTGAGCTACGCTATCTTTAATTACTTGAAATTACTCTACAACGTGTATGCCAATGATTTTTGACTCTACATACATACAATCTTCTCTTGATGATTTACTTGAAGCTTATTGGACGACTAACTAGGACCCAGATACTATCGTCTTTGCAGATTATCCGATAAAGACATAGGTTAATAATTGGGAGTTCATCTTTGATCGCAAAAGTGAATTGAGTTAATATTCAGTCAGTTCATGTCGTAAGATCCCTTTCAGTCATCACGTTAAGAGCTTAGAAGGTTACTTTGATCAGATTATTTTATGTGATCATCTGATTCTGGAGTATAAATATAAACTAGAATGTATATTTTAAACATTCTAGTTTACCAGCGTTTTATGCGCCGAACTGAACTGAACTCAGGCGCATAAAATACTATCTTTCAATTCCAACCAGAATTTTCCCTACTCTGTACTTTTTATTAATTATTTTACGTTATATTATCAGTCTTATTTTGACATAACAACAAACGGATGTTAAAGGGTAATTCTACCGTTTCGTGCAAAACACGTGTCAGTAAGAATAAAAGCTAAACTAAGTAAGCCTAAGTTACCAAATATTTTTTATATTCTAGGTATGTTGCATATGTACATATATCTGCCACTGGAAAATAATAATGCCAGGTACTTTGAAAAAAATATATAAATAAAATATACGCCTAAATATCATTACCAACACTGGTCAGAAATCGATTTTTGGTAGTTGAAAGCTAATAAAATACATATGAAGCAATAAAAAAATTTAAATAAAAAATCGTTTACTGTTTGTTATTTACAATTGCTCTGATGAAATAAGTTTGACCAAAAAAAATAATCATTACCGTCAGCTGAACTCGAAGTAAAAAAATTATCCTGTTTAAACGCGCACATGATGTTCTCTACCCCTTTCCCCTTTACGTGATTCTCGCCCAATCGACGAGTGAACAGAGACCGGGTCTAGCGTCTTGCAGTTTGTTGATAAAGAACGATGAAGGTGAGAATATATATTATATTTTTGATATATGGTGAATGTTAACATAATAACCTTCGAGTTTATGTAGTTTATGATCTTAATGCTTAACATTTTACAGTTATTTACGGAGTATTTTTAAAAAACTGCTAGAATATCATTACCATTACTTTCATTACCATGATTTACCATCAGCTATTTGAAAAATGGTAATGATCATAAAATGATGGTAATGAAGATTAATGTAACAACAGATTTTACTTGTTCTAGATCAGTGATGACGAACCAATGGCTTGCGTGCCATTGTTTTGACAGGAATTTAGGTACTTATCTCGTCAGCAATTTTTTTTTCTGTCAGTAGGAAGTTATAGATTTCGCAACTAAAATACTGTAAGTTGAATTGGTACAAAAATTGTGTTTTAATTCTGATTTCTGTTCTAGATTCATAAAGAGCCATTTAAAATATGTGCTTTATTGCTGATGGCGATAGAATAGATGTATGCTGTGACGTCTATAATGAAAGATGCTTGAACAGAACTTGTGAGAGTTTTAGTAATTAATAATGTAGAGTTTGATTATGAGTATTGACTATTACGTAGGATTCCATATCTTTTAAAGTATTTTGAAAGTTTTTTGTTACAAGATTGATTGTGAAATTACTTTTGAATGAAACTATTAAGTGAATAAAACTCAATTGAAGTACTTATATAATTGTTATTAAAAGAAAAACGAATTTTAATTACATTTTTTATTTACATTCTCATTACCAATAGTATTTTCTCATTACCATTGTCCCTCATATCGTTACCAAATTTCTTTCCTAATGAGGAAAGAAATTTGGTAACGATTTGGTATGGTAATGACCATATCTACGAAAAAATTATAAAGCCCATTTTTTGCGAATTTTAGGTATAATTTAATAATACTCAAATAGCTAGTTTATTTTTCAAATTCTATTTTTTTCTCACAAATTCTTTCAATCTGCAAATGCGAGAATTACCCTAAAGAGATTATTATTTTAAATTTACACATTATCCAATACTTTTTTATATATGATTTTTTTTTTATAAGATTTACAATTAAAAATAATTTTACGTTACTAATAAACACCCTCTTTTTATAGAATTTATGTACAACAAAAGTTACTTGTGGATTAAAAAATACCATCTCACGTCAATTTCTGTTTACATCAGAACACAAAACAACATTCCGTACTCTACCAAATACGCAATGTATTTACAAACATCGGGACGTCGTTTCGTAACAAATAAGGAGTCTCTCAGTTAATTTTTAACACCATTCGCCTTTAATTGGATGTTTGCGTGTCGTTAATGTTCCACGCAATATTATATACTTCCTCATTGTTATCACGAAGAGACACAATAGAAGTAGCATCAAGGGGGAGAAAAATTACAAACAAATAAGCTCAGAACATTTATGAGCAAAAAAAAGAAATTTTGGGGTTTATAAAAAGAAATAACAGTATAAATATTAAAAGTTTTGAATAAAGAAATATATCTAACCTAATACTAGCGTTTTGTTCTAGGAACAATAATTAATTAAACAAGACTGCAGATACCTTCCTAGACTTTATGGGCTCATTTCTTCGCAAAGACAAATTAATTCTGACTTAATTAAGTTCACTACTAAAATGTATTATATTTCATACTTTCACAGTACTCTGATACAGGAAAGTATACCAATGGCGACTTTAAAAATACCGTAGTTGAAGTAATTAAAATTTAGTAAATTGTTTTTAAGCTACTAGTATTTTTGCTTTGACCGATCTCTTCCTACACCATACATATTGTATATGTATCAAATTTAATTGTAATTTAATCAACAAATTAAAAATAGAATACCATAAAACGTATCTATAAATTCAAATCAAAAACCAACAATCATCACGCTAAAGATTCAATCTCTTAACTAGGTATTTCGATTATAAATAAATAGCTGTATGCAACGCTTAAGTGTAATTTTCCCACGTGCCTTTATAAGCATATCATAATACACAGTTTTAGCAGTAAAACGGAACAGAGCCACGGGGGTTTGTCGAGACCTGCGCTGTTGGTTTAGGACCGTACTTTATTAAAATTTTACTTCTATTTAAATTTACTTCATACTATATTCCTAAAATGAAACCAGAATTCAAAGCGTAGCAACAATTTAAAACTTTCACAGGTGTGCATATAATATTTCGCTTCAATGTTGCAAACATAGCTGACTCCCAGGCAACTTCAATATTTACCGCGCAACATCCTTTAAGATTTTTAAATTTTTAATGTTCCCAACTCCCATGGAGGTTCTTTCACGGCCACACCACGTACTGAATTCATAATAAGTTTATCTATTACAGCACTGTTACTCGTACAATATCCTAATTTAAAATACGTTGTGTACGATTAATATAATATCTTTAGTTCTTTAACGGATCTTCTAATATTAAAATACATAATATTACATACATTTATAACATCAAAAAGAGAAACAAGTAACGAAGCCCATTGTGCCAAAAACAAAATCGTCGTATTTCGATTATAAATAAACAATTATTGCAGTAAAACCCTTTAATTTTTAACTTAAAATAGTCTCGTAGTCTTATAGTGTTGCTTATAAGAAATAAATTCTCAGATCTAAAATATATAATTATAATAATATTAATTACTTATTAAGGTAAAAACCTTACATACCTACATTTACTCCTTGTTCTGAACCGATGCACCCCCATCCAGTATTTAAAAAACACGTCAGGAGAGATCTGAGTGAAATGGCAAATCAAAGGAAATATTTCTTTTACAAGTAATAGTTATTGAGATTTTTTTGTAGAATTCTGGCTAGTATAAATACCCTGAAATAGATATTTCATTGATTTATCCAAGTTTTGCAGCACTTGTCTAACTTCGTATATATAGTATGTATTTTTTACTTTTATATATATGTAAAAAATATTTAGTGTTTATTTAATTCAAGACTCGAATATAGCATTTAAATACACCTGTTAATTCACGCAATATTTGTTTTGGCTATCCATGCCTTCTGATATTGATATTCTACTTTCATGTAAATTAAAACAGCAATCCAAAAAGCTTACTTTAAATTCAACTTCAATTTCGATCACATTAAAGAACTCCAAAACCGATCAGAGATGTTTGCGTAATACAGTACAAATTATTCGCTACCGCAACTTCTTTAAAGGAATATCGGATCAAACGTTGGCGTAAACTAATTCCGCCGTGCAAACTCGAAACTCAGTTTAAAAAAGAAAAACCTCCATACGAGAGCTGGCTAAACGGGTTACCTATTACACTGTCGATTTAACCCGACGACGCCCGCTTTAAGTTCACGATACTAAGTGCACTTCATGATTGGTAGCTTTTTCATTTCTAAAACCTTATTATTCACTTCGTATGTTCTGTTCGCGTGGTTTCGAATAGTTAGAGTGAATTGTCTAATGAATAACATGTACTTATGTATATTTTTATAGGAAGAATTTAAGTGACACACGTCGCAAATGTTTTGTTTCTATTGACTTTTGTTACTAATTATATACCTATTTAGTAACAAATAAAAATAGTTTATACTAGTCAGTATTTTTTGATAATATCTTAATTTTAACAAGACAATCTTCTACATCAAACTCGATGTCTTATTAAACCCCGTGGTAGCGTAATAATGGCAACTTTGAGAATTGTAAAACATTTTAATTTTTCAGGGCCCGCTATTATCCTGAACTACGCACGAAGAAATAAAATAAACTTTAAAAGGGCTGTGCTTAAAAATAAGTGCCCAAATAACGCTTGGAATAAAGTAAAGGATTTGGCAACTGCCTCCTAGTCGGTGACCCTCGCATTTCGTGAAATGGTCAAGGTAATACAAAAATATGTATGAATTATTCACTGTTTCTAAAATTCGTCACGCTAACCCTTCCCTGTTTGGGCTTCACTTTGTAAATATAATATTGTCTGAAACACTCATCTTCTGCGCAACAAATCTATTAATTTGGTTTTTCTTGCTGTTTGTTTTTGCTTTTGGTATTTAGTGCACCATTGAATTATTTATTGTCCTAAACCTTGAAAAATAAGCATTTATGTTAGTTAACTAGACCATAAAGAAGACTGACTACTGATTTTAGTAAAGGGTAAATTTGAACTTTTTACTTAGCTTCACATATTTTTAAATTACAATTAACTGATATATTAAGTAAAGCTTCACATACTTGCTGTATATGTTTGTTTTTTGCACCCTCTACCGAATAAATTAAATAGTTCGTTAAATATGTGTACTTAATACTTATTTGATCTTAATGGTTATGGTATTTTTTTATTTAAAAGGCTTTTATCCAAGAACTAAGACTAATAAAAATAATCGTATACTTTTGTAAGTTTTGTCGTTGGCAACAATAATTAATTAATATGAGGCAAAAGGTACAGTTAATATTTTGAACTAAAGCATTTATGCCTTTAGTAATTTAATTAAGTAGAAGATAACAAAAAAAAATGAAATATTATTTTTAATTAACAATTAAAATAAATTTAGTAGAATTTGAATTCCATGCTTCATTAAAGCAATTACGAATAACATGCACTAGTATCAGGAAATATATGTTTTAATAACAGAGCAGTCATAATTATGCGTGTATTCAATTAAATTTGGCTGTAGATATTGGTTATTTTCATTTTAATAATGTCATACATGGAACGCTTCATTACAAAATGATATTGGTAAGTGCGGTCAGGTTACCAGAATTTCATTTAATTCCACACTTTATTGGAATATCAGTTATGATCTATGCTCATTTCATTCTCCGTACATATTTGATTTTGCACGTGTTATTTGAAATATAGACTATTTTTAAATGGCAAATCGTTATATAGCTATATAATTTTTTTGGCGTTGAACAATTATTTTATAATAGATTTTGATAATTAGCCGACATATTTTCATTCGTTCTATTTATTTTAATGTTTTCAATAAAAACAACAAAGTATTTATTTGGTTCCCTCTACCTATCCTGATCAACATCGTATTAACAATAGCAAAACATGAAGATAATTAAAAACAAAAATCAAAAATTTATTCATTCTCTGTGAAGTCAAGGCAAAAACGAACCTGAATCCCTCGAACGAATCCTTTACAAATGGTGCGAAACTAGATTCATAAATACGTTATTTGCCACATCTCGCGAACAAACAGATCATTCCTCTCTCTCCCTCCCCAGTTCCTTCCCCAAGTTGCTTTCGAATTCTTCCAGCTCGTATCACTTTCCGCAAACGCGTTCTTTATCCAATTATCCGAAGATAAATCTCACCTGTGACTGCAGAGGAAATAGCGCAGGAAAACGTTGTATTACGGCAAAATTATACGTACGTATAAACCTTTTTGTTTGACTTATTCAATTTGCTTCCATTGACTTACCTTTCGTTTTGTTTTCGTTACGAAATTGATAAGAATGCTATAAGGTTAATACAATTCATTTCACCATCGTATCATCATATACATGTATACTATACGTATTTAGTCTTTTTATTATCGTGATATATAGTCGTATATTTAAAAAAGTGTTGTAATAGGACGTTTTTAGTATTGTGCGTCCTTGTAATTAAGTAATTAATCTGTATATTAGTCACTTTTATTTTAAATTAAAAAAAAATAAGTTATTTAAATATCAGGATATTAAATTATTTTTTGTATGGTGTGTTCTTTAATTAAGTAATTCAGTAATAATTTTCTGTAAGCATGTCTTCTCCACGTCTGATAACTTCGGGCATTGAACGGGTGTGAGGAATATCGAAATTCCGACCGGGTAACGAACCACCGTTCATAGATGGAAAAAGTTTCGGTTTCAGTCTATGGATTTCCGAATGCTCGAAGTAAAAATTAGGTAGACAGCGCAGCATTGACTGATGTTCTGTGGCTGAGGTATCACCTATCATCAAGTGAACCGCATGCTCGTCTGTCGATATCTGGCATAACAAAAAAGATATCAAAATATTGTCTTTTATTAACGCGAGTATCACACATTTAAATAAAATACTGTATACCGGATTAAAAAGCGATTTATTATTTATATTGTTTAAATTATTTATCCCGACGTTTCGGATGCTTTTCAGCAACCGTGGTCGCGGGAGACATTCTCAAATAATTTAAACAATATAAATAATAAATCGCGTTTCAATCCGGTATACAGTATTTTATTTAAAAGATATCAAAAATTTGTTTAGTATATTCTATAGCCACATGAGAATGATAGTATAATAGAAGCGTAAAGATGAAAATGATTTTCAGTGAAGCAAATCGATTAAATTTCATATGCTTCCGCGATTCAGCAAATTAGATCGGCACTCCAACCGGTCAGAAGTCGACACCGGGCCCTTCAACTTGATATAACGCTACCCGCCCTCTTTGCAATCACGACGAAATTTAAAAACCACCAAGACAGTATATGAAATTAGTCGCTCGGTTCCGCATATAATTTAACCTTAAAAGTTTGGGAAATACAAAAAAATACTGTTTTACGTATACGATATTCAGACTGCCTGATACAAATTTTTAATTAGGTTATTTAATAACTTTAAATAAAAATGTCTTTAAATTCAATTTTTATTAAAATGTATCCTACAAATGTAACTGATTTAATCATTAATATTTTCAGTTTTATATTTCATCATATCCGACATACGAGTATAAAGTAAATTTTAGTACCTACTTTCAGTTTTTTATTTAATCATTTAAAATAATCCAAAATGCAGAAAAGAGACCTTACCTTTTTATTTATTAATTACTTTAGGGTATAATAAGAATTAAGCCTTCAACAATGAAGATATAAAAAAATTGTTTCAGGCACTGCACTCTCACAAGACATTAATTGCGTATTTCATATTGTAAAATGAAAAATCCTTCATCAAAATTATTATTCCAATCTAATTATTATATCCATCTATTTATATTTCCAATGCTTTACGCCTTTGAGTCAATAAGGCTTAGTATAAATATCCTGCGGAATCCTAAACACGTGAAGGAGATTATTCCCTTTTCTAGCGAATCGGAAGCAGATCCTATTTCCTCCGACAACATCAAAGTAGATAGCAATCAATTTTTTATTCGAATCAGCAATATTTTGTACGTCATCGACTAGTTAGCTTAGCCGGATCTGTTTACTTAGCGAAGTATTGTGTTTACATCCAATGCTTTTCATTTGCTGATGCTACATTCATTTATAACTTCAACTCCACACCATATAGCTTTTTTTTATCACTCCGTAGTAGAGTTGGTACGGTAAGTAAGGTATGCTAAAATGTAATTTTTATGTTTGATATCGACTATCGAGTTTTGTTAAGTCTTATGTGGTCGTAGACGATAATTGAGTTAGTCACAAGACATTAAAATCGAACAATAAAGCGCCTTTATATATAATGTAATTTTTATTTATTTAGAATATTTAAAGAAACTCTGAACCTTATTTATAAACTTAAGAGATATTATGTCTTATATTAAAGTATATTATGTTGTTTTAGTCTCGGAATTGATTGACACATATTGCTATTTCAAATTCAAAAATATTAGTAATCACAAATGATGTACCTTTCTACTGGTGAACGAATTTTCAAAATCACTTCAGTCGTTCCATCGGTTATTTTCTACAAACAAACTCTGAAACTTACAAACTTTACCTCTTTATAATGAAGATATATAATATCGCCCGCCTCCGTAGCTCAGTCGTAAGTTGCGATTATCACCAGATATCCGGGGTTCGAGATCTCGAGGCGAAAAAAAATTGGTTAGGCTACAGAATGCTAACCTTAGATGTAAAGGAAAATGATAAGTGAAATAAACCGAAAAGTGGCTATCCCATGAACTACTGAACTACCGTGACTCTATCTAGGGTACTCAACAAAATACAACAGTTACGCACGCAAAACAACGTATTTTCTTCGTACTTCATTGAAAATTGCCGTAAAAATACAATATAGGTTCTCGTTTTGCCTAAAAAGCACTTAATAAAATCATATAAATATAGTGAAACAGTTGAGTAATTATAATTTGATAGTAGAACCGTGGTTAATTCATGCGAAGCGGAACTCTCAACTTTGTCATTTTCAAACAGAGGCTATTAATTTCTTTCTGAATCGCTCCTGAATTACTGAGCTGTAAAATTATTAATGTTTATGTATACCGAAGCCACACCTGTGACTACACAAATGTCTACGGTCTATGGCATAACTTTAAAATGAACTGGTTCACTTCCCCCATTGTTGATGCGAAATTTACCTCGTTTTATTAGATACTGTGAAACTTTATAAGTGTTAAGTAAGTATTAAATGAAGTACTCGAACTGTTTTATAAATAAAAAGTACCTAGAAAATTTATACTTAATCTTATAAAGAGGAAAGATCTGTTTGTTTGTTTGTTACGATTTAACTCAAAAACTACTCGATTTAAAAAATTATTTCACCAATATAAAGCTAAATTTTCAAGAAGCCACGGTATGTTGCTATATATTATATATATATATATATATATATATATATATATATATATATATATATATATATATACAATTTCACTTTCCTTAAAAGTCGGCAACACACCTGCAAACACCAGAGTGTTACGGATGTATATGAGTGGCAGTGATCACTTACCATCACGTGAGTGGCTCACCCGTTTGTCTAATATTCTATGTATAATAAAAAAACAACAAACAAAGCAATAATTCACTCCATTTTGAGGAGATACAAAATCAAAGCTCGTGGAAGCCCCACACGAACACATGAAAATTAAGTTACTTTTAAACATGCAAATTTTTCAATTGCGTTAACATTGGCGTACTCAACTGATCAAAGCCTTCAAATTTACATAACAACAGGATTTAATGACTTATTACTGTCCAATTATGGAAATACTTTTAGATGTTATGTTTAGGTTTTGATGTTTTGAAAAAATATTTGATAAATCTCATTATGTTTGAATCTCTGGGTCCTTTCATCGTCTACTTTGGTTGTTTTCATTCAATATTTATATATGTATAGGTCGTTATATAAAACGTGAAATACGTGAAGATATACTGCGAGATTTTTAGCTTACTGTATCGCGTCATTGTTAACTTTAGTAAAATTATGCTTTATATCACATTTTAGATATTTAATATGTTTAGTGTCATACAAGTGAGAGTTTATTGATCCGTATATATATAAGCTAAAGAACACACAATATTCTGATCTCTTAATTCGATTGTATTATTGATTACACATACATAAATAACTTATTACGTCCTAATGAACCCAATAGCGTATTTAAACACCATATTAGTTTAATAAGTTGTAAGCAGCTTATGCCATCTTATACCTTGTTACAACCAATATTCGTATCGGACAATTTGTTTGCAGTTCCCTACACGCTCCCCTGGCGCGAAGTTCTCAAGTATGTGCGCATGCGTGAGGTATGTCTCGGATGACTAAGTGATGTATGGCCACGGAGGAACCAATGCGCCAGAGCGGAACGCTCTCGCGGCTAAACTACGGAATTTTCGACATAAACCAACCTTGTAATTTAATGATCGCCCGATTTCTTACACACCCTTTTAAGCCTAATACAATTAGGGAATAGATTTACGTTTTTTTTTGAGATTATTAATCCACCACAGATAAAAAAAATATATACATATAATATACAGCAGAACAGAATATATTTACCAGAAATTGGCAGGAATACATAGAAATAATTTTTCATTGTTTTATCTGTTTGTTCACGCTAAAGGTAGAAGCTTAACTAGGAGCAACGTAAAAAATTTCTTTCATCGGAAGCCGAGAAGATAAAAAAGCGGATGAAGCGGCTGGTCCCAGTTATCTATTACAGTGTACCTAAACTGTCAAACACCAAGTTATCCAGTGACAAAAAAAGCTTACCTACCTAAGACAGAAGGAAATATAATATATGTACTTATTGTTATTTTTTATATGTTCACTAGATTAAGAACCATATTTGTCACTTTACAAGCGAACTTTCGACCAATAAACAAGTTTGATCAAGATGTTTGAGGAATTAATTAAAATTGATGATCCCGGTGTAAAATTGAATTACGGCTTCTGAGGATTTCGAAATTAGTTTGACCTAGACAATGGGTGGCAGAGTGAAACGATTGTTCAAATATTTGTACATTTAGCCAAGGTTGTCGTAAGTCAAAGATACTGGCCAGCTATTGTTTCACAGAAATTACCCTTACATCTCCTTGTTGTTGTTATAACGAGAAACTATTCAGCTCGACTTTAATTGAAATCTCGTTGTCTACTAAAAGACAGCGGAATTTATCGCAAGCAATTTATTTGTTTTCAAATCACACGATTTCTCAACTGTATATATAAAAATTGATGTTTGTAAATATAAAATTGCCAAGCTCCAACGGCGTTTGAACGATCACTATGGAAATTAGCCTACGTTCTTATGCTATCCACTTAGTTGTAAAAATTTGTAATGTCTATGATTTTTTTTTGAATTAACAGACTAGTAAGTTACTTTTTTAGATTAAAATGCAATCTAAGTACTAAAACATATATAAAAATACAAACTAATTTTATCAAAATACATAGATACTATCCAATATGCACGAATTCCAACATTGACAGTGACACGTCGTAAAGCACCCGCATTATATTAGCGCAAGTTTCGTTGATTAAGGATAGCTATATCAATTTCAACCTTTCATTAGAAGCGACACAAAGCCAGGCGCCACAACATCTGCTGGTTTTATCGTGAAGGGGTGCATCTTGGAATATAATGGTGTTATGCGATTGCTTGTCTTAGGTATGATTAAAGGTCCAGTTTCAGACAGAGAGAATCTGTCTTCAGCATGAACTCTATTTAATCAAGATAGTCGCTTTGATATCTCAGTGCTCAAAGTAATAAATTGGCTAACAATTCGATGGAGTCTTTGACGCATTGGGTACAATTGGGTGGGTATTGGATGAGGGTTCAAGTACCATTAGAACTAGCCTGTTATTTTTTAACGTGTTTTTTCGAACTGATATTCATGGGGTATTAGTAATGATCGACAAAGAATCGGTCGACAGCACATCATAATACTGCTATTAGATGGACTTGCATATTTTTTAACCTCAAACTACTATTAGTTTGAGGTTAAAAAATATGTAACTCAATATTTATAATAAACGCAAACCTATGTATAAATATTTTATTATTCTTAAAATATATTTGTGTATATTTACTAATTATTTTCATGTTTGTTTCAGGTACGTTCAAATACGTTTAGAATCTCCCAAACTAAGTATACCTATACTTCTTTGTTCAAGTACATAAGAAGTAAGTAAACTTAAGTTATACCTTTACAAATTGTATTTGACATTATGTGTACGAATTTTTACTCTCAGGTCTATTAATAAGAAGAAAAATAGAAAACCGAGTAAAATGTGTTTAAAAAAAACTAAAATAATCCGGGTATTTTCATCAGCTAAAAACCAAACAAACAAATACACAAAATACACATTGCAGTTTCAGCTCAAACCAATTACTTAAAACTATAACAATATTCATTTACAACTGAGCCGAGCTGACCTCATACTGAGCAACAATTTCAATAGAAATTATTATCAATGCACATTAAACATTATTATTCTATTCTGTTTATTCCGCACTATTCGATAAATAATTGACTGATTTTAGTTTCCGCTTAATCGGCTTTTTAGTAAACTAATTTAACTGGAAAATTATTTTGGTAGTCGGCACAATTGAGAGCCGTAGATAGTACGAGTATATATATGTATATTTTTTATGGAATAGGTGGCTATCGGCTCACATATTGGCAAGTGATTACCGTCGCCCACAGACATCTGCAACACCAGATGACTAGCAGATGCGTTGCCGGCTTTTAAGAAATGAGTAGGCTCTTTTTTAAAATGACACGACTTGCTATCTTTAAAAAATGATTCAAAAATACCAAGTAATCGTAGTAACTATAAAACGGGCTAATATATTGACGGGCTTGGTAGAACACTTTCTTTACGCACCAATGAATCACGGGTTCACGCCGACATATTTATAATTTTGTGTAAGCATATCTACCCCACGTCTGGTAACTTAAGACATTAAATAGGTGGGAGGAATATCGAAATTTCGACCGGGTAACAAACCACCATTCATAGATGGAAAAACTGTGACAGTCTATGAATTTCGGAAAGTTCGAAGTAAAAAGTAGGTCTACAGCGCATCACTAACTGATTTTCTGTGGCCTACCTAACCTACCATCAAGTGAACCTCATGCTCGTCTGTCGATATCTAACACAAAATATACGAGTATTAAATTCAGAAAATAGTTTCCGACTTTAATACAAATCTATTTTAAATGTATGATGATAGAATACATTGAGTGGACTTTTGTACGGTTAAACCCAAGTGACTAGCGAGAGCGTTGGTACGAAAATGTTCGGCGATATTGAATTTCGCTTTGATACAGGCAACTCTTTGTTACAAGAAAACAAAGTGAGTGCACGTAAGTAAGCTTAAATTTTTTATTTACACTCCAACTCGGAATGTTTAGTTTGAAATTTACTGAATTCAAAATAGAATGTAGGGCAATAAAAACACATTTAATATGATAATGAGAATTACATATTCTTTTACTATGACATTAAATACAATAGAAAGTTATTTCTGAAGGCAAATACTACACATAATACAACAGTAACAATAAAGTCAATTTTTTTTTATCTGTATTTACCGTTAGGAAAGAGGTTACTGACTCAGCATTTTGTCTCAACCGGAGCTGTGACGCTGTTTTCCTGTCATGATCTTATTGCATAGGCGTGGCTTCTAGGGTTATATTAAGGAAGGAGAACGTGCACTATGAGGGAGAATAAGATAGGCTAAATAACACTTAAGTGGATTATGAACTAATAATTTAAAAAGAACGAAGTAAATATTATTTTGGGAAGGTTCGATAGTTGGTACTTGCCTTGCGTTTTAAAGGTTTGCGTCTTCGTTTACCTTTGAACCTGGTTTTATGTTATGGCTTATATTAGGTAATACCAGATTCTAACTGCTTATTAAATTAATTAAATGGTAGAACAGTATAATATGTAGATAAACGTATGGCTACATAGAGCATTGAACGGGTAAATTCTATCCAGTTAAGAAACCTCCATTCACTGATGAAAAGCCTTAAAATATTTATATATTGCACATCGCAGCCTCTTTGGAATTACGAAAATCAAAATAATATCTACGGCTCATTTTTCATGAAGCCTCTAACACCATGCTTTATTCACTGCTTATGTGCCTCGCTCATCTGACCTAGCCTAGCACCAACTACTTGCGAGAAAGTATTCATATCGTAATTTCAATTAATTAATCTCTATCTATATAAATGCTAGTCGTGTTAGTTACAATATTTATAACTCAAGAACGGCTGCACCGATTTTAATGACAGCTTATTTGTTGGATTCGTCTATATTCTGAATAGCAGAATTAATTTTTAAACGAATTACGTTTGGAACTGCACCATATTTCGCAACTGATCACGTCACGCATGCTTATAGCTTATTTGTATTTTTTAATATTCACTGCAAATCTGTGACATAGGTATTAGACATTTTAAAATAGAAGTAGGAAAATAGCATTTTCAAATCGAAGGCAGTGTGATGTTCGCCAGGTCAGCTCCTTTCTCATACAACTGACTGACATTACGAATACTTATTTTTAGCATAATAGGCAGACGTTTGACCGCGATCCCACCTGGTAAGTGGCGATATGATCTAAGAAGGGGCACGTCTATCTAGAAGAAGCCTATTCACCCTGGCCTTAAATATATCCTAATTATAGTGGTCCGGAAAGATTTAAACCAGCAAGTCATTCACGCTAGCACGTCAGTACTGTATTTAGCATAACTTATTCTAACTTATGTTGCAAATTACTGCTTTGTTTATTCAACAGAAGATTTTACCCTAAGACTAGTCGGCCCATCACCAAGAGCCGTCAGTTATCACGGTGAAATAACCTAGTGTTTACAAAGGCATGTCGAGTGAAGTCAGTTGCTATAGACTGCTTAATATTGTATGAAATGAGCTTTAATATAACGCCATAATTTCAGAATTCTACCTACCTAATTAATAAATGATATCTCATAAAGCTAAAGTAAATAAATTAGAATAAGATCAAAGATTTCGTAATAGGAAAGTTGAAAGATTAAAAGGAAATGGTAGAATGTAAATGAAATACAGAAATTCAAGTATTATTATTAAATTATATTCGTATTATTTGAAAAGGGTTAACTATGTTATATTAAGGGAATACTATGTTCAAACGGTATTTATTAGACCTACTTACTCATAAAATACCTTTACACTTCTTCAATAAATAGGGCATACATACATCATTGTATAACATATATATGAGCTAGAAAAATGTATGAGATTCCATTTTTATATAATACTACAATAATATATAACCATTGACATGTATACACTTAATAACATCATCACCGCGACAACTTATCAAGTTCAAAATAATATTATAGGTAATTTTCATTTTATTTCACCTTCTTTATAAAGTCATTCTACCAATCTACTCGAATGCTGTTCGTACGTAAATTATTTTAACTATAGAAAGCTAAGCTATCTCCTCCGCTATTTAAGGCTATATTTTCTTTGGATAATTTTCAGTTCGATTATTAAAAAGTATAAAAGAATTCAAAAGATAGCGCGCAGATTTAAAGGTTAAACGAAGAGTACAGGCTAAACGAGAGCCAATGTGATAGTGTACACTAACAATATAGCTCTCTTTCTCCTTTTACTTTAACAACCATTCTCATTGGTAGTCTGTTACTACTTGAAACATTGTAGTTATAAGAGTGGAACAATTTAGCTCTCAAGTAGGTCTGACAAAGGCAATGTTGTGATATACAATATATATGTCACAGACTGTGGTAGGTGGTGGTCTGTGGCATGACGTTTGAGTTATCAAAATATGTAAGTTGTCAATGTCAAATATCAGCCAGTTGCGCGTTGGTCTTTTATTCGAGCTAGAGTTGCTCTCGAGGCAGCCCCTGCGCCGGGTATGCGCACTGAATGATAAGGAAAACATAATGGAGGACAGCGAATACAATCACGACTCTGACATATTATATATAGTATAATCTTTTACATTATGTTGCTGCTATAATGGATTTATTGTGGCCTCGAACATCACCGCGTGGCATTGCTAGAGCTGATAACTAAAATCACAGCGCTTATACTTTTACTTAAAAGCTGATTAATTATAGAAGAGTATTTTCTACTTACAATGAACAAAACAGGGGATGTCTCAATCCAATTTACGCCATAATTATGATGTCATCGGAGAAGGATTTAATTAAAGACCTTTTGAAGGCTCCAAGGTAATTGCTGTTCAATGACTCTTTGTAGTCCGAGATTACGAGTTGTTTTTATACTTAGTTCTACAATCTATAATCTTGTTTTGGTGGCACTTACAATAAGCTAACTTCCATGTACGCTAAATAGGACTTGGTACAATGTTTAATATAACAACTAAATGTATTCAAGGGTCATAGATTTGAATCCAGCCATCACCTACTTATGTCATATTTCGGGCTTCAGATGCATAAAGTTGGGACATTTTAGTAAACTAGGATATCATTATTAGGTTCATGCTGTCTTACCAAATTTCTTTAAAATTTGGTTAAGCGTTATGTCCTTAAAACGATAATAGAGTTTCTTTCGTTTTCAATATAATTATGAAGTTTATAATTAGTCATCAATCCGTTTGTCACTGCAAGCAAACATAGGGTAGAATGTCGAAATCTGTCCGGATATCAAACTAGTATTTAAATATGGAATACATGTGAAATACAGATTAGAGTTTACGCTTCATGATGGATTTACAAAATAAAAAGAGGTCTTCATTTTGGCTCATGTCTTGCGAGAAAGTGTTTGTATTCTCGATATGTAATTTCTATGAGATCTTATTTTTTTAAATCGCGTACGAATAACAGATTGGCGCTTTACTTTCTTGCAAGTTGTTTGTGCTAGGCCCACAGAAGTTCTTTTGTTTTCGTTCTATGGCTGAGGTATCACTGTCGACTTCGATCAACAATATACCTATGTCAATGACTGTCGATATCAAATAAAAACGGAAAAGAAATTGTAAATAAAGCAAATGGAATTTTTCCATTGTTTTTTCATTTGGTTTTGTTGTTGACAACGTTGTTAAGGAAAAATCTAAGGCACCTAATTCCGCGGTATTTTCACCATAACTCAAAAGAACATTGAAAATTAAGTATTTACTATAGCTTTCTGTAGAATTGGCAATTTTTATCAGAGTTGTTATTTATCTTACTTTTGATATATTATACTCACAATTTGGCAATTAAAAAATGATTTATTAGTTAAATTATGTAAAAATATGAAAAAGTCCGTGGCGCCTTATTCCGATGTAAAAATCCTAATTCCGATGCATTTGTATCCCAATTCCGAGTGTACAGAATACAAAGAAAACGGGGTGGGGAGAATGATACATGATTTTAAAAAAAACAAGTATTTATTTGGTCGTAGGTATATTAAATAAATACAAAATACGAATATAATCTGAAATTTAATGCAAGTTATCCCATATTAATTTCAGATAACAATAAACTATTTGAAAATTCGAATGTACTATATTAGTTTCTAATCTCTATATTACAAAGCTTCACTTTATTCACGATTTCCAACTAATACAATTGGAAGTGAAGTGGAAAAGTCACTTGGTCGTAAGCCTATTACGGTTATAGAATCCGTTTTGAACTCGCATTTAATACTTACAAACGCTCAAAACACAAAGCTTTTGTATACAAATGCTTTAGTCTCAACAATTAATTTGTGAAACTATTATATTTAATTGCACAAAGTATTCTTAATACCTTATGAAGCATATTTAGTGTATTAGAACCATTGTATATAATGTACCAGCATCAGGAGGTGTTTTTTTCACAGTTTTATAATAGAATAGAAAAATATTAGAACTTGATATACATGAAAACCATTAATTTTAAATATAGTAGGGATAAATGAATATATTTATTAAATTATCGTTATGTAGCTTTTTAAGTAGTGATGTTATTTAAATCAATTCAATATGTGATTAAGTTCAGATTTGGTAACTGAATCATTTGATGCACAACAACGGTTCACTTGACTGTGATGGTTAGTCACTCATGCGACTAATTTTATCGAACACTCGGCCTGTTAGTTTAGCTGGAATACATCGAAATGTAGTTTTAATTATCTTGATGCTTTTAATGAAAATTAATTCTATCCTATTAAAACCTACCGCCTCCGTAGCTCGTGGTTTGCACGGTGCCAGGTTCGAATTCTACGAAAATAGATTAGATTTTTTTTTCGTTTTTTTGTTTTAAAATATAGTCGCTAAAATACCTAATCGCAGATACATCTCGTTAAAGAACTGTATAGAAACATACTTAAACTAATTTGATAGCAACTGTTCGTACCATGGGTTGATAGCTAGTTTATGAGACCTTGGATTCAAGAGATGGATCTGAAAAAAATACAAGAAAAACGTTCCATTTTTTATCATTTTAAAAAACATTTGAACAAATACTCATATGCAGGAGATGTAAAATATCTAAAGAGTAAATACACGTTAAATATTTAATTAAAAACGATTATTCCGGCAGTTTTCCGTTTTATAACCGTTTTATGGGTATAGTAAATAAGTTTATCGAGTTTTGTGTAGCGAAAGGGCTGTATGGCTACCGTGACCGCAGTCAATACGCTATATTATAGAAAAAAATATCTGATATGAAAGTTTCACTTGATACTGTTTTATCATAATGATGTGCAATTAGTGTTTATTACAGACCTTGTTATTGAATTAAAACACTATCACGATTTTTACCTATATAAAGGCCGGCAACACATCTGCAAGTCCTCTGTTGTTGCGGATGTTTATCGGCGGAGGTGTTAACTTTCCATTAGGTGAGCTGCATGCTCGTTGACTATCCTATAGGGACTATAAAAAATACTAGTTTCTTAATATTGTCTTTTATTAACGCGAGTATCACACGCTCCGTGTAGTCCGCTCTACGCACTTTATTTGTGAACTTTGTGATTTTGTGGTAAATGTAAAATTAGAAGCATTTAATATTAGTAATATTAGTAATTTAATATGTATTATTTTTTATTCACGTTCATAGGTGTACATTGTGTTACCTAAATTAATAGATTATTTTTGAATTTAATTGAATTAAATATGGCAACTTTGTGACATTTCAAATGTCGGACAACTGTCATCTTTCTTTCTCCCCGCGACCACGGTTGCTGAAAAGCATCCGAAACGTCGGGATAAATAATTTAAACAATATAAATAATAAATCGCGTTTTAATCCGGTATACAGTATTTTATTTAAATACTAGTTTCTTGTTTTTCTGTATCTTTGTTTCTTGTTGTCAAAATAAGATTTATAAAAGAAAACGCAAAATTATAAAAAAATAACTTCCAAGCTGTGGATTAATCGAATATTATTTGGAAAATGTAAGTGGGTTAGAAAAGTAAAAATGTATAGTATAAAAAGCAGTCTTAAGCAGTTTCCATAATGACCTATCTTATCTGAAAAATAACATACTTTCCATCTTAATTTCAACCCGTTTGTCTGTGTAAGTAGGCGTGTGCGTAGGTCTTCGTAGATTGCTGATGCGCAAAATTGTCGATCTCTTATTGGTTTCATTCCTCATTAAGCTTAAGAAGACTTATTGGTAAGATCAAACATGTATAAAGGTGTCACCCTACCGGTTCGGTTGATCAATGCCACAATTTAGATGGTTTACTCTAGCTTTTGGGTAATAATGATTTAAAATAGATTTGTAAAACTCAATAGGATTGAAGAAATGTTTATGTAATGAAATAAATTACAGTTATTTACATCAAGTGCCAAAGTCAATTCAGTTTAATTGGTAAAAACATAATATTGATTTGATTCTATTTCTGAATCATAATTCATAATATAAAAAATTATAACATATAAATTTCATTCAACAAAAATTATATTTTTTATGTTAGATATCAACAGACGACCATGTGATATTGTCTTTTATTAACGCGAGTATCACACATTTAAATAAAATAATGTATACCGGATTAAAACGCGATTTATTATTTTCTGTCTTCCCGCGACCAGGGTTGCTGAAAAGCATCCGAAACGTCGGGATAAATAATTTAAACAATATAAATAATAAATCGTGTATACAGTATTTTATTTAAAAGACGACCATGTGGTTCACTTAATGGTAGGTTTTATACACCAGCCACAGAACATCAGTCAATGATGCGTTGTCGACCTACTTTTTACTTCAACGTAAGGTGTCTACCAAACGTGCCAACGGGCCTAGCCAAATAACTAATAATGAATACAATAATATACATATTATATTGTACGAAGTATCATCGTGAAATATTGCAAATACCTAGGAAATACGTATAATAAAAGACACTTGAATATTTTTAATAAAGAAGTCTGTTCAAATGTCTTTTTATGTTATATATATCATAAATATATTATAATGTATTGTAACGATGATTATAACTATGTAATTTAGTATCTGGTAATAAACTGTTTAAAAAAAGGTGAAACATCTATTTTCGTTTCAGAATCAGTCGTTAGTCAAGCGCAGATTTTCTTTTTCCATTTTTGACTCAAATAACCCTCCGAGCCAATTTTGCATAATAACTTAATCTAACATGCGAGCACAGCTCTAATTGAATTTCACGTTTTGTCTGCTATTTGTGTTTTGTAATGAAATATGATTAGAAATTCAAAATATTTTGTGTAATTGATTACAACTGACCCGAACGCAGTTATATTTGTGATTGTATTTTTCTTTAACGTATGGTCACTTAATTATTGACCTTAAGCTTACGGGTTTTCTACAACCGCAAACTTATTTATCCCTTCAGGAATTTTGCATATTAGACTCTTTTCTAGATGTTGAACCGCTAAACAACAAATATAATAGTGTAGGTTATTTGTATATTTTATATCGTATACTATCGTAATTATATTTTTTATATTTTTAAATAGAATTATATTATTTTACAATAGAGTACTGTTTCTCCAGTAGTTGCATGGGGCCCACTGAAAATCAGTGATGTGTCCATTATGGCCACAGCTTATGCTGAGTGGACTCCTATTTGACACCGCACTGCAGCATTTATTTTTATACAAGATTTTTTATTGATACAAGCTATTTTCATTTTCTTTTAATTTGTAAGTTATGTTTGTAATTTTTTTTTTATGTGTGTGTGTGTCAAATAAAGTTATTATTATTATTATTGTAAATAGCCTGTCTTGTCTAGAAGTAGAACCGCAAACTAGCCTATCTTTCCAAGAGGTATCAACCATAAACAAGCAAGTATTTTGAACTAGCAACACGACCCAACTTCGCACGGGTGCAATGTAGATACTATACACATAAAAGTAGCTTTCTAATGGTGAAAAATTTTTTTGAGTTAAATCGTAACAAACAAAACCCTCTTTATAATATTAGTTTAGATAATTTGAACCACAAATTGCCTTCAAGAACACACGAAGTAGCAACTAATGTGAAATAAATTTAATCATATTTTTCTCCACGTTTAAGGTTCATATCTATTTTTAATTTAATTCAAAGTAGTCTTGCTTTGTTGAAAGCATTATTTTCTTTCTCTTACGCAACATCTCAGTGCTCCAGGCAGACTCAGTAAACAGGGAAATATTTGACCTAGTGTTTATTTTAAAGAACTAGTCTACTTTATGAGAAGTTAAGTGCAGACTATACAGAGTTATGAATATTAGACTATTTAAACCGACTCTCTAAAAGGGGAATTCTCATCGCCAAGTTTTTTCCATGTTTATTTTTAATTATTAGGATCTAAAACGAAAGACAACTTGTGTGCTTCAATTACTTAATCAAAATTAGTCGTATTATTTTTAACCAATTTATAACTATGTTAAAAAATTATATTATTAATGAACCAGAAAGAAAAGTGTATGCAAGAAAGGCAATCTGGTCATGCGACCAGAAAGATTGAAATTTTAGCGCTAAGTATGAACTTAGCGCTAAAATTTCAAAAGGCTTGATTTTTTTTTTTACTGAAGAACGGCGTTAAGTAGGTTACTGTTAGTATAAAGTGAATTATTGAGTCCCCTAATGGGGCAAGGGGCAGACCGATTTTTGTGTCTGTTTCATTGATCATTTTTATTTATAGGCAAGTTGGTGATTAGCCTTGTGTGCTCTACCCGACCGAAACATTTTTATAATCTTATTCCCGGGTTTCGACCCCAGGACCACCGGTGACAAACGCATCGCGTTAACCCCTGAGCCACAAAGGCAAAGATAAGCGCCATTTTACCATAGTAACATCTATACCATAGAAACCGTGCGTAATTGTAATTTTGAAACTTATATAATATCATCATCGGATAAAAGCGATTATCTTCGTAATTTTATTATTTAAATCACTGTTTTAAAATTATACTAAATATTAATGGTTTAGTTGAGAACTTTGTCCGATCCATCACAGTCTAGTAAATTTTTAATTGGTATAAGAAATTGTTAACTTGACAGAGGTTCGAAGTTGAAGGTAAACTTTCTTTTGTTTATGTACGAGAAATGCGGGGATGGCGAAGGCAGGTAAGTTTGGAACATTGCGGTTTTCATGATCTTAAATCTTAAATTAACGAAGCAGGCGGTATTAATTAGTGATTCAAGGTATCATGCGGATTGGTGGTTTACTGAGGTATTGCGGGGTTGTGTATTTCAGTGTAATGAATTCTAATATTTAACTTATAATTTAGATCATCAATTTCTTTTTTAGACGAAAAAAGACTTTGAGTACAATTGTGGTTACAAAGCGAGTAAGTTCTATCGGTTTTTGTTAGTGAAAGTCGTGGTTATTTCTTAATGTAATTATTTATATTTAAGTCAATTACATACTGTCCCTGGTTTTTTACCAGCATCTTCCTTCAATCTTATAGCCTGTAGATCCAATTCGAGGTAAATATTTTGTTTTGATTTTGACTACAGCCAACAAAAACTTCCGGTACACCCAAAATTGGAAATGAAATGAAATATATCTTTATTGTACACCACAAAAAATTAAATATGGAACTATTAAGAGTGAACATATTTGTCCTTTTTTAATCACAAGTCATCGGTAAATGTGGTAAACTACATTTGTGGACTTGTTAGGGGAGAAAACAATCATCAAATTCGAACTTTACTGTCACAATTATTACATACAATTAACCATAACAAAAATGTTATTATTCATAGAAATTGAGGTTCAACGTTCAGTTTTTAAAACTCTACATTAATTGGCTTATGCTTAGCATTACAGCAAATAAATAATAAAGGACGAATTTAATAAACAAAAACTTTGAATGAAAATAGCATTTAGCAATTATGTTAAAAAAGTATATTTTCAAATTTAAAAAAACTATTTAAATAAACAAGTGTTGTCCAAATGTACTAACCGAGCCGTTTATTGGCAAGAAAGTAATCCTACCACGTCAGCTGACCTGACCTTCCTAATCCTTCTCCCTGGCCGACGAAAGCTCTTTGAAACATGTTTTCGGATTGTACACTTCTTCTGATCAACATTTTTTAAAATATAAAGTGTATAAGTTGACTTCGAGAAACGTTCTATTTTTGAAAAATAGTTCACAATTTGAACAAAAACTTACTCAGATAACTTAATTATTAAATTGGAATTGTTAATTGGAATACATTGTGCCCACCGGGTCTACAAAATTTTTATTTTTCTATTAAAATGTTTTTCATTCGTCTTAATACTTCCGATTGTGGTTTTCTACTTTTATTTAAATTACCGAACGTTTAAAATAATATAGGTCGACAGCGCATTATTGCACATCATAAGTTGCACCTACCATGTCATATCTGATTGGTGGTGATTATATTTATCGGTTGACAGTGCAACCGCAAATATCAAATAAGGTTTTACTTTATCTTCTAAATATTATGAACACATTTAAATAAAATACTTTTCAATCGCGTTTTAATCCGGAATTTGTAACTCACTTGTGACCTCTATTTAATTGTAATAATCGCTAAACCTCTTTAGTTTCATTTCGTCTAATTAGAAATTCATTAGCTTAGATTTATCGAATTATTACTTTCAAACAACAATTTCAAATTAATTAAATAAAGTATAACAATTAAAATACAGGATGTCAGTCGGATACACTTACAGTACCTAATCTGATTATATTAGTGGTCAGCCTTATGTTGCTTAGCGCTTTTTAAAGGATAGTATACCTAACAGACAGTGTAATTTGAACAGGATCTACAAGAAAGTAAGTACCTTTGTTCTACCTTCCTATTAACTAGCCCGTGACAAGACACAGTAGTCACCGCAACGTGTGCTTTGTTATTACGAAGGAGATACGTTCCATGGTAGCCTATTCACTAATTTGAGATAAGGCATCTCAGAATACGACTTGCGGTGGATCGTAACAAATTACATTATTGTCCGTTACGTTTGCTGTTACATAATATGTAATTACCATCAGATATTGGGTACAATACATTACCTTTTACCCCTTTGCAACCAAATTAAATGATAGGGAGATTTTGCGACTCAAAAACTATTTCCGAATCTCACTAATAATTAACGTGGTCTGATTGCTGGAGATCAGCTACTATTATATTATAAATATTTTATTTTGCCTTTTAAACATAACATTTTAGCTATTAATTAATCTAATCTCTTCCACATACAAAGAGATACGTCAATTTCGAATAAATGTATGAATAAATAATATCTGACTTAAAAAGAAAATAACAAAGGGAAATCAATAGATTTTAAGAACAAGACATGCTATTTTTGGTTTGCCCTTAGGTCAGAGATGATTTGTGTACCGTAAAGATACAACAAAGTATGAGATAATGTAATAAAATATATTCTCGGAAAGAAACAAAAAGTTTAATTTCGACGTTAAATAAAATGTCACAAAGTAAAAATAAAAAGTTACCATAAACCGTAATTATACGTCTTTCAATGTAAAGTGCCCTTTAGCGTTTTATATCTGAAATTACCTGAAAGTAAGATCCACATTTTATTTTATTATTCCTTGTTTCTTCTAATTAATTAATGTTTGGTATACAAATAAGATATAGAATACATAGCATATTATTTACACAAAATATACAACTCAAAATTAAACAAACAACATAGGAAAAAGAAAGTGGACAAACGGCTTTATAGCTATTTAGATATCTCTTCCAAGCAACCGCATAAAGAGGATAGAGAGGAAAATAATAAGAATTAAGAGTAGAGTGTAACAAGAAGTAAAATATAGGAGATTAATAAACAGACTAAATAAGAATGAACAAAATACTGTATACCGGATTAAAACGCGATTTATTATTTATATTGTTTAAATTATTTATCCCGACGTTTCGGATGCTTTTCAGCAACCGTGGTCGCGGGGAGTATTTTATTTAAATGAGTGATACTCGCGCTAATAAAAGACAATATTAGAATGAACAATACAAAAACTGACCTAAGCTAAACAGACAACATATAATGAGCCTTAATTAGAATATAATAATAAATTAATCTAAAAGATAACGATAAATAAAAAATGACTATATTTTGAATACTTCAAGAATAGTAATACAGCGGAGCAGTTGGTCCCATCAAAATGCAAGCAAACCGAGCTTTGAAGGCAAAGTCAAGTTGGGACCTTTGATTGCAGATAGCAAACGTTTGTAGTAGTTCAGGAGAGCCGCATCAATTATTCAAATAACTACGTACAGAAATTGGCTCGACAAGTAATATTGCGAATATTACTTAGAGGAGTATGTAAGCTGCTTAAGTTTCCTACGTATCTAGGGGACAACAGAGTAGTATCGAGTATGGGTATATTGTAAGTCCGGACTGGCAAACTACTTGGTTAAGTGGCTTTATTAATTTAATGAAAAGACTTATTGAGCGCTTGCATCACTTCGTTAGTTGGTCTATTTGTTTGCAAGTATACAGTGTTTAATCCGGTTTGATGCTCAGGGAATGATTTATGAAAGTGTACGTATAATAAATGTATAAGTTTTGAATATTTTGGTAATCAAAAAATATAACATTAAATGAAAAGGTAATTCTGTGAATATATGCGGTAAAACTGCTTAACTGATTTTGATAAAATTTTGTATGACGATAAACCGAAACCATGGGAAAGAAAGAGTCCATTTTTATATAGATAGTAGAGCTGCACAACCCAGCTTCTCTCGACAGTACTAATGAAGAAAATGAGAAAATCTAATTTTAGTCAAAAAAAATTAAAAAAAAAATCTTGTCACCCTAATCACCTAGCGGTCTGAGATAGACATACATAGGTAATATATAAAAATCGGTCGAGCTGTTTCGTAGGTGGAATCACAAAAATTTCGTATACTTATTCGTAAAATGAATATTGTACTGCCCTTTTATTGGGATCTTTCCTCATCATTAGCCAGCCAGATTAACGATATTACTGCTTTATATTCAAAAGTATGATTCTTTCAGTGGATTTATTTTAAATAACTAAAATATCACTCATGATTTTAAATATTTTAAAAGCAGGTTTGCGTTCTTGTATCATCATTAGGTATACCTTTGGGTGCACGATTATTCCGCAGTTTAGAACGTTGCTTGCAAACCAAATTGTGGTCGTTAGTGCGAACATGCTTGGCTTAAGAATATCCAACGTTATGATAAATGGAGATTTGTAAACTTTTAAATATTAGTTTAGAAGTTTATTCCTCTGCTCCTATATCTGTATACTACTTAGCTGAAATTAGTTATGGGGCATGTAAATATCTGTAGAATTAAAAAATAGCAAAACTTATTTAAATAAAATTACCTTAATCGTAATAAAACGAGGTTTATTCATTATTTTAGTTATCCCGACGCGACGACGTCTCGAATGCTTTTCAGCATGCGTGGTCACTGGCAGAAAAACTTAATACCTTTTTTTTTTATAGAATAGAACGCAAACAGGCTGGTGGCGTGAAGATAAGTGATAACCGCAACCGAGAGTAAATATTGAACGTAACTGTAAAGTAAAACTATGAATCACGCTACATATTATAGTATGATTATTGTGCCATCCTCAAATATGTATAGCGCTTATATAGCTACTTACACAATACTCTTGACGATTAGGTGCTTATAGTGTGTGATTGTTTCAAAACGAATACCGATTCTTGATTAAAACTACAAATAATTGGAATCATTTACTAAGAATGGTACTGTTCAGTTATCTGAATGACCAGCAAAGAGCCCTCGGACTCCTCCATTGTTATAGCTGGCAATAGCTTATTTGCAGACCATTTCTCGTAATTGCGATTCAAGCTGGGATCGTTTACAAATTGTTCTTCTCTTTCCACTAAACGTTTAGCTGAATACTGACCGTATTTAGTAATAGCGTTGTTTGATATTACCTATTAACTGTGGCGACTAGATAGCATAATTTGAAAGATTTTTTATACAAAATTTCTTAAGCTTTAGAATATTTTAAAAATGAGACAGATAGGAAGTTTATCTCTCAATAATATAAAAAAGTCGTAATATTCTGAGCATTTGAATGTGGATTTCAGTATTGTTTGGAAAAGTTTTTCCGGAAGCTTTAAATTGGAGATCCCCGAACGTTTCTGTCTTCACTTTTGAGTAAAACCTCTCTTCTTATCTAGAATATATTTTTGTAAATTATAATTATAGAGCATCAAATAACGAGCTTGATGGTAGATTATACCTCAGCCAATGAACATCAGTCAATGATGCGCTGTCGACCTACTTTTTACTTCGAGCATTCGGAAATCCGTAGTCTGAAATTGAAACGCGCAATATGCACTGAACTTCCATTTATTAACGGTGGTTCGTTACCCGGTTGGGATTTTCGATATTTCATTTACCAGGCGTAGTGAAGATATGCTAACAGAAAATTATAAACATGTCTTCCAGGTTGGATTCGTACCCACGACCTATCAATGCGCACGGCAGGTGTTCTACCGAGCGCGTCAACGAGCCCGTCAATAAACTGGCTTATTATGTTATTATTATTATTTTGTTGTTGAGCATATGAAATAGATATATAATTTTCGAGCCGTTCAGTTTTCGTTTAGAAGGTAATTAGTTATCGGTTTTGATAGCTTCATGGGAGAGGTTACCTAGCAATTAACCTGGAACGCCAGTTAGTGACGGACGTCGAACATTTGAGGAATGTTTTCATAATTCAGTGTAAATTATGCGTAAATTTGTTAATATTATTCTTATGCATCGATAAATTTTGTAGGTATAAAAATTTGTCAAGGATTTCAAAATTAATAAGCTTTATAAGGTGATATTTTGGTTCAAAACCAATTAAAATGTAAAAGTTATCCATGCCAAATGACTGAAAATGAATTTCAATAAATTATTATCTATGGAATTTCGAGGTTGCATTTCTTATCGACACGTTACACGAACAAATTATTTTACCTCCTTCCTTTTCCTTATCACCGCAGTCCATAAAACAGCGAATGTCCCTGAAAGGCGTGAACGCGTTAGTGAAAAACAAATTAGTCCACAATAACAAGCAAATTGTCCCAAAAACCTTAGCACTACCTGCGCTAAAGCTTCTTTACATCAAACGGCATAACAAAATTCATACATTATGTATTACGGCTTAATGGAGCTGGCATGAGGTCAGGCCGACTTGGTATTAAGAGCTTTCGGTGAGTCCAGACGGCCGAGGGGAGGGTCCAAAGTGAATATTATAACAGTATAATAATAACATGCCTTATTTTCCAGTTGCTAAATAATCAGTTGCGGGATGCGTCTCATTTCGTAGCAAAGGCGTAATGTTCAAATCTGAAATTCACTAGTCAAAGTGAACGCTGCGCTGCAAGCAAAAACCATTAAGAGCAGATGAGTGAATACATAGAATTGGTCTTTTACACTAAGATACTAAGTTTAGTTAGTACAATGAGGTAAAGGAGAGCAATTTAGAGTTGATGTTTTGATCTTTCAAGTGAGATTCTTCCAAGTGAGTAGATTATTACTCGTATTTACATTCGGACTTGCTGTGTTTGGTATATTAACTAAATTTACGTTTATTATGAGAAATCAACAATATTCACAGCGCATGAATAATAAATTTCATGGTTTTGAGGCAGGTTCGCTTTTCGGTATCGCTGCATAAAGCTAATATATAAAACCTCAAATTCATAAATAATGTTATGCATTTATTAAACAAAATATTCACAAATTGTAGGTATCTAAATTTTTTATCACTTTTAGTAAAAGTTAGTAATACTTAAAGCTTTAATCGAGTAAGATAAATTGTTCCAGTAACAGTGGAATAAATCTGAGATTAATTAAAATACTTTAGCATCTGAATGAATGTAAGATCGCGTTCGGGGCGAACTGAGCTGCATTTACATAAGTTACGGTTTACGGAGAGCTGGGCAGGTAGAAGACATAGAATTAGAATAAACGCCACTAATTAGCTTTTAACAGCTGATCTTAGTATTGTTGAAGAAAACCGAAGAAAAACTTACACGTTCTATTTTTAAAATTGCTTAAATATATCTTAAGGTACTGACAAATAGTACCTATATTATATGTATTAAATATTTTTGGTAAAATAATTATTTTAGAAATGTCGTTCTAAATTTAAAAGGTACCACATACTTATTTGCAAATCGGAAGTCAATATGTCTTTATTAAAACATTAAGTGAAGCGAGCCGCTACAAAAGTATCCATATTACTTAAATTATTATAATACATTAGACTATCTTGAATGATCCTTGAAGTTTTTAGAAATTACACACGAGACAACTTATAACAATGTCGTCAATTCAACAGAGTACATTTAGAAGTCACAAAACAAATAAGGTCCGCGTTCTCTCGGAAATAAGGGCGCACAAAATAAGGCCTCGGGATGGAACCTAAGTAAACCCGTTTGGAAGTCACAACCGCTACAAAGTCATGAAGAAACCACAATTGGACCTTTGGACAATAATGCCGAAGGCAAATATTCATATTTAATTCTATGTTGGCAAATATAAGAACTTTGCATTTGAGACCTGAGCCCGGCTTGTAAGAACCTTTTCATGTATTGTGTTGCAAATAACGCTTTAAGTACATCTCTTAAATATTTTATGAATTTGGAATACTAATTTCTATTAATCTTCTCTATATTGAATTTCTCTATATTCAAGTCTTCTCTATATTGAACAACTCTGTGAAATATTTTTTTTAGAGAATTTCATTATTTGTGTAATTCATGTTTGTGCAAAGCTGAAGTCGATTTCTAGTTACAAAAATGTGAAGCATGTTTAGTTTTTTTTTTCATGATATAGCATCAGGTTCACTTGATGGTAGGTGATACCTCAGGCACAGAACATCAGTCAATGATACACCGTCGATCTACTTTTTACTTCGAGCATTTGGAAATTCATAGACTGAAACCGAAACGCGTAATATGCACATCACGGTTTTTTCATCTATGAACGGTGGTTCGTTACCCGGTCGGAATTTCGATATTCCTCCCACCCGTTTAATGCCCGAAGTTACTAGACGTTGGGAAAACATGATTACAGAAAATTATAAACATGTCGTCCCAGTGGGATCTGAACCCACGACCCATCGATGCGCACGGCAGGTGTCTATCGAACACGCCAACGAGCCCGTCAAAAGTAATCAGAGACAGAAATAGTTATTACTGAAGTTGATACTACACACACATACACACAGCCTCTAAATAATTTGTTGTCATTGAAGAAGTTCACTAAAAGTTATGTAGAGAGTATAACACCTTTAACCTGTCACATGCAAATTTATATCCACTTCAACATTTGACGAAGGTTTCGAGGCTAGACACTGCATAGTTAATGTTTTATCCAAACAGATAAATATGTCAGTAAGTTTTGAATTTTCCAGCAACAAAAGAAATGAGATTAATTCACACAACTGGACTTTTAATAACTGGATTTTGCAGTCTTAGCAAAGGAATTATATTTTGCACTTTGGATAGTACACATACTTTGTTTTCCGATTGGTCGCGGTTTCCAGTCCCGCCGGAAAAACATATTTATATTTTTTTTTTAAACATATTTTCGTCACCTCTCGTCACTTCGTGTACTAAACGGATGGGATTAATATCGAAATTCCGTCTATGGATTTCTGAAAGCAGTAGATCAATTGCGCATCATCCACTAATATTCTGTGGCTGTTTTGTAGCCTCACGCTTTTTTCGATATTTTTTATGATATAATAGATATTGACAGACGAGTAAAGATACATAATACGCTGTTAAATTCAGTACTTTATAAGCCGTATTTAAATATTTATTTTAAGAGAGACACGTGTAATGTGTGGTATAAGACCGCGATCCCTGTTTTCTTTTAAGTATACACAACTCGAATATATGGACATAAGGGTCATGTTAATGTTAGGGTTATTAATTTTAAAGAAAATATTTAGATAATAAATCTATTGTTTTAGGGTTATTATACTTAAAACTTATTTAAAAGAATAGATCTATTGATACTGTTGACTATGACGTTGGCCAATCAGAACACGAGAATATTTCCCGCCAAAAAATATGATTGGCCGGACGTTGACGACAATCTGAACCAATCAAATAACTCTAATTCTCCCGCTTGAGGTGATTTGAAAACTAAAACGTTGCGAGTTGGGACAGACCGAAAGGAACCTCGAAGTCGACCAGTTGCATTAACAAGAGAATACGGTTAATACAGTGCTAGCATAAATAGACATAAAAGTATAAGTATTTGTGAAAGATGCAAGTAAATAAACGATTGTCTAAACTAGACTTGTGTTTGATTAAAGTTCAGAAGTGCGCAGAACATCGTTAAAATAACGTAAGTACACGCCCAATACTTTGTAATATTGTCTTATCGTTCTTTCTTTGGATTTTTTTAAATTTATAGTATGAATTACTCAGACTAAAATATACTTCAGAATAAAAAATCGTAATCGATTTAACATTGTCGTCTCAATTCGAAGCTTTACGGTATTTTATTAGGAAAATTATTGTACATATCTAGATATCTAGATTCGGTTTCATCATTTAACTTGTCAGATATATTTGTGCTTAAAGAGAAATAGTTTATCTGCATACCCTCATTTTCTAAGGTGGGATAAAAATGTTAACCTTGTAGTTATGATGGCTCCTATAATCAGAATTATTAATACCCTTGCTATAATAAGATTACTTGTTATTTTATATATAAATAATATTTCACTGAATTTCTACCTTTTTATTCGTGTAGTAGATTTCGTTTTAAACAATATTTGAAATCTGTGCTAATTTATTTTTTTCATAACTAGATTCACTATGCCTTAGTGAAATTTTATTTTAATGAATTTGTTGATATTTAAATTGCATAATGCTTAAAGTATTTTATATTAACAGTTGGTAATTAGTTATATTTACGATTTTATATTCTTTGATAATAATTAAAAAAAAAAAAAAAACATTTCACTCATATGGATTTTATTTCTGAGTCCCAGATCATGGAGAGGTCTCTAGACCGCCAACGAAGCCGACATTCCGGTTCGCGGAGGCTAGAAACACCGAGGCGTGAATCCAGAGACGATTCAGTCTCCCACAGCCAACATATCGTGCCGAGCAGCGCGATCTTGAATCGGGAAGTCGCCGATCACGTTCCAAATCAAGACAGCACCAGCATTCTGGTGAACGTGTCTGCGAGCCAGCCGACGAGACAAGCATCGCGTTGGTGGCAAACATTTTTCAAGGTCACGTAATCTCTATTACTAACAACGATTTTCTAGATGTATTAAAATACTTAAAGAGTAACCTGTCACCTCATCCGTCTACTAAGGATACACGTTCTGCTTCTAAATATTGATCCAATGAATATTCTACTTAATTTTGATCCCTCTAAGAAAAATCAACGTATTGACATATGGCTCACAAAGGTTAACGAGTGAGCCACAATATACGGATGAGATGATATTATGACTACTCTTTATTTTTCTATGCAAAAACTCTTAAGGTTTGGCTAAGACTTGGTACTTAATTCGGTTCTCTTTGGTTGGTCAGAATGACAGAACAAACTTCATAACGTGTGCTTAAAAAGAAAAGTTGTTTTTTCGTTAGTAGTAGTTCATTAGTCATTGTATCAAGCTTAGGAAACATTGCTTAAAAAGAAAATTTTCTATTACTTCACTTAATCAGTGTGACATAGTGGGAAAACGAGCAGTGGATTATCTGATGCATGGCATTAGCGATATAATACTACGAACTGTGGCATTAGGATTGCGCTGTTCTAATCCTGATCAGATATTACTCTATTTCAATATTCGAATTATTCTGTTGATAAAAAGCAGTTTAAAAATAAGTCCGACGATGCTAGCAGTCAGATAAATTTATATATAGATAATGTATCTAGGATTATCTCACGATAATGTTCAGTTATTTTTGAAGGGGTTCGGTAATAATATAGTTCCCAGTTGGAGGGATGTCTCTTATTTTAAATTCAAAATGAAAATCATTTATTCATTTAGGTAACACAATATACACGAACGTCAATAAATAAAAATCCTTCTAATTTTACATTTAATGCCAGTTTCTTATTTTTACAAAATGTTTGTAAGGAGCTGCAATCATTATACTATGCTCCACATGACATATTGATGTAATTAATTATAATAATAAAATAATAAACGAATACACCTAAGGAAGATTTGTCCTCTATCAGCAGTAGGCATGGTGAGATAGGAGCACGCACTTACATTAACGTGGTAACAGCACACAAACACATAGTCGAGTGATAACTAATATGACTGCATACATGAATTCAAGTCCGACCAGTCACCACAAGTAGTGACGTTGACGAGCGTGACACATGGTCAGCCATCGGCTTCCTCGCCATATTTAGGGGAGGGACAACCCGACTTATGGACGCCACCCCAAGTGAGCGAGACGATCCTTGAAATGTGAACTCGTCTACATAAGAAAACAATTATTATTATTATTCTAAAATAATTTGATACCATATGGATCACGGTTTGCTCCCATTTTGCATTGAAATAGTCGTGGATATTGACGATCGCCTCCGAATCTGGAAAATCAGCAGTGCAATTCTTGCGAACATTTTCATATCAAACAGATACTGGAGCAAATTATATCCAAGCACTAGCATCGTTTAGGTAATAATTTATAGTATAATAAGCCTTAGCAAATAGTTTTAATTTAACGTGCGATTTGAATTTATTTATTGACAACACATGTACCTCATTAGAGATTTTGTTAAAAAAAACGTATGCAATTGTCTTGGAAAGAATTACACGTTTTATGCAGCCTTGTGGCTGGTGCGCTTATTTTGTATTTATTACGAGTAGGTACTATATTTTGTGGGAGCTACTATTCTTTTAAAAAAATATATCTATAATCTATATTTTTCCGCACATATAAAATATTCTTATAAGTATATTGACATACCAAATTTAAAATACATAATTCTTTAAATTTCCTTCGGACTGACTCCCATGGGGATAATCTACAGTTAGCCCTTATAGCCCACTTTTGCATTAGGAATATCGATCTAATGTCAGCTGCATTGCTTCACAAAAGAACACAATATGACATAATACTATGAATATAGGTAAAATAAACGAATTTTGCTGTATTCTAGTCAGTAAGATCGCGTATCTTTTTCACTGCGAACGCTGTAGAACTTAGCCTATTCGGAAGACCTTCTCCAGTGATGGATTATGTCGTTTCACTTTAAATAAAAGCGAAGTATCATCAGCAAACAGTACTATCTCGTGATATAGATGAGGAATAAGAAAGGTCCAAGTATGGAGCCTTGCGGTACAACCATAGTAACATAATATGATCCCAGGTATGAATCCATTAGTTTTAGCGCTTTTTCGCCAATGCCATAGTGTTGAAGATTTTGATTAGGATTTCGTGATGGACACAGTTAAAATCCTTTTTATAATTCGCAAAAACTCCAATGGCATCGTGAGAATTTAACCAAGCATTTAAAATCTCAGAAATTAATTTAATACCAGCAACGGTTGTGGAGCGACATCTTGTAAAACCATTCTGCTGGCCATGCATAAGTTTATTATTATTATTATTGAAGTGTTTCATTAATTGATCAGTTTTTGGATCTAAAGTTTGTGGGGTCAGAAGTGCTGTCCGTTTTGAATAACAGTGTGATTTCAATAAATTTTTAATAATATCATTGCAGCTAATGTGGCTACATAATATTATAAAGTTATGATTGCACACAGGAATATTCTTTTCAATAGTAAAGGGTGGCTGATGGTGAAGAGTTTGTAACATTAGTTGTATGTTTGGAATTCAAATAATTGACCAGAATGGTCAGACGTTAGTTTGTTAATAATACAAGTGTTGAGAAGGGCTACATCACTATAGGTATTGTCAATACATGTTGCCGTGGTGGCTGTTGCCCTAGTAGGCTACAGCTACAGTTGTCAAGCAAATTAACATTAGTCTCCACAAACTATCAATCTTTTCTTGTACGTTTGCAATTTGTACAGAACCTGTTCTAATATTTTTCTAAGCAGTAATAGCAGTTCATATTAAGCAGTAGGAGTGCTACGTTGATGGTCTAGGCAAAGAATATATAAGTGTCTAGCGACTAAGGTCCCGTATGTAGAAGTATTTACCTCATACTTGAAAAACCTATACTAATCGGAAACCAGCATATTTATTTATTTATTGGTATCCAAACAACATACATGTATATGTAAACATTACAGACTATAGAATACTTAAGGTATACGTCAATTATATGGATACACTTATATGACGTCATATATAAATCTAAAAAGAAATCGAATACAAATTACTTTAAAGAAAAAGAAGGTTATGTTATTATCACGACTATAGTGAATGGTAAATACGAGTACATGTTACCTATAAAAATATGCAAAAATTAAAATACTCTAAGAAATAAAAATATCTCCTTAACTAAGCACGTAAAACGAAAAACTAAGACTCTGCTAACGACGCAGAGTGGCTAAAACTATGCGACGAAAAGTACAGAGACTATTAGAGAACACATCCATACAGTTGATATTTACTAAATCATTATGAGTACGAGATAATATATTAACAGGTGCGTTATGTGATGTACACAATTGAGAAATAGGAACATAGAAAGGTCTTACGTTTCTAGTCATACAAGGATTACCGTAAAGAGAAAACCTGGACAGTAGTTGAATATCAGTATAGCGTAGGAGATATCGTTAAGATCACTAAACATGCTTACGTTGAGTCTTACAGTCTCCGAATCGTTAGGTACGATAAATATAAGCTTACCCTTATCGCGGGTATGAGTTACTCAAAAAATCAACGTCCTACTGCAGATGCAGAGGATCGTATAAGGCTCTAGATTTATGTTTCTGCTCGGGAAATTGAGGAAAATAAATCAAATACGGAAGATTCTAATGTAACCAACCAATAATATATTAAAAGTGCAAATAGTAATTGTTTTCAGACCTCTTAATCGTTTTAAAAAAAAAGAAGTGCATTGCTACAGATTTTTATCTTTGTTCCAGATCAAGCACGAGAATTGATTGGTTCGTGCTTGGTGCAATCTACTTATCTGTGGCCTCAAGTCATCGAGTTCTTGAAGGCCAATATATTGTAATGCTTACTATTGCCCATAATCGAGTTTGGGATAAAACACGAGAATTGATTGGTTCGTGCTTGGTGCAATCTACTTATCTGTGGCCTCAAGTCATCGAGTTCTTGAAGGCCAATATATTGTAATGCTTACTATTGCCCATAATCGAGTTTGGGATAAAACACGAGAATTGATTGGTTCGTGCTTGGTGCAATCTACTTATCTGTGGCCTCAAGTCATCGAGTTCTTGAAGGCCAATATATTGTAATGCTTACTATTGCCCATAATCGAGTTTGGGATAAAACACGAGAATTGATTGGTTCGTGCTTGGTGCAATCTACTTATCTGTGGCCTCAAGTCATCGAGTTCTTGAAGGCCAATATATTGTAATGCTTACTATTGCCCATAATCGAGTTTGGGATAAAACACGAGAATTGATTGGTTCGTGCTTGGTGCAATCTACTTATCTGTGGCCTCAAGTCATCGAGTTCTTGAAGGCCAATATATTGTAATGCTTACTATTGCCCATAATCGAGTTTGGGATAAAACACGAGAATTGATTGGTTCGTGCTTGGTGCAATCTACTTATCTGTGGCCAAAAGTCATCGAGTTTTTGAAGGCCAATATATTGTAATACTTACTATTGCCCATAATCGAGTTTGGGATAAGGCACGAGAAATGAATGGTTCGTGCTTGAGGCAATCTACTTATCTGCGGTCACAAGTCATCGAGATCTTGGAGGCCAATGAAGTAATTACTATTGCCCTATAATTGAGTCTGGGTTAAATAAAGTATTTGTTTTGTCAAAAGTCCCATAACCGAAGGGAAAATATTTCCTTTACCTCATAATCTGAGGTCAGCAGATTTTCAATAATTTCTTCCATTATAATTGATCGGGGAAGAATATTACTAATCGTTAATTAATTATAGTAATTGTTATATCCGTGTTCACTGTTCATACTATATTAGTTGTAATTTGGATATTATCTCAGAATCGATTTTTCGAGATCTAAACTGAATTTTCATTCCACTGATTTTGTTTAAATCTTCTTTTAAGCAATAGTTCATTAAATTATAGATGTTGTATATAATAAATTGTTAAGTTTATAAAATTATTTGTTTAAAACTTTTACAAAATGTTATAAGTCTACAAATTGTTGAAATTATCGTTAAAGGCTTTTCTTTATATAAATTCATTGTTATTATTTAAGTATTTGTAAGCTAAACCATTATTGAAAAGAGTGTCCATGGAGTTTCTTGCCGGTTCTTCTCCATGAGACCCACTTTTTGGAACCGTGCAACTAGACGTTTCACAAAGGCCTAATTCAAATAAAAAACTTTTGATTTTGATTTTGAAGTTGATTTGCTTTGTATATGATACGAATTATGTAATATTTTATTTATACTGATTATTGAGATTGTCTCTTAAAATGTGTTCTTTATATAAACTCATTAGTTATGTCGATTTACTTGTATTTGATATAAATATAAACGTGAATTAATAAATTAAGCTAAGGTTGATGCAACTGGTCAAGTCCGATTGTTAGGGTGCCACCGGCGGTCGTGTGCGGGACGCCCACGATGTCAGGATGGTCGATTGTTAGGGTTATTAATTTTAAAGAAAATATTTAGATAATAAATCTATTGTTTTAGGGTTATTATACTTAAAACTTATTTAAAAGAATAGATCTATTGATACTGTTGACTATGACGTTGGCCAATCAGAACACGAGAATATTTCCCGCCAAAAAATATGATTGGCCGGACGTTGACGACAATCTGAACCAATCAAATAACTCTAATTCTCCCGCTTGAGGTGATTTGAAAACTAAAACGTTGCGAGTTGGGACAGACCGAAAGGAACCTCGAAGTCGACCAGTTGCATTAACAAGAGAATACGGTTAATACAGTGCTAGCATAAATAGACATAAAAGTATAAGTATTTGTGAAAGATGCAAGTAAATAAACGATTGTCTAAACTAGACTTGTGTTTGATTAAATTAATATCATATTCTCTGTGACTGACTATATTTAAACACGATACGTATATGAGTTTGCGGTCATTTTAACGCACCAAAAGGTATTATTTAATAATTTATAGTCCATATATTCAGTCACTAGAGACCAGTAACTTACTTTTTCGCGTTCTCCTAGTTGTAGAAATAATAAGGAATATTTTGTATTTCCACTGATTATATTATATTCTTTGCCTAATGGAAAAGCAATCTCATCGAGTTCTCTGTTACCCTAAAATCAAACCTAGAACCACAAGTGCAACGCGTACCACTGAGCTATGAATGAATGAAAAATAAAGTAATTTTTTTTTTTTAAATGATCGTAATCACGTTAGAAAAAATATGTTTGAAATCGCAGGTATCCAAAAATAGGATTTAATACGTTATTATGTATACATAAATAACATATCTATAAAGAAATAATATTGGGTTAATTTTCTTATTTTAATGATATAATTAATAAATATGTTAATACGGAGAGTTTAGGAACAGTATATATTATTAAGTACAAGAAACTTCGATGTCGCTATTCGCTATCAGAAGAAAAATATAAGTAATACCTACATAATATGAAGTTCCATCAACGTTCAGACTTAATTTTTGGCGCATACTCAAGCTTATTCGTAATAATTGATGTCATTGTATCATAGAAATGTGAAAAGAGCATATTCAAATCAAAGGCGGTACAAAGTTCGGTGGGTCAGCTAGTATTGTATAAGTATCGATTAGATATTCAGTCAGTCGTATATTAATTCATTTCCAACATCTCTGAGGATAATCAACAGAAACTTGGCACAATTTACTTGACAGATTTTCTCAAAATTATTAAGGTCAATTAGAAATAGCGAATAATTAAAACAATCGAAACTTAATGGATTTCGTACCACTAAACATATTAATACGAATAATTAATTTCTACTATTGTTTATAAGTAAAACATATTTTTCTATTAAAATAAAATACTGTATACCGGATTAAAATCCGATTTATTATGTATATTGTAACCACGGTTGCTGAAAAGCATCCGAAACGTCGGGATAAATAATTTAAACAATATACCTAAATAATAAATCGCGTTTATATCCGGTATACAGTATTTTATTTAAATGTGTGATACTCGCGTTATATAAAGACAATATTACATATAGTTTTCTACTTATTCTAATTCTGCTACCCTGCATTTACGATTGAAAACGAATCATGTCTCTCTAGTTACTTTCTATCAAAGTATACTGTATACTATAACTTATATGCTTATTATATACGCGTCATTATAATTAATTAACCGTATAATATATACAATACAAACGTTACTTACAAGTCAATAATTAACCTATGCAGTGTTCGTTATAGAGTTGAATAAACTTTGCATTTTGCATTCATTGGTTTTAATAATAAACAAGTCGACGTCACACCTGCATTACTTGAACTTAGCGAATCTTTGTGCATCTGAGCGCGACGGTACCGTTGTAATGCATACATAGATTAAGGATAACCAAACAGGTTGCAACTACAGGCATATTTATTTTCTAATTCCGTGTGGCTTAGTGTCGTAATAAGTTAGAACGCAACAGTTGTGTCTTTCAGGGATATATAATTGTTTACAACTAAATAAATTCGTAGGCCAATCATAGCTCAATTAAAAGTAAAAGACAAGTCGTCATACAAATTGAAGAGAAGTTAGGTACTGAAGGTGGTCTTAACATGTCTGAGCATTTAATTACTAATAAAACTACAAAAATAAACATAGATAATATAATATATTTAATGTAGACATAGATTTAAAAAAAAAATAAGTTTACCTCTGAGAAACAATGAAAAATCAAATCAAGCGGGGAAAAATTGCGATAATATTTATTATTAACCTATGTCATTCTCCTAAACCTTCCCTTTGCAAAAAAATAATTCGATTGGTTGCTTGTGATCCGCGTGAAAGAAAGATAAACGAACAAACACATTTTCGCCTATTAGTAGGTACTTGTAGTGATGCAACGTTTGCCTAGTTTGTAGTTGGCCTTAATTGTCACTAGCGCATGTTTCATTGGATCTTAGATTAAATAGAAAAAGTGCATATACTCCATATGGGACGTTCAACAAAGCGTAAATGCCATGATCAACCATCGTGACGGTGCAAAGCGTGATCACTGCGACTTTTTTTGCACTGCAATTTTACCATAAATACACTTATTTCAAGTACATACAATGTGCAATTTTTTTGAATAGATATTCCTACTGTTTATTGTTTTCTTTTCTTCATCCGTTACTCCAAATATTTCTGCTGTTATATCATTGTTACGAATATTTGTTAATCAATGAAATTTCTGTTGTAATTCATGAAGTTTGTTTCAGTATTTGAATTTCCGAAAGCTATACCGATACCAGTTCGACTTGAGTGGCTCTCACCTAAGTCAGTATCTTTAAAAAAATACTGGAATTTAATGAAAATTCAAAATGCATTTTTATGTTCATAATCCTTTGCTATAAATATTTATTGAGTGGGTAGAATAGTACTACTCGCAACGTAGAAACACCAATAAAATTGGCACAAATGGTCTTATCGCTACCAACGATATCTTCCAAGCAACTCTCGTCTTCAGTAATACAAAATTCAAAATACCTATTAATACATAGCCTTTAGAAAATAAAAGAGGAATAAATAAAATATAATTAACTGATTGAAAGTTTTTAGTTGAAACCGGATACCTATGTTTTCTAATAATAATTTGCTATAGCCAAGTTGTTGAACAAACTTTGATTAGATTTATAAATATCTTCAAGAAGCAAAGTCATCTCTATTACTACACAGTAGGTACATGTTAATATAATAATTCTAATTCTTACAAATTTAGTTTCTGAACTATGATAGTACTTCATATTAACACTTATTATGTACAGTAATTCTGAAATATATAATATAAACCCATAGAATTTCATATTTGCGTAAAACACAATGCTAGGTGACCAATTGGTTCATACTTGATAAGGCTCCTACTTCCCACAGCCTAATGTTAAGGTCACGTTACATAATTCCGTAGACGGCTTGGCGGCGCGTGCGCTGGGTCAATGACCGGGGCTCAAACGGGCGCTTTTGAATTTGGTATTTGCATGTCCACTTCAACTTACACATATAAAAATGATGTAATGCTCTATTATTGTAAGAGCTGTACATTAAGTTGCAATGTAAATTAAACCTTAATGTGTTTGTTTTAAGAGTCAATTTATAACTAAAACTGAGTTGTAAGCGAAACGACTAAGTACGCGCTGGTCCAGACTGCCGGAAGTGGTTTAAATATCTGATTTTATTACAGAGCGTCTAATACTGCAAATTAACTTCCACTTATTTTCAATAATCAAAAACCTATGAACATATATTTCATTTTCAATTAATTTGAAATACATTTTAAGGTCTTATGTAATGGCTAGAGCCTAGAAAGGTTCGCTCTTCGTAACATAAATGGCCCTAGAGTCTTAATTGTACAATTACCGAATATATATCCATAAAACAGTCAGTCTCGATTAGACAAGCTCGCAAATTCAGATCCGTTCATCTTGCGTTAGTTAACACGATCAGTAATTACCTTACGTGGTACAAGCCGCATCAAGGATTAATTAATTGTATCGAAAACAGACACTGGAGGCGACTGGTGGTTCACATGTCTACAACGATACGCAATTGTTTTAGTAATCTATATAAGATTTATATACTAGGAGTTATATAATATAATGCTGCCCTTGAGGAAAAAGATTATTTCCAAGTAAAATTTTGAAATGGAAAAAATAATGTATTTTTGGTTTTTTTAATAAAAAAATCTAAAAAATATACCTATGATGAGAGCAGCATTGCAATGATGTAATTAAATAGATGTTTATAGGAGGTACACATAACAGACACACAGTATTCTTTACTAATAATTTAAATTAATATTTGCATACCGCAAACACACACACTTCAAAATCTTTTTACCTCAGAATTCTATACATTGAAATGTACTGAACTCTTATTTTTAAATCAAATTGCGAGCAAATAAATACAATACAACCTATACCTATTTGAATATTTTATCACATTTAGACATTTTGAAAATCGAATGGCATTTATTTTTAAACTATGTACAATTATTAATAGAAAATTAGGCGCTGTTTTAATGTTAACAGTGCAATTCTAAAATATTTATTTATTTTGATATACAATCATAATTTTCTATCAATTTTAAATTATAATAAACTAGCAACGCGCCCCGGCTTTACACAGGTGCAATGCAGAAATACTATACACAAAATATGACCTATGTTACTCGCTGATAATGTAGCTTTCTATTGGTGAAATAATTTTTAAAATCGGTTCAGTAATTTTAGAGTTTATTCATAACATACAAAAATTCAAAAATAAAAATCTATTTTTAATATAAGTATAGATTAAACTTTAATAATACATTATTATAATATTAAGTAAACACATTTGCGCTTTATGTATAACGTACAAAAGACAACAATAAACAGAAATATATTGTTTAAGTATTTTTAAAAGGTTATATTCTCGAGAAGAGGCGATTTATTCCAATCCTGTCCATAAACCAGCTGTATTTATTGGTATCCACAAACATTTCGTCTCATTAGAGTCGTCTTTATTTGATTACTGGAAGCAGAGTTCAAACAAAAATCGCTTCGTTTGATGGGTATTTTGTTTAGGTATGAGGCCACTAATAGTAATGTTACTAACGAGAAGACTTCGGATCATAAAGGTCATATTTAAATCTCCTTGAAAACGGGAAAATATTTTCTATCTTATTAAGGTAAGTATAATAGGTAAGCTTTTATGTGATTTTCTTTTTTTAACGAACTAGAACCTTTAAGTTAATCCTATTTACGTCTCTATAGGTTAATTTTATTAAAAAAAAAAGAACTGAACACGAATCGGTAAAGAAGTATTAATTTATGCAACGTTTTGTTCAAGTAAAATTATAAAAGCTATCATCAGTTCAGAATGTTGTTTCTACCGAAAATAGCCGTCATTTGGTCATATTTTGAATTTTTAAATCCGGGTGACAATTGGCTACTTGACAGTTTTCGGAAAAGTATTTAAACATGTGTAAATGTTCATTTTATACCTTCCACAATCATCCTTTTCTTAAAATAAGCGATATTTAATTTTTAAAAAATATTTTATTTTCATTAATTTGAATTTCGCGCGAAAGCTGCCGGTCACGTGACATTTTCGGCAATGATGTCACAACTTACATTTTATATAAACAAAACGAGCTAAGTAAGAATTATTATGTCTAAGCGCATTTGAGAGGAAAGATTAAAAATATTTTTATTAATAGAATTAAAATACTTGGAAAATTTACAACGTACAAGACGTGTGCCGTGTCAATGTGTGGAAATACTACCGTTAAATCTCCTGAAAATTAATTTATACACGTACTTAAATGTTTAAACGTCGAAAGCAGTGGATAAAGTTAGCATTAAATTGTTTAGAACTTGGCGTCTACATTGCAGACAGAGGATTTAAACATATAGAAGAACAATTACTGCAGAAAAGGAAACTAACTCTACTCTAACTGTAAATTATCAAAACTAACCAGGTAGCAAGTTTAAGGATTCATATTGATATAGATTTTTACTTTGCAAGAATCTTCTGTTAAAATCTCATACTATACTTAATAAGAAACTATTAAAATATCTAAATTACTGTGTTGTTATTGCATGTGCAATGATTCCTGTAGTTAATCAGTGATGGTAAATGGAAATTAAAAATACATTATTTATTATGATTCATTTGTTTTTATTTGGTACTGATATGGACAAATTTATTCCAAAAAGCCACTAATTCAGACAATAAGTCTTCTATGTATTTAGCCAAATCTTCAATCAATACTTGGCAATAAATATGTTCGTTATATCATCAATTCGATAATTTATTTTTATTACCGTATCACCATTAAAAATCTCATTAGGAAATGCTGCTATAATATGAACAGGCAGACATACAGATTTTCAGTATTAAATCTGGAGCTCAAATAATTCAATAAGAGCAATTGCGTTGTTTTGTCTTCATAACCATGTTAATGTTTTAGAATTTAGCACTTCTACAATTTTTTATTCATTTCTATGTTATAAAGTATATAATCTCCGTCTTGTATAAGGAATTATTTCTGTTTCCTTTACGGTGTACCCATTTTTTTAATAATATGCACTTCAGAGTATTAGTGCTTGTAGTTTTTATTTTTTCCAATAACATTCAGTGGCAGTGCAACTTGGCTCCTTACTTGTATAAGTGCACATTTAAAAAGCCGCTGCATGTTTGCAGCATCATTGTGAAGATCTAAAATTATAAAAACACTTTTTATGTAAGTAAGCATTTCCTTAATCTTATAACTATTTACACTTTTTATAGCCTAAGAATTATTAATATTATCTGCTTAATAATCTTATCACTATTTATAAATGGTGTATTACTTTGTTTATTCAAGTACTTACATGGAAGTTTTTGTTTTCCATAACTCTGCAGAGCAAAGGCTAGGATAACACTAAGAAATTTGCGACTATAAATTCACTACAATTATACTTTGGATATATTTGCACTAACAGATTTTATATATCCTGGCTCCATTTAATGAAACTTTTCATAAGTTAGCTTCAATAAAAATAATAAAATAACACGATATTAATTATCAGATGTTTTGTTTACATGTAATATGAGTGCTATGACATCATACGATGTTCAATCATGGCAGGGCTGCCGTTTCATTACTTTTAGTCGACAGATAAAAAATTGCAAATTTATTTTGCAAAAATAAAATATTTATAATTTAATTTAATGCAAAAAACATATTGAATAATTATCCTTAACATATAAACTACCATATCCAGTAGATTACATATTTTATTGTTATAACTGTCAAGTAGCCAATTTTTCATAATTTGCCATTTAAACTATCATAACCTACTATCGTAGTTTTCAAACTGAAAATACAAGTGTTATAATATGTAGTATCGAAGGCCGAAGCGTAGCAAGACGTAGCAATGAATTCGATAACAATATATAACCAAAAGTTCTAAGTGTTATTGGTCCAGTAATGTTTCACAGGTGAATTGCGAAATCGTAGAGCGCGTCACAGCTTAACCACATTCGAAATTCAACCAATTTTTTTAGTAACACAGCTGTATCAAATAATATGGTATCTGTGTAAACTTAAAGTTTTCGATCATATTGAAAATTTAATCGAACTGTTTTACCTTGTTAGAACTACAAACAGACAACAAATAATACTGAATAAAAAGTGATTTTTTTCTTGCAAAAAGAGACTTTTTATTCAATATTGTTTTAGTTTACTTTACGAAATAAAATATCATAAGTCAAACATAGATTTTATTTCTATCGAGATATCAGATGATACTGTGGCCGAAGCAAAGTCGTACTCAGAGCTTGACTGTGTGTGGAAACTGGAGGCTGAGCGAGAGTCGCGCAGGCGCCCAGGTGAAACAGGTAGGCCCGCCCCAACGCCCTCCGCACGCCGCACTCACCTGCCGTCCCTCAGTCCATCGCAACACGCCGCACTGGCGACTTGTGCACCGCGCACGCCGTACTTTCTCCACGCGTGTTCTCGCTTCCGACAATCAATTTCCCTATAACTTTTCTCGAGTTCCCGCCGTTTCGGTTCGAGGTTGGCGGCTTACGTGGCCGTCGAAAGCTCTGTGGTCAGCCGCGGATGCGTTCGTGAGAGACGTGGGGAAGGCCTCAAGGAGGCCGTCGGCACGCTGTTCCCGCAGCCGCTTGGGTGCGTGTCCTACGCAACGCCGTGCAATTGTTGCCCGCCACTGATCCTGCAACATCCACTTCCATTGCCCTTGCCCATCCCGTTGCCAATAGCCTTCCCGATACAGTCCTTAGACCCTGTCGCTAAGCACCAGCGTCTGCTGCTCTCTAACATGGTAAGTCAAACATTTCCCGCGTAACCGGAAACTTGCCAAGTTGAAAACTTGTGTGATTTTTTTCACGTTATACGACAAGCGAGTTTGAACTCCGAAGTAAATAAAGCTTTTATTATCTCGGTTGCGTAATGTACGAGTAAATAATTATGTCTGTCGTAGCGTATGGAAATTTCTTAATTCTTTCTATTTAAATTCCACGTATAGTGTACTGTAACTATAAAAACGACCGTGTATTATTGTTTTTGCAAATATTTTATTAAACTTCGATATGAAAGCTTAATTAGCTTTAAATAGTCGTTTTTCTGTTGTTTTTTTCTTTCGTGAGTTCTGTGGTTCGTTATCTTACGATAAAAGTGTCTTCAGTGACCACCTGATAATTACAGCTATGGTAAAAGACGTAGACAGAATTTTTTAGTTCTATTAATCGTTTGAACTTTAAAATTATTGACAATAAAATTTAAAATTATTTTCAAAAAATATTTAGCATTACTGCGAACTCTCTTCTCTTCTTACTTATGTCTAACAAATTTTATAGATGAGTTTTATTTTTAAGAAATTAAATTAAATCAGTAATATTATTACACAAAAATACATATTTTATACATATTTTTTTACATATAAGTACTGTCTTTGTTAGTCCAAAAGTTTTCACATTATTTTTCAAAGAATGAAAACTTACACTGAAGTTTCAATACGCAATAAAAATGTTCGGATGATAACAATTTAATTTTATAATGCAAAAGATTCTTATCTAGTGTGAATGGCGATGGTTCCTTAATCTTTAGCCATGAAAATAAACGTTGATGACAGAAGTTTGACTCAAAATGGAAGTCGTAGAAAACTTTTCTCATTAAGTCCTTCCGTCAAAGGTAGTGTGTTTATGTTATTTTAATACCTATTTGTCAAACAACATTATTTAGGTATAACTTTAAGGAGACACATACAATCGAAACAGATGGAAAAACGTTGAAGTGCATATTGCGCGTTTCGGTTACAGTCTATGGATTTCAAAATGCTCAAAGTAAAAAATCAAGTGAACCTCATGATCGTCTGTCAATATCTATCTATTTATATAAAACAGTTATGTTAGTTACACCATTCATAACTCAAGCACCGCTGCACCGATATAATAATGTCTTATATGTTGGATTCGTCTATGTCCTGAATAACAAAATATCGGAAAATTTCAGGAAAAAAATCTATGCAATAAATTTTAAAATAAATTAGGTTCGAAACTCCGCCATGTTCCGCAATTGATAGCTCACGTCACGCACGCTTATAACGTTTTTGCAATAATTGATATCAACTACAAATCAGTGACATACTAGATATTACTCTATAATGAAGAAAGAAGTGGGGAAAATAGCATATTCAAATCTAGATTTTTTTTTTATTTTTTAAGCCAACATTCTGGCAGAACAACGTCTGGTCCGCTAGTCTGACATAAAAGAAAACAATATTTTTACACGTGAATCTTTTAGTATCTGTAGCATTGTGTTCACTTATTTTAAGCCTCAAAAATTGCAGCCGTTTAATAAAACTAAATCACATACAGCATTCATTAGTTCACTAACCAGAAACGCGATGTCAACCAGTTCTCAAAATTATATCTGGACATCATACAAATTGCATTTTGTTATTCGAATATTTGCATATTAAAATTTTGTCACGTTCATTGAAAGTAAACGAACTACGATGTCGCGACGTATAACGGTGCTAGCCAGTTATGGGTTTCTATAACCATTATGATGATAATTTAAATAAAGACATTTGTCTTATATCTTAATAGCTTGTTTAGTCTAGGTGGTCAAATTACTATATTCATTATTGGCCCATTTCTATAATAAATTCAGACTCATTGAAATTTCATAAATATTTTGTCGATTATTTCTGTGTAAAATTGTGTTAGTCATGTTAAATATTTATCAAATTGATACTGTTATTAATAATTATCATATAAATCTGATGTGTAAAATTAAATATTTAAATAAAATAACTTTTTCCGAATTAGAACGCGGTTTATTCTATTTTTCCTACCGACGCGACGCCGACGCGTCGACGCGATGTTTTGAATACTTTTTCAGCAAGCGTGCCTTCGGGTAGACTGTTCAATATTATTTTACTTAAATATCTGATACTCGCGTTAATAAAACACAATATGAAAATAATAATAGTTGTGTAATTTTTATACACGTAAAACCTTCCGGGAGAATTTCTAGAAATGATTATGAAAAATAATTATTGTATAGTTTCTAAGTAAAGAAACAGACACGTAGATAGCGAATTTATGTTATACTGTAATACAATATTTTATATTTTCGAAATTATTGAGGCAATAAGATTAGAAGAGTTGAATATATTATAGAAAACCAAAACAAATACAGTATTTTATACATAGAATGGCTATGTATTCAAGGACTGAAATATCAACTAAAGCACTTTGCCAGTTACATATTTAATTTAATTACAGTATTATAACTATAAATTCATTATTAGTAGCCATGGAAGATCTGACTAACTGAAGCACTAAAATACATATAATGCATAAATCGCATTTTAGTCCGTTTAAACGCGATTATCACACATTTAAATGTCTTCATTAGCAAAAGAAAAAATGAAATTGCTTAAACCACAGTAGGTACTATGTAGTCAGTACTTAGTAATATAGTATCATAAAATAACAAGAAATCTAAGTACATTTAAATCGAATCATAAATTATTGTGTATCGTGTTAGTTAGGTATGATACACTTCCTGGTTGTAATCCAAACGGCGGAAACACAAACCAATAAACATACCAGCACAGATCCTGTCTGCGAGTCGGTCTCGACTCTACATACGCTTGGAATACCTAACCGTAAACCTAACGTAATTATTATTGTCGCAGAAACTGTGGGAAAGTCGTATTTTATAATATCGAAGTTCAAAGAGCGGCACCTAAAAAGTAGACCGTGTGTGTAAATTGATTTTTTTTAAATATGTATATGTTTAAAGAAGTTCATTTCAAAATATATCTTATAGGTAAACAATTTTAATTGATTAGCACCTTAACAAAAACAGCTATTATCACGCAATTAAATCTAATACGAAAATCTCCATATTTTGTAAAAAACCTTTTAAGGTTTAAATTGATTTTTACATACAGTAAGATAACTGATTAATGGACTTATTTCCATTAAACTTTAATTCCTTCAAAGTGAATGTTTTACAAAAGCAGTCAATAAATCCAATTTAAAAATTCTTAAGCAACTCAAACGAAAAAAACAAAACATATATTAGGTACTGCCCAGTGTTCTAGAAACTCTACTTGTATTATAAGTATAGAAGCTGTTTCTTCAGTTTAAAAAGTGTATCCGTTGATAAATTGCTATGCGTTTTAATTTTTTTCTTCTCAACAAAAAGCATAAAGTGCATATCGCGGTTAGGCACGTCATTAGATCAGTTTCACCGCAATTTCGCTTGAAAACCACGACTCGGCGCGACCGCGCGAAACGGTATTCACAACACAAGTATGCATTTAATTGCATTCAGACTAACGAGAGTATTAATTCAATTTTAACAATCAATTAGTATTACAAAAACTGTTTCAGTCGCATGGAATGTTGTGTGACAGCTTGCTAATCAAATTTCACTCTATCCTTAAATGTGTTTTGTGCACGATACGCAAGAGAAATTCTAATTGCATTATCGTTTAGATCTCTCACTATTAATTTTTCATAGTTAAATTGTCATTTGCGGTTAGATTTATAAATAAAAATACTGAATACGTTAGTATTTGAACAAAAATATTCAATTTTAAGTAAAGTATTATAGGAAAGTCGTAAAAATTTACTTATTTCTAATTGTATAATGTTACTTCAACGTTTGAAATGCCTTACGGTTTAAGACTATTTATCTCAAATTCATTTACTAAGACTTAATATTTTGATGCTTTGTGGGATATAGGAACGGTATAATTCTACATAGTATCCCTCTGTATGCATAGATCTTTTAACCTAGTAAAGAGATTTTAATGTGGATTTTAAAAACAGATCAAGAGGGAGGGTTTATACAATATATAGTTTAATATTATTTTGTGTTAATTTATTGAAATTTGATAATAACTGTTCAAGATGTTGGAAGAAATCAAGCCAACTGAGAGCTTTCATCGAAAATGCTGTCTTATTATTTTCGTCATTCGTTTCGTGCGAAGCCGGGTCTAGCAATGTATATAATAGTAGAGGGTATTATTATTAGCCTTCATTTTTATAAAGTAAAAAAATAACAGAGACTTATACTTACAAAACTATTTATATCAGTTAAATTTTAATTTACTGAGAACCTACCGCGGGCCCCTTTACTCAGCAGAGTTATATTTTTTAAAGATTGTCCTGTGTTTGAACGCAAAGATATAAGCGAAAGCGATTGACATCCTTAGTAAATTCAATAAGTTGATTGAATAACATACTTTTTAAATGAAAAATGCCAACGACAAAAATATCTCCATCATATGCGTATAAATATAAATAATGAAATACTAAATTTAAAAAAAAATGGAAATTTGTATTACAGGCTATATAACTTTTAAAAAACCAAATAGCTTTATTAAAAATAAACTTCACTTATTACTTTACTTATTTTAAAGCGGTCAATGTATTACAATCTATGGATTAATTACTCTTACTGTTAAAAGCTTATAAAAAGTATATAAATCCTGCAACTTATTAAATTAACGGTGAGTTTTTTCATATTTTTGAACATAAATAGTTTCAAATGAAGCGATTAAGTATCACCGATTATATTAATAAATAATAGTATAATACATTTAAATGTATTTTAACAAATTTTCCTCGTCATCGGAGAACAACGGTGGATGTGCAAAACAGGTACTGTACAGGAGAGCGTTTTAAAGATTGAGAAGTCGTTTTTTGTTCATAATTTAAACACGGCTAATGTGTTCGGGCTCAAACTCTGCAATACATACTGCAATATGTTTGGTGTATTTTTTTATATTATCTTTAGACTGATTATCGAGTTATGTAGTACAATATATGAATATCACATGCGTCATTATAATCCGATTAAAAACTAGAACCGCCGTTATTCTAGACAGTTACTGGATTGTTTTTATCAAACTCAATTTTTTTGTTTGTTCGGTAGATTGGGCATTGTTTAGATAGTTTTATGCAAAAAAAGTAAATCTTAAAACATCAGAACCTTCTTTGTTGCATAAAACGTAGCCGCTATCGCCTGTCATTTAAAACGTCTGTGTATTTAGGGTCATCGCGCCAGCTCACAACCGGAACGCCAAGTAATGTGTGTCGTGTAAAAAACAAGTGACGAACTACTTGTAGAATTATCTAGTTTATTTGTTAACTCATGTCTGCTTTGTTTAAATTGAGTAAAATCTATATAGATAAAAATGAATCCTTGTTTCCCTTGGTCACGCATAACTTGAGAACGACTATCGGTTTGATTAATCTATTTTTTTATGTTTGCTAATACTTTTTAAAAGGTTCTTACGAAGAGTAAAGTTAAGAAAATTGCACAGAAAATTGGATAATTTTAGAAAAGTCAACGACTATTTTAACTTCGTGATCGATTTTCTATACAGGCCACCACCACGGATACAGTCAAAAATAAATTTAATTAAGTTTAATTTTCACGCAAATGATTTATTATTATTTTTTGAAAATAAATATCTTTAAACCTATATTCTCAGCTTTTCCTATAATAGGTATTATCCGGTTCGCTTATACCTACAGTATCATTGTTCATCAATCTGTTGTTATCCTTATATTATATACAAGTAGACTTGAAACGTGTTTTTTTTCTACCTGATCAAAATATTACCAATTATATTCTACCTGTTAAATTCTGTACGGTAATTTATAGGTGGAAATATTGTGGAGATTAATGTATTTAAACAATTTATAAAATCTTATATAAAAAAGCTTATTCATTCTTATGGAAATTTACTTTATTCCTATTACATGCGTATTACACTAAGAAAACAATTGGAAACAAATCGATGCCTCCCACAACAATATTAGTTTTATAATGATACAACCTTATATATATACGTCTTGTAAGTACCTAAAAAAATTAATATGTTTAAAACTGTTATTGCGAACACAGAAAATAAATGAAATCAGACGATATAATTTAAAAAAACGTAAAACACTAAATATTTTGGTAACAATAACTTACGTGGGAGCCATAGTTTCTAAAGCGACCAGGTAAAAGCTCATATCTGGTGGCTCTAAAAAATTGTCCACATTATTCACTCAAATAGTAAAAGTAAAATACGTCGCGAGACTAACGAATTTTTCTTTCTAATTACTCGGTGTCAAGGCGATTGTGCAGGAAATGCTCCGGCGCCGGACAAAGGCGTCCCCGACGTTCATTAATAAGATCACTCTAACTGCAATTTTCCTGAATAAAAGCTGGTGCTTCGTTAAAAACATTAATATCGAGCGATATACTAACCACTTACGGGCCACCGCTATTCATATTCTTTATTCGAGTCAGAAGTTTGAGTTATTTGTACTGTAATTCCGTTTTTTTTAACGAGTTTTTGGCTTTTGGCGCGTTGGTACACCTACCTTTTATATCGGGACACGGATCCGATTCCCGTCGGGATGAAATTTTAATAATGTAATCTTCTGTAAACATATGAAAATTCTGACCGGATGACGAACCGCTGTTCATAGATGGAACCTTGAAGAGTATTTTGCCTGTTTCGGTTTCGGTCCATGGACTTCCGTATGCCCGCAGTAAAAAGTAGGTCGGCAGTGCATTATCGTCTAATGATCTGTGGCTGAGGTACCATCAAGTAAGCCTCATACTCGTCTGCCGATATCTAACATATTTTTATTATATATATGTATAAGTATATATCAAATATACATAAGTACAAATATATGTATAAGTGGGAACCTTAGCCATCAGACATCCATGATGCCGGTACAATGATGATGATTGACCTATTTTATTTTTATTTAGAGCATTATTTAGTACATAATTATATTTATGTTGAAACGCTATTTGCCCTGACTTTTTCATCTATAGATAGATGGTTCCTTACCCGGGCGGAATATATTAATGCCATTCGTTCAATAAATGAAGTAGACCGGTGGAATATAGGTCTACGTCATCCTATCGTCATTTGTTTAGATTTGGAGGTCTGAAAGTATTTTTTTATGTTAGATATCGACAGACAGACATGAAGTTCACTTCATGGTAGGTGATATCTCAGCCACAGAACATCAGTCAATGATGTGCTGTTGACCTATTTTTCGGAAATTCAAAATAGACTGAGACCGAAACGCGCAATGTGCATTTCACGGGTTTTTCATCCATGAACAGTGGTTTGTTACCGGGTCGGAATTTAGATATTCCTCCCACCCGTTTAATGCCCGTAGTGACTAGACATGGGGAAGACTTGCTAACAGAAAATTATAAACATGGCCCGGCGGGCTTCGAACCTGCGACCCATTGGAGCGCAAGACAGGTGTTCTACCAAACGTGCCAACGAGCCTTTCGAATTCATTTGTTTTATTATACATGTCATATTTAAGCTTTTTACGTGATCCCTATCATTTCATCAGAACTTAGGTCAAAATAGGTATCTCATATTGGCAGATTTCTATACGCTTTACTTAAAAGGACTTTTTAATTTAGCATTGATCATATTTCAGCAACGACGGACGATAAAGGTCTTTCATCACGTCTTCATAAAAAACTTCTATGCAAAAGTAAAAAGGTTCTTTATAATAAGGTCGATCAGAAGATCGTCGATTCTCCTATTAACATTTCCACGTTTTATATTTAAATTTAACACTCGATTTTAGTATTTATAATAGTCATTTTACTACATACATTACGTTGGAGACTATTGATTTTATGTCAGTAATTCTTGCTAGCTTTACAAAAAATTACGTCTCAAAAGTTCTTGTAAAAGTTTACTTGAATTTAGTTATTTGAGTTTGAGTTTTAATAATTTATTATGTTAAACATGACACATAAGACATAAGAAATTTTAGACAACTTGGGCAAATAAAAATTCTCTCACGGGAGCGTTTTTTGTGATAATTGCAGCATCGTAAGTAGCTTTATTGTTTGAGCTCTTATCTATTTTTCGCTACGTAATGCTCTTAGTTTTCCCGGTAGCCTTCTATTATCGGCTATAAACCATGGAATGATGACGAAGCCCGGTATCCAGAAATAACCAAGAAAAACAAACAGACTGTTTCTACGGACACCGAACTCGGTGTAAACATCAGTATACCTCAAATCCCGAACACTGTTAGTTTGATGACTAGTCTGAATGACGCTATCAGTTATTTAAAAAAAATTATAACTACTAAATGATTAAATTTTTTTACTTCTTATTAAGATTAATTACTTAGAGCGATTATGTTTTGTTTGAAAATACTAAAAATCAAATTAAATCAATTTTAATTTGAAACAATCGCCCAAGTCCCTTCGGCCTAGCATGACAACCACGACAAAATTTTGTCGACCGTTTTCTTGTGTTTTAATCGATTATCTCTTTATGTCTTGTTGGTCTAACATGACACTTATACTTAAAGCTCGACCGCTAATGTCAACAGCAGAGATATTTATCAATCGAGATATCTCGTCTATAAAAGTTATAGATGTCGCGAAATAATATATTGAGATAGCTTATATCTTAATTTGTCTTCACTCGTTCGCGAGATATCTCTTAATGGTCATGCTACAGAATGACTACAGAATCATAAGAACCTAAAATTCAGAAATTATTATTATTAATACATATAAAAAAGTGAGGGTGCTTTAGACAATACAACTGAAGTCAAACTTCTTTCGTTCGCCTCCGACGATCACACTTTTCGTAACGTTCTCATCACGCTTTCACCAGTTTACTCCCCAAGCCGTTGCGTATAGAAGTTTTACTTCAATCAACAATACCTATAGCACATGTGACCCTAATAAAAAAAAGATTTGCGGTTTGTTTGCTCGTACATCGCTCTCAATCTCTGGAATAACCGAACCTTTTCGCTTATCGAAAGATATCTTAAAATATATTAAATTTTAAGATGTTTTATTTTCATGTTTTTAATGTATGTAAGTCGAAAGAAAGTGTGCTGTTTGGAGGTTCAATCGGTGCTGGCTAAACGGTTGAAATTACGTTAATATTACTGTGTAAAGCTTATGAAGCTTTTGAGCCGCTTTAGTTTTTTTACATTACTACGAGTGTTACGATATGAAGTTCCTAGTATTTTATAAATGCAGGTATATTTCGTCATTGACTCCAAAAATATTAAAGCAAGTACTTTTTATAGTTTTATTATCGTTTATAAAATACGGGCTTTGAACTATAATTGGTTTGAGCTCTTTTTCAGATCTACATAATATATATAGTTATTTGAATCAAAAGAAAAACATCGATACCGAAATATATCTAAAAAAACTACACAAAATGTTTTTTTAGGTCAGGTGTCGACAGACGAGCTTAAGGCTCGCTTTACAAACTCTCCCAAAGCTATAATATGTTATACTATGATTAGGTTCAAATAAATGATATTTGTCCTGTTCGAATGCACTACACCCGACGACATAATACACTACACAACAGCCAACGATATTGTAACTTCTGAATCGAAGTATTTAATTTAAACGCAGCTCGCAAACTGAAGTCATGTACAATCGAATAAAAAAGTAAATTCCTCGCTTTGTATGCCTATTGCTGAAAACAATTCAGTACGGATGCACTGAACTAACTGCTACAGTAGCGTTACATTCCAAACAGGGCGTAACTGAATCTGTTTTAACTTCATAGTTGACTGCGTTCCGCAAATCAATATTGTCTACATGAATGTACATTTAAAACAAAAACACCTACTTTACTTACATAAAAGAATATTCTGTTATTACTTCATAAAAATATTGTAGGGAAATAAGTCGGAAATAAAGTACATAAATATACTTAGTTTCACATAAATGCTTCACACATATTCGATAGTAGAATGTCCTAATGTAAGCAAATTGCCGTCACAGCCTTTCAACGTCCGGTCGCGGCTATCATTTTCCAAGATAAGCGCTTAAAAGCCTCGTGAAAAACGCTTTTTAGTAGGCGGACTATTACTGGGTGCTCCCATACTTTTTGCTTTGCTTCGACACTGCCGGATTATATGTATATATCTGAATAAGTTACACCGAATAGGCTTTGGGGATCTCGTTCAGGATTTGTTATACGTTCGACCATTTTCAATTTCCGTTTCGTTTTCGAGTTTTTATGTTGTGACTTTATACTATCTACAATTTTATGGATTAAGGTCAAGCCAGTTCAGGTGAGTAATTAACGTAACATACTAGCAAATGGAATAGGAAGTATTTTGTGAAATGTGGTATAATATTAACTAGAATGCTGAAATCGATCTATGGAAATAATTTCCCCCAATACAATGCTTATTAACGGCATGCTAATTCTAATTCGTGTACATCCGCATGCATGTACTATGAACATTCAACTAACAATTTCCTCTACCACGAGCAAAACAAAATTCAAACAAATATAATATTATATCATTTGACTATTTATTAAAAAGCTAATGTAACAAACGAATGCTTTTAAGTAATGAGATACAACTCAACAATCTTATAACTTTATGTTAAGGGAACAAAGAGTTTTTGTGAGTGAATTACAAGCTTAAAGGTTCTTTTACGGTGATCTAATATGATATTTTGATTATATTGAAAAGGTTCTCATATTACGTGCGTCAATTCAAGAGTGAATCTAAGTATTAGCGAGTTGGCATTATATGTACAATGTACATAAACATATATTTGTTATATTTTCGCAAACAAATATATCAATCATATTTATAACCTTACAATCCGCAACGATACACAAAAAAAACCTATGTTACTCGCTGATAACATAGCTTTTTATTGGTAAAAGAATTTTTAAAATCTGTCGAGTCATTTTTGAGTTAAGTCGTAACAAATTTTTCCTCTTTATAATATTATATTATATAAAAAGGATAGTAATTACCTTAGTCCCTATAAGTGAACTAATGTAATCTTTTGAGATCAATGAACATTCCTGGAGTGCAATACGAATACGCCACTTGAATTTGTTATCATCGTTATAAAATTATCAATTTATTGAGAGAGCTTTACGTAATGAACAGAATAAACTTTCTATAAATTTTTAAACATCAAAATGTTGAAACGGATTGCTCCTTTGTGATGGTGAGCTAGTCGGGAAGCGGGTATTGGTTTGAGGGCGGGGAGGTACTTGCATCGTACTTGCACTTGCGTCGGTCAGGAAGCGCGGCGGAATGCCGTCAGTCGCCTTGCACTGCAGGAGAGGGGGGGAGGGCGTGAGGGCAATGCACGCTGCGCCGGCGCTTCTGCGTCTTCCATTCACTCAGATGTATTTACTATTTGTTATATTTAACCTTCACGTACTACTTGAATACAGACTGCTTTGAACTTTCTGGTTTTTTAAATATCAATTAAAATTGTCAATAATTAAAAAATAACGAAACAACGACGAACTTTCTGTGAAAATGATAATAAATAATAGGAATAGGTGTAATAAATAGGTTTATTTATCTATTAAAATCCATGTAGATCATACACCGGTTATTTTCACAAAGAAAAATGCTTTTGAGATATTTAAGTTAACATAGTATCACTTTACTTGATACAAAATATGTGTAAGACCTACAATTAAATCCTGCATTATTATATTGTCTTTTATTAATGCGAGTATCACACATTTAAATAAAATACTTTACAACGAATTAAAACGCGATTTATTATTTATATGAAAAGCATCCGAAACGTCGGCATCACTACATAGTATAAAACAAAGTCGCTTTCTCTGTCCCTATGTATGCTTAAATCTTGAAAACTACGCAACGGATTTTGATGCGGTTTTTTTTTAATAGATAGAGTGATTGAAGAGGAAGGTTTATATGTATAATAATAACAGTTTTTCTGTAGTGTATTTAGCATTGCACCCGTGCGAAGCCGGTGCGGGTCGCTAGTAAATAATAAATCGCTTTTAATGCGTTATAAAGTATCTTGCATTGTTGTTCATTGTTTCTTCGGTATTCAAACCCGAAACATCCGCTGCTAAACGCAACGCTTACCGCTGAGTCAAGTAGGTGTACTCTCTTATAGATTTTTTATAGATTTACAATTAATTTTGTCTTACAATCAGAGAACCATTTATTTAACCGAAAAATACTTAGGTCACGTTTTCTATGCGAACGAATAAAAAACGTATCGTAAAAATGCTGTGGAAGTAGAGTCATATTAGTTGCGTTGGGAACGCCACGATTGAATTGGAAACCCGGAATGCAGTCGTTATACGCACTCGAACGGATTACGTACTCGCTGCCGTGTTGCGATTAACTGACGCTCGTCTCGCTATAACTTCACTTTGAACTGTAATCACTTTTGAATTTGCTTTTTCGATTCATGATCGGGACTTAATACCTTAAACATGTCCGTCTACATTAGGAACTAATGAGAGCTAGCCTAGCGTTATGGCCACCAATATTTACTTCTCAATATTTACGTCTCTCTTTTTGAATAAATCTATCTATCTATCTATCTATCTATCTAGATACATAAGTTATGTTTGTTATACTGTTTATTTTTTTGATACAATCTATACTATATAATTATAAAGAGGAAATATTTATATTTTTGTATGTTATAAATAAAATCAAAAACTACTGGACTGAATTTAAAAATTCTTTCACCAATAGAAAGCTACATTATCAGCGATTAACATAGGCTTTTTAGTGTGTAATATCTACAATACATTGCACCCGTGTGAAGCCCACGTTGTTGATATATTTTTTATTAATTCAGATATCGACAGACGAGCATGAGGTTCACTTGATGGTAGGTGATACCTCACAGAACATCAGTCAATGATGCGCTGTCGACCAAATATAAGTTACAAAACCAACATCAATTAGGTATTTCATTAGGTAGAATACTAATGTTTAATATCACTAATGTATGAAACGATGAATAATAAATGAATCCGTGATCCTACTATTAAATTCTCTGCACACAAAGCAAACATGATGTGAACCGTCAAATGTCGGCACTTTTCAAAATACGTGAAATTAAAATTCACGGCAGCAAACACAATATTTACTTTACCGTTTTGTTTATCAAAATATAGTTCAAACTACATAGATTCTTTTTATTTACAGGTAAGTGGGTGTCGCTACAGAATGTGAAGTATTATTTAAATAATTAGCGCTTCGTAAGTAATAGTTGTATTATGTTACATTACATCGCATGATTTTAAAGGATGATAAAATAAGGAATCAAATAATTATTCTTACATCTTAATAATCTGGCATGTGTTGGAATTTCGCAGTGCATTTTAATCGTGATAGATGTAAAATGGAATTAGATGTTGTTTTTTATGTTTGATATCGACAAACGAGCATGGGGTTCACTTGTTAGTAGGTGATACGCCGGCACAGAATATGAGTCAATGATGCACTGTCGACCCACTTTTTACTTCAGGCATTCGGAGACAGACACACCGAAACGCCCAATATAATATGGACTTCACGGTTTTTCCAACTATTCCTCACACCCGCTCTAAGTGACCAGACGTGCGGAAAACATGCTTACAGAACATTATAAGCATGTCCCGGCGGGATTCGAACCCGCGACCCATCTATACGCAAGGTAGGTGTTCTACCGAACGAGCCAACGAGCCAGATAAAATATGTTATCTTCTTCGTCGTCATGTATTATTACGAACCGACTTAACGTTGGCGGAGTGTTTTCATTTCAACCGCGGAATTAGTTTAATAATCCCTATATAACAAACAAGCACAAACAGTTATAAAATAATACTCGAGTACTTTGACATATCATGAAAGCATAGACAAAATAACTAATTAGTCTACAAAGAGTTCGGTCTGCTTTAGAGGAATATTGTGGAAATTGTGGCCAGCTACAATTTATAGTATTTACAGTTTGTTCTCTGTATAAAATATCGACTAGTGTTGCGAGGGACGCAGGTGGTGGTTCAAACTGCGCAAGTTTCACTAATGTACGGCTTAAATGATGACAATGTTGGGGACGAGCTCAACCATGCCTACGAGCTCCCGGTTATCGACTTTATGTTTCAAAGCTAAGTTAAGTGAGCTTTTTACTTAGCGCTTCAATATCATCTTGAAGCTTGAAAGTCGAGCACTGTGCGCTTTATGCGCAGTTTCCTTCCACGATTTTTCCCAACCGATACGATTTAGGGACCTACCTTAAAGGCAGGCAACGCATCTGCAAGTCCTCTAGTTTTGTTGATGTTCATGGGCCGTGGTGTTCACTTTCCATTAGGTGAGCCGCAGGGTTGTTTGCTCCCTGTTTGTTTGTATGTATATTACGATTTAACAGAAAAACTACTCGACCGATATTAAAAATTATTTCAAAAAAATCATCTGCTATTTTTGCAAAAGATTTAAAAAAAATATTTAAAATAATCTTTAAGTAGCCTCACATTGTTTTACAGGCAAATAATCTCATTATATATACTGAACAAACTAGTAAAGAAGATTTATTATTACTGTCTATTTTATTGGGAAGGTACGAAGCGGCCTATTTTATCTGTGGCGCATTTATCTAGTGATTCCCAATGGAATTAAACAAATCAGCTGCTTATAAATCGCTCTACGTGTCCGAGATTTATTTCGTTTTCTCATCCAATTCAACATACCCATACGTTCATGTGTAAACCACACTCGACGTAAATTACAAACGGAGGTATTTGGCAACAGTGTTTAAATAAGGGGCGCCTGAATTTGTTCCCTTAAGTAGTAGTAATAGGAGAAGTTCACACGCCCTGTGTAATCGAAAGTACGGAACAAACTTTTTATCCGTTAACTTTAGTGTATGTGAGGTTTTATCGGCAATGTTTTGATTTACTACTTCATTGTTTAGTTGTCTCACTAAAATAAATATGTCGGTTAGCTTTAGTGTTATAGTGTATAAAGTGGGTCAGTGTGTGAGACACATTTGTGTGTCTGTTTCACTTATTATTTTTCTTTACAGGCAACTCATAGATGGAAAAACCGTGTAGTGCACATTGCGCGTTTCGGTTTCAGTCTGGATGTCCGAATGCTCGAAGTAAAAAGTAGGTCGACAGCGCATCATTGACTGATGTTCTGTGGCAGAGGTATCACCTACCATCAAGTGACCCTCATGGTCATCTGTCGATATCTAACATAAAAAAACTGGGTGATAAAACTTTTCTACTCTGCTCGACTGAAATATTTTTTTTTTTTATATTATTAATCGGGGATTTGAAATAGAGACATTCGGTACCAAACACCACGCACATAACACTCAGCCGTTATAAAATACAAAGTTAGGTTAGTTATATAATAAAGAACCATTATGTTAGTACCACATAATGACTTATGTTAAACGCGACTCATTATGGAAATATATGGCTGGATTACATAAATAGCAACTTTTTGAAACAATTCAAACATAACCTTTTAAAATGAAAATATAATTTTATCCATCTGTCCATCGCCAGTCCTTTAAAGCTACGAATAATGTTTTTGTTTTATTAATCTAATATATAAAATTCTCGTGTCACAGTTTTCGTTGCCATACTCCTCCGAAACGGCTTGACCGATTTTGATGAAATTTTTTGTGCTTATCCGGTATCTATGAGAATCGGCCAACATCTATTTTTCATCCCCCTAAATGTTAGGGGTAGTCCACCCCTAATTTTTTTTTTTAATTTTTTGACGAATTTTTTTTTTTTTTTTTTATAATGTGGCATTAAAAAATACATACAACCCTTAATTTTTACTTTTTTATTTATGCTTCTTAGAAATTATTTACATGGCCAATCAACGTTTGCCGGGTCAGCTAGTATTATATGAAAACATTGCAACAGTTTTCCTAAATTTTCTTACACATTGCATTGTAATAAATTCACGTCAATTTAATACATTATAACATTACTTTAGCAGAATTTAAATAAGACGATTTGAGCAGAAAGTTTACAGGTTATTACTGCAATGACGATTCCTTTCTTTTTCCATCCGACAATCCTATATTAAAGCTTTTTCTCCAGCTCGTCGCCGTAAGATATTTCCGTGACTGTCCGAATGATTAAACTGAAATTTAGCACGAATAAAAAATAAAAAATGGGGTCGCAATTAAGAGGTTACGAGAACAAGGGAAAATTTCGAGAAGTGTACGAAAAGTTTGTAGAACTGCTAAATCGTTAATTTACAGCCTTAGTTAGTAGAATTCGAATGTTGATAAAATATTATTAAGAATTGCTGACTGAGTATATTTGCCCTTTCGTTTTTGGTAAAAAATTAAAATGAGCTGGTTATATGAAATCAGATATTTTGAATTTTTTGTTATACATTTTATCGACTATCTAAAAATTTAAACAGAGTATGGCACAATTTATAGTAAGAAAATAAAAATAAAGAGCCTACTCATTTCGTAAAGGCCGGTAACGCACCTGCAAGTGCTCTGCTATTGCAGTTGTTTTACCATCAGGGAAGCCGACAGCCCGTTTGCCCCCTATTCTATAAAAAAAGAAAATATAGAAGAATCCGGGAGCTCAATAGACCGACACTTCCAATAATCCGGTTCTCTCCGCTCGCGCCTCCCTCATAAAAAATGTACAAAAACAGACACCAATTAAAGATTACTTTCAAAATATGTAATTATTAAATTTTGAGATATGTTATAGTTATCAAAATACGTGTAGAACATTAACACAAATATATACTGTATTCCTTTTATGAAATGTTTTATTTTATTTATTTTATTTTTTGTATAGAATCCAGTAATCCGAACATTCCAATAATCCGGCACCCTCTGGTTTTAAATAGTGCTGAGTAAGATTCTACTGTATTATCATACTCACTATACATCCGTATCCATATCCGTTGAAAAAAAATCCTTTCATAAAACAATTGCTACACGCATCGGTATCTGATTTCGGCAAAGTATCAGTTCAGTAATTGATTCCAGGGAATAAAACTAAAAGCAATGCCTACAATAAAGATATGTATCGGAATACAAAAACACTGGGGTAATGAAAGTGCGGCCTGCAGCGAGCATTAATTGTCGCAGGTGTCGATTACCGCCCGTGACGCCGCTGTTTGTACAATTGTTTTTTTTACAATATATTTTTAAATACATATGGTCTAATTTATAGCTGGGGATAAATTTAGCCACATGAAGTAACACATTTTGCACACATGACATACGAGCGGGAGGTTTATGTGATGGTATATGAGAGGCACCATAAAGCGCAATGGTTGCTGATATCCCAGCCACAGAACGTCAATCAATGATAAGTTATCTAATTATGTTTTACTTCGGTAACACAGACTGAAACCGAAACGCACAATATGCATTTCACGATCCTTATATCTATAAGCATTGGTTCGATAACCTGTCGGAACTTCGCAATTCCTCCTATCCATTCAATGCCCGAAGTGACCTTAAGACAACATATATATAGAAATATATAATCGCCATCCCGGCGGGATACGAACCCGCGAACCAATGGAATGCAAAATAGGCGTACTACTCAATACGCCAACGATACCATCGAAATTAAAGTATAACAATAAAAATTACGCTTAGGAGCTTAGGAATAAAAATTTGCCCGACAGTGTACTAGTATTTCACATATTTTTTTGGTAAGATGCCGTCATTTTAAAGCCAGTATAGCCAACTGATATTATTGTTTTAATATTTCAGTAAATTTTACATAATATACATATTGTAATATGCACTTAGATTATTTGTATAAATATTTGTATAAATAATCTAAGGATATGTACAGTGAGCCATCTAATTAGTGAGGGGGAATCTTTAACGATAATACATAAATATACATATAAAGCTTCAAGACCCTACCAATTTCCAATTTACCATTCTCACGGCGTATTACATCGTTACTCGTATTATATTTGTACTTACAACGAAAATCAAATTATGTATGATTATGAAATACTACTTTTCAGTAAATCACGGTGTTGATAATCGCTGGAGTCTCGAGTGTGTCTTTCACTCTTTGGCCTTTGCCTGATTATTTTGGTAGCAATGTCCTCGAACTGAGGCAGATCTTAGTTTTTACAACGCTTTCTGTGGCTAAAAAAGCCTATCCTGGAGCGACGGGTTCTGTCACTGACCTCGAATGTACTCAGGTTCATAAAATAGTGTATTTTTGTTGACGCTACACTTACTGATCAGGAGTGTTATCGCGGTAAAACTGAAAAGCTTGTCACTGATGATTTGATAAAACAAAGTGATAACGTACATACGAAACATCAAGCATATTGATTTTACTAACCTTTTATCTTTACTAACCAATCTGATTATATGAGGAAATACAAATTATTGTGTAGATATAAGTGATCGTACTTAAACGTAAAGTAATTTGAGCGAAAATCAGGAATTGTAGAAAAATTTATACTGGTAACGTACTTTAAAAGATTCACCACCATTCTTAGATGGAAAAAATCGTGAAGTGCATGTTACGTTTCGGTTTCCGTCTGGATTTCCAAATGCTGGTAGTAAAAAGTAGGAAGCAACGAATCATTGACTCATGCGCTGTATCACCTACAACCAAGTGAGCTTTAAGCTATGGCCACAATGAGCCTCGATTATTGCTAAGAACCAAGCTACTCGTTTAGTGACTAATCCATGATATATTGCATACTATCACAGTTGGTCACACTGCAAGCGACGCGCCTAGGTAGCCGTCTAGATACGCGAGTCACGTAGCGAACGAACGTGTTGGGTATTTTTTTAGTCGCCTTTTTATATTGGAAGAAGTTTTAATTGTTGCTGTTTTTAAAATAACTACTTTAGAACCAACTAAACGCTACAAATTAAAAAAAAAGAATACTTCATGTCGAGGTCTTGAAAGATTTGGTCTTTAAAAATTGTTAGAATGGTTATTTACGTATTTTAGATCTATTCACGACAGGTGAGAAGAAGATTAATCTTCTAACACAGTTTAAATACCAAACTGTGCGGATCGAGCACAAAACAAGCGATGGTTCATAAGCTCAGTACACACTCGTAAGCGCTACTTAGATACTCTACGAGAAAGCCCTAGTAATCTTGCTCAGTAACACCGATGTACAGCACGTTTTTGACCGAATATTGCTTTAGAAAGACGTTATATTGAACAGAAAATTTATTAATAAACATGAACATATCTTTACTAATATTATAAAGAGGAAAGATTTGTTTTTTTGTTACGATTTAACTCAAAACCTACTAGACCGATTTTAAAAATTCTTTTACCAATAGAAAGTTACATTATCAGCTAGTAAAACAGGCTACTTTTTGTTTATATAATTGATTGCTAGTCATTGATAAATAATAAATTTGATGTCGGTGCGAGAAAAAACTGTGTTTCTAATCCAGTCTGTGGAAACACGAATGATCTATATAAAATATTTTCAAGCCGTAAGTTCTTCTTATATAACCCTCGCGTTCGTCCTTCGGAATCTGCCTCTGCCTCTAAGATTTCTAAGGCCTCTGCCAAATATTTTTAAGATTTCTTTCAATTCGTGGCGCCTTAGGCACTCTTAAAATTCTATTAATTTGTTATCTGTGGTAACCGATACTATAGGTTTCGCCTACTGGCACTTACTTATCATCTTTAGCCAATTGTTTGGTTAGATAATAGAATACGAAGGGTTAAATGGGACTACTGCGGACGTTACACGGTTACGTTTTAGAACCGTTAATTGCCTATTAAATGTCACGGGTAAACGATAAACTTAATTAATTTGAACATAATCGCTTTAGTGCAGTGTATTTTGTTTTGCACTTAACTGATTTGGTTTATATATGATTTGCGTGTATTAATAGCAAAAGTTTTACCACGTTAAAACTTATAATCTCCTATATAGTTATTAATTTATTTAATTACTAATTTATCATATTGATCTAGTGAATTCCCGAGTTATTATTAGAGAATTATTTTCAATTTCAACGAGATTCAATGTTGTATGCCACAAATGTTTGCGCTTTACAAAATGCAAAAAAAATCCGTGTTTTGAAAATAAACTATATTATACACATAATAGAGGAAAATCATCCTCTATTACAATTTTTGGTTTCATAAAGTCTTATTAAGTAGGATATTTAAATAAAATACTATTTCATCCGCATCACTTTGACGTATGGAAGTCGAGCACGTAAGATTTATACGCAACTTCTTTCCACGTACAACAAAACTGTGAAATGAATTGTCGCCTTCCGTTTTTCCAATTAATTATACTTTCGCTGGTTTATATTATTTGACATGAGGTTTATTGTTTATATTATTTGACACTAGCAATTGCCCCCGCAACCCCCCTTGTGGGTGGAATTTCGTGCAATCCGTTCTTAGCTGACCTCTACTTGGCGAAAGGAATATTCCTACCATATTTCAAGTCGCTACGCCTTATGGTTCCAGAGATATCGTGATGAGTCAATATATAGGTGGGAATCTCTTTTATATATTTACTAGCAATTGCCCCCGCAACCCCCCTTGTGGGTTGAATTTCGTAAAATCCGTTCTTAGCTGACCTCTACTCGGCGAAAGGAATATTCCTACCATATTTCAAGTCGCTACGCCTTATGGTTCCAGAGATATCGTGATGAGTGACTATATAGGTGGGAATCTCTTTTATATATATAGATTTGACATGAGGTTTTGAATGCTTTTCAGCAAGCTTTAGCCCGGAACTACGCAAAATTTATTGTATATATGTATTTCTGGTGTTAATAAAAGACAATATTATAAGCATCATATATATTTCTATGTGCTTTTTACCAAAATATTAATTGATATTTCAAGCCAGCCTCAATACAAACAAGTGTTTGTGTTTCATGACAATGGGTGCGGTGCACTATACAAAATTAATGTATTGGCTTTATGAGCGCTTCGAGTGCACACCTGACTATATTGCCTATTTTTTGTATTATTTTGGTTGCACCACGAGTTATGTCAGTTTGGTTCAACTATAACTTTAATGATTCTGTAAAAAAGTTAGTGCTATAAGCATTTTAATATTTTTATTTACAGTTTTTTAGTGCTTACTGGCAAAAAAAAGTTACAAAAAATATGTAACAATAGTAAGTTGGAAAAAATATATTATAGCATACGAGGATAATTTATTATTACACTATTTCTTAATCGACCGCCTCCGTGTGCCAGTGGTGAGCGCGATGCAATAATTTGGCAAATTAACTCAATATCATTTTAAAGGTATAAAAAAACTAGTGATATGACCCGGCTTCGCACAGTTGCAATGTAGATGACAAAAAACAATAGAATATGATAAAGAATGTTTAAAATCGGCTGAGTAGTTTTTGAGTTAAAGTGTAACAAACAAACAAACATTTTATTCCTCTTTATGATATTAGTATAGATAATACTGTAAAGTTTCACAAAAATCCGTTGAGTAATTTTTCCGTGAACGTAACAAACATACGTACATACATCCTCATAAACTTTCACATATATAACTTGAGTAAGATCTGTAAGCAAATCTCTGGATAAACCCTAGTCTTTAATAAATATTGATAAAGTTCATGACACACTATTCAGTTCTTACTACAGAATAGTTTAAAGATCGAACCCCAAACTCACACACACCCATAGTTTGAGTTCGTGTAGGTATATCGTCACCTGTCAATTCAGCTGGTTAATCTTTCCTAGACCAATTAATTAGCCGCTATAAAGATCAAAGCACAGTTTGCGATCCGCGGTAAGTCCCAGTCAACTTAGTAATGAGCCTGACAGTTTAAAGTTTCGGTCCAACCCACTGACAATGTATACCTTAACTTTATTGATCGCAATAGGGTTGAAAATCGCTTGTACTGCGTGTCTTATCTCACATTGTTGAAGACGAAGTTTATCTGATGTATTAGCGATCTGTACTGAATAAATTTATGTAGTGTAATAGTTTAGTGAGGATTAAGTGTTAAGGTCTGTTTCTCAGTTTTGCAGTTCAGTCGCGTTCGTTCAATACCTGTGTTAGCGAGATTGGTGTTAATCTGTTAAATCGACTGAGGAATGTTAATTTGATCCTTCAACGCCCAATATTGTTTGCGTGAGTACTTGATCTAGGGTAGGTATTTTCTCTTAATACGACACTACATATCTTTTGGTTTACATTTTTATATCAATATAAATTGTTGAAATACAGATTAATTAAAAAAAACGGAAAATTATTTGATGAATATAAGTTCAACTGAAGATCCACAAAAAATATTCATTTAATTCACGCAATTTTTTCAAAATTATTTGCAATTAAGTGTATTGATTGCTAAAGTTAAATCAACGTTTAAAATATTTCGAAGATTTTTAAACTCGGCTAAGCTTTATGTGGATTTTCCGACTTTTTCTCGTGAAGTCAAGGTTGTGGCTTTTCTATAAAATAGTACCAAGACAAAGTAAATATATGATGGAACTCTCAAACGGTTGATTAAAGATTTATACTACAATTCTTCTTAACTAGAAATTTAGGATATAGCATAATATTATTTTAGGTAATACGTTGTTAAAAGTACTGATTATTTAGATAACCCTCTTACTGTGAAGATTTATAAGAGTTATACCTAAACACTACGTTTTATATTGTTGTTATTAGATTTATCGTTTGTTTCTGTGAAAATTCTTTCACCTATAGAAAGCTATATTATCAGCAACATTTTTTGTTTATAATACATCTACATTGAGGTGGATCGTTAGTTATAAATAAATTGATAGTTATTACTGAATGATTTTTGAAAGATATATTATACAGCCATATTAGCTATACAAATAGCATCAAATATTTCAACCTGATATCCCATGACGAAATCTTAAGTTTGTCATGCATTGACTGCGGATTCATTTGCCGATTGGTTAAGCGATTTATTATGCAATGAGTCTAGGGGTAGACTTATTCCGGATATTGGAGCACGTAATCTCAATACAGTGTGTCTCCACTCGCAATTTATCTGACGATGAATGGTCCCGCCATTATTTCCAACCCTTAACCTCACTTATTAATATCTAGGTAATTTATTGTAAATTGCATTTTGCTAGATTTATACCTTGAATGAATAATAATGATTTGGAAAGGTAAAATTTACAGCTATTTTTCTTAATCGATATTATAATTGACATCCAACATTATCTTAGTTGAACCAAAGATAAAAATTATTATACATTTAACTCTTCTGAATGAAAACGATTTAATGCAGATATGTCGAGGAACTTCAAAGAAAATGTAACTCGAACGAGGTGACAAAGCGATAAAAGCCGCATAGTGTTCCTCACTATTTAAAGTTTACAAGTAACAAAAGGTGGAGGTTGTCGTGAGTAAGCAAATTGAAATTGAAAGCCTTTATGTTATTTCTTAGACGGAAGCTCGCTAAACTATGCGCAACTTTATTCGTATATAAACAGAGAGGCGCGAAAATTACCGGCTTAGCGGATGTGATTTTGGGGAAGTTTCATTTGTTCTAACTTTGTTTTCCTTTAATAACCGTTACCATTAATTCCTAGAATTATGATGATAATCATATTATGTCTATTTCCGGGAATATATTTATTTCTCTATCGTATTTTTGTCTTCGAGAATCTGTGCTAAATTGATTGTATTTTGTGAAATAAAAGCTTGAACTGGATATGTGGTAAGAATAATCTATTCTTATTTTAAAAAGAGGAAATACTTTTTTGTTTGTTTGATTGCTTGTTACGATTTAACTCAAAAACTACTCGATTTCACCAATAGAAAGCTACGTTATTACATGGTAACATAGGCTATTTTTTTGTTTATAGTACATCTACATTGCACCCGTGCGAAGCCGGGGCATGTTACTAGTAATACATATACAATATACATATATACAATATATAATATATATATATATATATGTACCTACAGTCTACACACTAAAGTGTAACATGGAGCTTTAGTGTAGTGTAACCTAGTTTCCAATATACATTCCAATGTAAGTCAAAAATAACTTTACAAACTAACAAAACATTTACACGTATACGTAAAGTATTACACATTTTTTGGTAATCGCTGGACAATTAGATTTTTGTAATTTAATTCGTGTATTAAATTAGAAATATGTTCTTAGTTACGAAGAAAAAATTAGCAAAAAATTAATATTGTCTTTTATCAACGCGAGTATTTAAATAAAATAACTCAATATATATTATATCTCAATATCGACAATTTTGATAGAAAATATATCTCGATCGACAAATATATCTATTTTTGATATTAAAAGTCGAGTTTTAAGTGTAATTGTCATGTTAGACCCGAAAGAAATAGAGCGATAATCGATTAAAACACGAGAAAACGTTCGACAAAATTTTGTCGCGGTTGTCATGTTAGGCCGGCAGCACTGTTCTCATAGACATATTATATTGATTTTACAAACGCAAAACTAGTGTTATTGTTGAAAAGTTTACATTTTAAAATAAACCTCGTTCCCATAAGCGTTGCGAGTGCCTCGTGATTTACTACTAAAGCTTTGCCGAGTGAAAAATACCAGGCGTTCTGTTTTTGTACTCTTATTATGTTTTAGAGTAGTTGTTATGTGGGACGGCGAATTTTTGATGCTGAACAGTGGTAATTGAATTAAATACAGATGTTAGCTATAAGAATGAAACATGCTTACCTTTTTAGATAAGTCTAAAATTATCTGATACAAAAATTCTCGCTTAAGAAGTACCGGACCAAAAATATACAGCTTTTTTGATATAGGTTTAACGTACTACCGGAAAATGAGTGTTGGGGCTTATGTTGAGCCCCAACGTATGCTGAGTGGTATTCCGTTTCAGATGACACCACTGTTATTGGCTTTTTTGGAAATGAAAATTGTTTTGGTCCGTAAGAAAGGCAATATTATAATATATATGTATATGTCTAATGCTAAATGGTATTATGAAGCCATTTGCGCCTTGTTGAGATGTCCATTTCCATGTAAAATTAATTGGGCCATGACGTACGGAAGGATGTATGATAGCAACAACTCATGTAAATTGCTTGTATCTTAGCAATGAAGCCGAGATAGTTGAAATGGACAAGCTTGCTGCTAATTTTACCGGGATATACGTTCTTATAGCAAATTAAGGGGAATGTATTTCTATATAGACATTTTTAACTTTTTAAAATATTATTACAGCATGTTTACGGATGTTCGAGTAAAAATGGGTCGCAGCGCATCATTGACTGATGTCCTGTGGCGGAGGTGTCACTTACCATCAAGTGAGCTCCATGCTCATCAAACGAAATCTAACATAAAAAATATGCTATTTTATAAAAAATATAAAATTTCGTTCCTTTTCTCTCAAAAAGGTTTTATATTTGTTTGTAAGATACATGAATTGATTAATAGGTGTCATAGAATGCAAAAGTAAGACCGTTGTCTCATGTATACTCCACACAACACTAGCTAACAATACAAAACGATAGAACTTTCGAAAAAAACATTAAACTTAAAACTACCTTACTGTACCAAATATTTTATTATTCTGCCATCGCATTTATTATATTGGAGCTTATAAGCGGATTCTCCAATTGAATAAAACCTTTGAAAATTGATATCATAACTGTAATATGAAAATTGTTTTTGCAATATCTTTGCGATTGTTGAGACTAATCTAATTAACTTTAGACACGAATCCAAATGTGTTAACGGGCGAACCCGACCGACCCGAATGTAAGTGTAATCCGCGCCAAATGAAAACCTATGTCCTTAGATAAAAGTTGATATTTCTGTGCACATGGATCTCATTAGCATTCAGTAAGCGCTCGCGGCCGCGCTCTCCCGAATAAAGCATCTGCTAAATGTCTCGTGCTAGCTAAAACTTGCGAGTAATTATCTGTTAACATTCCCAACTCTGACCCCGCGAAAATCGAGTATTCGCAAAGCTCTCGGAAGCTATCTGGAGGCGTTTTACGTCCCAAACAATATAATCATGGAGATTTTTAATGAAAAAGATCGTTCCCCGTTATTTAGAAAGTTACTAAAAGGGATCCTGTCCAAAGTTTATTTTGATTTAGTACCCGTCCTACTCCTTGGTTGTATCCTTTTCAGTGGTTTTGTATCAGAAAAGGAGTAATTAAAATTTACGTTACATGTCAATTGCTTAATTTATATAAGAAAGGCGATTATGTAAATATATGTATTTAATACGTTCACCTTGACTTTTACGTAAACGTATTAACCGTTTTGTATCAATTTTAACAGATGGATTGTCTTAAAAAACACTGATAGTAAAAACATCTCATTTCACGATTATAAAAAGAAAATTGCATTGTTTTTTATTTCTAAAATGTAATATTAAATTTACTGATTGATAACGTATTTTTAAAAATGTTTGTTGTCAGTTACGTGATTCTGTAAATGATAAAGTTACAAAATCTAGATTTGAATTTTAGTAAATTAACAATAATTGTAGTGAGCAATCACTTTGTGTAATTCGCACAAAATAACGAGCATAACAATATCCAACTGATAATAACCAATATAATAAATATGTTTTGTTTATAAATCAAAATGTTATGATGGATTAGCAAGGTGTATTTCTATTATTTTATTTATCCCTGTCCCTATATCGATTTTCAATTAATCTTTTGTCCTCTCTTCCGCTTCGTTGGGGCAGCTTTATTTTACTTTGTGTGAAAATGGTGAGGCTGTGTGTATATTTTTATTTATTTTCATTCCGTCGTGTTTGCAGATATGAAAGAGGACTAGCACATCGATTTGGAATCCAGTCTTCGAATACCTCCGTGTGCTAAACAAACACGTATATATAAACATTGAAATCACATCGCTACGGTATTCATACCGGGAGATCGCTCTGCTTATTTTTATTTACTTCTTCATTGCTTTTCTATTTGTTCACCGTTTTCTTTCAACAACTCTTCGTGAAAAAATAATCTCGGTGGTAATAAGGTATTTCTGAGCTGTTGTAAAATATCAAATCAATTGATAGTAGGTATGTGAACTAACTATGCTCGAAATCAACTGTTTGATGAATTCCTTACTAAAAATATAATATGTGCCAAATATTAAATAGAAATGTCACCAATTTGTTTCTTACTTGGCGTATGTAGAACGCATTATTTTATATGGATTGTTGAATGAATCGTGATCTTTTAACTTAGTTTCTCTGAAGAAGCACCGTTCCGAACTGGCGGCTGTTCAAAAAATTTGAATCCTATTTGTTTGTCCTACATTTTTTTCTTTGACTTTAACCAAGAGAATAGACTTTTACTAGACTGCTTTTTGACTATGAAAGTTCGTTTGTGGAATGATCGAATATTCCGAATACCGGATAAAAAGTATATTCGAGTCGGTATGTTTTATAAGTCGCCGTGTCTTTTCACAAAACGACTAACCGAAATGCATAAAGCAAAAAAGTAGCGATGAAAAGCCGTCTACACCGGAATGTGAAAAAACAGCGAGGATACACAACGGTTTTATGGTCGATATGTTAATAAACATTGGACGTGCCTCGAATTGATGAGATTAAGGTAGGATACGTTCGTATGCATAGGATTATTAAAGCAACTGACGTATTGAAAATAACGATCAATATTTAATCAATAGAGGCTGAAAGTCTGATGAGCATTTTTAAATGAATTTTATTCTCTGCAATCTAAATGTATATTAACATCATAAGAATTCAAGTGTGAAAGCTCCAAGATCTTATACATTTTAAAATACATTAATATTCGTCCGATATTAATTTTTAAAAATACAACACATACTTTGCGGAATAATTCTTCATAAAATACACGTAACTTTATTAAATTCTCTCCTCCGTTAGCCAGGTTTCTTCCTAAGACTTCACTTTATGGCTCAATTTAAAAAATGTTTCGCATTATATGAGAGGAAAATAATATACCGAAGACTCACTAAAATTAAAGGGCACGAATTTGTTTGTTGTTTGATATTTTATATAGAGAAAATCTTTCCATGTTATTTTTTAAAATATTCAAATTTAGAAGCACGACGAATTCTTATTTATTTCGAACTTTTTGACAACCGCGGATTTGCTGCGTTGAGTTATTTATGGTTTGAGCACTACAATAATTGGTAACATTTTCATCCCTAGATTTCTAGCTATCTCTAAACCTGTTCTAAAAAGGGTTTAATGTATTATGTGTGGAAAAAAACCACAAGCTCTCTAGTGAAATACGCATTTAATCTGTGGTTTAATTAAAGTTGAAGATGGCATGACTTTTGATTCACAATACTAAAGAGATTGATTTCAATGGTCCTATTCGCTAAGTAAATCCCGATCAAAAGAATTTCACTGTCATCGAAGTCTTGTTGAGGATTTGACCGCTTCCGATCCCAACATTTTATTTACCTCAAGAATGTTTACTGAAAACACAAAATCTTGTTACATTAGTTTCCCCGTATCTACTTCCTAAAGCTTTGATTAAATGAACGCGTTTCTTTCTTTAGAAACTATTTAAGGACCATCGGTATTCTGCGATACGTTTTCTTTAGCCTTTATTAAATCCTTGCTTCTCAGAAGCTTTTCATTATAAGAATTTTTAGTAAGTTGTTTCTTAATTATTTTATCCAGATGAAGTCTTCGGAACTAAAGAAATCTTTTTACTTCTTACTTTTACAACTGGTGAATCATAAAAGTAAATATTTTAAGAAAATATAATAAATTAGGAGTAAATTGATAAGAACAGAGTGTAAGGCAAAATTTTAATTGTAATATTTTGCATTTTAGTGTATACTGTACTCACACTGATGTTGATATCGCTATATTCACTCTGAATTCTAAATAACTTTTTGTAATCTTTATTTCTTTTATTATATAATCGTTACGAATTCAAAGTTAATTTGCAGCACCAGCCCTTATTGTACAAGTGCGCATATTATTTATAAGACATTACACGTATTGTGTACTTAAGAGGGCTGTAACTTTGCCGGTCGGTTTCGTCGAGTTCGAAGTTCTGACAACGCATCTCCCTAGCATTGTTTAAAGTTTATTAAGTTCTGAACATTGCATGACATGATCCGACATCAAATTGATAAAGAAACTTGTTTATAATTAATCAACTTTTAAAGGCCTGTAGTTAAACAATATGTATGATGTTCTAATTCATGTCCACACATACCCGGCTAGGTTAGGTTAGGTTACCTACGCCAGGGTCTAGGGTTCGTTTTGCACCGGAAATGATACAGATTTATGTTAAGCTCATCATGTATGAGGCATGCTGTAGCATGGTTGGCGAAATTTCGTCTGGGGTACGTTCATAAATGGAAAAGCTCATGTTTAAGTCTCACTTATATAAAAATTAGCGATCTGCCGGGATTTGAACGGATGCAATGTAGATGTACTATACACAAAATAAAATCTATTGGTGAAATAATTTTTATAATCGGTCGAGTGGTTTTTGAGTTAAATCGTAACCAACAAATAACTAAATCTTTCCTATTAACATTATTAGAATAGATAGAGATATTATAATCCTCTGGCTAACACAGAGCCGCAAGCTCCTTTATTGAAGATATCAAGAAATCAGTTAGTCAAAGTGTAAAAAGAAGGAAATGTTTTGGCAAAACAATTTAAAGAACGTAGTACTTTGTCGCTTTTAGTTATCGCTGTATTTAATATTACCTTTTAACAAAATTGAAAGCAGGTTAGTTGTTTAATCCCTAATACATTCCAAGATATTCAGGGTGAAACTCACCGGGAGTTTCGCTTTTTTGTAAGTGAAACTAGGCTATAGTTTATATCTAGAATACATACAAATATATACTACATTGTATTAAAAATATCTTCTCTGTCATACACACGTAACATATTGATGTATCGATTAACTGTTATTCCGTCATGAGAAATCACTGTAGTAATGAATGTCATATGTATTTATGCCAGTTATCGACAGACGAGTGTGAGAACATCAGTCAATGATGGGCTGTCGACCTGCTTTTTTACTGTGAGCATTCGGAAATCCAAACTGAATCATGTAAGGAAACATGTTTACTTAAAAATTCTAAACATTTAGCAGCGGGATTCGAGCCCGACCCATTGGTACGCAATGTTATTCCCAACGTGCCAATAAATTCAATTGCCCGTCAAATTGCAATTGATATAGATATTGTCATTAATGCTCACCTTCTTTATCGTATATTACTTAATTGTCATAACGTCATCAATCATCCCTCTACCGCCAAATCATGGTTAACATTCAAAAAATCATTCACTGCCTTTTCAAAATTCACCTCTGATTTTTTAGATGTCAGTTTCATTAATATAGAAACGGGATTTTTCAATATGAAATCCAGCTTATCGGATGCACGTTCTATTGAATTTATTCAACAGTCATGTCTTTCAATTCAGTAACCGATCTCCGTACTTCACATTTCATAAAAATAATCCATAAACAAGGTTTCGATATCATTTTTTACATTTTCAGTATTTTTATGTCCGCTGTAAGGTTTTTTAATCAAACAGCGAAATAATGGAATGTAGCATTTTACATCGATGATATTTCGGATGACAGAAATATTTAACATTGTATGAATGAATATAATATACTTTCGTCGACATCCAAGCGCATTAATCTGCAATACAGTAATGATCTTACCATCAATACCAATATAACATGTATACGAAATCTATTTTCCTGAAATAGCTATTCACACATCAACATCCTAGTGCGTAGTGAATCTAGTTTCAATGGCATACAGTGCTGATATATAATGGGCTTAGATTCCATTCTCCTGGCGGTCTTTGTGTGTACGGCTATTAATGCAAAATCATTTACCCTACGCTACGAGCGTGATACACGGATTTCATGACGTCATTATGTTATGCGAATATTCTTATTGTTCTCTCTAATTATTGACTATTAAGCTTAAATTTAGTATCTGGGGGCACGGTAGTGCCCCCGCCAAGTCGAGCAAAAAGTGGCACGGCCGTACTATACTTTTCTCGAAGTAGTTCGGGCCATTTTCGACCCCCTATAACTTCGTTGTGGATAAAACTAGAATCCTGAATTTTCAGTCACTAAGCAGGCATTGTATAATCTCGGTATATTTCAAATATCATTCTGTTTGAACCAGTAGTTTAAGAATTATAACTAGTCAAAGTTTGATAATTTGTCACTCACTCACTGACTGACCGATCATCAAAACTCTAAGGCACTTCTAGCAGACATAGAAACTTGAAATTTAGAATACAATTAGTGTTTAGTCTATAAATCAAGGAAAAACTACAATATTTTGAAATTTCGGTCCAGTTTTCTAGATATACAATTTTTTTTTGTATTTCTGTATGTAATGAATAACTTAAAAACTACTGGACCGATTTTAAAAATTCTTTTACCGTTAGAAAGCTACATTATCACTGAGTAACATAGGGTATTTATTACTAGAAAAAATAGAGATCCTTAGAAATCCCTACTAAAAACAACCCAAGGTGTAAAAAAATAGCCATAAAATGTCTTTCACCGCATGTGCTGCGGAAAGTATTGATGATAGAACAAAAAAACGTTCTACAATATTATAGAACATATCAAAATCTACAAAAAACTTCACGAGACCATATGTCCAACTATTGTAGTTATGTCACTATAACTACTTTTTTACATTAAAAGTTGATAAAAATGCCGATCAAAATCAGACTATGTTATCCATAGCTTTGTATTAATTCTTATCCTAATAAACTAAGAAAAGGACTATCTACAAAAAGAAATGAGATGCCATCAAAAACATAAATTGTAAAAAAAGCCAAGTCTTGCAACTCAGTTCTTCTATCGTAAAAAGTTGTGAGATCCATATAATACCAAGTCGGTCAATTTATTCAGTCTCTACTGAAGAATCCTTCTGTCTTAAGTAATTACATGATAAGCTAACCTAACAATATCTTATAGTGATCGTATCAATGCCAATATTAAAAATCTTTGATGTTTAAAATAAATAGATTGACTTGGCAATCGCACTAAACAATCTAATTTAATATAATACTCGTATGTATTACTTGTGAGATACATTATGTTTTTAATAAAATAAAAAAAGATACATTGTGATTTCATGCGATAGCCGAGCCAATCTATTTATTTTAAACATCATAGATTTTTAATATTGGCATTGATACGATCACTATAAGATATTGTTAGGTTAGCTTATCATGTAATTACTTAAGACAGAAGGATTCTTCAGTAGAGACTGAATAAATTGACCGACTTGGTATTATATGGATCTCACAACTTTTTACGATAGAAGAACTGAGTTGCAAGACTTGGCTTTTTTTACAATTTATGTTTTTGATGGCATAACATTTAAGCAGTACCTACTGGTTTTATTTTATCTGAAAAACTGATAAAATATGCAGTCAAATGAATTTATATGTACCAATAGCAAATCGTTATCACTATCTTTTGCTAATAATTATGATAATTAGCATTATGAACTAATAAGTTTTCTTTTCGACTAATTTTAAAATCTAGCCAATTCTAACTTGACAACTTCAGAGAACTTGTAAAAAGTTACGTAAAATACGGATATTATGTATGTATACTAGTAAATTCATTATATATTAGTTCTTAATACATATGTACAACGTATTAACGATGTAACAATACAATAAAATAGATAGATAACTAAAAGATATACTAAATCATGGCTTGTGAATTTTCGGGTATGATAATTTAAAAATTCGTATATATTATTCAGTTATTTTAGTTTTTCATTGAGGTTGATAGAATCAATATTTTTTGTATTAACTACTTCGATCAACAATATACTCGTACATGTCAATGATTAACTACACATTATTATTTTGTTCGAATTTTAAATCGTCATAACCATAATTTACTCTTTTTGAATTATTGTGTTCAGCTTCTTGCAATTGAGCGATATATCAGTCGATATTTAATCCAAACCCGGTTCAAGATCTAACTCGATCTAATTTATTGATCTTCAAATGAATCGTGAACAGTGAAGACAATTCGATGGCTATTTGCATGAGTAACAGTTCTGGCCGGTCTAGCCTACAATGGAACGTTTAGCAATTCACCGTCATAATGAAGTTAAGCGGAGATTGTGGTATCCTCCACCCCTGTGAATTGTGAGCTGGAACATTTAACACTGGAAACATTGTGCTCAGGTTATGCTTTAATCAAGTTATGGTTATGAGTTTTTGGGTTTTGCACTTTATAGCTAATACGACTTCTATTCTCTCGCGAGTTCGTGTTTATCATGTAATAAAATTTGCTGAATTATATCGATGTAAATACTTCTTAGATTGAATTTAAAAAGTTAATTGACGGTGTTGGTTTGTGTGTGTGCATGAAAAGCATATTACTGTCCGCCTTGGTGGCTCAATAGTATGGGGTGAAGGATCTAGATAAAAATCCCGGATATATATGTAAGTTAAAAAAGCCAGTAGGGCAAGGCACTGAAGACTGATCACCTATTTGCTTGTAAATAAATAATCAGTGAAGCGAACTTAGAATACAGATAGATATGGTGTATACTTTATGTTCCACTAAAGGAAACAGTACATTAGTAACTGATGCGTTTGCGACTTATTTGTTAATTCCAGAATTTGAAAATTCATATACTGAAACCGAAACGCGCAATATACACACTACGGATTTTCCATCTACGAAAAACTTTAAAACATCTAATTTTTGATAAAGTTTAGTATCTCTAAATATTCGATTATGTTTAGTGAGTAGGTTTACATTACTAATAGAAACCGGGAAGTATTTTTTTTAAAGAAATCTCTTTCATTGCAGGTGAGTGAATCTTCACTACTTGAGTGCGGCAACGGGCGCTACACAGCGTCCGATACGGTGAGTTCTTTTTTTATAATCTACATTTAATTTAACTTAAATGTTAAAACATAATCGTCAGCTTATTATGACAATTTATTAATTGCAAAAAATCATCAGGTACAGTTTATAATCGCCTTGAAGACTTCTATATAATACAATAATTCACTTTTAATTTTTGTGTTACTCCGTTGACTTTAATAAACAAACCTTATTTAACATTATAAAGGCATTAATTTTCCTTTAACTTTATCATGTTTATGATGTTATAGGGCAATTGATACTTAATGAGTTCTTGCAATAAGCTGACTTAATAAATTATTTTTAAGGAACATAAAAAATAACGAATGTAGCAGACTTGAGTTATTTTTGCTCCGTGAGCTCCTAGTTTAAAGTCCGATACTTTGAAGTATACTAACTTCACTACACTTGGTACGTAAGCGCAACTTTTTAATCATAATTTACTTAACATTTTTCTTGATAACAAGTTACAATTTACTTTATACAATAAAAAGTATCAAATCATTTGTATGTATTATAAAATTATGAGAATAAAGATTGAAGAGAACAAATTTTACATACAAAAATTATTCTACACAACTTTTTAAATATTACATAGGATCCTAATGAGCCCAAATTGGTTGAGAACTTGAGGTTGTATAATAATTGAGTTTCACTTTTACTTCCAATTACTAGACTATCCCATATTTGCATGCAAAGTTTCAGGTAGTAAAAGACAATGAGATTAACATTACAAATAGTGAAAGAGCTATTCCCTAGCCTTCAGCTCGACGCAGCGGTAACAAAGTATTACAGTAAAGTTGAATAGTTCGACAGTTATTGTATCAAAAAAAGTTTTCGTAAATCATAAAAAGCAAAATGAATCTGTCAACCATCTCGCCTTGCTTGTCGTCGAGCACCGACTCGTATAGTTAGAGAAAAGCATACCCACGAAGCTAAATATAAGCTTGCATTGATAAAGCTCTTAAAATCGTCATGTGTATATAAATTTCTACTAAATTTAGTAGTATTCGCGGTATATTGATGCGAGTATCACCCGTGTAAATAAAATAACATTTACTGGATACAAACTGGTTTTCAGCTAGCGGGTCATAGCTAGTCTGAATATAATTAATTATATTAATTATTAATTATAATAATCGTACCTTTATAAGTATTTATGAATTTAATAAATTTGAGTACATATTTAACTTTTACAATTAGAAATCAATGAATATTAAAAATTTTAGGTTAAATTTATTTCGATATAAAAATGCTCTAAAAATGTGCTAAAATTGATAAAGAAAAAAACACATGTCATTTCAAACACTTACCCCTTTTAGGATTTTGGAGTATCAAGTATCATATTTCAGTATATAGTATATTAAGAGAGTGCTATGCTGATAATTAAGAAATATTTATATCTACTCGCATAAATTATACATATTTAAAATAAAAGAAGATTTTATTATTTCAAAAACGAGGAACAATACAATATAATATGCTATTCCTTCACAAATAAATTTTTTATCCTTAAATATTCCTCATTTAATTTCATGTTGCATTGCAGCTATTAAGTTTTCTTCCGAATAAAACCAAAAAATAAATGGTACACTTTTAAAAGACTCGAAGAGTTAATCAACAAGATTTTCATACTTGCAAAAGTATCAAAGCGAAACTCGCAATCCGCAAAGTTACTCAGCTTTTTTCGCTTTTCCAACTCTACAGGAGTACATGTAAACATTTTTTCCCCAAGTTGCTATACAGTATAGACTCAATATCTGAATCCCATTCAGTGAACTCTGAAAAGCAATATACAAATGTCCTTTCACCATTAAGTGTGATTATATTCGGTAGTAATATCAAACATATTCATTTATATTTTCATTACAGGAATCTTTGCGTTGAAAAAGGTAATAGAATTAAATCAGGGAAGGTCAAAGCAGATAAGAGCCCTTTATATCTTCAGCGTAATTGTATTTACGGTATTCCAACTTTGTGAATTTCAAGAGCAAAAAAACTCATGTACTTATACTCCGCGAAGATGTTTGGGCTCGTTCAAGAGCTTTCATGTAATTTTTAATCAATGTGACGAATATTTTTGGTTTAAGTAATGGTTGATTGCAACGTTATCGTAGTAAACGTTAACTATGGACAGATTTTTATAATATGTAATTACTTCACGGTAAATCTATGAAAACTATTTATCCGATTATAACATACGAAGGTTCCTGGTTCAATTTTTTTTTACTTGGTTTGCAACGCATGCTGGCTACTTGTACTGGGTACTTGTCTATACTAACATTATAAAGAGGAAAGATTTGTTTGTTTGTTACGATTTAACGATTCAAAAACTACTCTACCGATTTTAAAAATTATTTCACCAATTGAAAGCTACATTATTAGCAAGTAACATAGGCTATTTTTTTTGTGTATAGTACATTGCACTCGTGCGAAACCGGGGCGTGTTACTAGTGTGTTATATGTTACTTACTTGTGTATCAGGGAAATGACGACGACCTAATTATATAGCGTCTGCTATATCAATGTTTCCCTTAACATTTGAATGAAACACGCATTTCAATGAGATGAGCCCGGTGCATCGGCCGGTAGCACTTGACTTTCAGCAGGGTTGCCATTGCTGAATATTTTTATGACAAGAAATACGATACACTAATACCATCGCTTTGCGGTGTGGATTGTTATATTAAATGCTTAAGTTCAATAAACAATAAGAAAGTTTACTGACCGTGACAGGCAGCATGTACAGAGAGTATGGCGCTTGTAAAAAAGCTTTGAGTATTATCAAATATAACCTAAATAATATGTAGCATACTTTATTTACATTTATATTATTAGAAAGATATATAATAAATACACTCATTATGGAATTAAATGAATTTATCCTGACTCATGTATTTATGTACTTAAAAGGGTGCTCAAATCTTATCTTTTTATTAATGTTTTTTGGTAAGGAATAAACAAATTTATTATTATAGAAAATATACCCAGTAAGCGTTGGTAGCCCTACTTCCAAGTTCGTGTGCATGGTTCGACTCGAAAGACTAATTACGCCACAGTTTTTGCCACCTCGCTCTCATGCTATGATATAACCACTGCGCGTTGCAGTGAAAAATTCAAATTAACCAACTGCGAAGTAATTTAAATCCCACCTCTAATGACTTACATGTTCCTTAAATGTACAACTTAGAAGTAATTCCAACATTCAAATTAATACAGTTGTTATATTAAAAACCAAAATATAAATATATTAGTATACCTAGTTAACATGAAATGAATGCACCACGCAAATTTTTAGGTATACAGTCCAATCATGTATTACAAATTAACTATCGATAATTGCTAGCTAGGAGATATTCGTATTGAGTGAAAGTATTTTTAGGCATCTCTAGATTAGTGTATTTTATATAAAATATAAAATGTTAGTATCTGCGATGTTATGAAGAAAGTTATGGTTACATCTGTAATGCAAGGCACCAGAAAATAATTTCAGTTGACAATATCTCTCTGTGCATTCATATTATTACCCGAAAATATATTAGTCAGAAGTTATAGAAATGTGAGCCACCAATCTATCTTGGTTAATTTTGTATACTTTTGCGGAGTACCATACCGACCCACCTAATAGTATAATAAGTAGGGTTTCTAATAAAGTCTTAAGTATAAACTCCTTTAGTGACACCCAATTATTACACCAAGTTAAAATAAAGTAGGTATTCGTATATTGATCCAACTAGCAATTACTTAGGTCGTTGCCATTAAGCATGTTTTGATGTTGTGTGCAACATAAGCAGATAGTCTAAATTGCCGAGCCGCTCTCGTAGGATCGCTTCTACTCTCGTACGCGAAGCGACGAGTTTTTGAATTTTTAAATTACTCATTGTGCGATGGAATGTTGTTAGCTGTAAACCCTCCTATAAAACAGCAGCAAGTTAATCGAATATGTACTGAAATACACAAGCGTATGCTTCAAAATAGAACAACACACTCACGAGCTTATGCCGTTCATATCGACTTGGTTGAAATGCTCGCAAGTCTAGGTCGCGATCCTCCTGAGAGTAATACTAACGAATGTCATCCTAAATATTTGATTGTTAAAGTCGAAATATCGCTGGCGCTTGATAGTAGGTGTTATACCCAGCTTTTAAATTACATGGTATGAATGTATACACGCATAGTGCACAATGCAGTGAACGATATTATTTCACCTTTCTAAAGAATTAAACTACACAAGTCAGTCAGTCGTCACGAGAAATACGGTACGAATTCATTCATCTGGAATGTGGGGCGATAATAAATAAGATAGAATGTTCGAAAGATCGAGCGCTTCGAAGTTTCCGCGCCCAACAAAGTTGTTCTTATAGTGAATAAATGGATATGGCTCATGCATTCCATGTTAGTTGTAGTAGGTACTTGTGTGTATGATGCTTCTTGTATGAGTCCATTATGGGCTCCAAACTTCAGCTGGTAGAGCGTTTATATTGCAACGTTATGTAATAATGTATGTAGTATTATGTAATAATGTATGTAATAGTGTATGTAATAATGTCTTACTGACGAGAATACAGCAAAGCTCGTTTATTTCAGCTATTTTCATAGTATTATGTCATATGGTGTTATTTTGTGGGGTAATGCAGCTGATATTAAATCGATATTTGTAGTGCAAAAGCGGGCTATAAGAGCGATCTGCGGATTATCCCCACGGGAGTCAGTTCGAAGCAAGTTTAAAGAATTAAATATTTTGACTTTGGCAAGTCAATACATTTATGAGAATATTTTATATGTGCGGAAAAATATAGATATCTTTCAAAAGAATAGTAGCTTCCACAATTATAGTACTCGTAATAAAGACAAAATTAGTGCACCAACCACAAGGCTGCATAAAACGAGTAATTCTTTCCAAGGCAATTGTATACGTTTTTTCAACAAAATCCCTAGTGAGATACAAGTGTTGTCAATAAATAAATTTAAATCGTACGTTAAAGTAAAACTACTTGCTAAGGCCTATTATAACATAAATGAATATTTAAACGATCCTAGTGCTTGGATATGATTTGCTCCAGTATAGAGGTAACGCGACTGAATCTCTCGGCTGCAATTCCAGACTCGGGGGCGATCGTCAACATCCACGACCTTTTTAATGTAAAGTGGGAGCAAACCGTGATCCATGTAGTACTAATTTATTTCAGAATAATTAATATTATTATTGTTTTCTTATGTAGCCAAGTTCACATTTCAAGGATCGTCATGCTCGCTTAAATGTCATTGCTTGTGGCGGCGTCCATGCGTCGGGTTGTCTCTCTCCCTAAAATATGGCGAGGGGGTCGATGGCTGGCCATGCGTCATACTCGTGAACGGGTGCTACTTGTGGTGACTGGTCGAACTTGAATTCGTGTATGCGGTGATATTAGTTATTTCGTCTATGTATTTGCGTGTTGTTCCCACGAGAATGTAAGTGAGTGCTCCTACTTCACCATACATTCTGCTGATAGAGGACAAATCTTTGTTTTTATTTATTTTTATTTTTTTCGTTTATATATACTCGTATATTTTTTCGATTATTATAGTTAATTACTTAAAGATGTCATGTGGAACATGGTGTAATGGTTGCAGCTCCTTACAAAACATTTGTAAAACAAAAACTTGGCGATTAAAAAAGAGTGGCGGCGAGTTTCTTGCCAGTTCTTCTCGTCCGCTCTACGCCCTTGATTTGTGAACTGGCAGTAAATGTAAAACTAGAAGCATTTAATATGTATTTTTTATTGACGTTCATAAGTGTACATTGTGTTACCTAAATGAATAAATGATTTTTGAATTTTGAATTTTTTTTTGAAAATAAATTATTTGTTTATTCAAACAGAAATGTTCTCTCAAAAATATGACTAACATTTTTCAGTTTAATAACGAAGCGCAAAATATTACTTTATTGATATCATTTCATTTACATTGCATGCCAAAAGCAAAATGAAAACATTGGAAGTCCGGCATGAACAGACGTGTCCGAACTTGGCATATTTGTAAATATATGAACAACTCATGACAGTTCGGATGTTTTAAGTAAATTAAATAACTGACTGTATTAAAATGTTGGGTTCTGGGCTTCGATCAACAAATACTATGTCAATGGTTCTGGGTAAAGGATGTCTGATTATTTTTCAAAATTTTCTCTTTAAGATGCGATGATGATGCTCATAAATTGTAATGAATCGAAATAAATCTTAAAAGCAGCCAGTTAAACATGTCGGTGGTAACCATTGTTTCTGTACAAGTAATCGTCGAAGTCGTTGGCATAACCCGTTCCACGCCGGCGACGCGGTAACGTAGAATGTTATTACCTTAGCAACCGGGAAGCGCGGGCGCAACGGCACATGAATGAGAGGAAAGATGGAGAAAGCTAGAGGAGTGACAGGGATGCAGCTCAGGGGTCAGTGAAAGTGCATTGCCATGGCTGCACACAGACGATGAGAGAAGTACATCTAAGCGTGTGTGAAATATTCACCATGGGAAACAGCGCTCATCAGATTGCAGAATTCCGCATATTTTTTTCTCAGAACACGATCTTATTATATGATATTCTGATTAGAATTTTCGATGTTTAAAATGTTTCTTTTATCCGGTTTGACTTTAATTTCGTTCTGAATACCATTTCTATGAATCTTATTATTTTCAGAAATAAAGAGCTACATTATTTGTTTGTCATTTGACAAGAAAGGTCGATGCAGTTTTGATCATCGACAATAATTACAGCGTTAAATAAATTAAACAACACGAATTATTTTCTTGGACGTTACAGGATCATTATTCAAATATTAATATATTATATCCAAAATCTCCATTTTGCAAGACTAACGATCACAACGGCGTGAAATTGGGTTAATAAATCAAAAATCATGTCATCATTAAAAAACTCTTAAGCGCAATACAATATGTCATATGGAATTGACAACGAAGCAAATTTTGAATCGAGAGAAAATGCCATTATATGAAAATCTGATACAAGGTGCGGGGTAGTCCGGTTTATAATATTTTAGGGGAAGGTAAAAAACGTGTCAAGTAGGGTTTAATTCTGTTCTCAAAGCGGCTGTTATAAGCCGAAAACAAAAGGTACTGGAGTTGTTTCCTTTAAGACAAAATATTTTATAGATTTGCTAACCAAGAAATATTTCAATTCATTCTTTTGGGTTTTGTTTCAAATATTGTTACCGTTGGATGATTTTGAAGCGTATTTATTAAATATTCTGTAGAATAATATTTTTTCGTAGTTAAATTTCTCTAAGTAATGGGAGTGAATACAACACTGACTAAACAATAATATGAACAAAAAGTTAACACGATTTCTTTCATATAACCCTGTAAGTGTGAAAGTATTCTCTACTAAGCGAATAAACGCGTAGTCTGCTAAAAATGTTCTTTTCGGTTTGTTGTATTGTATTCAAGCCAACAGAGCAACAGAATGACTTAATTTTTAACTATATATAGAATGATGTTGAGAAAAATCTTTATACCAGATTATAACGCAATTTATTATTCATCCTGACGTTTCGGAAGCTTTCCTGCAACCGTGGTCACGGGCAGATTGAAAGGTGACAGCTGTCTGACATTAATCCGGTATAAAGTATTTTTTTAAATGTGTGATACTCGAGTTAATAAAAGACAATAGAATAGTGTAGATTTATGTCGTGATGAGAATGTTTATATCCCAGGAAAATATCCAAATGTTTATATACCACCTAAGTTGTGAGGAAGGCCTTGTTTTTTAAAAAGGCCTACCTTTGGGGAGCGGAGATTTGCATTGTATTGTATGTATTAATATTATTCTACTAAATTACAATCAATCTGCACTCAGTTTCAATTTAATTATTGCAATCTAAATACACAATAATTACAATCGTAATATTTTAAATAAGGAAGTGTGTTTTTGGGTGTAGCCTTCGTTCATGCAAATAAAATCAACATTATTTGATTTTAGGATTTGTTTAGGCTAGTGTCTAGAACGGTGAAGCTATCGATAAAACCATTCCGCATTCACTTACCAAAAATAACACATTACTAAATAATCTCAAGGAAGTAGGCAACATTTTTACTAAATACATATACATAATTATGTATATTGTGTTATTCCGAGTATAAATAATATTGCTTAGGATTACTTTAGTATTCCATTGAATATCTAATCTTTGTTTATTTATCTTTTGAACGAAGTTTGTGTATACTATGAAGAAAATTAGCAAAACGTCCAGCAACCTGGTCGAGGAGGTACATTGAAGTATAATTTAATATGCAACGAATTTAATAGTTGATGTTCGCGACACTCAAGCTCGTGTGTGGAAATTACTCTACACTTATGCTCGGGGGGATATCTTGTTGGGATTTATGTGTGTACTGCTCGGCTTAGGTAGCTTCCAATCTGATTTACAACTTCATTTCCTATATATTATACACAAAACTATCTTTCTACCATGGATTTGTTTTCAAACATGGTTTGGAAATATTTCCTGAAAAATAAAAGTATCCTACGTCATACACTGTTCAAACACGACCCATTTGTGTAGTAAAAATAATTTTTATCGGCAATTTGTCAAATCAGTTGAAATTACATACAAATGACTGACGATGTAAATACATGCTCACAAGTTATTCTGTCTTGGGTCGCAGTATTTAAAGTATGCCTATACAATATTCATTAAATAAATACGATATGTTTTGCCGTAATAGATATAAAAAATAAATATTCAGTCACATATTTAGCTTAAGAGCTCATAAATAAAGTAGTACAATTACGGTTATCTATACTATAATATTATAAAGAGGAAAGATTTGTATTTTTGTATGTTTGTATGTATCGAATAAACTTTAAAACTAATGGACCGATTTCAAAAATTATTTCACCAATAGAAAGCTACATTATCGCTGAGTAACATACGCATTTCATCTACATTGCACCCGTGCGAAGCCGGGACGTTTTGCTAGTAATTGATAAATTTAAAAAAAGGCCAAGAGTCGAGTACTAGGCAATCTCTTAAACGTGTATTTTGCATATGTAGCTGTTTGTGTTTTCTTATATGCATGTGGGCCATTTACGTGGATAATATGGAAGGCTCTGTTACACACAAGAATCCTAGTATGAACCGCTGGCAGCCAATTATAAATTAATTTACAACAGATTACATATTCTACCGTGGATACTTCGAGCAACTTTTTAATTAAAATTCTTTCAGGGAAGCCGTTTAAACTTTTCCGGCCTATGATGATTTCATTTTCTATGATATAATCATTTTTATTTTTATTACCTTGAACATATTATTTTTTTATATGTTATGTTAATAAATAATTCATTATTTTTATTATAGTGAAGTGCATTGCACATTCCATTTTAAGTCTATGGATTTCCGAATTAACTTGGGGAATTCAAAATATTATAATCGAAATACGCAATATTCGCGGCTTTTCTGTGTACGTATTATTGAGTAATATATTAAAATCGTTAACCATACAACGAAAATTATCTGCTATTTTGAATATTAAAAGTTACAAGGAAAAAACAAAATATAATTTCAAGTTACGACCGGTAAATATTTTTCAATGTTTTTTGGCAACGTCCGAGGACAACTCAACCCAATTCTTTTCATATCTATGACAGTTGGAATAGTAGGGAGCTTTTAAAGATACCTATTCATTTTGACCTCAAGATGGCGGGGGACTTAATAACAGGGGTTGTGAATCGCGGCGACTGCGGCGCATCATCATTATTATTTAATTTGGGGTGAAAGCGCCCGTGACAAAGTCTTCGTAGCTATTATTCTGTTTCACCTCGGTTTTATTTTAAAAAACATGTATAGCATGACGACAGGCGCAATGACCTACCTTGTCTGCCATTCCGCTCATCAAAACAACTATACTTTCTATTATATTGTCACATTTTGCTGTATATTTTATACGAATCCTCATTTATTTGCTACGTAAATGAACCTTCGGCAGTGTAATTAACAGTACACCAAGAATAGCAGAATCTGATTTTTATATCCGGTGTAAATTTGTATAATTAGTCTAAAGATTTTCTCATTTAATCCATGAAATTACGAATCGAGATAACAGGCGTTCCGCCTTCTTCAACAGTCCCCCTGTTCAATTTATTTTAAGTCGCCTTCGTAATAATCACGGTATAGATAAGTGTGCTACATCAAGCTCGCTACAATTGATTGAGAATCTATTATAATAATATATCTCACTTCACTTCTTCAATAATTAACGAACTAGACTTTTATTCAGTACAACTAATGGATTATATTTCCAAAAAAGAAATACAATTCATTTGAGCTTTAATAATCCTAATTTGATCGTCCCTTCGCAAAATAACTTTCTTTTGTCACATTTGAAACTTATAAACTCGTACGTGATTTCTTAGCGTCGTTTTTCGTGATACTCTTTTCATATAGGGTCTTTATATCTCTTAGACGCTTTGTATGAATAGTATTCGCATTTTCTGAATATTATGAATTGATTGTAATATATTTCGTTGAAAGACTGATTCAATTAGATACCATAGCGATTATAAAATTGCATTCGGTGTAGTTTGTCTGAGGTGTCATATATGGCCTTTAATTTAATTAAAACAGACGTAACGTGAAGAACGTAAATTTTATAATGATTTCTAGACTGTTTAGTCTGGATATATGAAATGAGCTACGCTAATATATGTGCAAGTGTTATAATTAGAAGTTATTTTAATTTAGTATTGATCTTACTTACGCAACACATTTAAACATCATTTGTTTAGAAAATTATTTGAAAAAATCACATTGAATAAATAAAAAATGCCTTACTATGTTTACGTTATTATACAAATGGACTTGGTACTTTCATAGACATTAGCACCTGTCACGGTGTCGCTGTCTTAATAACAGTATTTATAAGGAAAACTCAGTCGAACACGAAAATACAATTTGGAAAAACGTGAAAGTTGTCACAGTAACGCGAGTAAAACATTAGGCGGGCGGGGCAGTCGCGTGCGATCCGCACTCAAATACAGTTCAAAACATCACAAACAAAAGACAATATCAATATAGGTCTCATTAAAAGTACCATAATGAACTTATAATTATTGTTTGTCAAATATTTCCTATATTTTAAACACCTCGCGTAGTTGCTAGTTCATTACACACATCGTGAAATATGTAGATAGGGAATCATGAAGCTGACACGACATCAATGATGTGCTTTCGAATTATTTTTTACTCTGAGTATTCGGAAATCCATAGTCTGAAACCGAATTTTTCATAATCTGCATTATTCTTCGATCGAAGTTTTGACATTTCACCCACCCCTTTCATGATGAAATGACTTGATTTAAGGAAATATTTTTTAAACATAAATATTTCTTCACGTCGGGATTCGCACCTGCTGTGAATAATAATGAGAGAGGTTCTTTGTTAATAAAATGTAATTGATATGAGATATAAAAATGTTCTAACAACTCCATTAATTTGTTTCACACTTTTTTAATTAAACAAATCGTTGATGTTTTAATAAAATATCGATATCGTGATTATTCACTTTTTTATGTTTTGTATTTAATACATTTATTAAATTTATAAATTTTGTTGTTTTTTATTATAATCTCATTTGTGATACAAATTGTCTTCATTTTGTATTCCTTATACTCTAATTGCTGAATATATGAATAATAAAACTTTTTAAAGTAATTGTTAAGGGACGCAAGATTCGTCAATATAATATTATTTATGTATAATATCTCGTCATTATAATACTTCTATTCGTTTTCTATCTATTTTAATTTGAAAACAGTTATATTATATTTATTTACACTGGATTCATATTTCATGTTTGTTTCTAATGTATTTACTAAATCATTTAGGTCCGAGGTCAATAATTGTCAACTCAATTATCTTTTAAAACAAGTCAGAAAATCTGCATTGTATGCGAATATTTCGGCAGTTTTTAATCGACCGCTTTTCGATAACGGATTATCGTATGGCGTTCACGTACGAAGCGTGAAGGACAAATCAGAGCCATCGTCACCAATTCACCTAACAACCGTTGGTAACGAAGATTAATTGGCAGTGAACGGGATTAAGGATTACTTGTGAACCTTTTTAATCGCCCTCACAAAAAAATTATATCAATTTTATTCGCAACAAGTTATCTGGTGCGACTTAAAATGATTTAGAACTCCAATTTGGTATTTCGACTTCATTGTCTAATTTTATTAAGAAATTAATTTAAAAAAATGATATGATTAATGATTAATATTATAAAGAGGTAAAGTTTGTAAGGTTGTAGGGGGTAATCTCTGGATCTACTGAACCGATTTTAAAAATTCTTTTATCTTTAGAAAGCTATATTATCAGCGATAATATAGCTTTCTAAAGGTACATAAAAACATTGCACCTGCATTCAAATAATACAAAACATGTTTTTATAGTTGATTTTAAAGATAAATGTATCAAATAAGTTTAGACTCAATTACAATAGTTTAGTACAATTGTACGTCAAAGTATTTACTTTATATATATATTTATCTAAGCGTACAATGAATGAAAAAAGTAACAAAACGCCAAAGAGGTCCGGGGTCTCATTTAGACAAATCGCTCGTAGCGGTCAGGTCAGATACCAATAACAAGGGCAACGTGCTATTGTACTCCCAGTCATCATTAGGCCGCTTCCGTACATGCTTGCTCTTCCACTGAAAACTACTTCTTAGGAAAATACACATATGATTCATTTTCCAACCACGTTTTGGGATCGGAGTACCCGTTCCAGTGCAACACGAGGACCCAATAACCGGAAACATGATCGTCAATCGAATTTATCAATACCGAATGCTTTTTTATGTCCCTCTTTTGTTTTGATGATCCATTGTACAGATAAGTTATGTCTTATCATTTATAAATGAAAGTTTTTACCTTTGTAACATAGAAAATGTTACCTCTAGTTTATGACTTAGTATTTACTTACGGTAAATATTCTAATTCTTGATAATATTATAAAGATTTAAATAAAATTATTTTTATCGAATTAAAATGCGATTAATTGGACGTTTTGAATGCTTTACAGCAAACGTGGCCACTGGCAGACTGAAAGGGTGACTGATGAGGCTGTTTGATTTCAATTTTCTCATAGTTGCCATATTAACGCTATATCTACAATTATAATTTCTCTGGAATTGATATTTAGTGTAATTTTCTGTATTATGGCAATATTTACGAAGTGTCCTCTTGGTTTTTAGTATGTTTGACTTGAGGTTTTACATCTATAATAATTATTGGATCCCATTTTTAAGGTTGCACAAGTCGCGGGCTCGAACTCACTGGTAGGCGTCGCCAAAAAGCATGCTATTCTCCCGCACCGCACCGGGTCAGTCATTATTACGTGAGATGCACGATAATTCATAGTAAAAGGGGCGTCTAAAAAAATACGAAAAAGCTTTTGGAAAATCGAGTTTTATGAAAAAACCACTGCATAAATCAATTACAAATAAAAGTTATTGTATTCTTCGATAATCGTGCTTTGTCGGTAGCGACTTTGTTTTGAAAATTTGATACCTCTTTTATTACTAATTTAAGCCCAAAGTTGTGTTAAAAAATGGCAATAAAAACGAATCTTTGATAGCTCGTAACTTTTTAATGGTTTTTTATTTTACCATTCTGTTTCTGCACAGACAAAATTAAGAATTAGACAAAACGATATCATGTTTAACTTTGCATATACGGTGCTAAATAGTGGAGTAATACCCCCCCGAAATTTCTATGGAAAAAATGTCGACTAGTGTCACCTTAATGGTTGAAAACGCAACACCCGGATAAGTAATATAATTGATAAATAGCGCTTTAATCCGAAAAAGTTTTTTTTTACTTAAATGTATTATACCTACTGGCGTTAATAATTAATAGACAGTATTATCATAACGATTATTAACATTAAACAATATGATTATGAAGAATTCTTATTATCACATTAAATTTACTGAAATGAGAAAGCAAAACACACTCTATATACAGGTAGTAAAGAATAGTTTTCTTCAGCAAGAAGTGATCGAATCTAATGCGATCATGAGGAACTTTACTGTCTACTTTAATTCTGTTTCTGTAATAAAACATGGGACAGTCTTACTTGGGAGCAAACTCGTACTTGTTGCATTACCTGTCCAGTAAGTTAATTATCCTTAAGCTACAAATTGAGATTAGAAAATTATATTTTTCTCTAAATTAGGTTCATAAAGAATTCATCCGAATGTGATTTAGACTTGCAAACTGTGGCTTGAGGCGAAGTATCTTCCATTATATTTACATGTTCCAGTTTGTTTAGTCTGTATAAGTATGTACATACATATGTATAATAGTTGTCATTATAACAACATTAAAAACGAAACATTGTTCATTTAACCCGTATTATAAAAAATAAATATATTCCGCTATACATTTTGACGGGCTCGTTGGCGCGTTCGGTAGAACACCTGCCGTGCGCATCGATGGGTAGTGGGTTGAAATCCTACTGGGACGACATGTTTACAATTTTCTGTAAGCATGTCTTCCCTACGACTGGTAATTTCAGGCATTGATCGGGTGGTAGGAACATCGTTATTCCGACCGGGTATCGAACCACCGTTCCACACCATTCAACAACCAGATGAAAACACCGCGAAGTGCATATTGCGCGTTTCGGTTTCCGAATTTCCGAATGGTTGAAGTAAAAAGTAGGTCAATGGCAAATTATTGGCTGAGGACATATCACCTACCATCAAGTGAACCTCATGCACGTCTGTCGATATCTAACATTTAAAAAAAATTACAGCTACTTTATAATCCTTTGCAAGACGTGAATTGTTTTAAATTGTTTTTCCTTACTCAAACATTTATTCATTTAAGAAGAAATCAGTTTAAATGATCAGCGAATAACCTATAATTTCACAGGTCTGTAGCGAGCTTAAGGGAACAATGTGAAACTTGTAAAAAAGAATTTTTACAAGTTTTTATTCCGTTTCACGTGTTTCAGTGTCTGTTTTCAAATGTTACATGTTCAATTTGACCCACTTCCCGGTTTTCAATTGAACTGAAATATTGCATGAATATGTAAGTCAAGTGACAATGCAATGGGTCTCATTGAACAGATAAATATGAAAGTTGGGTATAGGAAGGAAATGTCATGACTGTTTGTTTTGACAAATCTTGACAGAATTTCTATTAAATATCAATGTAACTTCGATCAACAATACACATGTCAATGTATTTAAAACATATTTTTCTATATGTACTTTTCAAAGTGTCACACTGGATAAATACTTCGAAGACATTTCATTATTAAGATTTACAAATCTGAAGCAATAGCTTTCAAACATTTTTCTACCAAAAAGGATAAACGTCTGTATGAACGGAGCTTATAAAAAATGCGGGAATTATCGGGAACACGCAAGTCTTCTTATATAATTCATAAACTGTGTTGTGAAGAGGCTGGCAAATCTGAATGCGACAAGCAGCCTAATCCGGACTTAGCTGAGCGAAGGAAATGAGTGTTCATGCAGACTGCCTCTTGATTCTACCTCGCTTCTTTGCTTACTTGTATAATTTACTTATGTGACGTGGGAAGTGTTGACAGTTAAAAACGAATATATTCCATTTTTAAAAATATTATAATTTTAAAATATGTATGGTTTTTTTTATTTGACAGGGCTTTGTTCATTTAATTAGCATATCAGCTCCATCTTAACCTAAACCAATATGTTGATCAAACAATATTGTATATACATATATTTTATGGGTATTTATGTATGATCTAAGTATTATAGATACATTTTTAGTAGGTAATTATAAAGCATTCCAGCTTCAGACGTTGGTGAAGCTAGAATGCTTTGAACAAATCCCACATCAAATAAATTAATATTTAAATTTCTTAAATTATGTATGTTATGAGTGTTTTTTTTTTTGAACATTTAAATGGGAATAACAAATTTTCACTCACAAATTGTAAAGAAAATAATGTACAAGCTACTTTAGTACGTAAACATGTTTTCTGTATAATCAAATAGTTGATTAGTACAACAAATAAATCCTTTTAAGAGCATTAATGAAACCTTTATTTTAAATAATCAAATGACGATCTGATAAAATCTTTTTGTTATGGAATTGAAAGCAGAACTTTGAAATCAAGATAAACTACTGCTCTTAATCAAGGCAACAATACAGAACTTCTTGGAGAATCGAAATAGAGTTTTGAAATTATATGGCCATTTGAAACGCGGACGGAAAATGATAGGTATTTTTACTGCTATCGGAAATACCTGGCCATTAGGTTCACCCGAGTATATATACTTTAGTATCTATTTGAAGTTTATAGTAAATACTTTCACGCAGACAATACTTATTTGATTGATATAGTCGTAAATTTCTATAGGGATTTATATAAAATTATACTACAAAATAACTAAGTAATATTCTAGTACAAAATAATAAATTTACTCATTGAAATAAAATACTTTATACCAGATTAAAAAGCGAATTATTATTTAAATTATTTATTCCGACATTTCGGATGCTTTTCAGCAACGTGGTCACAGGACAGACTGAATGACGACAGCTGTCTGATTTGAAATATCACAAAGTTGCCATATTAACGCCATCTATTCCTAACGGAGTAGATATTTACTATATTTTTTTATATTATGGCAGTATTGACTAACAGTGTCCTCTTGTATTCCTCTTGTTCGATAAATAATCTATATATATAAAAGAGATTTCCACCTATATAGTCACTCATCACGATATCTCTGGAACCATAAGGCGTAGCGACTTGAATATGGTAGGAATATTCCTTTCGCCGAGTAGAGGTCAGCTAAGAACGGATTTTACGAAATTCAACCCACAAGGGGGGTTGCGGGGGCAATTGCTAGTTTAAATAATATAAATAGTTAATTCGGTATAAAGTATTTTATTTAAAAGTGTGATACTTGCGACAGTATAATAAAACTCATTAGAACGTTCGCTTAGTGGAGAAGCTTGAATATTGCTTGGTTCATAAACTATATCATGAATGTGTATAAAATAGAAGTTACTTTAGCAAATAGCGCAACATTGGGCTTCGTACAGTGAAAGTTTTGTAGTAAGCGTTCTTAGGTGTGTTTGTTGTAATTCTAAAACAAACTTAGTCCATTGCCGTATCCCACCTGATTCTTACATCTGCGTCACTCGTAAGTAAAGTTCAAATGTTGAAACAGGGGCTGAAATTCGAGTTCTAATTTAATGCTTAGCTATGTAACTAGGTGAAATGTAAGAGATATTGTGTACCTTACGCGTGTATGATGAATGTTCGGTAATTAGTAGGCACCCTAGAGTTCGCAAAGTCGGACGTAGCGACGAATTATGAGCACAGTATGTCACTCAATTTTCTGTGATACCTACGAAGTTTGATTTAATTAAGAAACATACAAGGTATCAAGAGTAAGTAAACTTTTGGGTTCTGTCGTACCTTAACTCGAACCGTTTCTATATTGTTTAGTGTTATGATGCTTAAGACATTTGGAACTAAAATTATTGCTAGACTTTTATATTATTCACACTATTCCATTAAATTTTAAATACGTTACCGTTTATCCTTTCTTATAGTTCATCACTTCGTGTAGGTACTTATGTTATGTCAGAACGTGGTAGTATTGTACTCCTTTTATAAAAAAAACGTTACTTAAATTTGATGTGATATATATATTTTTTAAATCATGAAAAAGAACAAGGAATAATTTTAAAGGGCTTGCTGTTATTCCTCATTTTCTCAGCAAATAAAACCCTTCTAGTTGAGTGCTCGGTATAAAGTAGATGTCTTGAAAGCTTAGATGAGTTAAGCGAATTCCCGCAAAATACGTACAAAAGTGTCCAGACTCGCAATTAACACAGTTCCACTCCATCGCGACGGTTTCAAGATAAAAATGAAAAAGTAATGGATTGATGCCAAACTTCCCGTGAAAAATTTGAGTCAATGAGAGAGATAATATCCTCGGAGCAGCGAGCGAAGTGTTTTATAAAATTTCGATGAAAAATTGTCGTCGCGATGCGGTCTCGGGGGCGCTCATTCGGCCGAAGTTGCCGTGGTAATTTAGCGTCATTTGTTTTCTATGAATATTTATTAAGCGCCCCAAAACAATGGCCGTGTTTAATTGAATTGCGGTTATTGATTATGATGGGCCGGTCATTTTACATAGCCATAAAATTATTCGAAAAACACGCTACGGTTTTCATGTAGCGAAAAGGGAAATTATTTTTCAGTGCTCCCTAATAAAACCGCGTCCTAAAAGCGTGATATTTAAATTTACCAACGCGCCAACATCGTCGCCGGCGACAATTCAATTACAACTAATAGCCTCTGATTCATGTTTGTATTGCTAATTAGTCGCCGACTCAAGTTTTGTCACTCCTCACCTACTGCCGCTTTCGCAGCTACTGTACTGTCAGCTTTGTTTAATAAATTGTTCGTTGTGCCACAAAATTAAACGCCGTGAGATTTTGTTCTCGCACAATTAAGCATTAGTGAAATTCCAGTTGCGACCTAAATACAATGTAGTTGATAACTTGTTGAGGGATTGTTATCGACCGCGACGTTTCGTTTAGTGAGCTACAAAGCTCTCGCTACGAAAGTAAGATAAGCCGTAGCAAACCGTGTTCGAAACGAGACGGTCGCGGTTAATAGAAGAAAACTGTAAATCCTATTGTGGTACGGAAAGGCACACGCAAACTTTGTGGTTCATTGTTTAAATATTATCATCGTTTTAGATATTTTTCATTATTTACACAGACTTAAGTCGTTTAACTTTGATGTTTATTATTATACTAGTGGACCCCGCAGACGTTGTTCTGCCACAATTTTGGCTTCGAAATTATATAATTATTCTTAAATTTGAATATGCCCATTTACCCACTATAATTGTCTAATATGTCACTGATTTGCAGTGGACATCTGTTATTCCAAAAAAGCTAAGAATGCATGACGTTAGCTGTCAAGATGGCAGAGTTCCGAATCTAATTTATTTTATAATTAATTTTATGCATATATTTTTTCCTGTTTTTTTCCAATATTTTAATAGCTTATATCTTATTCCGGACATAGAGGAATCCAACATATAAGATATCGTTAAAATCGGTACAGCCGTTCTTGAGTTATAAACGGTGTAACTAACACAACTTTCTTTTATATATATAGATTAAAAGTATTTGTGTTACAGTCATTAATTGATAATTGCTTATATGCAGTGGCGGGACTTCCGTATAAGCCCAAAAGCCCAGCTTGCTTGCTTTAATGTAATACGAGTTTATATATAACGTACATTAATTAGGTTATCATATACATATATTAATATAGCAAGCTAGGCGTTTGGGCTTGTATGCTGGTCCCGCCACTGCGTATATGCTTGGTCAATAATGATATTGTAATTGCTTACGTACTCTATCCACGATAGCACTAAATCATTTGCCATCCACTTTCTAGGTATATATCAGTCATACAAACGTTAGCTATGACGATAGTCGCTATATATATAAGGCAACTACTTCTACTCTTATTCGTTGATATCGTCCAAGTATTTTACTCTCATTCCGTATTATATTCATGTTTCAAATACATTTATTCGTTATTTAATCCTCACGTGCTAGCGTACTTAATACTAGGATCACAGAAACACGTCGCTGGTTCATGCTATTGCTATTGTATGGCGGGCGGGCGGCGGGCCAACCTGTTGCTCGGAACTATTTTATTAGCACGAGTGTGTCGGTGGGCCATTCTTTACGTCTCTTTTGTTGGCGTGCCGTTTAGTTCTATGCTAGCGTGGAACGTGATTGGCTCGGTTTATAAAACAAATAAATGGTATTTTTTTCACCTCCCCGCCCTTTTGGCTATCATTCGTTGTTTGGTTAAATTTCAGTTCGATAACAAATAACTCTGGATTTTTCCTGAATAAATTCCACCCGCTTGTAGGTATGACAACTGTAAGCTGTAATGTAAATTTAAAAGCTTCATGTTCATGTGAGCTGTGAATATTTTATATCGAATACTGAACACCGTAACAATTTTTAGTTCAAAGCGAAATACGAGAATACAATCAGGGATGCTGTTTTAGTTTTTTAAAATACATATCTAGTTATTTTCACGGGCTCGTTGGCGTGTTTGGTAGAACACCTACCTTACGTTCTGATCGGTCGCGTGTTCGAATCCCGACGGAACATGATAATAATTTTCTATAATCTGGTCTGGTCACCTCAGGCACTAAACGGGTGGGAGGAATATCGAAATTCCAGTCGGGTAACAAACGTTCATAGATGGAAAAACCGTGAAGTGCACATTGTACGTTTCGGTCTATCTATAAATTGCGGAATGCTTGAAGTAAGAAAACGTAGGTCGTCAGCGCATCATTGACTTATGATCTGTGGCTGAGTTATCATCTAACATCAAGTGAACCTCCTGCTCCTCTATTTTTGATTTCAGAACTTTGTTAATAAAAACGTATTAGTTGATTAATAAATAGACAATTAGATTGTATGTTGATCATAAAAACGTATACATAGCAGTATATAAATGGTATATTGAAATGATAAGCGCACTGGAATAAAATGGAAATAGCTGAAAGAATATAAACAAATAAGTCAAACGCTTATTGTTCTGCGAACCCGTCACAACGATGAACACTAATACGGCAGCTGCATAAATTGAGGCTTTACTATCGCAATATTGCCTGAGATCTTCCTCAAGAGTTTTTCAACGAGAAAATAGGATTCATCAGGTACTTCAAACACATCTCTTTAGTTTCACTCTATTTACTGTCATGGATTAAAGTAACTCTTTGTGGTTTAGTAATGGTTTTTAAAATCCATGAAAAAGGGTGAAATGTGCTAGTTGGATTCTGTTGTGTATGGTTTTAATTTTAATTTTCGAAAATTAATTTTATTCTACTATTCTGTTGTCTATGGTTAGCATAGTAGAATAAAATTTTCGAAAATTGATTTTATTAATAAAATAAAATGTTTATGTTCTGTGGTCTTGGTATCATTTTCCATCAAGTGAGTCTTAAAATTATACTTAAAATGCAAGGTATTGTATTAACTCTCATCAAATACTATATCCACTTTTAAAAGTGTTTGAACTAATGTCATGAGCGTAAAACATTTCAACTATGTTGCCAAATTGAAACAAGCTTTCTATTGATGTTTACTTAAAACAACTTATCGACTTAGAACCCAGTGAAATAAGGCAAAGAATTTCCTTTTCTCTTTGATTAAATAGCTTAAAAGATTAATTAAGGGGAAACTTTCAGAGATCGGGTTAACAGTGTAGTGTACACAATTTAATTTCCGCTTTGTAAGTCATTCTGGTTGATTTTTAATGACTTAGTTAATTTAATTTATGCCTATTTTGGTAATAACTTAAAATTAATTGTTTGTTTTTTTTGCGTGTTAACCTTTGGTCAATTTAAAAGTACATTGAAGTAGTAAAATCGAAGTTTAATGAATATTTATAATTAAATAATGTAACTTTCAGACACTTCTTTCACAGAGTATTGTATTTTAATTTTCGTAAAATTTGAAAAATATCCTTATAAAGACCGATACCTAAAACATCCACTTTAAAATAGAACACTAGCGCTTATTAAACGTGCATCGGAATGATGGTTAAACAGTCCATAGCGAGTCTTCGGATGCAGTGGAATTGCAACGTCGTCACATTTCAGTGGTCGTACGTGACCCTATCTAGTGTAATCCGTAGGACATCTGCTTTTCAAATCTTCACGTTTCACTTAGATTGCTAAGTAGTACATACATCTATTGCTTGTATGCTTCTATAAAATATAACAAAATTATCCATTTTCTTGCGCTAAAGAAACTTGCTTATAAATTACAATAGAAGTGGTGTATCTCCTAGTGTTGTGTAGGACATACAAGAGGCGGTACATTTGTCCCGGACATGACGTCAAAATGTAAGAGCGGCTCGAAATTATAGAATGTACTACTTCAAATTTTATGTCGCGCTCATTTTTTCTCGATGTATTTGGGTCCTAAATAACCATAAAAAATACCATCAAATGTCATATTAATACTAGCTAGTACAAATTATGCTTCGAGCTTCTTACGCCTCACCTCATTTGAAGTGGGACATTGTACTGGCTCAGAGTGAAAAAGAGGCTACTCTTACAAACTCTTTTTGAAGTCCTGTACTACCCAACACTAGACTACCTCCTCGTAACAGTCCTTAATTACTTATCTATACTGATATTATAAAAAGGAACATTTGAGTCGCAACATGAGAACTTCAATAATAGAAAAAAATAATACAGATAACATTTTTCAACAGTCCTTAATTACTTATCTATACTAATATTATAAAGAGGAAAGATTTGTTTGTTACGGTTTGACTCATACACTACTTCACCAATTTTAAAAATTCTTTCACCAATAGAAAGCTACATTATCAGCGAGTAACACAGGCAGTTTTTGTATATTATACATCTTCATTGCACCCGTGCGAAGCCGGGGCGTGTAACTATGACTAGATAAAGTTAATTAATCGGTTAATAATATAATATTATTCTGAAGGAGGAATAGAAAATTAGTATGAAGCCTTATTCTGTTCTGATTAATTGTAATCTAATACAACTTGTTAATTATTGAATATTAAGGAAAATAACAACGTACTTAAACTATTAAGGCAATCTAATAACTATTAACGCATCTAAGATTTTAATACGTATAGGTAACCCCCTTGCTCAGTTGTCCGCTCTGTAATTAAATAAAACCTATTTTAATTTAAATGGAATTACAGAAATGTGAACAAAAACGTACGCATAATAATCAACTAACATGAGACGGGACAAAAACTGCGGGCTCAGTAGTCCGTTGAAAGTATTCGCTTTATAAACAGGGGCTTTCATCTGCTGAAAAACACTTCCAAGCACGGAACATTGCGTGTCTGCAAGATGAGTGAGGTGCATTGATTGTGACGTGCCATCCCGATCTATTAACTACAGCCCGCTGCTACATTTCTTACTTTCAACTGCTACTTAAAAATAAAAAATAAAAATATTTATTTATTTACTCTGGTTGACTGTGCTATTTCCAAAATTAATTTGTAATTTAATTTTAGGCATTTATTAGGATATTAAAAACATGTTATCTGCTAATCCAGATATACATGTTTTTAATGTTGCTTCAATAATAGAAATAAATTATTTTCTCTCTATTATTGAAGCTCCCATGTTGCGACTCAAATTACATTTATATTTGAGAGCGGCCCAACAACCGCTTGGCTGATTTGAATATTTTTGTTTAAATATACTTAAGCAAATTAAATTATTATTATCATTAGGTTTTATGAAAATTCATTTTTGGCCCACAGACTTTTTTTAAAAAATGTCGGAACATTGGTAATGTCAACTCCGCTGCAAAAGCATATATCTGCGAAGCGTTATGGCTAAGAACTGCACTCACCTTGTATTATACAATGATATTCGTAATTAATGGTAAAAAATGGAATCAAGACATTTACGAGTAAAGGTTACATATACAGATAATATAATATAATATATGTATAGTGTTTAAAAATAATCATATTGCTTAAAATTAATTATCCATAGAAAGTCTTTAAAAATACTTTAAAACATATACAGAGCTATTAGCCAAAATATGTTGATTATAAATATTTTATTTATCCAGTTTATTCTAAAATTACATTTATAATCAACCATTTCATTTGTGTAGTTACAAGAAATGTTATAACAATAACAAGAGGAAGTTTTTGTGATGGTTTGGCGGGAGAATCCAATAAATAGATTCCCACTGTCTAATATCATCGCTCCCGTCATCTATGATTGACACAATTTAAGATTCACAAAATATAATGCTGAAATATACTGGCAAAATTATTTTAATTTACATTTTGATGGACATTTATTATTCGTATTGTAGTGACAGTTATACTCGTACGTATACTGACATTAAATTAATTTCAAGAGAATAAAATATCATATTAGTTTGAATTGTAATTTTGTAATATTACAACATTATAAAGATATTTGGTAGAAACATAATATATGAAAATGCAGTTGTATACGTTGCATTGATTTTTTATAACAATTTCACAATTTTAAAAAAAATGAGTTACGGCCGTTCACAAAACACTGAGTCGACGCTTTACTCATCCGCTTCTATCAGCGAGACTGTTTCCGTCAACACGTATTTACCTGGTATTTAAATATCAATCATTCAAATTGCTTTTCAATTTCCCTGTATTTACGGAGTTACACATTTCCATTAATTAAGCATAAAGAAGCATGCGCATTGAATCGGCCGGTCGTCGAGTGAGCGGAAATGACGCGGAAAATTGCCCAACCGCTTCACGTGGACGCAATATCCTAGGACGAGTTCCAATTATGCAGATTATCTAGCCCGCTATACATTTATTACGATGTTGCCAGAGTATGCATTTTATAGAATCTCAGCTTGTCTTCGACGATAAGACGCCGCTTTCAATTAAAAGCTAAATTTATTGCACCCACGACGTTACTTAGGCTCCTGGTCCCAAACAAATTACTATCTTAGTAGTATGGTTATCTTTATTATATGAACTAAGCGTAATTGTGTTAAGTATACTATTACAACGTAGGTTTTTTTTTTAAATATCCTTTAATACAAATCTTACACATGGGGCTTTTATTCTTTATTTTCTTTGGTTTTTCACACAAAAATGAGGAAACGGATTGACTTGACTTTTGTATTGGAATAAGAGAGATCTCTTGTCTCGGAAAGACCATTTACTAAAAAAACCACGGTTAAAGCATCATAATTAATTAATACACGAACTGTCTCAATTATAAACGAACTAATGCCCTAAATCTCTAAATATAAATAAAAATATTTTGCACAACAACAAATAGACATAAATAATTCTGATGTTTCGAAAAAAAATAGTATGTTACTTTTTAATCGATGCAACTAAATTTTATCTTTTTACATTAAATTATACGACATAAAAATATCGACAAAAATATTCTTTAGAATGTAGCCTCTAGATATGATCAACAGAGTAAAAATCATTACACAATTGAGTAGATTTGTTACCTACATTAAGCAAATATTGCCTTATATTAAATTTAAATGTACAAAAACTTAGAAAATACCAAGAGTTTTAAAAATATCGCGCATAAAAAAGTTATAGGCATATATTTCATATATTTCAGCAGTAGGAAACGGATTTTAGGATCAGTTAATGTACATATTAATAGCTGGGGCGGATCGCTACTACTATTAATACGAAGCCAGAGATAATCATTATATGGAATCAAGGCGATTGTGTTATTTGCTAAGCCATTACACGATAGACTATCAATTGAATCGAAGTCAATGGTGTGCACAATCCAACTAAAGACTGCATTTCGATCCTGTTCCCTCGAATGTCTCGGTGAGCATTCCAAGATGTTTAGTGAATGCATATGTGAATCGAGGGGCAATCTGCATAATGAGAAGTCAGAGGTTATTGCGCGGATCGGACCTAGTCGGCAATTTCCCGGCTCGATTGTTATGGAGCTCGCCTGGAGTACCGATGCATACATTGATTCTCGGAAAAGTCGGATTTGTAATGTAAATCTGCAGTGCCTGCCTATGATCACTGATATTACCACAAAATTAATATGTGGCTTGGGAATTTGTGGAAACGGCTTTATTAACCTGAAGTAATCATTTATTTTGAAAGATTGATTTTACCTACTGAATACTGATTGCGATTAAAAATGTACAAGGGACTCAAATTAACATCTCAAGTTAAGAGTGCTAAGTGGACTTAGAAATTGTTATGGGTAGCACTGCAACTGTTCTATCATCAAACGAAAGATTAAGTTTTTTTTAAATACGTTTCTTTTTGCACATTTTAAGAAGATTTCATCCCAAGCAAAACCTGAGTTGAAATGTGTTAAAGAATGGCGATGACCCGTGTTATTATTTTCCTATTCTCAAAAATGTGATGCTTAATAAAATAAAGGTGAAATATACCAAATGATTTTTGTGATGCAGCAAAACAAAATTTAATTTTGTTCATAAAACGTTGACACTTCAAAAATAACGTGAAATAGAATAGCAAAATCGATCGGCTTTTAGCAATATATCACAAAACGTATAAAAGCAAAAAGGCACGGGTGAGCCAGTAATTCCATATAAAGGTGTCCCATTCCCAGGAGCTCACATATACCGATTACCTATTACATTTTAGTGCTCGGCGTTAGAGCCTTTACAAGTACCTTCATTGGCGATTGGATGGCTCTACAGAGTTTTTCTAGCTGGTCAATGGATACAGTAAATTGTGTCATGGCAATGATACATTAAGTTCGCATTTATGAAATGGTTTTACATTTTTTTTATCGTGTATTTCTTTTCAATTAAATCTGTTAAACATTTTAAAGTATGATAGGAATTTTGAGGACTTTGTATTTTAAGTATTTTTAATTTTACAATTTGCAATCGATTCAAAAACAACTAGAAAACTATTCAATGCTCTCATATGAAACGGACCAGCAGATTGTCCAATGCATAGGTTAGAGTTTATATTAGAGTCTTAAGTCATCGCTGTTACTCACCTGTTTTCATGGAAATGTGAGACTGAAGATTGCTCCGAAGAAAAACGAGCCGTAATGTATTTTATATGAGCGATATCGTTTGGTCGTCTGACAGTAAAACCCTCCAATTACCCACCGATTGATAGACCCGATCTCGACCTGTCACAGATCAAATTTCCACTAAAGAAAGACCACTTCACGCCCTCTTCTCTGACGACTTTCTTTTATTTTGTCGATCGCTCGCCCGCATTTGACATATTTGCTCGATCCCGCGCTGAAAGATTTTATTGACCGGTTATTATTTTATTTTATGGACATCCACTCTTATTTCATAGGCCCCACGACTGAGTTACGGTTTTTGTCGCACGATTATTGGGGCAAATCTTTTGGTGATTTCCAGCGCTTTTATTGAATAGTATTAAGGAGTTATACGATTGTCGTAAAGGTTGTCGGACAATTTGCGAGCCAATTCCACTGTCTTATCTTACTGCTCTCATAAAACATATTCATCATTACTTATTTTTAAAACTGGACACTTTTTTATATATTAATTACCAATACCTATTATAATAGTTATGAAAACAATAAAAAGGAAACAACATACAAACAAAAATACTCGGTTAATACTAAAATTATTATAAATTTAGATACAGGTATTTTTCCCTGATGCGTGATTTTAGTTTTTGTTACACAAACCTCAGCAATACAAACTAAAAATAAATCGTTCTTTATTTGTCTGGTTCCTCTCATCTTAAACCGTTCTACAAACAGATGTAATGCTACAAAGCGCAGGTTACGAAGTGTTCAACGATATTGAATTGGATAAAAATAAAAACTGAAACAGTGTTGTGTTTTCGATCAAAGAAAATTACGAAAGGCCGATCAGAGGTGTTCTCTCCTTTCTATGAGGCTCGTACGAGAGCTCCATAAAATCTTTTGTCGCCGCCACATCGTTCTTTTCTTCCTAAATTGCGGTTGTCCCGGCGCGGTACACGGGTCCAGGTAATAACGCAATATACCACTGAGAGTTTTCCTTGGAAAAACGATCGAGTTTTCTTTCAACATTTCCAAGAGTAGACGTGTTTTATCATTTGTCATCGGCAAAGCGAACCTTATTTCCAATGCGGTTGTGTTCTTTTTATCTTGGCTGTTCTTTTGAGTGAGTAAGGTGCAATCGGTCAGAAGCTTGACCACAGCAGCGTTTTTCGCGGCAGCCTCGCGCCCGGCGGCCATCACTTTGTGTAATTGAAAATTGGTGCACTTGAACAGAACACCTTTATAAATTTACAAATCTGTTAACACATTGTTACCGACTATATTTGTATAGAATTACAATAGTGAATACCGCACCCGTGGCGTGGATTGGATTATAATTACTTTAACAATGCTTTGCAAATTCTAGTGTAATTTTAATAGAATTTAAAAAAAATCGAATAAGTCCCAATATATTTTTTTAAGTATTATTCCAAATGAAAACAATAGATTTAATATTTAACTAATAGTAGTTCTAATTTAACTACTCGCATACAATTGACGTTTATCGTTCCAAACTCAATTAAATATTGAAGACAAGTTTTAATTTTTATTGTATTATATTGTTAAAAAATGCGTTATATTCCTAAAACAAATATAAGAGAAATTAATATTCGGTTTGTAAAATGTTTAGTGTCTACATGTTATGCTACAAAACAACCATTTACATACGTGTGACAAACATCCAAAATTTTTAAAATTGAAACAAATGCTTCGAAACAATAGCAATGTTTGTGTGGTTAATAAATGGCGGGAAATGAATCAAAAGTAAATGCAGTATAAAAAAATCAACTGTTCCAGTTCATTCTACATTTTCACGAACTCATTGTTAGCCCTGTTGGTTTGGTTTTTGTGTGTTTACTGTAATTAAACTGCTCCGTACAAATGTAGTTAATTTTAGCTTTTACATATGTACATTGCGGTGGAATATTTTTTAAAAGAATTTTTAACGAACAACAAAAATTTAGGTCACTAATCCCTACTAATATTATAAATGCGAAAGTAATTCTGTTTGTCTGTAACCTCTTCACGCTTAAACCGCTTAACACTTAGATGAAATTTGGATGGAGATAGTTTGAGTTCCAGTGAAGGATTTAGGATATGTTTTTATCACGGAAATCGTCCTTTAAGGATGTGAAAAGGGGGGGATTTTGGAAGTTTGTATGGGGAATCAATAATTTCATCATAACAAATAAATGTTTCTGCATTTTTGACCAATCAGGATTGTTAGAAAATGATGAAAAAATAACCCGGACCTTTGTATACCGTATCTACCGTCTATCTATATTAACAACTATGAGATTATATATGCAGTAGATACATACATATTATCCAGCCGCGATTAGAATATTTAAATAGTAAGGAAATTGATGAAAAAACAGTTCGGATAAAAAAACCTGTAGTACTAATACTACGCAGTCGAAGTCGTGGGTAGTTCCAGTTCCTTATATTTATACAACGCTTAATTTGTTTCATAAGCGTTATTCCTAAATATTAAGAAACTTTTATTTACGTTAATCTATTAAATTATAAGAAAAGAACAGCTAACGCCATGATCGAACTCGGGGTTAGAGTCACGAAGAAAAGCTGACTTTAATTAAGGAACGCTCTTTGTCCACTGCTGCTTTTAATTTTGATGAATAAAGAAAATTATTTATTTGGCGGCGTTTGTGCTTGTGCTGATTTATTGTGCAAGTTAAAAGCCTCTTTAAGACATCGTGCTCCCGCGAGAGAAATCCTCTTTCATAATTCGGATAACTTGATGACAAACATGAATGTTGTTTTTTATTTTTGTTTTATTTGAATTTGAGAATGTAAGTGCTCCTATTTCACCATGCCTACTGCTGATAGAGGACAAATCTTTGTTTTTTTTTCTGGTTTATATTTTTTTTATTATTATATTTAATTACACAAAGATGTCATGTGGAACATGGTGTAATGGTTGCAGCGCCTTACAAATATTTTGTAAAACAAAAACTTGGCGATTAAAAAGAGTGACGAAGAGTTTCTTGCCAGTTCTTCTCTTCCGTTCTACGCCCTTGATTTGAGAACTGGCGGTAAATGTAAAATTAGAAGCATTTAATATGTATTTTTTATTGACGTTCATAAGTGTACATTATGTTACCTAAATGAATAAATGATTTTGAATTTGAATTTTGATTTACACCTTTAGAGAGCCTTTGTACCAAGGCTGTATTTCGGAAAACGCTATGATGTTTCAAAACGCATATAACGTTAAGCCTGTCTTATCGCACTGTCAAAATTGTTGGTTTGTACACAAATTACCCAGTAACTATTAACCTTCACTAAATAATCTTGAATAGCGTTTGTCGAGAAAAGTTTATGGAAATCCAAGAAAACTCTTTTAACTAAAGGAAACGACAGGTTCATGTCTTGTATTTTATTAACGCAAGTATCACACATTTAAATAAAATACTGTATACCGCCCTTGATTTGTGAACTGGTAGTAAATGTAAAATTAGAATCATTTAATATGTATTATTTTTTATTGACGTTCATAGGTGTACATTGTGTTACCTAAATTAATAGATTATTTTTGAATTTAATTGAATTAAATATGGCAACTTTGTGACATTTCAAATATCAGACAACTGTCATCTTTCTGTCTCCCCGCGACCACGGTTGCTGAAAAGCATCCGAAACGTCGGGATAAATAATTTAAACAATATAAATAATAAATCGCGTTTTAATCCGGTATACAGTATTTTATTTAAAGGTTCATGTCTTGCAAACGATTGATTTATGGATAAATCTCCACTTAATGTAATAGTAGTATAGTTTTAATCATCTTAAATTATATTGTCTTTTATTAACGCGAATTTTAATAAAATACTGTATACCGGATTAAACGCGATAATTTAAACAATATAAATAATAAACAGCGTTTTAATCCGATATACAGTATTTTATTTAAATCTTAAATTATATTTTTCATGCAATAAACGGATGTGATATCTTACGATTATATCCAGCTCAAAATACAAGTAATTAACCATTAGGTGCTCTTAAATGGATTACTTAAAAAGTGCAGATTGCAACCTTCTAGTTCTGGAAGTAAAAATAAAAATAGGTTGGCATTGAATCATTATATTATAATTTTCTGAGCTGAGTTATCGAGTGGGTTTCCTGTTCGTTTGTTGACATATAACTTGAAAATAAAATTTGTTTACTTATAATTTCTTTTCACCTTTTCAGGTAAGACTCGGCGATATCTCAAACGTAAGTCAATAGCAATCAATAAATGTATCGTTCCCGTAAAAAGGATTACAAAAATAATACTTGTAAATTGGTTTGGTGTGGATGTAATACGTATCATCCCGTAGCGTGGCAATGTAGCGGCGGCCCCGTCCGTAAATCTTTTAATCTCTTTACAATGGTCAACGTCATAAATTTGACATCTGTGACTTTTTTATTACGATATTCGAAAACGTGTCGCTCCCTATGGCATGATAAAATCGTATTTTATGGACGTAGCTCGCGTCAGTTCATTATTTTCCTTCGTTTCATCTATTAAATCGACGTTAAAACCATAACACTAGGTTAACTGTGTGAAATACATCAAAATCGCTTTATATAAATTTCACGTTGCATTCATACCGAGTGACGTGACACAAACGAATCGATTTCCCTCGTTAACAAAAAGGGAAAAATGCAGACGTGCTATGAATAGGTAATTTATCTTAAACGCTATTGTCAAGAAAACATTTTGAAGGTATTTTTAATATACAAAAGTTCTTTTGATCGAACAAAAGAGGTTTCATGTTAATGTTCATATTGTGATTTCTATATTATAATATTATTTTCCTTCTCGAGTGGGGTCCTATTTAGGACAGGAACGGCAAAGGTCTCCGATGAATAGATAATATTCATTCGTGGGCTGAAGGCTGTGTGTGCTCTGTCATCAATTGACAATAAATTACTGACAAATGCAAACAACGCCTTTTTATTGGATTACTATCATAAAAAGGTTTATTTTTGTTATATCATACATGGATTTTGAGAGAATTCTAAATTATTGAATAGTTTTATAATATTCTGGATATGATGTAACTGAAATTTTTTCTCCATTTTTGAAATGAGTTTATACTATGATAACACGTTTTTATTTTGTGTAACGCTCCATTTTCATTAATCGGAATAATCATATGTGACAGCTGCCAAATTTTAGTGTTGCCACAAGCACGTAAAAATATACATATATAATTAAATTAGTGCACACTTAATCTTAAACGTACAAAGCACGCCCCAAATACAACTCAAGTACATAGAAGCAGTTTATTTTGATCAAACATATTAAAGTCAAGGTAATTATGAATGAGTGCGTAATTAATTAGCCATATCCTTGTTGTCCCGCAACTTCTCGACCTTACTCTTATCTCGGACCGATCAGCAACGCCTTGTACAAAACATGTCCTCCCGGATACATTCCGCCCTGTAGTAGCTATTATTTAATCTTCACCGTCCCTTCAGTATTCTGCCCGTCTTAATTCAGTACTATCATTGGATCCTTTATCGAAAATGATCAATCTGTACAAGATTAAATACAATGTTTTGGAGGTACCAATCTTTACGTAACATTATTGATATCTGGCGTTACCTATCTTTATATTTTTTTATTCAAAAGATCTACCTGTAAAACAATAACTTTTTTCCAGGTAAGCCTCTTATTAGATCTTCCAGAGTATACTGAGTAGATTTAATATTTAGAATTCAGAAATCAACGATATAACTACTACTCCAATGTTTCACTATTCATTTATATTATTTGGTTTTTATATTATTATAATTAAAAGTAACTTATTTTACGTTTAAGAGAATCAAATAAAGGGGATTCTCGAGTTCTCGAGAGACAGGCACAATTCTGTGTCTGTTTTATCGATCATTTTTCTTTACAACCAAGAAGGTGATCAGTCATCTACGCCCAGTCCGAATAAAACATTTTTATTTATCTTAATCTTCATTTTTATGCCATATTTGGAGGTAAATTATGTTTGATATGTTCTATTAGCACATTTACAAGTTACCTATCCATTTTCCTGTCGGAAAATACTGAAAGAGATGCGTTGGCACATATAGCAACGACTGCCACAAACATTGACTTATATGTATACTAGACAAGCTATGCGGCCTTAAATAATTGGCCACTGAGTTGTGGTTAATTCTCCGTAACTCGTTTAGTCCACTGCGAGCAAGCGAGAAGATCAGTGCACTGTTTTGTAAGCCGTGAACGTTGTTTTCGACAAACTAACACCGATTTTGTTCATAGTAACCAATAAAACACTGTTATAATTTATGTGCGTAGTTTTCCCAGGTGATTTGAAGTCTATTTCAGTAAGTACCTAAGTAATTTATTTCGTATTTGTCTAAAACAATAATTATCGTAAATATAAATACACAACTGCCATCATAATTTTCCATCACGCTTACTCTTTACTAGAAATATGCGAGAGCGAGCGTTTGCAAGGCATATTCGCCATGCTTGCTCCCCCTCTCTACCCGCCCGCGCGATCCGAAATTGCGACACAATTATTATTCCAAGTTGCTTGTCTAGTAGTATACATATAAGTCAATGGCCACAAATCGCCATTTATATATTCATATAAAATTTCATTTTATGACTGATATCAACAAGGCTCGGGAACGTAGGTAAGAAAAATACACTCTCCTTTATTGCGACACTCTCTTAATGCTGATTTTTTCTTTTCTCCAACTCGGAGCATTTTTATGCTCATCCTCGAAACTTTTGCAATCCACTTATATCAACCGTGAAACGCTAAGCAAATACAAAAAGTTTTCATGTTTAATCTGCACGCTTTAAGGATTTTCACTGAAATATCGCACCCAACGGCACTTTAAATAATCCACGGGGGCATAATTTTTATTTATATACGATTTTAAGTACCGATTTTGTATGCATCCACGATTTGCTATCTCAGAACTCGCTTGGACTCCTTATTTTTGTTTTTCATTTGGTTAAATTCGACTGAAAAAGTCTACCATCTACTCCATAATTTATACCTTGATAAATTAACTGTACGTAGTGCGAGAGGAAATTGTGATATAGGTAGGACTTATAAATTTGCTTCGAGTTTTCCGCTCCTCGTAGGATTTATTTGATAAATAGATGAGTGGAATAATTTCATTCGTTCTACAAAGATGTTCATACACCCTCGCAGTATTAAAGCGCGTTGGGAATTCTTATCTACCAAACACAGCTCTTTGATTACAAAAGAAAGGAATATTTAAAGAAGATTTCCTGTGCTTTGTATTTTCAGACGTATGTGTATAATTTATGTGATAAATATGAGTATACTTAACGTTGATATGATATGAACAAATAAAATACAAAAGATTAAGAAGTTTTCTGTTGAAACAAATCGTTGCTTCAAAGGTAAAACTCACTAAGTGTAATTTTGAATAAAAATAAATTTTGCTACAATTGCTTATACTAAGCGTAAAACTGTGGTAAGAACAAATCACTAATTGTGTAATGTGGTCCATAAAAAAACTATTTGTTTTTATTGTAGAAGTTCGCTTAAAATAAGCAATAGTAGCAAAAATTATTTATATTCAAAACTAGCGAAACGCCCCGGCTTCGCACGGGTGCAATTTATTTAAAATTTGAAAATAAGTTACACGCATAATGTAGCTTTCTATTGGTGAAAGAATTTTTAAAATCGGTCCAGTAGTTTTTAAGTCTATTCGATACATACAAAAATACAAATCTTTCCTCTTTATAATATTTATTCAAAATTACACTTAGTAAGTTTTACCTTTGAACCGACGAAATAATCGTAGAAGAAATCATTTAATAATAATTGTATGTTGATGCTGAGAAATAGAGACAGAACGTTGAAATACGTATTTTTATACAGCTTTTAAATCAGCTTTCAGCCAGCGCATAGCTAGCAAATAAAGAGATATAATGTCACTTTGTTTAACATTAAATATGTAGCGAAATACAGAACAACAAACTTCGGCGGAAACTTATTCCTATCATTGAAATTGGGTCTGAATCGATCGCATCCCCATTCATTCCAGTTATTTATTCATCACTCCATGAATACTTTAAATCAATTGTAACCTTGCCTAATGATATTGTTTTGTTCTGCTGATTTATGTCCATCTAAACATGGCTATTTTTTTTATTTTTTATTGTAAGTAAATAGACTATCGCGACAATATATCTTGCCATATGTCACGCTTAGTTAGCGTGATTAGGATCGATAAAAATCAAGACAGATTTCTAAGAATTTTAAATACATACGTACTTTCTATTTATGTATATTTTCGTATAGGTATATCTTGTTTAAATAATGCTTCATGTTGCTTTAAAAAAACATAAACAGACATAAATAACAGACATTCGTTTGTGAGACATTTTAAGTCATGATAGGAGAAGTTAGTTTTACGATTAGTGTTTTCGATTTTATAGTACTTATCACTAATACCTCTATCAACTACGTGAGGGCAGTAATCGTAAACTTTATCGCGCTTACTACTTTTGGGAAATGGAATGAGACTACTGAATATATAACGTTATATTCGACCACTTTCTTCCTTATGGTCGATAAGTGACCGCTTTGATGAAAAGCCTAAAAGTGATTTTGTAATCAATTTGTTTTATAAATTACGTTCTATTAAAATTAGATTGCAAATAAAACGACAAAAGCGATTTTTTTATAGAAAATATAAAACTATCAGAAACAACGTCCAACATAGTCCAATACTTGAAGATGTCTTGACAATTTGTTTTACATCCAGAGGGTTGAAGTCTGGATCCTCGTTTCGGCTAATAGTTGTTTCAAGTTGGACATAAACATTTATCACTCACTTCTGTGAACAAAACAGCACATTACGGGAACTGAACGGTATAGAGATAGGGACAAGAAAGATAATTAACGTAGTTATAATTGCTACTTGTAATATTACTTTTACGGAACTGATTTAATAGCTGTCTGTTTTATTGTAAATAATTAGCATAAATCAAGAAATAATTGTCATTGCTAGTAAAGATGAATTCAGATCAACTACCGTAGAACGGCGACCGAATAAACTGTGTTCGCAGTCGTAGATGTATTAATCTATACTAATATTATTATAGAGAGGAAAGATTTGTATTTTTGTATGTTATGAATAAACTCAAAAACTACTGGACCGATTTTAAAAATTCTTTCACCATTAGAAAGCTACATTATCAGCGAGTAACATATTTTTTGTGTATAGTACATCTATATTTTACCCGTGTGAAGCCGAAGCGCGTTGCTAGTAATAAATAAATACAATTACGACAGCCTTATTATGTACCTGTACAGTGACTGAATTCCGTTTAATTAAACTAAGTACTCGTTTATTACCAGGAGCTGTTATTAGACAACACGTTAAAAACTTCGAATCGGTGATGTTTGAGCTTCTATTGCCAGTATTAAAAATCATATTTTCCCGAAATATGCAACTTTACATTCCTGAAACACGTCTGACTATCATAACTTGAAACTGCGCTCATCACGTGTTCCCATTCATTAACGGACACATGCGACAGCTATCGGAATGTAATCTTTAAGGTCTCCGTGAAATGTTAGAGGAATTCTATGCAATCAAGATACGTGACTATATCGTTAATGTGAAGTTATATTTTTATTAAGGTTTTAATGCATCTTCGCTTTCATAGAAGTAGTTAAAACAAAATGGAATGCAGAGGTTATATATTATACGTGTAGTTTAGTTAGTTTCAGATACCCATAGTATTCACAATTTTTATTTTTGTATGTTTTTATGTTAGAAATCTACAGACGAGCATGAAGTTCACTTGACGGTAGGTGATCCCCAGCCACAGAACACCAGTCAATAATGCGCTGTCAACCCACTTTTTACTTCAAGCATTCGGAAATCCATATACTTACTGATTGTGCGACCGAAACGCGCAATGTGTACTTAACGGTCCCGGTCGGATTTTTTTAATATCCAAAGTGACCAAACGTAAGGAAGACATTCATAGGTATAGAAAATTATAAAAATGACGTCCCAGTGGGATTTGAACCCGCGACCCAATAGTGCGCAAGGTAGGTGTTCTACCTAACGCGCCAACGAGCCCGTCAATGCAACAAAGGCGATAATATATGGTAGATTAGATTTATAAATCTTGCTGAAATCTCATGTCGCATCTCACTAAAGACGCGAGCTACAGCCATATTTCCAAGTTAAAGTTAAAAATAAGCATATTCCCACCTAAGGGGACAGAACGTCAGATATGTATTTTGCGCGGCAAAGCGGGATCTGAGATGGCATCGTGAATTTTGCCGTTTGACAACTTCGCTTCAATGATCCGTGGAGGATTGGTCGAGGGAACATAATATTGTAACATTTGTTACATAATTCGATATCTATTTAGACAATTAAAAGACTTATAATAAAATTCTTCAACATACATACGTACTCCTTACGTCAGTGTTGTCATGTAAAATAAATCTCACTTACTATAGAATAAAATAGCACATCTTTACTGAAAAGCAAGATAATATCTAAATTCGCTTATCACCGCTTGAGTGAGCCTTAAATCGGTTGAGATTATTATATATGAGTCTTCTCTTTAGTATTGAAAATTCTATAATAATTATATGTACTACCTTTGGAGTCTGTGGTCATTCTACTTATCATTATGATTTGAAACTTCGATTGTCTATCAACATAAAATAATTAATTGTTTAAAATAAAAGCAATCTAATAGTAAGCAATTGAAAATTGTTCAAAAAGTTACTTATTCTTCGTAAAAAAAAACAACCTGATTTTGTTTGTTCCATGTACTATTGAAAATGTGAATTAATTTGCTACCGACCTTTGACTTTGAATATCTACTGACATAAAAAGTTTTTAAAGAAGGCAAAAAATATTTTTTTTTATTCTTTTATTTTAACTTTTTTTATAATACTTAGATAATACCTAATCTTTGTAAAATAAAAAATAAATTAAAAATATCGCTTAACCATAATATAAATTAATTACTAACTATAATGTATTGAACAACCGTATCCCTAAAGTACTGTTAGACCAGTGCCGAAGCCGTTAAGGTGATTAGGTACTGAAAATGTTGTTTTTTAAATCAGTGTATCTCTTAAACCGTACATAATTTTAAGAATCAAAAAACATATGATATTATTAAGTCTTTTTTGCATATAGTGGTCGATTTCAAAACATAATTAAACATACTTTAATGTGTTAAAAAAAATCTTCAAACATACCTCTAAATTCTGTTTCAAAGCGGTTTTTCTCTTCATTAGCATTTGTTGTAGTAATGAAAAATATTCCATAAAATTTCAAATTCCAAAACGCGTTTAATGATCGATTGTTTTTTGTCAAATAATTAATATTTAATTTTATATATAAATTTATTTGAGTTTTACGACATACGCTCGCTCATTTCCTCGCTGCCCGCACCGCGCCAGTGTTCTGCGGAACGTTATCGAGGATAGACGTGTATCTCTGCTGCTCGCAAAAATAAAATTTGGAAATAAAACTAACAGTGCGAAGAGATGGAAAGCTGCTCATCGAAATCACTTACTTAAGAATATGCAGAATATAGCAAGAAGACGGTAAGAAACTTTATTATTATAAGTAAATAATTTCGTAAATAAATAATGATAGAAATATATTTCTATTGAATTGAATGAATGTTTTCTTACAACTTACTTAGCAACATAATTGAAATTGGTTACCCGAATCTCATCACTCGGCCACATAATTATGAGTACCTACAGTGGGGCCAGCTGTGCTGCCAATACTATTTCAATGTTTTTAGATTAGCGAACAAGCAAATTGCTACTAAATAACTGGATGATACTGCTTCTCGATTGGATATCGAGTAAGTTCCTACCTACTCATCAAGGTCGACTGCCTCCCTGGCACAGATCAGATATTAGTAACCACGAAACGATACATCATTCCCATACAAACGCGTAAATACCTACGTAATAAGCCTCCTAAATTTTGATAATAATCGTAGAAGTACAAGCCTATTTTCTTTTTTTTATGTTAGATATCGATAGACGAGCATTTGATGGTAGGTAATACTTCAGCCATAGAACATCAGTCATTGATGCGCTGTCGACCTACTTTTTACTTCGCGTATTCGGAAATCCTTAGACTGAAACCAAAACGCGCAATATGCACTGTTTTTCCATCTATAAACGGTGGTTCGTTACCCCGTTGGAATTTCGATATACCTCCCACCCGTACAATGCCCGAAGTTACTAGACGTGGGGAAGACATGCTTACAGAAAATTATAAACATGTCGTCCCGATGGGATTCGAACTCACGACCCATCGGAATTCTAACAACCGCGCCCATCAAACCTGCACTTAGTAGTTTACTAGTCGTTACTCATAATATAACTTTTATAAGTACATTATACACATTTTATAAGTATATAAAATCGAATATTTATTTTTAGGGGATCCAGAAAAAGTCAAATTGAAGAAGTATCAGGATCTATAGATTGCAATGAAAATGAGTAAGTAGTTTGTATCTAATCTAATACTAGCGATCCGCCCCGGCTTCGCAGTGGTGCAATGTAGATGTAATAAAAAAATATAAAAATAACATATGTTACTCGCTGATAATGTAGCTTTCTATTGGTAATTTTTTTTTTTAAAATCGGTTGAGTAGTTTTTGATTCGTTATGTTTGTATTGACATTTTTAATTTCGTAATATTATCTTTTGAATGGAATGTCCGATTTCAATCATTCAAAAAGTAATCAGCAGGTATTGAAACAGTCTTGAATACGAAATAATTATTACAAAGGTGTGGATAACATGTTCTGATTTTGATCGGTATTTATATCAACTTTTAAAATATAAAAAAGTAGTTATTGGGATAAAGAACTACAATAGTTGGACATATGGTCTCGCTAAGTTTTTTGTAGATATCTTTACTCTATACTGATATTATAAATAGGAAATATTTGTATTTTTGTATTTCCTATGTTATGAATAAACTCAAAAACTACTGAACCGATTTTAAAAATTCTAGTATTCTAGTAGTGTATACATACATACGTAGGTACTTTTACATTGCATCCGTGTGTTGCTAGTGTTCTAAAATATTGTCGAAGTTGTTTTTTGTCCTATCGTCAATATTTTCCGGAGCGCATGCGATGAAAGTCATTCTATGGCGATTTTTTTTACACCTTGGGATGGTTATGATGGTTAGAAATGGTAGGGATTTCTAAGGATCTCTATATGTTTATTTTCTAGTAATAAATATTGCCTATGATACTCAGGGATAATGTAACTTTTGAACGGAAATGTTAATTTTTGAAATAGGTCCAATAGTTTTTAAGTTTATTCGTTACATACAAATATACAAATATTTCCTGTTTATCAATTATAATAATTATATATTATTATTATTAATTAAATTTAGATATAGACATAAACTAGTAGTACACCCCGGCTTCGCACGGAAGCAATGTAGATATACAATAAAAAAAAATACTGATATTGTAGCTTTCTATTGGTGACAGAATTTTTAAAATCAGTCGAGCAGTTTTTGAGTATATTTGTTAAAAACAAAAATACAAATCTCTATTTATATGTTATATAGTATATGCTAAAAGCTATGACGGGTATTTTTAGTCATAAAAGTCGTTTTGTCTGTCGTAGGGTCACATCATTTTGATACACATAATATCTCAAACAGCGTTTTCTATGAAAGCTCCCAGACTGCTGGATTTTTCCGACACTTACAACTATTATCGTTATATTTCAACCAATTTACACAAAATCTTAACAAATTATATATCTAAATCTTCCTCATGAATGATTCTATCTATTCGAACTTCGTGATCATGAAAATCCGCTGTTTTTGAGTTTATCGCGACAGACAGAGAGACGCGGCGGAGGACTTTGTTTTATAATATGTAGTATGAGTATGATAATGGCTCGTTGGCGAGTTCGGTAGAATACCTGCCGTGTGCATCAATGGGTCGTGGGTTCAAATCTCACCGGGACAATATGTTGATTATTTTCTGTAAGCATATCTTCCCCACGTCTAGTAACTTCGGGAATTGAACGAACCACCGTCTCTAGATGGAAATACCGTGAAGCGTATATTGACTTTCGGACTCAGTCTATGGATCTCGTCTGTCGATATTCGACATAAAAAATCCTATACATCCCTATCCCTACTTCCCTACTATAATATATAATTATATAATATAATATATAGTTATTATATAATATATATAATATATAGGGTGTATATATATTATAATTAGTTAAGATCTAGGCTATTGTTTTATTTTTATAATAATAAGTATATTTAATTTTATATTTTTATGTTACCTAAGTTACCTAAATGAATAAATGTATTATAATATAATATATAATTATAAATGCGAAAGTAACTCTTGTCTGTCTGTCTGTCTGTTACGCTTTCACGCCTAAACCACTGAACCGATTTTGTTGAAATTTACTAGACTAGAGCTTGGGAAAGGACATAGGCTACTTTTTACTTTTTATCGCGAAATATAGGCTTGGAGGGGTTGAAATAGGGGATGAAAAATTGTATGGAAGTTCGTTAAATATCGAAGATGATACCATGAAACGTTGTATTTAGGCACTTGATAAGATATAAATAAATATTTGTTCTTGCATTTTTGAAATTTCGACCAATGTGGGGGTGAAATAGGGGATGAAAATTCGCAGGGAAGTCCAACCAAATCTATTAATATATTTACTATACGTATATCTATTGGAATCATTTATACCTATGATTAGTAAAAATGCCGTACAATCAAAGATATCAAAGTAACCAGGGTATCATGAGAGGGATGGTGGTAGTTTTAGAAAAAAAAAACGTAGTTTATAAAAATAAGCAATTTACAGTTAATCACAGCAGTTTGTATGTGTGTTATTTGCAAAGTAAGCATCCTAAAAAATAATATAATATTATAAATGTGAAACTTTGTGAGAATGTATGTATGTTTGTTAATCTTTCACGCAAAAACGAAGGAACGGATTTTGACGAAACTTTACAGTATTATTTTTTATTCATCAGGATAATATTTATGCTATAAAATTGGACAAATTATAACGATGAGTGTCAGTGATTCTGCATTTTCGACAAATCAGATTAATTAGCAGTGATTTCATTTATTTTAGATTTTTTTATTTAATTCAATTTAACAACCATGACCGTATACCATATACCGTATTTAAGTCTTAGTCTAATACCTAACTCTACTACCACTGAGAGATTAATATGTAATATGTAAATGATATATTATATAGCCGCGATCAGAATATTAAAATAGTAAGGAGATTGATGAAAAAATTGCTCGGATAATAAATAAGTTACCCGTAGTACTAATTCTACGCAGACGAAGTCGCGGGCAGAAGCTAGTATTTATATAAATATATGTGTGTTTTTTATGTCAGATATCGACTATATAAATGTGTATTTTTTGCAGGTCCAATATTCGGCCAAAACGTTTATGTCAGGACCAGGACGAAAATTCGATGATGTCAAAATAATTCTCCTTATCTCCATCCATTCACTGCAAGTACTTTGCAGTATAGTGTATTTTTCAATTTTATTTCTTTCTTCTTCACTCCGTTGTAAATTTTGTAAAAATAATATTTTATTTTTTTCAAACATTTCTGGATCCATGTCCAGTTTTGTACATTTCTCCCCGTCATTCGAATCATTGCCTTTAGAAAACAGTTGCCTATTTTTCTTTCGATCATATTTTTTCATGCTTGCAAGTTTCTGAAGTCGTCTCTTTTCTAAAAGTTTTATTTTGCCCCTCGGACTACGACCCTGAATCGATTTATAAAGGCTAGATTTCATTTTGTGTGAGTTGAAAGATACAACGGCGGCTTGGCATCTTGTCTGGTAGGAACCTCTGAGGCTCAAATTTATTATTTTTCCTTCAACCAGCTTCGCTATTATTATATAAATATAAAATTATCTATGTAAATGTACATTTTGTTTTAATTAATTATCGATAAAGACTCGTTTTTATTTTGGTATACCATGTGTTTTCTTCACTGCGTTGTAATTTTTGTAAAAAAATAATAAATATAAAATGCTCTATGTCAATGTATTTTTTATTTATTGATTACCGATAAAAAAATGGTTTTATTTTGGGGGTTGTTTCCATGTCTCCTACAGCTGTTGATAAATTTAGGAAATACCTACATGTAAAATATTCTATGTAAATATTTTCTTTTAATTATCGATAGAAACCGGTTTTTTGATGTATGTTTCCGTCTCTGACAACTGTTTGTTAAGTTAAATCAATACTTATAAAATTCTCTATGTAAATTTACTTTTTTTATTATATAATTACCGATACAATTCTCTATTAAAATGTTCTTTTTTTATTTATTGATTACCTATGAAAACCGGTTTTATGTTGGGGGTTGTTTCCATTTCTCCTATAACTGTTGATAAGTTCAGTAAATACATGTTAAATATTCTATGTAAATGTACATTCGTTTTATTTTGTGATATGTTTCCATGCCTCCTGCAACTGTTGATAAATTTAGTAATAATTACCTATAAGATTATCTATGATTCTCTCTTCTCTAAGCTGATGGATGAAAAACGTTTGCATGTGGCTGAGATGAGAATGTTGAGGTGGATGTGTGGAGTGACAAGATTAGATAAGATAAGAAATGAGTATATAAGAGGAAGTTTGAGAGTAGCTCCAGTGAATGAAAAATTGAAAGGTAATCGTTTGGCTTGGTATGGGCATATTATGAGGAGAGATGAAGGGCATGTATCTAAAAAAGATTTAAATATAAAAGTGGATGGGTATAGGGGAAGAGGGAGGCCAAAAAAGACATGGATTGACTGTGTGAAGAATGATATGTGTTTGAAAGGTGTGACTGATGATATGGTGAGTGAAAGGAGAGAATGGAAAAAGAAAACATACTGCGCCGACCCCAAATAAAAAAAAAAAGGGAACAGCGCAGGAAGAAGAAGAAGATTCTCTATGTAAATGTTCATTTTGTTTTAATTAATTATCGATAAAGAATAGTTTTTTTTTACACGCTTTTTATTAGCTTCACCTGTATGTATGTTTGTAACCGACTTCTTTGGGCGCGATGACAAACGGCCAGATTTCGTTCAAACTTTGTAGATTTATCGAGGACCGATGACAATATACTAATTTGATAAAATTACTAGCGACCCGCGACTTCGCTCAGGTGCAATGTACATTGTATAGGATTCTAGATTATTTGACAAAAAAAAGCAGGGGTTGGTAATAGAAGAGTGAAAATATAGGATTGTAAGTATTTTTAATACCATATTAAAAAAAAACAAAAATTTTCGTCCAAAAATTAAAAAAAAAATTAAAAATTTAACCCTTATCACTTAGGGGTATGAAAAATAGATAGTAGCCGATTCTCAGACCTACTGAATACGCATATAAAATTTGGTAAAAATCGGTAAAGCCGTTTCGGAGGAGTACGGTAACTAACATTGTGACATGGAAATTTTATATATTAGATTCCATTTTTCAGTTTGCATAATATGATTTTTGTTAATTTATATAATTTTCATCTATAGTCGATAAGGTAAGAAACTTAATTTTATTTTTTTATAATTTTTCTCTACAGTCGATAAGACAGGACTTGATGTTAATTTTAATTTCCAATAATTATTATCTTTAGCCGATTTCTCTAATATTGACAAATTTTCTAATACTCAGGAGAATTTTAATTCACATCATCATACAAAACAAATAATAGTTTAAAAAAAACTAAAAAATCACGCTTTTATGAATAAACCAAACTAAAAAGTAAAAACTAAATAATAGTTTAAAAAAACTAAAAACAAGCTTTTTATAGAAAACCAAACTAAAAAATAGAAAATAAATTTTAGTAAATTTAAATTAAGAATAGTGTTAAAAATTTCAATAAATATGAATTAATAATAGTGTAAATAAAAAAAAATATTTTATTTAAAAAAAAGCGTGGGGTACATGGTGTCAATAGTTATAAATATTTTATTGACAGACTAGCAACACTACCCGGCTTCACACGGGTGCAATGTACACAATATACACAAAAAATAGTTACTCGCTGATAATGTAGCTTGCTATTGGTGAAAGAATTTTTAAAATCGGTCCAGTAGTTTTTGAGTTTATTCATATCATACAAAAATACAAATCTTTCCTTTTTATAATATTAGTATAGATATGAGTAGAGTGATTATCATTTTGATAATATCCTAAAAAGCACCCCACCCCACATTTTATTTACACTATTATTAATTTATATTTATTGAAATTTTTAACACTATTCTTAATTTAAATTTATTAAAATTTATTTTCTATTTCTTAGTTTGGTTTTCTATAAAAAGCGTGTTTTTTGTTTTTTTAAACTATTATTTATTTTTTATTGGTATTCCATGTTTTTTTTTAATGTTAGATATCGAGTTCTTATATAAGATAGATTCACTTGATGGTAGGTGATACCTCAGCCACAGAACATCAGTCAATGATGCGCTATTGATCTAGTTACTTTATACTTCGAGCATTCGGAAAACCGTAACTTAGAATCGAAACGCGCAATGTGCACTTCATGGTTTTTCCATTTATGAACGATGGTACGTTACCCGGTCGGAATTTCGATATTCCTTCCACCCGTTCAATGCCCGAAGTTATATATATATATATACCAGATATGGGGAATACATGTTTACAGAAAATTATAATCATGTCGTTCCGGTGAGATTCGAACCCACGACCTATCGGAGCGCACGGCAGGTGTTCGACCAAACGTGCCAATGAGTCCGACTTTATATTATATAAATAAACTAGCAACACGCCCCGGCTTCACACGGGTACAATGTAGATGTAGTATACACACTATATTACTCGCTGATATTGTAGCTTTCTATTGGTGAAAGTATTTTTATCGAAATAATAATAAAATATACTTATATTGAAATCGGTCCAGTAGAATTTGAGTTTATTCATAACGTACAAAAATATAAATCTTTATATTTAGTAAATAATTATTTACTAATATATTTTACTATGCTTATATTTATTTATGTTATTAACTATATTCATCATGCTACGATGTTAATTTAACATAAAATTTAACTACTTCTTAATATTAGTGGATGATTAATAGTCCTATTTTATGTCATTTTCTAAACTACGTTTTTCGGCTCCCTAACGCAATGCTATCGCGATGTTTCGGTGCGGGGGCTAGCGGCTGGCGGGAAGGGAAACGTTAGGCCACGCCTAAACGTACAAGGTCAATCTGCTCTCTGATCGTCTTAAAAATGGTAAAAAGTGAAAAAAAATAATAGTAGAATGAAACCTATTGGAAAAGGAAGAGAATATAATAACAATGAAAGGAAAAATAAATTACGGTCGATCCGAGTTCGGGAAGTGGAAGTGGGGGGGGGGGGGGGGGTTTAAGGGTAAAAAACGGTTTATCTCGTTTTCCGGCAAAACTACAAGTCCTATGGAAAAAAGTCAAATGGCAAAGTTGTAGGTAATAAAAAGATCTACAACTTTTGTATTTTCACTTTTTTCACATAACCTCAAAATTTATGTGAAAAATTCAAAAAACCAAGTTTTTGGTTTTTTATTTTTATCTTTTACAAAAAAAAATGTTTTTTAACGAAATTTTGTGAAAACTTACCTTTTTATGTCCCAAATACGCTGTAATTTATTTAATTAAAAATATTTATTTTTTCACCTTATTTTGAATTAATATCGAAAAAACACCCTAATTTTCAATCGAAAATTCACCCGTCAAAATATCAGCTTTTTTCAAAAAATTGGTGTGGTTTCTGTTCGTTGGAATCTCTACTTTCTGACGGTGTAAAAAAATATATGTTACTATGGTAAATCTTCTCAGAAAACGCAAAAACCAAAAACCAAATAAGTTAATATTTAATAAGACATCTACAATATTTTGAGAAAGTTGCAAAATCTTCTTTCAATTATAAGCGTAGATGTCTATTTATTGCTTTTTTAAGATAACTTGTATACCTGAGTGACCTACGGAAAATTTTAGCCCATCAAAATGTGTTTCATAGAGAAGTGGGGAAGGTATGGGCCTTACTACATACCTGTTATTTCGTAGCAGCTGTTAAAAAAGTATATATTTTTTTACACCGTCAGAAAGTATAGATTTCAACGAACAGAAATCACACCAACTTTTTGAAAAAAGCTGATATTTTGACGGGTGAATTTTCGATTGAAAATTAGGGTGTTTTTTTCGATATTAATTCAAAATAAGGTGAAAAAATAAATATTTTTAATTAAATAAATTACAGCGTATTTGGGACATAAAAAGGTAAGTTTTCACAAAATTGCGTTAAAAAAAAAAATTTTTTGTAAAAGATAAAAATAAAAAACCAAAAACTTGGTTTTTTGAATTTTTCACATAAATTTTGAGGTTATGTGAAAAAAGTGTAAATACAAAAGTTTTAGATCTTTTTATTATCTACAACTTTTCCATTTGACTTTTTTCGATAGGACTTGTAGTTTTGCCGGAAAACGAGATAAACCGTTTTTTACCCTTAAACCCCCCCCCACTTCCACTTCCCGAACTCGGATCGACCGTAATTTATTTTTCCTTTCATTTTGATCATATTCCCCTCCTTTTCTAATGGGTTTCATCCTACTGTAATTTTTTTTGGTTTCAAAAATTATCGACACTGGTCTATGTGCGCGAATGCTCGATGTAAACGATAGGTCGACAGCCCATCACTGATTTTTTCCTTAGGCTTAGATGACCTATCTTTAAATGAGTCTCACACATACTTACCTCTTAAAATTTGTTTATAGAGAGAAATGATTTTATTCAGTGCGGAGGACTGTAGAATTCGGCTCATTCCTATTTAGACAGCCGGGTGAGCAATACCTACTAAACCTTCAGGTCCGCCGTATCGCATGCTATCGGGGCACCGGCTAAAAAATAGGTTTAATCACAGAATAAAACCCTCAAATATGTGTTCCACCTTATGTGCCGTCTTCACAGGCTTCCAACATCCACCAATCTCAAGCACTGGTCGATAAGTGATAAGAATAAATAATAGTTTAAAAAAAACTAAAAAACACGCTTTTTTTAAAAAACCGAACTAAAAAATAGAAAATAAATTAAAATTTAAAATATATTTTATTTAAAAAGCGTGTTTTTTAGTTTTTTTTAAACTATTATTTATTTTCTACTTTTTAGTATGGTTTATTTATAATAGCTTGTTTTTTTAATTTTAAACTATTAAAATTAATTTTATGGAATAATATAGTATTAAGTACAGCGCCACCTAGTGACAGTAGCCAGAATGCGCGTGGCGTGACCGATAGTTTATACAACGCAGTGTTTTAAATGCCGCTTAATATCAATTTCTAGTGACAGCGCCATCTAGTAGCGCGTATCGTCGCATAAATGGCATCGCGTCTGCAGATAAATTAACAAAAATCATAATTTGCAAATTGAAAAATGGAATAATTTTATCAAATTAGTGTATTGTCATCGGTCCTTGAGACGTATGCTAAGTTTCAAGTTAATCAGATGTTTAGAAACCGGTGAAAATCGTGCTCAAAGATTCCGTTACATAGTTACATACAACCCAAGCTAATAAAAGCGTGTTAAAAATAGAACCATTTTATCTAGGAATCAAACCCGATACGGTACTTGCGACAGACATTTCAACCGCTATTTGTAGCTTTATGCAGTTACGCTCTTAACCAGCTTCGACCGATCGTAGCCTTAGTATTGATGTGATTTTTTATATTTTGAATAAAAGTAAATAAATAACATTTTATCAAAAATATCGAGTGCTTGCTTAATTTAATTAAAATATATTACATCATTAACTTAAAAAAAAAACAGAACGTTATTTTTTTCTTAAATGGCAATACATCGCAAGGTATGAGTATATATTATTCACTATAAATATTATATTCATAAAATAAAGGTTAAATAATAAAATATATCAATATTTATTTCTAATTTAAAAATTATGTTGAGGGTAGAAATATTTTCTTTATCTATGCATAACGTAACTATGATTAGTTATCTGTTCACATTTCAAAATTGCCGCTAAAATATCATTGATATTTGTCATTAACATGACATTTATAACTGTTGTCAAATGAAAAAAAAAACATTGCAAAGTTGTACGTTTATTTTGCACATGTGTAGCTTTACGTTTTGGCTGAGTTTATTAGTGTTTTCTTTTTTTAAATTAGTTCTCCTTAGTGTTTTTTTGTTTGTAATATATTTAGATATTGTCAAAATGTTTAGTTTGCGTGAAATATTATCTCGTCTTCGCTACAGTCACGATGAACGCAACCTTATTGAACTTGATGATCAGGTATAATTCTTATTAATTATTATTTATTGGGCAAATACTAGAAATATACTTATATACTAGACGACATACTATTAACAAACATAACTTATTAAATTTCCCAAATTTGCTAATAACATCGTTCGTTAGTTTCTGTAGATAATTAATACATTCGCTTTGGTGTATAATAATATGTTAATTTTATTTAAATTAACATTATTTTAATGTAAATAGTTCAATACAATATTTAATTTCTTACTAATAGTTCAATACAATGTTATTCTTATTATAATGACCTCAATTTTATAAAAAAAAAAACAATATCATTTTATGGAATTTAATAAGTTCGAAACAGTTTCGAATCGCCAACGCTAAGGGTAAGCAACATTTAACGTTAATGTACCGACAATACGTTGGGACAGGGCAGTAAAAACTTTAGCCACTAGAGGGGTTGCAGGCTTGCAGCGTAAATACCTACAGACGGGTGCACTTTCATTGTTCTAAAAAGTAAATTTCAATAACCCAAGAAGTTCGACGACGTTCGCTGCCAGTTGGCAGTTTGAGTTCGAGAGGACTGTAGACGAAATGCCAGTCTCGTTTTATGTATAACCTTAGTTAAAATTTTTAATATGTATAATAACTTAAAAATATATTATATTATTGCTGCTCAGTAAGTTACGTTTGTTTGTATGTTTTTCTACGTTTATAACTATATTTTCTCGTAAATAATGTTTATAACTTGATTAAAAAAAATATTGATGATAATTTAAACAATTAACACAGTATCTTTTTTCGTATCGTAATTGACTATTTTATGTTTAATTATACCTACGAGACAACTTCTGGCGGCGGCACCGCCCAGACCGCACCTAGAATATACTACTAGTTATATAGAATGTAAACTAATTAACCATTTTAGGGATAATTACGCTACGAAATAATGGAGAATAAAAAAGGATGAAGCTGTCAGTCATTAAGAACCTGTTTATTGGTATTAAAAGTTCGACTATGATTTAAAGTTCCTGTTACGTAGCAGAAAAATACCTCGAAAATCCCTTAAAATTTCGCTTTCCTAATGAGTATTACGTACCGTTACATACTCGTATACCTACACTGTATCATCCAGTATGTGGATACAAATCGGTTAGCTCGGGACTCGGCTTCACATTCCACATGTTGAGTAGTTACGGGAGTAATTGGTATTCATGCAATGGACGGTCCTGCTGCGGAAATTAAAAATGATTGTACTGCCTTGCATGCATAACAGCAGTACCTGTATTGCTTAGCTTAGATATTGGCTGCGCTGTTGCTCCGGTTCCATAATACGTGCGATAAATATCCTATATTAACTTGCTATTTTATTAGAACATATATCTTAACGCTTACAGGGTATTGTGTAATATATTTCAGGGCCTGTGGTTATGGCATCATAATTCTATTTTTATTATTGAATAAAGAGTGGCAATCACAGTTTGCTAGTCTCATTATCATTCTATCAGATTAATTAATTCAAAATATAAACTCGTAATAAAAATGTAGTCTTTTTAGACATGTTATAAATATAATGAATAAAAATATCGTAAAATTCATTAAAATGTTGCAAATACTCGTGTCAATTGTATAAAAATAATGACGCAAGCGTTCGGATATTATGCTAATATTTTGTCGCTGTTGAAGTTGAGATCTTCAGTCAGTCAATTAAAGGACAATAGAACTTACTATATTACTTAAAATTTACAAAATATATTTTAAGCTAAAATTCATAACATGGTTACAGTGATAATATTTGTCATCGAACAGTCCAGACCGAACACGGAAATTGCGCACTTTTCCAGCAATTAATGTACATGTTAAAACTTACAAAGGCTGACCTGTAGTTGTTCAGATAAACGCGTAAATGTTTGCTGAACACATCGATGGCTGCATCAATTAAAAATATAGCACTCGTCGAGTTTACTTCCGTTCGTACGCTGTATTAATCTCGGCTTGTTGCTGCATGGATTTTTTCGTTTAAATGTGTGTATGGACGCATTTTACAGTTACTTTTTATTGGTTATATAAAAATTATTTTACACACAGCATTCTGATTTTTATGTCTTTCTGATTTAAAAGCTTAGACGGTTAGAGATTGGCGATAACACTGTGATCAAAAGAAATATGTTGTTGCCAAATACTTAGCCACGCAACAAGATATGTAATGTGAAAGTGAATTCCCGAGTCCACTAGTGGGGCGTAGGTCAGACCCATTTCTGGGTCTGTTTCACTGATCATTATTCTTTACAGGCAAGTAGTAAGGTAGGTTATGTGCCCTACCTAATCGAAACAATTTTTTTTATCTTGTTTCCCCGAGATTCGAACCCAGGACCTCCGTTGTTAAATGCATCGCGCTTACCACTGAGCTACGGAGGCGGTCAAGATATGTAATAGTACCTACATATATTTGCGGATTTAATTCACTTTTAAATTTAGAACTGCGTTATAGAACGACTTGTTATATGTATTTAATTTGATAGTAGTCATAATTAGAAACTAGGTATAAGAATTATCACAAGTCTGTTGTAATTATGTATATGCAGCTAAAATGTTATTAGTACAACTTTGATACTCGCAGTTGAACTTTCGGTGTACATTCGAACATGTATGTATTTGCATATGAATTCATCGTTTCGTGCACATATTTTTCTTTTTCACTAGGTCCATTAAACTCCCTCTGTTTCAATAAAATAGTGCTGTGTCATTTCAGCTATATCAGTAATGAATTGAGTGAGACATGACAATGTTGTAAAAAATAAATTGAAAATGATCAATGTATGTGTGTGAAATGTATGAACAGTAAAAAAATAACAAAGGTTTCACGTAATAAAGCCGGGTATATGAGCATGTAGACTGAGCACAGGTTTTAGGTTGCTAAAATAAAGTGTATTAAATAAATCCTTTAATCACTTCTCATTTGCAGCGTTAATTTCTAGAAAACCTGATATAATATCGGCTGATACAATTTCTAATTTTAGTTTTACAGATTTGCTTGAGATACAACCCATACACCGTTTCGGTATCTTGCTATACTTAATTGGAATTTTCTTTTCCCTCCTGAGTTATTTATAAATTGCTTCATAATATGTGGGTTTAAAAGAGATTAAAATTTAAAAATGGAACATCGAATTAAATTTTATTCTATTTATAAAATAAGTAATATAAAATTGATTATTTAAAATTCACTGCTACAGAAAATAACAAAATACGTTTGTTAGCTTTTCATCAGTATGGTAACCGTTCAAAAATATTGGTTGAAGCGCGATGTTTTACACAAGCCTAGAATTAAATAAAAATAATCCAACGAAATGAGCTTAATGTTTGGAAACGTTTCGACGTCGCAAGTTAAGCGAAGCAGTTTATAATGTTGTATACAGTATTTAATTATTCTATAAAATTCTATTATGAATATATATTATTGTATTGTTTAAATTAATGTTTAACTGATTATGCCTTTAAAAATGTTAATGCATAAACTTTTATATATAATATATTTGTTTAAAAAATATTTCTCTCAGGCTTCATGTGTAATTTTATATGAATGCAACTAATTGTGTCATGCTGTCAGTTGTTAATGTAGCAAGGAATTCTTTTTAATTCATTACTACATTTATTGATTTGTCCAAAATAAGTTAAAATTCAGAAAAAGAAACATGTCTCGTCAGTGATATTATGGTTGCGATAAAATTTTAAATAGTAAGGAGATGTAAAAATAGCTCGGATAAAAAATAAGCTACCCGTAGTACCCACTAATGCTACGCAGACGAAGTCGCGGGCGGAGGCTTGTAATCTTTAAAATTCAGGGTAAAAGAAATATCCTTGGGATACATTTGAGAATTAACATCGTGAACACCTCGTAAGAAATAGATATTCCTAATATTAGTAATAAAATGCATCATTGAAGCGCGAGTACTTAATAATTTTAGTTCAATCTACCTGATGAACTGCCAAACGACCATTGTTTATGTGCGTAGTTTTTGCTACAGTTATACGACACTATAATATGTTAAGTGATGTCGTAAAATCGGTTGTTTTTATACGGTCAGTAAAACCAAAGTAGTTGCGCATTGGTAGAAAGTTGTTTGACATATAGGTAATCTATTCGCGGCGCCCGCCACGGGACCCGCTTAATGATACCCAATAAAACCTTTTTCGTTCAAATGTGTTTCGCCCGTGTTTTGGGCGACAGAAGGATACAAATCTAAGAACGTCGGTCGTAGAGAAAAATATTGTGATTTAGAAATACAGCTGTGAGTTTTATTTTTATAGCGTATTGAATTGTAAACACTATTAATGCCAATTCAATTACTTTGTTGTTGACTTTAATATACCGACTTGACATATCTAGATGATTGACAAACGTATAAAATATCTGAGTACATTTAAACTGAACATTATTATCAAATGTGTACAAAATTAAATTCTACTTACTATAAATTTGAAAGAAAATAAGCTATATTAAGTATCATTAGCAATATTTATTTATAGGTTTTTTTATTGTAATAAAAAGTTGTTGTAAATGTTATTCCAAAATTTAGTTCCTACACATTTGTTCATATTTTAACTGAAACGCACAAACTATTGTCAGTATAAACGGTTTTTAGAATTAACGATACGTAGTATAACGATTTATTGCAACTAAAATGTCGCTGTGGCCATTTCGGCGTTTTTCTGAAAATAAAATTTCCTAAGACCGCTTACATTACGTCGCCGTCGAAGCTTATAAATCAGCTTGTTGGGGTTTAACAGGATTATCTACTAAAATACACTATTCCCTCACTCACTTTATCCAATCTTTATAAAATCCTAAGAATTTTTATCGATTTAATGCGTATATTTGCTTCAGTTATTTTAAAATTTAATACTAAATGGCAGTTCATAATAATTGATTTACTGCTACATAGTTTGCGCACAATCGTGATAGATAAATACCACTACAGGAATACTTACTTAAAGTTTTAAAGGTGTCTCGAAAAAAAATTATCTTTTTATGAAATCTTATACAATATAATAACACGACACAACAAAAAAATCTTCATTTACCTGGGAAAATTTCCTAGGTACAAGCTTTATCGTCTAAGTGGTCGTAAAGATTCACAATGAACATCATCAGATCCGTAGTAACATAATTACGGGCTATGTAACGTAATATTAAGGAGTCTGCCCACTACACCGTATCATATCAGTACCGTTCCTACCACTTGTCACCCAAAACATTTTTCTTTGTATTGAAAAGTATGAGACCATACCATAGATGACTAGACCGTTGCGTGACTAACCAACACCGTCGCGTGCCATGCACGGAACAATTGTCGACGAGAAAATTTTGCCAGTGTTGCCCTGCTAACACGACCATCAAGAGATATCTCGCGGACGAGTGAAGACAAACTAAGTTATAAGATGTCGAGATATATTATAATCTCGTCATCGCAAACTTTGATAGACAATATATTTTGATCGACAAATATTTCTACTTTTGACAATAGAAGTCGAGTTTTAAATGTGTCATGTTAGACCCACAAGAAATAAAGAGATAATCCATTAAAACGAGAAAACGGGTCGACAAAATTTTGTCGTGGTTGTCATGCTAGGCCAGCTTTTACACGCATTCTAATGGGCATTATGGTCGGTGACATGTTTCTTTCCATGTCTGATACGTTCATAGCACGGTCATGGTATGGTACGGTGTAGTGAACATACTCCTTTATAGTTTACACGAGTGTGCCGGCTCGGTCTCTAACCGCGATGCCGCTGTCAACGTCACCCGCTACAAACAGTTACGGATAAATAATTTACACCCGTTCCCTTGTTTTATGCGATTGTGATGTCATCTAGAATAATGACAGAGCTAAGGAAGGGTGCGAGCAATGGATTATAGAGGTATATTTGATGCGTCATATTCTACGTACTTCCCTAGGGATATTTGGGTTATTGGAAACAAAACAGCCACGGTTATGGGTTTAGACTTAATTATTTTATTATAATATTCAATTTTGTTAGTTCTCGCTTTGTTTCACTAATGTAAGAAATACGCGCGTTGCATTCGGCACCTCAGGTCTCGGGTTGATTCCCAGCGAAACAAGTAGAAAAAATGTTTCGGTCGGGCAGGACACAGAAGACTGATAACCTACTTGTATAGAAAGTTATCAGTGAAACAGGCACATAAATATTTCACTATTATAAAATTACATTACATTATTCGGTGATATTTGAAAAAAAATTGGTATATCAACACAATCATACATAATATTATCTTTTAATTATGCGAGTATCACACATTTAATGATGGTAAATGTTATTTTATTTAAACTTTTTTTTTTAATAACACATATCTTGTTGAAAAACTAATTTTAAATATATTATTTTTTTGTTACAGGTAAGCCTACTATTCCGCTGCAATCTGCATAAGTGTTGTAAGAATTTGAGTTCTTATTATATCTGTGACATGGAAAATATATTTTATTTCTATTTAAGTATAAGTTGTACCAAAATATAACTCAATCCTATTCATAACTGAAACTACCATCGTCTGTTTTTCCAGAAAAAAAAAGTTTATTGGACGCAAAAGTCAACTGTAAACTGTTTTTTTTATAAATATGTTTGATTCGCCATCTTAGTTTACTTTAACACTTTCGATCAAGTTTAATTATAGACAGGCCTTTTAGAAAAAATAGATTTCTGTGACATTGTTGTAACTGAAGGTACATGTTTATTTATTTTTGGAACCTTTAAAACTTAATACATAACGAAGAGGATACAGTAACTCCTATACTAGGTTGAAATATGCCTGTAAAAATCGGAAAAAGTTGTTTTTTTTTAATATTTTTATACTCCACAAAAATTTATAATAATGTAATAGTCAACAAATTGTTACTCTTCAGTAACTTGCTTAACTTGCCACCGTCATAAATAGGTAACGCTATACGATCAAAATGGGAACCAAATATTGCGTGATTCAACCCTTTTCAAAGTACGGCTGGTGCGTATTGTAGGTGCACAGACCTCTTTCCCTTACAAAAACCTCCCTTATGTGTAGGATATGAGGAAATTGGCTGAATGGCTTTATATGAAAAACTCGCGTAATCTTCGAGGGGTGTAACCTACAATATCCTGCACTTGGCATTCGTACCGATCATAACAGCATTTTTAATCTGGTGAAATTGGGCTGTTAATAGATTTTCCTTTACGTATCGAAAGCTATGTATAATAATATAGGATATAACTTCTACTTTGCTCATGTTTTCAATGAAAATATATTTTATGTTTTGTTAGATATGGATCGAGCATGAGGCCAAGTTGATGGTATGATGGTCTGTCAACCATATTTTACTTCGAGTATTCTGGAAACCTATAGACTGAAACCGAAAAGCGCAATGTGCACTACACAGCTTTTCTGTCAATGAACGGTTTTAAGTAAAAAACATTGGAAAAGTTCCACTTAAGGCTTGTATCCCAGTATCGTATGGGCGAAGTTAGCGCGACGCGGTCGTGAACAGTGACGCAATAATATGTGACGTTAAGCGATCGCTCGTGATGAACATGGGCCTTAGGCGGAACAATACAAAAAAGGTGTTAAAATCGTTCCAGGCGTTAAGTGGAACATATCTAGTATTTTTTTTAAAATTACGTTATTTCGGTTGGTTTGAATAAATAAAACGTAGTAGCATTATGTCCTAGAACACATTCAATTCTTTATAAAGTGCAGTATTGAAATTCCGATCATTTGGGCAACGCTAGACAGGTAGTGGTTGGATCACCTGACGCTTCAATGGCCGCCACGCGCCTGTTATGAAAATTCCGACAGCGGAATTCCACCCCACACTATTTTTAAAAGCAGTGTACTCGTAGGTTGCATTTATTTCACTCCTGACTGTGAGACGATCTGTGATCGGCTTTTTTTGACGTTTGAATATTTTAAAATGAAATACTACTTTTATCTCTAAGACAAGAACAACTTGTAGAAGGATATAATCTGTAAATACAACAAATTAAGGCTTATCGCTTTAAATTTCCTACAAACATTTCGAACAATAGAAAAAGGTTTAAAATTTTAATAGGAGGATATTCGATAACAAATGATCAAGCATAACAAGCCTAAGAAAGAAACCAAACATAAATTTTCAAAACCCATCAACCATTAACAATTACAAAAGAAAGGTAAGGAATGAAATGTTTTATTCATTCCGTTAACGAGAAAATTACCGAGAGGGCGGTGGCGGATCGGATTGCAAAGAGTACGCCAAGAACCTTTGTCTTAAGGGAGAACAGTGCCCAGTGATCTGTCTTAGTACCTATACCAATTAGCGAAAGCACCTCGGCGCCTCCATCGGTTTCAGTCCAAGAATTTCTGTTTTAATATGGCTTATACGTTGACGGAATACGTGAAAAGGTATGATTGATAAGGTTTAGTAGAGCACGCATGTTTGGAATGTTGAGATACGAAATTGTAAAGCATATACAACTTTTGTTATACTTGACTACTATGTAAAGGCAGTAGGGCTTTATGATTTCAGAATTGTTTTTATATTATTTTTCATTTAAAACGAATTCGTGTTGCAGCATACAAATGATGTTAACACACTTTTACATCGTTCAACTTCCGCGGAGTGTACTCTAAGTTCTGCATGAAATTTTTAAAAGCTTCCAAACTAATTATCATTAATTCGGGTTCAATTTTTTTCCAAATTAAATATATAGATAAGTTCCGTGTTAATAATATAATTAAGTTGACTCTCTAAAACAGTACGATTAATTCAAAATAGGCTGTGTACAGTAGTAATTTGCATCGAGAATATTTTTCGTCAACAATTAGCCAGTTAGGCTTTTGTCTAAAAGGTAAGGGTTGGGTTAACGACGTTTTAAGAGATTTCAACCCGAGAGACCGGGAGCTTATCTCGAACGTGCTGCTTGCTTGTTACAAAAACCTTTTATTAACTTTACGATGCTTTAAAGAATAACAGATATAATAAATATGCGGGATTCATTTTATAACTCGGTCGTTTTACCTCCTGAATCTTTTTACATTCCTATCGTAACTACTAACACCTCCATTTAATTTATAACCCGCTCGCAATCTCTAAGCTTAATATTTACAAGATTTCGCAAATGTTTATTTTGTTTCTTCCATAGACGATCTGAAAAAGCTTCGCTTCGTAAATATTCTGTGTGATTTCTGTTACTGAATGTGTATTGTATCGTAGCCTACATTTGCGTTATCTATCAGCAACACAAAAGGCACGTTATCAATATTTCATAAAGGAAATTATAGAAGCATAACGGAAGAACGCTTCCATACAATCAGTGCACGATTAATATCTAATTTTGAATTTATTTAACTATAAAAATCATGGCATTTACACGTCAGTGCATACATTTTTATCGTATAATAAGATTCTACGTGATTGAACAAGTCCAATGAAAATCCTTAGAAGCATCAATAATACATAGCTTTTAATACTTGCTGGGCGACATACGGAACATTACACGGATGTCGAGTTTATTATGAGATACAAAGCCTTTTGCACGTCCGCTTTGAGTGCTACTGTTTAATTGGTGAGACGAAATGCAGCGGCTCTTTGTGTTTGTGTATACTCACGGGAGTACTAATCCAACCAATGAACCAAGTGCATTTATCTGTTAAGCCAAATACAGATGGTCTGAAGTTTAACAATTACCACTGAATACATCTGACTGCGCTTAAGTGTTTTGTTTGACTTTTTGTATTTCATTCAAAACAAGTATGAATATTGTAGTTCTAATAAATATTAAACTGTGTTTTATGTGTAGTGATTTTTTTAATATTTACATTTTTTTTGACATTAGGGTAAAAGTTAGTTACAATATATTTAAACGAAAATTATCAACATTATATTTTGTTTGTTTTTTTTTCAAAATAAATGCTAAGAAAATGAAATTTAGCTTTTGTTATCCGTTGTAGTATAAAAAATAACATACACTAACTCAGTAGCTTTTCTTATGGAATGAATGGCACATAAAACACGAGGCAAAGCCAACAGGAGATGGGGATCATTTTCCAAATGCCGCTGGCATCCGGGATTATAAATTATATGTACCTGTGTATGGTGAAAGAGGGGTGAGGTTATACTGTCACAGTCCGCACAGCGTCGACATTGCCCGGACCATGCCCGCTGAAATGATTTATGTGCGCAAACCGCACAACTCCACGTAATATTATAACAAACTATTGTGTCCAATGTCCATCTTTTATGTGATCTGTTTTCATTTTTGTACCGGCTTATATATAAAAAAATACAATCTTCAATTCCTTCACAGTATAAATAAATTAATAAAATATAATATCAAAACATATTGAAGACGAACAACGCAAACAAACGCTTTCATTATGAATAGAAATGAAAATATATCATTGAATAAATGACTGCGCATTTGACAAATGAGCATTCGCAGCTATATTCCGTGGTAAGAGACGAGAATGATCCTCCCCATCGTATTGTAAATAATATAGAAATTCCTCAAGGGGCCGTGAAAATGTACTGGATTTGCTGTAATATATTTGGGTTTTTTGTTTAGTTTCAGAAGTTTTGCTTTGTTTCTTAGTTTTCAATTTGGCTTCCATTTCCACTAAAGGTAGTTTGAGAAATTTGTGGCACATTTATAATTCATACATACATACTTACAATGTACTGCCGGAGCTTAATAAGACTCTAGTTACAACTAATATTTAATCTAATTATTTACATGTTTTAGAATTTAAAAACTATATTTACATATAAAAAAATTAGGGACACATGTTGTGTTTGAAATATATGAAAATTATTACTGTTGAGGTACTTAATATGACCGTTGGAGATTCGTATGTCGTCCATTGAAAACAACCTTATAGAAGTATAGTTAACGATGAAAGAAAATTAATACTGATGCAAATTACAGTACAAAATTTCGTTTGAAAGATAAAACAGTGCCATTTATAGAGTTGTTTACAACAATGCATCGAGTATTACAATTCTTCAGACTCTTACTTAAATCTCTGTGTGAGCAACTCTAATACGAGGAATCTTGTTAGCGTTTGAAATTATATTCTGTGCTTCGGGAATAATGAGTTCCGTGTTTTCACTTGAAACAGCGGTGACTTTTGTTTAATGGAATGATAATACAAATGGTACCCTCTTTGTAGTGAGTGGCTGAGGATATTGTTGTTTTTCCTCGGGCGGGTCACTTTAGTTACCAAGAGTAATTTCATTGCTATTCTAAAAATTGTTCCTACTAATGGAATTTGAGACTATAATATCAAATGTTGACTTTCTCGTTTTGCTTTTCAGAGTTTTAATTAATTCTTCAAAAGTCAGTTAAATAATCAAATAGAATAAGCGGTAGAATCATAATTTTATTTGAAATATTCCTTCTCAAATATTAAAAGCGTGTGATACAAAAATAAACTCAAACACCAGAGGATACCGGTATATAATTATTGGCAATTAATTACTTTACAAACTCAACAAAATTATTTAAGAGGGACTCTTAAAAACTGTCAATAAAAGATAAATCACCCTTAAGTAACCAATAACGCCGAACTTTGTACTTTGAAAGAGTGCCGAAAAGTTTTTATTTTGTAACAAAATATTATGTAGGTAAATAAATTTAATTACAGACTTGAATTAGCCACAATGGCCAGCTCGCGTCGCGAATGGGGAACTTCGGAAACCTCAACTTTAAATGAGTTTCCCTGCAAGTGGTGAACAAAACGTATTTTATAAAAAGTCCTCATTGTTTGTTTTCTTAATATATTATTGAAATATAGTTGAACTTTATTTTTGAATAATTTTAAAGGTTTATATTTTTTGTTGTACTGTTTTTCTCTTAACTAAAACTATAAAACGTAGAAAATGTTAAAAGCAATCGCTAACTTATTATTAATCACGTACAATCAACAACAAAGCTAAAAGTTGTTGCCTAACTATCAAATAATTTTATCAGAAAAGATTCTCCATTTAACATTAAATCTACGTTTCCCAAAGGCTTAGAATTCGTGAACCGAAATGCGGTATTGTGTTGAATAAATTGTTATTAATGACCTAAACGCCTCCCCATTTGCAATAATAATAATAATGGCTGTCCGCGTTTTGTTAAGGGATAAATTTCGGATACATAGTTTAAACTGGGAAAATCTTACCTTGCGGTAACCCTTAACCCTAACAGTATTTGGAATTTAGCCATTTATTAATTTAATATTATATACCATAGCTGGTTTAATTGTATGCTTGAAATTAATTACTTCACTATAGTACTTAGTATTACTAAAGGTAATCTCTGTTTTAAAAGCAACTCTCAAATTCTGGGTTGCAATGTATGAACTACTAGCAACGCGCCCCGGCTTCACACGGGTGCAATGTAGATCTAATATACACAAAAAATAGCTTATGTTACTCGCTGATATTGTAGCTTTCTATTGGTGAAACATTTTTTTTAAATCGGTCCAGTAGTTTTTGAGTTTATTCATAACAAATACAAAAAATCAAAAATACAAATTTTTTCCTCTTTATAATATTAGTATAGAAGTAAAGATAAAGGCTTCTTCATAGAAGCACTATCTTATAAACCGAATAAAAACCTATCAGATAAACCTTACGGTGATGCGAAAGCTGTTGAATTTTACGATTCCGCTAAGCCGCCTTATACTCGAGCCCTTCCTGAATATTTTGATTTATTTATAGGCGGCAACGCGTAGGTAAAAGGGTAGTCCAAAAACAATAAACCCCAGCTCTCCACGACACTTGATGGGATGCACCTTCGTAAACACCCTAGTGATAGCCTCTGTAATGTGCTGCGAGTCAGTGTACTTTTGATGGATTTATGTTAAAAGTTTCACAGCTTTTGTTAGAAGACTAATTTAGGTATAAATTGTATTTAAGTTGCAAGTTTTTAAACTATATTTAGCTACCACATGGTAGTATAAGTTTTTTTTATTGGATGGAGGTTTTATTTTTAATGTATATTATTAGTACAACACCCTAAAATATTTTTAAGTAGATTTGCATGATCCATAAGATACTTATAACATATTATATGTACATAGCAACGTTTCCCTCACACATTAATTATTAATTTAATGGGAAGCCTCCGTTGTATAACACCTTTCATCATGGCGGTATCATGAAAGTTAGCACAAGTTCAAACAAAGTGTCAAGGAAGTTTTATATACTAAATTCATTATTATGTAATCTACTCATGTGAGAAGACACAGCTCGCATTAAGCGCTTGCCGCTTTCGCTTCTAACACTTCATTGTGATGCTAATTTAGGGCAGCTCTATGAATATGGGGTGGCTTTCCCAACACGCGCACTTTTTACCTTGCCGCGGTAAATTAATTTGAATAATACCAGCGATAGGCAAGGAGCTCGAGCGAAAAGACTTTTATACGAGTTTCCGACGTGAAAACTCCGAAGCGAATACGGTGAAAATATTTTTCAATCCAACTTATGAATTCTTTAAGTGCGTGTTTATATTTAATAAAGAACTCGCGAGATGAAAAACGGCTTATCTTCAATTATAGATTCACCACCTTATTATTTCGTCGTGTTCTTTGTCTATTTTTTTAAAACTTAACACAAAGTACTATCTAAGAACAAAGACTAGCACGATTTTAAGGAGAGAAAAAGCTAGTAAAAATAAATTTAACTTAGTTCTCTTAATCACGTCCCGAAAGCATACAAGTGTCTATGTTGCCGGTAATGGGCTGAGCACTGCAATCTCGCGCGTGTAAAATATCTACAATGTCCCATATAAGGCTTCAATGTTAATCCAGTATGCGCTCAAAACGTGAAATATATGGCGAATGAGCGTCGTACGTGTTCGTGATAAAAATTAGTTGGGGGCAATTTTTAAATGTACCGTCTCCGCTGCAGCATTTACGATTATTCAGAGGCATTGCCAAAGTAGCACTTAGAGGAAGCGTAGCCACATTCAGACAAATGTAAGCTCTTTCATTCGCCACTCACATCGTTCTTAAGCCGATTAACGGTGAGGTATTGAAAATATAATGAGCCTGAATATTCTATTAGCTTCGTTTATCATTCGCTCTGAAAATCTCATCGTTGTAGAAAATAATAATGAAAAGTTTTTATTTTGTAAAAGAGAAAATTTATACTTTAATTGCTTTTATAAGCAGATTATTGATTGTTAATTTTAATACATTATTTATTTTAAATAAATAAATATCAATATCATTAGAAAGTTTATAGTCAATTAATTATAATTAATAATTATTAGTGGCATATACCTACATTATTATTAGACAAGTTTTTTGTTGATTCAACCGTATTATTTTGTTGTTTTAATCCGTTATAAATTATTTTATTTAAATAAAACAATGTAGTTTAGAGAAACACATACGTAATAAAATTATTTAATATATAAACCATATAACCTTTATGGACCATCAAATAGGTAATATCAAACATGTCGAAGCAGTGGAAGTAAGTGTTTGGCGAAATTGTATGTTTGAAATGTAGGAACTTTTATTTGCTACTTATGAATAAAACTATAAAAAATAAACATATTATGTATATTTCATTTTTAATATAATGTATTATGAAAGTTAAAATGCAATATAAAGTTTTACTGTTATTACTTATGTTATTGGTGACAACTAGAGGTTACCATTATTATTATTACTTCTAATTTATTTTGATTTGGATCGCATATAAAATAATTTAAATTTGATTGGGCATAAATGCAAAAAATATTGTTATTCAGGTAATTATATTATTTTACTTCATATAAATCTCCGCTATAAGTGAATTCCAAATGTATAAAATATTTTATAACAATACGGTAATAATACTATTTATTTTCGAAATCTGTAGGTACTATTTATAGGTAGCCATTTTTGTGACATTTTAATTATTCCCTATCGACCCCAGCACGTGGCCTAGTTTATTATATTCTGTATGATTTGCGTTAATTATGACCTTACTACGACTGATTAATTTGATAAATTTATTATTTTGAGTACATTTTGTTTTCATCAAAATGAGGCAATAGGAATCTTTGACCAACATTTAAGGGAAAAACCATTATTAGATAACTTGCGTGTCCACGGTTTCCTTAGAATCTACTTGATGAAAATAATTCATTAATATGTTATATATAAACACGTATTATGTTAAAGTCAAAGGCAAGCGAAGCTTATATGGTTCCACCACTGCTTAACGCCATCTTTTAAAGCAGTATTTTTTGCAGGTGTCCTTGACAATAGAGTGAGACAGAACTCTTCAAAATGTATCGTGCTATCGAATTCTCTTAGAAAGAGTCTCCTGGTACGTGGCTCCTGACCAGGTTTTTGCTCTAATTTCTTCAGAGGTCCTAACACGCACAACTTGCAAAGAAAGTATGTGAATCGTAAATCTGCCATTTACACTTCTCATCCACCTTTTTAGTGAAAATCGACGAGCAATTCGGCGGCAAGCCACTAAACGTTGCTGTTTCCGCAGCTGCGACAAATGTTTGCCCACAATTGTTTGCTCGCATCCATATCGCTATCTGTTGTTTGCTTAACGAATTAAGGTTGTGGCTTTGTTACACAAATAATGCTAGATACTCGTGTGAAAGCTATTATGAGTTTCACTTTCAATGAAAATTACTATTTTGCTTGCTAGGGAAAACTTCTATAATATGACAAGTTTTCCTTAACTTACTAGTAATGTACCATATTAAAAGGCTCCAAAGATCTACACACAATAGTTGAATTATTGTCTGGAGTTCCTTTGTTTTAGTGATTTTCCGAAACAGCAACCAGTAATTTTGAAAGGTCTCTGTAGAACATTATCTTTTAGTTAGTTAAGCCCTAAAATACCCTGATATGCAAAAATATAAGCTATACTCTATTTTTGCGTCAAAGGAGGAGGAACATATATCCCTTTTTAAAATATAAAGACGAGAAAACTACTTAGACCAACATTTCAATCATGTTTATTTGTATTTGTGAACTCACTCGTATGTGAAGGGACTGTCAAATCAAACCTCAAGACAGTCAGTGCTACGCAATATCAAAGCTCTTCGTGAACAAATGAATAGATAGAACACTTTTACATTATATATTTACCTGTCATCAAATTCTGGAAGATTCCTTCTTTTAAGCAACTGAGATGTCAGTATATGCAACTACGTTTTACGAAGAGATCAATGATCATACATGCTGATATCTGTTAGTTCTTTACCATATCTATTGCAATCTATATAGTATATATACTACTCATAGTACGGTTGGTTTTTGTCATGATATATTCCACATGTCTCACAAACCGGGAGTCATCTCACGTCCAAAATAGGGGTAAACTACCACGAAAGTAAAGAAAAATGAAAGATAAATATTTTTGTTAACACTTAACGTCTTTAACCAATTTAGTCGCACTAGAAAGCAGCATGTCAACACCTCAGACGAGGGAGCCAAGCCAGTCGTAGGGTCGTCGCCTTGTCTTAATAATGCCCTGTAAAAGTGGCTTGCGCAAACAGCCTTCGCTTATTGCTACTCGGCGCTGGCAATAACAGAGGTAAAAACAATAGCAAGCTGGCATGCTCCTTATGAATGCGGTCGTTTTGTCCCTTTTGCGGAGCAGATTGTGTCAACTCGTGTTAAGTCTGAATGTAATAATTATATCCATGCTGCAGGTGTGTTGACGTGATAAATTATATCGTTTAAGTGGTAATTCACATTGTTATCGTAGCAAACTAGTTTTTGTTGGTTTTTAGCGCTGTAAAGCTACGCGGTGTCTACGAAATTTCTCTCACTTATCGGACTTTTTTGTTGCTGTACGTATTAAAATATTCATGTAAACAGTAGAATCAAAATTTCTATACATTGAATAATTTTAACATAAATGGAGAGGTGAAGATTAAAGGGGAATAATATCTAAATCATTTTGAACTTTTTTCTTTGTCTGTTTGTTCACTCAAATCGCCGAAGATACTGAACTAATTTTCATATTTGACATATAGATTGAGCTTAGTCGCCAACGTCAAAGCTTTATTTCATCCAAATCGAATGTCGGGTAGAAACGTTATAAGTTAATAGATTGCTTAGAATCTCAAAAGACCACGCGAACAAAGTCGCTGGCAACAGCTAGTACCATAATAAAACACTAGAATTATTTAACAACTTTATTGCATTATAAATATACAAGGATCTACATAACAGAATTGATAACACTTGATTCGACGCCGATTAAAAAAAAAAACTATAATCGTAAAAAAAAACATATTTACGAGCGAACTAAATTCAGTTAAAATTAAACATGTTGCAATCGTTTTTGCCAGAATAACTAACAAAAAAGGCCAGTTTACGTTTTTATGATAAAAATTCAACGAATTTGTACATTCTCCGTGATATATTATGGAATGATTAATTTTTAACGATGAATGGGATCGTCGCGGTCGCGGCGTTAGTCATGTGATATGTCATTCAGATTTAATTCACAGATCGCAGTACGAACCCGATCCAGCAGATATTGTCAACTGCGATAAGCCTCGTCAAAGGCCAGATATTTTTAAACCGCGTATTAATTGTAAAACACAACCACAAACGTTCACGTGACTCATCATTTTAAATCCCAGTCACCTTCCATTCCATTAAATCAGATGACATTTTTCATCACTTTTAAAGAACAGTAATAAAAACATGTCATTCGTGTCAGACATTGATAGCACGTCCTTTCATTACATTTATAGATTCAAATCAAGTCTCATTGAAACATTGATATCGAAGCGTGCGGCTTAGTCCTAATAACCGTAATAAACATCGACGATAACGAGCTATAGGCAGTAATTCGTACTGATGTTACACTGTTTTTATACTCGGACGGTACATGGGAAAGCTTTCTAATTGCCGGAACAATGCTGAGCCGGTTATTTGCCAGCGGCATTGTTTTTGTCTGTCGGTTCATTTTAGCCCACCCTCCCCGGGCGGGAGATTAATGGAATTTGAATACGCATATCCTTTGTGTTCGGCTTTACGCGTAATTTAAGCGCACACCGGTCCCGTGAGTCGGCGTTTTGCTCGCTGGTCTTAAAGGATTCGCAGGTGTGCGACCCCCCTTATGACTTTAGTGAAAATCACGTATTGCTCGCGTTGTATAAGATGTGGACGAATTTTTATTCTGCCAAGTCACTGTTGATAGCACGAAGATATTATTTTTCATCCTCACCTTTTCATTCTCATTGTAAATAGAACCTACGTAGCGTTTTTTCACGAGTTGCCGACCTTTTCATCAAATTGCCACTACATACCTACCTACTACATACTGTATATAGAGATAAAACACTTACATTGTAAATTTATGAGTTGAGATGATATCGAAAGTAACTTTGTTTACTTAAGAAAAAAAAAGGAATAATATATTTTTCATACATCATGTTAGCGGTCTCCAATTGGCCTGTCGAATAAACGATGTGTGCGCTCAAAACACTATCAATCATCCTCTTGGGCCCAGACACACCGAGAAATAAAATATATTTGTTTTATTGGGGAGCTATTGATTTTGTACAAAATGACGGATGTGTGAGGTAGATAAGGAATCCATCAGCGACCAATGCTTTCCTTTATAACTATATTTTAAAAGGTGCTATTACGTTTAAACCTTCCCATTTCCTATACTTCCAATTATTCATGTTCACGTTATGGTTCATTTACTATTACTTTATTCGTGTTTCGTATTCTTATCTTTTAATTATGGAATGTTACTAACCCATTACCATAATTGAACATCTTGTGTTCGGGAAAGTCTGACCTATTCTGAATGGATCGACGACAGCTTTGACGGTGCATCTATGTAATGAGAGACTGGAGTCACGTCATCTACTCTAATGCATATTAACAAAAGACCTAGCGGTCGGTTACATTTAAATTACATTTAGGATAAATCGCTACGTACCGTAAACATCGATCATTTTCCAGGCGGCGGCTTTGAAAAAATATTGGCGAAACGACAATAATCGTATCATTATACCGTGACGGATGAATACGTTTTATAAATTGAATTTGGTTCCTATTAGTCGCAGATAATTCCTATTAGAATTTTGCAGTAATTGTTATTGTTGGTGGAATACGTTCTACGTGAAATATTTGAATCGTTACCGTGAAATCCGTAGGTTAGGTATTGAGCAGACACATTATGTACTGTCTATTTGACAGATTATTTTTGTTCCTTAATTAGCCCTTCATTTTCCTCATTAGAAACCAAACTGTATATCTACATAAATATTATAAAGAGGAAAGATTTGTATTTTTGTATGTTTGTAACAAATAAACTCAAAAACTACTGGACCGATTACTAAAATTATTTCACCAATAGAAAGCTACATTATCAGCGAGGCAAGATAGGTTTTTTTGTGTATAGTACATCAATTGCGGCCGTGAGAAGCCGGGGCATGTTGCTAGTAATACATAATGTAAAAGTAGATTAGTTTACCTTATCTCTAAAAGCAGTACAGCAGGAAAATATAAAATCGAAAAGTTCATTACGCTGTCGCCGCGATACATATACTAAAAAGATCAATCTAAGTCCCCAATTTAATCCCGTAAGTGGCTGTTAAAATTAATTAAAGCGCTGTGGGATTTTATTAAGTTACTGCAATTACATTTTGACGTTGCGATTACTGGGGGTGCGACTGCCGAGTGTACCTGACGTCCGCGTTGGCTGAGCGTTTACAGGCCGATTTGAAATTTGATCAAACTCCGTAATCGGGGACAAATAAATTTCGCCATTAAAATTAACGGCGACCTCGACGGTCCTCTATCGACCTCTACAGTTGATTTATAATCCCTTTACAGTTCGTGGTCGTAATTATATTGTTATAAAATGCGTAGTATCCTAACTTCCACGTACCCATATTTCACATCAATTACAAAACAATGTACATACAATGTAGATTATTTCTTAGTGGGTCGTATAAAATAAGTTTATAAGGATCCATTACAAAACTAATTGAATATTATCTTTAATAGCGTATTTAATTCAATAATATGCATACATAAAGTTAGTTTTCTACTAAAATACGAACACATTTTACTCCTTAAGTTTATCAACATGCCAAAATAATAAATTTTCTCTTATGGTATTATTAACACTTAAAAAAATTGTGTATGAAATAAATGTTAAATTTTTAGATTGTTTTATTTTGCCTAAACTCGCAGTCCTAGTTAATATGCATTTTTTTCCTATGATATATATATATATATGGTTTACCTCTAAGAAATAGCTCCCTAGTGATAAGGCTATCAATATTACCCTAAGTAATACTTTTGATTCTATAAGGAATATTGAAATTAATATTTGTGAGGTTTAGTAGCAGCTGGAAAAGGCACGGGTAGTCCAACATGGGGATGTCGACCACTGGACTGCCGGACTGCTACGTTGACAAACGGCTTGAACCACTTCATTAATTGCGGCTCAGTTACCCACGACCGGCTCTAAATAATTCACATACGACTGCCTATACTGCCGCAATCTACATCAGAATAAAGGAAAACTAAAATACTTACATAAGCTGCAATAAAATTTGATAATACAGAGTACTAATTTATGTGACTAGTAACCTGACCCGGCCTAAAAGAATTTTTAAAATCGGTCCAGTAGTTATGGAGTTAAATCGTAACAAACAAACAACCAAATCTTTCTTGTTTATAATATAATATAGATATTGAACAATAATTATAAAGTAACTTTTATTTATTTAATGAAAAAATGTTTATTTAAAATTAACAACAAGAGATTCAATATAACTACGTAATCATAATCTGAAACGTCAAATGTCGATTACGCAATAACAAGAGGTTAGATGAGGAAAAAGCAGCTGCTGAGCCTCTCGCACCGCTCGTAACTAGAGCCGTTACGCAATTCGGCAACTGCCTAATTGATTCTTCGCCCTTTCGACCAGACGGGGCGTCGCATTATCGAACACAGGTGCCTCTACTCTCCAATTATTTGCCTCCTCAGGACAAACGACGATCGGCTCACCTCGCTGCCGGGCCACTCAAAATTCCTTCCACATTTAATTGTTCGTCGGATATTAATTTTTTGACGCGACGCTATTAGTAATAAAAATCGATCACGGTGTCCCATAACGGAAATGACTTAATTTTCCTCGAGACGGGAGTGTTCGTTCGCCGCTGGAACTCTTCCCACCATTAAAGGTGTGTGTAAATCGAGCGAGTCTTCCGTGAAGTAAAATATGGAGAATCTCTAGTCGATTTGTATGCGCGCCGAACTCCCGCTAAGTAATTTATCTGAAAGTATTTTTGACGGCGAACGTAAGATAGAGTGAAGGAATACTTCAAATGGGAGTTGCGACGTGTCTTCACTCTTTCAATTACATTGAAAGCTTAATTAGTGATATTAGGAAAGTAGTGTCCTCAATTCAGCTCCATATTCTCGGGTTTCTGAGAAGTCTTCACTGGCCGAAGTTGTGACTTGTGAGATGCTCAGATGAAATGTAGCTCGCAATTAGTGTAATGGAAGTAACCTTCCCGAGTGAAATTAACGCTATTCGTCTATAGCGAATAATATAAGGGCGCACTCGGCACAATTAAGTTGTGAAGTGGAGAGAAATTGCAACAAGTGCAGCGGACCTCGCCGTGTCCACGGTCCATTTAACCCACTCAGTTTGCGGCTGTGCCAAACCCGCGCCAACTTAGTAGGATGTTAACTTAAACTTATTGAACATGTGGTCGATTACAGTTCTTTAATCAGATAAAGTATGTGATTAAAGATAAATTTTGTGTGTGAAAAGTGAAAAAGAAATATTTTGCACCAGCGATCCGTACCGGCTTCGCACGGGTGCAATACAGATATAATATCCTATGTTACTCGCTTATAATGTAGCTTTCTATTGGTGAAATAATTTTTAGTTAAATCGAAACAAACAAACAAATCTTTCCTCTTTATAATATTAGTATAGATAATATCGATAATCTAGAGAATTAAACCATTAGAGCTAGTGTCGGATATATTAATTTTAGATTAAATATGAGTTTATCCTATTCAAAATTGCCTAAGACCACAACAAAGAAAAGTGTTAGGTATATAATTTGACCCTCACTAACCGTATAAAATAATTGTATATACAATATACATACTCGTATGTAAACCTTCTTAACACTGTAGGATTGAAATACTCAGTTGTATGTTGTTTCTTACACATTTTATTTGAATTCCATCCGTAAATTCTACACTTTATTTACCTCGACTTTCGATTTTTTCCAATATATTTTTAACGAGCTGTCGCGTCCCTTATCTATATCAAGACTTTTTTGGACTCCTCACAATGAGACGACGCACAATTGGTTTTTCCCGTCTTTCTCTTACAAGTATTTTCTTTTGAAAAGTCTTCGTTTGAAGATGGTTCGTCTCAAAAGTATTCTATATTATTTATATAAAAAAATGTTAACATTTAAGCTTTTCACAAACAACAATTTTAAGTGTAATATTGTACACATTAAATTATAATTCCCTTTTTCCAGTATTTCATTAAAACTTTATTGTTTGAATATGACCGAATATCTGAATAATTTACATAATTTCGTAAGACACATTTAATAAGCCGCAAAATGTTGTACAGTGATTTTCCAAACAAGCGTTTACGCCTTAATGCAATAACGCTCCTTTCGCCACGGCGAATACCTTATTAATTTCATTAGCGCGAATAATCACGCTGCCCGCCTTTACTGATCCTTAAAATCATTTATGCGGATACATTTCCACCGTGTAGTAGACATGCTTTTAGACATTTTATGATTAGTGTTCATCGCCCATTTATAAATTATTACGTAAGCTATTAGTAAAACAAGATAATTTATTTATTTGTTTTAAGCACGACAAACAAATTGAAATTATGTAACCTTTTGATTTATTCATTTTTGATTAAACTACTATTGGTACACTATCCAGTGTCGCTTAAGGATACATTTAATGCAGTTTTTGCTTCAAATGTGTGTCATGGCTTATTGATATCCTATTTGATCGTGATTTGCAAAACATAATGATATAACATAATTATATAATTATTATTTTATGAAGATCACGATTGTATGCGGAACATTGAGAAATCTCATAAATCAAATTTTCACTTGGAAGCGTCAGTAAAAATATATTATATATATATATATATATATATATATATATATATATATATATATATTGTGTTTATTATATACATATTGTATTGTATTATTTAAAATAACAATTTCGTTTCTTGAAAGCGTACAGATTACGAACTATTATCCGATCCCTCTTACATACGCTACGTGAAATCCGCTCTCTACAATCTGATCAAATAACTTCTCAGTCAATTTAACCTCACCAATATTCTAATTTCTTTAATAATTTTAAGATAAAGCTCTTTTTTGTCTTAATATACTTCATCTATATGTATATTACTATCTATAGTTACGGTAACAATTGAATATGTCAACCGCGAATTACCTAGCGACTGAACAAAACCGCAGTAAATGCAAAAGTTTTCCAGTTACCTATTCAGCGAAGCCATTCAGAAGAAATTGTTGCCCTTTGAACAAGAGAGTCTATGGAAAGAAATCATCGAATAGGTGAGCACGGTAAGTCAGAGTAAACATTTGCGTGTGTAAACTGGAATTATTCACGAAAAAACTTTTAATGGCGTCCTCGGAGTTCCCGTCAAACATTTATCAACAAAAGAACGAACGTCCCGCAGGCGATAGAACTTGAAATGTATGGAAATTACCCAGTCACAAGCGAGAGAACAATTCACTAACGGCGTAAGCAAATGTTTTTGTCGCGAGCTTGTTTCGTCGGATTTGAAGAAACGGTGCGAACTAGAATAACTCTGCGCGGATGTTCATGAGTTAGCTTTATGAACAACATTTACTTACGAAACTTTAGCCGCCAAAATGCTTCCCTTCTTTCATTCCAAACTCGTTGCTGAACTATTTCTATCTTAATAAATATACCACACATCATTTTGTTGATACCAGAATCAACATTAGGCAGATGCAACATATTTATCGCTGCGGCATATTTATCGCAAAGATTAGATATGAAGTTAGAATAAATACGTTTCGAACGGACACTGTTTCATTTGCATTTCAATCAGAATGATATAGCTGGTGAGAAGTAAAATCCGCTACGACGCCCCACTTAAAGCTTTTGAAATATTCCTATAACTTCTCATTCAACGAGAAAAAGCCTATTTGAATTGGAAAGATCAAAGCTTAAACATTTATCGTTACAAAAAAGCGTGGCAAGAACGTCAAAAAAAGGCGTCAGGCACTTATTATTTCAGAGGAGGCAGTGTCTCGTCTCTATTCTATTTGTCTTTTCGATTGTTCCGGTGCATAGACTCCTCCATTACTCGGCACTGAAAGGAAAGTTTTGTATTCAATTTGGTATTATAATTTCTATTTGAAGTCGTCACGCACCAACGCGTCGACAACGACTATGTAAATGGATGCCTTTCCGAGGTAAGATACAGTTTGACAAAAAATCTCTTCTTCCATATAATATACTACTTTAATCTATGCTTTTAGCATTCTTTAAATCAATTGACTTTACGGTAAATAAACATGCGTGTACATGTAGATTTAGAACAGACAGCATAAATAGTACCGACGAGGAAGGCTATAAGTCGAGCGCCGCATTTATTTATTTAACCACTTGTAACTTCCTCGGTTTGTGTAAATATTTCCGTGCGCTTACCTGACGTGAATTTTTATTCATCCGCACGATGCTCCTACGGGAGACAAGGAAACATTTCAGAGTTTCTCTTCAATTTAAAATGGAAACTTATCCCCGGGCTACTATAAAGTCTGCATTTTCCATGGAAATCCACCCAGCTCGGTTGCGCTCAAATCTAACCGGTGTCCACGCTGAATCCACCTGGATTTAGCGTGCACACTAGCCGAACGCTGCTTCACTCAGAGACTTGTATCTTACACAGCGACAGCTTTTATTTTACGAGTTGTTTTCCGCGACCGTTTCACAGATACTAAAATAATAAGAGTTTTATGTTGCCACGTATTATGTAGCTTTTATGGCCCCCCGAGCTCGGCTGAAGCGCTGTTACAGTGGCTTACGAGGGTTCTTGCGAAGAAATAATTAACCTAGTATTATTCCTAATAGTGTCTGCTTCAATTTATCTATATTATCTATAATAATGATTATATATATTTTTTATTTTATGTTAGATATTTTTCTATATTATATAAAACATTTGTACCTATTATAACCAATAAATATAAGCATTCAACCAATATTAAGAATATTATCGATATTTCAAAACAATCGACAAACGCGCTTTCCGCTGTATTCTATAAAACTTTATTCTACGTATCTCTTTTAAATATCCGAAAGCCCGAAATCACGATGAAGACTTAAGGCCGGTCCGAACGTCTATATTCAAGCAAGAGACAAGGGACCGATAACAGATTACCCGCAAACACGTTTTAAATTCATTTCCCGACCCGAGCTCGATCGCTCCCCGATAAAATGTGGGGAGAACCGGGAAAACCGGGACATATTTACTTTGTCTCTCCGCAGCACTTTCCCAGGTACCAAAATATTTGTATGAGGTTCGGGACGGGCTAGTTACCTGCCTAACAGATTTAAAAACATTAGTTCTTAAATCTGGACATCGCATTTTTCAAAACTGGATTTTTAGTAGGTAAAAGGGACAAAATAAATTTATACATACATATTATGTATCGTACTGCATTGTCACAATACACAATAAACACTCGTAGCGCGCTACGCATTCGCAACAAGGCGTAGCGCTACGAGACTACGTCGCGTGTCGTATTCAATTATTGACGTCTTAATTCGTAGTTTCTTAATATTAAACAAAAGTTGCCTCCCGCGATGTTGCCCAAGCCTGCATTCCTTCAGTGTAATTTCAGTATAAATCATAGATAGAAAATAAAAAGGTGTTGTTAATTATGACGAAAATTCCTTTTGCTCGATACACATTATAAAAAAGTCGTCATTTCTATCAAAATAAAAAAGCAAATAACTCGAGGATAGCTTTCTTTCACTATCGGATCAGTAGTATCGGAAATAACATCTCCATTCAAACATTAAACAAAATCATTTGAGTATTTATATTAGTAGTTGTACCGTAATTTACTAACAGTGTAGATCAAACTTAACTTCACATCTAAGAAGAGTCTCATCCTTTGCATAGGTACGTTTATGTTTATTCTATTTGTAATCCGCATCTGTTCCCTTTCTAATTTACTTCTTAATCCCTCGTGTAATGACATAACTCAACATCGCATATACATATGTATACACCTCTTACGATTCTAGTGTTGTTCCAACCACACATCCCTTACGAACAACTTGTCCACTTACTAACTCCATTAGCAGCAAGGACAATGTTTTGACTCCAGACTATTTCGAAAACCGTGTCCGAACACTTGCTTTAATCCCGTCCAATGCTTTCGGAGCCTTTGAAAAGTTTACAAAATTTTATCAACTTGTCGTGTACATTTATTGTGACCGAAGTTTATATTATAATAATATTTAACATGCAAAATGCCTTTTGAAGATTAATAAATATTAAGAATAAACTAATAACTTTTTGAATAACTAGCAATCCGCCCCGGCTTCACATGGGTGCAGTGTATATATGAACTCGTATAATATGATACTAGCTGATAAAGTAGCTTTTTATTGGTTAAAGAATTTTTAAAATCAGTCCAGTAGTTTTTGAGTTTCATAACATACAAAAATACAAATCTTTCCTCTTTATAATATTTCTAGTATTAGTATAGATAAAAATATTTGTAGGATAGGTTTAAAACCAAAATGATTGTGATATAATTACGCTTATTACTTATTTTGAACGTCAGTCCAGCCTTTATACATATATTTGACATACTCGTAGATGTAAATTAGTTAATTTATTTACAACATTGTTTTCGTAAACAAAATTATTGCAGTACGCATAATGGCCATTTCGAGGGACGAAGGAGACGAGCGAAGTTAAGATAAATGTATGGGCTTCTAGAGTAATTACCCGAAGATCACCCGGGCGGGATATGTCATGAATTGTATGAGGAAATATAGTTTCTAATGGTTTTCGTATTATAATATATACTTAAGTGGAATTCAGAAAACCATTCGGAATTATATTTTTTTTTCAAAAACTATTAATACATAATAGATAAGAAAATACATTTTAAATAACACTATATATTGGACTTATTTTATATTCCTTATACTAGGCTACAGACACATTCGTAACCTCCCGTGTCCCGTAACAGATATCTATAGTCTTTGTATGAATTTGTTAATTTTATCTACAAAAATATCTCAACGTAAAGTAAAATTATTATATTTATTGCTAATTGAACTCATTTTTGAGGTTACCGCCGTAGGACAAAATCAATAAGGATTGTCTTGTAATAGGCATGTTCGATTGTTAATTAGGACGAGTTAACATGATAATAATCGTAATTAAAATCCTTTGTGTTAACTAAAAAGAAAAAGAAAATGTACAATCATCTATTTCTTATACTCGTAGTTTGTTAATTAATACTAATAATATCTATCAAGGCTTTGTTTTGTGTAGCTTCCTTTTTATATACATTTCTACAAAGCCAATACTATAGGAGACTGGTATTGAGTAGGCAAACACAGCTATACAATTTCTCTTTTACGTCATTTTCCACTACGACCGAGTAAAATAACTGAATAATTAACTTAAATCTACAATAAAAGCTTAATAAAGCTAGAAGAATAAAACTTAACAAAAGTAAAGATTTAACTACAAATATTTCATTCAGTTAACCGTTAAAATGAAGCGACATCTCGGGTTGGCAGTGGTGAAATAGGAACAAAAAGTATTTAAATCTCAGCTTTTATTTATCTTTGCGAAGCGCCCGCGGCGGTTAAATATCTGAGGCTAGCCGACGCGGTCCTGGAGACACAAATGTAAACATAACATTCCCTTTGAAGAAACATCTTTTTGATATTTTTGCTGCCTATGCTCGCTCAGCATAACATAATATATTATTATGAAAATATTGCTTTTTTAGGTATAGTTTCTGGAAAAACGAATGAAGAGACGTACCCAAAGTCCATGTCTGTTTTGTTTTAAAACAATACGTGGTAACATAACAGATGCGTTACGAAATTCAAAATAATATCACACAAGATACATAAACAAGTTTGCAACAAAGAGTAAAGTGCGAATATAATACTTATATATTCAAAACTTCACAACTACAGTGAGTGTACCTAACATTTTATATTATCCTGTTTCCTAAGCCATGACTGAGGCTGCGACCTATCAAAATATATGCAACAAATACAGCGAGGTTTTATTCGAAACTGTTGGACTATGAAATTTTAAGATCACTCTCGTGTACATTGCAAATCTGAATGTAAAAGCAATTTCGTATGCTTTTCTGAATTCAATGTATGTATATTTCGTTTTTAACTTTTGTGAAATGAATGAGTTAGTTAAATTATTTTCCTATACAAAGTTATTTAATATCGAGGTTAAAGGATTTCATTTCAATAAGTATCAGTTACTAGCTGGTGCCCGCGACTTCATTTGCGTGGGCTTCTTCTGAGCTACTAAACAAGCTATTTAAATGAATATAACTTTTCTAACCGATATCCGATTTCAATAAACAAAGTTTGGATGTCACTCCAGACTAAATTATTTTTTAATCATCTCTATTACTGATAATGTTTTTCAATATACAAATTTTTTTATGCTACTGTTCAGTATACATAAGTCTAAGGTTTCGGGGTCGCCGGAAGTGAAGCAGAAGGTCGGTCTACGGAGTTCAGCATGCTCGAAGTAAAAAGTAGGTCGACAGCGCATTATTGACTGGTGTTCTGTGGCTTAGGTATCACCGTCAAGTGAACCACATGCTCGTCTATGGATATCTAACATTATGGCTATAACATGCTTTAGGCAGTAAGGTCTCCGTTCTTGTATTGTTTTCCTTTTTAATATTTCGCAAAGCCTTGAAATTTCCAACATATTATATTTGTTGATATTGTTTAAGCAAAGTCTTGAAACGCCAAATAAAATCACGATCGTGTATCTAACGCAACATTCTTAAGGCCATAAGAAAATATTATGAAAAGACAGAATATTGCTCGACAAAATTACGATCGCTTTGGATTCCATACGGGCCATTGAGGGGTGAATTGTTACCTTTCTACATTGATATAAATTTGTTTTCTCTATTGAACCGAGCTATATTGATTCTTTTCGAATTCGTAACATGTAAAATTATATAAAACAATAAATAATTGATATTTTAAGGTATAGTAAAATTCGGATAAAGTGAATTAAGAAGAAAATTCGGATTAAAAGATAATTAAGGTGCTACGGTAAAATTATTTGAAATTAATTCCTGCAACTCTTTACGTTTGTATTTCTATCGAGAAAGTCCAGCACTTCCTCGAAAATTGAGTACTGTGTGATGAGACAAATGTTCCGTTGAAGTTTGATAGTTTCTCATTAGACTCGTGGCACTGCCACAAAATTCACTGAGCCGATTTCCTCTACGAGTTGCTAACAAATAGGCAACGAGTCGACTATCCATGTTTCAGCTCATAAAGGAAAATTAAATGCCATTATACGTGGCTCATGTACTGTTTACTTAACTTTAGCGTTTACGTACTTGAAATACCTATATTTTGGATGCTTGTGATGAATTATCCTATAGATCCGATTTTAATGGCAATTATTTAAAATATTGTTTTATAATATTATCGAAAAAAAATTATGTATTTTTGTAAAAAGAATGAGATAAATTTTTGACGATATAATAACTTTTAAGGAACGTAATATTTTTTTAATTAAGTCGGAGTATAATATATTATCTTCAGAGACCATCTTTTTGTATAATTTGTTTTAGGATAATGTGTTAGGTAAATTCAGTCTCAATACATTTATCGAAAGAAACATTTCATAAAAAATTGAAACTTTAAAATAAATGTAGTCCCTCGCATTACAGTCTGAGTTGTTTAAAACAAAATGAGACTCATAAAACACCGGCGATGCGCTTGCCCATTTCGCGATATTTATTCAAATCGTCTCGCATGCAAATGAATGTCGCCTTTAAACGCTGCCCTTTGTTCCAGGCAATGCATCTGTTTATTTTTATCGCTTAACTTTTCCGAAGCTAGATAAGTTATACCAGAACTATTTATTGTAGTAAATCGTAGTCGCTAATGACGTGTTTTATTAAACTTTTTATTTTCTCAATTTGTCATTTTGACATATATCGACTTGAGTAATGCCTTGAAATACGGGCCTACATCTCACTTGAACTCGTTTAAATCGTATAAATGTAAACAGATAGTACAATGGTAGGTCAGTATAGTTCAGTTATCGCAAGCAAAAGTTAAAATAGGTGAGTTGCAGTCGAGTGGCGGTTACCTTTGACGTCTCTATTCATTACTAAAACAACCAGCCTCCACAACTTTGTTCACGCAAACTTGCTGCTGTTACTTTCCCTATAAAGTAGACTTGCAAGTTGTGACATCGAGTAATGTCTTCCTATATTGTTCTGGGGCTAAGAGGTTTGCCTAGTTGTTATGAGAATTGTTAACTTTTGCCTTGTCGCTGGTCAACTTAGTATATGTATAAATATTTCTTCGAAAATATAGTGTCTCCTTTGAAAACTTAAATACATGATTGTTTTCATTAAAACCTTATCAAAAGTATTTATAATTATTAAATACTATGGCTTTCGATCTGTGTCAGAGTTAAGTAGATAACAATAATGTAACAGGTTCCAATAATTGATTACATATATAGATTGTGAAGTTAGTACGAAATCATCCACTGCGGGTGAGTACTTGACAAATGTCCGATATAAGCGCAGAACAAATTGACGTAATTAATTACGAGAAGAGCTGGCAGCGTTGAGCCAACAAATATTATCAAGATCGTTAATTTCTACATCTTACTCGGAGTCGCTGAGATGATATTAGGCGTTAGAGACGAATGTGCGGTGCTCGCCATGACGGGCCACGTTGCGCGCTTAATGTGTTCGATCTTGTTTGATTGCCACGGTTATAGCTCTGGACACAAATTACATCGAATAGTTCGAATGAAACTCATATATCAAAGGCGAAATTTGACTGAGGGGCGCTTGAATCGTTCTACGTAAATACGACTAAACCGCTTCATGGCAACGACGTTTCGTAGATTAATGGACTATAATAGTTACTATGTCTAGTTGTATATTGTGGCGCATTATTTAACAAATAATTTTCGATCTTCAGTTTCTTTTTATATTTTCAGTTTGCTTGTGATCGTACTATCGCCTATTACCTATCAAATTATCAAGAAAACCATTAGCACTTGCTAATAGTCTTCCTTTCTTACAGTTACTTATTAGTTGTATTGACGCCTTGAGATAAAACACCCTTGGTAAGTCGAAATTAAGACCAGTCAGCACTTGCTCTTTAAAGCTTCTATTTCCCCTATTAAATATAATAAATACTTACGTTTCAATCCCAGAACCTCATTCGCTCATAAAATATGAATATAAAATTGCGAATGTAACACATGACTCTTAATGAAAAGTATATTATCTCACATAAAAACATTTTATGCGCGTTTTCAACGGTGGTTATTAAATTAAATCATAATTTACACACGTCGAGTTAAATCGGACTGTAAGGTCGTGAAATAGCAATAAAAATTATTAGACTACAGACTCTGCGACACACCGTCTTTTATATTTTTTTCATATTAGGTGTACATTTTCACGAACAATGAATGGCGAAACGATTTTTCATTCACATCGTAAATGTTCGTATTTCCCGACTTCGTTTCATTCGGTCATGACAACAATGTACGGCTGATCCGTGAATCGCTTTATATTTTGTAATAACTTTCTGTACATTATCTGATACTACGTTATAAATCTATACTAATATTAAAAAGAGGAAAGATTTGTTTGTTTTTTTGTTTGTTACGATTTCACTCAAAAACTGCCGTTATAAGTCTATTTTCGAATAATTGTATTGCTACGCTTTACGTTTAAGATGTATGCGGTGATTTATATGTACAATTTATAAGAAATATTTCCTTTTTTCTTAAATAAAATTATTTATTATATTCTCCAGGCAAACTAATAAGAATGATAAGTGAATGCGTAATTAGGTACAAGAAATTTAATAAACAAAGATATCTACTAACAAATAGGTATAATTCGTGGTGTTAGAATCAGATAGGCGTATCTACATTTTCTCAATTTTACAGGAGAGCAGAAAAAAATCTAAAAAACCGCCCTTAAAATTTTACAAGGTTTTTAATACAGATATACAATTGACGAATTAAAAATCTATATCCATATATTGGCACACTATTAAGAATTTAAAAGGGTTCAAAATTATTTAGTTACGTATGAAGAAAAACTATTTTAGATGTTTTTGTATATACGTTCATCTGGTTTTTATACCGCGAATTAACTTAATCAAAATTATAGGTATTTATATTATAGAATCAAAGGCGTTACGGACGAGCTTATTATAGAGTTAAGTATTACCGAAGTAAATATTGTAATTTATAAGTAGGTTTATAACTTGCTAATGTAACAATTTGCTTAGATACTATAGCTTAAATATCTCAACAAATATTCTACTAATATTAACTCAAATTTGCATTATGTGGGTATAATTATATAAAACACAACACTAAAGTAATATCCATAATTTTTCCTTACAATATTAGCGGCTAAGTACCTAAAACCACACCAGATAATCTAATTCTGTTGAACTTCCAAGGAATCGTTGGCAAAGTATTTACTTAAATGTGGTCTCCAGATTGCGAGGGAGAATGCGATGAAAATTATACCTAAAATAATATTGACTCAAGCAATCTGTAAAATAGGCGTCCCTTACTGAAATAACAATAGAATCTTGTCGTCTTATCCCATCTCTGAGATTTTTTCGGTACATTTTAATATCACTAATACATTATACGTATTCACAACAATGGGTATGGCTATTCACTTTGACTACGTAACCATATATTTTAGTTTTCTATCTGTTAAGATATGAATGTCCCTTTTGGTACGATTTTCCTGATATATTTAAATTGTATATTTCTCCATGTAAGTATACAAATTCAATAGATAAGTTAAGATTTTATTAAATTATAAGTAGAATCTAAAGAATGTAAGCACCGGATACAATTGGATATAGCCAACTGTCCGGAGAGTAAGTAATGACTACTCGTATTAGGACTTTTAATCGAAATAGGTCGAAGATAAAAAAAAATATTTTTGAATCATAGTACTTACCATTGATTGCTAAATTACAGATTAAGAATTATCCGATTCAACATTACTAAAGGTACTGATTATATAAGCTACAAAATGTAATATTAGAAAAAGGCTTCACAAAGTTTGTTGTTATACGGCATACCTATTTATTATGAATTAGTACTAAGTAAATTAAACAGGTAACCAGTTCAAAGATATAAAAACAAATGAGGTACGCATTACATATCGGTTTTAGTATATGGATAAATAGGTCGACGGCGCATCTTTGACTGATTTGCTACGGCTGAGATGTAACCTACCATCGTAGATGAACCTCACGCTTGTATGTCGATATCTAAATTAAAAACCTAAGTGAATATATGTATTTGTTTTGGGATTATTAAAAATTCTTAAACCGTAAATAACAAATACGTGACGTAACCGAAAAGGGCCCGGGGTGTTTGTTCATCTGATCTCGGCAAACCTTACTTTCATGTGTATTTTATTTCTGATGATATTCATATACGAAGGGCCTGTATCACATACAAATGACATATTGGAGAAACGTTTTAGTGTGTTTTGATCGGAAATGTAAACAATTTTCCTTTGGACAGCTAAGCTGAGTAACTAAGTGGAGGTTCTGATTGCTTAATCGGAAGTATAGGGAATAATGTTTTTACAAAAATCATATTTAAAAATAAAAGCTATACTATGTCGAATCAATAACTTTCCCTATGCCCACATAGGTTTTTAAACAAATGTTGTCATTGATTTTATTTTATATGCTACTTTTCTTGAAATAAAGTAATATGATATGATAATAATTAAACCTTAAAAATAAATTATTATTATTATTATTGTTAATATTTATTTATTTAACACTTTTACTTTAAAAACTTAACCTATAGAATATATCTAAAATCAGAAAGTACAGTAAGGCGGACTTATTGCCCCAAGCAATTTCCTCCAGGCAAGGTTAGAAAGGAATTGAAGCTTGAGATATATGTATGAAGATAGGAGAGATATAAAAGTATACAATGATTAATAGAATAATTAAGTACATATAATAAGTATAATCACAATAAAAATAAATATCTAAATATACATACATATTTATAACCCAATAAATATTATCTTTATAAATCAATCTTTGGTTAAAACATGAAAAATATGACCTGCCTTTATATTCCATTTAAATAACACCATTTCACGATAAAAATTCTGGCCAAGATGATTCTTTGTTGTGAAATTTATTTAATTTGGCGCAATTATTACACGCGCTCTACGAAATTACTCTAAGGAATAGAACCCTGTGTCGTTTTTACTCCTAAAAATCGTACCTTTTCACAATGAAAGCTTTATATCACAAAATGGGATTCCCGCTGTTATCGTAATCATTTTATTCTATTAGGGTAATTTTATGAAGCAATGTTTTATACATATATTCGTTTACGTTCTGTTATAAATAAAATTATTTCTATAAGGCACAGAGTTGAGGTTTATTTATAAGCAAGCTCAGATTGTACTACAATAATTAATTATCTTTACACGATAACTATTAGTTCTGATATTCTACGAGAACTAATTATGTAACTGTGTCAAAACAAAAGAAGGGGTAAATAAAACAATTTTATGGCACATGAATGCGTACGTCAAGCCTACTGGATCAATCTCAATTTAAGACAAGGAAATGACAGACTACGCCAGTTAAACACACCGGTGTCAGGCATATAAATCACGAGGCGTAATAAGGCAAATGTATAAAATTTTGCCTTTAGGTATACTTACATTGTGACATTTTAAGGTGTAGTAAATATTGAAATCAAAATTTGACGGGCTCGTCGACGCGTTTGGTAGAACACCTTGCGCGCGCATGGGTCGCGGGTTCGAATCCCGCCAGGACGAATTATTTATTTTCTAAAAGCATGTCTTCCCCACGTCTGGCCACTTCTTGTATTGGGAAACGGGTGGGAGGAAAATCGAAATTCCGACCGGGTAACGTACCACCGTTCATAAAAACCGTGAAGTGCACCTTGCGCGTTTCGGTCTCAGTCTATAGATTTCTGAATGCTCGATGTAAAAAGTAGGTCGACAGCGCATTCGCATCGCGATTGATGTTCTGTGACTGAGGTGTCACCTACTATCAAGTGTACCTCATACTCGTCTGTCGATATCTAACATAAACAAAAAATTAAAAAAAATTAATATTATCCGTTTTGACATTTTTTTTTTCTAATTTTTACTTCGTGCATTCGGAAATCCATAGACTGAAACCGAAACGCGCAATGTGCACTTCACGGTTTTTTCATCTATGCGTTTCCATCGTTGCTATTTCGTAGCAACTTTACGATATTAGGAAGATTGATTACACAAATATTATCCATCAATAATATATTAGCCATCAATTATATTCTTTAAAGCGATTCATTTCCTATTAAGACTATACCAAGGCAAGAATCACACTTGGCAGTACCCAAATTGAATTTATAGTCCACGACTGAATTTTGTTTATTTTAAAATCATTCTCTATTTTTATAAGTATGTGGAAAAGTGAGCTACATAAAACGACTTTATGCAATTTACCGTACAATACGATACACTTGGCCGTATATTGTTACACAACATTTTCAACGCTTCCCAGCTAATCGGTATGCAGGGGTATACGGTACCTGCCTACCTGGCATCCGTCACTTGAGACACTTAATAAAGACCCACATGTCACTCGTAACGCCCTTTGCTCTGAATGTAAGTGAAAGCAGAATTGGCCACAACGTGAGCTTTTGTTTGTTTAGCTTTTAGATTGTATTGTCTTTTATTAACGCGAGTATCACATATTTAAATAAAATAACTGTTTACCGGATTATATAAAAAGAAAATCTCATTTTAATCCCTTAAACAGTTGTTTTATTTAAAATGTACTATTTACTTTTTTTGTATTATTATTATTTTGTATACGTACTTTGTTATGTTATGATTGCTTTCATTTATAACTTATTGCTTATTAATACTACTTTTTTAATAAGTGCTGAATTTTATTTATTATGTCCAATTTATATACTTATAAGTTATCTATACATATATTTTTTGATATTTCCGTTTGATGTTAGTCCATATTTCCTGAACATCTGTCTCAGTTACTTACACGTTGGGGTTTATTTATGTCACAGTTTTGTTAAGGCGTAGAACCATAAATTTAAGTTCCGACAGTAAACTGTAAGCTATGGCACATACATCAAAATGAGAACTGTGACTCCTTGAGTCCTACCAATTTCAACTTTAAATCATAAAGTGTAAGTCTTCCGAAAACTACGATGATTAGAATTAAAATATAATATTCTTCATGCAAAAATCGCACCTTGTAAACTAAACTCAACACTAAATGAAAAATGTGTTTTTTGGGAAATCGCGTTTAAAGTTTTCGTAACGTGAACGAGTTCCTAATAGTGACATTTGTGAATTGTGTGAATGACTTTTGAAGTTGGGTCTTTGCATTTTGAAGACGAACAATAAACTCACAAGATGCCGATGATAGTTGAAAATCGTCAGTTTTCGTTTAGTGGTGATTTGATTTTCAAGGTGCGATATTATGTTAAGCACTAAAATAAGTTTATTTTTTATCGTATCGTATATTATGTTAAACACTAAAATAAGTTATATTTTAAAATACACTGCGATTTTTTAACAAATATGAATGAAACAGATGCTAAAATTTTCGAGCGTCGGAACTCACTAGGGGAATCTGGTTTTTCCTTTTATGAATAATTAAAATCAATTAATTTCTCTTTGTTTCAGAGAGGCTCAGACGAGCTTCTTTCTCAGAGTGGCGTCACCGTCATGGCGCCCGCCGCTCCACACCATGCCGATAATAATAATCAGGATTCCGCTGCCAAAAAAGTGAGTATTTGATGAGTTCTCATCACTTTCATGTCACAGCCGGCCTAGCATGACAACCACGACAAAATTTTGTCGACCGTTTTCTCGTGTTTCAATCGATCTTCTCTTTGTCTTCCGGGTCTAACATAACACACTTAAAACTCGACAGAGGACTTGTAGATGCGTTGCCGGCCTTTAAGGTAGGAATAGGCTCTCTTCTTGAAGGTCCCCAAGTCGTACCGGTTCGGAAAAATCGCTGGCTACTTTATTACAGTACAGTACGTGTACAGTGTATATTTCCTAGATGTACCCCAAATTATGATTTCTTTTATAGAACACAAAGCAATATATAAAAAGTCAGTTTTTTGGATGGAGCAACATGCATAAACTGCCACGATTAAATTTTGTTTAATACTACTAAGATTTGGTTCCATAACCCATTGCCCTATAATTCACGGGATAAATTATAATTATGTTTCGTTTCAGCCTTAGGTACGATATATACATACGTTATTATGATATTAATTCATAATACTTAGATAATTTGCTTAAAATTAATGAATGAATAAATCTTAAATTTCATAATTACCTTCCCAGCGTATTGAAAATATGTAGATATAAACGCGAAACTGAGATATTAAAGGAAAGTGGCCTCGTAAAGATCTAGCATGTCGTAAAGGGAGGTCCCTGGAGGCTTTTAAGACCAAAATTTTATTAATCTTTTGCCGAATTTTTGTATTTTAGAGTTTACATGGCTCTACGAATTATGTATCGGATACAAATGGAATTGATAATATTTTTTCTTGGCTTAAATATTGTTATCATAACAAGGGATCCTTTGAGAGATTCGCCTTTGTATCTCATTATTTACTCAAATTTCGACATCTCGCGTATTATTTAAATGAATGTTATTTTAATACAATAATTTTTTGTAATGATTTTGAGCATTTAACATAAACGGATTCCTAATATTATTATTTTTCAATTCAATATAAGATATTACGGATCTATATTATTTACAGATAATAAATTTATAATATGAATGATAAATTGATTGTACAAACTCAGTTTTTACAGCGATCGAATAAAAACACACGTGTCTGTATACAAAATTCCCGCAAAAGTTTGGATAGTTAAAAGAATGGCGAGGCACTGTGTATTTAAACAGAATTGTACCTAAACAAAAAGCGTATGCAACTGTAATGAAAAAATAAACATTGTAGCCGTTTGGGTTTTTCATTTCGGGGTTGGTTCATTGTATTTTTCCATAGAGGTGCGCAGGGCACCTAAATATACATTGTTTGGTGGTACAATAAATGTGGCATTTTTATTTATAGTTAACATAAAACATTTTTACAAAATTAATTTTCAATGGTTATCTTCGCCTTACATCATTATTTACGCCGAATAAATATATTTACTAACTGCAAACAATTTTCAATTTAGATTAAAGTATTCTGACTATCCTTTATTTTATTTGAAGGAAAAGTTGTAGTCCATATTAGTTTCGCTGACCATTTACTCACTTGTTAGGAATGCCTTGGAAAAAACCTCGCCTCAGTAATCTTAATTACATTGTGATCTCGTTACAGCTCGGCCCTAATTCATAATTAAATAGGGACGTGTCTCTGGGTCTCTTATTTATTTGCTATTTTACGGTTTTACTTTTGATTGCTTTTACTTTTTTTTCACTTAGATAATATAAACAGCTGTTTTTGCGACACCCTTCTGCTTTGTCGCTCTGAATATTCATTTAGAATCCATCATTCGAATGGCGACTCGTTTAAAATATTTATTTTATTATTTATCAATTCTTTTTATGGTTTATGTTTAAGAAAATTGAGAACAATTTTTACATTATTTATTTATTTAACAAACAGAAATATTGATACAGATACATAGAAAACATGATACATAGAAGACAAAACAGTTTTCACAATTAGACATACACGATACTGGTAAATTAGGTTCACAAAAATAAAATATATATATTAAAAAATATAAATTATAGGTCCAAACATTAATACTAAAAAAAAACAAGATATAAACCAAAAATATAACTATTAATTACAACAACATGAAATATATATAAAGAAAATTATATTTATTTTTCGCTTTCCACCATTTTAACACTTGCCTTACAACTACTAAGTTTATTATTAAATGATTATAAATATGCCATAAATCAACAAGAATCGGAATATACATAGAAGAAAACATTCTAATGAACCCTCATTCTCTTTGAGTTAGTCATTAATGTCCAAATAAAGTAATTAATTTTTCTTCCACGCTTTTTCCTTATTTTCGTGACGTCCACCTGTAAAAACAAACCGTCGCTCATTGAAGACCAATCAAATGTAGTCGAATGCTTTTATATTCACTGATTCTCATTATACTATTAAAAATTAGCAAATCATCCACCACTTTGCCCCCGTAGATTTAAAATTTGAGAATCATACTGTTGACGTTTTTTTAAAAGTAAGATATCGATAAGCATAATGAACCACCATTTATAGATGGAAAACCCATGAAGTGCATATTGCGCGTTTCGTTTTCAGTGAATCTCATGTGTCGTAGTATCTAACATAAAAAAAATATTAATTTATACATATAAAAAATATATATCTATATTTTTCGTTAGTTTATAACGAATACATTAATAAATATACGGACTAAATACTTTTTAATAAACGTGGTGAACGCAGTTGGCTGCATTCAGTTATGTATATGTCTTTTCCTTATTGCTATTCACTATTCGGAAGAAACGAGACAAAACAGAATTAAAATACACATTGTTTAAGGTACATAGTATTCACTTTCATATAACAATGTTATGTTTGTCTTACTTTGTTGATATTATATTTATTTTAATACTGTATGCAAGCCTGCACCTCGGCTCTTGTGTCCTTTGAGTTTGCTTGAACTAAAAGCTGCTTATGTTACCCGTTTCTTATCTGATGTACATACATCGTATATCAGTTTTTAGCATAAATCTGTTCTAATATAATAGATGCAATGCCTAACATTTGCAAAGTGATGGTTTATATTATAATCTTCTTACCCCTAATTTGTATTCTGGGATAGATAAAAAATATTCAATTTCAATCAATACGGGGGCAATCCCTTGTATTACTATGGCTTCCTCGTTACATCAAAAACCTATGAATGTGATGAGAAAAGAGGCTAATTACTGTGACATGATCTAAGGTGATATGTTCCTTTTATCTGGCGTTTTCCACTTTTAAAAAACATAAATTAACAAAAAATCTTGTCTGCAGAAACTAGTGAATAGTTTTTGGATGCTATTATAATATAAATAACTAATAAAACTTGTATTAGAATATATTGATTAAGGTTATTTATTAGAAATTCAAATGCATTTTTCGCTGAAATAAGTTTTTTTAAAGTTTATCAATAATATGACTGTCATTAGTATTCGTATTTATCGATAGGTACATTAAATAAACACGGAGAGGTTTAGCATTTTTAAAAAGAAACTCTGTATTTTATTTAGATCAACTAACGAGTATTTTAAAATAAAAGGATTATAATATAAAATGTGTTTGTGAATCCCGAACCACGAACATAAAGAAAAATGAGTAATTTAGATTGCCATAAAGGAAAAATCGTTCCTATAAAAAAGTTATTAAAATATAAAAGATGAGAGAATAGTTTATGATCTAGTTCCTGAAAGGCGGCAAAGTGAGAAATAATATTTCAATAAACAAGATCGGCGCGATCATCGGGAAAATTGACCGATTCCGGGAAATTCTCTCAGGAAAATGTCATGCGATATCTCTTTTTTTCTATCCCAGCAGCCAAGCCAAGATTTAATATTTATGGGTGAAATGTGAGACGAAGCGAATGATTTAAAGTGTCTGATGTGAAAATCGTTCGTCGGAGATTTTCTGACCCAACGAAAGCAATGTCCTTCTTTACGTTTTACGTGCCACTTGTTTCCCTTCGCGAGCAGAGAAAATACTGAAATGTACCCTTAAGGTGGGTGAACGTGCTCCGCGATTTATTCTTCCCTTTTGCAAGTGAGTTTGGATGAAATATTTTTTATTTGTTTACTTACGGAGATTTGCTTCTTTTGATGTCGATTGTTACCTGGATTCGAATTGTTGAAATACAAAATTATCAGACGGGGTTTTTAGTTAGCGCGTATTTATTAGATACAGAAAAAATCTTCTTCGTCTTATATTTTTTACGAGCCTACTCCTTATCCTATAAAATCCCGACGCGTAATATTAAACATATTTTTTATTAAATAGTATAAAATACTCGCTTTAAAAGTTTTAAACAAATGGGAGTAAAAACTATTTGCCTTACTCGATAAAGGAACATAAAGAAGAATCATTAATCATTCAGTGTAGAATAAACGCTTAAGTCGTAAGTGAAAAATGTGTAAACTCGGAACGGAACTCCACGACTTTCAGCCACTATCGAGATAGTTGGTCCCTTTTGTGTAATTCGACAATGATCAACTAATAGACATTAGCTTCATTTGTTACGCTTACGAATCGATAAAAGGAGGCAAAGTCGAGAAAATGTTCCTACCAAATCTCGCTATCCCAACAACTTTGTTACATTAAGTCATTTGTAAAAAGTTTCAGCGTCCCCTTCTTGCGATCTTAAATACTTAAGTAGAGTAAATGATCCGTACCATACTTTGTCAGTTAATTTTCAGTACTAGATGGCACAGTTTAAAACTTTACATCAGTATTATAAAGTAGGATTTTTATGAGATTCTTTTACACTTTTATTATTTTAACAATTAAGTTAAAAAGCTAAGATTCTATTCTATTCACTCATACTTTATTAAAATATGTAATTAAGAATAAACAACTTTTAATTAAACCACTTAAGTGCTGGTTATTACGTCGAGATTTTTAAGGATTATGGATTCATTCCATTTTTTATACTCTAATACAAAATCTGCCAAACGTAATGTTTTATGGTGGCTACGAGAATGATGAAAAATCAGTCTCAAGTCGTAATCATGCAAAAGAAAAAAATGTAGGTCGAGGTCACGCAAAATTCAAACATAAGAATCGTCATATACGTAGCTCTTTTCTGTTCAATTGAAAGTAAAGTGTCATACAAAGCTTCATTATATTGGCGGGCTCGCTCGGGCCCGCCACCGTAATCAAAAGGCCCTCCCGGGAACAATAGCGCCCACATCGGGTCCCGACCGATAAGCCTCGGCAATTATACTACATCGACTTTTCAATTATCCAACCGACTCTTCCCCGTGAACAATACTAGGTTTATTTATGTATATTAGAGCGGTCATTTTGTACGCCATTTAGACGCGCATTCGCTCCGACATAATTCTCCATTAAACAATGTACGTACAAACGGGACATTATATCCCGGCGTGGATTAATATTTTTAATTTGTGAATAAACTGTATAATTTTTGTTTAAATAATACTTGTGAGATGTTTATTTAAACGAAGTATATTCTAATAGGATAATCTTCTTACAGGTAAAACTGGAACAAAATGTTGGAAAGCCGTCCCGAGTTATACATATACGCAACATACCAAATGAAACATCGGAAGCGGAGATCATACAGTTGGGCTTGCCCTTCGGCCGAGTCACTAACGTCCTTGTACTCAAAGGCAAAAATCAGGTAAGATTTTTTTTAATAAATATGAAAAGAGGTTAGGTTTTAATGTTTAACATTTATTATTGTCTTTTATTAACGCGAGTATCACACATTTAAATAAAATACTGTATACCGGATTAAAATACTATTTATTATTTATATTGTTTAACAGTCTGGCCCGTGACCACGGTTGCTGAAAAGCATCCGAAACGTCGGGATAAATAATTTTAACAATATAAATAATACATCGCGTTTTAATCCGGTTACAGTATTTTAGTTAAATATATTATTTTAATCATGTTCTATTACGTCAAAGATACAAAGCACCGTTCTGAGAATAGAGTATTACTATTAACTTAAAATACTCGTATATACAGCTTCGTAGAAACTTAGAAATATTTGCAACTAAACATTATGTAGCCTGAAGGTATGTTCGCTTTGAGATGTAGAATAGGATCATTTGCAAAGTGATATCATTTGTGTGCCTTCCGATAATACATTGTATGAATTGCTTAGATTAAAGAAAACTTTTTGCGTCGTACAACGTAAGTAAATGTACTTACTATTTTTTTAATAAAATATAACCATCCACCGCACTTGAATTACATTGACATAACATGACCCGATAGTCTTAATATTTTTTGAAGTCAATTTGTTGATGCGTTTCTACTAGTATTGGCTTCAATTCCCATATAGATAGTTAAACAGATGGTCAGCATTAATAGCTATTATGTGCCTGCATCATTTCCGATTCAAGCTTCTCTGTCGATATTTCTACGTATAAATGAAGTAGGTAAGTGCGAAATTGCAAGCTAAAAAGTTACATAAATGAGACGCGGTTATCTTAACTACAGTTAGTGCAATATTTTGTAAAGTTCCATGGATAATCGCTACAGAAGCAACTAGTTAGCAGTTTCAAAGTAACCGTATCGAACAGAAAACCGATACAATTATTTACTGTAAGAGGAAATGATCTGGAACTGCTTATGCAAAAGTCTTAGCAATAATAGTTTTAATTGAGTATTACAACACAGACAGCAATTAAATAATACTAGCTCCGAGGCTGCAGCTTTTATTATGAAGATAGTAATTAGTAGTATTTTATAAACGCGAGTATCACACATTTAAAAACAATACTTTATACTGGACTAAAATGCGTTTTATTATTTATATTATTATAAAAATCTAAAATTCCAAGTCAATCATACTAAAAAACAAGAGGACACTGTTAGTCAATATTGCCATAATATATTAAAATATTACAGAAAATATCAACTCCGTAGGAATAGATGGCGTTAATATGGCAACTTTGTGAAAATTTAAATCAGACAGCTGTCATCTTTCAGTCTGCCCGTGACCACGTTTGCTGAAAAGCACTTGAAACGTCGGGATAAATTATATACATAATAAATAATCATTTAATCCGGTATAAAGAATTTTAATAATAATTCTCTTTTCTTCCTAAGGGTTTATCTCCATAATACTATCTCCATATGCAGTTCAGGTTTTCATTTCTTTTTCCCGATGATGGTCCCTGGTTCTATCATGTGGAATATCTAGAGTTCAGCTTTTGTCTGTATATCATAAGACCTCCCCATTTCGAGAAAATTAAGCGTAAAAGACATTTAATGTAACAACATTTGAAATGTGAAATTATTATAAAGAGATTTGGAATAAATTGGCCTTATTATTAGTTTATTCGGTTCAGAGGCCTATTATCAAAACAAAATATGAAGCTTCGTTTGACGGATCGTACATTTTCCTATTACGAATCTGATGATCGATCCGTCATTCACAATTAGACATTATGTCTTTCGTTTAACATAACTATGATCGTAAGTATAATCGTAAATAGAATTTAAAATGTCTTCTTAATTAGTTAAAATACGAAGTTGTTATTTCGTTTCGTTTCCGTTCGTTGGGTTCGATTTTGGTAATAGACCAACGACCTACGACCTAGTTGTGAAGACGCAACATAATATATAGATTCATATTTGTAATAATAGTTATATGTAACTACAAAGTAGGTACAACATCTCTTCAAAGAGTTGTATTCAACCCTTATTTTGATATATTAACTCAACCATGTAGCACTGGTCACAATGAAGCTTGGCCGGAAACACAACAAGTGGGTGGCGAGAGTCTGCAAATAGGCCGCTTCCATTGTTGAGTTGTCAGACCTACTTGTTTTCCATGTTTTGTCTTTAACACTGTAGTAAAATGTGTAATAATTTACCGCGGAATACTGAAACGATGATAAAAATTAAGGGTATGTCAAAATATATTTATCCGTTGTTTTAAGTATGTTAATGAAAGGAACATGAATTTAAGTACATCTTAATGTTGATTAGATTTTTAGTATTCGTTCATAAGCATTTTAAATGTAACATGTTAATCGTTAAGTGTACTAAAGATCTACAGTTAAAAATGAGTTTGATATCAAGAATTCTTTGGAAATACTTTCATTGTTGCTTTTCTTTTATTTATTTGAGTTTATTTATCTATTTTTCATGTAACTATTTTTTGTAAATTCTTATAAATAATACTGATTAAGAAATTTCTTAACAGTTTAAAAAAAACTCTCAACTCAGTTTTGGAATTAACATCGTCGCAATAAAATGCTTTTCATCTTTCAAGCAGTATTAATAGCTACGTAAGCGCAAACTCGTGTAAACTTTCAGAAAATTTAACTCCGTATTAGCAGACATTAGTAAAGTTTGTTTAGTTGAAGCGTTGAATCTTTCAATTGACTTTTCGAAGCTGATTAAGAAGAAAATAATTTTTTGGCAAGTCTCAGTAATTTATAACCATTGAATAAGTTTCTCTATGAGCCGCTTTTCTGACATATAACTACCGACTCTAGTGCTATATGCTATGTAGCATTTATGAGTCACAGCCGGCAAATTAAAAATGAGTAACTTTGCAAGTGGGAAATAGAATTATTATAACAAAATCCTATTACGCGCAAACAGTGAGACAGATGCTATGTTATCCCATTTAATAAATAGCCCGTATGACATTCGCATAAATTGTACCGTGCAAGAAAATCTCGCCGTACAGCACAAAATATAAGTCAAATCCCTTTTTATGAACGGTCTCAGCCTTCTCGCTTTTTGTCATACAATTTCGCGAACCTTCTCACTTCTACGTTCCAGATGCAACTTTTTAAAATCTCAAGTCAACGGATTTGCCGGGATTTAAATTTTAACGTCTTCACTCTAGAAAGTGATTTTTATTTGCTACTTTTATCAGATCGCTACACTCGTTTCAAACAATTTTCTCTCATATTACGTCTTTTGGCTATAGTTCTAATAAAACGGGTTCATTATGAGTTTTTAAAGTATTTCACCGAAAAATTTAATGACCTTTTTCGGAACTTGTATGACGACGTTTTATGCTTTCATAATGTAACCCTGTATTTAAAAAAGTTTTAGAATCGCTTCAGTAGTCTTAAAGCTCCCTATATAAATACATACGTGCAAATTAAACCTCTTTATAATATTGCATGCATTGTGGTTTAACCTGTAAAATTATAATAAAATTACTCAGTATCTTTCATATTGTAGTAGCAATAGCGTAAGTAGAAAGCTCAATTACCGGATACTGGCAGAATCCATTACAAATAAAATAAAAGAATAAAGCTCAAAACCGATATTTTTCCTACTTAGATAGATGATGAAAAGTATCATTGTTAATATTAGTAACTGAAGTGAGTTGAGTTGAGTTAAAAAGCCATCCATCGAGAGGTGGGCAAACATCGATGTGAGTGCGGACAATCGCCTCCACTCTCGGTGATTAAAACGAAGAGCCGTTGACACCATTTTACGATCAGGCCTCGCGTGGCTACTATGCGTTCATTAATTTGTGTGCTATCATTTAGCTCGAAACTGTACACGAATTAACGTGAATGGGGTAATATTGGAACCGTAAAGGTACTGTTTAATACTAAAATCACTATATTCGTGGAATGAAATGCGTCAGAGATTTCTGTAAGTGAATTTTTCGATGAAGAATGAAAATTTTATACGTGATTATATTATAGGGTTTTTACCATCCATTTCTCTAAGCAAATTCAAAGCCGCCGGGTAAGTGGTAAATGCGTTGGGTTTAGCATCGGAAGTAAGTAGTTCGAGTTCTGGGGAAACAAGATATTAATAAAAAATTGATTCGTTCACAGCGCATAGTTTACTGATCACCTGCCTGCCTAAAAATAATATTGGTGAAATAAACAAAAATGTGAGAGGAATTCACTTATAAAAACAATCCTTTTTACACTAAATTTATCGTTTGGCAAAGAGAGTGCTAAAATGTGTCGGGAAGTCCCACCGCTATATATTTAGTTTTTAATTAGCAGCAGACAAATTCTATTTAATTTGCGGCTAACTGCACGGTCTGTTACTGGTGTATTTACCGGCCAGCTACGTTCAAATGCCAAAAGCAGAATCGTGCGGTTTTAAGCCGCGCTCTCAGTAAATGGGCGCTGGTAAATTCTCTCTATGAAATCGGGAAAATCATAACACATTTAGAGAATCACGCAGTACACGTGTGGCGGATCAGTCTTGTTGTTTGGTTACCGAGTTTATGTATGGCCGACCCCACTAGAGCCGATTAATTGCAGCCTACGGTGCTACACACAAAACCTCGTTAACGCTATGTTAACGCAACATTGTTAAGCAATATCTAGTGAAATCTGACGCTGAAGGATGTTCGGAAATTGTGTTATCAATTTTAATGCAATACTATTTCACATTTTCAAATATTCCATTTAATGACGTAGCCCAAACCATTTCGTAGATAGAAATTTTTGTTAAAATTCACGTGCCACTACTACTATAAGCCATCCAGTAGACATCATAGTGAATTAGATGGCGTGTTCGAATAAAATATACGAATACGACAAACTCGGAGCGGGACCTCTCGACGCGTCATCTTTCATTCCCATATATTACACCCCAGACTCCGGTATATTCGATTAGATTAGGTGATAGTTGTCGTAGAACCTCGAGCTACTCAATTTATGTTCTTTCATTCTATTGTACTTATCATTATTTATAGCATACGATCTTTTGTTAATTGAAAAGACTAGCTAGATACCATTTTTGTCTTAATTTGCAGTAAGTTTAGTATTTAGAATTTAAATAAAATAACTTTTTTATATAACGTAATTTATTATTTATCCCGGCGTTACGAATGCTTTCCAAACGTGGTCACAAGCAGACTGAAAGATGACAGCTGTCTTGTTTGAATTTTCATGAAGTTGCCATACTAACGCGAACTTTTCCTACGAATTTGATACTTACTGTAATTTTCTATATGAAGGCCACAGAACAGAAGAAGTAAGGCAGTATTGGCTAATAGTGTCCTCATGTATTTAGTATGTTTGATTTGGGTTCAGTTTTTCAATTATTGTATTGCAAACCTTAAACCATTCTCTTCTTAAACCATTTTTTCTATTAATCTAGTTATTTTATTTAAACGTGTGATACTCGTATAATTAAGGACATTATAATATTACAAGCTATCGACCCCGGCTTCGCACGGGTGCATTAAGCTCGCTTATAATGTAGCTTTCTATTTGTGAAAGAGTTTTTAAAATCGGTCGAGTAGTTGTTGAGTTAAATTGTAACAACCAAACAATTTTATTATAAATTAATGAAAAAATCCTTTTATGAGTATAATAACATATATTGTTTTTGTTACCAGGCATTTTTAGAGATGGCGGAGGAGATATCAGCAGTCGCGATGGTCGCTTACTTCGGCGGGTGCGTAGCACAGCTACGAGGCCGCGCCGTCTACGTACAGTTTTCAAATCATAAAGAGCTCAAAACCGATCAGACACACAGCAACGCAGTAAGTATAATTATTAACGCTTATTATTCAAACGACAAATATCATAAAAAGCTTCACCTCATCTTCCTAATATTCTAAAATTATGGCTAGAAAATAAAGGTTTTTTATGGAATAGGGGGCAAACGGACAGTCAGTTCACCTGATGGTAAGTGATTACCGGCGCCGGCCGTAGACAACTGCAACACCAGAGGACTTGCTTGTGCGTTGCCGGCTTTTGAGAATAGCCGGTCTTTCTAGTTATATAATTATCAAATAAGATCATTTATAATAAGTAAATAGATATATGTATGTTAACAACGATGTTTAAATAGTTTAAAAAAAAATCTTAAAACGCTTATTTATAGAAGTGTACTTTACAATAAGTTAACAATGCAAAAGATAAAAAATTCAATATAAACTAGATATCTAAATCGTCAAATTTAAACAATAACTGGTCACGGCAAGCGTTAATTTGTTAATATAATCTTTGTTAGGGGCGTTTAGATAACAGTATTCAATATGCCCGCATACCACGCCTGTGTTCGTACGGCTGAACGAGGCCCGTGCACAGATTTGATTGAGTTAGTGAACTACGAATGATGTATGGTTACGGTGCCGAGAGTGAATGCATTGTGTTCGAATCTCGCTGTAAATGTTTCAGCGTGTATTTTTAAAGAAACAGTAAAATATACAGATAACAGATTATACTTGAAATAGAGTAACACCCACACTAAATAACACGCGTTGTGAAAATAAACATTCTGTGATACACATTGCGTTATAATTGTAGACGGAATCTTAAAATCCTCTTCAATAATGATATCAATCTAACCTATTTCTTAATTTAAATTACGCGCGTTGTGAAAATAAACATTCCAATAGTAAAATCCTCTTCAATATTTATAACAGTCTCTGTTTCTTATCTTTTAAAAACAACGCAGTCTAACAGTATTAAAAAAAGAGTTTTTATTAAAGCATAATTTATAAGGCTCTTATTTATGTCCCCATAATTTTTCCTATTCAAAGAGAAGTTGCACAAATCATAATTAGTACGTCGCAGAGATGATTAAGTTACGCTAAACATATTTTTCACTTTTGGTTTTTTTGGCGTCCTGCGCCGGCAAGGGTTGTATAAAATTAACGTCTCCTTTCAACGTCTCTAGCACTAAAAATTACACTTAACCCTTTTAATGCCATCTCTTGATGTTAACGTACGAGTAATTTATTTTATTTTACTGCCCCACCGGCGAAGTTATAATTGGATGAAGTTTATAAGGTACCATAATAAAAGTAGGAAACTAATAACGACTTTCAATAGATAATGATAAAGAGAATGAATCTTCCTATCTCCCCCAAGGTTTTGGTGCAAAGGAGAATCAATAATTCCTGTAATACAGCACCCCAATGGTTGGATTAATTAAAACGCGTAATTAGTTTCGTTTATCCGCGTAACCTATCGAACATACCTTAAAATCACTTTACGGTTTATAATATCAAATTTTGGGAAATGAACGTTGAAATAAAAATATAATTAAAAAGAAACAAGAGTACTTTTAATTGAAATTGAATTGCGATTAATAATAACATCAGTGTTCTAAAGTTCTATTATCTAAGGGATTACGTTTTTTAGATTTATAGTATAAGTAACCTAAAGTCCAAAAGTAGAGCCACTTTTATAGATAATAATGTGACTAATAAGTAAATAAGTACTTATAAAAAGTCGCTTCTAAAAAAATGTTAGTGCTCAGTATGATAATAGTAATTTGTAAATGGTCAGTATGAAAATTGAAGATCTCTAAACCGAACGGTTAAAAATATGTGTATATGTATGATGACATACTGAAAAGCACTCAAAACGGGATAAATAATGTAATTAATAAATCGTGTTTTAATCCGGTGAGAGTTAAAAGTCATAAAAATGGTGATGATATTTTTGTAGGCACTAACTTGTAGGCATATAAGACAACCCTGAGATGGTTTTATATAATATTACCTACATAACGTAGTATTTCAAACAATAGCACAGTTTCACTGGTTTTAGACATATTTTCCTTTACAATAAATATTAATGTACATTCGTAAGCTCATGTGAGAGAAACATTAAGTGAACGTCAGTAAGCGGCTTTTAGACTTCAACAAACAATACATTCGTATTGATTTTATGCCGTCTATTATGTATTATGTTCATTTTCATAATAAACGATCAAAATCATAAATCATATATAGAAAAACAGTGACTTATGATGCGTTTCGATTCCAGTATATGAAATGCATTAAAAAGACAGGTCGACAGCGCATTCTATATTTCTTAATAATATTTTTAAATAAATAGAATTAACAAAAAAAGGGTAAACGAAGTTTTGAGTGAGTTACTACTTAATATTTTGATATAATACTAGCGTAGGTGGATACCTACAGACTAAAAATACTAATTGTGAATTTAAAAATTTAATTTAGTTAACCCAGGGTCTAATTCCATCATGCAAAAAACTCATCAAATTCTATCCTGCCAGTTTTTTTTAGGTAAAGTACAGACACACAGTATAGAAGAATTATAAATACAAACAATTTCAATATAGAACCGAGTGGTGAGATTAAAAAACTTTTAGCTTTTTAATCTTGATATATTTTTACCGTTAGATATAAAATCTTACATATAAAAAAATGAATCCCTATTTCCCTTCGTCACTGCATCACGCGTGAACGGCTGGACCGCTAATTCTTTTTTGTTGTGTTTGTTATTGTTAGGAGAAGGTTCTTATGAAAGAAGAAATTAAGAAAATTGCGCGGAAAATTAGAAAATTTAAGAATACTTAACCACCATTTTAAATTATTTCTAATGTGACCATAGCGCTTTTACATTTCAAACTTTTTTGATGTAACCTTATGGCGTTTGACATAACATTGATAGAATGCGTGCTGCAAATATCGTATCAGCACTTCGATCAACAATACACTATGTCATGTATCAGCAAATAACATAGTTTTTTTACTTACAGTACCTACATCTACATTGCACCCGTGCGAAGCTGGGGCGAATTACTTGTTAATACAATAAAAAGTATTAATGTATTAACAGCAAACAATGTTTGTCAGCTAATAATATAATGTTTGATCTAATTGTCGGTACTGCAAACAAGCGTCAGAGTAAACAGAATTGCTAATTAATGTAATGATTAAACTCAAAATGGATACAACTAGGTTCCTATTGTCTATTTGCTTATATTTGAGGAGCTCGGCTTAATATATTATTGCTGATATGATAACAACATACAGATTAGTCGCAACCATTGTAAGGTTTATTATTATGAGGGATAAATATCAGAAATACATATTCTTAAATTTCTGAAATTTATAATATAATAATATGTCAAATACGTGAGGAGGGGCGTGGCTTGGAGCTGACGTCATGATGACGCAATTTGAGTGGGGAACATGTTATAAAACCACGCGCGCGCTCCAGCAGGAGACAGTTCTTCTTCAACAAAGGCACCAGGGATAGACGGGCGTTGTTACGTTGTTCTTGTGTTAACATTGATTCTTTGTTTAACTTATTTGAGTTGATATTGATATCTGATTGAAAGTATTCTGTATAAAATTAGTTATTTGATTAAAAAGTATTTTGTGTAAATGTGTATTCTTTTTTTTAATATTTTAGTGTATAAATCGCTAAATTCAGAAGTGGGATTCCTATCTCACTTTTGGTAATTTAAAGCCCACATAAACTAACCTCTTTGTATTTAAAGAAATAAATGTCTGATAAGCGTAAAAGCCGTAAGAAGGCGAGTCCGTCTACCCCTGGGCTCGATCAGACACTTCAGGTGATATTAAATCGCCTGAGTGCTTTAGAAAGTGGTGTTAGTATTTCGAATACGTGTGAAAATAGTGCGGGTAGTTTTCGCGGTGAAAATAGTGCGGGTAGTTCTCGCGGTGAAAATAGTGTGTGTGTGAGTGACACCATGGTTCCTGCCGATTTGTCGACACAAACATCGACACCGGCCACGTCAGATGGGCCACCGCGGGCGTGGTCTAGCACGCCGGCCCTGGAGGCTCACCTGCCAGCTCGGGTAGTGTCTACCCCGCGGCCGTTGTCACCGCCGCTGCCTGCGCAGCCGAGCACTATTGCCGGGGACATGTCGCTGAGTGCGGAGTCACGCGCAGCCAGCATCGACGTATCTGTACCGTGCTCGAGTATGTCTCAGCTTGGTGCTGAGGCAGTGATGGGTCAGGTAACCGATAGACTTGTGAGTGTGATAAACGCCATTCCGGTAAGCTCCAATATATTTATTTCAAACTTTGATCCGTCTTATAACGATTTTGACACATGGTGTAGTGAAGTCGATGATGCTCAAGCTACGAACCGCTGGAGCGATCATGAGTGTCTATCACGGATTGGGAACTGTCTTAGGGATGACGCGCGTTTATGGCTTAACGAGTGGGTTACTAATGACCGTGGGTGGTCTAATTTCAAAAGGGAATTTAAATCATTGTATCCCCAACGCGTAGATATTGCCAATATTTTGTTCGAAACGATGAAAACTCATTCCAATAATTACATCACCTACGCAGAATATGCTAGGCGGACTTTACTGCGTTTACGTATAGTGAAGGGTCTCAGTGAAGAACTAATTGCGGCTATTGTGATGCGTGGCATTACCGACCCCCAAGTCAGGGCTGCAGCTACGAATGCTAATCTATTACCCCAAGACTCAGTGAAATTTTTATCTATTTATGTAAAACTATATATTACGAAATATATCTTACGATATTACGTGATATATCTTACGAAAATATTAAACAATCCTTGCATAAAAGTTTGCAGTAATATCGGTCATAGGCAGTCGTTTTGCCCAAAGAGACATAAATCTGAGAATAGAGACGAAAAATTCGACTTTAAATAAAATGTAAATAAAAATCTACCCTGTAATAACCCGTGCGCTTTTTGTAAAAGTGTAGAATTTTCGGTTATAACGTTGGAAATCTAGTTTCATGTTATTTCGGATAAGTTGATGAATACGCCTGTTATTGTTGGCACCGACGTTTTAAATAGAGAAGGCGTAATTTACACGAGCGCGTGGTATGCAGAGATTAACTTGTAGTAAATCTCTCTATTGATACACAATTGCGGGGTGAAGATAGGCAGAATTTGATGCATTTAATTAATAAATATTCAGATTACTTAGTTGTGGGTACTGCGTGTACTACCGTACGTATTGGTTCGATGCACATTCGCTTACATAACAACACACCGGTTGTCTATCGATGTACAAGATGTCTCATGACGAAAAATTACGTGTTAGAGAAATAATAAAAGACCTACTACATAAAAATATAATTAGAGAATCTGAACTTTACTGGCGGTAAATGTAAAATAAGAAGCATTTAATATGTACTTTTAATGACGTACATTGTGTTACCTAAATGAATAAATGATTTTGAATTTGAGTCAGAGTTTTCGAGTCCTATTTTGCTTGTGAAGAAGAAAGACGGCACCGACAGACTTTGTGTAGACTTTCGTGCCCTTAACGCGAATACTGTCAAAGATCACTACCCATTGCCGTTAATAGACGATCATATAGATTCATTAGGATACGGTTGGATGAGAAATCTATATCCCTCACCGGATTCGTTATTCCTGAAGGGCACTACGAGTATATAAAGATCCTTATGGGTTAGCCAATGCAGCAGTTGTCTATCAGCGTATAATATCAAATATGCTGCCATCCTTCATAGATGAAGGTAAGGCTTGTGTCTTTCTCAATGACATTTTTGCTGCCCAACAGCACGATTCAGGAAGGCTTACATATCTTAAATGACGGTCCGAGATTCATACAAAAGCTTGTAGGTGTGCTATTATGATCAGCTATGTAGATATGCTGTAAAGGTCAGTAATGATAAAATAGCCATGTAGGCGTATTATAATTATCAGCCATGTAGTTCTACTGCTATAGTCACATAGTTGTGATGGAATAGCCATGTAGGCGTATTATAATTATCAGCCATGTAGTTCTACTGCTATTGTCACATAGTTGTGATGGAATAGCAATGTAGGCGTGCTGCAATAGTCATATATGTGGTTGTGATAGAATAACCGTATAAACATACTGAGGTTGTAAATTCAGTTGTGACGAAATAGCCATGAATATTGTTAAATTATTAATAACCATGCAGGTGTGCTGCAGTTGTAATATAATTACATGTAATAGCTATGTAGATGTGTGTCATCTATTTAAGTGTGTCATAGTTGCCATGACGAAGTTTTATAAGTATCAGATACTTAAGTGTAGTTCTGTAGGTATGCTATTGTCAATCGAAGTGTAGTAGTAATAATATAAAATTCCTGCTATTAGTTTTTCTTGATGTGCGACATTAAGATACATGTTTTTATATGAATAACATAATAGTATTATGTCCGTAAACATGTATTTAAGACATGTATTGAATGAACAGAAATATTTGAATTTTTGAAATTAGTTTCAAGATTAAAGCAGATGGTATAAAGTTTATAAAGTTTACTTACAGTGCTCTAAGTTACTATGAAATGATATAAAGCGTGTGAAAATATGTATTTCAGCCAACCAGAGAAGAAAAGAGGGGTTCACCCCGGAAGTTAAGTAAGCGCAGGACGCAGATTTTTATCGTGGGACAGAAGATGTACCAGCTGTAACTAAGAGAATATTGGAAGGCTGGATACTACTGGATGCTAAAAATGATAGCAGCGTTAAGTGGTATACAACAAGACTATGGTATCTAAGATTTATTTATCTGGGAAAGATTGGCTTCAAAAAAAAAAAAAGCCATTTGCGGCTGATGAACATTTGTTAAATTTTAAGGGAATATTACTATGGAAAGGTAGTTGACTGCATTATTTATGGAATTATTTGTGGTTCAATAGGTAATGGAACATAAGATCTTTAATTTGGGGAACCAAAAGATTTGGGTTTCAATTAATGTAAAAATGCAAGTTTCTCGTCTCTGACATAGAATACTTGGGTCGCACGATTAGTAATGGTCAGGTGAGGCCGAGCGCACACAAGGTAGCATCTTTAGTAGAATCAATAGTGCCGAGCAACATTAAAGAGTAATGGTGTGACGCCTGTCATACGATTCCCGGAGGCCTATTACCAAAACAAAATACGAAGTTTCGGCTGACGGTACATTTCCCTATTACGAATCCGATGACTGATCCGTTGTTCACAATTGGACATTGTGTCTTTTGTTTGACATTACTTTGATCGTAAATAGAAATGAAAATGTTTTCTTAATGAGTTAATGTACGAAGTTTTTTGTTCTTTCGTATCGTTCTGTTCGTTGCGTTCGATTTCGGTGATAGATTTGGCATAGAGTCCGAATCGTGAGTCGTTGTGTGAGCCCGCCAACGTGCCTCAGAGTCTCTAGAAGAGACTCGTACTCGCCAAGGCATGCGAGTTAATAAACAACGAAAAGTCCCACAGTTATTCCAAGTTGGAGACAGCGTGTTGGTACGTAAGACGAGCTAAGCCACTGGAAAGTTAGACTCCTGTATGCGTGGACCTTAGATTGTCCTGCAAACGTTTACCCATGGTCGTTATGGACTGAAATTGGTCACTGGTTCATACGGGAACGCTACGCAAGCTGTTGAGGAACATATTATGTTATGGCGCGGGGAAACGACCCCTGATGTTTGTGCCACGTTCTTTGAGAGTAAGCTATTTTTTCTTACTTGTATTGTGATATGCTGTGACATGTTAAACTTTAAAGCTATGAAAGTAATGGATGCGCTCTTACTTTCGGTAGTAGATCTTGGAGCAATGGACGTGCTCTTGTTCCTGAGAGTCACAGTTAGAAGCAATGGACTTGCTCTTGCTTCTGTAGACTTTACGAAGTGATGGATTCCTTCTCACTTCTGGTGTCTGTTTTCAAGCAATGGACTTGCTCTTGCTTGCTAGACTTTACGAAGTGATGGATTCGTTCTCACTTCTGGTGTCTGTTTTCAAGCAATGGACTTGCTCTTGCTTGCTAGACTTTACGAAGTGATGGATTCGCTCTCACTTCTGGTGTCTGTTTTTAAGCAATGGACTTGCTCTTGCTTTTGGAGACTTTACGAAGTGATGGATTCGCTCTCACTTCTGGTGTCTGTGTTCAAGCAATGGACTTGCTCTTGCTTTTGAAGACTTTACGAAGAGATGGATTCGCTCTCACTTCTGGTGTCTGTTTAGAAGCAATGGACTTGCTCTTGCTTCTGTAGACTTTACGAAGTGATGGATTCGCTCTCACTTCTGGTGTCTGTGTTCAAGCAATGGATTTGCTCTTGCTTTCGTAGACTTTACGAAGTAATGGATTCGCTCTTACTTCCGGTGTCTGTTTAAAGCGATGGAATTGTTCTCGCTTTGTGATTGTTCAAAGCAATGGATTCGCTCTTGCTTTTAAGAAATAGAAGTAATAGATTACTTCTTGTCTTTTCAATGCAATTATTTGCATTGATTTACCTATATTTCAAACATTAATGAAAGCAATATGACGTTCCAGGTAGCGAAAACGATGATGACAGTGATGATTCCTGTGAAACAAGGCGCCGAAGCTTAGAGGTCGACACACACGACTCGGCATCAACATCTCATAGCACTGAGAATCTGCAGCAGTCAACCCAACCTGAAGATTATACGGGCGAGGACGCACCGTTGCCAGGAGAGGCCGAATAATATGTCAAATACGTGAGGAGGGGCGTGGCTTGGAGCTGACGTCATGATGACGCAATTTGAGTGGGGGACATGTTATAAAACCACGCGCGCGCTCCAGCAGGAGACAGTTCTTCTTCAACAAAGGCACCAGGGATAGACGGGCGTTGTTACGTTGTTCTTGTGTTAACATTGATTCTTTGTTTAACTTATTTGAGTTGATATTGATATCTGATTGAAAGTATTCTGTATAAAATTAGTTATTTGATTAAAAAGTATTTTGTGTAAATGTGTATTCTTTTTTTTAATATTTTAGTGTATAAATCGCTAAATATATTGTCTTTTTTTAACGCGATTTATCTCACGGATTTTTTTAACGGGTGGGGTGAATATCGAAATTTCCACTGGGTAACGTACCACCGTTCGTAGATGGAAAAACCGTAAAGTGCATATTGCGCGTTTCGACCTCAGTCTATGGATTTCCCAATGCTCGAAGTAAACAGTAGATCGACAGCACATCGCTGAATGATGTTCTGTGGCTGGGGTATCACCTATCATCAAGCGAACCTCATGCTTATATGATAATACATATCTACAATTTAAAAAATAATTCTTGTTACTACCTGTACAAGAATATTATGTATTGCAAATTTGTCTATTACGAATATATAATCATTATATTATAACGTATTAAAATAACTCTACTAACATTATTTTAGAGAAAATTAAGTCTACTTAAATTAAAAACAGTATCTTATATATTATTACATTAAAGAAAAGAAAATAATGAAATATCCTCTGACACCACGTAAATTGTACTTAGTTATTTTGACATGATTCCGTCACCCTTATTTCCTTCTCCCGGAGTACTGACACATTCTAATGATATGACTACAGTCTTATTATTTTCAAAAGAAATATTATTTCGTACTGTTTTAAAAATATTAATATATAAAGTAAGTAAGTAACTAATATAAATAGAAACTTAGTAGGTATTTTAAAGATTCTAAAATATGAGTCATAAGGATGATAAGGATAGGAAGAATAGATAGGCTGAATATAGTCAATTATTAAAATTATTAAGGAAAAAAAATCAATTTTAAATTTAAAAATAAGTAAATTTAAAATTCGTGAATTTGAAACCTAAGTAATAATGAGAAGATATTTTTGACTATTTCACACTTACAAGAACAAAAATATTACGTCAATTAACAACCCTTCAATTTTGATCAATGGTATTCCATTTCGAAAGATTTACATGAAAAATGTTTACTTAAAATAAAATTCACATCAGTTTCAATAAGCACTGATGCATTTTTAGTGTACTGAATGTAAGGCTTTGATCAATCATGCGATGCAAAAAGGTTTTTGTGGTCGCTGAATAGAACTCTCCAATGGCGGAAAGTTATTTTGTCGCAAATGTTGCCTCCGTCTGCTAGTGGCCGACTTGAAAGATTGCGTCCTGCGAATAAGTTCTTTTAAATAACCCCGAGTTTGGCACTACTTACAACGAAAATACCGCTATTCGGAAAAATGTTTAAAAAGAAATCGCACTCACAATTACTCCTACCTTTAACTGACACTTTTTGTAAGACATAGCAGATTTCTTTTGAGATGAAAGTGGATTTATTTTATACAAAAGTAATATTACTGGACGATGTTATAAACGACGCGATGGCTAACGGACCACTCAGTAAGAACTTAATCCATAATTTTATTATTTTTAAGTATTTAAACCACATAAGGTAAATACATACATTGTATATTTATCATTATTTTTGTGCCCAAGTGGTTGATGTAGAGCTAATTTAAAATATGATTTTGTTTGATAAGATATTAACATGATTTGACCAAGATATTTAGAGTAATTATTATTTATCTAAATACTTTGTAATTATTATTTTCCTAAGTAATTTTTCAATAATTACATCAGTAATTATTGTAAATTATCAAATTTATCTATGTATCTGAAAATATATTTAACAATCGAACAGAAAAATGTAAAACTTAAAGCGATAAAGGTAGGTCGAGTCAATATGAATTTGTGTCGAAGCCTTTGCCGTCGGCGGCAGGCTTACTATGACATGGTTAAAGCCTTATTTTTGTCTGGCCTGCACGCTTGTCAGCCCGTTGTCGGACACAAAGCCATGTGAAAATGTAGGATCAAAGTGTGCCCACCTGGTGACTGGTCCGACGTACGTTTCACAACCTTTTTGCGTTTGACGTGTTTACGTTTAACACTTTAAAAGTGGCTTGGCACCTACATTATCAAGTTCTAAACTTGCATCCATTTTTAACACGTTGGGTTTTAATTGAGGTATTAGCTCCTTTTTTGTATAGATCGTATCTGATATGTTTGTCTTACTCTATGCAATTTATCTTACTCTTTCAATTTAACGAAATAAAAGTATATACCCTATCCTCTAGTCCTGAGATAAATAAATACTTGTTTTATCATAATTACCTTTGATATTAATTTAAATGTACGTAATTCAGTAATTATATAACAACCCCTCATATGATTTAAAATGCGTAACTAACTACTATGAAAATCACAATCGCTACTATTACATATTTACTTTGAACATAAAAATTATAAAATAACAAACTATCGTATCTTCATTTCCTTTCTTCCATAGTATTTTTTCCGTCTAATACGCAGAGTTATTGGCAGACCCTCACACAGGGGTTGTGAGAGTCGTCAACGATACAAAACAAGTTTATGGGAATCTTTGTTGGGAGCGGTCAATGTTATCTATGTACTTGTCGGAGCAAGGTGCGCGTGTACGAGATATCCCCATTCGTATTGCGCCCCATTGTTGTAAGACTTACGGAAGATTACGGAGCACATTTACTTCTCACGTGACTCCTTATATTAGAAACTCTTAGAATGTTGAGTTCTAAAATTACCTTGTACTTATGTATCTTCGATGTAGGCGCTACATTGAAGCCAGTGATATTTGAGAGCTACAAAGTAAACGTATTCAGTACATATAATTATCAGCATACATTTTGTAGAATGAAAGACATTATAATCACTACTATTTTGTTCATACTGCCGTGACTATGCTTAAGAGAATTTTACTTATTTTGTTGCTAAAATAGCTTATGCTGTTTCGATTTAATTTGGAATTAATAATTGTGTAAAAATAGTAGAGACAATTTGATGAAAAACATCGGCTGCTTCGATTATTTGAAACAAATGTTTTATATTTAATAGATAGGTAGTGTTTTATACATTGACATAGTATATTGTTGATCGAAGGTTTTATATAATTAGTTAAGTTCTTCTTGCTAATTTCAATGTGACGTCGTGCAAAATTTATTATAGTTAGCCAAAAAGTCTATATCAAGAGTCAGTCTTTGTTAGTATATACATATATGACTAGCAATTTTATGTAACCTTAGATAGTTTTTTTTTATGTTTGTCTCTGAGAACTATTGTTTTAGTAACGGCAATTCTTAATAACTGCCTTTGTAGCTCAGTGATATTAGCACCGGAGGTTACGGGGTTCCAATCCTACAAGATAAAAAAATGTATCGGTCAAGGCAGGACATAAAAAAAATCAATTAACAGAGAAGCTGTTATAGAAATGCGTCTGCTCCCAACCCGATTAGTTATTTATTTCTATCCCTTTGATTAGTTTACTTCTATCCCTGGCATCATAATTTTTTTTTATTTCTTTTGTATCAGTCGGCGTCGGCGCAAGCAGCGCTTCAAGCAGCGCAGGCCATTTCCAACACTGCTGGGGCAGCGTTGGTAGCCGGCGCGGGCACTGGGCTTCAGCCTGCTAATGGCGGCACCGAAATACAGGTAAAAACATGATTTTGACATGTATAATTTGCCTCAGCAGTGTTTGAATTGGCTTATTATAAGAATACTAGCGCTCCGCCCAGGCTTCGCACGGGTGCAATATAGATTTACTATACACAAAAGAATAGCCTATCTTACTCGCTGATAATGTAGCTTTCTATTGGTGAAAGAATGTCGGTTTAGTAGTTTTTGAGTTAAATAGTTACAAACAAACAAATCTTTCCTCTTTATAAAATTAGTATAGATTTAATAGTACAATCAGAAACATAATACAGTAACGTACAAAAATATATTCTGAAACTTTAACCAAATTTTGTTGACGACTATATAAAACTATATTTAATAAATTTAGCCCTAAAAATCCCGTGTGTTAATACATAATACTTAAGACATAGGTGTGATATTTTAAGCAAGCTTAACCAAATGTTACCTAAGGGTGATATAACACGAGACGAAGTAGGATTATCTATTTAGTACCTCGCCAAAGCAAAGCTGATTATGGAGACCATCTTTAATATTATAAGCCCGTTTCATAAATCAGGTTCAGAACTTAATTATTACACTTATATACCTATCTATATTGATATTAGTTATGTTAAACTTAACAGTATTTTTATTTTCTTTCATCATTACGACCTTACAAAGTTTTTAACATGTTTATACAAGAAAATGTCAACGCAACTACAAGCGCTCTGGTATTGCGGATGTCTATGGGTGGCGGTGATCACTAACCATCACGTGAGCCACCTTTTTGTCCCCTATTCTATATTCGAAAATGTTCATCACGAAATAATATTTTAACATATTAGAATATGGAACTTTCATACTTAGGCTGAAGTGTGCTTTAAAACAATAGAGGATCTGTATTGATCATATCGTACCAATGAAATGTTTATTATATTCAAATCTTTAATCTCTTTTGTAGAACAAAAGTTTAAAAGCTATACCTGTCATCACAGGGTGTTGCACTGACAAGTTGCATATCAAAGAATTCGTATCTTTGATCTGTCATTTGTATGAAATTTTAAATAATTTCTCACACAGTCAGGCTCGTTGGCGCGTTTAGTATAACACCTACTTTGCGCACCGATGGGTTGCGGGTTCGAATCCCGCCGGGACGACATATTTATAATGTTATACCCTCGTCATCAAAATTCTGACCGAGTAACGTACAAAAACCTTGCAGTGCACATTGCACAGTGCGTTTCGGTCTCAGTCTATGGATTTCCAAATGCTCAAAGTAAAAAGTAGCTCGACAGCACATCATTGACTGGTTTTCTGTGCCTGGGGTATCACCAACAATTAGATGAATGTCATGCTCGTCTGTCGATATTTAACACTAGCCCAGCTTCGCACGAGTGCAATGTAGATGTACTATACATAAAATATAGTCTATGTTACTGGCTGTTAATGTAGCTTTCTATTGGTAAATTTTTTTTTTTAAAATCGGTTCAGTATTTTTTGAGTTTATTCATAACATACAAAAATACAAAAATTCAAAATACAAATCTTTCCTCTTTATAATATTATGATACGATAGGAAAATACGACGATTCGAATACTTTCTCGATAGTAGTTCGTGCTAGGCCCGCAGAACAAAAAAACATTAAACGTAGGCTTTTTGTTCTCAGGGTGGGCCAAACACCGTGTTACGGGTAATCATCGAACACATGCTGTACCCGATAGTTCTGGACGTCCTCTACTCAATCTTCCAGCGATACGGAAAAGTACTCAAGATCGTCACATTCACTAAAAACAGTAAGTAAAATAAATTTTGTTATTTCGTCTATTAAACTGGGGAGAGGTGTATCAAAATCCCAACCGAATTTCGATCGTCGTGAAATGCTTATTACGTGGTTCAATTCAGTCTATAGATTTCCCAATGCTTAAAATAAAAATTAAAAACGCCAACAGCGCATATTAGTTGATATCATCGACCGATAGTTGCCGACCATGAGGTCGTGCTTGTCTTTCGTCTATAATGTAAAACTTTAAGAATATTTAAATTACATATGTTAAAGATCACTTATATATTTACACGCATACGTTTTATATCATTAATCACACTAATATACCAAAAATTCATTAAAATATTTAGGCTTAACTGATACATCATTGCCTAAACATAACACAGGTCTAAAATCTAAGGGCGCAATCCGTTTAAAATTTAAATCGTACCCTCATGCATATCCTAAATAAATCCACCGGTACACAGGAGGTAGGTACATATTTGATAAGCTCTACCTACCTCTGGCTCTGTTCATTTTCAACTAATTATAAGCATCGTTTAGACCTCTTTAAATATTTTTTAAACAAATATTTCTAGGAAAAAATTCTAATTTCTGTAATGTTTTGGAAAGAGTCTGAAATGTTTTTAATGGTTACAGTATTACAATAGGCATTGTTATACTAACTTCTTAATTTGAAGTATTATGTATTTTTATTAATTAATGAAGTATTAAATATTTTTATTAAAAACTTCTTAAACAATTTTTCCTTTTCGAATTACTTCATATTTTGTGCGTAATTAGGTACACTATAGGGAAAATACCGAAATGTAACTTTGCAATTTTTCTTCAGAATACATCGTATCGAATCTGGTCTATATATAATAATAAAAAACTACGCCGTAAGATCAACAAGCAGATTGTGCTATAACTAATATTATCAAAAAAAATAACAATATGCATACAAAAACATGGATCTTCATGGTCTATCCTTTTTTTTAAAGAAGGAATGCATTTGCGCTCAGGGTCCGAGGAAGTCACAACGGAAAAACATAGATTTACGATGCTCGTCCGTGATAAAAACACGGTCAACCTTGGAACATAAATTATAATAATATCGACAAACCAATATCTCAACGGTGCGTATTTCCAATGTAAAGTACAGTAAGTAAATATGTAATCTAATTTGTTCGGTAAACGAACGCACGTCGCGCGAGGGAGAGATAACGCGCAACATGCAAAGTTATACATTATCGGATCGACATCTACGTAAACTTCATTAGGAATTTGCTATTATTTTATGTGAATCGATACTGTCGGTGTGTTCGTCGCGTTTCTAAGTGCTCATAACTCGTCGGTATCGGGACGGCACCTCCGCTAATGCAGCGTTTCCAATTTCCGAACGTCCCCGTCGACCCTTGCTCAGCTTCCGAAACGGCTGTTTGCTTTTTTACCGCATTCGTCATTGTCCAATTGTAAAAGCTTTTGTCTGCAGTGGTTTAACATTTATTCTGAAGATGAATCCCATTTGAAATTGTATTTCTAAGTGGTATCGTAACTACTTATAGCATTAAGTTAGTTCTTTTTTACAACTCGTATTTGAATTTCGAAATGTAACGACCAGTTTCGTTTCCGTTTATTTATTTAGCTGAAACAATTCTTAAATAGTTACCAGAACTAATCTTATTTTGTCACAGGAATAAAAAAGCATTTTCACTAAGCTATACAAATATTATTCGAGATAAATAGTCCAGTTTAGTTTACATTCTATAACTATATTTTTGGTCAGTTCATCAAAATGATTTTTTTAAAGTCGTATACTCAATTCTGTTATTGTTGCTTGTATTGGAATACATGTCTTGTAGGTATGCGTATTCCATAGAGAATTCCGTTATCAATTTGTCAAATTAAATACTGTTTGATTATTTGTGATTGAGTGGTTAAATGTTTTCTGTTTATTTACTCGCTCGGCGCAGGCGGCGCGACCGTAAATACTTTATAACTCAAACCACTTAGAAGTTGTTACCGAATTTGGATTCATGGTGTTTCGCTTCGTTATTTCCCTAAGTTTAGCGAGTTTATCTAATGAATATTCTACAAGTTTTTATCATATTACAATTAATAAAGGCGTCAGACTCCAAAATCTCTGCTACAAGTTGGAAGATGAATGTTTAATGATTGTGTTAGTGACTTACGAAGGAAGTCTTTGGATTAAATTATTATAATATTATTCTCGACAAAATAACAAAATGTTTGTTGATGTGAAAATGAAATTTCATTCCATATTGAATATTTTATTAATGGATACAAATTAAGATTTAAGAAATATATATGCGAAAATGTTAAGATGATTTTCGTAGTTAGTGAGCCATATTATTGTCTCGGTTAGGTGGTCGCTATCATACACAATCCTAATCCCGGAACAAATCTCAATAAGAGCGCGTGGCTGTAATCCCACCTCCGCCCACTCCCCGCACACCCGATTGGCTTTATTAAGGTGTAGCAGACCGCTACAATTATTATTCGTCCCTTGTTTGTGGTAGATGTCGTGTCTATGTCTGCTGGATTCCCGTAATTAAGCTTTCGGATCTGCTACTAATGTTATTTGACTTCTTTTGTCTTGTTATTAAACTATTGTCTAATGATCTTTTGATTCACATTTCTGTTAACATTACGATGCTTGTACATTTGTATAAATAATGATATGAGATATTAAAATTATTGTAGTTATTTTTAGATTAAACGTAGGTACTTAGGGCTTTTGAAATTCAGATTATAATTTACATCTTCTTAATGCAAAATGTCTCTACGAGTGTTAAAGTACGACGAAATGAAAGAGCGCGTAAATTGCGGATGCATTCAAGTTTGACAGAACACAGCTGAAAGAGCGCCGAGATTTAAGATATCATATTATACTGTAATCGGCTGGGCGGAGAGAATCTCGCTTAAATTTACATTGCGGAAGCGCCGAACGCAACCTTTTTACTTTCCAGCGAAAGGAGGATTAGGGAATTTTAATTTACAACCACAACTCCCTTAATAATCTTATATATACCCATAGGTTTAAATATTCCATAAAGTAATTGCGCAATCTGACTGAATTTTTAATGAAACGTAGAGAAAGACTACGTAAGGATTGATTGGGATCATTTAAAATTCAGGGCTAAAGTACCGCCATTGGATTAGTACTGTTTTGATTAAATTAAAATGGTTTCTCTTATTTAATTTTACAAACAAGTAATTTAATGATACAAATATTAAGTAAGTATATTACTGGCCATTGTCTTATTATTTAATAATATTTTAAATTTGTTTTTTTGATCTCTGTTTGTTGTTTGTTAAAATTAATTGAATTTTATATTAACGAAACGTTTCGGTCTCCTTTAATAACGAAAAATTAACTAATTTGGTTATACCATTGAAACCGGCCCTGGGCACTTATCTCATTTTTAATTCACGTCCTATTATTATGAAAAAATTGAGTACCTTTTTCTTATTCAAAGGTTAATTACATGAAACGTCCAATTTGCCGTAAGCCTTTTATGCGTTCCATTTTAATGTTCCTAATGGCGAGCCTAAGAAAAATATGAGCTTTAAAAACCATTTAACTATGTATGAGAAGACAGCCTGTTACTTTCATTTACGCCATGCAGCGATCCCACTTGAACGCTTTTCATATTAAATGCCCTTGGATAATAGGTGAGAAAGAAAACGTAGTCACTTAGTAGAATGTCGTAAACGGCTCCTAGATAAATTCAACTATTAAACGATTCGATAGTATAAAACGACGGCTAAATGAAATGTACAATTTATAATTATGGAAATTTTAGTTTGCGTCTATTAAATCGATGTAAATTTGAAATACTTTGCTTCAGTCAGTGGCGGGACTACAATACAAGCCCCAAAGCCCGACTTTAACGTAATACATGTTTATATATAACGTATATAATTACGTAATCATATAAGATTTATATAATAACATTAAGGGCATTATTATTTTTCTTTTTATTGTTCCATTAATAGGACACGCCGGGCTTTTGGGTATGGTGGTCTCACCACTGCTGGTCAAACTTTAAAATCTATCCTACCTATAGACTGCAGGAGCTCACAATAGAACAAATACCTTTATACATACTCGTACATATTAACATAATTTGCTGTGAAAAACCTCTATTGTAAAAATAACATACCTTGATATTCTTAAACAACAAAATACATAGACTTGTTTATGTAACCGAAACATATTCCTCGTGTCTTAAGTTTGGTTTACTAGGTCTCCGAGCCGACAGTAATGATAGCCACTAAACACCACTTAAATTAAGAGATTCAGCGTTATCCCTCGCAATAAACATACACTATCCTCTTTTCCCTTTATATACTCTTACAGCGATAAACACAAATAAAGCAGCATCATTGCTCCTACAATATTTAGCTAAAGTATTTGCACATAAACATATCAAATGATGCAAGTTCAGTCAACAGAGAGTTACGTAAATATAACTATAGACGTTTACACAAGTTTGCGATGAAGGTGAAATTGCATGAAACTTGTTTGCTCGCGTATTTTCTCGAGAACTAGACATAATAAAATAGGTGCGGTGCACCTGAGACGGGTTTCGACAAACTCGAAGTCTTGGATCATATCGTCCCACATTGGGCGCCAATTTCACCTTTGATGTAGGCAAGATTACCTGTCGTGAATTCCTTTTGACATCTCACATTCGAGTGACTCACTTTAGACGATCTCAAATACTTCAACTATTTAACTCTATAGCGGTAACATAAGCCTTCACTTTGGGAAATGTTAGTTTTTAGTGGTAATTTAATGCTCTGTCTCTTTAAATGTCTTTGAATATACAATGCGGGTCAGTTACGTAGCGATCTCAAGAGAAACATTTCTGATTTCTTCCGGCATCATGACAGTGTGTTTCAATTAATCATTATTTATTAATATCGATACATATCTATATACATATAATAAAAGAGTATATACATATAATAAAAGAGTAGGATCGAAATTACGCTTCACTAAATATTTTTACCAGAAATTAAGAGGGGTGATAAAAGAAGGGTAGCAGAATGCATAAATGCAATTTTTAAGATTCTTGTCTGTCTGTCTGTCTGTCTGTCTGTCTGTTTGTTCACGCTAATCTCCGAAGATACTGAACCGATTTTCGTGTAATTTATACAAATATATTAAGCAAAGTCCGGGGCAACATATAGGCTTTGTTTCATCGAAATCGGTTATCGGAAAGAAAAGTTATCATCATTTAAATATTATTTTAAAGGCATCATTTCAACAAATTGCAATGAAAACTGACTCGCGTTGAATTTTTTCGAATTGTCAGATGTCAATCACAGTTTGATATGTAAATGAAATAGTTTGATAATTTCGCTGTTTTCGATATGTGTTCGTGGCATAGTGGATATACGGTCGTACTACGTAATTTCAGATGCGAGTTCGAATCATCACTCAGGGAAATATTTTTTTGTATTTATTTTTTTATATTTTTAAAAGAACTAATATTGAAAATAGAAAATGTATTACTGAACTATTCTATTATATAAAAATGTATTTCTTATGAGATCGTTTATTTCGCATTTTCATCAATCCTTTCCTTTCCAAGGGAATTAAACAAAAATATCTGAAATTAAAAGTGATCAATTAAATGAAATAAATATAGAGGGGGATATAGTATCTTCCACACTAATTTAATTTATAAAAAAATAAGTATTTGGCCAATATGGCCATACTATTTTTTTCATTCATTTTACGTTGCATTTCTCCATACCTTCATTTTATTCGTATTTAGACATTTTCTTGGCGTTTTTTCCATGTGTCGCAAGTATTTTCAAACACCCGTACAATTTTCGTGCATATATTTAAGACGGAAAATGCATTGTCTCCAATCTTCGACTGAACTCTGATTAGTGGAAAAAAGACAGATATCTGCATTATGGTGACATAAAATTTGATTGATATGCATCTCCCTAGAGTTTCTTTAAAGTCAGGTTAATTTTTTCAATTACCATGGTATTGCTTTTGAATTTCAAATCATCATTTGAACCCCAACCTCAACCACCATTAAACATGTCGATAATATGATGCAAAAGCAACCGCCAATGACTACTCTGATAACTCTTTCCGAAAAGAAATCACCAAGTACAGAGGGTGGAGGATATATAATATGAAGAAAGCTTGCTCAAAAGTTCAGCATAAAGTGATCCCCACGCGAACGAAGTCGCGGGCATCAGCTAGTGTATAATAATACAGTAGATTTGATGATTCTGTACATTAAATTTACCGGAAATTGAGAGGGGAAGGGGATGATAAAATAAGGGTGACAGATGGCATAAACACAGGTCTTAGCATTTTTACTTAGCATTGTCACTAAGTACACATATATTGGAGCTACATATAAACATTATTTAATCGAAATTGGATGTTGGGAAAAAATTTATCGTGATTCATAGATCGTGTAAACGAAGTCGTATGCCGTAGTAGTTCGATACTTCTTCAGTAGTTTAGTAGACATGCTACTGACGGTTGTTTTATATGTAATAATTACGAAATATTAAAATTCAGTGCTAGTACCTCCATACCTATAGCAACCTATTAGTTTTGTATTTACTTTGTTTTTTTATTGTATTTATTCAATAGTATTGTTCTTATTTTCAGATTCATTTCAAGCATTAATCCAGTATCCGGACACTGGATCAGCTCAAATGGCGAAGACGGTGAGTACTGTAAACTTCTCTGTTTTTATTTACTGTTTGTAAAGTAAAGCTATAAAACAAAGTTCCTATTGCCTCACGTTTCATTCAGCTTAATGACTCGCTTTCGAACTATCTGGAAATGAAGTGACTTAGTATTAACTGCGCTTCGACGTATCTACAGAAGACTCCAACACACTGCTTTTGTAGCTATTGTCGTCAATTAGATCGCAGTTTTCCTTTACATTTTGATTATTTTCGAGTTTATTTCTATTTACTTAGATTAATTTATAAAAAACTAGCAACGCGCCCCGGCTTCACATGGGTGCAATATAGATGTACACAATATACACAAAAAATAGCCTATGTTACTCGCTGATAATGTAGCTTTCTATTGGTGAAATAATTTTTAAAAAAGGTCCAGTAGTTTTTGAGTTTATTCATAACATACAAACATAAAAAAATTCAAATCTTTCCTCTTTGTAATATTAGTATAGATAACCCGTTTTACTACCGAATGTAAATATACTTATTTATGTTCAATAAAATATAACAAATAATTTACACACACGAGAAAACAAGCTATTGGTGGTACTATTAAGTACTAGAAAATTAAATTTTGTTTACTGAACGGTACGGTATATACTTGTACAGTGTACACATACTTATGTAAATATATTTTATGAAAAAACAGATTTTATAACTATTTTGTTGTATAAATAACTACATATTACTATATTATTAATTGGTCTAACCTGAAAGAAATAAAGACACTAATGTCACATTTTCGCTCAGTATATATTTAATATCTTCCTAGATGAAATTCGTAATATAAAATTTGATGTTAGGTAGATTTTTGTCGATGTTATTTCTTGGTTGGAATAGCGACCCACTTTTGCATACGCAAGTTTATTATAAACAACAACAGTGCACGTGAATTGGGCTCGCTAACTCGGGACAATAGACCGCAGCGGCTGTCGTCGAATGAGACATCATTTTTCTCGACCAAACTTTTCCCATTCGGTATTCATTTGCGTTAGAAGTTGCCCGTACTGCCGCCTACTGCAGCGACTGTTTTAACTTTATTTCTGATGCAGCGTTCAGGGCAAATTAAATTTCGTTTTGCGGCTTCCGCAGACTCGCTTACGGGTATAATAATTATTGAACCTTTTTTCAACTCGGCTGTTATGAATCGCTGCGAGTTATTTAATACGATTGTTAACACAATGTTATTTTTTAATTTGAAATCTGTACAACAATTTTACTTTTTGTGCAAATATTAAATTACAGATCACAAGGTTATAATTATTTTGTAAGTTTTAAAATATTGAAATTATAAAAAATACACTAACTTCAATAGAGTAGATGGTTACCTGGGATCAAATAATTAAAAAACTAAAATAAAGAGGTCACTGTAAGTCAATATTGCCATAATATAGAAAACTACAGAAAATATCAACTCCGTAGAAATAGATGGTGCTAATATGACAACTTCGTGATAATTCAAATCCGACAGTCACCTTTCAGCCTACACGCGACGTCGGGATAAATAAAATAAATAATAAATCGCGTTTTATGGATTAAAACGCGAAAAATTTCTAAATCTACTATTTCGATCGAATGGTGTTATTTAAAGCCTGTAAGACTTTTTTTAAAGATAATTTACTGTATTCAATAAAGTGTCATCTATCGGTCAATTTATATTGATTAATTAGTTAACCAGTTAATTCTAATTTTAAATAATCAGTGAAAAATACCAAAATAATATAAATTTAAAGCTAAATTGTGATGTGCTTGGTATGCACTCTCAAATCTATTGCCCCTTTTGAAATCTATTACCTTACGAATAATACAATTGAGAGTAAATAACATCAAAATATTATATTTAATTTACATTATATAACTTATAAGTTGGCCGACAAATTAAAGCGCTGGAGCGAGGAAACCTCTCGCGAAAATTGAGATATCATTCGCGGAGCGGAATGATGAAAACTTAGTAACGCTAAGTCCTATCTGACACGATTGAAGTTCTGCTTTAAACCTACTATTTGAAATGTATCACACATAGTTGAATGTTCTCGTAAAATGTAATGCATTTTAAATACCTATATGATATTTATAGAAATGTAATCCTACATCTCCTGCCATAACGATAACAATAGATTTGATGAAAAGGTGAAAATTACCGAGTTTCTTATTAAAAAGAAGCTAAACTTATTTAAGCTTATTTGAGCTTACTTATTTTTGAACTACAAAAATGTCCTAAATACTGGAGCAATCAAAATACAGTTTTTAGTTTTTTATATTAGATATCGACATACGAGCTTAAGGTTCACTTGATGGTAGGTGACACCCCCGCCACAGAACACCAGTCAATGGTACGCTGTTGACCTACTTTTTATTTCGAGCATTCGGATATCCATAGGCTAACACCGAATCGCACAAAGTCTACTTCAAGTTTACGATTTCGGAATTTCGATATTCCTCCCACCTATCTTATATCCGAAATAACCAGACGTGAGGAAGACATGCTTATAGAAAATTATAATCATATCATCCTGACGGTATGCGAAGCCGCGACTCATCGAATCTCAATGTAGGCGTTTTACCAAATTCGCCAACAAGTCCGTTAAATGAGGAAAATATATAACTCCATTACAGTCCAAAAATAAAATTAATCAAACGATAGATAATTATTTACTCATCAAAACATAAATTCAGGGTCTCGTAATATCCAATGATAGTGTGGTTTGTAATATAAAGGTATTAGCAGTCGTATTAGAGGGGTTGCCGCGGTAATAAGTCTGGTACTCGTTAACAGATCCGACGTCATAACATCTCTCGCTATTCGACTAACGAGCGTACAATGTCGGTACACGCTTATTTTATTACATTCTTTAAATCTGAAACTTCTACATCACTGCTTTAACGAATTCTTGGTAGTTCAATATTTTTTACGTTGTTTGTTATTTTAGTTATACTCGTAATATCGAACATTCTCTTGTTATTTTGCTACGTAAGGTATCTAAAGTAGAGAGGCACAAGACAGATATCTAGTGGCTCATTGAGGCACTACTAAAAATCAGCATCGAATTTGTTAACGTTTTGTACTTTTACCGTATCGTCGCGATTCGTTGTATTATTTCGTTTCATACACTTCTATTAAAGTTAATAAATATATGCATTATGCACTTACTTTTAGCTTACAAAGCGATCCTAAGTTCCATTGTATTTTCTTTTATTTATTTGAGTGTTGTTAATTCTTGTCACATTAATCATCTCAAAAGCCAAAATACTATTATATCAGAACGTTTAAAGTATCTTGATATTCATCGTGTCATTTCCATTTAAACACCTGTTGAATTCTTATTAAATGATCGAATTTAAACGATCGAACCCGGAAACATTCACCGGATATAATGTTGACAAAATTTCCGTTTCACATACAAATCATAAATGGAATGGTCGGTCGCGGATTTTTCTAAAAATGAAATTGAAACGTCCCGCAAGGTAAGTGGCAGCAGAAGTAAGAGGTACAAAGTGAAGTGAAGCCGGATAGTGCTCCAACCACAAAGGGCAGAGTCGGATGTTGAGCGCTGAAATCCCCCGATCCCCGACTCTATGATCCTTGACATAAATCTCTAACCTCGCCATCAAATCTTTTCAGAGGGCGGCTTACACGCAGACACGAAATGTAAGCTCTTAATGTGCTCAATTCTTGTACCTACATGGCATCGGGCTCGCGTAAACATACCCTCGCTCGTAAATACACCTATATCACTCGAAATCCTATTTACGAAAGCAACCTATAAGGCACGTTGCCTTTACTTATTCAGTAACTTCATAAATTCACGGATCCACTCGCTTATACTGTGCTGTAAACTATTTACAATTATTTTAATATATTGATATGATTTACGCTTAGGATTAAGGACTAACCGCGGAATACTGAAACGATAACTTGAGGTCATCTTAAAATGTTTCTGTCTTTCTTTTTACCTTTGTAATGAAAGGGTTAGATATACTTTTAAGTACACCTCAATGTTGATTAGCGTTCGAGAATTCGGCCATAAGAGTTATTATATTAAGTACGAGCGACTAAAAACAAAAATTAACTCTCGTATGTAAGGCAATGCAGACCAAGAACTTTCTCGAAAATAAGTTGGCTTAAGAAAGTTTTACCTATTAAATGTATCATCATGATTATATTAAAGATATGTAGTAGGTACAATAAACTAGGTAAGTCATTCGGTAACACGTATCGTAATCAAAGCCTCGCTAGTTGCTACTCCATCAATAAGCGATGATTGATATCTTGTGATTAAATGAAATACGGACTCTGAACCGCCCACTAGTACTAGGCTACCAGCAATCCATAACAGCTATGTGGACTGTCTGTGTCGTTAGTGATCATTTAGGATAACGGTTTGTGATGGTCGCCTCATCTCATAGTACATCTATTTTGCAAAGCTTATACTTTGTGTTTCTTTATATACACATCGTAAAGAGCGCAAAAAGCATTTTATGACACAAGTCTTTTAAAATAAATATTTAAAAATAGAAGCACACTGTCTCTGTTACGTTTTCATTAATGAAAATTAAATTATTTAAATTATAGTTTAAAAAAAATCTATAAAATATATTATTACTGAAACTGTATGTCCGCCTTATCACTCAGTTCTTTATTTAAAAAGAAAAATTTTTTTTATTAGTAATAGTCCCTTTACATATTTCATTAACTTAAATTAAATATGATATAACGTCGAGTTTATGTTCCATAAAGTGAAATCCGAGACAGCTTTTATGGACTCAAGGTGCGCTTTTGTTTACATTTTAAAATTGCACTTTGCACCAAACCGCGTCCTCCCGGCCTCGCCGTGACGCTGTCAACGAAGTATTCAAACGATATAATATGTATGAGTTGAAAATATTATACCGCTCTTGTCATTGTTCCTCACAACAATATTGTTGCTTGAAGACAAAAACGAGTTTCAATAAAATTTGTATATTTTAAAACAATGAAGTGACAGTTGGTTGCATCTCTAAAATAATTTCCGAAATATTAAGAAAGTTGTTTTATAAATATTTAAGAAGCTTTGAGTCTAAGAGAAATAATTCGACGGACTCGTTCAGTATAACACCTATCTAGCGCTCCGATGGGTCGCGGGTTCGAATCCCGCCAGTACATGTTTATATGTCTGCGCACTTCGGACATTAGACAGGTGGGAGTAATATCGAAATTCCGACCGGGTAAAGAACCACCGTTCATAATATATGAAGGAACCGTGGACTTCACGGCGTGAAGGGCATATTGCGCGTTTCGGTCTTAGTCTATGAATTTCCGAATGCTCGAAGTAATAAACTAGGTCGACAGCGCATCATTAACTGATGTTTTGTGGCTGAGGTATCACCTATCTAAAGTTTATACTCACCTGTCGATTGGTATAACTAAAATAAAAGAATAAAATATAATTTTGTAACAGTTATTTTTAAACTCTTATGGTTAATTAACAGTAGGTACATTACAAAAATATTTCAAGTCAGAAAACAAAACATGTTAAAACAAAAAGCTGAATACGAATGATATTTTATTCACTTAACGACTAACAGAGTAAAATCCAAGACTCGCTTCATTATCGCATTGCACTATGCTAATGGTTTGCCCAAAATGTGGCCACTTGTTTCAACTGTTGTTTCAAAAACGTATTTCATTAAATAAAGCTGAATTTACTTAACTTTAAATATAATCCTATATTTATTACAACACCTGAAGAATCTGCGTTAGTAAGATGTTTATACATCTCTTAATGATTTGTGCCTGAATGAACATTGAGTGTTCGATCAAGGTTAAAATCAGATTCACTTATGATTTAAATCCGTTTCGATATAACAAGGCAAAGTTATATTAAGAGAGCTTGTTATCGAGTTGATTTAATATTATAAAGTTTCATTAATCGCTATAATCACATGTCGATTTATATGAAACTGAACGAATAGTACCTAATTTCGTTCACAATTAGTACCTATAGTGTTTAGGGGACTATTTAAAACAAGATACTTATTTTTAGTAGTAATATAGGACGTAAGTTTCTTTCCTTTTTTATCTTTTAGCTCTTTTAGGCAGGCTTTTAGTGTATATAATTTTAAGAACAATTTTGTTAATAGCTCTTAATTTTTATTAACAACTCTTTTTTACCAAAAAAATGTTATATAATATATATTAGTGGTAATAATTGGAGTTAGGTTACATAAGATGTTCTCAATTTAAGTTTGAAATTTTTAAATTTGAAAAGTCCATCTACAGAGGCCGATTAATTGCTGGCGAGATTTTAGCTACGATTAAAATTGCACGTACTATCGCCCACCCCTGTTTAGGTCGCTACAGACTATCAACAAAGCCCAAACTGCACTACCTCGTTACGTGTCAAACATTGTTTAACTATTGTGTGCTACATTGAGGTTGTTTCACTTCAATTATTAAAACTTCGGTAATGAAAAGACACATAAACATTATGTTTGTGTGTTACCTCAGGTCGTGTCTGAATAATTTAACTTGAATTCAGAACGTTTCACATCTACGATTACAGCGGCGTGCGTGTATTAAACAATGCCATTATATTGTGAACAATAATATTGTTCATATACAATACCAATTTACGCTTACTGACAAAAGTCGAAGACTTCATTATTCATGATGTCACTGGACACATTTTGTCTGTAGATTAATCATTGCCAGTGCTAAGTAATAGGAAGGAGGAGTGTTATTTGAACGATAACAATGTCGATCGTTGTCGGATATGTCGCCTACAATTAAGGGTAAACCTGAGTATTAATTACATTGTCCAATGGACCGAAAATGGTTTGTTCGGTTCCGCGGATGTGTACCTAACCTAATTGAGGATGTCCACGTTGTGATTGAGTACATTATCGCTATCACACTACGTTGTCCTTCATTTGCTTTTAAATACCTTCTTTACCGTTTTAGGTTTCAATCCAAAGCATTGTTGAATTTTGCATAATACTTTGAATTAGGTAAAGGACTATTTTGTATCTCGGTTGTCAAAGTGCACTTGAACTTTAATAACGCCATAGACGGTGACTTTCATTCATAGTTATGAAAAGCATTACCAATGATGATGAATATTATTATAAATTTGAAAATTTAAAAGACATAATATAATATCCTTTATGAGGTTTTAAACCGCGCAACGTAATCCACTCTCGAAATGTTTTAGTTTCCCAGATAACAAATTAGAACTGTAATGGAAAATTTTAAGGTTTTTATTTGCGCTAACACACAACAAATCAAATAAATAAACACTGAGCAGTGTCCACTGTCGTCTTTGTGTTTTTATTTGTATTTAAAAGCTTTTAATTGTATTTATTTTCAGTGCAGAACCGAGACTCGTCGACCTGTGAGTGCTCTCAGTGGCCAATAGAGGCTATTTACAATCGCTTACGTTGTTGATCCCAATAAAATGTATTGAATACTATCATTTTTGATCCGCAGTTCATTATTTAACTTAAAGTACACTTTCGTTGTTCGAGATTACTGTCTATAGCGGGATCCTGTGTTTAATTTAAATAAAAATAACGTTTTGTAATCAGAGCCATATACAATTTTTTTTGTATATATGTATAATATGACAACTTTAAAGATTTTTTATTGTACAGTAAAAATACGTCGATTAATTCAAATATGTTCTGAAAAAATATATGACCATAATAAGTAATGTTAGTTTTTACTTTTGCAAGTGTAAAATATTTACGGCCCGCGAAATTGTCTATCCGGAAATTGTCTACCTTCGTGGAAAAACCGTCAGAATTAGCAACAGGGGGTGGATTGAGGCGGACCGCACTTAATCCTTCTCTAAGAAGGCTTTGCTTAAACAAGTTCTAACGAGCTAAAGATAAAACAATTACCGGGCAAGTGATTAAGATATACTGTAGACACTTGTTACGCTTTACTGTGATCTTGCCATACTTTGATGTAAGTCCTACAGCGGTTCAGATTTGTAATTCAAATATAAGGAAATTGGTCTTGTGGGTGCGTTGAATAGTTCACTTGCTCATATTTATGTTAGATATCGACAGATTAACGTATCGTACGTGATTCATCAGCCACAGAAGGTGGCTATATAAGCAGATGGCGTTATAGTAAGCAGAATTTTCTTCTAAGTCTAAGGGCATTATTTTATAGCTTATACATCTGCTTTACTTAAGTATCATAAAAGGTCAATACAATGCACGATTGTCAAGTTGTTGTTCAATTAAGCACATGTTTCTTAAACATTGTTAGTTCGTTCATTCCCCTACAATACATAAATAACAAAATATTATCTCATGTTAATCATTTTCCAATATCGGCTAAATAGGTTCTCACCCTCGCCGCAATCAAAATGTGTCTACAAAAACAATTACGTAACAAAGCGACCTCCTTCGCTTTCTTATGTGCTTTTCACATTTCCATATAAGTTGAGCTATAAGCGAACCAATCTATTCACGTCTACACATCAGGGGGTCCGCATTTGCATATAGAGCAGAAATTTATTAAATCTACAGCCAATATCCAGCTTTCCGACATTGAACTCTCACTTATTCATTGCGTTTCTGAAAATTTTATTTGATTGTGAAAGGTATTCGAAGTTACTTTGGCTGTTCATTGTAAAAAATTCAGACCGTTTTTGGTTAAAATTTTCTTTTTTTTCATTAACCTAAGTAATTCGTACAACGAATTGCTCTGAACATCATTTCTTTAGATTTATATTAGATACAAAGATTTGAAATTCCCCTTTTTTATATATATTTATCTGAAGTTCTAGTACAGGAAGAAATAGCTTGGTTAATTGGTCGCTGTAATAATACGTCCTATTAGAGTAGTCACAAGCCGCGGGCAACGGGCGGTCGGCGGTCACCTAATGAAACGACTTCACAGGATCCGCCTGGGGCACAATTATTGAACCGTTTGAATTAAAGAAGCAAACCTGTTCTCTAAAGAAAGTGCAGTAGAAATTGAACTACAATATCGTTACTTTGTCACAATGGTTTTAATTGTACAAAGATTTTAATGGCACCTCCGTTTATAGTGATTGTAAAATAAAATATCATATAGGTAATTCATGTTAGTCGATTAAAAACAAATTCGGTTAAATATTAAACTTTTGACAAAGTGAACATAACTTTACTCTTCTCCGCTTTAGATTTTATACGACTCATTGTATTTGTCGATATGCGACTTGTGTACAAAATCTACATTGTATGAAAATAAACCGATAATTGTTCTTTTATAAAAAACAGTTCCCTTTCAATCAATGGAAAAATATCATGTCCATTTACAGTGGACGTCACGGACGAGCTTAAAGCTCGCAGGAATGGGTTGAGTGCTGTTGCATTTTAATTAATTCCCTTTTCTATCGCGATGCGCCGTTATCAGCCAGCCGCAGGCGTCGCGCGTCGTGGACAAACAAATTTTTCAGACAACGTAACCATTTTCACACGGTCATATTGCAATTTTTTTCTTCGCAATCGATATTCTGTTGACATACAAACTTCTTTTTTGTTTCATTTTATTTGCTTGTTTATATATTTTTTATGGACGTTGTTTCTGAACAAACGACACGTTTTTTAACATTTAGTATCACAATTTTTATGTATACTTAATAGAATCTGGCGTCCTACCTAGGGTATAAAGATGGCTAGGGGTATTCTCATCAATAAAAAAAAAGTACGAAGAGCAGTGGCCTGCAAGCCCTACATTATTATAACAAATTTAAATAAATATTAAGTACCTAAAAAAGTTTAGCTTAGCGTTAACTCATTGCATAAAATTAAAGAAAAAAAAACACGAAGTACGATGTGAAAACTAAAGAAAAGAAACAACTTAAAATATTTAACTAAGTACCACAATTGTGTTTTTATAACCCTATGTGATAAGGTATTATAACCTTTAATAGTATAACAATTGTTTACCTTGTCCACAGGCCCTTGACGGTCAGAACATTTACAATGGCTGCTGCACACTGCGCATCGACTACTCAAAGATGACTTGCCTGAACGTAAAGTACAACAACGACAAGTCTCGGGACTACACCAACCCCACACTGCCGTCTGGAGACGGCGACACCCACCAGCTCTTGACCAGTGAGTTGATGTCACTGCGGGCCTGCCTCCTGGCCCACGCATCCAGGAAGAGTTAGTCTAATACTACTCCTCACCTGGAAGCTTACGCACTACCTCTGTATTCGTAGATCTGTCGCAACAAGCGTACAGAAGGGTGAGCACGAACAAGTATCGAAAGAGTATTCGTATCGTCGAACTATCATTTGTATGAAATTTCAAATGATTTTTCATACAACTGACAGTTTGACGATTCGAATACTTTCTCCCAAATTGTTCGTGCTAGGCCCTCAGCTTGTCTTCCTTGACGTGTTTGTAACAATGTATTATGTCCACTGAAATGGGTGATAAGCACTATTTTCTATACTGTGTTGAGGTTTATTTTCATCACTCTCTTATAGTTTTAATTACATATATTACTGCCCGACTTGGCTTCGCACGGCTATACTAATCAAGAAAATGAGGCAAAATCAAAAAAAAACTGGATAGGGATAATCTCTAATCACCCAGCAGTATGAAATATAATTTACGAATTATTCTCATACATACAAAATTTCTTAAAAATCGGTCAAGCCGTTTCAGAGGAGTGACCACAAACACTGTGGCACGAGATTTTTATATATATATTAAAGATATAGAAGATAGACTTGTAAAAATGTAAATAAACATCAGATATTTAATTACCAATAGGACCGTACTGCGCTACCTCTTTGATAATTTTTTATTAGTAATATATTTGATAGAACCCGTTATTCCAAACGAGACCGCGTCGTTATAACGATATAATATTTTAATTACTAAGCAACGTAAACTTCTCAATTAAACCTTATGTAAGTAGTTGCCTCACTATTCCATTCTATCTCTTATCATGTTTATTATTCATAATCAATTCTAAATGTTTCCGCAGTGACTAATAACTTTTCATAAATCCTTACTGCACCGTAGAGGGTTGTGATATATGAGGATTATTCCGACATAGCCGATTTGTTGCTTTTGTTGTGTAATGCCGTTTTACATTCAAGGGTTCGAGCAAAAAGATAATATGTTTCATGTCGTGACTTCTGTGGTTGCTGTTTTTATAGTTCTTAATTCGAAAATATTAATTTAGTGTATGTATATTATATACCTACTACCTTTAAAAAACAAATTAAGAAATGATTTAATCTATATATATATATCTAACTAGCAACAAGACCCGACTTCACACGGGTGCAATATAAATGTACTTTACACAAAAACTATGTTACTCGTTGAAAATGTAGCTTTCTGTTGGAGAAAGAATTTTTAAAATTGGACCAGTAGGATTTGAATTTATTCGTTACAAATATACAAAAATACAAATCTTTCGTCTTTATAATATTAGTGTAGATACCAGGGTGAATCAAAAAGTTCTTAGAAGTGCATATATATGAAACCTTTTTGGATCAAGTTCGATATTCAAATTAAAGAGTGTCTATCACACTATATTTATGCAGACTGTCACTTGTTTTTGTCAGTTCGTTCGCATGTAATAATTTTTTTTGTGCAACGAGTTGCTAAAAAGTCAAAATTATGGATAAAAGTGAGTTACGTGCGGTGATAAAATATCTCAGTTTGAAAAAAATGTCTACGAAGGAAATTTTTTTGGACATTCAGCAGACATTAGGGGGTGATGCTGTACCCTATTCTACGGTTGCGTACTGGGTGGCTGAATTTAAAAGAGGTAGATCAAGCTGTAAAGATGACCCGCGTTCTGGGCGGCCTTCAACCTCCGTTACAGAAGAAAATGTCAAAAAGGTTGAGAATCTGGTTTTGGAAGACAGAAGAATGACTATAAAACATATAGCTGAGATCCTAAAGATATCTTTTGGTAGCGTTCAATCCATTTTAATTGATTCACTGGGGTTCAAAAAAGTGTCTGCAAGATGGGTGCCACGAATGTTAACCGACGAAAACATGAAAGCGACGTTTGGAAATTTCCAAGCGTAATCTCGAAATGTTCCAGCGTGATTCGGATAATTTTTGCCGTCGTCTTGTCACCATGGATGAATCGTGGGTCCACCATTTTGATCCTGAAACTAAAAGACAAAGCATGTCTTGGAAACGACCATCCTCTCCATCCATCAAGAAATTTCGAGTTGCTCCTACCGATGGCAAAGTTATGGCCTCTGTGTTCTGGGATAGTGAAGGAATCCTTTTTATTGATTACATGCCAAAAGGCCAGACGATTACTGGACCCTATTATGCAAATTTAATCCCGAAAGTGCGTGAAGCGATTAAAGAAAAACGTCGTGGAAAACTGTCGTTGGGCGTGTTGTTCCTTCAAGATAACGCTCCTGCTCATCGATCGGAAGTTGCGCTCAACGCAATCCGCTGTGCTGGCTTCAATCTCCTTGACCACCCACCATATTCTCCGGACTAAGCCCCAAGTGATTTTCACTTATTTCCAAAATTAAAAGAGGAAATTCGTGGAACAAAATTTCACGATAATGACGCGGTTATAGCTGCCGTAGAGGACTTTTTCGAGAGTCAAGAAAATAATTTTTTTTCACAAGGAATAAGGAAGTTAGAAACGCGTTATTCTAAATGCATTGCATTGGAGGGAGATTATGTAGAAAAATAAAATATTATTATTTAAATCTTTGCATTTTTTAATATTGATTCCAAGAATTTTTTGATTCACCCTCGTATCTTGTGAAAAAACAAAAGGGCGTCACATTGATTTCACATACATATTACGTTCTTTTTTTTTAAGTATAGCTATAAAAATGAAGTTGTCTCACACTAGGTGGTGGTGTCTTAGCGCCTCAATTCCTAGGCCTCGGATCAGGGTTGGCCTCACCGTATGGCGTCGGAGTAGGAGGAGTTGGACTTCCGGCATTCGGAGCCCTAACTCTCACACCAGCATCTCCCGCCCTTCGAGCTCTGGCTGCACCACCGATGCCCCTAGCAACCGTTCTCCTCGTGTCCAACTTAAACGAAGAGGTTTGTATCAAACATAACCACTCATCAATATCAAATATCCCGTAACTTTACAAATATAGTCAGCATTGTTTGTTAAACATCAAATTTAGATTTATTAGATTTTGAAGCAATATGAATTGATGATCAAACTAGATGATAGTCTGTTGACAAATTATGCATTACGCTAACACAATAGCCGGTAACGTCTATTCGGAACATCATTTTAATAAGTGGGATCACGCATCTAAATTCTAGCGACTAATTGATTCAGTTAACCTAATTCAGCTGGCGTTACGGGCTATTCATTTATATATTCCATTCCTTAAATAAGTTGCTAATTTTATTTATAGATATGATGTCAAATATCTTTTACGACTATTTATAATACTATCTCTTTTCTCTTTCCTATTGTTTTAGATGGTCACGCCTGACGCTCTCTTTACCCTTTTCGGTACGTGTGCACAAACAATCCGTATTTTATATTAAAACATTAATATTACTATTTACTGAGCCCCTGTCTGCCTGGAAGACAAATTGTCTAACATTCTGGATTTCTATACTGATAACCGCATCCATTGACTTTTGGCGTCGAAGCTTCGCTTGTTAACACTATCCATTCTGAGATCATTCTAAGCTTTATATTAACTTTTATGACAATTTGTGTTTCAGACGTTTTAGATGTAGCTAAGTTAGACAACTAGTAACCTAGTGGTGTTTTCATGTTTTGTTATTGCTTCCGAGTTCCAGTGTCTCAAATACAATGTTTTAGTCACTAATTTTATAGTGTAGTTGTATGATAAATTGAAATGTAGAGAAAATAATTAGGAGAAGTATTATTACCAAGTAAAGTAGTTAATATAGTGTAAATGTAGGATCTTAAATGTATTTTGTGTTTCATTTCTTGCTATATACTTAGAATTTGTTCAATGTATAATAATCGGAAGCTTTACGTGACCAAATAGAATCTAGATTTTTTCTCCCTTATAAATTTCTTCTGTCCCATTTTAATGATATATTATATTTATGCAAAAACTGGTAGTCGATAATAAGTGATTTTGAATTATAAAAATTGTAGGTAAATAAGTTGAGGCTGGCAGTGTAATTATGAGATAAAAAATCATATTGTTTCGCTTGTAACATAATTTTATCATTTAGGCGTATACGGTGATGTGCAACGGGTGAAGATCCTTTACAACAAAAAAGATTCAGCTCTGATTCAGATGGCTGAACCGCACCAAGCTCATCTAGGTATGTGATCCTAATATCTGTTCCAATAAAGATGATTTTCGAATGCTCTGTCATTGTTTAGAAACATGTTATTTTTACCTTTGATCACGTTCCGCTACGGATTCTTGAATTCTATAGTGCTAGTTGAATCTCGACGTGAAAGCAAATTGTATAATAATAATCGCAGTCATTCGAATTGAGCCTATAATATTTATTCTATTTTTATTGTAGAGAGTTAGGAGCTCTTAACGTTAACTATTGTTTTTAACTGTAATAGTAATCTTATTAAATTATAAATTGATAGGATACTGATTTTTAGTTATTAAAACGATCTCGTAAACAAATTATCTACATAATATGTACATATATATATACAATACTAACATGCGTCCGGCTTCGCACGGGTGCAATGTAGCTTTCTATTGGTGAAATCATTTTTAAAATCGGTTCAGTAGATCCAAAGACTACTTACTACATTATTTTGAGTTAAATCGTAACCAACAAACATACAGACCTTTCCACTTTATAATATTAGTATAGAAAGTAAGTATAGTAATTAATGTACTTTTTTGGAATGACCACAACACTAGCTATGATCAATAGGGTCTGGCGGTTTTATATGGAATTGAGTATACCTACTTTACTTAATACATTAGATATGGATCTGAGAAATATTTGTTTTAAGAAATTTGACAGACTGTTGGCGCATTTGGTAGATCCTTGCGCTCCGATGGGTTGCGGGTACGAATCCCGCCGAGCGACAAGTTTAAAATTTGCGGTAATCTGTAACCTGAATGTCGAAATTCCGACCGGGTAAAGAACCACCGTTCATAGATGAAAAAATCGACTGCATATCATTTACTGTTCTGCGTCTGAGTATCACCTATCATCATGTGAACCTCACGCTCGTCTGTCGATATCTTACATAAAAAATACTAATTACACAAGCACCTTCCATCCTCAAGTACAGATTGAATACCTACGAAGGTACAACTATGAAATTATGTTGGCTATATAAATTTACAGCAATGACCCACATGGACAAGTTGCGTGTGTTCGGCAAAGCGATGCGCGTGATGCTCAGCAAGCATCAGACTGTTCAGCTGCCCAAAGAAGGACAACCGGATGCGGGACTTACACGGTAACTGGAGGATAAAATACGAAGTTTCGGGTGACTGATCGTACATTTTCCTTTTACGAATCTGATGATCGATCCGTCGTTCGAAATTTATGTCTTTCGTTTGACATTACTATGATCGTAAATAGAATATAAAATGTTTTCTTAATAAGTTAAAATACGAAGTTGTTTGTTATTTCGTTTCGTTCCGTTCATTGCGTTCGATTTTGGTAATAGACCTACTGTTGTCTTTGTACTCCTTTCAGCCTGTGATGTATCATGTATATGAATACTCTCTCATCATTCACTCTCATTTATTTATTTCATCAATATTACCTATACTATTTTAGGAATAGTAATTATTTTTACTATTTCGATCTTTAGTTATTTTGTATGACAGTGATAGCATTCATTAAATTTTTATTTACAAAACTACCGATCCGCCCCGTATTCGCACGGGCGCAATGTAGATCTACTAAAAAAATATAATGTAGCTTTCTATTGGTGAAAGAATTTTTAAAATCGGTCCAGTAGTTTTTGAGTTAAATCGTAACAAACAAATATTTCCTGTTTATAATATTAGTATAGATGGTTCTGTTGCTTTAGAAATAACCTTCACTTCGTAAATGTTTAATGTGCTATATGATTAAAACTATATTATGAAGAAAATCGCTATATTATCTAAAATACTAGTATTGATTTGTACTTCATGAAATACGCTAGTAGGTACCATTTAATTATTTGCACTTAATACCATTATACTTTCAGGGACTACTCGCAGAGCCCACTGCATAGATTCAAGAAGCCCGGTAGCAAAAACTACCAGAACATCTACCCGCCCAGCGCTACTCTACATCTCTCCAACATTCCGTAAGTAACCCTTGTTTATCAAGCTTATTTGGATTTCTGCCACTTAAAACTTTATTTTTCATACTAGTTTATTACAGAAAATATGAACACCAATATATTATGTATTATACTATATTGGATCGTATATTGGTGGTTATAACTAGAAATTGAATTTTTTTGAGTTGCGTCGTTATTCTCGCAAACCAGCGATATAATATAGTAATGACATTGATTTTTTTTATTGCTTGTTGTTCATTTAATTTTTCACAATTTAATAAGCAAAATAACAATTTGATTATTAATATAAAACAAAAATAAAGAATAAATGTTTATAGATAAAAAATCTACATAATATAGTAATCGTATAGCGTTTAGTGTTTATTATTACTAAACTTTCTACTATTATTTGTTGTCTCACTTAACCCGTCTTTCCTAGTTTCCGGGTTTCTATTTCTATGGTTATCATTTAAATATATTTCCTAAAATCACGCCGTAGCATCAACAGGCAGATAGTGCTATAACTAATAGAAAAAATGCAATATGTATAAAAGAAAACCCTAATGCAGCATAATAAAAAACCATGCAAAAACTACGAGTTCCATGTATGTTAGAGTACCGTACCTATTTTTAAACAATTAATAAAAATGGAACTATGTTCTCAAATCAAATCTGGAACACTTAAACTCAAGTGTGATCGTACCTATTTCAACTATGTGCAGTTCAAGCCATCTTGGTTGTTAGTTTACAAAATATCCACTCGGAACGTCACCTTACATTTATCCAACATTCCGTAAGTTATTGTCCAATTCCGCAGCCCGTTGGTACGGATTGTAACTCGTGAGATATATTAATGAATGTTTGTCCGCAGAGCGACCGTCTCCGAGGACGATATTAAGGACGCCTTCACCAAACGTGGCTTTACGATCAAGGCGTTCAAATTTTTCCCGTGAGTATTTTTTTTTAAATTCCTATAATATACAGTCTAAAAAAGTAACTCATTATTTTTATTCATACTTTCATGCCAATATTATAAATACTAAAGTAACTATTTATCTATTAGGTATTATTTAATTAATTATTTTACACTTTATTGCACTAAATAACATAAAGACTACAGATAATATACACCTATAAATCTTAAAACAGATTAACACAAACAGACTTAGAGGCAACTCAAAGGAACCTCCTAATTTTAGATCAATTTCCGCAATAAAGTCTTAGGAGTTGTATTATTTCGTTTGGAACTATTTTATATTAAATAGGATTATATTGTGTATACCATTTTAGTCTTATCATAATTAATTTTCATTTAAATTTAATTTCATTCATTGCATTAAACGTTTATATCGTTCGCTTGTCATTTTCCAAATAATAAAGTCGATAAGTTTCTTCGTTGAAAACGCATCAGAAAATTTATTTTCGCCTGTTTTCTTCATATTGTTTTTCATTTCCAGAAAGGACCGCAAGATGGCGCTGGTACAATTGCCAACAATCGACGACGCAGTCGCTGCGCTCATCAAGATGCACAACTATCAGCTCTCTGAGTCCAACCACCTGCGGGTTTCCTTCTCCAAGTCAAGTATTTAAACACCAGAACCAAGGAATATCACACATGTGTCGCAATGCTGGCCAGTGAATTATGAAGCAAAATCTCAATTATATCTAGAGGTATTCCATTTCCATAAGATATAAGGTAAATGTCTATTTAAAGGGATTCTAATTTTAAAATATATCAAATTCGACTTTCGAATCCCGCTACGTGCCTCTAAAGAGTTTTCATGCATTTTTATATGATTGAGTTCACTTCTATTATCTATACAATTTCTAAAATGGCGACACTGTAGCAAGTAGCGAAATCTTTGGAGACATAGACATTTAGTATTTACTGATTAAAAAAAGATTTTTCGAATCAAACTCGAATGGAATGTTTCTATGAAGTTGAGAAATTGCTTAAATATTTATTATCTGTGTATGACGAAGCCCTCGCGACTACCTCTCTCACATTCGAGAACTCTCCTCGACTGAAAATTATAATGTATCTGTATTACGCTTACTTGGAACAGTTTAGACGTTAAGTGCTATTACTCTACTTCCCTAGTACGTACGTATGTTTACATAATATAAGTAAGCGACATCTATCGGCGGCTGTTGGAGTAGCTCTATTTAATATATAATTAATTTTATAATTTGCATTCAGAGAGGTTTTATATTTTGTGTGGTATTTCATTCCGTGGATTTAATTGTAACATTATATTTTATTTTTTTATATAGATATACGTTTCCAGTGATTTTCGATCATTTCATTCAACTAAAACAGATCGCAATGAGATTGCGCTAGAATAATTTCCATATTTTGGCAACATTTATATCTTGTAAGCAATGTCAAACATTGCATCGGTTGTTTTATAATAATTATTATTAATAGACTTATTTACATTATTAAAATAACTATTATATTCATCACTTTGCACATTGTTAAACATATTATTATAAAAATATTTTCTTTGTCACATATGATTTGCAGTTATCGCTATAAGATTATATTTTATAAATATATTTTATTCACTATTTTAATATGCACAATTTATTATTGCATTTTTAATTAAGTAATTATAGTTTTGTGCGCATACACATTTGTCATTTTATGAAAGAATCGCTGATGTTTAGAAATGTGTATGTGTGTGCAATATTAGTTATAGACAATTTTACTAGAGTTAAGTAAGTCATCTCGATACCGGTTATATCCGGTTCAATACTTCACTTCCATACTGTTTCGTTATTTAGAAAAATATTCTGTTGATCGTTTCGATGGTAGATGTTTCGTTAGTTAGTGTAATCACGGATCATATCTTACCTTGTCTGAGGGTCGAGTACAAAAAAATACGACAATCTTTAATCCTAATAAATCAGGAATCAAAACTTACGTGTTATTTTACACTCGACGCTTGGACTATAGTTTCTAGAATAATACTATTATTAACGTTATGTTCAGTGAAATAATAGTGACATGATGCATTTATTTGATGTTAATTTATATTAATGGTAGCTACAACATACTATAAATGCGCGTGCATGTTTCACTAAGTGATTATTTATAATTTATTTATTCCCAGTTGAACGGTCTTGTCTATAACGATCAATGAATTGAAATAAAGTCAAAATAATGGATGGCTTTAATTGGGAAACGGGATCTGATATGACATTTCGCTGTCAGTATTCACACTATCGATAAAGCGACAGTATTTTAGAAGTATAAATCTTTACTCAACACTTTGTACATAAATTCGCTCTCGGCTCTGATTTTCAACTTATATTTCCAAATCTTTACTACAATTGGTTTTCACACATCTTTGCCTTCCTAATTTAAATAAATATGCGTCTAGTCCAATTCAAAAGAGATTAAGTTGTGATTTAAGTGATAAATATTAACTTGAAAATTTTCTAACAATTATTTCAATTCCGTAAAGGAGTGTTTATTTATTGCGATGTTTTCGAACGGTGCGTTTTCTCAAATGATTAGGACCAGTTTAAGTGTTCAGGTACACGTCCATTCAATGTGATTAGGCAAACATGCGTGAAACAGAGACCTGATATGATGAGTTAATTATATAATATTGTTATCGTGCGCAACGCGCGCGTACAATAGGTATTATCAATTATTTTAACAAAAATAATTAATGTTAGGTGTTTTAAAAAACAAAATGTTCTTAAGACCGTAAACGGTGATTCCATTGTTCGATACCTCAACTGATTCTAGGTTTTGATGACTATAAAGTTGTATTAAAAGTATTAATTGTCAATCAGAAAAACCTATTCAAATTTTTGTCGAACGGTAGCTTATAACTTCGAGTCACAAACATTTATTAGGTCAGGAATACACAGTCGTGCACACTCTATTTGACTATGGTCTACCTTATGCGGGGTTAATTTCTGAAGTATCATATTTTGACGTTTAAAATTCAAGATTCGAATGACCAATACTGTCAAGTGGAGTGTGTATAACCAATATGGATTCCACCCTATGTCTTAATAATAATTACACACAGACTAAGATCACATATTTACACTATTAAAATAATTGTATCATAAATATACATCACGTATAAATTAATGATAAAACTAGAGCTTAGTAAAGTGGTTAAATAAATAGTTTTCAATAAGACGTATGAATTGATAGAAAATGTTGTAAAAAAATCGTCTTGTGTGGGTCGATAATTATCAAAGGTAAGACGTGTAAGTAGTAGATTGGTATAGATAACGTTAGGTGACCAGGGTGTGGTGATATTTTGCACAATTTTGAAAATGTCTTACTTATACGGTGGGCCTGTGCCTATTAATCAAAATTCGAATTGCGGTTACTTAGCGACTGGTAGAGATAGTGCGGGGTGAAAGCGGTAAATAAGCTGCTGTAAGCGTTTATGGTTTTAACATCAACTCACTGATTTTCTTAAAATATCATCAAGAAATCACATATCCTCTGTTTTCAAGAAGAACGCTACACACTAATTGCACAGATTAATAACTTTTTCTTTTTGACATAAGTACATATTATGTCGGAAGTAATCTGTATCTGTCGCTTGCGCTCGAATCGTAGATAATAAATGTGTGTAGCGTTTTCAGGCCTAAGATTTCGTTAATAACACTGGTATTGACTAATAGATAATAATTATAGAAATTTATGTGTTTAGAAAAGTATTTTAAATATTTTGGGCTGATTATTCAATCGTGAGATATCTTTTCACCGAGGAGTTCTTGAGTTTTTGACAGTTCTTTCATGTACGAGATCTGTCAAAGCTCAAAATTTCATTCCGATATGACGTTAAAAGACATCTGACGTTGAAACAGCTGTTAGGGTAATATTGTATTGTAATGAGAAGTTAATAATTAAATCAGTGTTTAGAATGAGATGCCAAATTTAAAGTCAATACACATTATTTTAGGTAAAATCTTAAATTAATTAATCTTAACATTTATTAAAAAGTTGATGAATTAATGTTACAGTTGAATTATATTTGAGAGTTTTATTAAGCGCAATGTATGCAGTTCTATTCGTAATAAGTGAAAATTGTTTCAATTTGTTAGTTATTAGTTACGGTTAACGGTTAATGAACGAAGACGTTTCCACTGTTCATTTAACTATTCTCTAAGATACTCTCGTATGTTAAACTGTCATCAATCTGTTATCCTTTCAAGTGTACCTATGTTTATACTTCCTAAGGCATATCTTGGCATATCAATCATTTAAATCTGTTTTTACTTTATTATAATATGTATTTATCTCGTACATGATAAGCTGTAGGTACTATTTAGTGATTTGTATCAATATTAATAATGGCCAACATATCAGTAAATAAAAACTTCGGTTAAGGCGCATGAATTACACAATTTTCTATCCCTTATTATTTTTGTCTCTCCTTTTGTCTAACTAATTTATAGATTTAAGTTTCGATATAATTCAAAGGTGTCGTCGTTCAGTTTTCTTATTTTAGATTAAGCCTTTTGTGTGTTTAATTTCATTCTTATTTTTTATTTCGTAATTAAACTATTATTATCATTGAAAGCTTTTTTTTCTTTTTTTTTCCTCGACTCCTTTCTATATTCCTATTTATTTTATGTAATGCCAGAACCGCAAATGATATTTATACCCTCGATTATATTCTAACTTCATTTTTCTGAAAGAGTTGAAATATTTGTAAATAAAACTAAAATTTTAAAGGGGATCAAAAATATATGATGTAATCCGCATCGTTGATACTCTAGACATATTATCTACTTAGATCTTAACTGTCCTATCGTAAATATTAAACTATACATCAAAGATAACACGTGTATTAAACGTTTCAATAAAAATACGTCTTTCGACTCTTCTTCGCTTATTCTTTATTTCGATTCGTCTAAGCACTTGAATGAATTTAGGAGGATTACAGGTTGCTAAGTTAATTGTGAAGGGAGTAAGGGACATCAAATATTATCAATGATGTTGTTTTAATATGATTATTATCAAAACTATGCACAGGGTAATACAAGTAAACATTTTAAACCCTTCCTGTTTTCAAATCAGGAGAGTTATTTTATCCGTGCCACGTCCCTTATTCCAAATGAGTTGAAAGAACTGAATCATTTCATATTGAAACGTTGAATTAGACAAAAATTTATAACTGCCATGTCTATAGATCAAAGTTGAAGCTGAACACTTTATATTTCCTGTAATATGGCAGTTATTAGCTATTTTAAATAAAATATCCAGTGTAAATACCTATATACACAACTTTATAAATAATGAAAATTATAATTATTAGTATTTATTAAAGATTTACCTACATAATCATTAATTAAGGAATTTAGATAACATAATCCTATTCTGACAGTAGATACTCTAGTGGTTAATAGATGAATGACATGAAAAAGTAAAAAAAATCGTTGTAGTGACTTCCCCGTGCTCTATGGTTTCAAACTTCCGTTGATTCCTTTTTAAAATATAAAGAGGTGTGCAAATTAAAGGGTTGTGTGTAAAGTTAAAATAGTTTATTAGATGTGAGGGGTGTAAAAGCAAAGGCGCTTCAGTCACTAAACACCAATACTGAGCTATTTGACATTTTCTAATACATCGTAAGTAATTCACATTTTTGCAAAACTTTGTTATTAGTATTTTAATTAGAACTTTTCATTTAAGTAAGAATAACTAAAATAAAAAATATATATAAGATTTCCATAATAATTCAGAAAAACCTTAGGACTAAGGTGTCTTTGCATCTAAATACTGGATCGAAGCATGTTTGCTTTTGATCACTATGGATTGAAGCGAATTTGCATTTCACTATTTTATTTGACAGTTGTTATGTTGTGAAGTACCGATTGCAAAATAAAAATAAAAATAATTTTTGTTTTTGTTGAAAACAGAATATCTTTAATTGGAAATAAAAATCAAGTTTAATTGAAAATATAAAAGTAAGACAGTCCTATTTAGGTCTTTAAACCATTATATTTGACTCAGGTGGATCGCAGGATGGCTCATCTTCTTGAACTAAAACTAACTAAACTTATTTTGCAGAATACCTTAACCAAAAGCAGAAGATAGTTTAGCATAACAAAAATTACAACCATTAAGTGAAAAAAAAAGATGCTTTATAAATTTTTTGCTTAAAAATCTTATACGAGGGTGAATCAAAAAATTCTTGGAATCAATATTAAAAAATGCAAAGATTTAAATAATAATATTTTATTTTTCTACATAATCTCCCTCCAATGCAATGCATTTAGAATAACGCGTTTCTAACTTCCTTATTCCTTGTGAAAAAAAATTATTTTCTTGACTCTCGAAAAAGTCCTCTACGGCAGCTATAACCGCGTCATTATCGTGAAATTTTGTTCCACGAATTTCCTCTTTTAATTTTGGAAATAAGTGAAAATCACTTGGGGCTTAGTCCGGAGAATATGGTGGGTGGTCAAGAAGATTGAAGCCAGCACAGCGGATTGCGTTGAGCGCAACTTCCGATCGATGAGCAGGAGCGTTATCTTGAAGGAACAACACGCCCAACGACAGTTTTCCACGACGTTTTTCTTTAATCGCTTCACGCACTTTCGGGATTAAATTTGCATAATAGGGTCCAGTAATCGTCTGGCCTTTTGGCATGTAATCAATAAAAAGGATTCCTTCACTATCCCAGAACACAGAGGCCATAACTTTGCCAGCGGTAGGAGCAACTCGAAATTTCTTGATGGATGGAGAGGATGGTCGTTTCCAAGACATGCTTTGTCTTTTAGTTTCAGGATCAAAATGGTGGACCCACGTTTCATCCATGGTGACAAGACGACGGCAAAAATTATCCGAATCACGCTGGAACATTTCGAGATTACGCTTGGAAATTTCCAAACGTCGCTTTTTGTTTTCGTCGGTTAACATTCGGGGCACCCATCTTGCAGACACTTTTTTGAACCCCAGTGGATCAATTAAAATGGATTGAACGCTACCAAAAGAAATCTCTAGGATCTCAGCTATATGTTTTATAGTCATTCTTCTGTCTTCCAAAACCAGATTCTCAACCTTTTTGACATTTTCTTCTGTAACGGAGGTTGAAGGCCGCCCAGAACGCGGGTCATCTTTACAGCTTGATCTACCTCTTTTAAATTCAGCCACCCAGTACGCAACCGTAGAATAGGGTACAGCATCACCCCCTAATGTCTGCTGAATGTCCAAAAAAATTTCCTTCGTAGACATTTTTTTCAAACTGATATATTTTATCACCGCACGTAACTCACTTTTATCCATAATTTTGACTTTTTAGCAACTCGTTGCACAAAAAAATTTATTACATGCGAACGAACTGACAAAAACAAGTGACAGTCTGCATAAATATAGTGTGATAGACACTCTTTAATTTGAATATCGAACTTGATCCAAAAAGGTTTCATATATATGCACTTCTAAGAACTTTTTGATTCACCCTGGTACAGACCCTACCATAACGGTCAAAAAACAAGCAAATGTTTGTTACTTGTTTGCCCTTTCCCGCACACGCCACCACTGTTCTACATTTCTTACACGTCTCCGGGCTCGTCCTGCACGAGCAGGTTGAATATTTTCTTCCATTCCAATGAAAATCACAGAGAAATGACAAAAAAACGGGCAGTATTTATTAGTCAACTTGCCTTGAAAACTAAAAGATTCGCCATCTTAGAAATTTTGAAATTGAGGCTCCTGATTGGTCGTATGTGACAGAGGCCGATTTGCTTCTAACAAATTTTGGATCGAAGCCGATTTGCAAGTAAACGCTATTTTCAAAGCGAATTTTACCTTGGATAGAGGTGGATTTGCACAATAATTATAATTATACAATGTTACAGCTTTTGAGCTCTTCAATATGGTGTGCTTACTTAAAAAAATATAATTTTGGACTGAAGCTGTTTTGCTTTTATACCCCTCATGTATACAAACAGATTGTGTGCCGAAATGTTATTTCACCAATTTATGTAAAGCACATCCGTTTATTTTATCTGTGAATAAAATATTTGATGAAAAATTATGTTATTATTCATTTTTTTATAAAACCAGACCTTTTGACCAGAATACAGACATAGATCCAGTAATAGGATTATAATAAGTGTACTACCATTCACTCACCTGTTAAAATTAATTTAATGAAATACAATAAACTATTAGAAATACTATAAGACATTTTGTAATAAAACAATTAAAAATCGTGTTTAGTATTTTATTTAAGTATCCATAACTATAAATAAGTTATTAACATTAAAATAAATAAGATTCAGAGGAATGATACATTTTGAATGTGACATATTAAAATTCTTCGACAAAAACTCAGTAGTTAGCTAAAATTTATTTAGACACAAAAAAAGCAAATAGACCAAGCACTTGCTAAGATTTGCTCACAAACACAAAAGTCGCTCCATAAGAGCTTCGCTTTATACAAGAGTTAAAGATGCAAACATATTTGTGGAGCGACAGTTAGGAAGATAGCATTTTTATAAATAAACTATAATCTAGGAAATAAACCGAACGCGATCAAACTATTTTTTTTTTTTTGAATTGAACTCAGATTAAAGACTGATAAAGTACCTAATGGAATTAGAGACTAAATAATTGTAAAAGTATAAAACCAAGATTAATAATTGGTCTCCGCGTGCTACGACTAGATACCGTCGGTGTACTTGAAAAATGCGGCAACAAATACTACGTACTTCGTATTCGGCGTACCCACGCCAGTCACGCCACGTGGCGCTGCTGTAAGCTGATGACTGCATTTGAAAGAAAAGAAAGCGCCTAAAACTGTTAGAGTAGGACAGAATGAAACGAAGAAAGATACATATCCGGTCCGTAACGACTTTCAAAAGATAGTAAAGTAATTTCTTACATTGATTAAATATATAACAATAATTTTAAAAATGTCAGAATTCTTTTGAATAGTGACGTTTTCAATGGCATACTCATTTACTTTATTTTTATAAACTACTCTATTCAGTACAACTACTTCTGTACTTTACTATTTCCGTTTGGCATACTTCACTTCATTAATAATCGCCAAATTCACATCGAACCATCAGTGGTCATTAGCGCCTTTTTAAGTTTTTAGTTGGTTTTGGAACTATAATCTAACAGCTAATCATGGACACTTTTGAAAGTAAAGCCCCATATGAGATAGTCCTTCTTATCTCTACCCTCCATGGTTTGTACATAAGTTATAATTATTCGATTTTTTTCAAGTCTTGAATCGGATTTCGCGTCGAATACGGTTGGCAGTGGTTTTCATCCTATTTTAATATTCTGTGACTGTCAAGTGTCAATTATTATTTGTCAATGTCATTACTCATTTGCGCAATGGAGTTAGTAAACATTAAACATATTTTTATTTAATATTATTAAAATAGTTCCTATTTATTCGTAATATTTCACTCAAATACTTATAAATTCATAATGTTTCGAATTTTGAATAAAAGAATATTGTATGGAACAACATTGCGATTATCCCCGGCAGCGGTGGTTCCGTTTCTTCAAACCCAAAATGAAAATGACTATGATATGCTAAACAATACTACTAAAGAAACTCCTAAAACTGGATGGGATAGAGTTCAGAAAATGTTTACAAAGAAGTGAGCTGCATATTATTTCAATGATTTTTCAGTGATTGGATAAAGTAGTATATTTAAAAATGTGTATTTTTTCAGTGAATATGATGAAATATCTCTAGAAATGCATAATGTAATGCAAGCCTCAATGTGTGGCGTCTTTTTTGGTGTTTGCTATGGTGGTTTTATTAAGTCTAGAGATGCATACCTTTATTTCATAGAAAATAATGAAGCAACAATATTTAAATCTACACTTGAAGCTAAGGTAGTTAATGGTAATTAATATCGTCGTTGCGCCTGCCAAATTCCATATGTGTATTTTTTTGATTTTTGGTTTTTGCACAAAAAATAATCTTCGTTTTATTCTCTATGTGTTACTAAAATCCTTTTTGTGATATTCGAACTGGAAACGAGTTTAACTAATTCCATATGTGTTTTGACCGTTAAGAAAAACTCTGAATGTGAATCAATAATACGTTTTTCGTTGTTTCCCAAAACTATACAAAAATCACAAATGGAACTTGTCAGGCGCAGCGATGATATAACAGATTACCTATTTAAAAAAAACTTACCAGAGAGATGATTCATAAAAACTAACAAGTGATATTTTAGGCTTTAGAATTTTATTTCATGGTACATCCTATAATCTATTAATGAACATAATTATTGTACTAAGATTACCTTATTTTATTACATAATTTAATTACTTGGTTCATAAATTCATTTTTGTTCTTATTATATATTTATTTTGATAAATTTTTAAATATTCTTCTAGAGAAAGTTACAAGACTATGTCACAATAGCATTTGCAAAAGGAGCTTATCGATGGGGTTGGAGACTTGGTATTTTCACTGGAATATATAGGTAAAAGTTAATATGTTATTACATTATTACAGAAAAAACATTCATGTCAAATAAAATACTGTATACCGGATTAAAACGCGATTTATTATTTATATTGTTTAAATTAATTATCCCTACGTTTCGGATGCATTACAGCAACCGTGGTCGCGGGAGACAGAAAGATGACAGTTGTCTGATATTTGAAATGTCACAAAGTTGCCATATTTAATTCATTTAAATTCAAAAATAATCTATTAATTTAGGTAACACAATGTACATTTATGAACGTCAATAAAAAATAATACATATTAAATGCAGGTTCTAATTTTACATAAATTACTACCAGTTCACAAATCGAGGGCGTAGAGCGGACGAGAAGAACTGGCAAGAAACTCGCCGCCACTCTTTTTAATCGTTTATATAAATATATTAATTAAAAAAACTGATATTGCAAAAATTATTCTTCATACACTTTATTACTGATACTGTGTTGGTAAATGATGGGAAAATAATAGTGGGATCAAACTACAATTACAATAATATAGAAAAATTGGAATAGTCTCCCAGTATGTAAAAGTTAATGTGATTGCTTGTACCTTTGTAGTATTTTCCATGAATGAAAGTAATGAGATACACACAAAAAGCCCATCCAATCAAATTTTATTAATTTTATAACACTCAGTACATTGCAGCCACACAATTTTTGTAGTAATTAATATTACAGTATTGTTTAAGGTTCAAATTATATTTTTAATCTTCTTATTATTAACTTTCAGTTTAATTGCAACCACAATATCAGTCTACAGAGATAAGAACTCAGTTCTCGAATATGTGATCGCTGGTGCTGTGACTGGATCACTTTATAAAGCTAACTTAGGTTTGGCTGCAAGCATAGTTGGCGCTGGATTAGGTAATTATTGCTCTAAATTAATATTTAAAAAAATAAGAATCAGAAATATATAAATTACTAGCTTCTGCCCGCGACTTCGTCAGCGTAGAATTACTACTACATGTAGCTTATTTTTTAACCGAGCTGTTTTTTCATCAATCTCCGCTTAATGGCGCTGCACTCAAGTCAATCTTATCGTGATATTTTTTAAACCGTTCGTCCAAATTACTTAGTGTAAAAGACAAAGCTCATCTATATTAAATACTGAAAGCGAAAAATTTATTAATATTGATAAGAATTAGGTAAATACTCTAAAAAGTGCAATTAAAAAAAACATCAAATTTAGTTGTATTTATCGCTCATAGTTTAGGGTATATTGGCTTCCATATAAAAGATGCTATCGCGGACTTTTATTTAGAACTATTTAAGACAAACAATCCCATCATACATTATATTCTTGTAACTACAACAGTTTAGGCAGCGCACCCCTCTATAGCTCTCAGAAGGCAGGAATTTTTCCGATTTACTTGATACTTATCGTTATATTATGGCTAATATACAAAAACTGTTTATAAATTGTAGCCTATGGGTTATTCTGATATATGAGCTATATTACTGTAAAGTTTCATCAAAATTCGTTCGGTAGTTTTTGCGTGAAAGAGTAACAAACATCCATCCATCCATCCTCACAAACTTTCGCATTTAATATTAGTAAGATAAGATAAGATAAAGTAAGTTGATGACATAGTTAAGCTATAGGCATGCTACTTTCAGTGTGGTCCAAGCCTTACAGCACAATAATTATTTAAAAGTTAACTTTACTCAGGGTTGTGCTAATTAGCCACAAAATATCTAAATCTTGTTTTGTTTAGTATATTTGTGCTGTATTTTTATTTTGTAAAAATATGTGTAGATAAAAAAAAATTGCTTATGCCAAATACAGTAGAATCTCACTAATCCGGCACCTCAATAGACCGACACGTCCAATAATCCGACAACCTCTGCCCGCGCTTCGTATGCGTTCCGTGTAGAACATGAACACAAATACACTGTATTCCCTCGATGAAGTTTTTTTAATGATTATTTTATACTATCCAGCCAGGCTAGCATGTCCACCGCGACAAAATTTTGTCTACCGTTTTCTCGTGTTTCAATCGACTATCGCTTTATTTCTTTCGGGTCTAACATGACAATTACACTTTTAATATCAAATCGACTTTTAATATCAAAAATAGATACATTTGTCGATCGAGATATCTTTTCTATCAAAATTGTCGATGTCGAGATATAATATATTGAGATATTTAACATCTTAGTTTGTCTTCTCTCGGGCGAGATATATCTCGTGGCGGTCATGCTAGCCCGGTAGTAATCCGAATATTCCAATAGTGCCGGATTAGTGAGATTCTACTGTAGTGGTAAAACACTATTAAGTTGAATACTTAAATTAGCTAGAAGTTATGGTTATAGTGTGAATAATTTTAAGATCATTGTTACATGGCCAGCAATTTTTTGTTTTTATTTTCAGGTGCTGCAATAAGCCTTGTTGGCGGTATGGCTATAATAGGAGTTCTGAAAATAAGTGGAGTATCAATGGATGATATACGAAAATCTCTTTATACAATAAAAGAATCAAGGTAAGGATGTTCTACATATGATTAAAACAAGTTTTTCAATAAAAAATATTGTTACTTTTTCAAAAAAAAAAACATCACCTCGAAGATTATTTTTATGCTGCATATTGAGAGATGAGTGGAAGTTAAAAAAAGTGAATTCCTGAGTCCCTCATGGGTCAGACCCATTTCTGTATCAGTTTCACTTATCATTTTTTTTTTACAGGCAAGTACATGATCACTGATCACTTGATCAGCCTTCTATGCCAACAGAAACAATTTTGTTTTATTGTTTCTCTGGGATTCGAACACAGGACCTCCGGTGCTAAACGCATCTCACTTACCACAGAGCCACGGAGGCAATCAAAAAGAGGTTCAGGTAGTAGTCAGCTACAGAACATAAAACACTAATGCGCTGTCAACTTATGATGTTATTAATGACTTGGTACAAGTTTAATTTATTTATATTTTAAGGGAGAGATATTACAAGAAAGGTTTTGAAGACTGTGCTGAAGAAAAACACGATAATATCACCAAACACCATGATACATTAGTTGAGTCTAAAGGAATTACCAAAATAGAGCAACTTCCATGATTATTTTAAAAGCTTGAAGCTTGTAGCGTATTAATGTAAATAAAATGTAATTTAATTAATTATACGCATGGCAGTTTTTTTTATTATAATATAATAAGAATATTTCGAAAAAGAAAATGTGATAAAAAAAAAATTCAAACTTGACAGCTGAAAGGATTAAAGAAAAACAAAAATGTCGTATAAAAGCTTTTTAATAAACACAAAGTAAGTATTAATACATTATATAATTTTTGCATATTAAATATAGCATCATGATTTACAAAGGTAATGTGATCGACGAATCGTTTAAAAATTGAAACAAGTATAGATATAATATTATGTATATCACTAAATCTAGTACAATATAGTTATCAAACATTTAATGTTTTTATTAAATGTCAAATATTATTTAATGTTCAATATCATGGCAAGAAAATCCAAAACTTTAAGTTACAATAATATGTACATACAAAAAATAGTGAGCATACGATGGACGCGAATACAATATAAAAAAAATGATTAATAGCGTTGGTTTTAAAGTAAAACTCACTTAGTGACATTTTTAACAATAAATTATTGCTACTATTACTCATGTACCCAACACTGTTCGTATTGGGCATGGTTGGATACAACAAATTAGAGACAAGGAGAGACTTGGGACTGGCTTCTTACGTTTTTAAAATAATAAGGGGTAAAATAAGCAATCCGGTAGTGCTACAGTCGGTGGGTCTATACGTGCCTAACGGTTATGTGAGTAGACGGCAACGTTTAAGACTGTTCGCGATACCCAAAGCGAAAACTTTAATGCACAACTCCCCAACCACGCGAGCACTGCTCATATTAAATACTGTACACAGCAAATTAGACATTTTTATTTGCACAATGAGCGATTTCGCAAGAGTGACGACACATGTCATTTGCTATGATTAGTTTAGATTAATTTATATTATTATTGTAAATTTTAATTGTATTTTTTATTTTAATTTAACTGCACAGTCGTAGTGGATATTTTTTATGATCTGTAATGGCATTTGTGTAAATGAGTATGGAATAAATAAATAAATAAATTTTAAGAGTAAACCTACGATTAGAATGAAGAACTAATTACGTATTCTGGTCCATACATAACCTATGAAGCACAATACAAACTTATTAATGTGTTGTTATCGTAAATGTACGCTTAAAATTAGGAATAGTAGGAACATTTATTCAAAATTACACTCAGTGAGTTGAACCTTTGAACCAACTATATATTAGTTTAAATACTAAATTTTTACTCACGCGTATTGCACAAAATATTTCACAACATTTTACATATTTGAGTCGTATAGAATCAAAGGCGACTATCTGACTTATGGCTGATTGTTAGCAATATAAAAAAGAAAACGTTATTCTCCTTTATTTTTATATTAGGTATCATTCATTGCATGTTTAAGGTATCTATTAATATTAACAATTAAAGATAAACGCAAATATATAAAAAAACATAACAGTCTAAACGACAAGAACTTATTTCTTTTATGTAGATTGCCGGACCAAAAATGTCAGATAGTCGCCTTTGATTCTATACGACTCATTTAAGAAACTAATATACTTACTTATTAATTATTTAATAATCATGAGTCTTATTAATACTGTACTTAATTTTATTGCTTCCTTAATTTCTTTAAACTATGTAATACAAATGTTAACATCTATTTTGAATACTACTACTGGATACTGAATACAATTTAATGAATAAATTAACCCATATCAGACACAATTTTGCAAGCTTGATTCCCAGCAGGTTGCAGTTATTTTTAACCATTGAGATGCGGGATCAAACTGAGCGAGTGAGAGTCACCACTGGGGTGCAAAGGGTTAATAAATACGAAGAAAAAAAAAACATTTTATTTTATTATTAAGTCCAAAATTAAAGCTCCGCAAGTTAAGAGGGCCCTTCCCGGTTCGTCTATCGTCAACGCGAGCATGGTTGAAAAGCTTTTTGTTTCATGCAGCGCATACCCCTACCGCTAACGAGTGAGTGAGAACGCGATAACATTGATCGAAAAAAAGTGTGCGGAAATTTCATAAAACTTGTTCTAGGAAATACGTGTTTTTCAGTAGTCTTTACAAGTTTATGAACTATTTTTTTGTAATTTAGAATCTCCATTATATTTACAAGGTTTCTATCATAACAAAATATTTACTTTCACAATTTATGAGTACATTATGAACGCCCAAAGTTCAGGTATTTTTTTTGCAAAAAAGCTGATTTTTGGAGGCTTATACTGAATTTATTTCTGAAAATTTTGAGATTTTGTTTCGATAGAAACCTAGGTATAGTGCACGAGATACCTATTAGTTCAAAACTTTCAAAAAAAAAAATCGGTTACATCGCCATAATCACGTACGAGCTTTTGTATGGAAAGTAAGACGGGTTGGGCCCACTTAAATGCTCTGTTGGAAAGGATAATCTAGATTTGTATGCACATTTGATAGACATTAATTCGATATGATCCGCCTCATCACAAGGGTTTAAGCTTTTATTATATGGCTTCCAAAGTCGCCTTCATCTGCTATGAAACTGGAGGCCTATAACCAAAACAAAATACGAAGACGCTGACGGATCGTACATTTTCCTATTTCAGTTCCGATCATCGATCCATCGTTCACAATTAGGCATTATGTCAAAGTAATTGTAATTATAATGGTAAATAGAATTGTATATATTTTCTTAATAAATTGAAAAACGAAGTTGGTTGTTATTTCGTTTCGTTCCGTTCGTTGCGTTCGATTTTGGTAATAGACCTTACTGGTGCCTAACACACATCGATAAAACGACAATTCACGGTTTTCTTCTTCCTAATTAAAATACTGGGATTTCAAGCTAGATATTGTATCCGATATTGAAATATATCCAGTAGTTAGTCCATACATACAAACAGTTGATGTACCAACATGATTTTGTGCTAATGACTGATTTAAATAATTTTTAATTAAATATTTAAAAGCATGAGATTATATATAAAAAATACATAATATAATCGAATTATTCCTAGAAATTCTAAATCGTATATGACTTATACATATTACAATGAGGGAAGACTACATTATCAAATATTTTTCTCTGTACATACAAGAATACCATTAATTTACATAATCATACAAAAATAAATAGGTTATTTATAAAATTAGTAACATCTCCATTTTCATCAAGCTATTAATAATGACTATTAAAAAAGCGGGAGCTATATAACATCGTGGCGCTCCATATTTAAAACTGAACAGCCAATTTGAGGTCAATTTTGCATTCATAGCAAGTCTGTGAATCTGAAAAAAAAATGTTTTTTTTTCTCGATTAATTTAGAATTCCAAAATCAAAATTTGCAAAAAATAATATATTTTTTTAGATAGAGACACCCTAATCACATAGCGGTATGAAATATACAACCTATTCTCATACCTACCATACACATAAAAATCGGTTGAGCCGTTTCAGAGGAGTGCGACAACAAACACCGAGATTTTTATATATAAAGATTGATTAGATTACCTGTATAACAAACAGCTCATGCACCATACAAATTGAGCATTTATTGTGTAGACTGCGCCTTAGTGATCCGCTTGGCTCCTCTGTTGGGCGGGCCCTTAGGCTTGGCGAAAGCTGGACGATGCAAGTTGACTTTCGGATGAATTTCGTCATACAGGAACTCCTCGGTCAATTCCTTTCCTTCGTCAATTCCCACCTAAGCATAATTCAAAATGTTAAAAACTTTTTTTTTATGTTAGACTAGTGGACCCCGCAGACATTGTTCTGCCACAATTTTGGCTTCGAAATTATATAATTATTCTTAAAGAAAAAAGATTTTCCCGCTTTTCTGTTGAAGTTTTTCCTGAATTTTCCTGAGTTTTGCTATAAACATCACGGAGCCCGAGACCTTTCCAACGAATGCAAAACCGTGGAAATCGGTTCGTGCGTTCTGGAGTTATAGCGTCAGGAAGGAAAACCCGACTTATTTTTATATAGTAGATATCGACAGACGAGCATGAGGTTCACTTGATAGTAAGTGATACCTCAGCCACAGAACATCAGTCATTGATGCGCTGTCGACATATTTTTACTTCGACCATTCGGAAGTTCATAGACGCGCATAACGCGCAATATGCATTTCATGATTTTTCGATCTATGAATGGTGGTTCGTTACCCGGTCGGAATTTCGATATTCTTCACACCCGTTCAATGCCCGAGGTTACCAGACGTGGGGAAGACATGCTTACAGAAAATTATAAACATGTCGTCCCAGTAGGATTCGAAGCCACGATCGGTGTCGATCGATCGATAAGCACTTACACTAAACAGTAAGTTTGAACATAAGTTGATTTTTAATGTTTTTTTTTAAGTTACTTACCTTATCTTCAAAATGAAGCAAATTATGTGACTGTATTTTTTCCAAACGCGAATTAGGTATTAATAATATGGGGCAGACGCATTTCTGTCTATTATATTTGATTATTATTTTTTTAAAGCGAATAGACCAACTGCATCAATTTTTTGTTGGGATTGTAGACTGGCCCAAGGGTATAGAAAACACTAAATATTAGGGTCAACATTAAAAATATATTAAGGACCAACGTTGCATAGATAATTTATATACTAACAAGGGTTCAGTTGACCCTAAAATTCTGTGGTTGGTTTATACCCTTAGGCCCTTCTACCACCCCACCAAAAACCATTGAAATCCATTGTTTCCTTGTTCGTGTGCATGTCTTTTTAACCAACGGTACAATCCAGGGTCAATATGACCCTTATAATATCACGTAAAGAATTCCCCAACTTACTCGTTTAGCAACTTGCACACCCATTGACTCGATCAGCTCGAGGAAGTTTCCTTTGCAACTGGAGTACATCATCCGCTCTTTGATACTACACGTGTAGCCCGGCATCGAGTAGATAAATACTGTAATGTTGTGAGATACAATAAATAAATGTTCAGTGTTCGCACAAGTGTTGCCATTAGTGCAAAACAGGATTAACAGGTAGTATGGCAATCAGATTTACTTGAATCAATTGAAAGGTAAAATAGGTGCACTAGAATATTTTTTCAGTGTAGAAAATAAACAAACCTTTTAGGTGGTAAGACAAGTGTCCCTTAAAATACTGAAAAATGGAATAGGTATTATTATTGGATTTAATCCCTTTATCATATTAAATGGCCAAACATCTGTTTACTTTTGTATGAGATATTTTTTTTCCATAACAAATGATTATGATGGAAAAGATAACACCTTTTTATATTAGGTATGAAGATAAGGGTGAAGCAAAAACGAGGATGTGCTATCGACTTATTTCATTTTTAATTATCATATCCCATTTCATTATTAATTGGAAATCTACAAGTTGAAACCAAAACGTGCAATATGCATTACCCAGTTTTTCCATATATTATGATCCACCAAACATCTGAAGTATTCATTAAATGCAGGTAAAACATTTTAAAAATCTCAGAATTTCTCGAAATTGCGAATTATTATGGATATAATATAAATATTATCTTAACTCACCAATACTTTCCAATAGATCTCCTTCATGTGTGTGCTTGAATATGTAGAGATGGTATCTAGCTTCATTACTGGGGACTTGTGAAGGCAATTCTGGTAGATTTATTACGGCAGCTTTCGCTAGGCAAATCTTTTCTTCTTCTAAATCTATATTAAAAAGGAAAGTGTTTTTTTTTTATATTGAAGAATATAATATAATGTCAAAAACCATGAACAATCCAATATACTAATATAATACTTATAATACTATTTCATATGAGGTACAAGTCTATAATGGATATGTAAACCTTAACCAAATATTATGAGAAATAATGATCTTAAGTGAAAAAAATTAAACATACCTATTTTAAATTGTAAATAATTGTAGGAACCACGCTGGAGATCAATAATACCCTGTTTCGCTGATTCTGTTATTGGGAAGGCGATGCCTCCCATCGTTGACTGCCTGAAAATAATTTAAGTAAATTTTAATAACTTAATGTAAAGGCACCTATTACTGACCGTCTACCTAAATTCGACCACTTTATTATTATGTACATAGAAAATATCTGTATATGTATTTTTAGAGTTAAAATACACATATATATAAAGAATAATGAAATAATGACTAAACTTGAGACTAGTTGAAGAAAAAAAACAAGTATATTTAATATATGTAGAACAAAAAAAAATGTTTTTTCATCTGGAAGCTACATCTCTCTCGATCGATCATCGATCACTACAGTTGATCAATCAAATCAATTTTTGAAAAATAAATATTCTTAGCCAGGAATCGAACCCATTGATTTTGAAAAATAAAAACACATTTCACTATTCATCATAGTTTTCGATTTGGCCATGGACACCCACTTGAAAAATTCACCCTGTATATTGCAAAAACTTTGTGCAAAGTGTTTAGTTGTGGCTGAATCGTAACTTGAATACAAACGAAAGTGTACCTTGCATCAGTGCCGTAGTTAGGATCTTGTCCACTCTGATTTAATTCCTTCAAGGCCTCTTCCCTATCCGTGAGTGGTGCGGGTGCATTCACCCCACTAACATGAGCCTTGTATCCTTTTAAACACACCTCATCCTGAAATATATTTTATTGATACTCTTGATACATTTCATTATTTTTTAATTTTATTGTACCATATAAGTCAGTCAAACTGATAACATGAATGAGGTTGTGAATAGAGATGAACAACTATCCTATAAACTTCTAAACTGAATTTTTTATTCACACTAGAAATAATAATCAATTATTTTTTAAATAAAAAAAAAATCATCAATTGATAAAAAATATATGTGTGAATTTTGTCTCAATTCTAATAGAAAAAGCAAAAATCTACCTTTGTTGTAGCATGCATTTCATCTTTAATGTGTGAAGACCCAAATTCTTGCTTCAATGTGGCTTTGGTGGATGCATATAACATTTTATGTCTGACAGGTGCACTGTCCGGAGACCAGCTGAGGAGCAACCATTCATATCCAACGGAATTTGTTGAATCGAACCTGAAAGACACAAATTTCAAGAGATAGGTTTGCTGATAAGGACATATTGGTAGTTAAAAATAATGCACATAAAATGTAAATATTATTTCTTTGAATGACTGACTGGCTGTAAAAACTCTAATGTTATATATTAGTAGTTCTATCAAAACTGTTATTTATACATATATTTGATGGACTCGTTGGCGCGTTCGGCAGAACACCTGCCGTGCGCATCGATGGGTCGTGGGTTTGAAGCATGTTTTCCCCAAATCTGGTAACTTTGGGCATTGATCGGGTGGGAAGATTTCTAATTCCGACAGGGTAATGAACCACCATTCATAGATGTAAAAACAGTAAAGTGCACATTGCCCGTTTAGGTTTTATAGGTAAAAAGTAGGTCGACAGCATATCATTGACTGATGTTCTGAGGCTGAGGTGTCACCTACCATCAAGTGAACCTCATGCTCATCTGTCAATATCTAACATTAAAAGAACCTGTATTGGTCACTATCTAGTAGGCAGAGAATAACAATATAATATGGTTTGGTTTTTAGATTTGCTTCTCATCATTAAACTACATACAAATACAATATATCAAATGTGCCTCACCTATAAAGAATATAACAAGGAAGATCCTCCACAATCAATGAAGGAACATATTTATCAAAATCCTGTTCCCATGATCCTTTAACTGGCTGATGTGTTGATAATGCCAATTGTTCTGGAACATAATAACTATAGGGTAAAATTTTATATGTATATAAAGTTGATAGATAATTATTTTAAACACACAAACACTTACCGTTATCTATGCTAACTTTTAAAACACGGACCTTTCCATCCCTGCATTTACTAAAAAACTTTTGTAATTGTGCATTTGCTGAAAAAAATAATAATTAAGAAATAAATAAATATGTCAGAGTCAGACTAAATAATTTAATGCGATAATTTGGAATAAAGTAATATTTATTTTTCTAGAAAGACTTATGCCATTGAAGAATATTATTGTGTTATGTATATTTTTGCCTGTAGGGTTATGGGTTCAATACCATTCTGAAAGTAATCCTAAAATTGCAATGGGAAAGTGGTCTTTCCTATGCAAACTTAAACCACAATATAATTCTTAATATTATAAGTCACTGTGCAAAAAAAACAAAGGATGTGGAAAATATTTTTTCTTAAATTTTGAAGTCATCCTGAAAGATTAGTAAAAACAACTAATTTAAATTACATTAAAAGAAAGTAGATATATCGCGATGTTTTATAATCAATCAAGAAAAATTTCGAGCGCTACCATAATTTTCAATGACTAATTAAATGAAAATTCACTTGCAACAAATAAACTGGACGCACAAAAACTCGCAATGGGCAGTTTTTTATGGATCTGTAAACTATGTCATATTTTAGAATTAATATGACATAGTTTAGATAAAAAAAAATATCACTTTCATACATCATAAAATCCTAAAAATGTTGTGTCGCGACAGATTTATATTATATACGATAAAAATATTAGTTTCAGGACAATAATAGCTACCTTGGATACCGGTCTGATGAGACATGCTGCTCTTTCCTGGGAATGTTTTTTTTACTTCAGGTTAATGATTTTGTCAAAAACTTGAGAAATAATAAAATAATTTAATATGTTAAATAAAATCAAAACTAGTAAAATACAAATAATTTACAGTTTTGAAGTGTGAACACTCAACATTGTACACGGTCTATGACAACTGACAGATGAAAGAATTGAACCCAGTGTTGCCAACTTTATTATTACGAATCCACCAATGTGGCATCCTGACCCACCAGAAAACCAATTATTCAGTCATTCAAATCATTCAAACTAATCCAGCGCCACGATAGAGTCTCAAAGAAAGTGCACGTTCAAACATATACATGTATTGCTATAGTTGTCAATGTTTAACGTGTACTGTCTGATCTGAACAACAATTATTGTTGAACAATATTGTTATTTATATAATTAAATAATAATAATTTATTTTTGTAATCAAAAAATATACTAATAGTTGTATAAAGAAAGATAATCTACTTCGGAAGAATCTGCTATCTACAATAATATTTCTAGTTTGTGTGTCGAATATAATATTTTCTAGTTCTAGGAGTTTGATAATTAGTCAGATAGTTTTATGCAATAAAACTAAAACCGTAAAAAATCAGAACCGTCGTTGTTCTACGATCACGATGAAATATTGGAAGGGACTTTGTGCCATTTTTGAATTTTTGAAATCATTTTGTAAAATTGTGGGTAGGCACTGTCCATAACAAGTATAATATTATAATGCCGTTAAGACGTCCAATAATTTAGTCTCTCCCGTGACCACGATTGCTGTAAAGCATTCGAAATGTCGGGAACCAAAACTCTAAATAAACAACGAAATAATCCAAAAAGATAGCTTTATTTTAAATATTTTTTTCCTAACAAGATTCATGTAAATCGTACTAGTGTTTGAATATTGCTGAAGCAATCTAAGCCACTAGAAAATCCAATAGCTACTAAAACCAATATATTTTGTTCGCTAAAAGGAAAGTCTATACAACCAAATCTAGTGGAAAATCTACTGAGTAGGCAACACTGATTGAGTCAAAGAATTGAACAGTTTTGGTATTGACCGTTTACGTCATATTATGCCTGTGTCAACAGCGTTGCTTATTATAATATAATATTTAGATTTTAAATTAAACAATAACGGATTATAAAACGTGAATTATTTTATTGACAAGTCTAAAAATATTAAAAGATTAAGCTGTCTAAACTACGATTTGGCGAAGAAAGTTTTATACTACCGCCATCTGTATTCTCAAGAGGTTAGTACTTGTTAATTTTAATAGCGCTAGTGTAAAAAGTTTCTCTAGCTACCCGTTAAATTCTAATAGAGAATCTTATGCAAAGTTTACAGATGACGCCACATAAAAATAATAGCAAAGAATGATGTACATTGTACACGATATAATAAAGGGGAAAAATTTATATTTATTATGTTCGTAAGGAATAAACTCAAAAACTACTGGACCGATTTCAAACATTTTTTTCACCAATAGAGAGCTACATTATCAGCATATATAGTTATTGATAATAATAGTACTCGTAACTAACTACCAATGAGCATGGTGTTTTGAATTTTCATAAATTTAATCAATAATATTATGGTTATTATGATAGTATTATATTTATTTGAGACTGTATTGCTCCTACATCGCGTTTTGGTGACTGTCTGTGTTCTGTCACTATATTGCAAGGACTGAATATTGGTTAATTTATTATGGGAGTTATACTGGTATAATAAAGGTTTTTGTTAAAATTCTTTCGTTTTTATTCATATTTACTGAAAAATATAACTGTGGTAAGTTTAGTGTGTATTACTCTTTAAAACTAATATCGTGGTATCTCAGTCAGACACATATTTTGGAAAATAAAAATTAACCGGTTTCAGTCTCTGCTGTATTGGAATCGCACATTTCAGAGTAGAATCGAATGTCCTAAAAGCGCCTTGATCGTCGCGGCTAGAGTTTATAAGTGTGAGGCTTGCAGCACTCGGACGCGGTAACAAGCTTCCAAATATTGTGCGGCGATCCCATTTAAAATATATGAAATATCACGTGTGCGGCGTCCAGTGGTGTCTATGTCTCAGCTGTGTCTGCGCGGGCTCTAATTCACCGGTCACCGATGCTAAAAGTAGCGTGTGTGACCCTAAACAAGTATTTTTATGGCAAACATATTTTATAATTATTCTTTGATATCTAGGTCTAGTACCACTTAAAACGCATAACCTTTCTTTTGCCTGAGAAAGTATTCACCTAACTTGAAGGAATCTTAAACGCGAAGCTAAGTACAACAATCCGTGGTAATTGGAACACTCAACAAGTTTAAATTGCCGTTATTCAGCCTGCATAAGGCACATTAAATACTTCAGTGCAATTAGGTCGGGTACAACACGGCGTCAGGTGTTTGTTACGCAGTTATGCAAACAATGCGTGAATATACGAGTACACCGCTAATTATGTACTGCATCGTGAAATTATTCGAAACTCAATTGTAAAGCCTGAATCAGTGGTAAAAATAGTATTTTTAACAGTAAAACCACAGATAATAATGAATATATCGATCGGTTTACAGCTATCCTTACATTAATTACCTTAAAAGTAGGTATCAAAATCAATCAAAATCAAAAGTTTTTTATTTCAAATAGGCCTTTGCAGGCTCTTATGAAACGTCTAGTTGCACGGTTCCAAAAAATTGGTCTCATGGAGAAGAACCGGCAAGAAACTCCATGGACACTCTTATCAAATCCTGTAGTAACTGTGTAACCAAGAACGGTAAAGAAGTGTCAAGGTAATGTCATTTAATTGCAGTTCTTGATAGAATTTTCCAAGCCTTTGCCTGGAAAATCCCTGGATCTGCAAGTAATTTTTTATTGAATATTAAAATATTCCAACGTTTAAAATGACATTTAAAAAATGCAGATTGCGTCTCGTTTTTCAATCTATTTGAACTGCCTTCGCAGCTCAGTGGTAATTATAATGTTTAGTGCCGGAGGTGATGGGTTCGAATCCCTGTTAAACTAGATTTAAAAAAAAAATTCAGTCGGGCAGGGCAGCCAATATTTTTAAGTATTCTCAATAGTCTCAGAAACCAAACCCTTTAATAATATTTTTTAAAATAATCATGGTTAAAGAATAGTTGTGTATTTACATAGAATACTCGTTCGTCGAGTATCGACTGTGAAATAGTTTTAGAATGACGGCTTTATTAATAAACGTATTATAAGCTTGATAATATAGTTAAAATATGTTTTGTCTCGCTCTATCGAATATAAAAAGACTACAAAACGAAAGAAACAAAACCTATTTTAACTATATCAAGCTACGTTTATGAATAAGGCCGGAAGTATAAAGACTAACAGTGGCTATGAACTAAACTGTGAATCGAACATAACGTTAATAAAGTCCCCAACAGGCAAATGTCACGACATAAATGAAAAAAACGATTCATTGAAGTATCTGTAACGAGATTGCACAAACAATCTGATACGGTTGTAATTAGTAACCGTGCCTGTTGTGAAATTTGATTTCAGCAGCGGCTCTCGCTCACAGGGAATTCAAAATCAAGGAGTGAACGTGGAACATTTTGCACGAATTGATTAAAAAAAATTATTGTTATTAACTAAGTTCCTAGTTAAAGACGTAGTTTCTTCAAAAAGCGTTCTCTTTGTCGATTCGGTCAAATGCCTTGGCAAAATTTCGGCCATTGAAGCGGTCTAAGGAGATTTATACTTTCAACCCTTCCGATAGCGCGAACCTGCTGCAAGAGCCCTATAGGGGGCGGTATCGAAGATTTTGAGAAACAATAGTTTAAGACAATGAAGGTAGGTCGTACAATAATTATTAACAATACCAATTAGGAATATACCAACTGTCATCTTTCTGTCTGCCCGTGACCACGGTTGCTGAAAAGCATCCGAAACGTTGGGATAAATAATTTAAACAATATAAATAATAAATCGCGTTTTAATCCGGTATACAGTTTTATTTAAATGTGTGATACTTTCTTTAATAAAAGACAATATTATACCAATTAGGATTAAAAATCAGAGCCAAAAGCTGTTACCATCGATACTGATATCTTATTACTCCCATTCCGATATTAAAAACGAGAAAATTATAAACATGTCGTCCCGGCGGGATTCGAACCCGCAACCCATCGGTGCGCAAGACAGGTGTTCCATCAAACGCGCCACCGAGCCCGTCAAAATTGTTAATTAACGGCTTGAAAAAAAGTAAAAGTGTAAACCCACCCTAGGTAATTCGTTTATAAATTCCCGCAAATGAGAACGTTAAATGGCAAAATTTATTGTGTGTGTACAATTTTTTGGGAGTTTATAAATTCACGCGGGACTCGGGAGATTATAAAGGAACGGTTCGTACAATAATTCGACCACAGAACACTATAACGGAGAATTCGAAGACATATACAGTAAAAAAATCTTGATGTTATTAATAACCATTGTATTACTTAGTTCAATACTAAACTATGTACTCGTAGATATCTGCTTGTTTTGTGGTTTTATATAAAAAAATCTAATATTGACGTTGAAGCTCAATAAAATAGGTCAGGGCTGAAGTTCTACATATTGAAAATAGTCCAATGGTTTGCCTCTAATATAAAAGCTTGAGCTTCTAGACCGTCTTCATATTAGATATTACATTATTTTATATTATAACTAGCTGACCCGGAAAACGTTGATTTGCCATGTAAATAATTTCTAAAAAGCGAAGTTGGTGATAAAAAAGTTAAAATTTAGGGTTGTATGTATTTTTAATACCACATTATAAAAAAATAAAAACAAAAAATTTCGTCCAAAATTAAAAAAAAAATATTTAAGGGTGAACAACCCTTATCACTTAGGGGTATGAAAAATAGATAGAAGCCGATTCTTAGATCTACTGAATACGCATATAAAATTTGGTAAAAATCGGTAAAGCCGTTTCGGAGGAGTACGGTAACTAACATTGTGACATGGAAATTTTATATATTAGATACTATAGACTACGATTCTCATTAGAAAATTAAGCTTTTTCTCATGAGAAATCATGTCATATCAAGAGGCTAGGGGAAGACGCGAAGGATATTAATTATATTTTTATTTAATTTAACATTTTTTTTTATTAAAGTCTGGTAGGTATGTTGTATTTGCAGCATAGCATATAATATTAAGTCGCCGCCTGTCTAAGCTGCCATACAATTACTAAGTTCAACAATTATATGTAGTTTAGTTTAGTTTATTTCATATTATTTGTGAATAATGCAAATATATAATCTATATAAATAAAAATGAATTGTTGTTCGTTAGTCTGATTAAAACTCGAGAACGGCTGAACGGATTTATCTTATCTTAGTCTTGAAATGTTCGTGGAGGTCTAGGGAAGGTTTAAAAGGCGAGAAAAAATCGAATAATTTCCGGGAAAACCCTAAAAACAGCCATTTTCTATTTCCCATACAAACGTTTTCTAGAGTCAATTTGATTACATAATTTCGAAGCCAAAATTGTGGCAGAACAACGTCTGCCGGGTCCACTAGTATATAATATTTTTATGACAATTTTTTTTAAATAAAATAAATAAAGTCTAACAAATGGCGCCATATGCAATATTCATTCTTTAATAGCGTAGAACCCTGGTATGATTTCCCAAAGCGTACGTGAAACACTATAAATGCATGAAAAATGCGAATCAGGATATCAGTATCGCCTCTCATCAATTAAATATTTCTGACCCATTAGCGCAGGTGGCGAGCAACGTAATGGAAGCCATTAGAGCACCCTGCTAGTGAGTACTACACTGTATTTGTACATTTTTCGTAAAAGAGCAAAAATCATATAAATTACTAGCTGATGCCCGCGACTTTGTTCGCGGAGATTTCATCTTACGCTGAGCTTCTAAACAATCTATGTATTTGAATGAAGTAAACTTTTCTTCTATCATCTGATTTCGATGAAACAATTTTTATATTTAAATAAAATACTGTATACCGGATTAAAACGCGATTTATTATTGTAGTTGCTGGAGATTGGGATTTCTTGTTGTTAGTTCTTGCAGAAGAAAAATGGCCTTTTTGCGTTTAGATTTAGTTTAATTCGTGAAATTACAATATTAGAAAAATGTGTACCGCTGATGGTCAGTCTCAAGATTTGAATGTGTGAAAAAATAACGTATTTTAACGTCGCGTCGAAAACGTCAAATGTCACGGTGACGTGAGAAGCCGCGACATACCCCCGGCCTTGGAAGGTCCAGGTTCCAATAAATAAGCTGGATATCATGCTTCGTTGACGTCGAACAAGGTCATCTTGGTGAATGCACGACTGACAGTGCCTAATGCTGTCCTGATGTCATTGTAGTGTTGCGGTCGGAAGGTAATAATTGTAATCGATTGGAGTTTGGAGACATATTCCTTAGACCACCTCGCCCAGATATGTTGTCGCAGTTACTTAGCGTTTTGTAGCTGTCAACTATGTTGGCTTCGGTGTTATTCCATGCTCCCTGGCAGACTGGCGCTGTAGGAGGCTAACCAACTAGGGAATAACTAGGACTGAGTGGAAGTAGGTCTTTAGGATTGGATGAGAGAGGAGATATAGGTTGGAAATAAAATGGATTTGACTTAAATTAAAACCGTGGTAAATACTTCAATAGTGAGATGAATTAAGTACAAATTAAGTGATCTTGCGTGACTTTACTCCACTCTCGTACAAACCACCGAAATGAGGACTGTAAGGTGATAGAAATATAGAATAAAATATTATTATTGAAAATACTTAGTTAAATAGAATTCGCTTATGGCGTCTTATTTCCTATGTCGAAAAAAAATAACCTGTTATGAAGAATGAAGAATGCCAAGAGCCAGAATGAGATGGAATGACAGGTCACCTACTAGCTCAAGATGTATGTAGCGCGTGATGTACCTACAGGTGCGAAGTGAGCAAAGTAGTAAGGGATTACTCTTATCGTAACTAAAATGCAGTGCACTAATATACTCGAATAATATAGTCGATATTAATAAAATTGAATCATTGAAATAGATAAAATTAATTGATTGAATATTGATTATTAATTAAATTATTAATATTGTATAAATTAACTAAGTTTTATTGCGCTAAACCTAACTAAATTCCCTCAATGCGTCCACATGAGCTCGCTGCGCCGACGATTTATATTATAATTGCGCGTGTTATATAATATATAAAACGCCGATCACATGCGAATGCGCGTCTCATGCGGTCACATTGGGAGAATTTAGAATGGAAATTGTAATGTTTCTTAAATGTTAGTGTGTAAAATGTGTAGAATAGTCACTATGCACTAGAAATAATTTCAGATAGATCGCGCGTAATATTAGATAGATACAGTTCTGAAACCAAATCAGTGTAAGCGCCAAAATCTCGATAACTATATTTTTGTTTTTCCGGTACATGTTTGAACCGGGTTTTTAGAGCGAAATTTCGTTTTTGGTCTTGAGAAAACGTTTCGCCTAGCTCATCTGGTGAGGATTTGAAAGGAATGTTGACAATGAACCTTCCGTCAATATTGCGCCTCGTTGGTTTGACGAAATGTTCATCGCATGCCTTCTCCTCCTCGGTGTGCGTCTCAGATGACCTGGGTAATTCCTCAAGTTTCCTATGCCGTTCGTCAATCGCTTGCGTAAAATTACACTGGATAGGGCGAGTACTGCGCGTTTTAATATGTACGGGACCTGAAACTATCCAGCCTAAGTGCGTATTTTGTACGAACGGTCCGTTAGGTAATCGTATTTTACCGTCACACAATAATCCCCAAAATTGATCTGCGCCTATTAAAATGTCAATATCTTGAGGTTCATTGAAGTACGGATTTGCTAATTGTATATGGGCAGACATCCTAAACTGCGCGTGTTGTTTAGGTATAGCCGGCATCGTAGATGTAATGCGCGGTAACACAAAACATTGCATTTGTGTAGTAAATGAGTTGATTCGCGATTTAATTTCAATATTACAGATTTGCGTAGACTGCGTTATTGAATTACCAACTCCGTATATTTTTTGAGTGGACTGTATAACTTGACATTGTAATAAATTACATAAAGATTGCGTTATAATACTTCTTTCGCTTCCCGAATCTAAAAGCGCGCGAGCTAAATGATAAACATTGTTATTATCTTTAACTTCTATTAAAGCCGTTGACAAAAGAATAGGTTGTTTACATGAATTGAATGTGTCGATGTGTGAAGAGTGGTCATTAGTGGGGCAGCCGCGGGGGCTGCGCGAGGCGAGGGACGTGTGCAGTGCCAAAACTGGTTTGTTATACTCGCCAGATGTTGTTAGTCCAAGTCGCTCGCTGTCGTGTGTAACATTGGTATCCCTATGAATAAGTGAATTATGTTTGTTATCACACTTGCGACATGGACCTAATTTACATTCTATAACCGTATGACCGGCTCGTAAACAGTTCTCGCAAAGTTTGTAGTCTTTAACACATTTAATTCGTGATTCTAAAGTATAGTTTAAAAATGTTTGACACGCGTATAGTGGATGATTATTATTGCAAAGTAAACACGGCTTCTTACTTTGTTGTGGCATATTGGTAGAAACATTGCAGTTAAATTTATAACCCGTGTGCGCGTGAGTGTTCGAGTTATGTTTAGTGTGGCTTGAATTCGTGAAACTATGAGATACCTGCAATGTTTCTAACATATCGGCCCTGTCTTTTAGGAATGAAAGAATGGTTTCTACTTTCATACGGGACTCGGAATCATCTGACTGTTTTATAAAATTAGTTTTAAATTGTTCCCACTCGCGTTCTGTAGATTTATCTAGTTTGGAAACAATTATATAGATAATAAGGGTGTCCCAATTATCTACAGGTTCACCTCGAATTTTTAAAGCTCGTAAATTCTTCAGAATTGTGTCAATTAATGTGCGTAACAGATCAGGTGATTCCTTTGTCAGTGTATGAATATTAAATAACGCTCGAACGTGATTTTGTATGAGTAGTCGTCTATTATTGTATCGATTTAAGAGAAGTTCCCATGCTATAGAATAGTTATTAGCACTAAATTCTAATGAATCAATCACTAGTGCTGCGCTGCCTTTTAGTGATGATTTGAGATAGTGAAACTTTTGTATGCTACTGATCTGAGATGAATTATGTACTAACGAAACAAAGGTATCCCTAAACTCTAACCAATGCTCACTTGAACCGTCGAAGTTAGGTACTGAAATTGTAGGAAGCTTAATAGATTCGCTACCACATCCTGTGGAACTAGCAGGGACCTCATCAGTACTCAACATACATTCTACACGAGCCAATGTACCGTAATAACAATCCTCAAACAAATCTCGTTGTGTTAGTTGGTCCTCTAAGTCAACTTCTAGGACACATTCTTCTAATTTTGTTTGAAGATCGTTAAATTCGGTGTATAGGCTAGCGGCTCCTCGCATTCTTAGCTTAAGATCTGCGCGGGTTTGTGCTGATAATAAGGTTTCACTACACAATGAATTTACATGATTACTAAATCTTGTTAGACGACCTTTAACAATCCCTCGTTTTTTCACGAGTTCGCGGATTGTCTTGTTTACATTTTCGTCGTCTGTAATGGTAATTGTACAAGGGGACTTTGACCTAGCCCTAACCTCAGTGCTCATCTCGGTAATTAGTGAAAGGTGGAGTACTCACGGTTAACAATGGCAGCTTGTGCTTGCTTCGGCACGATGCTAGTGACCAATGGTAGTAGGTAGCTCCTGGCGTCTCAATCACTGAAATCAGTTTTACCACGGGATTAACAAAAGCACTTGGAAAGGTTAGGGTAAAAGGGTTGGCTGGCCGTACCACAATGCGCGCGTTCTGTGGATTTCTTGCTTCTGCAGTCTCGTCCAACGATACTTCGGATGAAATCCTTTGTTCTCCAAGTTTCGTAACGGTCGTTGGCTCGCACGTTTTCTGCATTCGGCGACGAAGGTCCAAATTATGTACATTCGGCGACGAAGGACCAAATTATGTAGTTGCTGGAGATTGGGATTTCTTTTTGTTGGTTCTTGCAGAAGAAAAATGGCCTTTTTGCGTTTGGATTTAGTTTAATTCGTGAAATTACAGTTATAGAAAAATGTGTACCGCTTATGGTCAGTCTCAAGATTTGAATGTTGAAAAAATAACGTATTTTAACGTTGCGTCGAAAACGTCAAATGTCACGTTGACGTGAGAAGCCGCGACAATTATTTATATTGTTTAAATTATTAGGAGACTGCCTTCCCGCGACCATGGTTGCTGTAAAGCATCCGAAACGTCGGGATAATTAATTTAAACAATATAAATAATAAATCGCGTTTTAATCCGGTATACAGTATTTTATTTAAATGTGTGATACTCGCGTTAATAAAAGACAATTTTTATATTGTTTTTAGTTCAATCTATGTGTGAAAGTGTGCTACATGAAAACCAGTTCAGTACCTTCGGAGATTAACGTGAACCATCAGACAGAATGGTACAAAATAATTTTACTATATACTTACTTACTTACCCTTATGCCCTTTTTAATCGTCCCCTCTCTATTTCTGATAAAAACAAACTTCAATATTTTTTATTCTGCTGTTTTATTATAATTCTAGCGATCCGCTCCGGCTTCGCACAGATGCAATGTAGATGTATATATATGCTTATGTTACTCGCTGATAATGTAGTTTTCTATTGGTGAAATAATTTTTAAAATCGGTCGAGTAGTTTTTGAGTTAAATCGTAGCAAACAAACAAACAATTCCCCTTTATAATATTAGTATAGATATGACTCTTACCTTCCCATCTTACCTGAATTCAAAAAAAAAAATTCAAAAATTCAAAAATCATTTATTCATTTAGGTAACACAATGTACACTTATGAACGTCAATAGAAAATACATATTAAATGCTTCTAGTTTTACATTTACTGCCAGTTCTCAAATCAAGGGCGTAGAGCGGACGAGAAGAACTGGCAAGAAACTCGCCGCCACTCTTTTTTAATCGCCAAGTTTTTGTTTTACAAATGTTTTGTAAGGAGCTGCAACCATTACACCATGTTCCACATGACATCTTTAAGTAATTAACTATAATAATCGAAAAATATATATATAAACGAAAAAATAAAAAAATAAACATTCGCCTAATTCATTTGATTTAAAATAAATATTAATGGTCGCAAATAAAATATTTATATTTACTCCGAAAATATCTAACAAGGTTGAAGATATAAAGTAGAAGCGTTAAGGGAAATATACTGTAAAATGGCTTGTACTAAGTTTGATAAATGCCGCTTTAAAATTTGTTGTACCCATATATCATAAAGCACATAAGAGACATAAAGTTAATACAAGCCGCTATCTAAGGCGTCACGGGCGGGATAAATTGCTGCAATCTGAACGACATCGCTGGGCTCTGATCCAACTCGAGGATTCCTTTCACTTCGCTGATTTAACGAAACCGCTCTATACAGCAGCTCTTGTACCTTTATTCCTAGCCCATTATTGCCGTTTTCTGGATCAACTGTATCGTTGTAATGCTAGATAATATTCATGTCAAGTTTCCTGCCATTCATGTTGATTCTGATTTCTGACACGGAAGTCTTGTGATAATTGCTATTTTGCTACTCGTGGAAAGTTAATATTGTCTTTTATTAACGCGAGTATCACACATTTAAATAAAATACTGTATACCGGATTAAAACGCGATTTATTATTTATATTGTTTATATTATTTATTCCGACGTTTCGGATGCTTTTCAGCAACCGTGGTCGCGGGGAGACAGGGCGCCTCCTGTATACAGTATTTTATTTAATCGTGGAAAGTTCTTCATGGCTAAAGTATTCTAACTAATAAGGAAGGTAACCTTACTGTACCCTTAAATTACTTTTTGTAGTTCACATCAAAGTATAAACTCTTACAAACGTGGCGGTCATGCATGTTTATCGGGTGAAATTAATTCAAGAAAGTATTTCTGAAAAAAAGGTGATATAGTTTTTAATTACTACATAAAATTTAAGCTTTTGTCATATCTTAGTTTTGAAGATATGGAGAAAAAAACATTGATACTTAGGAATTAATTTTACCCCATTAATTTGGTTGTCATACGTGTCGCAAGTGAACACGGATATACCACATGCTTAAGATGGATCCCACATACACTAGGCTAACCCTGGCGACGCTCCGTGATGGCTGAAGCAATGGCAATAGGGTTTATATGACCTGCCGGCCTAACATGACAAGCGCGACAAAATTTTGTCTACCGTTTTCTCGTGTTTCAATCGACTATCGCTTTATTTCTTTCGGGTCTAACATGACAATTACACTTAAAACTCGACTTTTAATATCAAAAATAGATACATTTGTCGGTCGAGATATCTTTTCTATCAAAATTGTCGATGTCGAGATATAATATATCGAGATATTTAACATCTTAGTTTGTCTTCTCTCGCGCGAGATATATCTCGTGGCGGTCATGCTAGCCCGGCAGAATATGTGAAACACAAAACTCAAGACCGAATGCGGTGACGGAGCACTCCAGTAGACGCCTTCTGTCTCCAAGGAGATTTGATTGTGCTTTTCTGTGACGGTTTATACTTTGATGTCAACTAGGTATTATGCAAAACATAATTTTTGACCCAAGTTATAGGGGTACTGTAAGATCTTGTAAGCAGTGGCGGGACCACCATACAAACACCTGTTTTGCCTTATTAATGCATTAAAAATAAATATAATAATGTCATTAGTCATATATAACTTATACGATTACGTAATTATATAAATTATATAAATATATAAACACGTATTATGTTAAAATCGGCGAGACGAGCGTTTGGGCTTGTATGATAGTCCCGCCACTGCTTGTAAGTTGTTCTAACAAAAATAAATATAAAAATCAGCACAATAGAAACTATTCTCAATATTATCCCAGAAGCCACGTGTACCTTATAACTGTGGCGCTTCGGGCTGCGATTGGAAATAAATTATCAACGGTTTCCCGGCGCAGTTGCGTCCCGGGTGCTAATTGTTTTTTATTTTTTGCGCGAAACATTTGCGGAGGTTTCTGCATCGTGAATTTGTTGGTATAGTTTTTATAGCCTCGTGGTTATTTATGTTGTGCATGCAATCCGCAAATTTGATATAGTTTTTGCGGTGTAATACAGCTTTATTCAATTATCATGTGCTTTTTATGACTCTCTTTTGTATGTTAAGTTTAGTGGTAAAGGTATTAAAACATATTTTGTAACCACGGACATATCCCAATATCTTTTATGGGAGATAACCTAATCCTAACGTACATGTAAGTGTGTTTTGTTTGATATTACAGCAAAATTAGAGTAAGGAATTGATATAATTATTACAATTAGAAGATTGGACAATGCCATCATATTAACCTTTGAAAAATAATTAAAAATCATGTGAACAAAGTCGCAATACGAAACTAATGGTATTTGTAAAATAATAAGAAAAAAATATTTATATAAGTTTCTAATAAACAAAAAATATCAAGAATAAATTGATACATATAAATAATATTAAAGAAATATAAACATAAAATGAGGTTTTACGTTCACCAAAATTTGCGAGCTTTTTTTTATAATGCTTATGGAGGGTAAGTGCGCCTATTACATATTTAATGCAAGAAACGCGACGCTCAGGTCACAGTAATGGGAGAGTAAATATCGCTGCGCTTCTTAGGACTGAATAATAAATATGAAATGTCCATTGAACCCCATAAATTCAACTAGTTTTGCTGGATCGTATTTAAGTTTCGGAACGAACTGAGGATCTTATTTCACCATATTATATTTTTTTTTAAGTTTTAAGCTATTTGGTTTGATTCTCCTATCCACTTTTTTTAACTTTTTTACATCAAACCTCGAAATTTGTTATTAGTTTTTTTATTTTTCATAAAAAAAACAGTGCACTTGTACAAAAAATGAACTTACTGATAGTTTATACTTTATATTGTTACTAGCCGACCCGACAGATGTTATCTATATATTATACTAGCAATTGCCCCCGCAACCCCCCTTGTGGGTTGAATTTCGTAAAATCCGTTCTTAGCTGACCTCTACTCGGCGAAAGGAATATTCCTACCATATTTCAAGTCGCTACGCCTTATGGTTCCAGAGATATCGTGATGAGTGACTATATAGGTGGGAATCTCTTTTATATATATAGATTTAATTATAAATAAATTCGGGACATACATAAATGCAACAAATGAAATATCATTAAATTCGGTGCAGCCGTTCTTGAGTTATAAATGGTGTAACTAATACGACTTTAATAAATACAGTTTACTATTATTTTTTAACTTAATTTTTATGATGACACAGTCGAGTTGGATTTTTATAATCTGTAACGGCATTTGTGTAAATAAATAAAAATATATTATTTAAATATTTATAGGTTTGCACAAAAATCGTTTACTCAAAAAATAACAATAGTATAAAAAAGTTTAAACTATTGTTATAAAGCACAAAGCGCCTAAATCAACAACCGCAGACTAATCAGTAAAATTACCTTCATCCAAATTACGTTTCATTCTGCTCCGTTGGTCTTCGCTCGCACAATGTTACATAATTGTTTTTAACTTTAGATTATTTTTTAACTTTAAAAAAAAAATATTTCTTATCAAAAAGATAATTAAAAAGATAAGATTTGGGCACCGTTTTCCATACCAAAATAAAATAAACAAGTTACAATAAAACTTCAGGGTATACTTTCGAAAAGGCTTTTTGGCGACTCGCAATTTTTTTTTTAATATTGATTTTTTTGAGTACGTTGTGAGAATATCCTTTTAAGGGGACTCTTACATAGTCAAATGGAATGTCTGTGCCAAATTTCATGACGAAATTCGGTTTTACCTTTCCGAAAGCTTATTGCAACTTTTTTTTGATATCGCTGAATTTGGATATTTTTATTCAATTCACAAGAGACGCGTGAAATGCAGTAGGTACTCCTGCATTGTTTTGTAATAGTCACTGTGGGTGTTTTGTGGAAACATGCGTCAGACAAAATGTACAATGTTTTCAGCTGTGAGCCTAGCGTTGATTGCGCAGAAGTGTTTAATGAACACTTGTTTGCTGATTGCCGGCTTAGCTATTTGCTTGCATTTCTATTGCACCTATTAAAACACTTGTGCGCTGCCGAATGTGCTTTTATTTTTTTAAATTGCTGCTATAAATGTGCTATTTTTGTTACTTTATTATTCAGTTATACGGTTACCATTTCAAGTACACTATCGATCCATACTATTTGTTTTACATTATTTGAAGTATAAAATGGGCTCATTGGCATTGGCATGGCATCGGTAGAACACCTGCCGTGCGCATCGATGGGTCGTGGGTTCGAATCCCACTGGGACAACATGTATACATATCATTTTCTGTAAACATGTTTTCCCCACGACTTCGGGCATTCATAGAGTGGGAGGAATATCGAAACTCCGACCGGATAATGAACCACCGTTCATAGATGGAAAAACCGTGAAGTACATAATTCGCGTTTCGGTTTTAGACTATGGATTTCCGAATGCTCGAAGTAAAAAGAAGGTCGACAGCGCATCATTGACTGATGTTCTGTGGCTGAGGTATCACCTACCATCAAGTGAACCTCATGCTTGTCTGTCGATATCTAATATAAAAAAATATATACGTTTTTTTGTAATAATCCTAATTAAAGCATGTTGTCTTAAGAGACCCCCTTTTTGTGTAGTATAAAGGTTGATGTAAGAGTATACCTAATTATAATAATAATAGCGTGTTGTTTTGGGCTCTGAAACCACGAAGGTTAACTCATTGGGACAGGATCATGTTCGAACATGTTTATATAGGATGGAACAACCCATCTTACCCGTTGTCAAATATTTGAAACAGTTGATGACAAAGAGATCGAATATCGGGTGTAACGTTGTATAACAGTTCGATACCGGAATATGTAAGTAAAGTATTTAATTTTTAATATGTTTATGAAGTCGTTTCCGTATTGTATTGTTTTTTATATGACTGACAGATAATCTTAGATATTTGCCATAGTAAAATTGTTTATTTCTCAGATAATGTTGCTACTTGCTATGGTAACTCATTTACGAAGTCGATTGTGCTGAATATACTCATAGAAACCGGGCATGAGTAGCGTATTATTGCAATTTAATTATTGTCTTGTTCGTACGTAAGTGATCAACTCAGTGAAAAGGATGAAAATTTTATATATAAAATGTTAATTAATACATACATACATACATATACATCACGCCTCTTTCCCATTGGGGTAGGCAGAGATCACGGAATTCCATATGCTCCGATCCTTACATACCACTTTCGCTTCTTCTACTTTCATCAATGCTTTCATACACACTCGACGGTTACGAGTACTTAATATACTTTAATTATTTCTTCATGAAAAAAATGACATCAAGATTCCTTCTTAGAGAGTTTGATTTATTGTATTTGATCGATATTTCATTGTATTAAGTATAATCACTTAACATAGATGTTGCAGTATAAATACTCGATGTACGTATGAACTTCATTTTAGTTCTATTTTTTTTTTTTTTTTTTTTTTTTTTTATATTAGAGGAGGCAAACGGGCAGGCGGCTCAACTGATGGTAAGTGACTACCGCCGCCCATAGACATCCGCAACACCAGGGGTCTTGAGGACGCGTTGCCGGCCTTTAAGAAAAGTATATGCTCGTTTCTTGAAGGTTACCAAGTCGTATCGGTTCGGAAAAACCGTCGGCGAGAGCTGGTTCCACAAAGTGGTAGTGCGTGGCAAAAAGTGCCTAAGGAAACGCGCAGTTGTGGATCGCCAGACATCGAGGTGGTGAGGATGGAACTTCGTGTTTTGTCGCGATGTCCGATGTTGGAATTCAGCAGCCGGGATTAATCCAAACAATTCCTCGGAACACTCCCCATGATATATGCGATAGAAGATGCAGAGTGATCCAACATCTCTACGCAGCGCCAAAGGATCAAGCCGTTCGGATAGAATCTCATCGTCGACGATTCGAGCCGCTCTACGTTGAATGCGGTCAAATGGAAGGAGCTGGTACTGGGGAGCCCCCGCCCAAAGGTGAGAACAATACTCCATGTGAGGCCGAATTTGCGCCTTATAAAGTTGTAGGCGATGGGCCGGCATGAAGTATTGTTTCGCCTTATTGAGCACACCAAGCTTCTTTGAGGCTAATTTAGCCTTCCCTTCCAGATGACCACGGAACTGAACGTTGCACGATATGTCGACGCCGAGAATCCCGATACTGGCTGCGGCCGATAGTGAAGTGTTCTCACAACGAGGAGATACGACAAATGGTGATTTCTTAGCAGTAAACGCGCAAACTTGTGTCTTCTGAGGGTTGAATTGGACTAGGTTTAGTCGGCCCCATTCCGAGACTTTAGATAGTAAAGACTCGACTTCAGACACTAGTTTGTTCCGGCTTTCATTGACGTGTTCCCGAGAAATATTGGCGCGGCCGGTGTATACGGCATCTCCTGTGCTGTCATCGGCATAACAATGAATACTACTGATATGCAGCATGTCATTGATATGAAGAAGAAACAGGGTTGGAGATAGCACGCAGCCTTGTTGAACACCAGCATTGACAGTTTTGAGATCCGAGCATGCACCGTCGACAACGACCTTTATGCTTCGATCTGCCAAAAAGCTAGTGATCCAGTTGCACAGTTTCTCGGGAAGCCCATAGGAAGGAAGCTTCGAAAGAAGCGCTTTGTGCCACACCCGATCAAAGGCCTTCGCAATATCCAAACTAGCCGCCAACGCCTCCCCCTTGCTCTCGACTGCTTCCGCCCATCGATGAGTCAGGTAAACAAGAAGATCACCAGCTGAGCGACCACGACGGAAACCGTACTGGCGGTCACTAATCAGCTGGTGCTCCTCCAGGTACCGTAGGAGCTGGCAGTTGATAATGGACTCCATTACTTTGGAGAACAAGGAGGTAATCGCTATAGGTCTGTAGTTGGATGGATCCGAGCGGTCACCTTTTTTAGGGATCGGGTGTACCAAAGCAGTCTTCCATGAATTCGGGACGACGCCTGATGTATAGGAAAGCCGGAAAAGACGCGTTAAAACCGGTGCTAACTCCGGAGCACATGTCCGCAGCACGATCGGAGGGATGCCATCGGGCCCACTCGACTTGTGAATGTCCAGAGATAAAAGTGCTTTACGCACTGCACTTTGACGGAACTTTACTTCCGTCATGGAGCTGTCGCACCGCGGGATGATAGGCGGTGAATTTCCCCGGTCATCCAAGGTCGAGTTGGACGCGAAGAGATAGCCCAAGAGATCGGCCTTCTCTTTCGCGGCATGGGCCAACGAGTCATCGTTCCTGTGCAGGGATGGAAGTGAGGGCTGACAGAAATTCCCTAAGACAGCCTTAGCGAGAGACCAGAACGCACGAGTTCCCGAAGGAAGGCGAACCAACTTCTCGCCAATTCTGCCGATGTGCTCCGACTTTGCCTTGGCAATAGTTCTCTTGAAGAACCTAGAGGCAAAATTATACTTCTTTTTGAATGCGCTGGTGTTTAGATCACGAGACGCTGTCGCATCAGCCCAGGCCTGGTAGCACTCCCGCTTTTGGCGCGAGGCCGTTTTGCAGGGGCGACCAAACCAAGGCTGGGATCTGCCACCGATAGGCACTGCAGAGTACGGAATGAAAAGTTCCATACCCTGAAGCACCACATCAGCAACAGAGTCGGCAACGACGTCTGGATCATCCGGCGAGAAGCAAATCCGCCCCCATGGGTAGGACGCAAAGAAAGAACGCATCCCATCCCAATCCGCTGACCTATAGTGCCATACGCGGCGGCAACCCGCAAAGCGAGGCCGTGTTGAGCGCATAACTGGCACTGTACACCGGATCAGACAGTGGTCCGACGATCCGAGAGGCGGATCGACAGAGACAAAGTAGCCGTCCGGGTGAGAGGTAAGCAGAAGGTCCAACAAGGAAGGACTATGACCCTCTACATCTGGGATTCGCGTTGGCGAGGTAACCAGTTGAGTCAGGTCATATGCCAAGGCAAAATCGTGAACAGATCTCCCCGCATGATCGGTGGTGCGTGATCCAAGCCATTCGGCGTGGTGGGCGTTAAAGTCGCCAAGAAACACGATCTCTGCGGAAGGGACCTGCTGAAGCACGGAATCTGTAGCCATTTGAATGTGCTCAATGAGCCGGTCAGTTTCGGTATTACCGCTATGGGACCTGTAAAGGCACGCATAGATTCGCGGATGGTCATCGCAGTCTACACGTAGCCAAATGATGGAGAAATTTTAATTTTGAATAACGTTTAGATAGTAGCTAAAAAATTGAGAGGAACAATTGGTAGAAAGTGGTTCCTTGGTAGTCCGAAGATTTACAATATGACCATACTATTCAATATTATAATATTTTCAGCTCCTAATTCGTTCGCATTAAAGTAAATTATTCCAAAGCTCTAAGGTTCGCATCAGTAATGTTCTGTATGAAATATCATACATACCTTTAGTCACTCCATTTGAGATATGAATTCTCGAAGGAGTTGATTTGCATATCAAAGATGAAATCTGTTGAATAATGCCGTGATGTATTCGGCAGCTAAAATGTCTTAAAATAATCTATTAAAAATAATATCTATATTTTTGACAAATTACAAAATATTTACATAGAATAGAATACCTACTCTTTACTATCACGCAAGATATAATATATTGTACACAATTATATCTTACTGAAATAGGAAACTTGAAATTTATTATGTAGTAGAAAAATGCGATTTATAGCTTTTTAGCTAAAACGCTAATTTACGTATTAAGTTAGCAAGAAATCACCCTTTATCTATTTATGTTCTTCTTTGCTGATAATTTAATATATTTAATTCAGAATAAAACGATTTATATAATATTTGACCTTATTCTTTGTAGGCTAAACTGCCAAAATGATACTTGCGGGAAATAAGGTATAAAATTTATTTAAAAAAAAACATCTCTTTTAATTTTCATCTGATTTATTCCTTTATTTGGCGCTTAAGTAATGTTGCTTTCCACAAAGAATAAGGTATATCATAGATGGAAAAACCGTGAAGTGCATATTGCGCGTTTCGGTTTCAGTCTATGGATTTCCGATTGCTCGAAGTAAAAATTAGGTCGACAGCGCATCATTGACTGATGTTCTGTGGCTGAGGTATCACCTACCATCAAGTGAACCTCATGCTCGTCTGTCGATATCTGACATAAAAAAAGGTCAAATAACTATATTCTACATATATGTAGGCCCTTTAGTTTTTTATTTGACCAGTTCAGATACAAAAAAAAATTTATCATCCACTTCTTATCAATCATAGAGAGTTTCACTTTTGCGAGATCTAATCGATATTATTAGGTCTATATTTCACTATCACGGCTAAATGATTGATGATTATATGATTTTGTATCCGTTCAAATTTATATAGAAAAACTAGCGACCTCGGACCTACTGAATACGCATAAAATTTGGTAAAAATCGGTAAAGCCGTTTCGGAGGAGTACGGTAACTAACATTGTGACATGGAAATTTTATATATATTGTACAATACAGTTCTACAGAGTACAAGTTGACTCTTAAAATATATTATGCTGCCTGTCTTATAACATGATATTATCTGATTCTCCGTGGGACGATTTTCTGCTATCGCAAATATGTGTTCAGTATTCAATCTTGCTTTTATTGCCCTAGTGGGATATCGGGGTTTGCATTCTGACCGGGTTAATTCTTCAAGATGAAGAGTTTAGTCGCTAATATAAAACTTAATATTAATTTCTATCCATTCCTTTTATGTGGAAGCCAATATACCCTTAACTATGAGCCATAAATACGTTTAAATTTGATGCTTTTTTTAATTGCACTTTTTAGAGTATTTAGCTGATTCTTATCAAAATTGATAAATTTGTCGCTTTCATTATTTAATATAGATGAGCTTTGTCTTTTACACTAAGTAATGTGGATGAACGGTTTAAAAAATATCACGAAAAGATTGAGACTTGAGTGCAGCGCCATTAAGCAGATATAGAAGAAAAAACAGCTCGGTTAAAAAATAAGCTATCCGTAGTAAGTACTAATTCTATGCAGACGAAGTCGCGGGCAGAAGCAAGTTTATTTATATTTTTTTCGTTTAATTACGAACTTACTAAATCACTTTACTGTAATGTTGTGGAATGGTGGTGATCCCTTTTCGGCTGTTATAATGGATGTCATATATAATGGAACCAGCTATGATTCGACTGTATATTATAAGAAATATTTATAATATTTTATTTTAATTAGCTATTTCTATAATAATAGGTGGGCGAACAAAGCAGTGAAATTATTTACAAACTGAAATATTTACATTATTTCAATTTAAATGATGTCTCGTCTCGAGCTCTGAAGGGGTGATTTACATGACAAAGTACCTAAGTAACTGTCGAAGGATCCAAGCTCTACTGCAAAATTTGTTCGCTTCGCGCCATTGAAAGTAGCGTGAGTAACGGGAAATTATTCAGTTTAGTCAGACTATCTGCTGACAATTAATACTCTATTCTGTATACTATCTATGATATACATATTACTAGCGACCCGACCCGGCTTCACACGGGTCTAGATTTTTTGACAAAAAAAAGCAGGGGTTGGTAATAGAAGAGTGAAAATAGGTTGTATGTATTTTTTAATGCCACATTATAAAAAAATAAAACCAAAAATTTCGTCCAAATATTAAAAAAAAAAATTTTTAAGGGTGAACAATCCTTATCACTTAGGGGTATGAAAAATAGATAGTAGCCGATTCTCAGACCTACTGAATACGCATATAAAATTTGGTAAAAGTCGGTAAAGCCGTTTCGGAGGTGTAAGTAAGATTATGTAATGTAAAATTTCAAGTGTGACCGGTTATGAACGTTGTGTAATTGATCGTTGCATTTTTTTCAAATGATCCGATTTAGGTTTAAATAATTTATTTTTTCATTAAGACTAATACATTCACTTACATGAAAAATATTTAAAAACTATGTAATGATTTACGTCGACCTGAATATATAATAAAGCTCTTAAAATTATGCATGCACGAATATACATAAAAAGATTAACACAAAACATTTCGTGTTAACTATAGATATATATGGTTCTTATAGTAAATTCCGCATTTACTATAAGAACCATTCTATAATGATATTATTATCATGAAAAATATCTAAATATTCTTTATAAAGCATTTTATTACGTGATAGTTTCCAAAAAGTACCTAATGTTACAAAACTACAAGTACGAATACAGTTTCCATACATTATTCTGAGTTATTTTTAAAACTAAATTATAGCAATATAGTCATAGTTTTGTTTTGCGAAAACGTGGAGGAATATTCAGATATCTTTTCAATTTTCTCTTGAAAGGTGGATGTTCCATTGAAATTCACCTGGACGATATTGAATATTGCGATCCGATGAATTTCAAAATGCATATGTATGAGAGTTTTGTCTTCAGAAATCTATTGCTTTTTCATTAAAGTCGAGCCGGAAGGAGTGGTTAATTTAAAATAAATTCTGATACAACAATGGAAGAGAGACATACTTGGGTTATAATAGCATTTATAAAGCTCTAATACACTTAGAGAATAATTTGGAAATGTAAATAAGATGACGAAGTTGTATGTAATTTATTTAAAAAAAAAAATGTTTTTGGCTAATACTTTTTTCAGGAGGTAACATTGATATGATTATAGGTTTTATAGAATAGGGACGAACGGGCAGATGGTAAGATATCACCGCCGCCCATAAAAAGTGAAAGCCCGAGTCCACGGTTGAGGCATGGGGCAGACTCATTTCTGTGTCTGTTTCACTGATCATTTTTTTACAGGCAAGTAGGTGGTCAGCCTTCTGTGCCCTGCCTGACCGAAACAATGTTTATTTATCTTGTTTCCCCGGGATTCGAACCCAGGACCTGAGGTGCTAAACGCGTCGCGCACAAGTAACTCCCGAGGACTTGTAGGTGCGTTGCTGATCTTAAAAATCTTGTTTTAGAACTATTCTACTCGAAGCTAACATAACTATACAAGTTAGATAACTATAAAATAATCAGTTATATATTATTTTTGTTAGACATTATACAGAGGCTGATTAATGACCTGAATAAGTCAATTAATTGCATCTGTTTACTGAGAACTCATCATACATTATAGAACAGTATAATACATAATATTTAAGAGCCTAATCGTGTCGTTGCATTTAGTATTAATTATCTTGTGTCCACAGTCCACAGTATTAGATTATACCCCCGTTATTATATTATCTCTAAATCTAATAGGTCTATATCATGATAATATTTTCTTATATGAAGTTTATATGAAAAATTCTGCCCCTTATATAAATAATTTTAAATTGCTTGTTAAGTTATTTTTAATATGTACAGAGTAACGTTTCATTCATTCATTGATATTATTTTGATAGTAAATTTTTTAGAGGAATACATGTTTATAATATGTTTTTCCATGTCTGGTAACTTTGGGCATTGAACGGATGAGATTTGAGAATTGACGGAATATCTACATTCCGACCGGGTAATGAACCACTGTTCATAGATGGAAAAACCGTGAAGTGCAAATTGCGCGTTTCAGTTTCAGTATATGGATTTCCGAATACTCGAAGTAAAAAAGTAGGTCAACAGCGCATCGTCGACTGATATTCTTTAGCTTACCTGTGAAGTTGTGAACCTTATGCTCGTCTGTCGATATCTATATGTATACTTCTATGCTATATATCTTTACTAATATTATAAAGAGGAAAGATTTGTATTTTTGTGTTATGAATAAACTCAAAATTTACTGGAACGATTTTAAAAATTCTTTCACCAATATAAATCTACATTATCAGCGAGTAACATAGGCTTTTTTGTGTATAATTCTCATTGTACCCGTGTGATTGTACCCGTGTGAAGCCGGGGCGTATTGCTAGTCGAAGATTAAATAAAACTCGCGCCTTGGTATAAAATTTAGATATACAGTTACCTATGTATATGTTTTAAATAGAGAGTTGAATATTAGTGCGTTAGTTTACTAGTAGTAAATTATTTGTATAAAGCCTACGTTCAAAAACGAAATTATAATTTTACAATAAATATATTATAATTGTAATCAAAAATAAAGTATATAATATACGTACTTACAGAGTGTATCATCTTAAAACAATAAAGCAATTCAACCAGATAACAAAAGGATCGTCCACTAAACTTTCTGATTGAATTTACGCAATCAAATAAATCTTATACGGATGTTTCAAGTCTAACAAGAGCTGTTCAATTTTATTAAGTTGACAGTGCTTGGGGTTCAGCCGAAGCGGACGGTACAAATAACCTAAGTAAACCCGCCCGGATCAGCAGTGTGTCTTCTTGAGTGATTCCATTTCAATGTGGAATAGAATCGAAGAAAGCGTTAGTGAGAGCTGATATTATGAATTAACGATGATACTTCGATGTATCCCATGTAAGTTACTCATTTAACTTGGCCTAGTAAATAAATTGTAAACTCACTGTTGGTAATTGTTCATTTATAAATGACCACAAATGCGTTGTTTTGTGAATTTATTTTGGTGAGCACTCTATTGACTTTCTTAACTCTATAAACGTTATCTTTCTGTCATAATAACAACAAAAGACGAAGGAATGTAACCGTTAGCCAATCAGCACATCTGTCAGTGGATAGCGTTGAAATCAGCCAATCAGCGCCCATGACTTTCGAATTCACGATTATCCTAAAATCTGCCGAATTTTTGCAAAGGTCCTGAACAAGGCACGGGTGATTACGAAATTCATTCTTAGATTACAATCATCTGGTTTTTTGCAGTCATCCTAGGATTTTCGAAAAAATCCGATTTTTCAATAATCCTACGACCGACATGTAGGATATGAAATCGCTAAACTCCAACTCCTTGCAAAATTGGGACATGTGCTTTTTTATGAGAGGATTTATGTGTAACTCGCTACCAGTCAGCTAGTATTTTTGAACGGCATTAACACATTTGAAATAAAATTTTGCAATACCCATTTTGCAGTGTAACTCTTTGATGTTGTAAAATATCATATGTCTCCTTACCTTTATAAAAAAACTATCTTGGCTGGGGGATAAAAACAGGGCATCGCACTGGATTCTAGATGTGCCTAAACATCATATAGTTGCCTTCAGAGGTAGCTTTCGTTATAGCGCAACCAAATGTTGGAACAACCTGCCTCCACCATTGTGTGACCTCAGAACAATTTCAAATTTTCGATTAAAAATGAAGGAATACGTAATAATGGGTCAAATTGGCCAGCTTTGGTTGCACAAAAATAACAAAAAATCTTAAAAATTTAGTTTGGGGTTTTTCTTTTCTTTGTTTTACTATTATTTCTCTTCTATCTTATAAGTTAGTTTTAGTTTTAATTTCCTTTTTATTATTTATTTAAATATGTTCTAGGTTAGTTTTGATTATAATTGTTTGTTTTATTTTTAATATTTGTACTTAGCTGTGTTTTGTGTGTGTCAAATTAATTATATAATTATTATTATTACAATATATACTATGGTTGTAGATTGCATGATGCCGAAAGGGAACCTTCACCACTATTTGTTGCAGTTACTAAGTGCAACACAGATTTTCAAAGGGCACCCCTATTTATCATTCTCAGCTTGAATGAGTGTAACATGTAGTAATATAAAGTTATCTATCTACAAAGTGAAATGAAGCAAGCGCTAAAGACGGTTATATGTTTACTTTGTGAAGTCATCTCAGTTTTTGGTTCAATTAAGATTCAAGATAAATTAAAATAATGATAGATATGACTATGACAATTTTTAATAATTTTTAATTTTTAATAAATATGACTTAAAATATGTATTATTTTTGTTGATAATTTCTATGATGGGATGTATTACTATTTATTTAGTTAATCCCATACTTAAAATACTTTAAAATCATCTTACAATTAATTCAAAAACATTTTTTAATTGTTACTGAGTACACTCCAACTTATAAATATCACATAGTACCTGATCGAATTAATTTAGCTTTTTATTATTAAATAATAAAGGCAGATACTTTAACTTAGTTTTAAATATTATAGGCGGTTCAATAAAAAATAGATTTAAATTATTACATCGTTTGATAATAAACATATTCACTGAATAGTTCACCTGATAAGTTATCCGATATTAAAGAAAACATCACATCAAAGTATAATAACCGTCAACGACTTAAAGAAACTTATAGTATCTCAACTTGTTAACGACGCACTCACATTTAGTTGGACAGATTTAAAATCTGTTGAAAGTACCCCTTTAAATGATTCAGCAACAAATATAAAACTAAATTAATTAATGTCACTTCGTAGGCACAGCTCGACACTCATTAGGGGCTTTAATGAGAGCGCACGCACTTTCCACCCAGCCGCGGTGGATTTTGCAAACATTTACCTCGAGTTGTTAGACAGATGTATTTACGAAGGATTAAAAAATCTCATTTGGTTTAAGGGTTGCATTAAGAATTGTGTACTTTTTAAATAAGTTGTATCTACACATCAGACGTAAATAATGCATTATCGGTATGTCCACGTGAGTACGGTACATAAGGGTGAATAGGTTTCTTCTAGACAGACGTGCCCCTCTTAGATCGCATCACCACTTCCCACCAGATGAGAAAGCATATTTTAAAAGTCTGCCTGTTATGCATCTCTTCTCTCAGGAGAGAATTAAATATTTGATAAATTTGTAGACTGAGGCCAAAAGCCATCACGTTAGCCACCTGCCCATTTGCTCTCATTCTATATATGTATATAATAAAGATATTTAGATAGTAGATTCCGTAGTATTCGTAAACTTTCTCTTAAATCACTCAATATTATGATTGAAGGCGCCATAAACGATATAATAAGACAAAGCTATACACGAAGTATTGCGCTATCATGTTCCACTCCAGGTATCTTAGCTAGTGTGTCAGTTGGTAGCTACATTGCTGGATAAGAAGATCGCTTTGAAATTCAAATTCAGTGTGGGTGAATTAAATGTTCACCAATTCCCGACAGTTTGGTTTAAATTTAAAAAAAAATTATAAATAAATTAACGAAACTTTCTGACAGGCTCGTTGATACGTTCTGCTGGGTCACGGGATCGAGTTCCTCCGGGACTGCTGTAAGCTCACATCTGGTCACTTCATGAATATCGAAATCCCTCAAACTAACGAAACTCAAAATAAACTATAGATCTAAATCGCATCTGTGTTGATCTGTGCCTGAGGTATCACCTACCAACAATATAATTTAACATAAAAAAAAACTAAGCATAATTAAGATAGTATAAATAAATACGTAAATGTTCAAATGATTTCGTCAATTTTCACAATTTCTAAGAGGAGATAACTAGACTATATACCTTAAGCATGAATATTCCCGTTTAATCTCAGGAGACACGGAATGTCTGTCGACACTTGCAATGAATTCATCAACAATTCACGCTTCACCTTCAACCCCGACTTAAGTTCTCAGTTCATGAACTGAAACAGAACAAACTCGCTACTTGTTAGATAAATTTTCCTATGATTTTAGAAGCTTTAACAATGTACTTATTGAATTTAAGAAAAATCATTAAAATCAGTATTGGTAGAACGTAATGCTTGAAAAACTGAGTGGAGTTTTGTTGTATTAGTTTTTATTAAGGAATAAACGTAGTTGAGACAAGTGATTTTAAGTATAACGTCGAGGTCAACTTGTGAAGGGAATAACAGAATATAAAGGAAAGGCAGGACAGTAACTTCATAAGCTCAAGCCATGCAAGACAGTACTTATAATATATCGTCAATCAGTCGATGGTATGCAATTATATCTGCTTTCCCATATAAGTGTCAAATTGAGAACACAAATACTTTCTTACAAGTTATTTGGGCCTCAGGTCGCCGGTCGGTATTATCTAAGCAGTTATGAATCTTCCAATTCCAACCCATATATAGACAAATAATGTCAATCGAATATACTACCAAAGGTAATATAATAATATAAGGTAGTATAATTATATTTGGTAATCTCACAGATCACCCCCAGGTAATCTATATCTATACTAATACTAATCTAATATATAAAATTCTCGTGTCACAGTTTTCGTTGCCATACTCCTCGGAAACGGCTCGACCGATACTTACCAAATTTTATATGCGTATTCAGTAGAATCGGACAACATCTATTTTTCATCCCCCTAAATGTTAAGGGTAATCCACCCCAAAAAAATTTTTTTTAATTTTTGGACGAAATTTTTTGTTTTTATTTTTTTATAATGTGGCATTAAACAATACATGCAACCCCTGCTTTTTTGTCAAAAAATCTAGGCCCGTGCGAAGCCGGGGCGGGTCGCTAGTATACTAATAATATTATAAAGAGGAAAGATTTGTATTTTTGTATGTTATGAATAAACTCAAAAACTACTGGACCGATTTTGTTAATTCTTTCACCAATAGAAAGCTACATTATCAGCGAGTAACATAGGCTATGTTTTGTGTATAGTACGTCTACATTGCACCCGTGTGAAGCCGGGGCGTGTTGCTAGTACGTAATAATTTAGATATTAAACGACTAAAGTACTTAACCATCACCAAAAGGACTGTGGCACATAGGTGGAAGCAACGGTAATAATTTACTGTACAACTCACTACCAGTCTGACTGACTTCGAAACTGAAGTTGAAACCCGGATTGGTCATTCTATGGTGTAACAAAAATCGAGTAATAAATTATTGATATTATTAAAGCTAACAGATTTGTTCGGAAAATGGTAGGTACTTTGTATTTCTACCAAAAAGTTTGTATAAGTTGAGTCATTCATCTTCGCGACATTTTAAGTGCTTAAGTGGCCGAGCGAGATATACCATGATACTGAAAAACGGGACTTTAATTCTACAGTTAAAAACATAGAACATAATTTATAAAAACAATTAAAAAACCGGCTTCCACCTTATAAATAATCTATACATATAATAAAAGAGTAGAATCGAAATTACGCTTCACTAAATATTTTTACCAGAAATTAAGAGGGGTGATAAAAGAAGGGTAGCAGAATGCATAATGCAATTTTTAAGATTCTTGTATTAAGTATTTCTATAGTTATCTGTACTTTCAATACGACTTTTTACTGACAATCTAAAATCATGAAAACGTCAAACAAATGCAAACTCACATAAATGGAGTTTGAACTACATACTTTTAGTTCAATGTTATTTTGAATTCGTTGTCAAATGATATTTATAAATTTTTTATGGTAAGTAAAAATTCCTTAGAGTAATTTTTAAACAATGGTGACTCTAAAACATAAAGCTTTTAAAGTAATTATTATTAATATTATTTAATTAAATATCAGATTACAAAGATCCATAAGCTGTTAGTAAGAGCTTAATTCTAATGTTAGTACCTAAATCTATTCTAAAATCTATGTAAATATCAAGAGGCAGTCTATGCGTACACACGCCGATTTATTAATAATATCACTCTTAAATTTCTGTTTTGTTTTGGTTTGTGTTTTGATTTAATTACTTAGAAAGTATTTCTACACAACGGCCTTGTAGTAAATCTCCTTCTTTCAGGTTATTTATTTTTATGGCGCTTATTGACTCACGCCCTGTGTTAAAAAGTATGGATGAGAAAAAATATTTTAAAAATGAAGCTAAAAATAATTATCAACAAATGTACCCATCACGTTACGGCTATGACGACTATGATATAAAGTTTTCCTCAAAAGTACATTTTTTGAATGAACCATCATCCAAAATGAAAGTTAAAACCGAAGAAATAGATTTAGCAGGTTTTCAGAAATTGATAAGCCATAGTGTAAATAACACCAGGAAAGAAAATAATAAATTTAAAACCTATTCAAATAAAAATATATCCAATTGGTTGGATGTATTAACCACAGAACTAGGAAATTTGAAACAATTGTATGGCTTGGACACTACTCCCATACCAATTTCAACTCAAAAAGCTACAGAAAGTATAAAACAAATATCTGAAGATGACACTTTCCTTGGTAGTACGGCTGAAATAGAATCCGTATTGAATGAAATAAAGCAAAGAGCTTTACAAATGATGTTAGAACAGATGCCTTCAGATTCTAATATTATTAGTAATGCTGTGACTGAAACAACCTTTGATATAGGATCAATGCTCAGTAGTCCCAAGATACATTCAGACTTCATGTTCTTAAAGACATCACTAAGTGATGAAAATAAAGACATGCCTTACAACCGCAGTATACGATCGATATATTGTAATGCAACTGCAGCAGCTCAAAAAGTAGAATATGAACTACAAAATAAGCTAAAGAATGCATATTGTAAAATGAAACATAAAATATCTTGGGATTTAGAAAAAGAATTAAGCCAAAGCAAGAAAGTTATTAAAGAAGCACTTAATAAAATAAGTCAATCAAAAAACAAATGTAAATCAAAGCACAAGGACAAAATTATTAAAAATATAACGTCATCGATAAGGACCACCACACTAATGAAATCGAAATTAACTAAAAACATAGAATCTCAATCTCAAATTACGAAAAAAAGGTTTTTTGCTAGAAAAACAACACCAGGACTTAAAGCTATAAAACATGAAATACCCAAAGTAACCGATGATTATTCTATGCTTTCTATATATGAACAATTGTTAATGAAGTCTCACGACAATGATGTTATAAAGCTGCTAACGACATACAATGCTCCAATCAAAGAATTTGCACCAGAAGAAAAGCTGTCAAACCGGAATCATGAGTCAGTTGAGAACATTAACTTAAAACGAAGTATTCAAAAATTATATGAAGATGATGAAATGCCTGATATAATCGATTACAGTGACGAAAAAAACTTGTCGTCAATTAAAGATGCTACAACAAATAACATAATGTCGAAAAATATATATTCTCCTGAAAATGATGACTTAAATTTCAACACTTTGAGTAATAAGCTTTCCTATAACGACTACGTGAATGGTTTTAAATACTACTTAAATTTTCAAAGAGAGCAGGGCAATCAAAATTTTTCTAATTTAGTACGTTATCAAGCGCATAAACATCACAACGTGGATGACGTAGGCAAATACATACTAAAAAAACTTCCACAACTACCTTCTACAAGACGTAGACGTTATTTATTTGAACAAGAAACATTTGATGATCAAGATGCATCAACAAAAAGTGAAGATTCCTGGTTCAAAAAACATTTTTATTTATTCATTGATAAAGATCCACCAAAAAAATTTCATACAGCACAGACAGTATCTCTAAAGGAAGATCAAACAAAATATAATAAACTTTCTAAACCAGAAACAATAAATTATTTGAAAATTAATCAGGATAAGAAACAAAATAAGAGTAAAAGAGCTATAAAAACATCAAAAATGAACATACATTCTTATAAAACGAAACTAAACCCAATTGAACCAGTAAACAAATACGGTAAGTATATTGTAAAATTTAAAAATATGATCCCTAGTCCTTCTCAACTGATGCTAACCCATACAAGGACTATACACATAAAGTCGTATATCCGTAATTATATGTTTATTGTTGATAAAAAAAATATTCTATTCCGTTGAATAAAAAATACATTTATTAATTGAATCTCTATATTTTATATAAAAAACCATAACTGAAATTTTTAAAATATATTACTAAACTTTCAGAGAGTAATTCTGACACCATATCGAAGAAAAATGGCTACGTCTCTGTTAATTTAGTTCATAGACCGCCTGGAGTTATAAAACTACAAAATAATAAAAGGAAAAAGAAGCGGAGATTTAAGAATATCTTTAAAAACAATTTTTTTAATAAACACCCAAAGAAAAATATGAAACGTGATACACCGAATCGTAAAACTCGATCAAATCCTTTCAAGATATTAAAAGATATTGTGTTAAGAAACCGTTACACTGATTCAAATAATAAGGTGCGAAAATTATTTGATTATGATGTAGTAACACCTAGCTTAAATCCATATTTCAACTATGTCAATCATAATCAATTGCCAAATATAGAAGCCATGTTAAGGCAAATACCCAATATTACAAGCAATTTGGAATCACCACCTGGTTATGATAATAATAGATATTATGTTTCAAACAAAATATTAAGTACTAGAACATATTTTCACAATAAGGGATTGTACAACACGAAACCGAGACAATATTATCTATCAAACGATATTCCTTTATTACCTGGTGAGATTTTGTTTTCAATCCACTAAAACATAAGTAATAAATCTTCATTCTGATGTTTAAATAAATACTATAATTGTTTCATTTACATTATAATCGATCATATATTTTTGTTTCTAGATATACCAGAAAAACCTTTAACGAAGGAAGTTACAGATGACCAAAATAATTTCAATTATATGGATACTACACGTAATTATGATGACATAATCAATGTTAGAGTAAAAACTACATCCCCATATTTTCTAACCTTGGCGCAAGAAAACGTAAATAATAAAAAAGATCCATTGCTAGTTAGTTTACTCGGGAAAATCCCCACAGAAAATCTTGTGACTATAACAGGCATACCCGAGTATGGTTTAACTAATGATGAAACACGCCACTTTTATTATCAGTTTGGAATTACCAAAGGTGAAAAAGAATCTTTTACAAAAAAGAAATATAACAGCGAAAAATCTTTCAGATTTATTAATGGATTAGAAAACAAACATAGATACAAATTAATATTATATGACAATCAGATAAGAGATCAAGGAAAATATAATTTTAGAAGAAATGACAATGTAAGGTCAAAATATATGAATCAACATCAAAATTTATCTACAACACCAAAACATGAAAAATTATCTAACAATTGTCACAGCAGTCGGTGTAAAACTACGTCTAAGAAAAGTAAAATAAAATATAAAACGTTTGGTACTGCCAAAAATAGAAGTCAAATTCCGAAGTCTAAGATTATGAATAGTTGTAAGTATCTTTTTTTTAAGTTATGATTTAAATTAATGTAAACGTTTTCATTTTGCAATTAACATTTCAGATAACAAACCCGAAAATCATTTTAATCATCAACAACAATCAAACCAAAAACTACAGGTAAAAAATGTCAATTAATAGTAATATAGCTTCTTAATATATTTCTACAGTTCCTTTCTATTCCTTTCTAATTTAATTGAAATTGAATTATATATATATATATTAATATATTGAATTATATAAAAAAAATATTTACTCGCTGATAATGTAGCTTTCTATTGGTGAACGAATTTTTAATATCGGTCCAGTAGTTTTTGAGTTTATTCATAACATACAAAAATACAAATCTTTCCTCTTTATAATATTAGTATAGATATAGATTAGAATATTGCATGGCCAATTTTAATTTCTCAAATAATATTTGTATGCCTCGCGGCAAAATTATTTAGAAGAATCTCTATAAAACATTTGATATTCTTCACACACTTTTATGATAATAAAGACTATCTTAGTAAACGCAATAATGAATTAATATTTTAATATTTGTAAAAATAAAAATTAAACTATTGTTTCAGAAGGGAGGCCCCAAAAAAGTCAATTCATTCAAAGCTCCTGATCATTATTTTGCAACTCCATTACCAATGAAAACGAATGATTTTAACAAATTTCTTGAGGAGAATCATATTGATGTTCAATCAGTAACATCACCATTGCCAAACTATATACCCTATTCGGGAGATTTAACTTTAAACAAACATAACAAAATTCACAATAAGCCTAAGAATCAGTACCCTCAAATCGATCACATAGAAGAAAAATTACAGTATATAAAAAGTAATATAAGAAGTACTAAAATACTAAATCAAATTGATGAAGTTAACAAGAAATATAGAATAAGAAATAAAAGAGAACCGACGAGACAATATACGCAAGAGAAAAGATATAGCGAATATTACCGAAAGACTTTAAAAAATAATAACGGTAGGAATAATATATATATGTATAAATAAAGTGTAGCTGTGTAATTTTGTGTTTTACATTAATACTGAGCTAAAAATTAGATCAAATAGGATCAAATATTACCTACAGAAGTAATAAGATTTAAGCGCATTTTATTTTCAGATAAATCACTATCAACTCTAACGATGAAAGGTGAACCTACTTTTACTATCAACACTAGTTCATTCGACAATCTACAAGAAAAAGGAAAGGTAAGGTTACATGATTCTTGTATAAGTAATAATAATATATCGTTTCGTATGACTTTTTCTATATTTTTTTACAGAATAACAGCATACTCAAACGGAATGTACAACATTTTCCAACATTTACCGCTAAAAATGTGGCTGCATTAGAAATAGTTATTAATTTACAAAAACATAATGAAGCTTATAACGAAAATGAATCTCAAAGTATCTCATCGGAACGTACTGGTTATTATTTAAATGATTTGCCGGAAACACAGAAACTAACAAATTCTATTCAAGTTTACATAGCTATACCAAATAATAGCACTAATAAAAAGAGAGCTCCTGAATACGGACAAGTGAAAAAAATTTTTTCGGCCGTAATGGCATCGCCAGTAGATATAGAATATCAGTTACATACATTTGAAAATAATACGCTTCCACCTATTACTACAGAAGAGAGTAAGTTATCTCCAGGCCTGTACTTACTAGTTGAGAATACGAATCTTTCTTATCCAGGAGCGCAATTAATAATAAAACCGATGGAAATCGATGGAAATAATTCAGAATTAGGTCAAAAATTGAAGGTAAACGCGGAACGAGCTTTGATTACTCCAACGATGTCTTCTACTACATTAAACCAATTCCAAATTTCTAGTAGTAAAAATAAATTTAATTACACTGTTGAAAAAAATAAACATAAAAGAAGTATTAAATTGGATTCAATCAAAAATTTTTTTGGACATGACAGGGTTTGTAACTGTCGTTGTAAAGCAAATCAAACAATGTGTAAAGCATGCTCTGCCAGTAATGCAGTTATATCAGAGTTGATATTTGAATTTGATAATTTAGCTAAATACATGAGAGAGCATTGTACTGAAATTCAAACCTTTTTCTGGATGAATCCTACAGGTGGTAAAAAATTAAGAGAAATCGTCAATAAAATAGACAAATCATTAAATGACTATTATAAAAGAGTAAAAGGAAAATGCCAAGGACGAACTTGTAAAATGTTTTCATCGGGTGTTGATAAAAGGAGTCCTTTAAGAAAAGTGAATAATGTTAAGAAGGAAAAGGAAAATTTCCTGTTTCTCCAAAATTTTACAAATTTAGCCAATAATTTAGATAATGCCCTTATTACAGATATATTTGATAGGAATATTCAAAATCACGGGCAGATTTTTCTGAATAATATTAACAAATGCTTGCCACAAATATTATCAAAGAGATCAGATAGTAATAATACTAGTAAAAAAAAATTAAATAAACTATATTCACTTGAAAATATAAATATAAATTTGATTTGTAACCCAAATACAATAAAAAGCACTACAAATAATTTAATAAGTAGTTCAAGTAATGGAAAATTAAATAACAATAGCAACTTAAATATATTTTTAAATGATGTAGAGAATACATTATTAGAAAAAAAGCAAAGAAAAGGTATAAAAGATTTTGCCAAACAGCATTTCCAGTTTAAACAAAATAAGGCATTATTAAATAAAAGAGATATCGCAAATGTATCTTCTGATCTACCAAACGGTCAAAGTAAGTTGAGATATAAAAGAATAGTATACCCTAACCCTAAAGTAAATATTTTGATATTAAAAAGTAAATGTAATAAAAATAAAACAACTCGAAAAACAAATTACTTGAAAAATCAGAATGAACGTGATCTGAAACAAAAGGAACACGAAAAGGAACAGACCACAAAAAGTTATTTTGGTAAAATAGTAAAATTCTCTAATTTTGACACCGATAATGTTTCACTCGTATATAATATGGATAAGCTCTTTAAATTATTAGGAAATGATGACGTCCGCAATTATTCTTCTTCCAAACTTATGAATACCAAAAATGATTCTTTCACCGAAATTTTGAATAATCTTTCTACTAAAAATCGAATATGTACAGAACGTAATTATTTGGGGAAAAATATAAAATCAAACAATAATAATCATAACAATAATATTTCAAATAAACTTATTTCTAAAAAAAATAAAAATGACTATGATACATTTCATACTACACTTAAATCTAATTTCATGAATAAATTTCGCAATAAACTTTTAATAGAAAATTTAAACAAAGCATCAACAACCGATGGAACTAAAATTACAGAAAATAGGAGTGTGTCTAACGTAACCACAAATACATACGAAAAGGCTAAGAATTATTCGATGGATGCTTCATATATTATTACAAATATGACTGTAAGAGAAAATCCCACAATAATAATATTAGATGAAAACAATTATTCAAACGAGTTTGTTACATTACCCGTGACCACACCGAATATGAATGACTTTGCAGTTGAAAATGAACAATTACGTAGTCTCCTGTTGTCTGTCTTGAATTATAACTCAAAGGTGCTTAATAATGAATGGATCAGAGCGGCTAATTCAAAAACTGCCCAGCCCTTAGATGATTTTCCATTAGAGTCGACAAAGGCCTTCAATGTAACGCAACAGGCTCCTTGAATCTCTTAACTTCTAAGAAATGCACAAATGAAACAAAAAAAGGATTTGTTAACAATCTAGCTCATAAATTTTCATGGAAAAATATCAATAAAAAAAGGAAGAAAAAGGTATTCAATAAATAGATTATTTAGTACGATTCAGACTAAAGAGAGAGCGAAGGTCAGCACAAATTGAGACAAATAAGGCTGCGGATTGCATCACACTGACAGACAAAGACTTAAGACACGTATTATTTGACTAGTAACGTTGGAAGAAATAATGATGCTACCGCACATTTACCATTCCCAGCCTGAATAATATAAATACTCCATATGGCATTCCATTATTCCATATGAACCGACGAGATTACTGCTGTGGAATGTATACATGTATAAAATGTAATTTATTCAATTTTCTTTACTGCATTCTATATAGAAGTCCGATGCGCTCTGACACGCTGCTGTTTGGTTTGAATCATACTTTAGAATTTATGTTTCACGGTTGCCGCCGAATACGCATCTACTGAATACAGTAATATTCTACTCTTTAAATTGATGCTGATGTTACATTTATTTCGCTTTGTAATAGCTTCCCATTACATTTATTTTCTTTCTTACAAATTAATTATTAATTCGCTTGTTTTAATTTACCAGTTATCATATAAAAAGTTAGAAATAAGATATAAACATGTCGATATACGATATAGTGTAAGGCTAAATAATAAAATAATTTACCTTTAAGACACGTTATTGAGAAACAATATTTTTAGGAACGCTACCAGCAAGTTAACCAAATTAAAACGACTGCACCATATCTGAAAATAGTTGCCGACGGTGCAATTAAAGCTACAGGTATGTATTTTATAATTATATGTTTATTTTATAAACCTTAAATTATGTTTATTTTCTATTAAAATTATAGAAGCAACTTGGGGTAGCATATCGCGCACACCAAAGACTAAAAAGGTACTGTAAAAATTTAACTTACAATAAATGGAGATATTTCTACATAAATAATATTAATAATAACAGTCAACATTTTTTCAAGAGATCGGCGATAAAAACCTAAAAACCTGTAACATATCTTCAACTCTAACGCACGTTGTGAATGCTCAAAAAACAATGACCAAAAGTGATTTCGAAGAATATGTCAAGAATGTTAAGTGCAACGAATATGAGCCGGTCCCTGCATTTTTCTTGATAAAGTTAAAGCAAAGACGTGGGACTAAAAAAAAGCGACATGTTTGTATGAAAGAAGGAAATCGAGACTCAGCCCACAGACGTTGGATAAGAGAAAAAAGAACATTGCGAAGAGATGTTATGAGGGTGGAACTAGGCGATGACTACGACACCGGATATGAAGAAGCTATTACTCCAAGATATGTACCTGACTTCAGGTATCTTTAATAGTAGTATTTATTATTAGTTTATTTTATTTGACTGCATCTTAATTTGATGATGACTGCGTCCGCAACGAAATTTTATATGGAAGTGCTGAGTAGAAATGTATTTTTAGTACATTATTCTTAGATAAATATAACTGCCGATAAGCAGCGCTTTTTTCCTCTAAGTAACACTTTATTACAAATATTTAACTTATAAATACTGAAAATATAAATATAGCGTATATTTCTAAGAGATAGTGTATCTCTCTATTAAGGCCATTTTATTATTTAGTATTTTGATGGTTTCTATCTGTATTTAGACTAAATATGTACTGATAAACAAACAAAATATTTTTTTTGTTATAAGATAGAAGAACTATAATGATTCAAGATTTTGAAGGTCGATTAATAGTCGATTTATAAAGTAATATTAATTTCATATAATATGGCGAGATTACTTTTAATTATTTCTTTCTTTGGGACATGAGAACAGGAAAATATTAGAGAAGAGCAGTGAATATAAGTTACATGACAAGCACGACTTAAATTTTTTTGAGAAGTATGTTAAAGGCATCGATGGTATATATGAAAATGCTCCGTTGCCACGGATGAAAAGAAGTAGTGGCGTGGAAGAACTGACTAAAGGACTAAACTATTTACCACCTCTTAGGCCATTTACGGTATGTGATGTTTGATGTTAACTGTTTAAAATGTGATTAAATCAAATTATTTTAGTTATCTTATCTTTTTATTTCTGGAAATTGGCCTTTCATCTCCTAAAGCATCTTAAATTATTTCGCAGGCTTCAAACTACCGCTGTATGAAAACTTATCAAAATCGATCCCCGATTTACTTCATAGAACTTTTGCTAATTAGAAATTTTAACCTAATTAATATATTTAAATTTAAGGATGAAGTTTTTGTTACGATCGGTGATTCAGTTACTCTCAATTGTCATGCTGCTGGATATTACTATATTAAATCTGAAGAGTCACATCATATTTGGGAGAATGATCAAGGCAAGATTAATAATAATATGTTGATCAATGGATCCAAACTCCATATACGGAATGTACAAAAGAGGGATTTCGGTGTTTACATTTGCTATAATGTAAGGTCATTTAATTATTAAATATGTAGTTATGGTTTGAAATAGAATCTGAATATTTAGAAGATACAATAAAACAGCTAATATTATAAAATAAATAGCCTTGAAAAATATTCCAGAACAATGTAATTGTAAGGAGTGTCAAACTGAACGTGATAGATGTTCCTAACTTTAATGTGGTTTTCACACCAGTATATAGAGCATCTTCAACGTGTACATATGATGTAAGTCAATTTAATTCTTCTGTTATATTTTTAATTTTACTCAAGAGCTAAAAATATTGATAACCAAAACCCTTTTTTTATTAAATGTTTTTAGAACAACATCCAGTTCGTAGGACTAATTAAGACATATTATATGTATTTGCACATATTATACTGTGATGTATTATTTAGACCATCTATTAAGACTACTTTCTACTTTGCAAATGCTTAAATAATACGCAGATTATTGTCCATTAATTAAAATAATATTTTGTACAAAAGTTGTAAGACACTATTACACTATTTTTCATCTGAATTTGATTCTCATTGATAAATAATCTAGGATCTACGAGCTGTACAAAAAATTGGACAAATAATGAGTCAACTCACGTGTGGAAATTTTTGTTCGGTCCGAATTGACGAACCAGTTTGCTTGAGGGATAGGGTAAGAAATTATTTACACAATAGATATTATATTGTTGGTTGAATTCAAATAAAATTATTTCTTTCGTTTATCTATACTTTAAATTTGATTTGGATATATCGTATATAGTTGATGTAGGTTCTTTATCGCAACTATACATATATATTTATTTGATAAAATAAAATATCTTGAATGAAAGAGTAGTATTTATTTACATCATATTTATTTCATTTTTTAATTATTGTAAAATTTTTATGAGGATGATTGTCCAATAGTCGCAGAGTCACTGAAAATTTTTGTTGAGGCGTTGACTTGACATTCTCTTATTTGCGTCATCACGTTTAGACATCTGAATGTTTTGTGTGTTATCATTAGATACTTATCATTGTAGGGAGACAACTCCTTTCTGTTACGTACTGTATCAGTAATGCTACCTGAATATCCGTCAATAATAAACTGTAATGCTGAATGTCAAAGAAATATGAGAAGCTCCATGGCAGTGTTGTATGCTAAAAATGCCCCAGTCTTGGCGTCTATACCAGGTAAGAGAATAAATTAATTTATATCAGAAGTTTTGAAAATTACCACATTTTTATCTAACCGGCCTAAAGATCGATATGGGCTGTAGGTTATTATTCAATAATGATTTCCTGAGTCCCCTGTGGGGCATGGGGTAGACCCATTTCTATGTCTGTTTCTCTAATCATTTTTCTTTACAGGAAATTAGGTAATCAACCTTCTGTGCCTTGCCCGACCGATATTTTTTAAATCTTGTTTCTCCGGATTTGATCCCAGGACCTCCGGTGCTAAACGTATCGCACTAACCACTGGTCCACGGAGGCGGTATTATTTAATAACTAAGGTTATATGGATTTTATAGTTTTTATTAAAACTATTATATTGCTATTAGACTTCTGTCAAGTTTCTTTCTGATGTTCTGTGAAAGAGACTATGCTTCTAAAGTGCCCGCCAGATAAGTCTGCGCGCGGCAAAAATTGGAACTAAATTTCTTTCCGTCATATTGTTTTCCGGAAGTAGTGTGCAGCAGTGGTGTTTTTATTCGATTTTATTGCTAATCATCATGCCTAAGGTTATAAAAAGTGCTGGCAGAGATGTCATATTAAAGGTAAAACGTGCTTGTGAAGCAGAACGGCAAAATAATGGGCCGATTGTACCATTTTTTAAAGTTCGTGCCCGTGTTGCTTACTTGACAGGTAATTTTTGGGGTGACCAGTACAGGTTAATATGTCTTTATGTGGGGTATTTTTATACGATACATATTTTTACCTTGTTGTTGGTTAATAATTTAGTTCGTTTAAGGTGTTTCTGAACGCACTGTGACTCAAATAACTCAAGAAGGTAATAAAGCTGAAGCCTCATCATCAAAAATTGTGACTCCAGGAAAAAAAAGAAACCGTAAGAGTGGTATTTCGGAAATAGACGATTTCGACAAATGTGCTATAAGACATATGATACACTCATTTTATGTGGTCAAAAAGGAAATTCCGACCATCAATAATCTGTGGCATCAATTAAAGGCTGATATTGATTTTAAATATAGTAGAACATCTTTAAGGCGAATTTTGAAAAGTATGGGGTACAAATATAAAAAGTGTCAGTCTAAGCGAAAAGTTTTAATGGAACGTACTGATATTGCTGCGTGGAGAGCCAAATTTGTTCGAAGAATGCGCAAAAATCGTTTAGAAGATAAACGTCCGGTCATCTACCTAGACGAAACTTACATCCATGCCACATACCACCTCCAAAAATGTTGGCAATCTGATGTTGAATCTGGAATATTGACGTCAGACAGTGCTGGTGCAAGATGGATAATAGCCCATGCCGGCGGCAAAACGGGGTTTGTTGAAAATGGGCTCTTACTATTTAAATCAAAATCAAAATCGAGCGATTATCATGATGATATGAACGCCAAGAATTTTATACAATGGATGAATGAAAAAATTCTTCCCAATTTGCCATCAAATTGCATTATAGTTATGGATAATGCGTCATACCACTGCACGCAAATAAACAAAGCACCTACGATGAGCAATTTAAAAGCAGAAATGCAACAATGGCTATCGGAAAATGGTATATTATTTGAGGATTACTGGACGAAACCACAGTTGCACGAAGTAATAAAAAAAATCAAAGGAGACCCAGTATATGAAGTTGAACATTTATTAGAACAACATGGACATGAGGTAGTACGTTTACCACCATATCACTGCGATTTAAACCCCATTGAAAAGATATGGGCTATAGCCAAAAGACGTATTGCGGAAAAAAATGTGAGTCAAGTCGCAGGTGAAATATCTTCAATAACTGAAGCAGCATTTAATTCGATAACAAAGGAGGAATGGATTAATGTGTGTCAGCATGTTGAAAAAATCGAAGATCAATATTTTGAATCTGACAGGCTTTTGGACATAGAACTGGACAAATTTATAATTGATCCTGCAAGTGACAGCGAAACCTCAGACTCTTCTGATAACGAGTCAAAAGAATCAGAATCTTCGGAAAATAGAATGGAAGGCATTGACCCACTGATGGACCATAGTTATCCAAAATTTAGAAGTTCTGTTATATACAATATTAATGATTTACAATAAATATATATATATATATATATGTATATATATATTTATTACATTATTAAATTTATATATATACATATATATGTATATATAAAAAATAGAAGATAATATAGAAGAGTCTGAGGTTTCGCTGTCACTTGCAGGATCAATTATAAATTTGTCCAGTTCTATGTCCAAAAGCCTCTCAGATTCAAAATATTGATCTTCGATTTTTTCAACATGCTGACACACATTAATCTATTCCTCCTTTGTTATCGAATTAAATGCCGCTTCAGTTATTGAAGATATTTCACCTGTGACTTGACTCACATTTTTTTCCGTAATACGTCTTTTGGCTATAGCCCATATCTTTTCAATGGGGTTTAAATCGCAGTGATATGGTGGTAAACGTACTACCTCATGTCCATGTTGTTCTAATAAATGTTCAACTTCATATACTGGGTCTCCTTTGATTTTTTTTATTACTTCGTGCAACTGTGGTTTCGTCCAGTAATCCTCAAATAATATACCATTTTCCGATAGCCATTGTTGCATTTCTGCTTTTAAATTGCTCATCGTAGGTGCTTTGTTTATTTGCGTGCAGTGGTATGACGCATTATCCATAACTATAATGCAATTTGATGGCAAATTGGGAAGAATTTTTTCATTCATCCATTGTATAAAATTCTTGGCGTTCATATCATCATGATAATAGCTCGATTTTGATTGTGATTTAAATAGTAAGAGCCCATTTTCAACAAACCACGTTTTGCCGCCGGCATGGGCTATTATCCATCTTGCACCAGCACTGTCTGACGTCAATATTCTAAACGATTTTTGCGCATTATTCGAACAAATTTGGCTCTCCACGCAGCAATATCACTACGTTCCATTAAAACTTTTCGCTTAGACTGACACTTTTTATATTTGTACCCCATACTTTTCAAAATTCGCCTTAAAGATGTTCTACTATATTTTACTTTATAGACCTAAAAAAACTAAATCATTAACCAACAACAAAACAACATTACCTGTCAATATATATATATATATAATTTGGTGTTGTTTTATTTAATTGTAGATATATTTCGTATGGAGCAGGTTAATAAGAGGTTTTTCTGTTATTAAACTATGCAACAAGTCCAAAAACATATATTTTCACTTAGTTCTATGTAGTATGTAGTTATTATTCATCACCCTAAAAAATTAAATTTATAAATAAAATTGTAACATCACGTCAGATTTAGTAGTGAATTTGAAGTGACATCTAATTATAAATTGTTTTCTGTTTTATACTAAGTATACCTAGTAACCTAATACGAATTACCATTCAGAATGCCGGTGATTTTTTTGGTGTTGCATTAGTGGTTGAGAGATTGCTTTCCATAGCTGGCAATATTTGATACGCCACCCGTCGCGCGCAGACTTATCTGGCAAGCACTATAGCTTGGAAGGTGAAAGATGACATTATAATGTCAATAACATTATATCGCCATTGGTTCTAACGGCTGTCATCATAAGCTGTTTAGTCTCTGCTTATTACTGATATTTAACCAGAGACAAATATAGTGATAATAGATACTTAAGATAATTAAGCGACCGCTGGTGCGGCGGTAAGAGCATAAATATGCAATTAAGAAAGTTATGCTCTTACTTGCATATTTATGCTCTGTTCTGTTTTGAATCATATTCCCCTTGAGATGTCCTCTTTTTGGGCATACAATTTCTTCACATTTTTTTGACTTCTTATATATTACATATTTATTAAGTGATTATGGATTTAAAAAACTAAAATTCACTTAGTGCAGAAAAATTGAACTCGAAATTCATTCATTCATTATTTTAGTCATTATGAAGTATTATGACGGATCGCTATTAGAAGAAGTCAAAACGTGGACACCGTATTTGCGGGAACATAAATCATTTGTCAGTCACACCTTAAGGAACAGAGGTAATTTATGATCATTGATCAATATAATTAAATATATTAAACATTCAAATATTGTAATTATCTCTATTATTTTGTATATAAGACAGTAAGTATTGCTATAAGTTACTAATATTTTAAAGATTCCAATGGACACTATGAATATCATTCACTAGCAGCAAGTGCCGAACCTAATAGCGTTCATGTTGTTATTTCATGTCCTGCAGGATTTTTCTTAGTGTCTATGCAGAAAATTTGTGGTAAGAATACATATTTATTTATTGCACCAACATAGAAGACACTAATACATACACATAGAACAATCACAAATACACGCCAAATGTCACCCCAATTATAGGCACATGCAACATTCTATAAATCAAAGCAACTTACTTCTACTTTAAGAATCAAAAACTAAAATAAATATAAAAATATTAATGAACTTTTAATAATAATATTTATTTATTCATATATAAACCCATAGTCATACAATAGTGAAAAGTGAAACAAAAAATGATAAAAATATGAAAGTTTGACAAAGACAATAGAACAAAACTAGATATTTTGCGTTCCGAGACCGATGCACCCCCATCCAGTGCTTAAAGAACACGTTGTCGGGACATATCTCAGATACGACGACTCGGACCAATTCGTTCTCTGAGCTCCGTACAGTTTTCCAAAAACTGGCGACTCTACAAGGAAGTGCCGCGTAACTGGAACTGCGGCCTTTATAGGTGTTATAATATCAGAAGTAGAGCGTACGACTTAGTTAAAGATCATGTCAATCATGATTTATTTTATTTTTATTTCGAGCGATTTGATAATAATTTATAGGCAATTATAACATTAACCGTGAGATTTTGAAATTTTAATCAAATGTACTTACAATGTTTTTGTCTCTTATATTACGTGTATAAATGAAAGTGACAGCAATACTTTTAAGTAAAACTCAATTTAGCGATTGAGTATTTGGCCATATCATACTTAATAAACGAATAAGCTTATGAAATCAAATATTTTCTAGGCGTGTGTTCATCAAACACGTACTCAAGGGAGGGCGATAACATTTGTATGTCGTGTCCAGAAGGTACTGTGTCTGAGCCTGGCTCTAACGAATGCCATGTGTCATTGGAACGTCTTCAGCGATCAATTATTGTAAGTCATATTTTATAGGCTTAACCCTCAACTACCTACCCCTATTTTAGACACGTATCTATCCCCGGTCTGTGAGATACCCGTAGATGTGAGGTAGGCGATGTATGCTACGAGCGAGATACGAGTAATACACGCTCTCCAAAAAAAAAAACTATGTCAAAGTGGACTTTAAATGAAAAATGTTATGTTTAAAGTTTTTAATTTATGTAAAAATATAACCACTTAAGCTTTATTTTTAATAAGATCTCGTCGAGTGTAAGTGCGACACTACGGATGGTGGGTAGATTCGAGGTGATACCGAGGGTAGATTGGGGGTTAATAGGGTTGATTTAAAAAAAAAACACCTAGAAATCGGCCAAATATAGTTATAACTTATACCAGTCTATACTTATACTTACTAGATGATTGGTTGCCAGTTATAACAAGGTGGATAGCATAAAAACCATCTCGTGAACCTGATCGACCAAATGTTGTTGTAGTTTAGCAATTTCGTCAATATTTGGTAAGGAGTATTTATATTAATCAGCTTTTATGCTGGTTGTTAAATCATCAGACGACCGCCTCCGTAGCTCCGTATTCATTTAGTACCTACCGGAGGTCCCAAGTTTGAATCATGAGACATGTTTAAAACTATTGTTTCGTTACTAGGGCACAGTAGATTAATTAATTATCTACTTACCTGTAAGGAAAAATGATCATTAAAACATCAGTTTGTCTGTGACACAACATTACAAATCGCACCTTGAAAACCTAACTGACACTAAACGAAATATGTATTTTTTTGGGAAATCACGTTTAAAGTTATCGTAACGTGAACGAGTTCCTAATAATGATACAGTTGACCTGTCTTTGCATTTTGAAGACGAACAATAATCTCACAAGATGGCGTTGATAGTTGAAAATCGTCAGTTTTCGTTTAATGACGGTTTAATTTTCAATGTGCGAAATGGTAATTATACACGTAATTGTTTGTCTACAGTTGTATTGTGAACCATGCATACTGATAATTGGTTTGGTGTGTATGGTCGCTGTAATGTGTTACTGTGCATACTGTTTAAAACGTTGCTTAAAAAATTGTCCAAAAACGAATTCACGAGAACCAAACATATGTAAGTATTTTATAATAATATTTAACGTAACGTCTCTTTAATCTTCGATTGTTCTTTTGAGTTTTTATTTAAAATGAAATGAAATATTTATTTAAATGAATAGTCTTATGTACAACTGTTGTTATTGAAATAATGTATTTATTTATCGATATAATGTTTACAATGTTTATAAAAGGAACGATAGCAAATTCGCAATAACAGAGGTTGAATGTAATATTATCGAGACTGTCAGCTCGATTGACATATTTCTAATCTAATTTCTAATCTAAACGAAAACCTAAGTTATTCAAAAAGTAATTCTTAAGTTTAATTAAGCTAATTGAAAATGATTTGAATAAATTCAGGAGTTGTTTGTTAATATTGCGAGGAATTAAGTAGGCGGTAGTTCTTTCGCCATAATATGTGTTATTCGAAAACACAGGGGTTTAAAGGCATAAGGTTCTTGCCTTAAATTATATACTATATAACTATATAAGTTTTGTTCAAAAATACTGTATAATGAATTCACAGTAGATTCGATGTCTCATCGCAGCGTTAATTTCGTCTCTACCAAATAAATGCACAAGTGTTTCAGTATTTGCCATTGTAGGCAATCCTCACCTTCAGATTCTTATCTAGGTTCCCTTTTGATCTCTCTAATCATGTGTGAGCCTATACTCAAAGAAATGAAGAAATATCATGATGAAATCGAATACTGACTTTTTTTAAAAGGCTAGAACTTTTTGGCCCAGAAAGGTATAACAGTAATAATAAAGTGTATCAACTCACGAGGTCAATGTTTTTTAAATTAAAAGTAATTATATTTGTTTTGGAATCATAATTTATGAGAATGTTTATCAGAGGGCCTAGCCTGAACAACTTGCGAAAAAGTATTCGTATCGTCGAGCTGTCATTTGTATGAAATTTCAGAAGATTTCTCATACAACTGACAGATGGACGATTCGAATACTTTTTCGCAAGTTGTTCGTTCTAGGCCCTCTGTTATTTTTACGACATTTCATATTAAAATTTTCCCTCGTTCTTTTGGAAATATAATAATCATATCACATAATATGTTATCTTATACGCATTGTTACTTTCAGCTTTTCGACAAACCAACCAAAATAATTGGATACGAAGAGATAAACGTCCTCCATTGCCACCAATTGATTTCTAATTGGATGTAGTTAGTTGTTATTAAATTATATTAGTTTTATATAGTTGTCTTAAAATTATGTTACATTCAAAGGTTAATATGTTTTTCATAAAAATAATTCTGTATTTCCTTTAGATACTTTACACAAAGGTTAGAGAACAAAATAGCTTAAGATTTTTTAAAATTCTTTTTTGAAATTTTTAATTAATTATGGACGATATAGTAATGAATAATCAAGACAAATTCTCAGTTTATTTTATATTGGAATGAATATATGAAGATATATCTGTACGTTATGTTATAAACATTATTTTATTAATGCCTTTTATAAGTGAATTGTCTATACTTTTAGATATAGGGTGTTTGTAAGTGAGTACCTACCATGGTAGTATTGTAAAATATTTGTAAGTGTTTTTTCTTTGTAATAAGTATATGATTTAAGATTTCCGAATACATCGTACAATATGACCACACGGCGTTATCATTTTTCCTAATTCTCTGGCAATTTTATTAAAATATTTTGACGGTCTCGTTGGCGCGTTCGTGAGAACACCTGCCGTGCGCATCGATGGGTCGTGGGTTCGAATCCCACCGGGAGCACATGCTTATAATTTTCTGTAAGCATGTTTTCCCCACGTCTGGTAACTTTGAGCATAAAACGGGTGGGAGGAATATCTAAATTCCGACCGGGTAACAAACCACCGTTCATAGATGGAAAAACCGTGAAGTGCATATTGCGCGTTTCGGTTGGATGGATTTCCGAATGCTCGTAGTAAAAATTAGGTGGACAGCGCATCATTGATTGATGTTCTGTGGCTGAGGTATCACCTACCATCAAGTGAACCTCATGCTCGTCTGTCGATATCTGACATAAAAAAAAAACAAGACCACATCAACTAAGGTTTTTCATATTCAATACGACAATTCTATTGAATGTTCGGATTTGAAGACAACAATAAGAAGAACTATTCTCAGATTGAAAATCACTCGAGTGTTGTTTAAAGAACACTGTATTCTGCATTGTTAACTTTTAAGAATGTATTCTAAATGAAAGTGACACTTATTGCGAACGGGAAATGCTTTGCATTTAACTCTGTTATCTGTGCTTAGATTTTCCATGAGTGTAATTTTCTTTGAATAAAGCATGAAGATAATTCCAATTTGTCATTATTTGTTTGTGGAATTACTTTAGTTTATACTGATCTTATGGTACAATTAACGTAGAATTTATGAAACTGAATAAAAATTTAGAAGCAGGATCGGGAAGTAGCACAAATCAGGAAATATTGAAAACACTATGAAGTAATTTTGACGGGCTCGCTGGCGCTTTCGGTAGAACACCTACCGTGCGCATCGGTCGTGGTTTCAAATCCCACCGGGGTGACATGTTAATATATTTTTCTGTAAACATGTCTTCCCCACGTTTGGTGACTTCGGGCATTGAACGGGTGGGAGGAATATCGAAATTCTGACCGAGTAACGAACCACCGTTCTTAGATAGAAAAACTGTAAAGTGCAAATTGCGCGTTTCGGTTTCAGTTTATGGATTTACGAATGTGTCGAAGTAAAAAGTAGATCGACAGCGCATCATTGAGTGATATTCAGTGGCTGGAGTATCACCCTGGTGGTTAATGGTTTAAATGAACATCATGCTTGTCTATCGATACCTAACATAAAAAAGTAATCATATCAATAGAGAGACATCTTAATGAAAAACTTGTTAATTTGCATAGCCTTAATTCACGCACTAGAACCATTATATCGGGACAAGTGGAGTCATTGTTACCTAAAGCAATTTGACCTCATTTATTCAACACCAAGTGAAGTTGTGTCGTGGAAAGTGAAGATTTACGATGAAGTCATTACGTTTTATGGGCCATAATTGATAGAGATAAGATCTTAGGGGCACTGAAATTGCAAAGTAGGGTTTGAAGCAGGTTGATTTGAAAGAGGCGCATTAGTGTAAAGAAAAATTGCCTATATTACCATTAAACGACTGGCGTCGTGGTTATTAATTACAGAATTTTATAGTGAGCGACACGCAAACATTGCGTTACTATATTGTTTCGGTGTGAAACAAAGCACACCAAATTTTATAACGCTAAATATAGATTAATCACGAAATTGCCGTTTTAAGTATAAAATGTTAAACAAATATCGTGTTTAAATATGTATATTTGAGTATAATATTTAAGAAACTTTACTTTTATCATAATATTAATGTATATCTTTGAACGCTAAAAGAACAATATTGAAATGATACTTACCATACTCTCCTTATATAATATTAATTTAATCTCGGCTGCTGAATTCTCTTAGGTCTCGCCAGCGGTTTTTCCGAACCGACAAGACTTGGGAACCTTCAAGAAATGGGCATATTTCACCTTAAAGACCGACAACGCATCCTCAAGACCTCTTCTGTTGCGGATGTCCATGGGCGGTGGTATTCGCTTACCATTAGGTGAGCCGCCTGTCCATTTGTCTCCTATAATATAAAAAAAAATGTAATGGCAATATATTATATAATACCGGCGATTTTTAAGGAATTTTCTAAAAATGTATTCATCCCTTAAAACTGATGCGAATGTTTACGTACGTAATATTGTCTTTTATTAACGCGAGTATCACACATTTAAATAAAATACTGTATACCGGATTAAAACGCGATTTATTGTTTAAATTATTTATCCCGACGTTTCGGATGCTTTTCAGCAACCGTGGTCGCGGGGACTGTTTACGTACGGTTACGGTAAGCCACCCCCATCCATTCGCTTTTACCCTATTCCTTAAAAAAAATGTAATAGGATTAATCATATCGACATACTTTTACCAAGTGAACTAGATTTCAGTTTTAATTTGCAAATTATTTTGTCTACCGTGTTTTGTTTTTATTTTCACCATTAATTATCTTGGCGACACGTGCGGACTCTATCAAAGTTTCGAGAGGCGTTAAAATTATTTACACCATCAAGCAACTTGATACGTTAAGAGCAGAGAAACATTAACTGTGCTTTGCTTTACGAGCTGCAAGTTTATGGTGGAACTTCCAAACTTATGATTAACGTTATTCAGGTGTCCGACACATTTTAGTAGCTATTTATAATGTGCAACTTTATTATCTGTCATATTTTTTTAATGGCTATCAATGAGCAACGGGGATCACTTACCACCATCTGATGAATAATACTTTTTTTAATTTCTAGAATTAGTTTTATACATACATATATGTATATACTCACGTGTTTATATATGTGTATCTATAAAATCACAGTCATCCATAAATTTTTCTTCTCGCTTCCAACAAGGAAATTCAATAATTACTTTTACCTACCACAATTACCCAAGCAAAGAAATATCTATGTCGTGAAAAAGTTTCAAAAACAAATAAATCATAAAAACATTCGAAGGAATTTTGACAAGATTTTATAACTGTTAAAACGCATTCTATTGTTGAGCCAGTGTTGAAAATTAAACTGGCTTTTAACGTGTAAATGATAAGGGGAGTTCAATAAAATACCGGCCATATACAATGGGGGTTGGTGAACATGTTCGCGTCTCGTATGTTAGCCTGCACCTGGAGATGAAGTTGGCTTCGCGCCATCCCCTGATGTACAGTATGTAAATGTTCTTGGTACTCGCCTTTAATATAGCTAAGTGTGAATTAAATATGTTGGATACACATTGTGGCGGTGAGATGTCAAGTAAATCTTTCTTTAAAGACTCTATTACACCTGTTTTGGAAGTAGGTTGTTATATATTTATTTTAAGATTTTTAGGGTATTAGAATTTAAAGCGTTGCAAGTGTTGCTAGGAAAATTCACCGGATCATTTTTTTAAACTATGTTAAGTTTTAAATAGAATTTCTCTTTGCTATATTGTATCGTTAAATGTTTCCATTATTATACGTTATTGTAATAACGATAATTGCTAATGAGATACGTTTATATCGCCAAAGGTACGCTACCCTTTACGAATTTTAGTAGTTTTGTCACCACTTTAACCCTAATCACTACAGTACAGTTTGTTAAATGACCATTCACAGAATCCTTTTCCTAATTCAATTAATAATTGTTATCTTGCATATTAACTAATGAATATTCTCTTAACCCCGCTTTATTAGCAAAATATTAACCATTTTTCTTTTTAGTTAAATTCTTCTTATTTGATCAACTGGACCATAAAATACACTATCGATCCGCCCCGGCTTCGCGCGGGCGCAATGTATGTACTATTCACAAAAATTTATTGGTGAAAGAATTTTTAAAATCGTTCTAGTAGATTTGAGTTTAATCGTTACAAACAAACAAATCTTTCCTCTTTATAATATTATGAATGAATGAATGAATGAAAAACGTTTATTTTGCCAATAACAAAAATAAAATACAAATGAATGAACTCTTATAACTAAAATAATTAAAATTTAACTAAACTAAAAATATTAAAACTAAGAATAATAAAACAAAAGAGTAATATTAATAAATGATGTGGCTAAAAGAGACAGCCACTCAGCATTTGCCACATCATTATTTAATGGTGTGGCGCTGATTTTGTGACTGCTCTGATTTGATTTTCGCTTGGATATTAAATATAGATATTAAATTTATGTAAATTGGTGTGAAAATTAGCCACATAATGACCATGCTCAGTTCTTCATACACTCAGTAGCCTTTTCTTACGCTATATTTCCTTAGCTTATATTAGGCTTTTTTATGGTATAGCGAAAAGTGCACAGTTGTTGACTTAACATTTAGTATAATTATTTAGTTGAAAATAAAATTTAAACTGCTTGTATTTTAGTTTAGAAACAAAGATGGTATATTATGTTGTCACTGTGAGACCCGGGGAGGGTAGTAAACACGTCAACTAGTTAGCAGCCAATAAATCTCAAGAGCCGACCTTCTGCTAGGATGAGACGAAATTGGATAAGTTTATACGACACAAGAAATTGTTTGATTAACGTAATTATTTAAGCGACCCGCTACCTTTACGAGTCCTGTTTACTCTGTAAATAAATTTTTAATGTAGCGTGAAATTTATTAACATAGTAAGTTTATAAAAATTTATATTAAATAACGTTAGCTTTTTAGTCCTTCGTAAACATACTTGCTGGGGATTTCAGAACCTAATACAAAGCTTTACAGCCTTAGCTAATAATAAACACATATTTTTTTTTACTTTTTTGATTACTTGTAAGGAATATTTTTCATATTTTTATAGAGGGGAAGGCTCCTCAACCCTCAAAAGTCACGTTTTATTATTTATCGTGATGAATAATATGGTAATGAAATTAGCGTAAGAAATCTATGTTTAGATTTTATAAACAGAAAATGAAGGTCAAGTAAAGTAGAGTCAGCAAAATAAACAATGTTTCTTTATAATTCATTAGGCATATACATATAAGCCGTTAAAATATTTCAGAACTTAAAATAATTATGGTCTTATGGTGCTCGCAGTTGTAAAATATACACTCGATATGGAACAGAGATATGAAAGGAGGTATAAATAGTGTAGGCAGATATTTAAGTTATGTACTCTGAAATGTACCTACATCTGCGTCCTAAAGTGTGGAAAAGTGCCAATTTTCGCACTAAGTGTTGACAAGTGTCAACTTATCACTCTTGAGACATCATCCATAATATTTGCTGTGCTTCGTTAAAGTTGATATCCTACATCAACCTTAATATCACATGCCTGTTAGAAAGCAAAATATTACAATAATTTTATTGATATAAAACTGAGGGATAGGGTAGACCCGTTTCTGTGTCTGTTTTGTTGATTATTTTTCTTTACAGGCAGGTGTCAGTCTTCTCTGCCCATCCCGACTGAAACATTTTTTTCATCTTGGTTCCCTGTGATTTGAACCCAGGAACTCCGGTACTAAGTACATCGCTCAAACCACTGAGTCATGGAGGAAATCACATAATATTCTGTAAAAGGTTGAAAATGCAATTAATTATTTATATGTTTATGGCATATCAACTCTCCCTATTTATATTATTGAAAATAAAAATTCGTATCAACGGATCAGTGGTCTCGAAAGTCAAATGAGAAATCGGTAGAATCGATATATTTGCACCAAAATACGGTAAATGAATAAAAAAAAACATTTGATTAAATCTCTTTATTTTAAACTAGGATTGTTATTTTACTCACTAATTACATCGGTAAATTCAAGACCACTGCAACGGATACAAATTTAATAAAAGATAATTAATATATGTTTATAAAAACCAAATAGTTTTTATTAAGAGGATATGTTGAGAAAAATGCGGTTTTTCTATTATGTGTAACTTGTTCAGGCTGTGGATTATTCATATGAAATTTTGGAATTTGTTTTTTGACTATGCAGTGTCGCTCAAAAGGAAAACATGTTTCAATGAAATTTTCTAGATAGAAAAAAAATGTGAAGTTACGTCTATTTTTACACTTTTTTGGATCCCAGGCCATAACGGCAAAGAGTTATTAAATTTAATTTATTTTAAAGGATGAAGAATAAATGTTTTTAAGATTGCTCAAAACCGTTTTTTAATCAAATAAATTATTGTAAAGTTATGAAATGAATTAGTTTTGGCACATACGTTGTTTTATTCTGAGCGCCTTCAAGCTACAGCTATCTCTTTTTTTTACATGTCTTAAGTAATTATTTCAATTTCGCTCGCTCACATTCAATAGAGCGATTTGTCGACCTGCGAGCCTCATCGACATAGGCCCTTAACACTCCAATATAGTGTTAACTATTTTTAACAGCCCGTGACTTCCAACGTTTCACAATACCTAATATCCGATTCAATAACATATTCAGACAAAATATTAAATATAAGTAATTATATATAATAATTAAAAGAGTTATTCTTATAGTAAATTTAAAATTTCTATACTAATATTATAAATATTTGTGAGGCTATAGGGGGTAATCTCTGAAACTACTGAAACTATTTAAAAAAATCTTTCTCCAATAAAAAACTACACTGCACTCGTGTAAAAAACCCTATAAAACCCTATACTTCCACCTCTTTTTTATGTATTTCTTGCACCGTCTACATGTTTCTTTCAGTTATTTCTGTTACGCAAATTTAGTCTCGTAGAAGTTGCTATTCTAACAACAAGATCTATTGTACCTCTTATTCCAACAACTGTATTGTTATATTTTTATTCATTTGTTATGTGTTCAATGAAGATGTAAAATAAATAAATAATATATACGTAAAATATTTAAAAAAAATACGTTTTGTCAATTGCTTTCATAAAAAACAAACGAGAACAAAAATATTCAACTAAATCACTTGATAAATTAATTTTATTAGAAACAAAGCGTAATATCTTCTTGAGTAAGCACTTTATACAAGCAGTTTATTTTCGCAAACAAGTCGTCCACGTCTTCGGAATTGTTGACATTTAATGGTTCTCCTATCACTTTCACAGAATCATGTTTAACGAAGCGTTAGTCATTGTAAGTACTTGTTTTGTTATTAATTCATTGAGCGTGTCTTGCTTCAAGTTTATTATTGCCTTAAGGCATTTTCGCTGTTGTTTGTTTAACTGAATGAAATGCTTTGAACCTGATGAAAATTCAGCCTTACATCATAATTAACATTTAACGTTTGAAACACTTAGCTTTATCGCTGTCTAATTTTAGGTTTTAAAACAGAACCTTTTATGGTTTCATGTCAGGCTCGTTGGCGTTGGTAAAATGTTTATAATTTTCTGTAAACACATTTTCCCTACAGTCACTTTGTTCGTTAAAGGGGCGGCAGGAATATCGAAAATCCGACCTAGTGATAACTCTATAGTGGGAAAAACCGGAACCGCGTTGCGGTATCAGTCTGTAGATTTCCGAATGCTTCGAGTAAAAAATAAGTCGACAGCTTCACGCTCGTCTTTCAATATCTAACATAAAAAATATACTCTGTCATTTATCAGATCAATTCCAGCCTTAATTTTTTTATATTAGAGGAGGCTCACCTGATAGTAAGTGACTACCGCCGCCCATGGACATTCGCAACACCAGGGGTCTTGAGGATGCGTTGCCGGCCTTTAAGATGAGTATAGGCTCGTTTCTTGAAGGTTCCCAAGTCGTATTCGGAAAAACCGCCGGCGAGAGCTGGTTCCACAATAAACTAAATATTAATTTAAATGATTGCGACTTTGACAGGAATAAATACGTATCTCTAATGAATTCTTGGACTCAGCACAGCATATTAAATATTCAGGACTTATAACAAGAAACTTGCATACTAAATAAATTCAAACTACGTTAGAGATATGTGAAACTGCTTCTGTCGGAGCGATCACTAGAGAAATCTTCGCATCTCTAAGTCACGTAGCACTTGTATAATATCTGGAAATTCAGTGAGACCGTCTAAATTGCTCGAAGTCAGATAATAAACGGACCGGATACAAGCTTGCGGGCGAATTTATTAAAGTGGAGCCTGTTAAGCTGCGTCGCTGTTGCACTTCATACGTGCTGAGTGGGATTGTGGAATTAGTAGCGAGTAACGTGCTGACTTCTTCAAATAAAAACCAGAACGCAGATTTCAAATAAAGAGCTACTCAACATATAAATGGGTAATTTACTTAAGTATTCGTATATTTACGAATGCGATGCGTATATTGTTGGCTCCTAAAAAATCTTGAAATATTTTTTATTAAAATTGAATAAGTGTGTATTAATTATGTGTTAAGTGTCAGTTTATATTTTCCTATACTACGCATTAGCGTAAATATAGAATAGAATAGAATAGAATATACTTTATTGTACACAATAATCAATTATACAAACAATAATAACTAGAGCTAAACATTGTACAAGAGATAACACGCTTACAGTCTAATTATTGCAAATATAGCATATATAGGTGAATGCAATAATACATAATATATTAAGAACAATTCAAAACGAAACAATAGAATATACAACAAGAAATTAAATAAATTGTTACGAAACAAATGAACTACTAGGTCTTCATGACCTTATGATAAGAAGAAACTTATCCCTCTATATATTCTTACTAAGTATAAAACCAATTAGATTATCGAGGCCGTATTATTTCTGCTTGACGGTACTGCTAGAACAAACAGCTGTTCTAATCTTTAATTGCCAAACCAAGCGTGTCATCATCATCGATGAATTGATTTTAATAACGTTGTATAGGGGAAATTATATAATTATTTAAAGAGTTTCATTTAATTATTATTAAGTAATTTTATTAACATCTACGTCGCTTAGGAATATGCTCGTCGTGTTTGGAAATTGAGGTTTCGGAGAAACCTAAAAAAAACGGTTAGGTACATACGATAACCTAACTCACTCACCGTTATAAAAATGGCCAGTGAAGAAGACAAAGGAATGAAATCATGGGCAATCGCCCCATGCCCCACTAGGGGATCTGGGAATTCGTTTATTTTACGTGTATAAGCTCTTTTCATACCACGGTAGTCACAGATTGCAGCATGTAAGTCTTACGATTATTTAATAAGGACCCATTTGCGACATTATCAGATAGTATTATGAGTTTGAAATACCCAAGTGCGAGTCGGACTCGCGCAGAAGACGGACCGAGGGCTCCGTATAAACTTTTATTTAAGTAAAGATTTTCCCAATATACCATTATTTATGGTTTTTGGAATTTTCCTTTAATTGTGTTACATGACATTGCTTCATGCCCAATTTTACCATTCTAGGTTGACGTGTTACCTCCACGCGTTTCTAAGAAAAAGGGTCTTGACAGACAGACATGCAGACAGACAGATAGACAGACGGACAACGAAGTGAGCGGAATCTATAAGCGCTTCGTTTTTGGTGCGTAGTACGGAACCCTAAAAATACTGAGTTTCTTAATCACTTAATAAATATTTATTGTAGCGTTCATATAAAATTAAAATCGACAACCGCAGATAATGAAACTTTAGAAAAATCCGCTCTTTAAAACTTAGTCGAGACTTCGTAGTTACACAAGCAACGAAGTTCCCCAGATCAATAGCTATGCAAAGGTAAGGATTGGTCTCGTGGTAAATTAGTTGATAGTGAAGTTGAATCCCAACTTGGACCGCGGCTCAGTAACTACGGATTGAGTCGAAGTTCAAATTTAAACCGGGATTACTAAATGTATATTATAGTAGACATGGGTAACTCAGCGAATTTCCCTGCGCCAACTCAGCAACTCAGGCGCAGTGTAGTGTGTCGGCTCCTTGAGTAAACTCAAAAATGCGCCACGACGCAGTAAAAATGGGGCGCGCAAAGCGAGCAGTGAAACCTCCGAAACGCACGCAACCCCACGCTCATAGTTCACTCAGTGAGCGGGTACTGCGCCGTGCGCCAACACATTATGAATGTGTGAGCTGACTCACCCTACGCACTGAAGCGTGCCGGCGCAATTGCGCGGCGCAGCGCAGTGTTACCCATGTCTATATTATAGTAGCCACCAATATTGCCGCATCGGTGGTTCTTGGCCGACCAAGTTATGCAATTATTGTTCGTGTAGATTTGATTAAATAAATTGCATCTACTTTCGTTTAAAAAACGCTGTTGATATTAAGGGTTGAGAACAATATAAATATAAATGTAGAACTATTTGAATGTATTTAATTCATGAGAGTTGAGACTAGCGGCCATTAACACAGTAGATTCCAAAGAGAAAGGAAAAATTTACCAGAGATACCAACTGCAAGTTACATTGACAGTATGGCCAACATAAATAATACAATGGTTGCGTTCTCATTATTTAACAAACGCGAACAGCCAATTCCAATTATGATCCATTTTTAATAATTCACATTTCCTATTCTTATCTTAAAGGCCGAAGACGCATCCATAAACCTCTGTTGCTGCTGATGTCTATGAGCAGCTGTTGTCACTTAAATCCCATAAAAAGGTTTTTTTTTTTTTGGCAATGTGAATAGTTATCTTTCGGGGCACGGGGATAACATTTTTTTTATTTTAATAGATACATTATTTCTACGTCTGACCACTATAGATAGAATGAAGATCTAAATTCTATGCAAATACCGAATAACTGTTTATAGATGGAAAAGCCGTGAATAATAGATTGCAAGTTTCCGCTTCACTAAATGAATATACGAATGGTCCATACAAAATTAAACCGACTACACATAGTTGATAGATATTTCTGATTGAAAAACCATCTAACACTAGGTGAGTCGTTATAAAGATGCTTTAAAAAAATATAAATCTGAGGAAGAAAATTTATAAATCTTTTTAGTTGTTTTGCATCGCAAAAAACACACTTACAGGTTAATTACTTGAATATAATTAAAATACGCCACTAGCAAAAGATTAAATTTGAAAGTAAATTAACAATTACAGCGTCTTACTTCTAACGTTAAACAGAGTACATTTAAAATACTTGGGTGATCGTAAACAGATTTCTAAGACGCAGTTTCTTAATTACAAATTCCAACGGTACGGGTAACATTCCCTCCGGACCACGGAACCTTGGAACTCCCCTTACACAAGTTTTTGGGTAACTACACTACTTAATTAAATCATCAATACTAAATTCCCGCAGGAAAAAGCCCTCGCTTATTTATTTGTCAGTAAGATCTTATTTGACGTGATAGAAGGATAATTATTAACAGGTTTTTATTATTAAGAATATTAGGTATATAATTTTGGTATCTCTGTAAGATGCCAGGTTATTCAATAAAATCTACACAGCGGTTTCAGCAAGAGCAGTGAACACGTCCACACCGGATGGCAGTCAGGCATATAATGCCTCCTCACACCCGCGGACGTGCACACGTTACTTATTAAGATGTCACAATTGGTAATCTACATACTTTAATTAATTAGAACACATTTTATTTAAAATATTATGAAGAAAAACTGTCTTTTTGCTGTTAGTCTCATTGGTCATGCCAGCAGTAGAAACTTTTGGGGGATTTTACTATGATCATTTTATGAAGTGGGGGCTGATGGGCTGTTAGCTCGCCTGATGTAAATGAAAACAGAACTTGATAATTATTAAATAACTTTTCAAAAATCCTAATTCACTCCGGTGAAAGTTTGATGAAAGAGATGAATTCGCTGACAAAAGTTTGTTACTTTATAAAAAAAATACCTCAAAATAGGTAGAGAGATATACTAAATATTGAAATGACATCTTACGCAGTCAAACAAAAATCACTTCGGCGCCTACATTATATTTGATAGCATGTTTATCAAAGTAAATTTTAATTGTTCGTATTTTTGCAAAGGTTTCTTCGAATACTACTGAAATGTTTCAAAAGCTATGTAAGTAATCTGATGGTTGGTCGTAACCGTACCTTATACAAGAAGCCAATAAAATATTGTAATAGGTATTTTTATCATGAGTCAGTACTCATTAGTACGAATATTATTTCATCATATCATGTGGTAATCGTATACTACCTTTCACAATTATGTACCAAAGCTTAGTATTATGAGGCGAATGTATGAGGTTTCGATATTTTTTAAGTTTTATCTTCTGTGTATCTATTCTAATTTATTGAACGAGCAAAAATATGTAACCCCGACGCCAGATATAGCTTCACTTATTTGAACACTTATTGGCGCAACCTGCCAGACATGCTTCGCAAACATTTTTCACCACAAGTCTACAGTACACTGGTAGACAACAAATAAGATGGACGACGCAGTGTGCCTATAATTATTTTTTACATGTGCAATAAATTGTATAGAAATTGTACCATGTTCTTTACAAATAAATATTTCTTATGTAATATACATATATTTGATGAATTTTAATTATTATTTCAATACATTTACTTTGAAAAGGTGAATTTATTTCATAATTATCATTCCATAGTTCAAAGTCCCGTGCCACACATAGCAAGCACTCAAGTATTCAAGCTATATATCTGGCGCCGGGGTAAGGCATTCTATTGAAAGTTATGTTCATACAAATTATTATGTTAAATACACAATATCCTTTTATTGCATTTACTGTGGCCCAGCGTACAATCCTGCAAATATTGGAGCATTTTCAAATAAAATGTAATAAAGAAATGGGCGATTCGCGTTGAACATTTGAAGAGATTTTAAAATGGGCGCCGCTCTCGTTCCAACCACAGCAGCTGAAAAAATTATGTTTATTTAGCTACAGCACAGGAACAAAACGGTGAGTTATTAAAATAAACGCAGAAACTATGAAAAGAACGTTTCTGAAGATTTTCTTCGATATTTTTTTCAAATCTGTTCATGCCGTATTTCCTGTGCTTACTTTTTAATTAACAAAGATTAAATTTTAAAATAATTAAAACTGGTCCATTTTAAAATATATATTGCATTTATGGAAAACCATTTGAAGAAAAAATGTATTAAACTGATAGGTTAAAGAAAAAGGTTTTATTTAACTATTAGGTATTTATTTTGGACCCGCATATACTCCGGCAAAAATGGCGGTATCTTTAAACATAATATAATATATAAATGGCCGATTTGCGTTGAATACTTCAGGGTCCGACTCAAGTGCTGTTGTTCCAACCATAATAGCTGAAATAGTAAATTGGTAGTTATTGGGATTTCCTGGGATGAAAATATTTATTTATTTATTTTTGTTTCTCAATAGATTAATATATGCGGGTTTAGAAACAAACCAAACATAATATGTACATTAGGGTGGTCGTTGAAAATTAATTTTTTTCAGGCGCCCAAAAAAAACTTTCCTTTTGACTAAAAACTATGGGGAAAATTTTCTTTTTTGAAAAAAAAATAACACGTGCCGCCGGCCAATTGAAGTTTATTAAGTATTATATATAAAATTGCAGTTTTTTTCAATGTACATTGTGAGAAAGGCAGCTAAACAGTGATTTGTTTATAGTTTATATTGTATGGAGGATTGGATTTACGGATGTTTTCCTATATTGTTTAGGCAATGCAGAAAGCTTCTAACATTAAGATTTTTTGTACCTGTATATAAAACTCTCGTTAATTTAAAATAATAAAAATAGAAAAAAAATGTGAAATTAATTATTATGTCAACATTTTCTTAAAGACTTGATCCAGCATGAAATACAAATAAATTAAATATAATTTGAATTTGTTAATAATTGTTATGATTTCTCTATGATTATTATTATGTTCTATACTCTAAACTTTTAAAAGTAAATTAAAAAAATAGACAATAAATGCGCGAAGTTTTACCTCAGACTATATCAATATTTTATCAGTTATAAATATTAATATAATTAATAAATATTTAATCCAACTTTGACGGGATCAGTTGGCGCGTTCGGTAGAATACCTGCCGTGCGCATCGATGGGTCGTGGGTTCGAATCCCATTATTTCCTGTAAGCATGTTTTCCCCACGTTTGGTAACTTCGACAGCGCATTATTGACTGATGTTCTGTGCCTGAGGTATTACCTACCATCAAGTGAACCTCATGCTCGTCTGTCGATATCTAACATAAAAAAAAACTTAATTCACTCAATAAGAATAAATAGAAATAAATAATTGTATTGTTTTCACCATTTGCTGCAGCCGCTTCTGACCCCGATTCATTTACAATTATTTTTGCTTTTTGAATAGCACTTGAAACATATAGTGGTTCTGGATACTTTAATATTCCGGATAAGTCGGAGTTATTATAATCGAATATAGATGTTACCCCATTCTGTGAAATCATTAACGTATTAATTAAGTGATTATTATAATATAATAATTACAACAGACTTTATTATAATCAAATATAGCTATTACGCAATTTTGTAAAAATCAAGAGTACGTACATTTTGCTATTACGAAAGTCCGACAACGCATCTGAGACTTTCAAGTCGCAGATGTTCATGGGCGGTGGTGATTACTTACCATCTGATAACCCACTTGCTCGGTTGTCTGCTCTGAAATAACATTTTTTTCGGATCCGATGATCGATTCGTCGAACGCAATTAGACATTATTTATTTCGTTTGACATTACTATGATAGTACCTACATAGAATTGAAAATATTTGCTTAAACATTTCAAATATGAACTTGGTTCTTTCGTTTCTTTCGATTTCGGCGTTTTCGATTTTGGCAAGAACGAACAACTTGCGGAAAAGTATTTATATCGTCATTTGGCCGTTGTATGAGAAATCAGTTGAAATTGCATAAAAATGTCAGATTGACGATATGAATACTTTTCGTAAATAGTTCGTGTTTAGGCTGAAAATAACGTTCAAAGTATCTATACTAATAATATAAACTTGAAGAGTTTCTTTGGTTGAATGCGCTAATCTCACGAACTACTGGTTCGAATTGAAAAATTATTTTAGTGGTGGATTAGTATCCCACTATTGGCCGATATAGGAGCGGAGTATCAATGAAAAAATATTGCAAAAATGAGGAAAATATATTCCTTTTGAGAACTTTCTTCGCGTAAATAGTTAAAGTTATGCAACAATGACAGAGAGTCTAGCACGAACTACTATCAAAATGTATTCGAATCGTCCATCTGTTAGTTGTATGAGAAATAATTTGAGATTTTATACAAATGACAACTCGACGATACGAATTTTTTTTCGATAGTTGTTCGTGGGACTAGTCCTCTGTAAGGCGGTACGAGGCAGGGATATCTGCTTTTGCCTACGAGTACGTAGATAACTAGTTTATCTTATCTAGATCTAGAATTCACCTTACCCTTTGCAAAACATCTTTTAGATCGGTGGTAGTTTCAGTATGTATTACAGGAAGCGATAGATTCACTCTAGCGGAATCCAGGTTACTGATGACATCAGTTTGCAGATCTAGATCTTGCAATGTTTTTGCTAGCGAACTGATACTGTGATTTTTATTTGGTAATACGGATACGAAAGAAAAGTTGCCACTTTTATAAAACAATTGAATAACCTGGAAATAAGCACTAACATTATTTATTTAAAGATAAAACTATAACTCTTTTGGCGGACTCGTTGGTGCGTTTGGTAGATAAACGCCTTGCATTCTGATGGGTTGCGGGTTTGAATCCCGCCCGGACGACATATTTATAATTATTAAATGAAACATATCTTCTCCATGTCTGGTCGCTTCGAGCATTCAATGGGTGAGAGGAATTTCAAAATTTCGATCAGGTATGTAACCATTTATAGATGTTTAAGTGCTTATTGCGCATTTAATTTTCAGTTTATGGATTTCCGAATGATGCTTTGTGGCTGAGGTGATCCTCCATCAAGTGAATCTCTCGCTAGTCTGACGATATATAACATAAAAAAGCTTAAAAAGTCCGTGGTTCTACCTTGGCTCTGATATTATCTAAATAGCCATAATTGAAGTAGGCGATTTGATTCATCATTTTTACAGAAACTTTTTTTCTATGGGTGACGTGGAAATATTGTTCTGTAGTTCTTTCAGTACTGAATGGTCTCCGCCAGTTTCCCTACAATCAAACATATTATAATAAGTATTAATTTTATTAGGCCATATCAAGAGCAGTGTTAATGTATATATTACCTTGAAATATATAGCATTTGTCAATACTAAACGCGTATCTTCGCCTAAGGAAGATGGAGAAATTAAATCTTTTATAAGATTGTTAGTTTTTGACGCGACCTGAAAATAAAATGAATAAAATTGTAACTTTAAATGGATTAAAACGCGATAATTATTCATTGTAAGTATAATAATTCTTACCCAAGAATTTATTGTATCGGCAGATTCTTGCGAATCACTAAAATCTAGATTCTGAGCTTTTGCGTGAAATATCTGTCTCGTGTCCCTTTTGAATGCTTTACTAAACATACACTTTTTCAGCTAATGAAAATTCAACATTTTGTTGGGAATTGATATCATCTAAGTATTTTGGTATCATCGTCCTTATCTGAAAATGTATAAATAAAATTATAATATCATTATTACTGATGTTTATTATCAAATGAATTCGTAATGTCCAAAAATCATCTCTACATTAAATGGAAATTGCTCCAAGCTTTCCGAGCGGAGTATATATTATATAGTATATTTCTTTGGATCGCGGGTTCAAATCCCGCCCGGACGACATGTTTATAATTTTCTAAATGCATGTCTTCCCCACGTCTAGCACTTCGGCCATTAAACGGATGGGAGGAATATTGAAATTCTGATCAGGTAAAGAACCACCGTACATTTCACGTTATGGTCTGTCTACAGATTTCCTAATGCTCGAAGTAAAAAGTAATTCGGCACCGCATCATAGACTGATGTTCAACTACCATCAAGTGAACTTCATGCTTGTCTATCGATATCTAAAAAAATAAAAAATATAATGTTTTGAGTACGTCACGTCGGCTTCTTAAGTTGAGAAGATTTGCCAGTTCCTCATATGACGTCCCTTTTGCGTATAGTGCTAATTGCGATAGAAGAAACAGTACACTGAATGGAGATGTAATTATACTGTCATCGGGATTGTCATCAATTACATCCTGAAAAATAGATAGATATGAAATATACTATAGGTACTTTACTAGGCATATTATGTACAATATAATAAGAACCAACGTATAAAAAGGTTGCTGTGAAATCATCATTTCCTTGATCAAAGTCATCTCTCAAGTTTTGGTATTCTTCACTCTCGCTATCTTGAGCTGTAATTTAAGATTTAGAACTCAGTACAGTCGTAAGGAGATAAATTGGGTTACACGATACAATATGATTTGAAATTGGATGAATGATTGTATATAATATCATTTTATTTTATTAAATAAAATAAAATAATGTCATTTTACTTACAGCTGGTATTAATACTTCCAGATTTATTAAACATTATGTAAACACATTTCGATTGTGTATTCTTTTGGGAGACGATACTTTGAGATACTGATGTTTTGATATGTCAGTTGTTGATGTTTTGTTGTACTCTTCGGCTTGTATTTTTTTGGGACTTGTATAATTCGATGAAATGTTGTTGTTGTACTCATAGTTGTCAATATTTTATACATTAACAAGCATTTCTTTGAACGAAAAGCAATTTTGTGAGGTGAACGACAAGATTGAATGCATTTCAGTTTTATTCGCAAATTCGTATAACACAATATACGTCATTTATTTTTTATATTATGTATTTAATAGGTAATTTAAATATTTGTGGGCACTATACCATCATAATATTTGTTATAGTAGTCCCAATTGCAATGGGATAATGATATGGTATGATAAAAATGGCAAACTATTTCACTATAAAAATATATAATGAAATAGGAAAGCTGATAATGATTGTTAACTTATTTGTTATTAACATACCCGAATCACTGCTACTGCTAACACTAAAACTGGCTATTATAGCCAATAATAATATTATAGAAATTTCAAGTGTTTTAGGCATTTTGAATAAACGTCCTATTTACAACAATTAAATAGTCAATTAAATTGTTCAAATCAAAGCATATAGTAGAACATAACTCGAATGGCTTTCGTAGTTTTAATGTTCGTATCGTAAAGATTTTACTTCCTTATCTGAGTTTATCAAAATGGTTAAAACGTAAATCGTGATGGTATTAAAGAGGTAATTGTAGAATCGTGTTATATTTATTTTATTTATTATTCGTTATAAGTAAAAGATGTTGGTAGGTATTTCCATAATAATATAGATTAACCAAAGCTTTTATACTTAATTCTTACAGATAGAGCTTGAACCGGCGAATCAAAAGAACTTTATACTATGCTTATTTGAGTTAGAGTTTTGGATCTGTTATATATCTTTTATCAATTAAAAAACAATTTTATTCCTTAATTTAAAAATATCTAATGATAATAATCTTAATTTTTCTTTGGTTCATGTAAACCGATTTCCAGAATTTATTGGTGCAGTATTATAGCTATTTATCAAATATTCCGGAAATTCTAAAACGTCCGGAAATTAGGTAAATAGTTAATTAATATAAATGTCTGACGACATCGATGGGTTGTGGGTTCGAATCCCACCGGGACAACATGTTTATAGTTTTCTGTAAGCATGTTTCCCCCACGTCTGGTAACTTCGAGCATTGATCGGGTGGAAGGTATATCGAAATTCCAACCGGGTAACGAACCACATTGCGCGTTTCGGTTTCAGTCTATGGATTTCCGAATGCTCGAAGTAAAAAGAAGGTCGACAGCGCATCATTGACTACATACGACACCTACCATGAAGTGAACCTCATGCTCGTCGGTCGATATCTAACATAAAAAAACACAATTCCTAAGCCGAGGTTGTAGATTTCTCAACATCGAGGTGGTGAGAATGAAATTTTGAGTTCAGTCGCGTGCAGAGTAATCCAACATATTTAAAAACTGCTCTACCTGCTATTCTTAAACTACTTTTTAACCCTTACAACCAATGCGTTGATTTAATGTTTTCCAGCAATATTTCCAATCCAATATGATTCCATAATCTCCAAAAAGAGCCTAGGACGACTGCATTTAAGCATTATGACCAGGAATCTTCAGAATTGCCAAACATTTTACATAGATAATAAAGGACGTACTTGTTAATTATATAAAGGATTTTTAAGTCTATACATGTGTTCGAGTAATGAAATTATTTTACAGGAAGTTCACGGTTCAAAACTTTGGGAGCGAGATTCAAACTATAAGCCTTCCATGATAAAGAGCCTTGGAATTTATTTAATATTCTCAGTGTATTAATTTTGCCTTGTTTGGAAATAAGCATAGTTGGATGAATAACGACGGAAACATTCAATATTTTGTTGATAGATGATATTGGCTTAATATAATTATTATAGAGATATAGGAGTGGTTGAAACAATATTAAGATATCCTTATTATCGTTTTACACACACACAATAAGATAACAACCAGACAAACTATGATCGTTTTAGTAATGTAATTATATTTCATTAAATATAATAAATTAACTTAAAACATAATATATTATGTAATATAAATATATAATCTACGTAGCCGATGTGTTAATAACGGGTATTGTGTCATTGTTTAAATCTATGAAGTGCAATTTATTTTAGACGTAATCTGTGGTCTTAAACAATAATTGTAGATAAATTTGATTTCCGTTTTATACGTTATCCTTAGAAAATAATAGAATCTATTAGGGCATTTTAAAGAAAAAGACAATTATTCCCCTTTTTTTTATTCAAACAAACATATTCTTACACAACAAAAATGTTTTTATCTAAATTACAAAATTCTCTGCATGACTTAGTAAAGTTAGATCCTTAGGCATTCCAAGTCGTGAGGCAATTCCGATTCAATTCTCGAGTAAGGACAAATTTTCATAGAAAAATGGCTTGACAAATCTCAAAACCATATTCTAAGTTAAGTGTAATACTACCTTAGAATAAATCATGTTAAGCTTCAAAATCCGTTGATACTTTTTTAAATATTCGAGTTATTTTGTAATTTTAGAATTTATCTACATAAATATACATATCTATATATTCACCTTAATTAAAATAATAAAACATCTAATAAACATAAATAATAGATGAATATACCAAAACCATAAGTAAAACAAACTAATTACTACTGTAAAATTAATGAGATTAGTTATTGTATTTTTAATAGCAATACAATCACCTTTCTGATTTCTAACATAACCTAGCTTAAAATGATATCTCGCCTTTCCACCACAACTCATAACCTTCTTGAAAACATGATAATGGAAACTCCTGATTGATTTCTATATCCACTATATCACTCCACCATTATACACGTACTCATCATTAGTATTATATTTGGTAGCTGCAAACACATTGTATCCATTAAACATATTTATTATTCAAAATGACTACCTAATGACTAAATATGAGTTCGGAAATATTACGTAAATACACCTGAGATCATTTTTCATTATTCACAAAGTTACTGAATATAAAAAATTCAATTAAGTCGCTTAAATTTTTTTACTTTATTTATTACATAATATGTTTCTGTCTCATATTAATAACCTTTTTCACAACTTCGTCCGCATCGCCTATATCCTTGAGTTTGCTTTCAAAAATATTTCTTTAGGAATTAGGACGGTTGAAAGTTGATTTGCACGGACTCAGACATGAAATCAGTGTAAATAAAATTATTAAATCAAGATTTTTTCTAACGTATTTTAAGTATAGTACTTACGGCATTGACTCTTGGGCACACAACCACCATCTTTGGTCCTATAAAGATTATCAGCACAACGACAGATTGGATTACATTCCGGATCGCCCAGTTTCGGTGAGGGCAGACACAATATAAGGCTCTGGTCAATATCACAATCTGGTAGACAATTTGCTGGACAAAAGTCGAAAACTTCATTTTCTCCGCACTTAGCTGTAAGGGAATAAATTATTTTTCTTTTAGATTTCTCTCCATTATAGTCAGTCAGTTAATGGATAAAGTGATAACGTCACGTCATAATATTATATGGAAGCCCTTACAAGTCACAATGATTAATACTAAATTGGCGAGAATTAAGTGTCCTCAATTCAGTTTTTCAATTTAGCGTTGAAAATCAATTTAGTTTCAGAATTTTTGGAAATTATAAAGAGCAACACAATGATAATAGTAAATTATTATAAAACTAGTAAAAAATAAAGTGTATTATATATCTTTATATATATAATTCTTCTGTGAGTGTGTATGTCACTGAACTTCTCTCAAACGACTGGACCGATTTTGATGAAATTTTTTGTGTGTGTTCAAGGGGATCTGGGAATGGTTTAGATTCACAATTTTGTTCGCTGGACAATGTTTTTTTAATTAATTTTTAATTATTATATAATTTCGAAGCCAAAATTGTGGCAGAACAACGTCTGCGGGGTCCACTAGTTTTAATATATAATTATAGTATTAAAATATTTATAAACCAAATAAACATTATTTTTAACTCAGGGATGATTTCTCGTTTCGTATTGTGTGGAATAGGTTGGTTCAGAGCTTGTTATAATTAGCTTCATTCATAATTACGTGAGTATAATATTTACAAGCAATTTCTGTGTTCTATTAAATTTTCTGCCTCCAACGAAGAATTATATTCTCTAAATAAAAATATCATATACCACCTACAGAGCTAATGACATAAACCAAACTTACGAATTGGGCATGAAGTTGTCGGAACACATGTCTCATTTTCGTCATAAAGGTAATTGTCTTTGCACCGGCAGCCTGTAATACAATAGCCAGGCGCGGGGTCAATGCATATCTGTGGCTCACCCAACTGAGAGCAGTTCCTTCTTCCGCATCCACCGTTTATACAATCGTCGTAAACTTCATTTGGTCCACAGACTGGTGTCAGAGTATTACCTAGAGGGTTTTAAAGATATTTCACTTGGGTTCTAAGATCCTTGTGTATAAGTACATAAGATGGATGTTTGTATATATGTATATATATATATATATATATATATAAACATCCATCTACCATCGTAATCGCTAAACTCCACGGCATTAATACTGATTACCTTGAAAATTGTCGTGTACATGTATTTTTTCATGGAGAAGGTTTTTATGCTATATTTTTTGTTGGAACTCGCCATTAGTAGCATATATTGTATATTACTCAGCAATAGGCATTAGTGTAATTCCCGAGTCTCCTAGTAGGATTCGAAACAAATCTCCAGTGCTAATTACGCAACCTTGATACTTAACGTGAAGCAAGTCTTCTATATCCTTCAGTTTGCATTCAAAAATCCTTTCTTAGCCGTACTCAGACAGGAATTTTGAAAGCAAATGTATTTACAGTATACGGACTACGATATAAAAGGCCAAGAAAATGTCAAATTTGCTGATCGATCAGTGAGCAGAAGGAGATGATTAATTGATGACATTAATATTTTCGTTTTTATTTTTTTTAGTGGACAGATAGCATCTCTCACCTATTTTCTTTTATACGCATAAATACTACTACATAAATTAACAGCATATCCGAATGTATTTATTATGCCTTGACCCAAATAGTTAATCTTTGAGTCAATACAGAGAAAGAAATAGAACAAGTAAACTTAAGGCATACTTATAAATCCATAAAATACTTACTGCAGTCTTCGGGCAAGAGACATTTATTGATGCCCTTGTCGTAAACATATTCATTTCTACACTCACATCCATTGAGCTTGCACGAGAGGATACACGCTATCTGATCTTTTTGCTGGTAATTAGAACAAGTTATGCAGAATGTTCCGCACCCACTTGTAGCGTTAAAGTCTCCATCACATGATGCTAAAATAAGCCTCAGCCATCATGAACAAGTCAATTAGTCCCTATGGTACTGGACAACTTTAATGCAACGATTCTTGTTTCGTCCAATATCAAAAACAAGCTTTTTACAATACTTAAAACGGGTTTGAATTTTATAAATGAGGTAAAAGTGATACTTACGACACTCATTAATGGGTCCACAAATGCCGTCACTGTTTCTGACATAGTCGTCAATGCATACACAACCGGGAGAGCCACTGTTGTCATAGCCTTCCTGGAAGCAGTCTAAAGTCAAGCCTAACTCCGCACAGGTTTTAGCTCTACACTCTTCATTTGTATTATTCACATATCGCTCGTTTACTGGACATTCCGCTGAAATTGAACAATAATTGATTAAAAAGTTTCTTTGGAAATCAGAGCAAAGTTTTATACAGTTTTTCTGGTAATTTTAGTGCAGACTTTTAACGAAAAAGTAAACTGGGATGTCAGTAGTTGAAATTAATCGAAAGTAGGATTTATAAGGATCTACGTATAGAGATATAATATCTCTAACCTTCCTCTGGACAAATATGGCTCTGAACGTTTGCTGTGGATTTAAATAAGTGAACACACGGAAAAAATACTAGCCTCAAAAACAATCTAACATTTCCTTTTTTTAAAAGCAACTTACGTGGACATTCAGATATTGGTATGCAATCTTTTTTAAAATCACGAGCATATCCTTCCTCACAATAGCACTTTTTATTACATTGGATATTAACGATGGGACAATTTGTTTGATTCCACCGGCTAAGTTTGTCACATTCGTTATCACATTCTCCTCCACATGAGAAGTACTCGTTGGGTTTTGTACATTGTACTGAAAATACACATTTTATAATATACTGTATACCTACTCGTGTAAATCTTATATATAAAATTTCCATGTCTACTATAAATTTTTCATACCCCTAAGTGATAAGGGTTATTCACCCTTAAATTTTTTTTTTTAATTTTTTGACGAAATTTTATGTTTTTATTCATTCATTCAAAATATATACAACACTAAATTTTTACTTTTTTATCACCAACCCCTGCTTTTTTGTCTAAAAATCTAGACCCGTGCGAAGCCGGGGCGGGTCGCTAGTATCTCGTATAATAATGAATACGCATGGCAAATTAATTGTTATTCAATTTTTCGTCAAACACATAGTAGTATTTTAATAACAGTTATTCTAAATTACTAACTAAAAGTGATATTAAGACTTCCAGCGTTATTTTTGACTAACAAATATCTCAAAATTTCTCAAAAACTCACAACACTCTTCTGTTGTAATACATTGATCGATCTTGTTCCTGTATTTACCGGATGGACAAACACAAGATGGTTTACAGACTTGGGTTCCTGGCTCACATGGTCTGTATCGTGACCAAATACTTTGGCACGTATTCGGTATGCACGTATCTGGGCATTCTTCGTACACTTCGTCATTTGGACACCTATTTGCTACGAAAATTATTTAAAATAATAAGTATTGACCACAAGTTTTGCAGAAATAATGAAGATAAGTTAACTTATTTCGGTATTTCGGAATTTACTGATCTGAAAATATATAATAAATTAAATTAAGTGGTCTTAGAATCAAGTTTGCACTTACTAAGCAGATTTTTTATTAACTCACTGCATAAATTACTATTTCTGATAATCACTTAAGATTATATACCAAGAAAATAAAATGCTTAAAAAAACGTTTTCCAACGTATTTAAAGTATAGTACTTACGGCATTGACTTTTGGGCACACAACCACCATCTTTGGTCCTATAAAGATTATCACCACAACGACAGCTTGGATTACATTCTGCATCACCCAGTTTTGGTGAGGGCAGACACAATATAAGGCTCTGGTCAATATCACAATCCGGTAGACAATTTGCTGGACAAAAGTCGAAAACTTCATTTTCTCCGCACTTAGCTGTAAGGGAATAAATTATTTTTCTTTTAGACTTAGACCATTATAGTCAGTGAGTTAATGGATAAAGTGATAACGTCACGTCATGATATTGTATTATATGGAAGCCCTTCCAAGTCACAGTGATTAATATTAAATTGGGGAGAATTAAGTTTTTAATTTAGAAAATCAATTTAGCTTCAGCAGTTTTGGAAATTATAAAGAGCAACACAACGATAATAGTAAAGTATTATAAAAGTAGTCAAAAATAAAGTATTTATTATATATTTTAATATATAATTATAGTATTAAAATATTTATAAAACAGAAAAACATTATTTCTAACAATGGGATGATTTTTCGTTTCGTATTGTGCGGAATTACAGAGCTTGTTCATTTATAATACAAGCAAATGAGAGATTTCTGTGTTCTATTAAATTTTCTGCCTCTAGCGAAGAATTATATTCTCTAAATAAAAATATCATATATCACCTACAGACCCTAATGACATAAACCAAACTTACGAATTGGGCATGAAGTTGTCGGAACACATATCTCATTTTCGTCATAAAGGTAATTGTCTTTGCACCGGCAGCCTGTAATACAATAGCCAGGCGCGGGGTCAATGCATATCTGTGGCTCACCCAACTGAGAGCAGTTCCTTCTTCCGCATCCACCGTTTATACAATCGTCGTAAACTTCATTTGGTCCACAGACTGGTGTCAGAGGATTACCTAGAGGGTTTTAAAAATATTTCACCTGGGTACTAATCAGTTAGATAATATGTATATGTACATAAAATGGATGCTAAACTCCAGCTGCATTTAACTTATCACCATGAAAATTGGCGGTACATGTATTTTTTCATGGAGAAGGTTTTTATGCTATATGTTTTTTTGTAACTCGCCACAAGTCAACAAATATTATACTTAGTGCTTAGCATTATGTATTACTGTGATTCCCAAGCTCCTTAGTGGAGCATGGGTATAAATAGAAAAGCCGTTAAGTGCAGATTAGGTATTTCGGTTTCTCTCTATGGATTCTCAAATTCTTGAAGTAAAAATATATTGAGATGACATCATTTACTATTGTCCAGCAGCTGAGGTATCAAGCTCCTCACGCTCGTCTGTTAGAAAATTACAATTCATAGAGGTATCCAGCACATAAGGGAAGTATATTAAAATATGTTCTGGCCTCTGGGTAGTGATAGTGGTGCTATATTAGGAGAGCGTAATGATTTAGTCGTCTCATCTCATCCTATTGCCTCCTAAATAAATAATTAATTGATAAGAATATCTTTAATATGAATGAAAACTATCGGCAAGGTATTTCTTTTTAAATTGCTGTATAGGGTAAAAAATTTAAATATAATGAACCGTAAATATTGTTTAAGCACTGAATGATAAGATACTTAAATAATTTACTGCAATAAATTAAGCATAATATATGCTGTACTTTTTCAGTTAACGGCACACTGTCAGGTTTATTATTTTGCGGCGCCCTTGCTATTCGAATAGAGTACAATAATTCTTAGTCGATAGGCACAAATATCATAATAACCATCAAATGTAGCTGAATTATTAAAAAAAAAAGCAAGTAAATTGCAGTAGGCCTGCGACGCCCCTTTTTACTTTCAACAGGCCGTCGCAGTGCACACATTGTTTTTTTTAAGCTTTGGATATCGAATTAATAATAAAGCTGCAGAACATCGATAAATAATATGCTATCGAATTATTTTATGTGCATTAAAAACAGAGAAAATATAGATATATCCAACCCATTCATTCCCCGAAATGGAAATATACACCGGTTATAAAAATATAAAAAAAATGGAAAGCGATTAGAATCGAAACCGCAATCCACGGATGTAAATTTGCATCTACTAACCAGTCAAAACTGTGATAAATATAAATATATTTGGATAACTTGTGTCGCCATTTCCATTATTATTGGAGCAGAGATCTGTGATGTACGGTGACGTGGTTTTTGATGATTCACCTGAAAACAGAGATCAGAATAAACAGTAAATATCAGATGTAAGTAGATTTTATTAACGAGTTCGTCGGGTCTCTTACTTACTAACTTGCTCTGCACTCTATAGGTCACAAGTTCATATCCTGTCACGATTGAGTTGTTTATAATTTTATGTGAGCACGATTTCCTTCGACTAACTACTTTGATTAAATGAACTGAGTACATCAGTATCAACAAGTGACTGACCCTTTTTATTTGAAATCTCAGGCCCTAGCACTGCATGGACTTCAGACATGAAAAACAGCGTATTAGCGTAATATCCTCGTAATTAAGCAACATTCTGGAAAATTACAAAGATGCTGATGCTTTGGACTCAAAATTTAATGCAAATTACTTTTTCCAACTCACTTCCTGCACTTTATCATATGTTTGAAATTAAATGTACATACATCCTTCGAGAGCACTAAAATAATTCATATTTGAACGAAGTATACGAGTATGTATGTTACAATATTTCTTTGAATTACGTAAATTAGTGCTTATTATTAGTATTAGTGTTCCTTAAGAAGTAGGGGTATAAGAATTACCTAAACGGTTATTTATACCCCAACCTCTTCAGGACCTTATCTTGAATTTAACATTGTAATTGATTACTCTTTTTTATTGATAAACACCATCAACCTACAATTATTATTAGTAAATCTTTAATATTGACACTAGAAAGACTGGATTCGTCAAAATGACGATTCCATTTATTAAAACCATAATATGTACTAAATATGTCAATCTTTATATTAAATAAAAGTATTATAATTACATATCAACGCAATTAGCTTGGCGTCAAAACTTGTATTACTAGTGTTAAAACTTACCTTTGCAAATCACAAATACCACGCTAAAACCGACTATAATAAAGAACTTGTTAATCATAATGGAGACCGCAGTTTGCTGATATATCAACAAGTTGAGATACTTTTATAACATCTGGTTGGGACATACAATAACATACAAAATATATTTGGTTCGTATGGCTTTAGCTCAGTTTAATTGAGGACGTCAAATAACAAGGTTGTTTCTTACGATAAGAGAATTTAATTCAGTTTAGTTTCTTTTGATTATTCTGCGTAAATGTGTGTTTACATAAAGTTAATTAATATATATTTGTAGTTTATTATATTATATATAATCCTGTCTTCCTCACGTCTAGTCACTTTGTACACTGAAAGGGTGGGAGGAATATCGGAATTCCGACCGTGTAAAGAATCCAATTAACCGTATACATATCTTATAGTCAAAGGTTCATAATATGTAGATGGAAAAACCGTGAAGTGCACATTGCGCGTTTCGGTCTCAGTCTATGAATTTCTGAATGCTCGAAGTAAAAAGTAGGTCGATAGCAAATCATTGACTGATGTTCTTTGGCTGGGTATTACCTATTATCAGATGAACTTTATGCTCCTATGTCGATAACTAACATAAAAATAATAATAAGTGGTAATAATGAGAGAAAAGTCACGTGAAATGTAATTGTTATTTGTTAAAATTAAAACACATGGTAATAAGTCATTATTAACAATGGACAGGCACCTCTTTTATTATCGTCTGTGTCAATTCAAAAAATTTAAATTGTTTTAAAAATTAAATTTTAAATTTTAACAGAAGAAAAAATAAATATTATATAAGTTGTAATTTTCTCGCAACTTTGTCTGTTTGAATATGGTAATTTTCATGTTATGGATCGCACTTTAATCCGGTTAAATATATTTTATTTAAATGTGTTATTCTCGATAAAAGACAATATTTTTTTATGTTAGATATCAACAGACGAGCATGAGGTACACTTGATGGTAGGTGATGCCTCAACAACAGAACATCAGTCAATGATGCGCTGTTGACCTATTTTTTTACTTCTAGCATTCGGAAATCCTGAATTGAAACCGAAACGCACTGCGCATCTCACGGATTTTCCATCTGTGACTTCTACTTCTTTTTTAGGAAGGGATTTTTATAAAACTATTGCTGGTATGGACCCGTCCTATAATTTTTACGTATTCCATTTATGAAATGATTTATTCTAATTTTTCTACACAATCCAGTAATCCGAACATTCCAATAATTCGAAATCTCTGGTTTTTATTAGTGCCAGATAAGTGAGATTCTACTGTATTATCATCTTGAAATTCGAATTCGATTAATTATACGTGTTCATGGAATAAGTAGGTAATAATAAATACAAAATCTAATAAAAAAGTATCTTTTATTTAAGATTTAAGGGCTACTTTTCAACCACTTAAAATAATGTTGGTGCAGTCTTTAGAGGGAATACATTTTCCTGCATTGTCCTGGACATAATATTCAGCACATACACATCCTGGTTTGCCAGTTTGACTGCTCTTATTTTGCTGAGAAAATAATAAGTATTGATAGCAATTTTGGGGCCAATCTATTAAATTTACATTAGTTACGTATTCTTCGTTTTCATTACACTCATCTGAAATTACATATTAATTATGTTTCTGTACTAAGTAGGCAGACATATGAATGAATAACGATGTCAATAAAAACCTGCGGCTCTTTTATTTCTAATAGTATTTTCAAAACAGTCAGTAATAGGGATGCATGATCCTTTATTATTCCTCGCGTAACCCTTAATACAAATACATCCAGGAACTATTGGTTTATTCGTTTCCTTCTCGTCAAAGCCCAGAAGATATTGCCAACAAAATTGTGGTCGTTGTTTACCATTCAAATCTTTTACATATACCTCATTTTTACTACATTTGGCTGAAAAATAAAAATATTTTTTATAAAAAATATATCCAAGACCTGTGCTATGTTATTAAGTAAAAATCTTCATGACAAAGATAATAGTGTTGTGTAGGACATACAAGAGGCGGTACATTTGTCCCGGACATGACGTCAAAATGTAAGAGCGGCTCGAAATTATAGAATGTACTACTTCAAATTTTATGTCGCGCTCATTTTTTCTCGATGTATTTGGGTCCTAAATAACCATAAAAAATACCATCAAATGTCATATTAATACTAGCTAGTACAAATTATGCTTCGAGCTTCTTACGCCTCACCTCATTTGAAGTGGGACATTGTACTGGCTCAGAGTGAAAAAGAGGCTACTCTTACAAACTCTTTTTGAAGTCCTGTACTACCCAACACTAAAAGATAATGCTAAAAAGGCACCAACAAAGGATGACTTTTATGTTAAAAAATGGTCGAGATTTGAAAAACATATCCAGTAATAATCTGATTTTGATTTATTTCTAATGAGATAAATACTACAAAATGTTACAAAATTTCAGGAAAATTCATCAAAACGTGACAAAGGATGACATTTGTGTAAAAAATATCAACAATTTGAAAAAGATACAAATAAATTATCCAGTAACATAAAGTGTGTATGAATATTGTTTTATAATAACTCACGTGGGCATTCAGCAAATGGAACACACTCGTTATTGTGATTCCGGGCATAACCAGCCTCGCAGTAACACTTCTTGTTGCAAGTTATATTGACGATTGGACAACTTGTTTGATTCTGCTCGCTTAGTTTATCACACTCGTTGTCACAGGCTCCGCCACAAGAATAGTATTCGTGAGATCCGGGGCATTTTACTGAAATTCATGCACTGTACTTTTGTCTATTATATTATATTTTTTATATTATCGATTTTTTGTATAGGGAGGAAAATTATCCTGCGTTTCACCTGGTGTTAAATCATCACCGCTATCAGTTACGAGTATAATGCCTTTTAGTTGTGAGGACATAATAAAAAAAAAAATATTATTTTACTCATTTCGTATATTATTGAGTATTTCAGATATATGCTACACTTTACGAGTATAATGGCCTCAGAATAAATATAAAATCTGTTTTATATATTATAAAAACAATATTGTTGAATTCCACTGAGAGTAAATATATACACACCTGTAACCAACTCTAATGTATATATAAACTTAGAACTGTTAAACTTATGCCAAAAAAGTATAACTGACAAAATATGTTCAATAAAATTTATATCTATTTATCGAAAACGCCACTTTTTAAAAACACGATTAAACATCACGTTTTTATGCAGATAGATATTACTTACAACATTCATCTCGAGAAATGCACTCTCCTATTTGGTTTCTGTACATATGAGGTTTACATCGGCATGAAGGTTTGCAAACAGCTGGTTGTACTGGACATTTATACTTAGCCCAAATACTGTGACACGTCTGTGGCGGGCATGTAGTCGGGCATTCTTCATATACTTCATCTTTTCCGTGACATTTGGCTATAAGTCAGATAATACAACGACCATAAAAGCTCATTATTTTATTTTAGTTTGCTGGCTTTCAATTAGGAGACGTATTTTTAGTATAGGTGCTTAATACTTACGGCATTGATCTTTTCTAACACAAGTGCCTTCATTAGTTCTATAAAAATCATCAGCACAACGACAACTGGGGTTGCATTCTTTATCTCCAAGTTGTGGTGGTTTTTTACATCTTACTAAACGTTCATCCACATCACAACGTCTTGGGGGGCATGAAGCTGGGCAGAGGTCGAAAACTTCATGGTGACCGCACACAGCTTAAATATTATAAAACAAACATTTGAATTTTTTTTCTGCACTGCACTCGCCTCGAAATATAAAATATATTATACACTTTTCCATCTTGACTAGAACTGAATTACTTACTATCAATGAGTTTTATAAACAACTGATTCTAAAAGTACTAACGTTTTGGACATTGTGTGATAGGAACACATATTCCATGTTCGTTACGAAGATAATTTGTTTCACAACGACAGCCGGGTATACAATAATCTGCTCTTATATTAATGCAAATATCTGGTGAACCCAATTGAGAGCAGTTCTGTCTGCCACATCCACCATTTAGGCAATTTGTCCAAATTTCATTTGGGCCGCAGATTGAACCTGAATCTTACAAAAAGAATAAAAAATTGATGACAAAGTTATACAATGACGAAGCAAAGCGTTCGGCAAAAAATGAAATTGCGGCAGATGATAAAAATGAGGCTTTGTTATTGAACGTCTGTGTTCCTCAAAAGTACGCGAGTAATATAGGCTCAGTAATATGTATTAGACGTCCCAGGTTCAAAGCAAATCAAAAATTATAAAAAATTGATACTTATATTATTATAGGAGTCCTTGGCGATAAAACGCAACTTTTTTTTATCGACTATTGTGTATGGCCACTTGGCATTGAAAATTAACCGAATATTTCTAGTGACTAGACCGAGGGTTACGATCTCGGCTTGAACAACCGCAGATTGGGAGGACACTTGAGGAGCGGAACGGATTCTTACCGGGGTGAAAGGTACGCGGAGCAAGGATCCACCCCTTCGGTTGTGAGGTACCTATGTTGGTGTTGCGAGTGGCTTGGAGCCTGTGTATTGCCTTAGTTAGGTCCGACCTGTTTAAGACGCTACGCGGTCTCCTCCAGCGGGGATTGTCGGATGGGGATAACGAATTGAAGCTATATACTTTGTATTACGCTATCGCACTTTCTCATTGGTTGCTGATAATACTGATTTAAGAGGCCTTGTAATTAGACTTCTGCAGCACCGTTCGTGGTGCGCCGATCGGAATCGTTTGGTAATTGCCAATTATGAATCGATGAATTATTTATTTTTAATAACATTTACCGGTTCAGATATATGACTGAGGAGGCTCTCCAATACAACATTTTACTTACAATCTATGACAATAATTGTATCTTCACCACTTGTACTCATTGATTTAAGGCTGCTTTCTGAAATGGAGCTGGAAGAGTCTTCTGAAATAAAAAAAAATCGCTATGTTTATTAAAATATGTTAAAATGATAATAAAACATTATAATATATTTACTGAATGACAATTTATATTTGAAATAATAAAGCAATAACCACTTGTGCTGCTGTCTATACTCTGACGATTTCTTGATTTGTAGGAATTTTTGGATTCTGTATTAGGATTTGAAGTCGAGAAAACAACATTTGTTTTTTCATTATCTGAAAAAGAAATTTTAAGCTGTCAATTACCTTCCAAATACTTAAATAACCTTTAGTATTCAAATTCAAAATCATTTATTCATTTAGGTTACATAATGTACACTTATGAACGTCAGTAAAAAAATACATATTAAATGATTCTAATTTTACATTTAGGTACTGCCAGTTCTCAAATCAAGAGCGTAGAACGGACGAGAAGAACTGGCAATAAACTCGCCGCCACACTTTTTAATCGCCAAGTTTTTTGTTTAACATTTTTTTTTGTAAGGAGCTGCAACCATTACACCATGTACCACATGACATATTATAAGTAATTAACTTTATAATTAAAAATATATATTATATAAACGAAAAAATTAAATAAAAATCAAGATTTGTCCTCTATCAGCAGTAGGCATGGTGAAATAGGAGCACGCACTCACATTCTCGTGGGAACAACACGCAAATACATAGTCGAAATAACTAACATCACCACATACACGAATTCAAGTCCGACCAGTCATCACAAGTAGCACCTGTGCACGAGTATGACGCATGGCCAGCTATCGGCCCCCTCGCCATATTTTAGGGAGAGAGACAACCCGACGCATGGACATATTGTATTCTAAACCTTAATCAGTGCTCACCGCATTGATCTTTTGGTATGCATTCTCCGGATTTGTTTCTATAGTATCCACGTTCACATCGGCATTGCGCTTCACATTTGGTTCTTTTAAATGGACAATGGTACGTTTTACCTATGCTCTCGCAAGTTTGAGGATCACATGTTCTGACACATTCTTCGAAATATTCATGAGGACCATTACAATATTCTGTAATAATATTTATAGGTATAAATACACTCTAGTCGGCTATTAAGTTATTACGATATGCTATATATAATTCTTCTGCACATGTGTATGTCACTGAATTCCTTATAAATCGCTGGATCGAATTCGATGAAAATTTTTTGATATGTTGGACCCGGTATGTGGCGCTGGCGGTTGTAGGTATATTTTTGTGGATCCGCTAATATTAAACATATAACATAGAAAACTATATATAAATATATATTGTTTTAATCAATTTACTAAGAGTATAACTTGAGTATGCCATACTGTAATAAAATATTTAAATTAACAAGACAAGTTTTGCGCGTGGTGGCACATGCATGAATTTTCGTTACATTCCGGGTTAGTTACCCACTAATTCTGACTTTTATATAAACGTATATACTCGTCTGATATTTCGAGCAATGAATCCCTTCATGTGTATGTGTTAATTCCGTCCGGGTAACGAACCGCCATTCATAGATGGAAAATGCGCATGTGACGTTTATTTTTGTTTATGTTAGATATCGACAGACAAGCATGAGGTTCACTTGATGTTAGGTGATACCTCAGAAACAGAACATCAGTTAATGATACGCTGTCGACCTACCTTTACTTTGAGCATTCGGAAATCCATAGACTGAAACCGAAACGCGCAATATGCACTTCATTATGTTTTCATCTATGAACGGTGGTTCGTTACCTGGTCGGAATTTCGATATTCCTCCCACCCGATCAATGCCCAAAGTTACCAGACGTAGGGAAGACATGCTTACAGAAAATTATAATCATGTCGTCCCGGTGGGATTCGAACCCACGACCCATCGGTACGTCCGGCAGGGTTTCTACCGAACGCGCCAACAAGCCCGTCAAAAAGCGTTTACCTCAATCTTTGGTTTTTCGATGACTTGAATTAAAAATGTTATAGTTTAATAGCATATTTTATTTCTTCTTTAGCTTAAGTATTTAACTAATATTTTTAGTAATTACTTACTTGATTCTGACTCTATGATTATGCTCCCAATAGCAGCAATAATTACAATTAATTTCAACATGATCATCGACTATTTTCCGTTAAATGAACATAGAGTGTAGGTATTATTGAAATTATAAATTTTTATCGACTGTTCGTGACCTAGCCTGTATTAAATATTATTTAAATTACCATATAATGACAATATTATTTACTATACATATTTGTTCATATCTTATTGACGTTTGTTTGTAAAACAATGTTTAATAATCACAAATATTTTACCAATTATATCTTTATATTAAGATGTATTGGTAAGATATTACTTGGTATGTCCATCTATAATCGTTACCCGGTCGGAATTTAGATATTCCTCCCACCCGATCAGTGGCCGAAGTTACCAAACGTGGGGAAAACATTCATACAGAACATTATAAATATGTGGTCCTGGTGAGATTCGAACCCACGACCCATCGATGCGCACGGCAGGTGTTCTACTGAACGCGCCAACGAGCTCGTCAAAATGTCAGATGAGTGTATACACTAGCCCCTGCGAAGTGCAATGGGGAGTAGTGTGGGATTCGAATCGGGTTTCTCTGTTAGTCAGAGAGCCGGGTATAACATACCCACTAAACCCCTCTTGTCAGTCGGGTCCGCCTTTTGAGACCCATGGGATCCCTTTCGCAGATTTTCAGCGAACCTTATACTAATTATTATCTATGCTAAGTTAGAATAATTAAAAAATTAAAAAATTAATTATAAATTCTTTATTTACACCAAATAAATAAACCCAGACTCCCGATATAGTTATGAACTATATTTCAGAAGTCTGTGTCTTCCCAATTTTATGTATTGTAAACAAAGTAAATTACAAAAATATTAAATTTAGTGACTAAAAATTAACAAACATATAACAAAATATACTGAAATATATATGTAACATTTACCTATGCTATTGATTTTACAAGTTTATCATAGAAGTACATATATTTGAAACTATCATTATTTAGATTTATACCCATTTCCTGTTATTGGTCTATTAAGTAGCTGAAATTATTTTGTACAAAAGCTCACAAATTCACCCCTCACCCCATTCAAGCCATATCTGATAAAGCACGTACTAATTTGCCGTTCACCATTCCCAGCCTATACCTGTAATATTATGTAATGGAACAGATTGAATACATGAATTACCTTTAGTTAAGGAAATTACCCTACAATTTTAATATAATTGTTTAAAGAAGTTTTTTTTTTATTTTGAGCCCTGTGTCATTTAAACTTGCATTTTAAAACATATTTATTTATATCAAAGATGGGTTGCATTTAATTGTTTTTAATTTATGTTTATTAAATTATTTTTCTTTCTCTGTTGTATATTATTTTATATATTATATATATATATTCTCATTTCATGTTCTCTGGCACTTCAACAGTCACTCTGAAAATCAGCGCTGTAGTACTACTACTGGTTTACAGCCCAAGCTAAGCATCGGCCTTTGCTTTCATTGCACATCATATTTAGTTTAAGTTAGGATTAAAATATAATCACTACAAACTAAAAACTACTTTCAAGGGGTTTTCACGAACACATAGAATTATTCATGAGGAATATAATTTTGGTTATGTGTAAACTGGTTGAAATATAACGATAGTTGTAGGAAAGAATCAAGCCGCGCGCCTGGGAGATTTTATCGAAAACGCTGCCTAATAAACCCTTTGAGATATAACAGAACAATGCTTGGTGGGATATTCCTCTTTTATAGATCTACAAAAAAGTCCACGATGGCATCTTTTAAGGATAGCTTACTAAACTTATTATTATCTTCTAAAAAAATGGTCACGTATAATGTGGTAAATGGAAATCTATTTAAACGGATACAGTATTAATCTTTATCAATTTAAATACGTTAGTTACCTTAAGCATTTTATGCACAATATTATAATCTGGAACACCATATAATTAAAATCAATATCTTAGAAGTTATCGCAAAAATTGTCGCGGGCGATAATAAATTCAAGCGCGTTTTTCACACCGATGACGCCACGCGGACGACATTCGCTTGATGCGATAATCCACATAGTTAACGTATCAAGCTGATGCGAGGAATACTGAAACGATAATCAAAACTTGAGGGCTTCTTAAAATGTTTCTGTCTTTCATTTTACCTTTGTAATGAAAGGGTTAGATATACTTTTAAGTACACCTGCCGGCCTAGCATGACCGCCACGAGATATGTCACGGACGAGAGAAGACAAACTAAGATGTAAGATATCTCGATATGTTATATCTCGACATCGACAATTTTAATAGAAAAGATATCTCGATTGACAAATATATCTATTTTTGATATTAAAAGTCGAGTTTTAAGTGAAATTATCATATTAGACCCGGAAGAAATAAAGAGATAATCGATTAAAACACGAAAAAACGGTCGACAAAATTTTGTCGCGGTTGTCATGCTAAGCCGGCTGAATGTTGATTAGCGTTCGAGAATTCGGCCATAAGACATAAAAACATGTAAGCATAATATGCTCCACAACCCATGATGCAATAAAAAGATACATAATACCATGATTTAGAAATAATAATAAATTTAACATTAATACGGATTCCGCTGCAGTGCAGGAAATAAAATCGCAGGACTACTTAATACTTAATTTTTGTCGTACGATTTATGGTTTGCCTAGAAGAAATCGCCGCCTAGCGATAAGGCCGCTAATATGTACTTCTCTAGATTAGTTATATTTGTTATATTGTTTTTTTTTTTTTGGTACAATAAAGAATATTGAAATAGTTCGCCGACTCAGAGTCGGTGTCTACCTATCTGATAAAACTGAGCCTGATTTAAATATCTAATGGTACCTTATAAAAATTGAGGTGTGACTGATATGGCGAGTGAAAGGAGAGAATGGAAAGAGAACATACTGCGCCGACCCCAAATCAAAATAAAAAGAGAACAGGGTTGGAAGAAGAAGAAGAGGGTACCTTATAAGAATTACATTTTTATCGTATAGTAAGGTAATTTATAAATATGCACAATTTTGATCCTTTTATGGTCGCGTGACTTAGATACGTGATTAGTGAAGAGCACAGGTATAATTTTCGTATTAAAACATGGTACTTGTGTGGAATCATTAATTCGTAGGTGCATTATAAGGGTTGGCGTGATCGATAATACTGTGGGGAAGATTGATGAATTGTTTCTGAACATGCTGTTCGGCCGTTAGTATTCATATTTCATGTATAAAAATTGCTTAATTGGTTGTAAATAAAAGAGTTATTTTAAAGTTGATAATTATTTCCGTGTTCATTAACCTATTCTTGGTCAAGAAGTAATTTTTTTTTAAGTTTTTGTAATATTACGTAAGATTATATTTTTGCTAATATGCCGAGATTATTTGATTTTACACACATTACATTTGATGTTATAACATTCGATTATAATTCGAAACGGAAAGTGCTTCTTTGTTCAAGCATACCTCAATAATCGCTTAAAACGATTTTGTTGAAAACTTTGGTTAGTTCAAAATTTTCGAACTTTTAACAGCAAAAATGTATTATAAAGAAGAATTAAGTTAATAAATTCAACGTGAATTATTAATTCAGCTGCAAAAAATGTACCGTTATGAAAATTTCACAGCGCAGTTTATGGGTTTAATCACAGAATAAAAGAAGTAAGTAGAAGTGCAATGTGTTATAATTTGTACCGGATCGACTGTCGCTAAATCCACACAAATGAATGAAGTATTTAATACTGCACACATTCTTTTTTTTTTCGAATCGTTGCTTTTATTTAACTCAAACTAGCTAAATCACACTGGTCCTACAATTGATAATATATCTTAGTTCTTGGCGATAACGGTTACTTTGGCTTAGCGCACAAAGTACATATGATATTTTATAATATTAAAACAAACTACAATAATACTGAATAAAACTTTATGTGAAAGATATAAGGATAAATTTGGCTGACTATGATCGATTTAGCACCACCGTGCCAAATAGTGACACGTGCGCCACGCCTACTTCGCACTTCTACTTTGTTTTCCTGTTCTGTGGCTTAATAAAGAAATTAATTTAATCTATAAGAAATTAAGAATGCTGCACGAGCAATTCTGTCATATTAAGTTTTAATTGTGACTCCGCGATAACGGCGGGTTGGCAAAATTATACCCGTAAATTATATGGACATTTGCATGAGAACTGTGGGAATGCATGCGAAGACCTGCTTTAATGGTTAAACTATTTAAATGTCTTGCGTATCTTATTCAATTACGGCGCAGTCGTGAGGCTGGATAGGTTGTTTCAATGTTGGAAAGATATTTTAATCATTACGAGATTAGAGTCCAAATACCAACAGGCGTAAAACTTATTTCAATATGAATGCCTGTATTGTTTTTTATTAATACGAGTCAAATATTTTTTATTATTTTATTTATTCCGACATTTAAGGTGTTTTTCAGCAAGCGTGCAGTGTCTGATTTTAATTTTCACAAAGTTATCTTATGAATATCTTATGATTCCGTAATTAACTTATAATGCATATATATATATATATATATATATATATATATATATATATATATTTAAGTGCATGTTTATGGTCATATAAGTAAGTAACTATATCTTTAATAATAAAAAACTATTTTATCGAATTAAATAAAATTAAATATGATTAGTTTCAATACTTTCGCCTAACAATTGAAATGGAATCAAAAATTATTGAATCCCGTTGACATATCAACCGACAATTTAAATAAAAAATGTGGCCACTATAACCATATTCTGTTCTAGATTTGATTCACTGGCGGAATACCTAGTTTTTTTTAAATTGCGTGCTTACGATTTTAGGTATATTCGAACGTCTTAGAACAGGCAATCGTAAATTATATTTATACATTTAGTAATAAGTAGCGTGTTCTTTCAACGATAAATCGTGATTATTTGATTATGAAACAGTAATGTAAAACGAACTAAATTTTCTTTAGTAACATCTTATAATAATCACGTTTATAATCCATATAATTTAAGGAGTCTGCCCACTACACCGTACCATTCCATGACCATGCTAGAAATTGTCAGGCAAAAAATATTATTATTTGTATTGAAAAGTATGAGACTATATTAACTAAACCGTTCCGTTGCCGTACGGAGCGTCTACGATTATCGGCGAGAATATTTTGCTTGTGCTGATATGCGTTCTACAGGGCGTGGAAGCCCGTGCCATGTTTCTTTTTGTGCTCGGAAGCCTATTGTCAAAACCAAGATACGAAGTTCGGATCCCTTTGCTCCGAAATATCGGCGTTATTTTAGGGTTCCATACTCCGTACCTAAAACGGAAACCTTATAGGATCACTTCGTTGTCTGTCTGTCCGTCCATCTGTCAAGACCCATGTTCTCATGAACGTGTGGAGGTATCAAGCTGAAATTAATATCAAATAGGTACTCAGGTTTTCTTTCATCAGTGAAAAAAACTTCTAAGTCGACGGAATCAAAACCACGACCTTTTATGCTCCGTTTATGGCGCATATTTCGATACTCGCAAGGAAATCAAAAAAATCTTTACTTAAAAAAAAAGTTTGTACGAAACCATCGATGCGGGAGTCCGGCTCGCCCTTGCCCAGTTTTTTGGTTATTACCTCCTGATTCGTTATTAGCAAGGTCATGGTATGTTACGGTGTAGTGGACAGACTCCTTTAAGTTGATAGAAAAATCAGCGGTAAAGCCGAGGTTAAGTCCTTGAGGCTCGTTCAATCAGTGCCAGTCACTTTAGTGATTGATTTTTAAAATTCGTACCTTCGACCCAATGGTACCATTGAACTTAATATGAGATGATTCTAGTAGCTATAATAAAACAGCAAAAGTAAGAGTCTCTTACTACAAGTAGTTAAGAGTTTGTGGTTTATACTCCTTTCCATTTCAATTTATAAAAATTACAATTATTATTCATTGTATGATTCTGTGTGTTTCCGTTGTAACGCATTTAAACTTAATTTTAAATTCTTTTTGTTTTTAGTAAATCTATAAAAAATGAATTAAAGAAATGATTGTAGAAAGCGGTTCCGATAATTTAGTTTTGTGTAAACAATTTAAAATATTAATTGAAGTTAAACGAAATGTTTCAAAATAAGAATAATAAAAATAGAACAACACGATTATGCTAACTCAATTGGATACAAGGCAATGTCTTAAACTTTCATTTCATCCCAATTACCCTAAAAACAAAATTCCCCGGAGACAAAAGTATTCGATTCCTTTATACCACGATATACGATATCTGAGTGTCGTTGAATGTAATGGATATTTTATGCATTGTTTTGTTCCATTCAGTTACCGATGTCTCTTAATAGACAAGTTATGCTCTTCGAATAACCTTAGATCTGTCATCTGTTATTGATAGTTCGACCCTCATATGAATGTTTCGTATCAGTGTCCGCAGACTGTTTGACTTGGTTTGCTTTGTTTCGAGATGCTTATACTTGCGGTTTAATCCCAAGTCATCGCTATTTATATAATACATGTTGACTAGTTTTATTAAAGCTAGTAAGATATGGAATGTAAATATGAGACAGTAATATGACATTGGTTCTTTCCTTCTTAAACACAAAATAAGAAAGCTTGGAATCGGCCGGGAATTGAATCCGTGCTTCCTATATTTGCTTGAAAAATAGGAGTATTCACTCCGTTAAACATACTTAATGTTTAATTCTAAACTTTAATATATTTAGAACATTGAAATGTCACTTTAATATATCCTGAAATTCCGTTTCACAAAATACATTATCGATAAGCAACTGAGATAAGAAACAGCGGAATTTTTCTAACTCTGATTTCGTATCCTTTTACGTATATTCAGAGCGAGATCAGAACCGATAAGTCGAGCCTGTTAGTTCCCCATCGGAACGCCTTCACATAAAGCTAAATCTTGTAAATCTGTAGCGAGTCGATACGCTTTGAAAGGGTAAACTATAGAGCCATAACTTGTGTTCTGTTACGTTATCTCCCCGGATGGGCTACATACGAATAATTTACATTATAGTCCATCGATTTAAGAATCGACAGATCTTGAGAGATGTTAAAAGTAAACTCGACGAATAAGTTTCATAAAAAAAGTATGCTTCTTGTTGATGGCATTAGTATTACTAATCGTATGCCCAAAATGAGGTCATCTTATTTTCTGGAAATTTGATTTATAAAGCAAAAAACTGTTTTATAGGTACGTAACGTACGTTGTTGAAGTATAGACGCAATCGATACTTCTCTCTATCATAGTAGTTAACTATCATGGTGCTAACTCTAAAAGTTAATTATCATTTATCTATGATTTTCTTCTCTTTCAAACGTATCTTCGACTCTGCTGCTAGAATACAAAATTAAATGTGGTGTGACGCTGTGCGTCTATTATCGTTTATTCGAAACTTATATTCACAGGTCTTTTACACGTCATTCAAAATGAACTTCGAGAAAAACTTTCTGATACACCGTCAAAATTCTGATAAATTAGGGATTTTTTCTTAAGGCAATGAATATTCACAATCCTATGATATTGTGAATCTATAACGGGCATTTTTGAAATCTTGGAGGAAGTTGACATCTGAGTAACAGATTACTGTGTCACAGCGACCCGACCGTTGTCAGCGGACATCAGCTGTGGCCCAGTGTCATCGACAATACGGAATCAATTTGAGTCCTTTACTTGTAGATTTAGACCCTTTGCCAATAAATGAAATATTTGACATTTTATATAAAATTGTAAGAAAAATATGTTAAACCCGATGTTTTGCGTAGCGTTCTTGTTAAACCTAGAAAACAGAAAATATTTCTTAGAGTTATATTGGTGCAAATGAGATAATAAAATCCTGAAATATTCAAGATTTAAGCCGCTTATTTTTACATCGAAAGCTGGCGCCTTAACATAACGAACGATGAAAATTTCTCAACTTCTTAAAACTTTGTTTCACAAAAACCTAATTGAATGTTATCTAAATTGTTGCTTATGCTTGTCTCCTTGTAAAAAGTTGGTGAATGCCCTTTCTTTCATTATTATAAAACTTTTTTTATTCTTTAAAAACTTCGCAAGAAAATTTGATGACATTTATTTTTCTTTTCACAACTCAGCTATTCTAAGGTAGATTCTGTGGATTAAATATAGAAGCTGGTCAACGTAAATTTTCAATGAAAATAGAAATCTTAATCAAGTAATTATCCTATCTATGTAGTATATTGGTTTATCGCAAAGAAAATGGCATCGAATTTCCTTAAAAGAGGCCGTTCGGTTAAATTAAAGTCATTAATCAAATTGTCACCTGCTTTATTCGCGAATAAAGTTCTTGGGGCTTTTAGGAACTCAATTAATCTGTATAAAAATTATTGGTTTCTTTATAAGGTAGTAGAGTAACGAACATCGGAAATTTAAATAGTATTGTCTCTACTAGACCATTGGTGAACACAGGCATAACTGAACATCGTCTTTCGTAGTCAACATGTTTCTATACTTTTCTATATACAAGCCTCTCTAAATACTTTAAAGGGGAATGGGGGAGACTACTACTCAGAAAGCTGGGTGAGCAATACCCACTAATATAAATACGATAGTATAATAGCTTATTTACCCTGACCTGCCACTTAGCCATATGCTAATATCGTTGATCTCTAAGACAAAAGTATATTACGAATATTTATGCAAACTCAGTGTCGCTCGATACTGCTAGGAGTTCCATTAGCTTCTTAGTGTTAGTGACGTCATGTCATGGAATGTTCGTTAATTTCAAATTCTCTGGCAGTATCAACTCGAAATCTTGATACACCTATACCTATAAACGGCAACCTGAATTTATTTTAATGCATGCATTCTTTTTTATACCATACCAATATTTTATAGATCTGTGAATATTTTATTACTAAAATATATTCTATATTTTATTTAGATTAATCTTAACTAATTGGCTACATTGATTTATTTTACAATTATTTCCAAGATTACTTCGTTGTTATTGATTTTTTTTAGATATCGACAGACGAGCGTAAGTCTATATCTCAGCCACAGGACATCAATCAATGATGGGCTGTCGACCTACTTTTACTTCGAGCATTCGGAAATCCATGGACTGAAACCAAAAAACGCAACATGCACTTCACGGTTTTCCCTCTACGAAGGCTAGTTCGTTATCGGAATTTTGATATTCCTCGCACCAGTTTCATGCCCGACAAAATATATGTATGAATGTTTATAAATCCACAACTGCACGTTTCCTTAGGCACTTTTTACCACGCACTACCACTTTGTGGAACCAGCTCTCGCCGACGGTTTTTCCGAACTTGGGAACCTTCAAGAAACGAGCATATACTCATCTTAAAGGCCGACAACGCATCCTCAAGACCCCTGGTGTTGCGGATGTCCATGCCTGCCCGTTTGCCTCCTCTAATATAAAAAAAAAACATGTTATCCTGGCGGGATTCGAATCTGTGTCCCATTGAAACGTAACCCGCTAACGAGCCCGTCAAAAAGAAAACAAAATATGACCTTTAGTGCCCTTTTAAATAGATATACTCCGCTGCGAATAGCCATTGGAAACGATTGGAGATTGCATACAAAAACCGATATTATGTAGACAGCTGTTAAATATAACACTACTAGTGATGTTTATCGTATTCTATACATTTTAAACAGATAAATGGTAGTAGCGATATAAAGTCAGTGCTCCATACAGACGGGCCATTGTTTACAAAATGGATTCTGTCTGTAGTTTATTTTACACTATCAACCATTCTACTTTCATTTTAGTTTTATGTTTATTTATTACAGCGAAGTAAATGATTTATTGTTTCGAAATAAATGAATATGAAAATTATTCCAGTTTTGTTTTTATGATATTAATAAAATTATTATGTTATATAATATGATAGTGTATATTTGTATAATATGGTAAAGTTATAGACAATACTCGGAGGAATTGTTTGGATCAATCCCGGCCGCTGAATTTCGCTGTGGGACTTCGCATCTAAAATTCCAAGCGTAGGTACCATCTCGATGTTTGGATGTCCACAACTGCGCGATTACTAAGACGCTTCCTGCCTCGCACAACCACTCTGAGGAACCAGCTGTGATACCGTTGTATACCTGCGATATTTCCGATATGATACGACTTGGGAACCTCCAAGAAACGAGTCTACCTTCCTTAGATGTCGGCAACGCACCCGCAAGCCCTCTGGTATTGCGAATGTCTATAGGCGGCGGTGACTTACCATCACGTGAGCCACCTACCCGCTAACCCCTATTCTAAAAAAAATGTTAGTAGTTTCGTACCTTAATAGGGAAAAATGAACCCTAATACGATTACTACGTTGTCCTTTTTAAGGAACTCATGGAAGTACCAAATTTAAATTTTATATAAAATACTGAGGTCTCTTGGAGATTTTAAGCCAATGCAGTAATCACAAACTATATAATATATTGACTCTATTGATAATTTTATTTATTTATTTAAGGCTACCTTTACCAACTAGATACATAATTTCACTTACTACTTAAATTAATATTAATACTTATGACTGTTTATATATCTAACTTATAGGTAGGCACCACATTACTAATTCTAAAGTAATTTTGTAATAGAATTTCATGAAACCTCTAATAATATATAGTCAGATTAGCGTTTGTCCGTTTTTTGTTTTATTTATACCATTTGTTAACGCCATCTATCGTCATCAAGACAACAAGCATAAACAAGAATTTTTGTCTGTGACTTTCCGGCTGCCGCCATCTTTTTATTCAACATTCATTCGAAAATACGTGTAAACGGAAGAACACGACTACAAAATTAAACCAGCCAGATTTTTTAAGTAATTCGTCATTTATTTAAATAAAATACTGTATACCGGATTAAAACGCGATTTATTGTTTAAATTATTTATCCCGACGTTTCGGATGCTTTTCAGCAACCGTGGTCGCGGGAGACTGTGAGACGCGGGGATAAATAATTTAAACAATAAATCGCGTTTTAATCCGGTATACAGTATTTTATTTAAATGTGTGATACTCGCGTTAATAAAAGACAATATTATAATTCGTCATTTAATTAACGTCGTTCCTAAACACCATTTATTGTAAAAAAACATAGAGCAACACGGTCCACCCGGTTCGCCGGTGGCCCGTGTTGCTCTATGTAAAAAAATGAATAAAACAATTCTTAAGACTTATAAATTTTAACGCTTAATTTTTTTTGTGTGTTATCTGCTGAGCTATCAGGCTAGTTTTAAAAGTGCAATATAATCCATTTCACAACTTCCAAACTCTATTAAAATTTTAAATATATATTTGAAAATTGAGACTAAAGATGAGGTGTGATTTAGCTTCAAACTTCTTCCATAAATCCACGCCTCCATGATGCTTGTTTGCATAATACAAGACTTAGTCGGCTTTGTTCAGTAGTTTGATAGGTAACATGTGGTTTAGAATGCTTACAAGAGTTGCGGTTATTCCAATTAGAAAGCCACACGATTCAACGTTGGTGTATTTATTCGCTTGGTAATAATTCATATTGATAGTTTAAATTATTATGGTTCATAAGACACCAATTATTACCGACTGTTTCTCTAACTGACATTTGCAAGGAATTATTTACTGCTAAGAAGTGCCGATAAAAGCAGCAAAACTTATCTTTTCGTATATTTAAATTAAATGTAATTTTTATAATGTTATTGGACGTAAGCCTTAATGTTTTATCTTTGATTTGTGTATAACTAACATCTAGTTCTCTATTTTGATTTCATCATATTTAATGAAGAAAATGTGTATTAATCCTGGGATTACCCCAGTGTAATCTGTTTAAGTCAAAAAGTATTTTTTTTTGTAATTAAGTATGAAATGGGATTATTGATAAATGATATATTTTTCCATATTGGAAACAATTACATATTGGAAAAATTATATAATTTTTCCATTATGTATTCTCCGGTTAAATAATATGAAAGGTGTTGCATTATTTCTTGTTGTAGCATTAATTCTCGGTGCAACAGTTTATTTAGCACGATAATATAAACTTGTATATCGCATGCTTGAGTTGAGCGTTTAAATATATGAGGACTTATCATTTGTTATTTACCAAAGCGACTTTAAGCGGAATGACGAGGGTAGTCTGACATTCGTCCCTTAGTGACATGACATAAACGGGTCTCTTGCACTAGACAAAACATTGTCACAATTTTCAGAAATATTTAATGCTTGTCAAGTACTAATGGTAAAGTAGTGTATATTATTTATGATTAAAAGGAAACGTCTGACGGGGTCATTGGCGCGTTTGGTAGAACACTTTCATTTTATTTTTTAATGTTAGATATTGTCTGACGAGCATCCGGTGATGATGAGATATCTCAGCCACAAAACATCAGTGAATGCACTGTTGACCTACTTTTTTTACTTCGAGCATTCGGAATTTCATAGACTGAAACCGAAACGCGCAATGTGTACTTCACGGTTTTTCCACCTATGAACGGTGATACGTTACCTGGTCAGAATGTCGATATTCCCCATACCTGTTTATTTAAAAAGTTTTAATATAATACATTATCTTTTTTTAACAGAATCTTTTATGGGATTTTAAAGAAAACAAAATTTTTTCCCTTTTTTTATTCAAACAAACATATTCTAACAATACAAAAAAAGTTTTTATCTAAATTATAAAATTATCCATAATATAGTAAACAACACATTTCAAGACGTGACCTAATTCCGAATCCATTCTTGAGTAATGTCCAATTTCTGTAGAAAAAAATGGATTTACCAATCTCAAAATCAGATTCTAAGTGAAAAGCCTTAGGATAAACCATGCTAAAATTTTAAAATAATTGTTGAAATCTTTTTATAAATTGAATTTATTTTGTATGTTTAGAGCTTATCTATATCTTCACCTTAATTAAAATAATTGAACATCTTATTCATATATATAAAATAATTTATAAATAAATATATGTACCAAAACCATTATATTAGTAAAATAAATTAATGAGATCAGTTATTGCATTCTTTGACATCGAAACAATCACTTTTCTCATTTCATGTAATATAACGTAGCTTAAAATGATATCTCGTCCTTCCAACACAACTAATTATTACCCTCTTGAAGACATGGTTATGGAAACTTCTGAATGAGTTCTATATCCACTATATAACTCCACCATAGTTCACGTACTCTTCATTAGTATTACCTTTTGTAGCTGCAAAATTATTGCATTCATGAAAAAATGTTTATTATTCAAAATTACTACTTACTCAATACGAGTTCGGAAACATTACGTAATTACATCTGCGTTCATTTTTCATTATTCCCAGAGTTACTGAACGTAAAAATGCAATTAAGTCGTTTAAAATTGTTAACTTTATGTTTTACATATGTTATTTCTTTGTACATTTTTGTATCTTTATCAAATTAAGAAGCTTTTTTTTCACAACTTCGTCTCCAGCCCTATCTTCTGTATCCGTGTGTTTGCTTTCAAGAATCCGTAGCCGTACTCAGACAGGAATTTTGAAAGCAAATGCATTTACGGCATACGAACTACGGTATAAAAGGCCAAGAAACTGTAAATTTTTTGTTTGCTTTTGCTACTACACAATTTGCTGATTGATCGATGAACAGAAGGAAAGACGGAGATTAAACATTTTTTTTTATGTCAGTTATCGACAGACGAGCATGAGGTTCACTCGATGGTAGGTGATACCTCAGCCACAGAACATCAGTCAATGATGCGCTGTCGACCTAATTTTCACTTCGAGCATTCGGAAATCCATAGACTGAAACCGAAGCGCTCAATATGCACTTCACGGTTTTTCCATCTATGGACGGTGGTTCCTTAGCCGGTCGAAATTTAGATATTCCTCCCACCCGATCAATGCCCGAAGTTACCAGACATGAGGAAAACATGCTGACAGAAAATTATAAACATGTGGTCCCGGTGGGATTCGAACCCACGACCCATCGATGCGCACGGCAGGTGTTCTACCGAACGCGCCAACGAGCCCGTCAAATTCTTCACATTCTAATTTATTTATTTGTTTAAATTGGATGGATCCATCCCTCGCCTTTTTTCTTTTAAACGCATATATACTACCACATTAATTGGCAGCGTATGTGAATAAACTTATTAAGCCTTGTCTCAAATAATCTTTGAGTCAATATAAAGAAAAAAATAGAACAAGGAAGACTTAATACATACTTATATATCTATACACTACTTACTGCAGTCTTTGGACAAGAGACATTGGTTAATGCCCATGTCGTAAACGTAATTATTTTTACACGCACATCCATTGAGCTTGCACGAGAGGATACACGGTAGCTGATCATTTTGCTGGTAATTGGAACAAGTTATGCAGAATGTTCCGCACCCACTTGTAGCATTATAGTCTCCACCACATGATGCTATGATAAATTTTAACATTCATGAACAGGTCAGTTAGCTCCCAAAGCCACTGGACAACTTTAATTCATAGATTCTGGTTTTGTCCAAAACCAACAACAATTTTGTTAAGCAAGCTCTGGTTTAGTTCAACTCATTAGAAACATGTATAATACTCGAAATGATACGTCATTAAACTATTAAAACACATAGAAGTAACAACGGGTTTAAATTTTACAAATGAGCTAAACTTGATACTTACGACACTCATAAGTGGGTCTACAAATGCTATCATTGTTTCTGACATAGTCGTCAATACATACACAACCGGGAGACCCACTGTTGTTATAGCCTTCCTGGAAGCAGTCTAGACTGAAACCTAACTCCGCACAGGTTTTAGGCCCACACTCTTCATTTGTATTATTTACATATCGCTCGTTTACTGGACATTCCGCTGAAATTGTACGACAATTAATTACAATGTTTCTTTGGAAATCAGAACGAAGTTTCGTGTAGATTACCACCTTTCAGATTTCTAACGAGAAATAAGTACAGTGGTTAGTTATCATGTTTCAATTCCTTTATTACAGCAGTAGTAAAACATCAGAAGTTGTATAAGCCCCTCTCCTTATAGGATCTAAAGTGCCGTGGCACTTTTTTTGTCGTAAGTAGCAACTACTCTTAAATCGCGTTGGATAAAATCATCATTTAAAAATTTTATTTACTCAGTATCGCACTTTAAGTGATTTCAGAAATAGCAGTTAATGCAATGAACTAAAATACTTCTGCTTAGTATTTGATAACCATCGTTAATTAGACCACATAATAATTCATTTCAAAAATTTCCAGAGATCACATAATTTTATCAGTTCTTATGGACATAATAACTAATATCAGTTAATTCACTATAAGAAAATGATTAACGAAAAGCTATTGAATTCGAAATAAATTAAACTTTTCTTCCTTGTTTCTGCAAAACTTGTGTCCTATAGTTATTATTTAAAATCTTTTGTTTGTAGGTGTCCAAATGACGAAGTGTGCCCAGACACCTGCACTGCATACCGAATACATGCTAAAGTATTTGGTCACGATACAGACCGTGTGAGCCAGGAACCCAAGTCTGTAAATCATCTTGTCGTTGTCCATCCGGTAAATATAGGAACAAGATCGGAGAATGTATTACAACAGAAGAGTTTTGTCAGTATGTGCTTTTTTTGATCTTTTACCCTTGGATTTAACAATGTTGTGATTGATTGCACTATGACTGTTTTTTTAAAAAAATACTAACCTTCATACGGTGTCATAATTTTAAAGTTACTGTGTATTTAAACCATCATTTGTACTAAATGTGTCACTCATTAAATAAAATATAAGTTAATAAATATGTAATAACCGTGTTATTATCTATTAACCCTAATCATAATTACATATCAACGTCAATCACCTTAGCGACAAATCTTATATTTCTAGTGTTAAAACATACCTTTGCAAATCACTAATAACATGCTAAAACCGACTATAATACAAAATGTACTTAAAAACTTGCTAATCATAATGTAGACTGCCGCAGTATGCTGATGTATCAACATGTTGAGATAGTTTTATAATGTCTGGTTGGGACGTTTAAAAACATGCTAAATAAATTTTATTCGTATGACTTTACTTCAAAACAAGGTTGTTTCTTACGATAAGAGAATTTAATTTCTTTTTAGTTTCTGTTGATTATTATCCGTTAACGTCTATTTACATAAAGTTAACTAATATATTTTTGATGTTCACCTCCATGCGTGTTTTTTATAGAACTGGGTTCTATTTAAACTTAATCGTCTACGGTAAATTCAATAATATAAAGTTCACCCATTAGTGTCTTTAAAACATTGACTTATTACCCTAACACTAATTGTCACTTGCACTTTACACTTTATACGCTTACTCTAAAGGTTTCGTCCTTTAAGTCTTCTCACTAGTCGCTGTTGGTGAGCTTTGGCGTGTCTTTGAATTTCTCTGTCGACGCCTCCTGTCATAAGATCCTTGTGAATGTCAACGTTGCCTACGTATCAGGGAGCATTTACAATATTCGCCAGATATTTTAAGTACCAGATTTTATTATTTGGATATTGGTTGGTCTTGTGCAGCCCCAGAGCTGGATGCCATAATTCCATATTGGTTTGAGGACTTGTCTAATATTTGTATAGTTAATTTATTCACCATTGAAAGAAACGAGCTCTTTCCAATTAGTCAGTTAAATTTATATCTTATCCTAAGCTCGAACGGAGATTCGTGTCTAAGATGATGCCAAGGTATGTATTTTGCCGTGTTAGCATATGGTACGATCTATAAATGGGATAGTAATCCTCGTGGTTATTTTTGACAGCCAATATTGTTATTTGTTGTATCATCAGCAAAGGTTATGTTAGTTTTTTCAATAGGTAGACCGGACCTAATACATTGCTTTACGGGATTCCAGCTTTTATTTCTTTTAGTTCAGAGTAAACATTTTTATTCTTATCTTGAACGTTCTATCTTCTGATATATACGTATATGATTTAAGAATATAAGAAATAAGAAAAATTTATTCGATGCCACACTTCTTAAATACATAAATCTGTATATTATTTAGGTAGCATGGTTTTTATTTAAATAAAATACTGTATACCGGATTAAAACGCGAAACTGAAAGATGACATCTTTCAGTCTCCCGCGACCACGGTTGCTGAAAAGCATCCGAAACGTCGGGATAAATAATTTAAATAATAAATCGCGTTTTAATCCGGTATACAGTATTTTATTTAAATGTGTGATACTCGCGTTAATAAAAGACAATATTATTAGCATGGTTTTTAATTTATTAGCGTTCATGTAAGACCTTATCGAAGGCTTGTTTTACATCCAGAAATAATACAGAGCAAACTTTTTTCATCTAAAGCTTTTTCAATAATATTTGTAATTCTATGGTCTTGATCTATCGTTGAGAAAACAATGGAAACGGTGAGGAAACCGAAAGCGCTGCAGACCTCCATATATACTTACCATATGCTTACAAATACAATTAAATCTGTATATTTTATATATTACTTGATTACTTGATGATAAAGAACTGATTTGACTTACAAAAAACTATATTTTTGTATTAATAATATATTTTATTTAAAAATAAAATATTATTTTTATCTAAAGTAGGAAAGTAATTAGAACTCGATACGAAAGCTTCGTTTGCGTTTGATATTTACCTGATTGGGAATTTGATATAACTAATAGTTAGATATCTCTCGGGTTCACTAATTGGAGAGCGACAAAGTTAGGTCAGCTTCGCAAATAAATTAATAACTGGTCGATTACGTCGCTTTCTTCAGTATATAATACTTCAAAAATAATAACAAAAAAAGGTAAATATTTACAATCGCGGCTTTTCCCAAAAAGCGTCCTAAGTCGCGGGTAACAGGTAGTTATCAATAAAAACTAAAAATCAATGTGGTGGCATACCCAGATGGCCCTCAGAGGGTTAGGTTATGTTGGTATGGTGACCCCTTCTCCAAAATAAGTTGTGGGACCGTTTTTTATTGATAACTACCTGTTACCCGTGACTTAGGATGCTTTAAGGGAAAAGCCGCGATTGTATATTATATTTATCCAAAAAAAAATATTTATTTATAATATTATGTAATAATATTATAAATATTTTTTTTTATAAATAAATTATTTGAAAATGAACAAACTCTTAGTAATCCTGTGTTCTCGGCCCCTTTAGAGTTAAAGTAACATAACTCAAAATTTTGGTAAAATTCGTAGGCTTCGTAGAACGGTCTAAAACACTTTCTCATACCGTTAAAATATCTGCGTACATTCAATCATAAAAAATGTGATATCTAAAACTTAGTTTAAACAAATATTGGCGAAATATAAACAATTGACCAAAATGTAAAGAATATATTTAATACCTATACAAAATATATAAGAATATATTTAATACCTATATAAAAATATTAATACCTATACAAAAATATTAAAAGAGACTAAAAGTTAATAGTTAAAAGTTAAGTTAAGAATTTTGTAATACGCCCATCTTTACTAATATTATAAAGAGGTAAAGTTTGTGAGATTGTAGGGGGTAGTCTCTAGATCAACTAAACCAATTTTAAAATTTCTTTCACCAATAGAAAACTACATTAAAAACGAGTAACATATGCTATTTTTTTGTATATATTACCTACATCTACTATATTGCACCCGTGCGAAGCCGGGGCGGATCGCTATCACTAGTTTTCCATAAACAATTTATAAATAATTAAATTATTGTGACGGATAGCTCTCAAAAAAAAAAGGATAAAACATCACACAAATTGAAAAGGATATAAAAATCTGACGGGCTTGTTGGCGTGTTCGGTAGAACACCTGCAGTGCGCACCGATGGGTCGCGGGTTCGAATCCCAGCGGGACGTCATGTTTATAATTTACTGTAAGCATGTCTTCCCTACGTCTGGTAACTTTGAGCATTGATTGGGTCGGAGGAATATCGAAATTCAGACCGGGTAACGAACCACCGTTCATAGATGGAAAAACCGTAAAGTGAGTATTGCGCGTTTCGCTTTCAGTCTATGGATTTCCGAATGCTCGAAGTAAAAAGTAGGCCGACCGCACATTATTGACCTATGTTTTGTGACCATCAAGTGAACCTCATGCTCGTCTGTCGATAGACAACATTTAAAAAAAAACCATTAAAAATAAAATTTGTTATCTGTTATTCGAGGAGAGGTATGAACTGAAATTCTCTAAGGTATAAATATTCCACTGTTTAAACTGGAAATGTCACATATAGGGAATGGAATACATTAACCAGGCATTGTGTCGCGTCAACACGCTCTCGGCTCTCGTAAAAATAGGTTCACATTAAACTGGATCAAAGTAGCATTTTACGTGCTCGACAACCATCAATTATTCAATATCGGTCAGAGCACGCCCTCACTCTTACATAAATGTATACCCACCAACGTTTATCATGAAATTTGAATTTCTTTTACCAAAAACCACAATACTTTCCACGATACGTTACTGTTGATGCGGCGTTATTTTGTGTATAATATACTCGTAGGTACTCGTAAGTGATCACCGGCACTCCACTGTTTTTATTCATAAAAAAATTGCATAGATTAATAATTGGACTCCGCGGGCTACGACTAGATACCGTTGTTGGCTTGAAAACGAACGCAACAAATACTACGCCGAATTCGGCGTACCGCCGCGGCCGGAGCAGAATGCCGGTTTGCGTAGTCAAACTACAAAAATAATACTACAAGAAACAAGAAGGATACAGGCATCACATACCATCAGTAAGTATTGTATAAATCGTCATAAATTTTACAGTAAAATAATATAACGAATCTCAGTGTTTTACACACACTACAATATTGAGTTGCCGCATTCAGGAACCTGTTTTTTCTTTATAGCGCGGTATCTAGTCGTAGCGTGCGGAGCTCAATTATTATTATTAATCTATGAAAAATTGTGTCTTTTTTATTTTATGCCCATAAATAAATTTATAAAATGCCGATAACGCATCTAAGACGTTTATGTCATGGATGTCCACGGGCGGTGGTGATACCGTACCATTAGGTGACCTTCTCAGTAGTCCACTCAGAAATAAAAAAAACATGAAAACATTTTTACCGGACAAATTGACCATCTTTTCGACTCCGTGATCATGTTTGCTGTTAAGCGTCGTGCTTTACATGATAATAAATAACTATATAATAATCAAATATCGTTTTAGTAAGTTAAACATTTTCATTTATTTCTCTTTCAAAAACAAATTAAGTATAAAACATTTGCTACGAAAAGAGATACCCATAATTCCTACCCGAATTATGGGCCAAAGTACAAGGTGCAATAAATAAAAAAATCGTTTGCCTTTTGTACGGGCTCAAACGGCCGATCACGATGTTAACCTCCCCTGCTATATGAATGAATGAATGAATGAATGAAAAACTTTATTTGACAGAAATAAATAGCTTAGTAATCTAATTTAAATATAAAAAGACAACACACTATTTCTGTCAAAAAGGAGGCCGCTCAGCATACGTTACGTCCGCGACGTGGAAGACGGACGCAACACTGATTTTCAGCGACTTCCTCAGACAGTTTGACATTTAGAGCAAGTGACAGTCTGCTCGTTCGTTTTAAATAAGAATGACATGTTAGTAGGAGAGCCCGTGGGAGATCGTCCTTCACCGATCTGATAACCAGATGAGACGTATTTTTTATTAAATATTTTTTATAAACAAATATGCCTATAATTGCTTGCCTATCGAAAAGTGGTCATGGCTATTTTTAATTAAATTAACTTTTATCGATTTTTTTTTCATCACCTTCATACTTTTGATAACCAAATGAAATTTATTTGACTGATAGTTTTTGATACACAGAATATGCCTAGGTATGCTTGCCTACTCATTTCAGTGTATAACTACCTGGCAAGCAGGTGTAAACAGGTAAGTCAAAATAATTAAAAAAAATATTAAATAAATAAATAAATAAAATTAAAAATTAAAAAAATAAAAATAAAAATTCAAATAAAAAATTAAATTAAATTAAAAAAAAATTAATTAATTTTTTTTTATTTTTTTTATTAAAAATAGCCAGTACCACTTTTCGATAGGCAAGCAATTATAGGCATATTTGTTGATAAAAAATATTTAATAAAAAATACGTCTCATCTGGTTATCAGATCGGTGAAGGACTTTTACTCTTAGACCATGTTTTTTTTTTATACATTAACACTATATGCATGATTGATTAAATGTGTTTTTCTTTTGCAGGATCTGACGTTTTAAATACATATCCCTGTTAAAGTATTTAAATATTTTTGCATAATAGGCAGACGTTCGACCGCGATTCCACCTGGTGGGAAGTGGTGATGATGGAGATGGTTACTTCGTATTGCCACCAATGCGGCGACCACAGCGTGATATTTCTTTTTATTTACTATTATATGTCATCGGCGCACACCGAGCGCTCAAGTGGTACACACGGCCACAGTCGCCAGCTTCTTCACACAATTAATCTACGTATTTTTGGCCTCCCTCTACCCCTATACCTATCCACTTCCTATTCTAGTTTAGATTTTAGTTTTTCATCTAAACGATTACCTTTAAATTTTTCATTCACTGGCCCTACTCTCAAACTACCTCTTATATACTAATTTCTTATCTAATCTTGTCACTCCACACATCCATCTCAGCATTCTAATCTCAGCTACATGCAAACGTTTTTCATCTATTAACTTACTTTCCCAACGTTCAGAACCATACATCAAGACATATAGCTTCTTCTTGCTCCATATTATGTACCTAATTATTGGGCGCGACTGGTAGCCGCGTCTAGTGGTCGCCACCAGGACCTAGATGTGCGGATACCCCAAGTAAACATAAAGTAGGCAAGGAAACATTGTTAATAATTGATTTACTGCTATCACCTCCCATAATGTATGCCTCACGCTTATCCCTACGAATCAATAACAAACCAACAGGGTTTATTGATTTGTCCTTCTTTATGAAAAAACAGAGTATCGCATGGACTTGTGTGGTCTTTTGATCCCGAGAAAATTGTCTAGTCAATCTATTTATTTAAAACATGAAAGATTTTTAATATTGGGATTGATATGATCACTATTAGATGTTGTTAGGTTAACTAATTACGTAATAACTTAAGACAGAAGGATCCTTCAGTAGAGACTGAATAAATTGACCGACTTGGTATTATATGGATCTTATTATATGAACTTTTTACGATAGAAGAACTGAGTTGCAAGACTTGGCTTTTTTACAATTTATGTTTTTGATGGCATTAACAGCTATTCTCTATATATAGTTACCTTACTCTACGATTAACTTCCTTAGATTCTATAGAGAAACGATTGTAACCTTGTGTCAGCATTATAACAGAGCATACCATAGAAAATACTAAATTGTCAATAACTCATAATATAGGGTACGAAAGAATTCTTTAAAAAGGTCAGTGTGGCGTAATCTAGGTTTACCACTTCTTAGATTATAATATTGTCATTTATTAATGCGAGTATCACACAAATCCCCAAATCAAACATACTAAAAAAACAAGAGGTCAATTTAATAATTCGCCAATATTGCCATAATATAGAAAATTACAGTACCTACGTACTCGCTTTACGGTCTTATCGGACAGACGGTCTTCACCGCACTGTCCTAACCCTATGGTCTATATTTATGAGAGTGTTCCGAATAACTGCTCAACCTTATAACAGCATCTCCCTTCCAGCATCATTCGACCAGCCTCGAGACTTCATATTTACGTCATCGAAATTCCATGTACTTACTCGAATTAAACATTTCTCTTTCTTCTTCATTTTGAAATTTGAGAACTGTGTCAGTTGCGGTATTCCATCAAAATACAATATAAGTCAAATTTAGGTACCTTTTGAAGAACAATAGTGATACCAGTGATACATCATATATTGCGTACGCGACTGTACGTTAGAATTAAAAAAGCAAGACGTATATAAAATATAGACACAGTTTATTGCTTAATCATGATTTAAGTCATTAACCATACGTGAGACCAACTGATATAATACAAAAAAATATGTTGTGCCAAGTATAATCTTCTTGAATTATTATTATCAAGTGTCTAAAAGAAGGATTTATAGGCATGATATCAAAGCGGAGTTATTGAAATATATGTCCCCAAAGACAAAGCTCCGCTGCGACCAGAAACAACACTGGACATTAAGCTCTAAGCACACAGAGTAGGGCACAATATCGGTTCCTATGAAATCCGGATGAAAAACAACAAAAATAGATATTACGGTAAAATTGGAATAAAACACAAAGCAAAATAGGAATGAGTCGTTTCAAAATGAAACGTAAATTCACCAAATAGCATTTACATGCAGAAGACTATTCTTTTTCTGATCGATACAGCTACGTGGAAGACATTATATGCTCAATACTTCACTAGGTTATAGGTACATATTAATTGTATAATTTTTTTTTTTTTTTTTATGTCAGATATCGACAGACGAGCATGAGGTTCACTTGATGGTAGGTGATACCTCAGCCACAGAACATCAGTCAATGATGCGCTGTCGACCTAATTTTTACTTCGAGCATTCGGAAATCCATAGACTGAAACCGAAACGCGCAATATGCACTTCACGGATTTTCCATCTATGAACGGTGGTTCGTTACCCGGTCGGAATTTAGATATTCCTCCCACCCGATCAATGCCCGAAGTTACCAGACGTGGGGAAAACATGCTTACAGAAAATTATAAGTATGTGCTCCCGGTGGGATTCCAACCCACGACCCATCGATGCGCACGGCAGGTGTTCTACCGAACGCGCCAACGAGCCCGTCAAACGTCAACGTTTATGACCTGAGTTTATAATAAAATAACATAGTGACCTAATATGCTTGACAATTCATTTCTCATGCGATATTTGTTGTTTCAATAAAATCAAATACTGAAGAACTTGGTCAAATTAAACAAACCTACAAAAACTAACAAAGAAACCGAATATCTTGCAAAATGTTTTGTAGCATACAAGAACAAAAGATGACGTCACATATGGCATGTGAATCGAATTTAGATAAAGCACGTAGAAGCTACTATTCACAGTCATTCAAAACACTCATACTATTCGATGTGCCTTTTAGAGATATTCTGCTCGTCAGCATGTTTTGTGGGCATGGCAGTTTTTTAGTTTAGTTTGTTTTCTGAAATAATCTCTATACAAAAACCGAGACCAGCAACTACTACCTACTACGCTATCTTGAAAAAGTATATTTTACGCCAGAAGATTTCAAATAAAAATTGTAATGACTTTGAAATTATTTAAGATAATTAAAAAGTAATCACAATTTTGCTTTAAACTGCATTCGGCGTAAATCTACTTTTTCAAGCTAGCGTAGTATTAATTGCTGGTGTCGAAATATCAAGTTAATTAATTACTTTGTTGCCGGAAAACTGAATAAACTGAAAAACTGAGATAATTTAAGCATATTTTATACACATGTATATTTAACGTCCTCTAGAGGGACATGAGACGGACATATTTCTGTGTCCGTTTCACTGATCATTTTTCTTTACAGACAACTAGGTGATTAGTCTTCTATACCCTGCCTGAATGAAACCTTTTTTGTTTTATTTCCTAGAGTGTCACACCCAGAACCACCAATAAATCTCTATTTATATATAACAGAGATATAAATAGAGATTTATTATTTATTTATAATAATTACTTTTTCTTTACCTTTTTCAATTATAATAATTCGTATAAGAATATTAATTTTATTTTTTTCAATTATAAATACACTCGGTGTAAGAGTAATCTTAATTTCTAATAATATTTATGGCAAACTGTATTTTTTCTCAAGAAAATCATTATACACTCATACAAAAAAAAACGTTAGGTACTTAAGGAAGAAATATGAGTAAAAATTATAAATTAAAATTTCCCTTTTCCTTCCATGAAAGAAAAATGTACATTGAATTCAAAAGATCAGAACGAAATCGAAACGGAAAGCTTTGAATACCATGATACCTATATATCAAGACTGGAACATTTTGTTGGCGTGTCATCGTTCATCGCAATAACTGTTCCTATTCTGTGCCGAAGTGAAGGAGAAGCTGGGAATAAATCCAATTTGTACCCGAATATATCATGGTCAGAACACGGCTCACGATTTATTCACAATCACGTGTTTGTTCAGGTATATTTGGACACTAATAAGCAATAGAGTAACAATACACAAAATGCTAAAAAAAAATGTTTGATACCAATCTCTTTCTTATGAGCTGGAGAATGTCAAAAGTGTTATTTATTATTTGAATCTTTTTAATAATTTAAAAAATAGTGAAAAAGCTAGCACAAAATCATCATCAATACAAGAAAAACGACATACACTAATAATTGTAATAATAATAATTACAAAAAAATCTATTGTCTGTTATTTTTTAAAAGAAAGTTAATAAAACTGAATTGAAAATTCAAACTCAATTTACTCAAAATGGGAACCATGTGGGTTGACACTGTTTTGCTTATCACCGTCCATTTATCTTCGAGATCAATTTGTATCATACAAACTAATCTCATGAAAAGTATGCCATGAATTCGTAAATTTATTTAGTAGACCTCACAGCTACAGAATAATAACAATTTTAAATGAATACTCAAGAAAAATGCAGAATTTATTGTTTATATTATATTGCAGACAATAAGAGAAAAAATACTTGATTAGTACTGGAAAAAAATTATAACAACAATGTTACACTCGGCGTGATGTGGGATGCTGCAGTCACAAGTGGAGGAATTGTAGATTGAAAAGACATTGAAATATCGGGATTTTCGATGAAATCTTCAGTTTTATATACTTCGCTATCCTTTATTTTCTCCCTGAAATAAATAAAATTTAAGTACAAACTGATTTGAAACTAAGCCTGCCAAAGATTTTCATAACTGACCTTAAAATCAAAACATTTTTCATTAACAGGTATAGATGTAAAACGCCTCTATTTTTTGTTGAAAATGTAATAGTAACATGTTTACTAACACGTCAGATTAATTATTAAAAGTTCAGCACTTGTGCGTTAATTTTTGACGAGCTCATTGGCGTGTTGGGTAGAACCTTGCGGTCACGGGTTCGAATCTCATCAAATCGACATACATATACCTACATCATCATTTGTTAGGTAGAGATCACGGTATTCCATATGCTCCGATACATTTTTCTTCTTATCAAAACGACATGTTTATAATTTTATGTAAACCAATCTTCCCTACTTCTGGTCACTTCGGGCATTAAACAGGTGGGAGGAATATCGAAATCCCGACCGGATAACGAACCACCGTAGATGAAAAATCCGTGAAATGCATATTGTGCGTTTCAATTTCAGTCTATGGATTTTCGAATGTTCAAAGTAAAAAATTGGCCAACAGCCTGAATGATGTTCAGTAGCTGAGGTATCACCTATCTTCAAGTGCACCTCATGTTCGTCTATTGATAGCTGACATAAATTAATAATTAAAGTCGACGCCACCATTCAAGTCCCACGGCGAAATCTGGAACCATCATTTTGTTGTTTGTCAGGAGTGCGCGATATGAGTATATTACGTGCAAAATATTATTGGGAAGTCAAGAAATATCGAGTTGATGGAATGTAAGGAAAAGTTACACATCTTACTAACAACATTTGGATACGCGACAGAGGCGCCGCTGCTATCGGACTTGAGTAGTGGCTTTGACTTAATTTAGTGTGAATATCTGTTTATGTTAATTAATTTAAAGAAATAATTATTTTACCATAGTTTCCTTGTGATGATTGGTCGAATTTGTGGCTGTTGGTAGCATCCAAACGTAGAACAGAAAACAATTGAATAAGCTCCTCGTATGGGAAATACGAGCCAGTCCAAGGGGGAGCACCTTGGTAGTAATACGGGGATGTCACGCATCACACGGTCTATGGAATCTAAACTATAACCCCAGATTATAGCTTTTTCTGGTGTATCATTTATTTCTATAGTTTTTGCTGTCTGAAATATTGATTGAAATGAAAATTAGAAAATTATAAAGGTCAACATGATATGATGACATATTATGTCCAAAGACAATAAAGTTTATCATAATATATGTATATTACGTTAATATAATAAACTTAATTTTATTTAGATAAAATAAGTTTATTAATGTATACTAGTATTATAATGAGTTAGAAATATTGTATTTTTGTATGTTATGTTAACATTTAATTTTATCCTGACTTATTAAATGCTTTACAACTTCCGATAACTTTTATTTTATTGATATACACGTTAAAGAACGACAATACTACGATCTTAGCATTCTGCATATACTTATGTTATATTCTAAAATTAAGACAAGTTCAAGCATATTGAATAGATATTGAACTTACTTCAAACTTACTCACGGTTTGCCAACTTTCGGTAAATTGTAATGTTCCATATATTCCATCATTTATGTATATCATATTTAAATATTCATCATTTTGCTTAACCTGAAAATATAAATAAAAGAGTGTGTTTTGTGTTTATTTAGCAATAATGGTCATGTAGAAAGCAGAATTGTATAGCCATCAATAGTCAAACTCTTACTCTTTTAACTGCGTTAATACTGGTATATAGGGTCATAGAAGAATCGCAGACGTATCTTCCTGGCTCTGCAATTACCTGAACGGTTTTATCGGGGAAATATTCCTCTAAAGATCTGTTAATAAGCTGAGACACCTATAAATAAACGAGAAAATTAAAAATTAATATAAATTCAGCGTCTTTCACATGACTTTGTAAAGTTAATTAAACTTAAAACCAATTAATTTTATTTCAATTTGGCTACATTATTGTATAACATATTAATATGTCTTTTATTTTAAAAATATATTTCAATTTCAAATGAATTTTTTGACTGTGTTACTGTGTTTTTGTGACTGTGACTACACACCTTATCAATATCTTTTGTATTTTCACTTAGAAAACCACCACCGATATCCACTATGTTCATTCCTCTACCCATACGTTTTTCGTAATCGAACAATTCCTTGGCGTGACGAATGCCCGTTGCATGACTGTCTGTAGAGGAACATACACTACCCACATGAAAAGCAACTCCGACAACCTACAAAAAATACAAAATACACATATTAAAGTCCTCCGCCACGTATGTCGGTCTGTCTGTTCGCGATAAATTCAAAAACTACTGAAAAGATTTAGATGCGGGTTTTAATAATAGATAGAGTGATTCATGAGGTAGGTTTAGGTATATAATTAGTCAAGGTTTTGTGTAAATTGGTTGAAATATAACGATAATTGTTGGAAGTGCCGGAAAGCTGCCTGGGAGTTTTATTGAAAACGCTGCCTAATCCTTTTGAGATATATCATAACAATGCATGGTGAGATATTCTTCTTTTATCGATATATAAAAAGTCCGCGATGGTATATAACTATCTTTTAAGGATAGCTTACACGGTCACGTACTATGCGGTAATTGGAAAGGTATTAAGACGTATCCAGTATTCATTCTTATTAATTAATTAAATGCGTTAGTTACCTTAATTATCTCAAGCACATTATTATAATATTTTACACCATATAATTGAAATAAATATCTAAGGAGAGTTACATAGCTGTAACCCAGCTAACCCGGACACATTAAAATTCCATAGTTTTTATTACATATCTAGAGATAAGCCCACCACTGTAACAATAGTTATAAGACTCTTTGCTCTGTATATTTAACTTGAATTAAATCAGTCATGTATTAACACTTGGATGGAGCAGTAGCTCCGAAGTTTCATTTTAAAAACTCTTCTGTCATCGCTCCCAATAAAACTGGAGCTCCCAAAAAATTTACGCGCACTAATGCGACCTTACGACATACAAAATGAAGCCAGCCGGCCTAGCATGACAACCGCGACAAAATTTTGTCGACCGTTTTCTCGTGTTTAAATCGAATATCTCTTTATTTCTTCCGGGTCTAACATGACAATTACACTTAAAACTTGACTTTTAATATCAAAAATAGATATATTTGTCGATCGAGATATCTTTTCTATCAAAATTGTCGATGTCGAGATATAATATATCGAGATATCTTACATCTTAGTTTGTCTTCTCTCGCCCGCGACATATCTCTTTGCGGTCATACTAGGCCGGCTGGACGGGTTGCTAGTAATACATAGTAATAGAATCCAACATTCAACCGCGTGATTCCTTATACACTTTCTACCTCGCAAAGCCACTCTGTGGAAGCTGTCGCTGATCACTTAATTCACTGTTCATTCGGTTCACTAATCTCAGATTACTTGAATTTACCTTAATGTTCAATTTAGCAGCTTCTTCTAGTAGGTCTTTTGCTTCAGTTTCAAAATCACATCCAAATTTTTCGCCCAAGCAGTAAACGCTATCTCCATCGACTCTTATTCTGATGAGAACCCTAAAAACGATAATTTTAATCTAATAAGTGAAGTAATATGTATTTTTTACTGACGTTCATAAGTGTACATTGTGTTACCTAAATGAATAAATGTTTTTGAATTTAAATTTGAAGTAATTGGAAACAAAATTTCTGTACTTTTTAGAATAAAATAGAAAAACATTTATAATTGTCTTTTATTAACGCGAGTATTATACATTTAAATATTTAAAATACTTTATAACGGATTAAAACGCGTTTATTTGTAATTCTTATATTGACTGTAATAGGAAGAGGGAAGTGTAATGTGTTTTTGGGATAAATAAATCTTTTTATTTTAATTTAATTAAGTTTGGATATAACATACCTTGCATCAGGCCAATAACATTTTATCCTTTTCAATTCGGAGGACGAATCGAATGTTGTGTGTCTTATTCCGGAATTTCGAGCAAACACTATCCACTCAGGACGTTTTATTGGTGACGCAAATATAATGCTCCTAAAAATAATTACACGTTTTTGAAATCACCAATTAAACGATCGTTCTGATTGATGGCATATCTTTATTTTCTTTTTTATTATGTTTTATATTATATATAGAGATGTTTCGTTACCCCGACATAATTTCAACATCCCCCAGTCGCTCAATGTTCTCACTGTAGTAGCTGACTTGTCAGACGAACCCCATCAACTTCCGTATTATTATGATCTTATCTTTATAAGTTGGATATCTTTTGCAAATATTCAAACTATTTTAACGCCATAATGTTGACACTATAGCCAAGCAACTGTTATTGATACGCGTGATGCTCACCATACAAATGTATGAAGTAGACAAAACTTTTAGACTCTCAAATTATATTCATTACATTTGACCGTAATCTATTGGTAGTTATGAAAATAAACTTACCGTGGATTCACACTGAGTTTCAGAACCTTGTAAATTTCTCCTGGAGTCGCACAGTCAAATCCCAAGCCTAGTGATGCTGCTAACTTTAACATTGGTTCATTATCATTGGCCTTTATTGCTGAAATAAAACATTAATAATAATAATTAAACTATATAATATTGTCTTTTATTAACGCGAGTATTACACATTTAAATAAAATACTATATACCGGATTAAAACGACCACGGCTGCTGAAAAGCATCCGAAACGTCGGGATAAATAATTTAAACAATATAAATAATAAATCGCGTTTAATCCGGTATACAGTATTTTATTTAAATTAAACTATATTATAATCTTGAGTATCTTTATACTCCTAATCAAACGTTCATACCATAGAAAATGTTAACACGTGGCATCTTTTCTTTAAAATATTGAATTCGGTTATAAGCCTCGTCTAAATTTTGAATGAAGAAGGGTTCTTTTTGAAGACCACTTGTTATTACTGCTTCAGCCACATCTTTTTCTGTATCATTGTCAAGTACATAAGTTTCACGCGTAAATCTTGCCATATTAAACTGTAAGTATATCATATATTGTTATTTAGGCTTCGGTGTATAATTAAACATTTTTTGTCATTAAATGAAGATACTGAAAAAAAAAATGACCATGACTAAAGGTAAAAGTAAAGACAATCTTTTGTGGTTAACATAATCAATACTGACTGGAAGATATCAAAAAAAAATCCAAAATTAAACTTAATGTATTATATTATTGGATCCGTCTCATGTTTAATATATATTTTTTTCTATCTGTTAATTTTATCTAGAAACTAGCTGACCCGGCAAACGTTGTTTTGTCATGTAAATGATTTCTAAAAAGCAGGGGTTGGTGATAAACAAGTAAAAAATTAGGGGTGTATGTATTTTTTAATGCCATATAATAAAAAAATAAAAACAAAAATATTCGTCCAAAAATTATAAAAAAAAAATTTAAGGGTGTACAACCCTTATCACTTAGGGGTATGAAAAATAGATAGTAGCCGATTCTCAGACCTACTGAATACGCATATAAAATTTGCTAAAAATCGATAAAGCCGTTTCGGAGGAGTACGGTAACTAACATTGTGACATGGAAATTTTATAATATATTAGAAAGAAGATAAAACGTTTTCAGCCCAAACGGGAGCGGCTTGGGAAACTGCAACTGCTACTGTAAGTGCAGTATTGATCCAAAATAACAACGGTGACGAGTTGAGAGATGAAAAAAAAACATTAATTATTTCATTTCACTTACCTGTTATCAATCTGTTATATGATATAACAGATTAATAATAAAATTATAATTATAGAGTGAGACAGGATGTTAAGAAAATTAATTCGTTTTTTAATGTATCAATTCAAACTATTTTAAATAAAAAAATATACATACGACAGTCAGAGAGACAAAATAATAATAAGATACCGTGGTAGTGAAGTTGTTTATATACGGGTCGGGTTAGTGAGCTAATAGAAAACTAATTAAAAGATAATTTATGGCTGTCGTTTAAGCAGTCGATTTTGAGTATTTTTTGAAACAATATTAATTGTTAAACATTAATCATCCAAATATAAAGAATTAACTCTTAAAGTGTTTTGTGGCTTGAAATGCGTTCAAATTATTCTACATAGGTACTATTCAATATCAAGAATGATTATTTATTTCATGTATATTTTTGGTTCGGTTTCAAAAATTTCAAGAAAACTTATATGTTATAGGCATTTTTTATTTGATGTATGATATAATATTTTGTTGTTAGATTACCCATGTGAGTGTCATATTAAACCAGCTATAGCACAAAGTCTAAACTATTAAAAATATCATGTGCAAATTCGGCCAGATATGGAGTATTGTTCTCACCTTTTACCTTTTGGCTCCCCAGTACCAGCTCCTTCCATTTGACCGCATCCAACGTAGAGCGGCATGAATCGTCGATGACCAGGCTCTTTCCGAGCGGCTCGATCCTTTGGCGCTGCGTAGAGATGTTGGCTCGCTCTGCATCTTCTATCGCATTTATCACCGGGAATACTCGGAGGAATTGTTTGATTTAATCCTGGCTGCAGAATTTCGCCATCGGACATCGCGTCAAAAATACCACGCATACCATCTCGATGTTTGGAAGTCCACAACTACGCGATTCCTGAGACCGTTTCTGCCTGGTACAACCACTTTGTTGAATCAACTTTCGCCGGCGGTTTTCCGAACCGATACGACTTGAGAACCTTCAAGAAGCGAGCCTACATCTTTCTTAAAGACCGGCAACGTACCTGCAAGCCCTCTGGTGTTGCGGATGTCTATGGGCGGCGGTGATTACTGAGCCACCTGCCCGGTTGCCCCTATACAATAAAAAAATGCCCTAAAAATTAATGTTAACAAGAAAATTCGTAACCAGTTCGTGCTGCCATTAATGTCACCCATAAAAATTATAATAATGTCCTTAACGTTAATTATATAAGTCATAAGTGAATGTAAGTTTGTTTGTTACGCTTTCACGCCAAAACTACTCCACCGATTATCATGAAACTTTGTACACATATTCTTACAGTTACAAGAAAGGACATACTTTTTATTAAAAAATATATATTTATTTTACGGAGGGAAAAAATATTTCAGCAACAATGCGAAGCCGTTTTGCTAGTATAACTTATACATATATTATGTTATTTATTGATACAAGATTTGTTTGTATGTTACGATTTAACTCAAAAACTACTGGACCGATTTTTTAAATTTTTTCACCAATAGAAAGCTACATTATCGAGTAACACAGTAACCTTAACATACGTAATTAATACGTATACAATTATAATCTAAACATGACGTTTTGTGTAGTTTCATATTGCATAGACATTGTTATAAACTTTGATAGCAATATGTTACGTAGCTATTGTGTACTTTTTTTTTATGTCAGATATCGACAGACGAGCATGAGGTTCACTTGATGGTAGGTGATACCTCAGCCACAGAACATCAGTTAATGCTGCGCTATCGACTTAATTTTTGCTTCGAGCATTCTGAGATCCATAGACTGAAACCGAAACGCGCAATGTCTTCACGGTTTTTCCATCTATGAACGGTGGTTCGTTACCCGGTCGGAATTTCGATATTTCTCCCACCCGATCAATGCCCGAAATCACCAGACGTGGGGAAAACCTGTGGGATACAAACCCACGACCCATCGATGCGCATGGCAGGTGTTCTACCGAACGCGCCAACGAACCCGTCAAAAACTTACAGATTGGGCGGAAATGACAGGTAAACCTGGGATGAATTCGTGATTCGCACAGAACAGAGGAAGTGGTGATTCGAATTACAATAAATTGTGTAAACTGTCATTTTAAATAAATTGTAAGTACTCTTCTATTTATTATGTTTTCTTCACGAATAACTTTTATCTATTTCCATAACTAGTTAGTTGATACAAAGATAAAGGATATTAGTTAATTTGAATTTTAAAATAGCCTTTTTAGACATTTTACACCTAAATTACACTAAGTGTTAAGAAAACTGACACAAAGGTTATTTGTCATAAGATCTATCCGCTTTCGTGGATCAGTCCCGGAGTTCTTGAATGTCGGGGAAACAATATTTAAAAAGAATCTGTCGGTCCGGCGCGGGCGGGGCACAGAAATAAAATAAAAATTATCACTGAAATAGACAGAAATGTATCTAACCCATGCGTCACTAGTGGGAATCACTCGGGAATTTACACATTATTATAAAAGAAATGTTTGAAGAAGGAAGAGGGCATGCATTGATCACATAAGCCATACTATGGAGGTGTTTTGAAGAATCTTTTTTGGAAGAAGGCTGCGATAAGTATGTAGCCACCATGAACACTATTTAAAGCTTTACCCCGCCTTATGAGTCTTCTGGAATATTCTTTATTTCATTATATTTTTTAGTGTTTATAATTTTTAAATAAATTAAAAACTTTTGAGAAATCATTTCTCTTTTCAATATGTCGCCCTTTCTCAAAGTTTTTTTGGACATTTATATTTCGCAAGCGTCTCACAGACTGTAGTTAGTTAAGGGTTAAATCTATACTAATATTATAAAGAGGAAAGATTTGTTTTTTACGATTTAACTCAAAAACTACTCGACCGATTTAAAAATTATTTCACGAATAGAAAGCTATGTACATTATCAGCTAGTATAAGGTTTTTGTTTATAGTATATAATTTTGTTTATATATAGTAAATAGAGTCCAATCTACAAACTAAAAAGAATGTATTTCTTGCACCGTCCACATCTTAAGTTAATCCTGTCACCCAAAGGTAGTCTGGAAGAGATTGCTACTCTAGCAATAATACCACCTATTGTAACTCTTATCCCTGTAACATTTTCATATTTGTTGTGACTTGTGCGCAAAAAAGTTCTAAATAAATTAAAAAATAAAATAAGTAAATAAGTAATAGTAAAAGGATATAGCAATAATATTATTCGATATCTACGCGTCTCCAGAGGCTTACAATATTTCATAGTACTTATAATCTAAATATGAATATATGACTGTAGTGAAACGGGCATTCCCACCGGCGGAGTGCGATTTTCCAAAGAACTTCACCCATAAATCCACGCCCTACTTGATGCTTGTTTGCATAATACAAGACTAGTCGGCTCTGTGTCATTACTCTGATAAGTAATAAATTACTTTGACTGTCTTGTACTGTTTATAAAGCTGTCGTAGATATTTGGTAGCCTATTCTACTACGGTACTATATTTTTTATATACATACATACATACATATACATCACGCCTCTTTCCCATTGGGGTAGGCAGAGATCACGGAATTCCATATGCTCCGATCCTTACATACCACTTTCGCTTCTTCTACTTTCATCAATGCTTTCATACACACTCGACGGTTACGAGTACTTTTGATCTGGCCCTTTTGCAGAACGTCCCCGATCTGATCGGAGTAGGTATTTTTTTATATGTAGTTTGATAACATTGTCGCATTAAAATGTGATAGCTAGTTGAGAAGGTATATATAATATTTTTTTATATATTTAATTTAAAAAGAGTTTTTCATGTAAGCGACTGTTTGATAACAATATAATGATATCAATATCCTTTGCCTTAATAGCAAACCACTCCGATAATGTGGAAATTGGCTTGCTAAGACCAATTAAAACTATAATGATAATATGTAGATAAGCAAAGTAAGGCATTTTAGTTTTTTTTTTATTTTGTACTGTGGTTGTTCTTATAGGTACATAGCACAAAAATCCCTTTCATAAATATTTTAAAAATATCGTATCTGGGGGCACGGTAGTGCCCCCGCCAAGTCGAGCAAAAAGCGGCACGGCCGGGCCGTACTATCCTTTTCTCGAAGTAGTTCGGGCCATTTTCGACCCCCTATAACTTCGTTGTGGATTAAACTAGAATCCTGAATTTATTATATTAAAAATCTTTGATGTTTAAAATAAATAGATTGACTTGGCAATCGCACTAAACAATCTAATTTAATATAATATGTATTACTTGTGAGATACATTATGTTTTTAATAAAATAAAAAAAGATACATTGTGATTTCATGCGATAGCCGAGCCAATCTATTTATTTTAAACATCAAAGATTTTTAATATTGGCATTGATATGATCACTATAAGATATTGTTAGGTTAGCTTATTATTTAATTACTTAAGACAGAAGGATCCTTCAGTAGAGACTGAATAAATTGACCGACTTGGTATTATATGGATCTCACAACTTTTTACGATAGAAGAACTGAGTTGCAAGACTTGGATTTTTTACAATTTATGTTTTTGATGGCATAATATGTATATTTCCAGTAAAACCTCAAAAAGCTAAAGTACTATTAAACTTTTAAAATAGCGACGTTAACAGTTCAAGCTTCCAAATTGTTTGCTTTTTGCGAAGCACAAACAAATTTAAGTCAGACTTTCTAAATTGTTTTGTAATAACTCTTGCCAAGTTTAAATTTCTTGTTCAAAAGTGTTTTTAACAGCAGTTGGAGATGCAAGCTAGCTGTTGATATCTTACCTTTTACGTGTATAATGCTAACACCACCCCTCCAAGTGAAGATGCAATATTTCACGAAGTAAGATTATTTCCTTGAAGTTTAAAGTATAGTTTTGAAACAGCTCTCACATGCACTTGTAAAATTTTGCAAACTAATTTTGCCTAGAATAAATCGACTTCGTTTTCTAAAGTTTTCTGAAGGGGAATGTTGTCATGGAAGTTCTAGATATAATTACTAACGAATCCAATAACATCGATTCGCATATTAATTAAGGTATACCATAGGTTAACCAACCTTTTTTTGACATTTTAACAAATCCTTATTTTACGGATAACAGAAAGAATCCTAGCTTTATCAAGTAACTATGACATATATCTGCAAATTTTGGAGTCTACCAAGTAATTTATTTATATATTATATATTACAATTATTGTTCTAGAAGTTATCATCGACTTTATATATAGAACTAAAGTCCTTGGTTATTAATTGAAAACGTCACTCATACTTATAAAAAGTTGGTTGTACAAATTCATTAGTCTATTACATGGGTTATCGAAAATATTTTTTAATTAGCTTTAAAATCCAAATTACGTCACATGAATAATAAAATATTTACGTATTTCCGGTTTCATCCAGATGCAGCCTGGACTAGTTATTGATATTTTAGAGAAATTTTTTATTTTTGTTTTATAAATGTATTAGTTCATACTATGTATATTATGATAGATGTAGATGATGATGATAGATGATGTTGACTATTTTATGACGTCACATATCATTTTGAATGACGAGCATTACAAATCATTTATGAAGTCCCTCATTACCTATTTAAATATATAATTTATTTAAATGTAGGGGCACAAAATACTAACATCATTTTACAAACATTTCTGTTGTTCTGTTCTGTTGTTGTTCATTATTTAATATTGTACAAAATACTATAACAATGGTTCGTACTTAAGCGAATTTGTCAAGGCATTATACAAAAAAAAAGCAAAACGAAGATTTTTCACTTCAGTTTCGAGATACTAAAACGCTCAACAAAGGGGGACTTGCATATTTCACATTCAAATGCATTAAGTAACACTCAAAAGAAGAAAATAAGTACGTGCTCTTGCTTTAAACCTCGCCAGCACGTATTTTTTGTGCCGTACTTTAATACATTAACCAGTTTCTTCAAAGCGCACTACAAAGCTGATAACTCGAACACTCGAGTATAAGACTCCTTTTAAACTATTTTCATTTTGTGAATTGCTAAATAAATTTAAATTTTCTTTTCTACTAGATGCTAATAGCGGAAAATATTTAACGAAATGCGTTGCGAAATAAGCACGCTTAATGCTAATTAGGTCGTAGCGAGGACCGCCTATTAGACAATTCCTTCCTTATATCTCACTAACAAACTCAAGAAATTAACCCAACAAGGACAATTTTAACTTTAAATGGTGTCCGTGACTTCTTCCACTTAAAATACAAAAGTTTGTTAAACTATATTACAACCACAACACACACACATTTACACACTTTAAAAAAACTGTACCTTAATTTCATGTTCCAAAATTTTTTGATATTATTTTGTGATTCTGTGTGTGTGTTTCGTTCGTAATAAGTGTTATGTCTATATTTTTATATAAAATAAATTAAACACTAACATCAAAAACAAATGAGCTCAAGATGAAGTTTTTATTTATAAGACATTATTTAGATTTTAAGTTATTTATTTTACTATATTATTTGAAAGTTTATAACATAGTGTTGTATATTCAAAAAAGCCTTGTATATATAATAGCAACATGCCCCGACTTCGCACGGGTGCAAACACTTTCTAAAGTTATTCTAAAACCTAAAATGTTATATTAGGTACAAAAATGTATAGACAGCTGTGTATTAATACAGTATAATTCTAAATTATGTTTTCTTAACATAAATTAAGTTATTCACTACGTACTTCAATCGAATGTAAATTAAATAATTATTAAAGTACTATCACTAACTATAACGTTTTTAATCAATATTTTTAATTACCCAGTGTCAGATAAATACACCAAAAATGTTTGTACATCTTTTGTAGGTAATTACCAAACTGAATCGGTAAACTGCAAAAAAAACAAAGTACAATATACATAAATTATAAAATTAAATGTATGTGTAGTAGGGTTACCCTAATGTGTAGGTAAATGAAGTCAATTGCCTGTAATTTATGTTTTAATTTTCCGCGTTATATTTTGACATTGACTTTGACAAATGATATATTACTTAAGACGTAAAATTTAGTATGTTATGTGGAATCTTCAGATTAGTAAACTAATAAAGCCTATAAGTAAAAAAATGGCTTTAAGTTTTGTTTCTCTTTACGGGTTTTTGTAGTTATGATGTGTTAGACGTAAAGTAAAACAAATGTTTATAGAATTATTATTCTACTTAAAATAGTATTTCTACATCAGGGAATATCATCATCAATCTGCATAGCTTACCCTTGATAGGCCCCATATCATAATTTGGCGAGGAGCCCTTCTCTCTAAATGCGGCGAAGCCCTAAAGGAAGGTACATTTTTACACGGGTTAGGAGATCCTGCATATAGGGGCCCAGTATCTTTGATACGGCTGATATGGCAGTAGCTACGCCCCTGCTTTAAATAGCAAGACAATTGACTACTATTATTTCATCAGTACCGGTGCTAATAGAACACATTATAAATTCAATTACGGAATTTCATTAGCTAAACACACTATTGCGTAACAAAGGAACATAGCCATTTATAGCTTAAGCTACATATGTTTCATTACAATATTTTTCATCCTTCTAAAAGGCAAAGTCCTTTTAAAGTTCCATTAACAAGCGAGTGCAACTTACCTACGCTACGTGATGAGTGCAGCCTGTAAATTCTCTTGAATAAATAAATATGTAATACGTGCACATGACTTCAGGGTAATGTATAGCACCCACGTGCAGTTTCGAGGATATTAACTTAATTATTTCAATTTAGCGTTTCAACCTTTGCTTTGTAACTGGGTAAAAAGTGTTGCGCTTTCAGGTCACACGTATTTTTGGAAACACGTTTTGGTCTTTTGTTATTAAAATTAAATTCGTTACTTAGCTAACTTGACATAATTATTGTGAGACCTCATTTTATGGATTACCTTAAATTATTATGTAGATGTGCAAGACTATGTTGGTAAGTATGAGACATTTTTCCGGTGCGATACATAACAGTGATACATACAGTGTTCATTTTTTAATCCTTGTGTTACATTTATATTTTTTATTTATTTTTTTAGTATAGGGGGCAGACGAGGCTGCGGCTCACCTGATGGGAAGTGAACACCGCCGCCCATTAACATCCGCAACACCAGAGGACTTGCAGATGCGTTGCCGGCCTTAAATTATAAAAAAACTTTATTTGTACCTTTTTATTATATCCAAACTCGGGTAATACATATTTTGGTATATACATATTAAATGAGAAACCTTTTAGAAAGTGCCTCCAGCAATAAGAAAAAAATCTTAAATTTTTTTCTCCGCTTCGTATGAAAGTATAGTCACCTAGAGTGGATTGAACAATACGAATAGCAAGTAAGAAGTTTTAAAATAAAATTACTTATAACTTAGGGAAAAGGAAAATAATAAATGTTTAATTGTGTATTAATCGCTCTTGGGTGACACATGTGACTACTGACTAGTATTATTAAAAAAATTGTTAATTAACCTAATCTTTGCTACATACAGGATCGTTAGTGTAGTTACTGACGTCCATGAATAATTGTGAAAGTTAATTAGTTTCAGAGCGGATCGCTAGTATTTTTTAAGAGTTATAAAATAGAATCTCATTAAATACGACACTTAGACCGATACGTCCAATGATCCGGTACCGTTGTCTCCCTCGCCCCTCCCTTCGCTACGCACTGAGTATGCGTTCCGCATTTTTACAGCACAAAAGCACACCTTAATTAAGGATTATTTTAGAAGTGTGTAATTCGTTAATTGTGAGACATGTAACAGTTACAAAAAAAACTTTTAGAACTAGAACACAAATACATTGTATTCCTTTTATGAAATGGTTAATTTTATTTTTTATGTTTTTTTCCATACAATCCAGAAATCCAAACATTACAATAATCCGACACCCTCTGATTTTTATTAGTGCCGGATTAAAGAGATTTTACTGGAATTCGATACCACAATGCATGAAATAGCTATGAAATCGAATCAATAAACCTGATTAATTTTAATAAGTCTAAAGCTAAACCACTGAAAAAATACTAAAATTTTATCTCGTTTAAAATTCAAGAGATATTCAGAATATTTTTGTATTGCTAGCACGTCCGTGGGCCTAGCTGGCGAAGATAAATAAGTTAAGGGTTCCGATATTTCACTCCCAACCAATAATCGTGAAATGGATGGATCTTTAAAATGTGTCTCCTAGCTAAGTGAATTGGACGAAAAATCTGAACGAAATACCGAGAAAATCGAAACAAAGATTGAAGGAAAGCAGAAAGACTATTAAACATAATGTTACGAGTATTATTAATTCTAAGAGAAATCCTACGGTGACTAAGTAAATTGATATGTGGTTCGAATAAAACTGAGATATTTTTGTCGCTAAAATGCTGGAAAGGAAATTAAAAGACCAAAGTAAGGCTCCTCGCCATTTTGAACTTTCGAGCTTTTCTTTTTTTAGATACGCCAGACTTATTAACATTGTAAGTGGCTTAACATAAAAACGAGGACGATTTTTCAAATACGAGAACCCATGAATTTCAAATAAGATAAGAGCTACTGTTGATATAAAATATGATTACTGTTCATAGCCACGCGACCCCTCTGATTCGCAACGGTAAAAATTATAAAACATCAATTTACAAACAAATCATGGAAATACAAATTTATATTAATGGGCGCTGTCGTTTTTATCTTTATGACCTAGCTTTATATTCATTTCATTATGTTTCATATTTTAGGTTGAATACAATGAATAAGTAAATTAGACATTGTATGTATTTGTTTATATGCTGCAAACAAATAATGAATTGTACTAAGAGGTTAGACTCCCCTTTTGATGCTTGCTAAATTGTTAACAGCTAAAAAAGACATAATATAAATTAGATTTGAGTCTCGTCAAGTATAAACTAATCTAACCTTTTTAATAATATCACTGATAGAATTATGAAATTATGATAAATTTAATAAATATGTATACAAAAATTACATAATTTTTAATGATTAGCGTTTAAATTATATTTCATTTTATGAGAGGTAATTAGTATTATAGTATGTTATAATAACTGAGTATATAGAAAAATTGTCGTGTAACATAATATAACAAATTCAACATTTTGAGTTATTATTATTATATTATTATTATTAAGTCATTTACGTATTTTAATGGAATTATTCACTAATAACTTCATTTTAACTCCTGAAAACTCGCGTTTTTAGATGTTAAACCTAATAGTAAATAAGAGAACTTCAGTAAATCCCAAGTTTTTCAAATCAACGATTTTTGCATAAAAATTATTTTGTGCCATTTATAAAAATGTTAACGCGAGTCGGGACGAGTCACCGTGATAAATGAATCCCGTCTGCCTTATTAACTTGTTAGTGCTTACATGAAAATTGCTTTAAAAGTTGCGGTAATGACACAGGTTCATTTAACAGTGACGTTTATAGTGCCCAAGCGATTCTATTATCAGAAAGGCATAAAATGAAAGTATAAGGGACAACATTCGCTTGATAAATCGGAACTTACAAATAATCGCAACAAATTATTAATAAACTACAATGGAATTGCTAAGTACTATATAGTATACATATATTACACGGAAAATAATAATTAAGAATCTATATTTTTATTTGAGTGATATGACTAGGAATTTTGAAGAGCTCGTTGGCACATTTGGCATACGTAGAACATCTAACTTGCGCTACGATGGGTCTTGAGTTCGAATCCCGCTGGCACGATATGATTATAATTTTCGGTAAGCATGTTTTCCCCATGTCTGGTGTCATAGGGCATTAAACGTGTGGGAGGAATATGAAAATTCCAGCCGGGTAACGAACCACCGTTCATAGATGGAAATACCGTGAAGTTGCGCGATTCGGTTTCAGTATACGGATTTCCGAATGCTGGAAGTAAACATTGGGAATGTCGACAGCGCATCATTGGCTGATGTTCTGTGGCTGAGGTATCACCTAACATCAAGTGAACCTCATGCTCGTCTGTCGATATCTAACAGAAAAAATATATTAATGAACATTAAAAAATAATATTTAGCATCTGTCATATACACCATATTGCTACGAATTGCTTTAAAATTTCTAAGTATCGATTTACACGCATAATAAAATAACAAAATACCATAATAAGCAAAGATATCTTTGATATTGTTGACATTGGTTTTGTTGCTACTTAGTTATTATTAATGGTTTATAGATACCTAGAGTTATTTATATTTATTTTGAGAAATAAAATTCTTAAATCATCAACTAATATGATTACAATTTTATTTAATACAAGCTACGCGCCCAGGCTTCACATGGGTGCAATGTAGATGTACTAACTAGCTTAAATGTTACTCGCTGATAATGTAGCTTTATATTGGTGAAAGAATTTTAAAAATCGGACTATTAATTTTTGAGTTTATCATTACATACAAAAATCCAAAAATACAAATATTTCCTCTTTATAATATTATTTAAAAATGAAATGACGTAAAATCTGGTTATTCTACACTTTTCATCTATCAACTTGTGACATACAATTTATTTTTCAACTCATCGAGAAAGACGACCTCCGCAACGAATTATCTATAACGAGAAAATAATAGGTTTTTTTCTCTTCGAGACTGTGATAGATTTTCTCAGAGTTTGTACAGGTGTTATATATAGTATGTATATTCTATCTCACGACGTCCGTTTGACTATGAATGTGGTCAAGCGTGCCCATGTAGATATATTGTTTTAGTGTGCGCTCTCGACGTTGATTACACACATTTACAAAATGTATATGTGCACGCCTGACAACATTCATAGCTAAACAGACTTCGTGAGATAGAATATCTATAGTAGTAAAAAGGCATAATTAGTTCTCTAAATTACTGAAATTGTAGAAAGTGAATTTCTGTGTACCTCACAGGTCACGGAGCGAAGTGTCCGCATGTATATTTCACAGATTGGTAGATCATATTGTTTTACAGATAGGTAAGTTCGTGATCTGTCTTCCGTACTCGGCTCGACCTAAAATTCTTAGCGCTTTAATTAAAAAATAATGAATATTTTAATTTATTTACTTCTGAAATTAATCGACGCTAGTTAAGAAATTCAAAACAAAAGTACCATTAACTTAACAGCATATGCCGTATTTACGCCATGAAACCGTAATATCCTACCTGAGAAATTAAGGCCAGTCTCAGTAATTTTAACTCGTAAGTCGACTTGGAAACATTTGGCATAGTGAAAATCTCTCGCAGAATAAGCCTTTATTATTTTAAAGCAGCGAATTATTCCGTTTCATGCTCTTAATATTTCTCTTAAATGATAATTATCAACGTCTCATCCATTAGCCAGACTATAGAGAAATGGGATTTGTACTCAAATATACGGGCAAAAATACGAGTATTAAGAGATGTAATTTTCAAGCGGACAAGGTTAAATTTTTTAACAACAACACTTAATGTTTCTGTGAATACTTTAGTACTGAAGTTTATTTTTATCGAATTCTTACCCTTGTGAATTGTGTTGCTATTTATATTTTGTTAATTTGTAAACGTATCATAACTTTTGTTTTTATTATACGCGACCTCAGATTGCATGGGTGCTTAGTAAGAAGGATGAAAACAGGCTTTGTATATGTATGAAAGGAAGATCCTCAAGCGCATTTTGGGTGGCGCAAGTCATGGCGGGGGGGCCTAGTAGTCGGGGTGCAATCCAGCACCCTGGCGAAGCCAATTAGACCGAGTGGGGCCGCTTCCAGTACTCCTCTTTCTTAACAGGGGACGTCGGAAGTGGCAGGGCGCCTGGCGTCTTAGAGGGGAGCCCTTCGGGGCTCAGTGGTGCTTCGGCACGTAGGATGACCGGCCTTCAAGGCTGGTGGAAGGTTTGGGTTATCTGGTGGACACCATACAGCGAAAGAGATTTAACTTCGAAATCTACAACCCAACATTATAAACACTCTGAATAAATTGTGGTAGACTTAAGCAATGTATAGATAATGAGGCGTAAGATCTGAAAGAAATAGGACTTGGATGCTGGAGAAGAAAGGCACTGGATAGGGAAAAATGAAAGCCAAGGCCCAATGGGCTGGGCAACTTTTGTTCATGAGGATTTGTTATATTAAATTTGCCCATATCTGGGGTCCCTGCAGTGGCCCCGCCAAAACGTTTTTTTTTATAATTTATGTTTTTGATGGCATAATATGTAATATAATAATCAAGAAAATAAAAACTATGCTTAAAGGTTTGTACTTTACATTTTACATCCCACAGCTTCAGTTGTTCACTGGAATTAGGTCAACGCCGGTACCATTACTACTGACGAGTCACCGATAATGGCGTTATTTCAGTGGAAAACTGTAGTTATGGGATATTAAACAGGTGAAAATGATCCTCACTGTATCCACCGAGATACAAAATAGTCCTACTGATTTATGAAAAACGGACTAGAAATTCAGTCTACATTGAAATACCACATACTCTAATCACATGAGTAGATTATCTACTCAGGTACTCTAATACAATACATTATCGACTGAATTTCATGTATACGTAAATATCATAATGCTTTTCTTCTATTTGTATTACAAATATGAAGATATTTATGAGCTCTTGAGAATCTTTAAGCAAAGTATTACTAATTAAAAATTCACTTTGGTCTTGGAGCTGTAAAATGGAGAGCCATTTTACATTTTGAGCAGACTCATACATATTATTAATATTATATGTTGGTAATTAATAATAATTTAAGTTGAAAATGTTTAAGAAAGACGTTGATGTGATGAGATACTTATAATATTTAATTATTGCGGAAATAATTTACAATATTTTATTTATAAATTATACGTATATAATCCTTCTGTGCGTGTGTATATATATCACTTAACTCCTCCTAATCCGCTCGACCGATTTAGATGAAATTGCTTATTATACGTTTTTGTTAGAGACACAAATGTCATCAACACTCGGCCAGAAGCACGCAACTACTTCTATTCTTCTATAATTTTACCTGTAGTTCATAGTAATATACAGGATGGAAAGAATCAATGGGCCCTGGAGGGAAACCACTTTAAATCTTTAAAATAGATTATTTTACTTAAATGAAACATTCCTTTATTTTTAAAAAAGAAACAAAACTGAATTCAAAGATTTTCTAAAATTAGCTTGTCTCACCCGGAAATCGAACCAGCTAAAAATTCAAAATTTAAACATTCGCTATTTTATTCCACTATTCGATAGAATCAATGTTCTGGATAAAATCTCTCTGATAAACATTGGGTCTTAGAAATAAAACACATCATGAAATCTAACATTTATTTTATCATCAGTTCTAATACGAAGGACACGTAAACTGACAGAAAACTATTACCTAGCTGGCTAGAAATTGATACTCGAATTATTTAAAATCACAATATTGTAATCTAACTAGTAAGTTGTTTGAAAACACTAATAATTTAATAAAAATTAAAAGCCCCTTGTTCCAGATACACTTTAGTCTTTTTTGAAATTCACTTCGCGTTTCTTGTAGCTTTCTGCAAGTGTATAGTAGGAAGTCTCAGTACCCACCCAGTTCCATGACAAAATATAGTCAACATAAAACATAATTAATCTCAGTATCATAAAATATAACAAAGAGCTTCTTTGTTCGGTAAGTAAATGTCATGTAATAACTAATCTTTTTACAATGTAGTTTCAGCATGAACACGCAATCTAAGTGATTCGATAGACTCACGAACTTAGGTATAGGCTAGATATTACAATTTAATCGTAAAATCTCTCGCTGCAGAAATACAATAATTTCTGGGGCCTTATGGCTCCTTTTTTATGTTAGATATTGACAGACGATCATGAGGTTCACTTGATGGTAGGTGATTTTTGTCCTATAATTTATGGTTTGCCTGGAAGAAATCGCTGCCTAGGGATAAGACCACCAATATATACTTCTCCAGATTAGTTATGTTTGCTATATTGTTTTTTTTTGGTACAATAAAGAATATTGAATTGAATACCTCAGCCACAACATCAGTCAATGATGCGCTATCAACCTACTTTTTATTTTGAGCATTCAGAAATCCATAGACTGAAACCGAAACACGCAATGTGCAGTTCATGGTTTCCATCTATGAACGGTGGTTCGTTACCCTGTCGGAATTTCGATATTACTCCCATCTGATCAGTGCCCGAAGTTACTGTCCATTACCGTCAGTAAGCCTTGTCCACAGGGACATAAAATAATTTCTGGGGCCTTATGGCACCTTATTGTAATAATAATATAACTTAGATTTTTCTACCACGATATTAAAAATCAACACATACATAATTATTGTCAATTATCAACGCGACTATCACACATTTAAATTACATAACTTTTCACAGAATTCATCTTATTCTACAAGTTATACAACAGGACATTTTATGAAAATTCAAATCAGACAACTGCCTTTCAGTTAACCCGCGACAACGCGTACTGAAAAGCACTTTAAATAATATAGTGCATTATCCTAAAAAGTTATTTGATTAAATACAGTAATAATTTTATATAATAATAATTATATTAATTATTAAATTAATACATGAAATCAGGGACTGAATACCGTCTAATTTACTATGGGAGTTATACCGGTATAATAAAGGTTTTTGTTAATATTATTTCGTTTTTATTCATATTTACAGAAAAAAATACTGTGATAAGTTAAGTGTCTATTACTATCATGGTGTCTCACTCAGACACATATTTTGTAAAATAAAAGTTAACCGGTTTCAGTCCCTGAACCAAATTCTATCTAAATAGAATTTAGGACCTGTTCCTAAAGTAGGCAAAATCTGATTCTTGGGATCTTACTTAATATCTACAAACATTAAGTTGGATTGTAAGTATTCCTATTCCTACCTTAAAGGCCGGCAACGCATCTGCAAGTCCTCTGGTGTTGCAGATGTTCATGGGCGGCGGTGTTCACTTTCCATCAGGTGAGCCGCAGGCTCGTTTGCCCCCTATATTATAAAAAAAAAAAAAAAAAAGTAGGTAGGTAGGATTGTAAGTAGGTAAGATGGATTTGCAAAAACATAAAACTTAACTATACTACACATAAGTAACCAAATAATTAACCAAATAATAATTATATTTATATGTATGTACATTTTTTATATTAATTTGTGGGTCCTTTTTTATAATATACTAGCAATCCGCCCCGGCATCGCACGGGTGCAATGTATCAGATCATGATAATAAAATCGGTCGAGTAGTTTTATATGGATTTTCCCCGTTTTTGCAACATTTTTCACTATTGCTTCGCTCCTATTGGTCGCAGCGTGATGTTATATAGCCTTAAGCCTTCCTCGATAATTGGACTATCCAACACAAAAAGATCAAATCAATTCGAACTAGTAGTTCCTGAGATTAGCGCGTTCAAACAAACAAACTCTTCAGCTTTATAATATTAGTATAGATGTAAATGTAGCCATCAAAATCATTCAAAATTAATAGACGAAAATACAATTGTATTTTAATTAGGCTTTGAAATTAATATTCGGATTTCGATGGACCGCGTTGATACAAATGAAGATTGATAGGACCCAATTAATCCACTCTTCTACGTCAATCTACTGGAAACTATAAATTACTGTTAACGGTACTTTGTATTACCATAGTTGGCAAGCTATCTTGACAGGGGTCACTTATAGTTTCTGAGATATAAAAAGCATTTTTTTTAATAACTGAAAAATATATTAGAAAGAAAATTGCTATTAAAGTTTGCCGTTTTATCCATTCTTGGTACATTATACCTTCGGTAGAACAAGGGCATAACTCTATTTATACCCTTTATTAAAAATCTTATATGAAATATATAAAAAAATATTATTTGTTGTAAAGTATAGGGATTATTTCATACACAGAAAATGACTTCAGGTGTAGGCGGAATAATACGACATTATAATGTAAAATGGCTCTTTGGTAAAATAACAAAAAGTACAGCTATGCCCTTGTTCTCCCGAAGGCATGATATGTAAATTTAAAGATTTATAAAATAGGTAAAAAATTTAAAATGAGATTTCTTATACATATTTATAATTGCCGAACAAGCGCATTTCTGCGAACGACTGTGTGTAAAATAATGCTTAAAATAGTCACCAATGACGTGAGGAAAAGGGCAGTTGCTAATTAATTTTTTGAAATTGGAGAACATAAATGTTTAAACAATATTTAAAATACGTTTTGGGATTTTTGGCTTAAACAAATATATATTTTATATACTTGCATAAAATACGTGCCAACAAATTTATCTTAACTATACGGATCGAATAGTGGAATATGTTCTGCCATAATGACGTACTTTATTTACGTTTTATTTCTCGTGTCACATTATAGTGAGGTAGAAAAAAGCAAGACTCCGCTAATTGCACCGGTCTTATTTATTCCATCGAGTATACTTAGCGAGACGTGTTTCTGCCCTCTTAGATCCAACACGTTGAATTTCAACTTTAAAACACACTATTTTTGTTTTAATAGTGGCTTCTATTATTTTTTAAACATTAAATGGTATTTATTTTTGTTTATACGCTCTGAGTTTTTCATGATAAAGGTTTGCTGTAAAGACCTCGAAACATCGGGATAAATAATATACTAAGTCTTGTTTTAGTATTGTGAAAGATTTCATTGAAAACTGTAGAGGTCAAATGTTTGTACATAGAAAAAAAAATGCTAAAAACCGAGTCAGGGGGATGTAAGAAGAGAAATAGAACAAACCCAGTTTTTTTTTAATTTTTTGTTTCTCTGTCTGTTTGCCTGTTTGTACGGGCTAATCTCCGAAGATACTGAACCGATTTCCATGCAATTTACACCCGTTGTCCGCTTTTCTTAATATATGTATTAAGCAAAGCGAGCAACGTATAGGCTTTGTTTCATCGAAATAGGTTGTCGGAAAGAAAAGTTATCACCACTTAAAGTTTATTTTAAAGGCACCATATCAATTATCAACATACATATTATATTCCAATGCAAACTGACTCGCTTCGAACTTTTTCGAATTATAAGATGTCAACCTCATCATACCTCAGCCACAGAATATCAGTCAATGATGAGCATTCGGAAATCCATACACTGAAACCGAAACGCGCAATATGCATTTCACGGTTTTTCCATACATGAACGGTGGTTCGTTACCCGGTCGGAATTTCGATATTACTCCTGCCCGATCAATGCCCGAAGAAAAAAGAACTTCCTGTCTTTGTATTCTACGTATAAATGAACGAACTCTCTTTTAAATTTGTTAGTGTAGCACCTACATACACGAGCGCAATATTATCGATCGCCTTGTAAAATTTTTAGAAGATAAATCGTTTTGGCTTGGCGCCGGTCATGTGAGGGGCATATCAATCACATCGCGCTTCAAAACAACTGAGCCCTACCTACTAATATTTCATACAAGATACATTATAACGGTCAAGTCAACATATCAAAGTTTTAAAAACAATTTGTATTAAGTATAGTATTGTAGTCGAATTCCATACAGAGGTCCATTTAACAACTGACAAGTTGACATTTAACAGCTGACAAGTCCATTTAACGTTAAAATATGTATGATTAAAACTTAGTGAGTGTAGTGGGAAATTAGGTAAAAATATTGTCATTTTCTCATTTTTGTTCCATTAATTAACCGGTGGTTAAAGTGTAATTAATTAATTTTAAAAACGCGCCGTGCCACTTTAGGATCGTCTTGAATACAAATATAACTATTTTACTCGCAACTATATGTAACGTCACTTTGCTAGAAATCTAAGAAAATGTTTATTTAATTTTATATCTTTCAAGTATAATTAGTAAATAATTTGGTATAAAATAGCTTTTACTATATAGCTTCTAATATGGAAGCATTCTGAGATTTCTGAGTATGATCAAAATAGACATGTGTAACACTGCGCTGCGCCGCGCAATTGCGTCGGCACGGTTTACTGCGCAGGGTGAGTCAGCTCACACAATATTCAGAATGTGTTGGCGCACGGCGCAGTACCTCACTCACTGAGTGAACTATGAGCGTGGCGTTGCGTGCGTTTCGGAAGTTTCACTGCTCGCTTTGCTCGTCCCATTTTGTAGCGTCGTGGCGCAATTTAGAGTTGCTGTTGAGTTGTTCATTCAGCGTTCGGATGCGACGACAGCCGCACGCTACGCGTTATTCTGTTTTTCCAAACCGGTTAACTAGTTAGTGATGTGCCTTAACTTTGTCGATATACATAATGGACAAGTTTTTGTCACGCTCGTCGTCTAACCCCAATTTGGCCGGTAAGCGACCACGTGAGGAGCCCTCTGATCAATGGCGAGTGCCGAAGAAAGTTGCTGTTGCCAAGAATCATTCAAGAGGACCGGTGACAAATATTGGCAATCGTTTCAGTGAACTCCCTGTCGATGATGCAGTTGAGGTGTCCTTCAAGAATGCCTCTAAAAAGAAAGCTGCCACACACGTTCCACCCATCATCGTCGATCTGCAGGATGACTGGACCCATCATAAGATCAAGGACTTAATTGAGAAATTTGAAAAAAACTTTCATCTTCAATACAAAGGACGAAACCGGGTAAGAATCCAATGCTACTCTGCTAAAAGCCACCAGACTTTAAAGGAAGGACTTTTAAAAGAAAATGTTACTTTCCATACTTTCTCAAGAAAGGATGAAAAGCTTCCTAAAGCTGTAATCAAAGGTCTACCTAAGTTTCTTCATGAATCTCTTGCTGAAGAACTGGCTTCTTTTGGATTTACAGGGGTCACCACTATTAATCTGAAGACATACCGTCAAACAGATTGTCCACCTATCGTAGTCCAACTGCCTAGTGGTACTGACATGGCCAAGTTCAAGCAAATTAAATACATCTGCAATTGCGTCGTTGAAATTGAGCGCTATAAACCGAGCAAGAAGCCAGGCACTCAATGCTTTCGTTGCCAAGGCTTCGGCCATGCCTCCAAAAACTGCAACAGACCAGCTCGATGTATTAAATGCACTCAGGATCACGCCACCTGGGAGTGCCCTAAAAATACCAAGGATGAGCCCGCTCGTTGTTGTAACTGTTCTGAAGATCATCCAGCCAACTATTCACAATGTATTGAGCGAATAAAATATCTTGAGAGGATCCAATCCAAACGTGAACATACACTAAATAAGATGAAAGTTCAGCTAAGTCTCAAGGAAACTCAATTACCAAACCAAGATGCTCCAAGCAAAGTTTGGTCACAAGTCACAAAACAGGGTATTAGCCACAAGAGTATCACGGACTCTCTGTGTGTAAGCAAGAAACCAATAACACCTTATGTGAAGACCGGAGAGCAGCTAAACGTACATACTTCTGCAACAAATCTGGTCCCAAACTCCAATGTTCATGATCTAGAGACCACTGAAATGCTCGAAATCTTAAATACTATCAAGGCTATTAAAGAAGAATTCACCAGATGTAAATCATTTATGGATAAAGTAATTTTAGTTCTTTCGCATCTAGGCCACAAGGTCTAGTATGGCTTATAATTTGCGTATTGTCTATTGGAATGCTGACGGTGTTCACAGCAAGCAACGAGAACTTGCGGACTTTGTGGCAGGTGACTTGAAAGTGGATGTTTTGGCTCTTTGTGAAACCAGGCTGACTGACCGACTGACACTTGATATTCCTGGCTTCACTTGCTACCGGAAGGACAAGCTTCGTGACTCTGTCGGCCAAGGTGTAGCACTTCTAATTAGGTCTGATCTAGTTCACTACCCGATCTCTTCACCCACTACAGAAAACCTTGAAACGATAGGTGTCTCGCTTAAACTTCAAAATTCTAACATAAGTATCTATTCCGTGTATCAGTCACCCAACCGACCACTTGTCACTAATGATATTGATTCATTATTGTCAAGCAACAATAAAGTGATTGTCATGGGTGACTTAAACGCAAAGCACAATTTATGGTCCCCGGGACCAGTGAATTCTCATGGCATACGTTTATACAAACACATGATGAGTAATGATTACATTATCCACAGTCCCCAAGACCCAACTCTTGTACACTATCGTGCTGAACTCAGACCTTCTAATCCTGACCTATTTATTACAAAAAACTTCCACAACGTTGATAGTATAACTTCAATACCCGCGTTGTCTTCAAATCACATACCAGTTCTTGTCAATCTCAAGGCTAGATTCGATCCCAAAACTTTTAGAACTTATAATTATCATAAAGCAGACTGGGCGAAGTATCGCGACTGCCTAAATAAAGCTACAGTCCTCGCCAGGCATAATTATCAGTCCACAATAGAAATAGATACGGCAGTTTCTGACTTTCAGCTTAATATCATACAAGCAAGAAACTCTAGCATGCCTACCTCTACCATAAAATCGACTGTGCCTAGCCTTCCAAGAAGAGTTAAAAGACTTATTTCTTACAAAAATCGCCTACGTAGATATGCCGTTAAAGAACAAAATATTGATAGGCGTAGATGCATTATCAAACGTGTCCATCAATTACAATTTGAAATCAGTGTTGCCCTCAAGGCTCATCACGATAAAGAATGGAACAACAAATTAAAGTCGGTTGACAATCCCAGTAATGATATTTGGCGCCTTGTAAAACGCTTACATGGAACAAAAACTTTAATTCCTCCCCTGAAAAGCGAGTCTGGTTCCCTCACTAGCAATGTACAAGATCAGTGTAATGTTCTGGCTCAGTCCTTTCTTGACAATATGCTAATTACACATGATTGGAATAGTGACGAGCACCAGACGGTTGACCACACTGTGGCACTATTAGATCACGAATCCACAGCAGATTATTCGTTATTGGTGCGGCCGGCCCTGGTTAAAAAGTGTATTAGCTTTTTTAAGCCCCACAAGGCCCCTGGTCATGATGAAATAACAAATTTACTTTTAAAAAATCTGCCTCAGAAGTGTATTGTTATTCTCACAAAAATATTCAACGGCTGTATCTTACATAATTATTTCCCGATTAAATGGAAAACTGCTAAAGTCATAGCCATACATAAACCAGGCAAAGCCCTAAATAGTCCTACCTCTTATCGCCCAATAAGTCTACTGCCTTGTATAGGAAAAGTGTTTGAAAAGATAATACATATAAAACTCGAACGCTTATCAAGTGACCTATTAATAAATGAACAATTTGGATTTCGTAGAGGTCACTCAACAATTCAACAACTAGCCAGAGTAACGGAACACGCTTCCCATCACCTAAACCTTAAGGAATCAACTGGTATGTTCCTATTAGATATTGAAAAAGCCTTTGACTCGGTGTGGCATAGTGCCTTACTCTTCAAATTAATTTCTCTCAATATCCCTATTACGCTCATCAAACTCATTAGAAGTTATCTTGAAAATCGCTCGTTTAAAGTATTCATAAATGATACTTTCTCTCTAGAAAAGCCTGTTCCTGCAGGAGTGCCTCAAGGATCAATTCTGGGACCCTATCTCTTTCTGTTGTTCTTGAACGATCTCCCAACACAGCCCCACACTAGTTTGGCTTGTTTTGCAGATGATACTGCATGCTATACATCCTCTAAGGATGTCGACTTGGTAGTTGACCGCCTCCAATTATCTATAGATTTACTCTTGTCCTACTTCCGAAAATGGAAGTTAAAAATAAATTTTGGGAAGACAGAGGCTATACTATTCACCCGACACAGAAATTTCCCCACTCGTACACTCACAGTTGAAGGTTTTGATATTCCATGGAGCCGCTCCGTTAAGTACCTGGGTCTAATGCTAGACAACAAACTTAACTGGACTGCTAATACGGCTAGCCTTAAAGTTAAAGGTACGAAAGCTATAAATGCTTTAAGTCCAATCTTAAACAGACGATCTTGTTTAAGTAATCGAACTAAGATGAGAATTTATTGCACCCTAGTCCGGCCTTGTATCACATATGCATGTCCGGTGTGGAGCAATACTTGCCAATCGAACTATGACCAGCTACAAGTCCTGCAAAATAAGGCAGTTAAAATAGCCTATAACACCCCCCTGAAGACTAATCTCAGAGTACTTCACTCAAAAATTGGCCTACCTAGTATACAAACGTACATTTATAATTTATCTAGAAAGTTTTACCTTGAAAAAAATCCCAATAGTAAAAACATTTTAATTAAAAATATTTGTTCTAAAAGAAAAAATAATATTCCATATATCGATAACTACAATCGATACAAGTTACCGCATCACTTGTTTCTCGACCAGTTTGTATAGGTGTCAAAGCTAACGCAATAAGCGCGCACGTCAAAATTACCCTTGTTAACCTAACAATAAAGAGTGTTCTCGCATACACACGCTTCGCCACTGGATACGGTCCATCGTTGCTTGCTGTTCGTCGACTTCGCATTCACACTTTTAACTTATATTGTGTATAATTATTCGATTTTTAAAGCTACCTTCATAAGGTAACAAATTGTAATATTTCAATCATCTGATAAAAATGTACTGTTCCAACAAAAACGTACATGCGTAAAGTTTTTTAAAAATGTAATGTGCCCAAATAACATTAACTAGTTAAGTTTTACGTCTATCCTTTTTTATATATCCATTTTAAATGTTTTGTATAAGTTTTGTTTACTTGAAAAACGAATAGTTTAATTATTGTACTCACTAGGCTTTTAATGTACACTAGTGGTGTATCACAATTGTAAAAATTATTGCTAAATAAAGAGAAATTATAAATAAAAAAAAAATAAAATTTAGAGTTGACTCAAGGAGCCGACGCACTACACTGCGCCTGAGTTGCTGAGTTGGCGCGGGGAATTTCGCTGAGTTACCCATGTCTAGATCAAAAGTACTCAAAACCGACATGCATGTATGAAATCATTGATGTAGTGGAAGAAGCGAAAGTGGTATGCAAGGATCGAAGCATATGGAATTTCATATTGTCTCTAAGAGGCATGAAATATACATATGTCTGTATCTATGGTGACTAAGTAGTCAACGGTATATAATATTTTGTACTAAAATTATAATAAAACAATAAATTCGTTGTTGAATGTACAAAGTGCTATTACAAACGAGCTACTACCTTGTGTTGTCAAGAATTTGCGTTTCCAAACGTCTTCTATAGCGCTTTCTGTTTCAAACAAGTCACGAGTTGTAAGATTAAACTGGTTGACTCAAGATGGGGATGTTGTATTTGTATTTGCAATACATTCAGGGTGCAGTTGACGTACAAAGTCGTTGGATTTGAATGTGTGAATTATCTGTGAATTTTTTATTATTATATTGTTTTATTAACGGGAGTATCACATATTTAAATAAAATACTTTTTAACAGACTCATATTTTATAATCATTCGTATCACAATATGGCAAGTTTGTGATATTTCAAATCAGACAGCTGTCATCTTTCAGTCTGCCCATGCACGGTTGCTGAAAAGCATCCGAAACGTTGCAGTTGGCATAAATAATAAACATCGCATTTTAATCCGTTATAAAGTATTTTATTTAAATAGTTTATTACAATACATACAATTGGGAATCAAAATAAAAAATCAAAATCAAAAGTTTTTTATTTCAAATAGGCCTTTGCAGGCTCTTATGAAACGTCTAGTTGCACGGTTCCAAAAAGTGGGTCTCAAGGAGAAGAACCGGCAAGAAACTCCATGGACACTCTTTTCAGAAGACACAGACTCCTGAAACACAGTTCATAACTATATCGGGAGTCTGGGTTTATTTATTTGGTGTATTTGAATTGGTGTAAATATATATTTTTTTAATTAAATTAATTTTTTAATTATTATTATTGGTATTGGTAAGTTTAAAAATAATACTTCTAACTAAATAAATCTTCCAAATTGCAATAACACAAATTTGAATAATATACTTTTTTATAGGGAGACAAACGAGCCTGCGTGTAGTTTGGTTAAAGTTCACTTTAAGTGACAACCGCTGGCCATAAGCAACAACGAGGAGTTGCGAGTGTGTTCCAGGCTTTTAAGGCCGCAGGACGTATCGATTGAGCTTAACCACTGCCGGCAGCTTATTCTATAAATATGTATGTATAACACTTATACTTTACGTTTTACGTTTATTCAGCTTCATTACAATAATATGAATATAACAAGAGAGATTTGTTTTTTTTTCTTTCTTCTTCAGCAAGGAAGGTACTCATTATCACCCTATTTTTACCTGAAATGCCGGTGAAGACCGTTGTTGTTAGTGTTGTGGACGTTCATGGGCGGCGGTAACCGCTTACCAAGAGATGAACAGCCTAACTGTTTCCCCCTCTTATAAAAATATAGGCCAGCAAAGCTTCTCAAGATCCTTTCGTATCGCAGAAGTTTACGAAATACGGTGTTTTCATTTCAACACAATATGAGTCGTATGCTGGTTATACTATAAAAAAATGGAGAGAAAACGAGTAAAATATTTATTTATTTTCAGTTGTTTTTCAGTGATATTTTTATCTAAACAAAACTGTTGGTTTGAATAGATTGCCTTTAGCTTAATAAACAAATAGAACGAATCAAAGTGCCTCGGAACGAAAGCGCAAACTGTTCCCACAAAGCTGTGTCCACATTTAGCTTTGTATTTTCACTTTACAATACCAGTAGTCGTGTTTGCTTGTATGACGGAACCCTATGTTGAATAAGCACTGTATTGTTCAATTGTCGGGAAAAAGCCTCATCTTTGTCACAAATTCGTTCTCAAATAAACTCTAGTTTTAAGGACACTTTCCTTGATATCGCTTTTGAAGACAATTTTATTCTTACTTTCTGCAAAGTCGAAGCATTTAATATGATTTCAAACCCAAGGTAACTGTATATAAGGATAAGGAGTATTATGAAGAGAGCGGTAAATTGAATGATAATTTTGCTCTTACACAGCAAATATTTTTATTCGATTTAATGTAATAAATTCGATCTTAGATTTTTTTGATTGTTATCATGATATAATTTTGTTTTAAGCTAACACTCACCCTGGATTCGAACGGATACATAAATACACAAAGTTTTCAAAAAAAATTTAATTTTTTTTTAATGTTAGCTATTGATAGACGATTATGAGGTTCATGGTGGTAGGTGATACCTCAGCCCCAGAACATCAGTCAATGATGCGCTATCGATCTACTTTATATTTATAATCGGAATTATATTATATACGGAAATCCATAGACTGAAACCATGTTATGAGGAGAGATGAACGGCATGTATGTAAAAGTGGATGGCTTTAGGGGAAGAGGGAGGCCAAAAAAAACATGGATTGACTGTGTGAAGAATTATATATGTTTGAGAGGCGTGACTGATGATATGGCGAGTGAAAGGAGAGAATGGAAATAGAGAACATACCTCCGACCTCAAATAAAAAAAAAGGGAATAGGGCAGGAAGAAGAAGAAGATAGACTGAAAACGAAACGGTGTTTTCATCTATGAACGTTACCCGGTCGGAATTCCGATATTCCTCCCACCCCTCAACCCAAGACCCATCGATGCGCAGGACAAGTGATCTACCGAACGCGCCATCGAGCCCGTCTTACTGACTAATTAATATACTCCCTTCCTTCCTCATCCATTTCATGAATAAATGCCATATTTTTGCACTCGATTGTTTGAAATTTGCCAGCACAAATCACTTGTATACAAATATAAAATACGTAGTTCTTTTGCACAGGGTTTTTATTACACTATGACCTACTAAACGTAAATGACAAGGGATGCTCTTTATACGACACACTTATGCAATCATCCTCATAGGCTTTTTTTGCAGTCCATACTAATATTATTTTCTGTGAAACTTTTTGCCTATCTGTATGTTACCTTTCATGACTGATTTTTTTGGTCTAGCTAGAAAAGTTTGAGTGTGAATGAAAGTAGGGATACTATTTATGAACCTGTTGTGAGTGGAAGAGTCGGGAGTGGTCGATCTAGGAGAACGTACATCGATCAGATCGGGGACTTTCTTCAAAAGGGCCATGTCAAGCACCAATGACCGTGTAATGTAAAGCATTGATGAAAGTGAAAGAAGCGAAAATATTCAAGGATCGGAGAATATGGAATGCCGTGATCTCGTTTCCAATGGGAAAGAGGCATGATGTATGTTTATAAAATAAGGATTTTATGGATATGACATTTCGAACGTGGATATAGATACGGATATAGGAATTATACCGGTTTCAAATACGGTTACTGATATGAATTTGTTTCGGGTAATCCATTAGTTTCGGATAATTTTGATTATGGATATTAGATATTGTATTCTCCACTCATCAAACTCCAAACTTGAGTTCTAAAAAAAGATAACATTTAGCTAGATAAATAATACAACATTTCCACAGAAGTGAATCGCTATAGAACCTAATACAATAAGATACAATTTTTATACATGAAATTACAAATGTACCGCTTATTGTACGTTAGGTACGTACTTAACATATAATTAAAAATATAACGTAAATTAAAAAGTTTGAACAAACCTTTGTAATTAAATCGTTAACTTAACTGTCTATACTTTTCTTTCAATATCCGCAATATCTTTTAAAAAACATTCAGTGCAGAAATGCGTTTATCGTCAATAGCGTCGAAATCTATTCTTAAAATCCAGTGATTTGAGCCAACCGAAAGCAAAAAAATGAACAAGTTTTTGCTTTATATAGGGTACACAGTTTATCGGAATCGAAATCCTTTCTATTCTATTTTCATGGCCTAAATCAGACTGCGTCGATAGAATGGGTTTTGTCGATTCAGTGAGGACGGGCGCTGAATTATCGGCAACTTACTGCGTTCTTCCGACTCATTTGATTCACTTGTTCTTTATCTTATTAGGTTCAATGAAAATATAATCGAATTAATTTTTAAGGGCTTAATACTTATACTATTTTTGTATATACAATAGCTGCTAATTAAAGTTCAATTTCTAGTTTGCGCTTACAGTGAGTTTTGATAAAGGGATAAAAGTAGTACCACTAGGGCTGAAATTAGGGGAGGGCATCCGGGGCTACAGTCCCTGGGCCACAAAAAAGAGGCCCCCACAATAGAGACTTCGAAAAAAAATCATTCATATACCGACGAGTAAACACTAGTAAACATCATTTGCTTTGATATCTTATTTCGCTGTTTTAACTTTACCTACTGGTGTTTTGTACAAACATGATTATATTGTTCTTTAATATTAAATAAAAATATTATATTAAATAAATTGGGCCAGGGAGCCTCCACTCCTTTGTTGCTTAGCTTTGACTGCCTCTGTGGCTCAGTGGTAAGCTTGCGTTCAAGTCCAGGGTTCGAATTCCGGGCAAACAAGATTTAAAAAAAAAAATCGGTCGGGCAGGGCACAGAAGGCTGATCACTTAGGTACTTGCCTGTAAAGATAAATGATCAGCGAAACAGACACAGAAATGTGTCTGTCCCGAGTCCCCCCACTAGGGGAAATTAGTTAACTTCCTTCTATAACTACTACACTAACGTACAAACTTTCATCAATACGAAAAACGAAAAGAACTCAGACAGAGCTTAAAAACTGTCAATTATGCCCAGTTAACACCTCTTTGGTAGTTAGTGAAGTTGAGTGCAGTCGGTTGCAGTATACCGCGGACATTAACAAGATAAAACACGAACAAGGGAGAAGGGTCACTTGACATGCTCCCGGTTAGCCATGGACAATGTATTCCGTTTCAGAATTGCATCGTCGAGTTGTTGAAACGCATTTCAATTTTTGATGTTATGCTTCTCTACAGATTCTTTGTGCTTCTGATTCTATGGTGCGATTTATTAAGTATTGGTACGTGATTATGACTTTATTTTCTTAAATTATAAAGTATAATGCAGTGTTGAATTTGTAAAATGTTTCAATTGATCGGGATTTGAAAAGGAAAAAATACAATCGCGATAATTCACAACAACTTTCATTGACTATATTTAATGCGGATGTTACCTGTATAGCTGCTGATTTAATACCTACAATAATTATAAATAAAATACTGGTATCGGCAATATATATGAATAAATGTAATATATAGTTTTTATGATGGAGTTCTTTCGAATGCAATTATATTTTAATGATGATAATTTGTATGTTGCTCCAGATTTGCTTGATCTATCTTTGTATGTAGTTTCAACGATTAGCGTGAATAAATAGATAGACAAGATGGTATAAGTGATTTTTATATGTTCCGTTTACCTTCATGTATCGTCCTTTCAAATCTCAATTTCGGCCTTGATAACTTAATGATAATATTAGCCACAGGACTTTCTCTAGAAAGTACAATCTATTTTCTACTCCGAGTATTCGGAAATAAGCTAAAGCAGCGGATTTTATATGTATATATGAACGGTGGCTAGGCCAGTCGTAATTATCATATTCCAGCCACCCGATTAATGCCCGTAGATTTCGACGCGTGAGAAGAAATATGCTTACAAAAAATGATGCTTATATAAAGACAGCGGGAATCTCACCCACGACCCATCGGAACATAAGACAGGTGCACTAATCAACATGCCAACGAACCTGTCCAATAGGTGATCGCATAAAATTCTTTTTAAATTACGAATATATTTATAAAAACAAATAATTTCTACTATGAAAAATAGTGCAATAGAATTTCGTATTCAATTTAGCTAACAGATATGCGTACAAATTTAATTTATCCACCGTGACGTACACAGGCTAAAAATGTCCACAGTTCTCACTACTATCTGACAAACGATATTTATAATTAAATTCATTTTTGACTGACATTATAATTAATATAATCGCGATTCAATAAGTGAGACTCGCGTTCATAATACACAAAATCACATAATTATGTACAATACATCAAACAAACTTTCAGAGTTGAAGATCATTATGAGGTTTAAGTTAAATTATTATATGATTATGTAATGCCAATAATGCAGTAGGTAATGAAGGAATAAGTACCTAAATTTTCTTAAAACGAATTTTTTTTTCACAAGTAGTTCAGGTTTTATTTATTATTATTAATTAATAATTTAAAAGAATAAGTTTTTTTTTATGTCAGATATCGACAGACGAGCATGAGGTTCACTTGATGGTAGGTGATACCTCAGCCACAGAACATCAGTCGATGATGCGCTGTCGACCTAAAGTGCTAGCAGATTGAGGACGGGATTAAATATGTGAAAAACTGAAAACCGTTGTTCTGTAATTATTTCTTAGCAGCAACTACCTAGCAAGTAATCCTGTACAAATAGAAAATATTTAGCCAATTTTCTTTAATCTCGGTCTGAACATCGGAGAAGCAAACCAGACTTAATCCGATGCACTGCGACACAGAAAAGAAAATAAACTTGAGGTAAATAGGAAATACGTAGTTAGTACTAAGACGCAGCTGTACAGTGTACACGTAACAGATTGAAAATTTGTTTTACCCTCACATAAAGTAAAGGATCATTCACTATCAGTTTTTAATAACGAGATATACCTTTTATTTCTATATTATTATTTTAATACTGAATGTTGGACAGTGGAGATGATGGACGAATAGCATTGCAAGTTATTAGATACTAGCAACGCGCCCCGGCTTCACACGGGTGCAATGTAGATGTACTATACACAAAAAATAGCTACGTTACTCGCTGATAATGTAGCTTTCTATTGGTGAAAGATTTTTTAAAATCAGTCCAATAGTTTTTGAGTTTGAGAGTAATGGCAATGAATTAAAAATTAAAAAGTACCCGTTTATTGGTATTGTTTTTATGTGGAAGGAGGAAAAGCACCTGTTAAGAAAGATATGAAAATGAAAGTGGATCAGTATAATGGAAGAGAAAGCCCAAAAAGAAGGATAGATTATGTGAAGATTGGAATGTATTTGAAGGGTGTGACTGAAGATATGGGGAGTGAAAGAAGATAATGCAAAGAAAAATCCAGCCGACTCCAAATAAAAAGGGAACACGGCAGGGAGAAGAAGAAGAATTAATACAATATAAAGCAATATTTACTGCTAATAATAATAATAAATCTGAAATTATTTTTCTTGATTTTATCATTAGTTGATTCGATGCTATAACTTCGCTTCACTACAAATAATATTGCCTCTATATTAGTCTTACATTCATATAACACAAACACTGAATTACATAAAAACGCCCTCAGATTAAATAACAAAAAACACCTATAAAAACAATATTAGTATTAAAACTTCCCATTGATGTTGCAGATGTAAGGGCGGAGGGTGATCACTCACCATTGCGTAAACAACCTGCACGTTAGTCCTCTACTCTAGTTGATATAGTAGTTTGATTTAATTTAAAAAGCTTGAAATATTTAAATAAAATACTGTATACCGGATTAAAACGCGATTTATTATTTAAATTATTTATCCCGACGTTTCGGATGCTTTTCAGCAACCGTGGTCGCGGGGGTCGCTGAAAAGCATCCGAAACGTCGGGATAAATAATTTAAATAATAAATCGCGTTTTAATCCGGTATACAGTATTTTATTTAAATGTGTGATACTCGCGTTAATAAAAGACAATATTATGTGCACCAGCTTGAAATATGCAAAACTCCAATTATGGTAACGAATCCATTACGGGTAAAACCGTCATTGCAAATGGGCGTGTAAATCGTGAAACGACAGCGTCATCCTGAAAGATTAGACAACAAGATAAATAGAGTACTTTATATGAACGAGTATTGTTCGAAAAGGCACGACTGTATTACCTTTTTTTTACTATTTTTCCTGCTCTATTTCCGTAAAGCAGTGCCGTGGTTCCCGAGTAGCTACTAATTAGGGTCGACCACGTGAGTAATTGAATTAAAACATTGCATAATTAACGAAGGTACACCTACTGTTGGTTTGGGACTGTATTTTCAAAGGAATCTTCGGCCTAACCGATTTATAAATTATGTATGAAATATAGTTAATATAATTTTAACGTTGGATCTTCGAAAGCGGCTGACGCAGTCATTTGTTTTTATTTCATTAAATTATATCATTTGGTATTGTTAATTATTCATCTTATCTCACTTAACAAGTTAAAAAGATAATATTGTCTTTTACTAACGCGAGTATCGCACATTTAAATAAAATACTGTATACCGGATAAAAACGCGATTTATTATTTATATTGTTTCAAAAATCAGACAACTGTCTTCTTTCTATCTCCCCGTGACCACGGTTGCTGAAAAGTATCCGAAACGTCGGGATAAATAATTTAAACAATATAAATAATAAATCGCGTTGTAATCCGGTATACACTATTTTATTTAAAAGTTAAGATGTTTGCTAAAATTGATATTTTTTTAAATATAAAATACTGAACATATAAACGCATAAAGCCTGAAAGGTTTTTGGTCAAAAGGGGAAACATAATGAATTAAAATACTTTGGTTGACGGTCGTTTAGGAAAAGTTGCTGTACTTAAACAAATGTCCAAAACAGGGACCCTGTAATCATACATTTAATGGTTCCTATAATGACCTCGTAAAGTAGTAACGGCCAGGCCGCAAGTACAACCATAAATACAACTTCCTTTTTTAGGGGTCGAATTTCACAATTTTCGCTTTAAATGAATTTCTTTATATGACTTATTATAGTCTTATCGTTTGACCGCCTTAATGGTTCTATGGTGGCGTTGCTTTTATCACCGAAGATACCGGGATCGAATCCCGGGGAAACAAGTAATTTAATAAAGGAAACAGTAAAAAAACAATACCTGTACATACAGGCGGGTTTTACCTCAGCCTAGCATAATAATTATGTATCACAGTATTCAACTTTGTTATGTACTAAGTTCTCTCGCTCTCAAATATAAATAAATTATTAATTATTATAGGTTCTTTACTTATTAAGTCATTATAATGCTAAAAATAGTATATCATAGAGTATTAACTCTACATTAGCCGATTGATCAATAATTAGATATTTATAAACAAATAATTATTGATATTCGACCTATTTGTACTGTAAATGTAGTGTCAAAAAAGCTATCCAATAATTTAAATCTGCTTTTAGAATAAACAGTAATACATTAATTAAAATTAGCAACATCCTGACTGGCATTCAAATATGATTATTCTGTTAATTAAAAACCTAATGAATGAATTCTAATTTTGACAAAAAATAACTGTATTTGTTATGTGCGATTAATAAATAATTTTACGAATTAAATACGTTTTTAAAACAACATTTTAAGTGACATTGATATCTGATAAAAAAGTAATTTCCATCATTTATTTTGTGTCGCACTCAGTTGCGTATGTATGTACCGCTGTATAAATATTTTACGTTTATTGCCCTTTTCGGGTCAAAATAACAGGTTAATTTTTATAAATAGTATTATTTGAAAGGGTAAAGGATAGATGGATCCGGTATAAGTCGAGAGATACAGCGTTTCTGCATTTACCACAGCACAGGGTATGATTAAGTAGACAATTGAGGGGTTAGCAAGCCATCCATTAATCCTTTTACCCCGGCCATCTGACTTTTGAGTCCAGTATTCAAGTTTTAATCTCGCTGAACTTTATGCGACTTTAAAGTTTCTTTTTGGGTCAACCGCTCTGTTGAAGCTATTTTTGATCTGTATTCAATAATGTCTGATCATGCTTTAATCTCACTACATTTGAAATTGATGATTGTATTAAAATTACTTCGAGTATTCGGAAAATCATAAACGATGATTCTGAAACCGAAACGCACAGAACACTTCAAGGTTTTCTATCTATGATGGTTCGTAACCCGGTAGGAGTTTTAATAATTACTAGCCGTTTAATATACGAAGTGACTAGACGTATGGTTAACTCGTTTATAGAAAATTTTAAACATGTCATCCCAGTGGGATGAGAATTCGCGAACTTTCGGAACGCAAGGCGCTGACCAAACCGCCAACGAGCCCGTCACGGTAATGCATTATATAACCATCATTTTTTGTTTTACCTTTTTAGTTCGAAGTTACCAAACGTAAGAAGATACGTGTTTATAGAAAAAAATATATAAAAAAAATAACTTGCTTCTACCCGTGACTTGTCAACACAGACTTTTTGAGTCTTTTCTACTTACTACATACCATATTGTTTTAAAATTTTGTTTACAATAATACTGTAAGAGTAACAAACATCCATCCATCATAACCACACAAACTTGCACATTTATGGGTAATATTAATAGGATAGGATAGCTGGACTTTAAAAAATATTATAAATAAAGTAAAGTATACATCATTCATGTGGTTGATATAATATATGGACTTATACGCTTTAGAATCGAACGTGTGCCGCGGCGGCTGATAATTACACAATAAATATAACTGATTAATGTTCCGATAACACAACTACGCTGTACTGTATGAAACGGATGATATTATTATGTTTTAAAATTTAATAGGAATTCATGTCTGAATTTCGGAAAATAATCATGTTGAATTATATTGAAAATACCGAATATTTTAAAAGGACAAAAGAGAAAGCTTAAGTCTGAACTAGAACTAGGTAGGAACTGCTAGCTCGAAAAATCGAAGTTATTAAATTATATTGATTAAATTAAGGCTAACCAACTAGATATCTAATTTTACTTAATAATTACTATTCACACTTTTAATTATTACTAAATTATAGGTACAACATTACTAATTCAAAAGTTCTAAAACAGACTAAGAATAGTTTAAGTTTTGAATATAACTACATAATATTATAAATTACAAATCAAAAAGCTTAATATTTGAGTAAGAACTTTTACATAACCTAAATTATTACATTAGACATTAGTCAATAGTAACTAATTGGTCACAAACAATAAATGAGTTTGAATAAATTAAAAATATTATCTAATTGTTAAAAATTAAATATCAAAGGAAATTAATTCAGTCATACTTGTTCTATTATACTAGTTCTTGCATATACAAGTAGCGTAGAAACATACATAGAAATATTTAGTTTAAATATGTAAGTGAATAAACTGCTTTAAAAGAAGGAAAATGTCGGACGATAATTTGATCTTTTTACACTTGAACAAGTGACTGATCACGTCTCGATTTCGCACAGGAAATCTCTGTTTGCGATTCGTTGGGCCAGAAATTAGTTTTATAAAACTTTATCAGTTATGACTCAACTAAATGGACTTTTACTTTTGGAGATGCTTACAGAAAAGTAAGTGAAATATTTTTAGATATAGGTAGTGCAAATGATGCCGGATATTTTGCATCTTAGTTCCATCCATGTAAAGTCATATAAGTTAAATAATGAAGATATCCTATTTCCTTGAGGTTCACTTGATGGTAGGCAGTCTATGGTGCGTTGTCAACCTAATTTTTACTTCGGGCATTCGAAAATCCGAATAGATTGAAACTAAACGCGCAATTTGCACTTCACATTTTTTCCATCTATGAACGGTAGTTCGTTACCCGGTGGGAATTTTTGTATTCTTCGCACCCGATTAATGCCCGAAGTTACCAGACGTGGGAAAGACAGGCTGCGGGATGCGGTGGGACCCATGCGCACGGCAGGTGTTCTACCGATCGCGCCAACGAGCCCGTCTAAGCAATGCTAATTATAATACCCTTTTTTGAGTTTCATCAATAGAATATCAAATCGTAAAGAAGAATTTACACTAAAAAACATAATGTACCTATACGTATATAGTTCTTACCCAAACGTGATGGAAGCATGTGTTTGACAAGTAAACTGCTTAATATCTAAAATATATATTTTTTGGGTTGGCAGAAGAGAGTGAAGCTCACTTGATGATAGGTAACATAGCCACAAAACAATAATGGTGAGCTTTTGGCCTAGTTTTACTTGAAACTATCGGAAATCCATAGACTGAAACTCTGCAGCTAACTGTTTTTTCATCTTTTGGATGGTGGTTGATTTCAGAATGTTGGTTCAAACATGACAGCTCAGCGGGATGAAAACGTTGAATGCAAGGTACCTACTACCAAAATCGCCAACAAGACTGTCAAAAGATAATATTTCAATTTAAACATTTTATAGCTAATTATTTAAGTAATTTTGTAGTTCATATCTTTAAACAACTGAAAACTTCGAAAGTCAGATTAAGTTACCAAACGTTTTGCTTCCTTTGCCTCATGGATTACTTCGAAACTGGAAATAGGCAAGCTGTAGAACTTAGGAAATATACACCTTCACCAACTTTATCCACGATACAACCTGTAAAAGTGCTTCAAAACTTATAAATGAATATTATGAATCCTTTTCATTTGAGGCCTGTCAACTGCCAGCTATGTGGAAACTGCAGAATTTGAACATAAAATTATACCAGACAAAATACTAAGACTGCTTCAATTCATAGTCTCCGATATCATTTGTCTGTAATTGTTAGTACAATGAGATATGGCCAATAATGAAATAGGTCTTGACATGTTAGCGCCAGCGAAAAAGCCGTTAAATATAATAACTGTTTCATTCAACGATTTTCGAACGCAACGCACGGATTAGCTCATCCAACATTCAACGCGTAGTCGCTAATATCATTCGAAGCAACTTGTGTAATACTAACTGTTAATAAAATTAGCTACTTTTTAAACAGGTTATTAGTTTGTATTTAACAGTTTCATTTCGTTAACACAAAAACCGTCAACGACCCACCTCTAGCGCCAGCCTTCATGTCTTGTCTTACAGAAGACTAGTTTCCTATTTCTGGTTCAACATAATTCAGAGACGTTATTTATGTGATTTAAACCATTCCAGAATTGCAAATCAAAACCATTTTAAAAATATGACTTCGATATTGTGATATTTTACATTATAATATTTAAAAACCTCTCAGCTATTGAGTATCACTCAATATTAGAATTGTTAGAACTTATATTCCATGCTACTCTAGGGAATCCTTCCTACAATATAGTAATTTACATTGTCACTGTTACCGTACTACAAAGTTCACGTTTAATATTGCAAGTCAAATAAGATATTAAAACAAAGGTTCGATTGTTAAGCATGAACACTGCCACTAGAGAATTACAGTTTAAGCATTGTCTTATTGAGTCTCAAGCGAAAGTCAGGCAATGACTGTAAAAGCATTTACATTATACTGAGATATGAAAGCTGTATGTGCGCTGTATGTGATAAATGTTATATGTGGTGTATTGTCGATAAAACCTTTTCAAGGCATATTGTGTTTCCACACATGTCAGTTGTGGTCTAAGTTCATCAGAAAACCATTCAACGTAATCAGAGTGCAGTACAAGGATGCGTTCCACATCCTGATAATGCTTCCTTCCTATTTTAGCGCATCCAGCATGTTTGCCACAGCCAGAGTTCCTGTTTTTTTTTTCATAGTAAGTAAGTTTTTTTCATAAGATCGTGGGTCCAAGTACGCGAGCAGTCCCATTTTTGCGGTACTGGGTATCAGTGCAAAGTGGTGGGTATTGGAAATAATAATTATATAAGCTTTTTTTTAAATTATGTAACCGTTTATTTTGTATTTTTATTTAGTCATTTGAAATATAAATATTTGTATCTATACTATAAATTTACCTGAAATAAACAAAAATTGAATATAATAGTTTGAGACTATCTACAGTGAGTTCAAGTACCAATCCATAACTAACTAATAAAATATTTATTAATTTAAAAGTGGATGGATGACGATTAAGAAAAATGTATTGAGTCACCTAATAAATTAAATAAACTTTGAATTGAACCCAAATTATTTGATACTTAAAATAATTACAATAACAAGAAGAAGTCTCTGTAGTACTATGGACAAACATGGCGTTTATAATACGGCAAATGTTTTGACATCCTTATAACTTCAAAGTGAATTAGTTTAAAGTAAATGCACGTATAACAATAATTTTCAGTGCAGGAATGCTGGAGGAATGAGCTTTCTCTCTCTACGTCTTCAGACAGAATTTAAGTTCATAACTGACACGTTTGGACAACTAAAGATCTTTGACTTGAACATTTTAAATATCTAATGCTTAAAAATACATTTTTATCACATACGAGTATATTCAAAAAGAGCTTATTGGTTCACGGTAAACAAGTAGCAAAAAGTTGTAGCTTTTTAATCCCTAGGGAGTAAAAGTGATTTGAATTTGGAATGTAGATAATATTGTTAGTGAATTTTTCAATCACCAAAGAGATCGATCACGAATTGTATAATAATGTCAAAAAATAATCCGCGCGCGGACCACATAAAAAAAAGGTTTCTGTAAAAGTAAAAACGCGCGAAACGCATTCTTTCTTTTGTTAATATTTGTTCAAATTCGGACTTAAGATCTTCATAAGTGTTTTGTCCATTGACTGGTCGGTCCTAGGGCCCCAGAGGTTGATGTCGAGATGTTGTGTTTACATATATACTCAGCGCTCGGAAATATTAAATAGCGCGATTCAGGATTAAACGTTTAGTCGCAGATTGTAGATTTAACAAAGAATATTTCAACTCAAAAATGAAAAGTCTGTGACTGAAACACTAACTTAGAGAACAGTTCTAATAAATTTATGGTCCGACTTCATTGTTTTTCAATACAATAAAACTTTGCAAGTCCGGGATATCGTAGGACTTATTCTTTCCTAAGTTTTGTTCGGATGGCTACTTTCTTCAATCTTGACAATCGAAAGAGGATTTGGGCCATCTTTTGAAGTCTTTTCTATCTGAAAGTAACTCAATTGAACCAATCTGTGTAGAATTAATGTAAGTTTAGAATCAACATCGATATTTAATTTTCGTTTAAAATATAGACTATCATTGAAGGTTCTCGAGTGTATTTTTGAACTTCTACTTTTCTTTTTTCTAACGATGATTCTTCAACAGTATTCCAAATTAAAAGGGATTGTGATGGAATTTTAATATAAGAATTAGAAGTTGTTGGCACGTTTGGTAGAACATCTACATTGCGCACCGATGGGTCGCAAATTCGAATCCTTCCTTGCCGAGACGACATGTTTAATTTTCTATAAGCATGTGTTCCCCACGACCGGTCACTTCGGGCATTAAACTTGTGAAAGGAATATCGAAAATCCGACCGGGTAACGTACCACCGTTCAAATATTGAAAATCCTTGAAGAGCATTGCGCGTTTCGGTCTCAGTATTGGATTTCCGAATGCTTGAAGTAAAAAAGTAAGTCGATAGCGCATCATTGACTGATATTCTGGGGTAACCTGCCATCAAGTAAACCTCATGCTCTTCTGTCGTTCTTATATAAAACAAGTCTGCAAAAACTTTGAAATTCATCAATTGTCAATAATTTAAGATCAATACCCATCTTAAGTTAGGGCTTGTTTGCGGGCGCACATAGTACCCTCGGGAAATTAGGGCTCGATGGATAAAGGTCGCTGACTTGTGGGAATTTTATATTAAGTGCACAGTATTGTTGCCTAAAGGCAGGTTACGACATTAAAAATGTATTCGGGAAAAAATATGTAGTGAGTCTATACGAGTATTTATTTTACGTGAAATCAATCTAATTTCTATTTCAGAAATGATTACTTCCTTGTACTGTTACTAGGGAAAGTTCTCGAGTCACTTACATTTCTCTGTCTGTTTACTGATCTTGTTTTTCCCTCTTTTCGATCAGGGTTAGAGTATATCCAACACTAATCCAGCTTTTCTGAAAGACCATAGACAAAATTAATAATGGCGTTATATATTGTATATCCATTGTCATATTAATATATTATGTCGATGTGTATCTCATATTTTTAAATTTGATTAAGTATTTATATCACTAAGTTAATATCTTATTTAGTACAACCTTAATCGACCATTTTATACAAATAAATAATTATACCTAATACGTTGAAAGGAAATACGATACGTCAACAATATTGAATATTAAAAATAAATACAACTACTCATGTTCTTAATTTAAAATAAATATCTAATCATAATCATCACGGTATTGGACTAGCTATGAAATAAACATATTAAATTCAAAAGTCAAATGTTACATGTCGTGTTTATAATTCAGACGCGAAAATAAATATGAATTTTCATGAGCTTCATTGTGGTCACGCACAACTTGGGGCGTTTCTTTTTATTGCTTAAGGAATTCTTGCTCCTTTTATGTTAACTGGTACTTTATCGTGTTGCATGCCAGTAACCTTCTAGTGGGGCCACTAACGAAGACAGGTTAACTTATTTTATTACTTGGTCAATGGTTTTCGAAACTTAATTGTTGTTTTTCGGCGTCTAAGTTTTATTTTTATTGGATATTCTAGCTTTCTTTGAACATAATTCAAATTCAGATAAAATTCAAGCAATTGAAAGTTTTTAAAAAATATTTTTGCTATTTGCGAAATTAACTATTAAAACTGATTATAACAATCGAAATATCATTCAGTAAAACTGTTTAATATAACAATCGAAGTGTCTTTCAATTGCGATACTCCTAAAGTTTTTATCGTATGAGTAACTACTCATTATAATGACCTAAATAGTGCAATGAATAAGTTATTGCAACGGGCGAACGATACAAATAGACCTAACTCGAAAATACTTCATTTATCTATAATTGACATTTGACACTAATCCTCAGCTTATTGAAACCTGATAAATTGTATAGCAAACTTCATGTTAATAAATATAATTAAATATACTAGACATGCATGTATGTTTTTATATCATTATTCGGTAGCTTAAATCGTTATATATTATAAAAAAAAATATTCAATGCCAAAAAAATGATTTAAAGTATTTAAAAAAATGTTAAAATTTTCCAACCGCATTCAGCGGGCTTTGCGGGCATTTTAAACGCCCGCCAAATTCGCGAATTGTTAATAGACAATGACGTCAAGCAGAAACACCTAATAACTACACACTACCGTATTAACAGTTGCTGACTTAGACATTTACGTCATATTCGTTTTGATCAATGGTGTGGCTTTTCAAATATTTGAATTTCCAACAGTTTATTTGATTTTTTAAAAAAAACATTTCTTGTTCATAACTAAAATTGTAATTAAAAATATTGATGAAAACGTTATTCTGAAGTAATAAAGTTTATTAAAAAAATGTTTGAACCTCATTGGAATCACATGCATATTACCTATTGCGTCACTGAAAAATGGATTTAAAAACTGATGATAATATACAACAACAATAAGACATAGTATCGGTAAAGATTTGTTTCAACGGCAAAGAAAACCACCCAACATACACGTAGAGAAACCTGATTTATTTATATAATAACTGAAACAGACATTAAAATTTTGCTGCATCTACCAAATCAGGAAAAAATATATGCAGAAATATAATTTTAAAATAAATTAGGTTCAGAACTCCGCCATCTTCCGCAATTGACAGCTCACGTCACATACGCTTTTTTATAATATAATTTGAAAATAGCATATTCAAATCTAGAAATACTTTTTATTATTTTTAAAGCCATCATTCTGGCAGGACATCGTCTGTCGTGTCCACTAAATATTGAATAAAAACCTCGGTGTCAGTTACTAGCCCCATACTTTTGGTGGGAAACGCGCTACATATTTATTTGTCAGCGAAATCGCACTCGCCCATTAGGACTCGGGAAATCGTAAGCACGCAATAAGAACTTCGGGAAGTTCTTACGGAGTTCTCAAGCGTGTGACGTCATGTTTATATTTCATATGGTTAAGGAAGTAACGTTGTCGTCTTCACTAAGAAAGAAATATACGAAATTTCTGGCAATTTATAAAAAAGTAAATTAGGTTCTTTGATATATGTTTCAAAGGATGTGAGAAAGTTTATTTTAAAATGTATTAAGGGTTTAACGAATGTGGGGTCAAACGAGCTTATCTGAGGGTAAATGATCACAGACGCTCATAGATTTTATATAACCAGATTAGTTAAAGGCTCGCTTCTGGTATTTTTTTTTAATTAATGTATATAAAATTGAATTTCCGAGTCCCCTAGTGGGGCATGGGGCCCATTTCTAATGTCTGTTTCACTGATCATATTTCTTTATAGGCAAGTAGGTGCCTTCTGTGCCCTGGCCAACTAAATTTTTTAAAATCTTGTTTCCCCGGGATTCAAACCCAGGAATTCCGGTGCTAAAGGCATTGCACTTACCACTAAGCCACGGAGGCAGTTATGTATTTAATCAGGCAAAAAATCCATTCAATTATAGCTACAATATAATAAACAGAAGTATTTATTCAAGAAAATAAAATAACAAACACATCTTTTCAATTACGCTTCAACTATCGGGAAACAGAGCTGTGTTCGACAGCGAACTAGACGCTTTCGAGGCGGTTGACAGATTGATCTTACTGAATACGTTATTTTTTTCATATTGGACTATGAAACTATTCAACTTTAATTGTAACTTATCGCTGATATAGCTTCGAGCTGGAGCTCAACTTACTCTGAATGAATACCTTCGTAAAACATAAAACGAAAGATTTGAGATAGCATAAGAAAATTGACGTAGAGTTTTCTTAATTTTATTAATGGCGAACTAGTAGGCAAAAGAAATAAAGATCGACAAAGGAAAGGTTGGGAAGATGATCTCAAAAGAGTTGCCGGTTCAGAATGGATCAGAGTTGCAAGACACAGAGATAGGAGGCAATCTTTGGAGGAGGCCGTTGTCGAAGGACAAGCTGTAATTGTGAAACCGATCGTCAGTGATAATTCATATTACCCACTGTAAATTATATAAAGTATTGTACATTTTGATAAAACAGAATTATATTTTGTTGACGATTTGTAATAATTTCTAATACCCTTACAAATATTATAAATGCAGAAGTGCGTATTTATTGATTTGTCTTATTTCATGCAAAAAACAGAGCAAGGCCATGAGACTAAATTTATATAGATGCTCAACATAAGCAATAAGTATCCATGTCTGAAAAAATCACAACCGTGGGATTCTATAGCGACATTTAGCCTCGCACATTCACTATTTACAAATAGCCCTCGCCGGCGATTTTTCTGAAATGTGATGGCTTGCGACCTTCAAGAAACAAGCCTATTTATTCTTTAAAGTTCACTTGCCGGACCTCTGTGTCGCTCCTATGGTGATGTAAATTGTAGATGTCTATTGGCGGCTGTGATCCCTTGATCACAGGTGAGCTACCTGTCCATTTCAGTGGCGGGACTACCATACAAGCCCAAAAGCCCATGTTGCCGATTTTAACGTAATACGTGTTTAATGTTTATATATTTATATAACTTATATAATTAGGTAATCGTATAAGTTATATATGACTAATAACATTATTATATTTCTTTTTAATGCATTAATAAGGCAAAACAGACGTTTGGGCTTGTATGGTGGCTGTATCCCGCCACTGGTCCATTTGCTTCCTATTCTATAAAAAAAAAACAACATTTAAATTCCAGGCAAGCGAAGCCGCGAGGAGACAGTAGTTAATAATAAAATATCAGTCCTTCATCATTTTATGAAGTTATGTAGACTTCATAACTACAACTTTACTTGAAACAATAAATACGTAATTATCTTCATCACGGATCATCATACTTTTATAATATTTTTAACACTACCCAAAAATGTATCCAATACCTTTCAAAACATTTTGTGTATCTTTAAGTTTGTTCGCTTCAATCAATAATACCAAAACTCGTGATTGATCGTAAGGAAAATAACTTACATTTTCTTAAGACAGTGACATTTCTCATGATTGATCAAAGATTTTGACCAAAAGGAATTGTTTGATATAAAAAATTCTTTATAAGAAAAAATACATCATTTGTTAAGTTTTCTCAGGATTAAGCTCTTTTATCAAAAATCATTATGTTATATATTATATTGAAACTTTCCTCGAAACGGTACTAATATTAGTTTCTTTGTGGCAGTAGTATCCTCCTGGGAAATTGGGGCAATAGATTGCAACGTCAAATACTTGATCACATATTGTGGCTGATCCTTCAAGTATTAGCGGTAATATCGTATTATGAGTTACTTAACGTAATACGCAATGACAGTATCAAGTGATGATGGGTATATATTTTCATTTCCATTAACGTATTGCGAATATGAAGTACCGGATCATATTTAATTACTGTTTAATTATAATTATTTTATATTAAGCTCCAGGATTTATTAACATAATGATATGTTTTTTTATCAAAACGAAATCTCAAAAAAACTTTATTTTTGGGATGTCAGTTACCCTAACATGAACGACTATTGAAGAAGTATTCGAATAGTCGATATATCAGTTGTGTGAGAAATTATTTGAAATTTCATACAAATGACAGCTCGACGATACGCATACATTCTCCCAAGTTGTTCGTGCTTGGGTTTCTGATAGCTTATATCAGTCTGAATCAAGAAATCATATTTAATATATATCATAAATTAGTGAGTTTTTTTTTAAATTTAAATTATCTCAAAAGTTCCTTCAGTTGAATCAACGCTTTTGGCGGCAGTATAATTGTTGTCGATAGACGAGCTATCATTCAAGCGCAAGCGTCTTATTCTAATAGAATTACTATTTTACCACCTTTCATTTAGCAATCCGTGCTTTCGAGGAATGGCCCCATTCTTAGTGTTGTTGAGTAGCTTCAAAGTTTTAGAAAAATGATATTGTAGCATAAAATCTAATCTCTAGAACTTGAAACCAAAACTACCTAGAAGTGTTTTCATTTAATGTCGGTAGCATAGCGGTACCCATTATAAATATTATATGACGCTGTGTTATGTATAAATACTGTAATATACTTACGCTAAGTAGACATGAAATTTTCTTCAAAGATACGCGTCGAGTCAGTTACGTTGTATTTTAAGTTTTCCTTTTAGCGAAACAGGAGAACCGTTTCAACTTACGACTATACAAGAATAATACAAATTAAAACATCGTTTTGCACTTTACTTTCGAAATTTCGTAAAGATATCCTGTAATGATATCATTGTTTACATTTGATCTTTGATCAAACTTTGATATTCGACCGCTTCCGTGGGTCAGTAATATTCGGTGCGTCACCGGAGATCGCGGGATCGAGTCCCATGAAAACAAATTAAAAAATATAATATATGTATATTGATTGATCGAGCAAGGAAAAGAAGATTGATCACCAACTTTGATCTGTGAAATAGACACAGTAATCTGGCTGCCTCTTCCGGGAAATCTTTAAACCTGAACCTTAAATATCGTTGTCGTGTAATTTTATATTATATATTTTTTGTTACTTAATGAATACTTTATATCTAGTGCTATTGACCACAGGTAAATGAAACCAAACTAAGTAGTAAGTAATCACGAGTGATGTCATTTCCGCCCATATTAAAACCTTCACAGCGGCTTTTAATATAAATGATACGAGTATATTACATAGATATATTTAAAATCAATATTTCTGTACTTACACGAACTTTAGTCCGTTTAGTCAGAGACAATTAATCCAAAAATAGTGCATTTTTCCGACATCATTCGATAAATCTTGGAACTTTTATTGAAAACTAAATGTTATTAAAATATTCCCCATGTTATAAGGTATAATGTAGTCTTCTAAAAGTGTTTTTTTATTCTGTTCTGAGGCCTTAGCGTGAACAACTCGCGAGAAAGTATTCATATTGTCAATCAGTCAGTTGTATGAAAAATCAGTTGAAACTTTCCCGCAATTTTTTCATACTCAAAATTAATTATTTTAGCAGTTGATTCATAATAATAGTTATTGTCTTCTAGAATCGCAAGTATCCCACATTTAAATTAAATAAGTTTTACCCACGGAACAAGAAAAATAAGTGGAAGTGCGAAGTAGGCGTGGTATGCGTGTCACAATTAAATATGGTGACTCTTAATCGATCACAGTCAGCCAAAATCATTCTTTAATCTATCACATAAAGTTTAGTTTAGTAATTATATATTAGTTTGTTTTAATATTACAAAACTTTGTATGTACGATATATTATAAATTATAGGACCAGTGTGATTTAGCTAGTTTTGAGTTAAATAAAAACAACAAATTGAAAAAAATATTGTAACTGTGTGCAGTGTTAAATACTCCATTCATTTGTGTGAATTTGGCGACAGTCGATCCGGTACAAATTATGACACATCGCACTTCTACTTACTTCTTCTATTCTGTGGTTTTACCGCATTAAAACAGACAGCCCGGGACTATGAAAAATATTCGAAATTCGAAAACCTCATAAGTGACGTCAAAGAGCGTGATCACAAAGCGAATGAAAATATAAGTAGCTAAGAAATTACCAAGAGGGAAACGTAGACGTGTACTTTTTATCGATTTCTCATGTCGCGTTAAAAGGGCTCATTTGGTTTTATTGTATAAAATGGATGGAAGTGTAATTTGCATTGAGTCGGTGGTCACGCACGCGGTGGTTTACCTTTTTATTATCCGCCTATGCCTTCGTCATTCCTCTAATGTGGGTTGGACTGGCTAAAAAGTAACATTCCAATTTAGGTATTTACATCATATTTGCCACAATATTTTAGAAATACGTGGTTGAATCGTATTATAATGAATGAAAACTATTTTGTTATGTAATATTGGTAGTAAAATCTTACGTAACCGCTTAATAACTTTCATATTAAATGGCAATCATACAAAATGTTCGATTCAAAGGTATTTTAGAAATAGAATAAAAGTTTGATAACGAGAGAAACTGATAATTAATCTTCACCCAAAAGATGTCAAATAACGGTCATTTTTTTGGGTAATTGTTTTTATTGAATTATATGAATGATGTTCTTAAAAAAAAATATAAGAAATTCTTATACTAAGACCGAATCGCTTCAATGTGCACTTCACGGGCTTTCCATCTATGAACGGTGATTCGTTACCCGGTTGGAATTTCCATATTACTCCCACCCGTTCAATGCCCAAAATGACCAGATGACATGCTTCTAGAAATTATAAGCATGTCGTCCCGAAAATTATAAGCGGATTCAAATCTGCGACCGATCGATGCGCACGGCAGGTGTTCTACCGAACGCGCCAAGGAGCCCGTCAAAACTACCTATATATTAGACATAATAACTTATCAATTATGTTTTTCAAGTTACAGTGGCTTACTTACAATACAGTGGTTAGGTTTCCATCGCCCAACATTCTATTAACAGATGAATTAGACGTCTGCCGCGCCTTTGTTGTCAATGATGGGTAGATCGCCCATACGCTGAAGTTATGATCTGGAAGGAGAATAAGGAGTATATTTAAACTTACAAAATGTATGTTCCATAAATAATGGATTTGAAATACAAATTACGTCAAGCTCATATCGATCAAGATTAGTCTAGACTTTATTGTATGGCATGATAATAAACTTGAGGTTTCAAGTCAAGTAATCAGATCCACCTATCAATTACACACTTATATTTACTATATCACAGGATTGGAACAATACTTGATTAGCTATAGCTCTCAGTAGTATAACTATATAATTTAATGTTTGATTAATTTACATTTACTTTTGGGGAAAACAGAAATTTTGAATGAATATTATTTAAGCTAAACTACTACATATACTGAAAAAAAAATCATTGATTAATTTAAGCCGATAGCCGATAAGATATAACAGATAATGACGACCTATTTTTACTTCTAGTATACAGAAATGTATAGACTGAAACCGAAACGTATAGTTCTTACCGTTTTTAAATATAATAAAAAAACTATCAACATGTTGTCCCGTCGATATAAAACGGGGACCCAACGTAAGGTGCACTATACAATGCGCCAACTAGTCCATCAAATAAAAATGCTATGGACTGTTGGAATAAATAAAATAAACCAATAAAAATTGGAAACAATTTATTATGTAACCTCAGCAGTAATTTGTACAATACTTATTTTTACCAACGAACTAAGCGGATTTGTTCAACGACCCTTCAGGTTTGACCTTTATTACAAAATATGAGCAGTGAACAAAGATTAAGGACATAATTACGCAAGCTGTTTAACTAATTGGCTCAACGATGAGTGTAAGAAGTAAAATATTTATAATTTTTGTAAGCGACCCATTTAATAAGATTAAGGTGACTGCTTGACGAAGCAGCATAATATCGTTACCAAGTTTATGAAAAATAAATTTACAATTTACGATTTTTTTTAAATGCATTTTGTTAGAATAGTAGTTAGCATAAAGTTTTTTAAAAAGGGCTTTTCACATACTGGCGGTAGCTTTAAAAATGTCTTTCTAATGTACCGGGCTTACGTGATACATGAAGGTATCAGGGGAGCATTATTTCAAAGAGATGGTGAACAGGGTTGTAAACCACTAACGACTGCCCGACCGCGATAATGAATTCACTCTACATTTCAACCGACACCGCATTTGATCTAACGAGAGCTTCAAAATATTTGAATACAAGTCAGCTCTACGGAAAAAATACTTCAATAATAAAAAAAATCCAATGATAATCATGTCCTTTTTCTCGAGCTGCACAGTTTTTTTACAAGCACTTGTTTGAAAATATCAGAATTAATAACGCCACTAAGATAGCACTGTAAAAATGACGAAAAATAAGTCAATCTTTTACAAATAAACGATGTTAGTTAATATATGGTACAGATATATATGGTGATGGTATGGTATGATTAAAAGCCTTAATTATGTATGATTAAAGCCAAAGAAAAATTTTTTGTACGGTTATTTTGGTAGGAAAATATTCATCCAAACGATAATTAGTGCACTGGTTAATTAGTATCTGATTCATTCTGTACTGCGTCCTACATTTTATTTGTCGGTTCTAATTAGGTACGTAGACTAATTGCCACTTCTCGCAGCCTTACGATTTTATTGGTTATTGCGTAATGCCCATGTATTCATATTTTTATGTTTTTAATACTTAAAAAAGGAGGACAATAATGATCTCTATTTAACGGACTCATTGACGAATATTCCTAACGGTTTACCGTTAATAGACTGAAAAGTCTTGATGTGTTGATATTCTTTTTTATGTCAGATATCGACAGACGAGCATGAGGTTCACTTGATGGTAGGTACAGCTACAAAACATCAGTCAATGATGCGCTGTCGACCTACTTTTTACTTCGAGCATTCGAAAATCCAGAGACTGAAACTGAAACGCGCAATGTGCACTTCACAGTTTTTCCATCTATGAACGGTGGTTCGTTACCCGGTCGGAATTTCGATATTCCACCAACCCGATCAATACCCGAAGTTACCAGACCTGGGGAAAACATGCTTACAGAAAATTACATACATGTTGTCCCGGTGGGATTCGAACCCACGATCGATGCGAACGGCAGATGTTCTAACGAAAGCGCCAACGAGCCCGTCTCTAAATAAATAAATACTCGTAAGCGCTCAAGCACGACGATGTGGTAACCTCTAGTTACATTTCCGTTTTCCCTTAATTTGCTCACTCAAGACCAGCATCAAGAGAATGACCTAAAGTTGAATAGTTAGTTATTAAATGAAAACTGTGAAATCAGCCTGCAGTTTGACGCTTCATCTTCAACCCTTTCCAATTCAAGGCTCGCACGAATGCGTTGATAGCCTTTAAAAAGATATTGAAACAAAGACGGGTAAAAAGAGGTTTGTTAAAAGGAGCTTTGTTATTTCAGTGTCAAAATTTAATTATAATATGTTTAGGGCACTTCGACCAAAACACATATTTGCTCTGACTCTGAATGTTTACAATGTTTGTATTATTTTGACAAAAAGCGGGTTCTACTAAATTTTATTGCTAATAGATGACTTTATATTTTTTTTAGTTATACATAACACACTTCAATTATTCCTCTTTCATTTCGTAAACAGAATTTATTTACGGGGTTTTTAATCTGTGTAAGAGTAATAAAATAATTTACATTTATCTAAATATTCATGCTTAAAATTACTAAAATTGATACTGTTGCAGATATTTTTAAACGTAATTAAACAATATTAAGAGCGTTTCGACCAAACTATTTCAGTACTAGCGTGCGGGCGTCGGATGTACGAATACCTATATATTCACATATCTAACATACTTCCTACAATACGAGGAGCAGGTGCCTATATTTACTCACGTTTTCCGACTTATACGATTATTACTAATAGCACCGCCACAGGTAAAATAATTTGCATAAAGCATTTTCCTGCTTTATAGCTCACGTCACGGCATCTATAATGACTGAGGCGACGCTTTCGGGGGTGTAATTAAAGGCTTTTGAACAAAAGCTTTCAAATTTTCTAAAGTGAACATAGACGTTTCTGTTCTTTGTTACATATGGTAAAAGGAAATATTTATACCTTCGCTTAAGTAATTAATTAATTTACTTAACAACCTGTAGTTTATGTATATATTTTGTTGTTTATGTGGAGGAAGGAAGGTCTGTCCCTTCCTTCAATTTGAAGGGAGCAATCGTTACCGATCGAACCACTTACTGACCGATCGGACCCAGCGGTTGATTCTGTATCGAGTAATCGAAGAAACTTTAATAGCGCCATTTAGAATTCGTGACGTCTTCATGTCGATTTTAGGATTAATATAGGATGAAATTGAACCTCAATGTATTTTTTCTTACTTCTACAGAATGTATTGAATCAACTAATCTAAGATAAACATATTTATTTGACGGGCTCATTGGCGCTTTCGGTAGAACACTTGCGTTGCATCAATGGGTCGTGGGTTCGAATCCCACCGGGATGACATGATTATAATTTTCTGTAAGCATGTCTTCCCCACGTCTGTTAACCTTGGGCATTGAACGGGTGGAAGGAATATCTAAATTCCGACTGGATAACGAACCACCTTTCATAGATGAAAAAACCGTGAAGTGCATATTGCGCGATTCGGTTTCAGTCTATGGATTTCCGAATGCTCGAAGTAAAAATTTAGGTCGACAGCGCATCATTGACTAATATTCTATGGCTGAGGTATAACTTTACTATCAAGTTAGCCTCATGCCTGTCTGCCTGTCTATCGATATTTAACATAAAAAAATATATAGAGACACATATTCATAGAATCCAATGCCGGATAGCTACACTACTAGGGAGTTTTAACTTATATGACGGCTCGTGAAAAAAATCTCAGAAATAAAAGGATGACTAAACCTATGAAAATGATTAAGTAATTGAATTGAGTGATAAGTAAAAAGGGATGACAACCTGATCTCAATTAATTTTATAAATAACAAAAGGATTTTCAGGAATCCCCTGAAATTTGCATGACATAACCCCATATCATGCGATTTGTTTTATTAATACCCAAGAGTATTTAGGTTTTAACCTTTATGCATGAATATTACAATCATAAATACTCGAACAGAAATTATAAAAACGGAAATAAGGTTTTTGTTTGCTGACGGTTTTAATTTATTTTGTAAAAAACATAGAAAACTGAAACTTAAAACAATTCGTAGACATAAATTCATTCAGCACCGTTCAACGTTGAATGAATGAATGAATAAATGAGCTTTATTTATTCCATTACATTTATTATTATTTTTATAATTTTTGGTGTTATTAGTGAGGTTAGTATGCAAATAGAGCTAAAATAACTATTGTTAGTGAATATTAGTGAACAATTATATAAAATTAGAATGTACGATCATGTTAACCGTTCAACGCTACTTTCTTTAAATAACTAAAAACTAAATCACATGCAATCTAGCTTAACACTTAAGACTAATAAACAGTTTTTATGCTAAGCTAACTAAATTATATACGTCTTTCTTTTGTTTTTTTTTATTGTTGGATATTGACAGACCAGCATGAGGTTCACTTAATGGTAGGTGATACCTCAGCGACAGAGCATCGGTCAATGATGCGTTGTCGATCTACTTTAGACTTTCTAAGATAATTTTCTTTTCTTTTTGTCTCTACTTCAGCCGTAGCATTTAGCACTTGTTAAAGGAGCTGAATGGCCTTAACATTAACATGATGGTGAATCCTCATCTGGTGAACTAAGTCACCTTGATTATTTTATTCAATTATAACGTGCAAAAACATACATGGTTGCCATTTTGAGTAAATTGAGTTTTATTAAGTTTCTTTTAAAAAATGTAAAAAATAATACATGTAATATTGTCTTTTATTAACGCGAGTATCACACATTTAAATAAAATACTGTATACCGGATTAAAAAGCGATTTATTATTTATATTGTTTAAATTATTTATCCCGACGCTTCGGATGCTTTTCAGCAACCGTGGTCACGGGCAGACAGAAAGATAACAGTTGTCTGATTTTAAATCTAAAACCCCAAATCAAACATACTAAAAAACAAGAGGACACCGTTAGTCAATATTGTCATAATATAGAAAATTACAGTAAATATCAACTCCGTAGGAATAGATGGCGTCAATATGGCCACTTTGTGACATTTCAAAAATCAGACATCTGTCATCTTTCTGTCTGCCCGTGACCACGGTTGCTGAAAAGTATCCGAAACGTCGGGATAAATAATTTAAACAATATAAATAATAAATCGCGTTTTAATCCGGTATACATTATTTTATTTAAATAATACATGGTTCTGTAATTTTTATTATCACAATTAGTGTATGTCATTTTTCTTGGTAACAGTAAATGTTATAGTTATGTATATTTGTTACATATTTTAAACCTGTTTAGGGTTTACTGTCAACTGTTTTTCAATATTTTTGCTCTTAAAACGATTTAAGTTATACAAAAATCTAAATAAAATACTGTATACCGGATTAAAACGCGATTTATTATTTATATTATTTAAATTATTTATCCCGACGTTTCGGATGCTTTATAGCAACCGTGGTCGCGGGGAGACAGAAAGATGACAGTTGTCTGATATTTGAAATGTCACAAATAAATAAATCGCGTTTTAATCCGGTATACAGTATTTTATTTAAATGTGTGATATTCGCGTTAATAAAAGACAATTTTATACAAAAATCTTTTGAAAAATGAAAGTTCCAGCTCATAAGGAAGCGATTGGGATCAAAATTTACTTTTCTAAGTATTTTATTTATTGACACTGTATTTCTTATCAGCATCCGTGTTGTAAATACAAATTCCTACAAAAATATTCCATAAAACTGTCACATTTTTTACCTCGCTTAGACCGACTAGAAAAGCGGTATCTCTGCTCACTACATAAATCAAACATAAATAAAGGACCTCATAAGGTGTCAACGCTATGCCATTCAAGCCCTGGCTGGGTGTGTAATATAGTAGAATAAATCACTTTCACCTTAAATAAGCTTCGAAATCTCTGAATATAAAATTTCATAATTCATTGGTAGGTATTATGCGATGTGAGTTCATCAGAAATATTAAATTTTTGAAGAGTCTGTTGGGTAAAAGAAAAACTATATTCATTAGCTTCTTATAAATAATGCAAAGGCACTTATTCAATATAATATTTTAAAATTTAAAAAAAAAACAAACTTTTTTTATGTCAGATATCGACAGACGAGTATGAGGTTCACTTGATTGTAGGATATACCTCAACCATAGAACATCAGTCAACGATGCGCCTTCGACCTACTTTGTACTTCGAGCATTCGGAAAGAATTCAAATTCTTCAATTTATTATACTTGTTATTTTATATTTGTAGGAATTTATAATTTTAATTATTACTACAAATCGATGCCTCTCACGTAAGATGTGGAAATCAACGTAATTAGTGATTTTGCCTTTCCTGAACTATACTATATGTTTTCATTGATTTTCTGAGTTCTGAGTTCGAGTTGAAACCGAGAATGATCGAACAAACTTTCTAAAATTTTACTGAAATCATTCACTAAATCTATCCACTTAGTCTGCTGTCGCCCTTTGGGTGAATGAAGTAAAAAAACTAATTAATTACGGTAAGTTATTTTTATAACAGGGTCGTGCTTTAACTGCTATCTCTAGGGAAAAAATGTTTTATTACCTACAAAACTATTATATAGGATGTCAGTCATTAATCAAAGTGAAAAGTCGATTACATCATAAATATTACTGTATGGAAATGCTTTCATTTAAATTCAAATGTTATTACGATATTATAACACTCTAGGTATAAACAATGTTTTGAAGGATCGCATTTTGTATGCTTGCATTTCGATTTGTCGCGGCTTGGAATCCTATCGGAATGATGTACTTATAATTTTCTGTAAGCTTGTGTTCACGATGTCTGCTCACATTGTGAGAAACATAAAAATTCCTACCAGGTAACGAACAACTATATTCATAATTGAAAAAACCGTGATGCCTACCTATGGCACATTTCGTTTATTTGGCATTTCAGTCTATAAATTTCTGAATGCTCGAAATTAATTAAAATAGATCGACAGCGCATCACCGACTGATGTAATGTGGACCATCAAGTGCTTCACTTGGTGGTCCATATAAGCTCGTATATGTATTTCTAACATAAAAATTATGTTATGTGTTTTTTTTTGCAATTTGGTTCATTTTATGTACAGTATAGAAGAAGGAAATTGAGGAAAAGGGTAAAGGTACTTTTTGAAACTTGTAATGCATCTGCATAACATTTCATTCGAATCTCGTTATGAGACAAATTATAGATCGGAAAATCTCTTATTTATGTGAAAAAAATTTAATCAGAAGGTCTTCCCCCTCATCTGTCAATATTTCCTATATAAAAAAAATAACTTAATTCACACAAAATGTTTCCATACTATAACCGCTGTTTGTAGATTCAATAACTGATAATGTAAAAGCTTTCGAAATCGAGGCTGGAAGAGTCAAACAAAGAATGTTCTGAACAAAGGAATTCGACTACAAAGTCGATCCTATTTCACCAAAGATATGAGCCCATAATCGTCCAAGTAATATCTACAAATGTAGCATAATAATATAAAGTAATATCATCAGTTTGGGCCGCGGCCAACTCCACTCCAAAGTGGTACAAATACCTTGGTAAGTAACGTAACGTACACGGCGCGGCGGGGAATTCAGGCTATCAGATGACTGCTCTAAATGAAACTATTAAAGTCAATGGGGGTTGTTTATATATTTAAATATATGCTTATTACAGACTGGACGTTCAATCAATATGATTTTACAGTAGATAAGTAACAGACCTTAGGGCAAAGCTTGAACAACTGGCGAGAAAGTATCCGTATGGACCATATGTCAAGCGTCGTTTATATGCAGTAACATACACCTATAATATATTTAACAAATAAGAGATTTAAATAAAATACTTTATACCTACCTGTTAAAACTTGATTTATTATTTATATTATTTACCACGAAGTTTCACCCTAACTTTTCAACATCTGGAATCCAGTAATTAAAAATCTAAAAACCCAAGTCAAACATACCAAAAAACAAAAGGACACAAGAGTGTCTATATTATGGCAATCAAAATGCATTCAGTGATTTTTGCGTCAAAGAGTTACAAACATCCATCCATCCAGATATCTTTCACATTTATATATAATATTAGTAGGAAGTAGGATCAACTAATTTACTTTTCTAACGAATAAACTACGTTTTCAAATAAACGCTATTTGCTCAACTATATCTGTGATATTCTCCTCAACGAAAACCTCTTAGATGCGATCATAAATCGTTTCGGTTGACATAATAGCGTGAAGGGAACGGCCTAGATTTGTGCACGTTTGATTTACAGAAAGGTGAGGGTTATCATATTCGTGTACGCTACCACTAAAATATGAGACTATATTTGCAAATATGTGGGAACCCGATATAAATAATTTGTTATAATAGGAAACAAAAGGCATGGCTTTTTAAACATGTGGAATCGAATCAATGGTTGTAAATGTGTATATTAATTAATTTTAGGGTCATAAGACATTTTTTATACTATTCATAATAATAGTATTCATCGTATTCATTCGAAAATAACTGTTTGACTGTTATGTTTATATTATAGAACTGATTTTGATAAAACCGGGCACGGACAAAGCTTCGACTCCATTCAAGAATAAAAACAAAACAAAAACTTATTTTCGGACAAGTCCAAGAAAAAGAAATCAATTTTCAGGCAAGAGAAATTTCAGGCATATTTTAAACATTTAAATAAATTTTTGGAGACATTTTTACCCAAAGCTTCGCTTACAAATCTATCCTAAAATAATATATCCACATAAATCTATACAAGTTCCCATTCTCAATAACAATTTAAAAAATATTAAATAAGCCTTTACAATTGTTACTTTTCAATTATGATTCAACAATAGTCTTTATTGATCAAACTTAATTAAACAATATTTTTTTAAAAATTGTATATTCATACCCTATTAATTCACAACAAAGTGTATATAGTATGTTTTTGATACCCAACCTGATATTACAATTATTGTCATTGTAACATAAATATATATTGGATCTGATCAGAATTTTATTAAAGCCATCGATATGGAGATCTTTTTGTGAAAACGAGTGAGCGAGCTCCTTCTTAACCGCTCTATTGATCAGAAGTTATTGGCCTCATAATAATTTGGATATTATTATTCATTCTCTCCAGACTCCACCCTCCAATAAAAGTATCGTAACCTCGTCTCAGTTTACGTTTCACTTTGTCGATTTCATTACCGTCATTGCATAAATTAGATAATATTAGACAATTATTTATTTATACTTTATACGCCTTCGCGGAATAGTGGAATGTGCGTTGTGTTTAAAAGTCTCGAGTTTGAATTCCGGTTTGAATACCGGCAAAATGTTCGGAGTCGAGCAAAATGCTCGATCTCCCATCTCTCATCTCTATCTCCATCCTTTCTCTTTCTCTTTCTCATTATTTTTCTCTTTCTCATTATTCGGCCAAAAAAGGCTCGGTAAAATGTTCGGTGTCGAGCAAAAAGTATTTTGCATAATATACTATTTTGAATGTTTGAGAAAACGTACTTAGTAGTTACAATTTGATCAAAAAGGGAAAAAAAGGATTATTATATAAGAAAATTATTCCAAAATGATTTCAGTGAACTATATAAACAATAAATATAACAAATCACACGATTCTATTATCGTTCAATACTTCAGCGAGATAATACCGTGATAGAAAAGCGATCACGTATTGAGTACCAAATTCATAATCGACCGTTCACGCTAACCCGGTTTTGTAAGGGATAGAACGGAGGTGTTTATGATACTTTTTCATATAATCGTACAATAACTTTTGCATTACGACCTTTCGAAGTGGAAGGAAAAAATGAAAATATATTACTCGTCTCCGTTGTTTATACTACATCTGTGACACGCTCAATAAATAATAATTATATTTCTCCATTCATTACAGCTTTTGAAGTGGTTTGAACATTATTTGTGCAGGAAAAGAAGGGTATCTAAAAGACCTTATTTCCGCCCAAAAAACAAAAAATATATATCATAGGATTTGAAGTTTTCTTTATACATCGTAAAAGTAGACTGTGTGATAGGAAAATATTCTTATACTAGCTGATGCCCGCGACTTCGTTCGCGTAGGGTTCACTTTAAGCTGAGCTTTTGAGCAAGCTTTCTTCAAATGACATATCCTCCTCCACCCTCTGTACTTGGTGATTTCTTTTGGGAAAGAGCTATCAAATTAGTCATTGACGGTTGCTTTTGCATCATTTTATCGACATGTTTAATGGTGGTTGAGATTGGGGTTCGAAGGATGATTTGATATTCAATAGTTGAAATAATTAACCTGACTTTAAAGAAACATTAGGGAAATTCATATTAATTAAATTTTCAATACATTTTCTGTCTTAAATAGATGCGTGCGTTCATTTAATTGGTTATTCTCATTTTCGGACATTTTTTTATATTCCCGGGATTCCTGCCCGGGTTTCCGGTGCTAAATGCGGAAACCTCTAAGATACGGAAGCAAAAAAGCAATGTCGAATAATCGTAATTCTGTTTAAGAGAAAGGATTGATGAAAAGGTGAAATAAATGATCTCATAAGAAATACTTTTTCATATATTATTTCAATAATACATTTTCTATTTTTTTTTATAATATAGTTCTTTCAAAAAAAAAAAAAATAAATACAAAAAAATTTTTCTTTCATTTCAACTTCAGATTCGAACTCGCATCAAAAGCTACGCTATGGGACTGCATATCCACTATTCTATCCACTATTCTACGAATACATATCAGACTGTGATTGACATCTGACAATTCGAAAAAGTTCAACGCGAGTCAGTTTGCATTGAAATTTGGTGATATGGTGCCTTTAAAATAATATTTAAATGATGATAACTTTTCTTTCCGATAACCAATTTCGATGAAACAAAGCCTATATGTTGCCCCGGGCTTTCCTTAATATATTTGTGTAAATTGCATTAAAATCGGTTCAGTATCTTCGGAGATTAGCGTGAACAAACAGACAGACAGACAGACAGACAGACAGACAGACAGACAGACAAGAATCTTAAAAATTGCATTTATGCATTCTGCTACCCTTCTTTTATCACCCCTCTTAATTTCTGGTAAAAATATTTAGTGAAGCGTAATTTCGATCCTACTCTTTTATTATATGTATATAGAAGAGAAAAACTACCCTTAAAAATATCTTTGGGATGCGAAACTTTGGTCTGTGATTATTTTGAAATTGCACTAGGAATAAAAGTACCTAGAAGATAAAAACGTATACATAAGTAACGGTATCTCAACTGTAGGTTAACGGGACACTACAATTATTATTGTTCTAAATAGTTATAATCTATACCAATCTTACAAAAAGGTAAAGTTTCTGAGGTTGTAGGAGGTAATATCTGGATCTACTAAACCGATTTAAAAAAAACTTTCACCAATAGAGAGCTACATTATCAGCGAATAACATAGGTACTATAGTATCATAGTTTTTATGTTTATAATACATATACATTGCACCCGTGCGAAGCCGGGGCGTGCTGCTAGTTGTTATATATATGTATAATCCATAGAAAAAAAATAACGAATGTCTTACCGACTCTTCTCAATAGAAACGTTCGGTACCGATGGTAGATTTAAAAAAATGATTCAATAATTCTTAAGTTTACTCTAATATTTAAATTTGTAAATTGACATATTCTTCGTTGTAACTCAAACTATCTAAAAAAATTAACGTCGTCCACATTGTCATGGTTACAGTCTGTATAATGAAATACTTCGCAAAAGATTTTCTTACAAGAAACTTCCCACGTCTACCGGTTGTTATACTTTGCATGAACTAAATTACGTCGTAACATACTAAATATGTGAAATCTTAAAGGACATGTTAAACTTAATTCTTACGTAATAACGGAATATACGAATATTGTGATTGCAATACAGCTATTTTTAATTATAAATAGTATAGTACGTAGTATAAGTGTATGAGAACAATCCCTCCAATAGTCGCAAAGGGACCCTCTGAAAATCAGTGTTGTGGCTTTACAATGTATGCCGAATGGTATCCCTATTTAACAAGCGCTCACTTGATGTTATGTACACTCAACACTTTGTTATTTCTGTCCCTTATTATTTGCCTTGTAGGTATATATTACAAACATTGAATGAACTGTATACCTCGTATAAATAGATTTTTAATTGATATTTTTTCTTAAAATATTATTTTTATCTAATTTATTAATAGTGTCTAGATTGAAATTACCATTATTGTTTTTATTTTAAATTAAAATTTAAAATTGTAAAAAAACCTAACTTTTGCTAACTATTGTCTTTTATTAAAGCGAGTATCACACATTTCAATATCATTTTAGGTTTTAATCCAATGTATGTATGGTATACAGTATTTTATTTAACCTAACTTAAGTTTTATTGTAATTTACTTTATTTTCTTTTGGTATGAAAGAGCTGAGCATCCTGACACAAGTATTTTTTTATGTTCTTAAAATGGTGCTCAATTATTTTGATGTTTTTGATAAGGAATAAATAATTGTTTTGTTTATTTATTTTTATTAAAAAGAATAACTCTTAATCACTTACCACAAATAAATCATAAAATGCCTTTATTTACGCAGCCCTATTCAATTAATGTTCCTTCTTTGATGCCCTTTTCATGAAAGTAGGAGTTCCATCAACGATCGTGATCCTGAAAAAGGCCAACAATATTTGATACTAATAAAACAAAAGCATTCCATACGCCTCAAAAAATTTTAAAAATAATCCTGAAAATATTTTAAGAATCACCTTTTTGAACCACCGTTTATTTGTGACAGTTATTTTATTTTTTTATGTCAGATGTCGACAGACGAGCATGAGGATCACTTGATGGTAGGTGTGGTATCACATAGCCACAGAAAATCAGTCAATGATGCGCTGTCGACCTAATTTTTACTTCGAGCATTCGGAAATCCATAGACTGAAACCGAAACGCGCAATATGCACTACACGGATTTCCATCTATGAACGGTGGTTCATTACCCGGTCTGAACTTCAATATTCCTCCCGCCTTTTATTTATTTAAGTTACCAGACATACTTACGCAAGTTACGAACCCTCAAACCATCGGTGCGCACGGCAGGTGTTCTACCGAATGTGCCAACGAGCCCGTCGAAGATGAGTCATAACGTTATAATTAATCGTAATGATGTGATAATTGCGAAAACAGCTAGGCCTTGTTAAACACGAGGTTAGATTTAACACAAAGAAACGTAGCATAACATGTAAGCACTGAAAGATCATGAAAATGTAAAAAGGCCTTTGTGACCCCGCTTGGGTGCGGGGCGGCCAAACAAGCGTTTAGACATTAGTCGTGCGCGCGCTCTCGATGGCGAAGGACGTATGTATCGCACCCACGTCGACAATATAAAACGTTACGTATATTAAACTTATTACCACGCGTGTGATTCGTGTATAAAATAAGTTCTGTGATATGTGATTAGATACTGTGGAGAAATTGTTTTTAAGGATGTATCTCTTATTTGCAGTTCTGAGCTTACTTATTAAAGGTAATTAATTTAAGATTCCTCAAGTAAATTTTACCCAATCGAAGATTACATGTTGCTGATAAGAAAAGGTACAATTTATTTACAAGAACCTCATAAAATAAATATTGTTATGTTTTCATTAAATTAAACTTTTATATGATATACATTTACTCTAAAAATATATTTTTTTAAATTACTCTTAGTTGTAATTAGAAAAAAGTAATGATGTACAGATTTTTAGGTGGGTACATCTATCCAAGCTAGAGGACAGTTTATACTATAATATTTACCATCTTAAAAGCCTTGTTCAATGTGTAGATTGAGTGAAATAAATAAAATAATGAAATTAACGAGTGAAATCAATAGTCATAACCGTAGATGCACTCAGTCAATTTAGCGTAGCACGTAACCGCCGCGCCGTAGCAATCCCGTAGCAAGATGTAGTAATGTTCGTACTTCAGTTGCGAAGAGTACCAACAAGCCGATTCCTATTGGCTTCTCTTTTTATGTATCATATATTTAATTAAATAACTAATCTACTAAAAAACTAAAAACAGTGGTGGTGGATACTTTTCGTTTTACTTTGGGTGTGGTGGCATCATGGTGTTTACTTTGGAACGACTTACCTTTTGAAAATTCACTCTTCGCCACTGCTGTACTTGTTAATATTATGATTAAATACATTTGTTAAAGATTACTTTCCTTTTCATAAAGATGATTGGCCTTTATATACTTATTTATAAATCGATTTAAATTCACAAAATGGGAATAAATGCCATAGAAAAGAAAAAGCAAAAGAAAATGTAAAATAAAATAAGAACCTTTTTTTCAAGCCAGGCCTTTGATTTGCGTGTTCCACGTGTAGACAAAGTATTATTATTATTGCAAAATACGCATTATAATATTTTCTTCAGGTCGTCGTTGCGCGTTTTGAGGTTGTCTACTCCTTGTGCCAATAACTGTATTTCAAATAAATATTACAATTCAAATTACCTAATCCAATTTTTTTTATAATCTCATTTATTAACATTTTAAACTAAGTGATTGTTATCACAATACTCCTGATTTAATGTAAAGTAGGTATTGTTTTAATGGTTTGAAAGTATTAGTTCGTTCTACGAAGAAAATCAATTTCGCTAAAATTTGGTAGTAGATCACTTTAAATCTATATTTAAAAGTTATCTCAGATGAGTGAAACATGAAATCATTCTTTGATCTTCTGAATGTTTAAGATGAAGCTATAATAATATTACAAACGTATTATTATGTATACATAATATACGGCTCTTTCCGATTGGGTAAGGCAGAGATCACAGAATTCCATATGCTCCGATCATTGCATACCACTTTCGCTTCTTCCACTTTCATCAATGCTTTCATACAGATCGGTTTTGAGTTCTTTTGACCTAGCCCTTTTGAAGAACGTCCCATATCTGATCGAGGTACATTCGCTTAGGTCGACCACTCCCGACTCTTCCACTGACACCAGCTTCAAAAATACTTTGGTATAATTATAAACTTACAAAAACAATAGAATGTATATAGAACGATTGTAATAAGGGCTCACATTCCTAACTTAAATAAACCAAGACTAGCTAACGTGATTATTTACCTACAATGTAGCAAATCTACTTAGAACATAAAAACATCGCAATGTAGCTCGCAAGGCATTACCTGAAAATACTGACACGATAATTATAAACGTAGACCTAACAATAATTGTATATCAAAGTTGTTTGCAGTAAGTTAATTTAATTACACATAGCTTAGCTGGAGAACTGCGTGAGTTCAATTAACTACCTAGTCTCACTTAAGGGCCACGAGCCGTGATACTTTCAGCGATGATATTTTATGGAGTTTTATGTGCAGTATAATAATATTTTTTTTTATGTTAGATATCGACAGACGTGCATGAGGTTCGTTTCATGTTAAGTGATTCCTCAGGCACAGAACATCAGTCAATGATGCGCTCTCGATCTTTTTGCTTCGAGTTTCGGTTTTTCCATCTATGAACGGTGGTACGTTACCTGATTTGATATTTCTCCCACCTGTGTAATGCCCAAAGTTCCCAGACGTAGGGAAGACATGTTTATAAAGTCGACCCATCGGACGCACGGCTTTCTACCAAACTCGCCAAAGAAGCCGTCAAAAATAATATGAATACATCTATTTAGGTTCATGGTCGGCGGCGTCAACCGTTCGTCTGTAGGAAACGAACTTTGTAATCATTTGCCGCTACAACCTCGTTATAAATAAGATTTCCATATATCCTCGTCGTATAGATCTGACAAATATTTTTCAAATTCAACTTTAAACTTCATTTAAGAACCCTTAAAAATAAAAATATCTTTACTTTCCTTCAAACGATATATAATATATCCTATTTATCACCAATTTTATTAGTATCTTGTCTTGCTTTGACCCCAAATAAAGAAAAATGTAAATATTTATAGTTCTTTTATTTGATACTATTATATTTTTTATGAAATAAAATATATTATTTTCAGTTCAGAGAGGTTATATTAATTTATAATTATATATTGATATATTCTCTTGAAATAATAAGTAAAAACAATTTATTTTATATAAAAAGACTGCTAAAACTGTAATGAGACAATAATTTTAGTAAATTATAATTTTTGATTTTTAAATAACATGTTATTTTTCTTATTATGTCAAGTTCTTTGCCCATAAATAAAGAATAATAAATCTGATAGTAAAAAATGACTTACATATTCGATAAATAATTTTTAAATGATGAAGTTACGAGTATTTTCCTGGCCTAAACACTATTAAGGGCTTCGATAGAGCCGTTCTACGATGTAGTAAATCTAAATTTAGTATGGCTGCTTAATACTGATCACAGACATATTAAACTCAATATATACATATATTTACACAAAGAAACATTAAAATATTATCGGAAATAGTCAAGTAAAAAATGGTATGATTATTATTATTTGAGTAGATTTAGTAAATTGGAATAAACAGCCACCAAAAAAAAAACAAAAACCTCGGGCTATTATTGACGTTCTATTTATTTGAATTTTGTATTTAACTATCAATATACTGGTAGACAACGGTTTCGATATTTTTTAACCTTTTTTTTTTTAAATCTTAGGACTTACAAAAGGTTGAGTTTTGAGTTGGTTGGTTGGAAAATGTAGGCAGTAGCATGCTAGAGATCATATGAAAATCCGTGATCTCTGTTAACCTCAATGGAAAAAAGCATCAAACACAAGCTAGCGAGAAAAATAGTGGCAATTTAGTTAATATACTTTGCCATATGACATTCAGTGTCTCATATGGGTTTTGTAATAATTATAATAAAAATTTATTCAACACACCCAATACAGGAAAAAAAGAGCAATAATAATCTATTAAAATTGAATTAAAATCTAAAATATGATACAAATATCATGTTAATCCAATAGTAATTTAAATTGTACATATTTCCATAATGTTCATAGAGTTCATATTTAAAAAATAGAAGGAACTAATAGTAGATATATGTATAGATAAAGGCGAGACATTATTTTGTGAGGTAACTCGGTAGACACATTGTTACCACCGTACCCTACTCAAATTCAAGAGCATTAAAGGTGATGGCACCAATATAAAAATGTTATACTGTATTCAAAATATCTTATATCTAACCGCCTTATGTAAACATACCGATAAGAAATAAGTATTATAATATTTTTCATCTGTCCATAACTTGCAAATAACACTAATCAATTTTTATGCCAATATATTATTATATCAAAGTTTTCAGTAGGTCAGTTGTTGGTTGGTGAGGAATATCATAATTCTGCTCTGGTAACCGACCAGCAACAAATGAAAAAACAGTGCATATTGCGCATTTCGGTTTCAATCTGTGAATTTCCAAATTCTCGAAGTAAAACAGACTACGCACCGTCTGATGTCTTATGGTTGAGGTATAACCTACCGTCAAGTGAATCTCTCACGTGTTTCTGTTAAATCTATCTAACATAAAAATTAGTGTGATATTTTAGAAACAAGACATTCATACTTTCCTTAAATTTCCCATGAGCGATGTAAGAGGCCATCCATTAATTACGTCACACATCAACGAAGTGTGACATTGCGTAACACGTCCTAAGTTTCGTGACGTCACATGACAGCATTTCAAGTATTGAAACGAAACAATTTAACTGTATAATGAAAATCTTAAAAATAACGCCTACTATATCTTTCTTTAGGCTTATACACACCAGTGGGGGCTTATAAATGTGACCACCTGTGACAAGGACGGAGGGGACGAAAAAATCATAAATTTTTTTTGTCGTAATTTACGATCTAAAAATCGACCAAAATAATTGACTAATCATTTTTAAACCAACACGTCTAAAACTTCTCTCGTAAATATTATAGGTACCGCGGCTAGATCGCCTGTGTCAAAATTACTTCTGCATCGCAGACTCAGATGTTCTGACGGTTCCAAGCTTCTTTACAGATTAAACTTTAGAAGTTTTGATTACTTAATAAGCTTTAAGGAACGCTACTCACTTTAAATTACTATTGTTTTCGTATCATTGCCGCCGCTAATATAACTTATAGACAACGACATAATATATCTTTCAAAGAATGTATGTAACAATTCGTATCTTAAATACTATCGTGAATCTTATTTTTTTGTTATTTAAAAAATCAGCCTTCTGTAATTGATCAATACGAACTGTGTATATAATATATATAACATGACGTATAACGCAAGGAAAATACTTTTACACAAATATCTTGTGTTTAAACTAAATTATATTATAAACAGCTAAATGGTGTAAAGCTTTATACTATATACTGTTTAACTAGATTTACCAATATATAAATAAAATTTGACATATAATTTTGTTTTAATTTAACATTATACAACAATAAATAAAAAGAGAAGTATATATAGCTGAAACATTAATAAAACTGTTAATATCCATAATATATTCAAACTTGCATGTAATGTTTTAATTACCTATGATTTAGATTTGTAAGTCGTCATAAGTAATAAGTATGATTATCTAGTTGGTTAGTAAATAAATCTAATATTACTAATGATTATGATGTAATTGGTTCTGAGAAAGTTTAGAATTCTTGGAATATTAACACTTGTAGATTATATTACAAGACTCAAAAATATGTCTAGGAATAATTTTGATTATAAACTATGTGAATACTTTTATTTTAAAGCCCGAAATAAACACGTAATAAAAATTTTAAGTACCGAAAGTAGACATGTCAACTGCTATAATATGAAAAAAATAAAAATGTTATGTAGTTTATACAGCAGTAAGAATAAAAAATATTTATATTCCATACGTACCTACATATATCGTTTCCATTAATAAATTCCAATAACAAAATTATTCTCGATATTCAAAATACAGACAACTCGAATCATAAAATACATTTACATTTCGCAGTACCGAACACACTGTGGAATGTTTTTTTAATGGATATTGAATGAATTTTTTAAATAATAATTCAAACTTTCGTTCTAATTTTTCGAAAAATGTTGAATATGAATAGGTTCGAAAAGTCCACTTTAGTTACCGAAGTAGTTAATTTCTCCGGCCGTGCTTCTTTAACTTCCCTCGGCTTATCTTACACAGTCTTAAGTTTTGTCACTAATTGTTCAACAGTTTTATCTGGATTTAATTCCAATGTTCCCAATTGAGTTTGAATTCTATCTTTATCTTTAATTTAGTTCTTGGAAAATGCTATAAAAACAGTAATTGTATTTGTTAGATACCTATTTAAATGTTGATTTGTCGCTTTCGTAGACCTTAACATTCTTGAATGTGGTTTACTTTTTTTATAATTGTAAAATATGTGTAATCAATAATCGTAATCTAGTCTTAATTATCCACAAATCAGTATAATTTTTTTGCGTTAGAAAGCTACAAAATAGCACGCTATATAGTCATTTCATTCAATGCAACCATCCGAATCACATTGGTGAATTTCCGGCTTTTAAAAATAACCATACTAATAATATTATTTATTTCATAGTTTTTAGGCATAAATATGCCTACGAAGAGCAGACACAAATTTCGCTTTTTAAATATGTACAAATATAATATTTAACTTCAAATATTTTAATTAACACAGTACTAGAGTATCACACATTTAAATAAAATAAATTTATAGTGGAATTCATCCATAATCCATCATGTCATCCATCCGCTTTCGAAGCGTCGAGATAAATAATAAATCGCGTTTTTATCCGATTTAAAGTTATTTTATTTTAATATTCAAATATGTAGTGGATGACGCATTAATATAATATTAATATTATGTACCATCAGCATAGTACGATATGAATACGAACCTTTATTAACGGTATTACCGATACATAATAAATACTTAGTTAATAAAGCCTCTTGATATTTCTAAATGAATATAAACGTAAATCTACTCCAACTTACATCAGTATCAGTAATTAGTTTAGTATTTTATTCATAGTGCTCATAAAAGCGATTTTTTAAATAAAATACTTTGTACCGGATTAAAATGCTAGAAATAATGTACGTAAATAATGACCGTGACCACGCTGGAAAGCATCCAAAACATCGGGTAATAATCGGGTAAGCAAAAATAATACAAATAATAAATACTGGCGTATAGAACAACCGGTTTTTAAATTGATACCTTTAATTATTAACATAGTTTAATATTATGTCAATGCCTTTCATAAAGCATACCGAAGCATAGATAATAATCGAAATAAATCTCTATTGAGAGTACGATACCGGTAGCGTAGTGTACTAGCACCAATTATACAAATGTATGTTCGATACTCCGCGGCGATTAGTCTCCGAGACTCGCAAGATACTAGAGTTGCCTAGCCGTATCGTAATGGGAGAAGGGCACTAAGTTGCGGCCACTGAATAAAACGCTAAATTGTTATAAGTATAATATCTAATTATTTAGTCTTAAACGTGTCGTGTTAAAGTCGTGATTTCAGCCCTGATTTAACAAAGAGGGGATGGCATGAGCACTATGAACATATAAGTTTCCTTCCTTTACAGAATATGGGTCACATTTCAAATTGTTTATTGTACATAGACCTTAATTGTTGCAGAATCCCTTCTGTTGAGAATAGTTCGAGTCTCGGTGCCTTCGTACCGCGTGAGAGGTCAACAAGCCCAGTTGGACTGTGATTACGAGTTGGGAGATGACACGTTGTATTCAGTGAAATGGTACAGGGATAATGAGGAGTTCTACAGATATATGCCTAAGTACGATCCGCCTAAGCACGCATATAAACTAGACGGGATTAAAGTTGATGTAAGTATTCGTTTACAGAAAATGATAAATATATCGTCCTGGCTGAATTAGAAACCGCGACCCATGGGTGCGTAATGTAGGGTTTCTACCAAACGCGTCAACGAGCTCGTCAAAAAATAAGGTTACTGTGAAGCTAATAATTACAAAAGAATCTTGTGTGGATCGAACCCATAACATAACACGCTTTTGCAAGCCCATAAGACTTTAAAATTAAACTTTAGAACATGGATTTTTGACGGGCTCGTTGGCGCGTTCGGTAGAACACCTGCCGTGCGCATCGATGGGTCGTGGGTTCGATTCCCACCGGGAGCACATGCTTATAATTTTCTGTAAGCATGTTTTCCCCACGTCTGGTAACTTCGGGCATTGACCGGGTGGGAGGAATATCTAAATTCCGACCGGGTAACGAACCACCGTTCATAGATGGAAAAGCCGTGAAGTGCATATTGCGCGTTTCGGTTTCAGTCTATGGATTTCCGAATGCTCGAAGTAAAAATTAGGTCGACAGCGCATCATTGACTGATGTTCTGTAGCTGAGGTATCACCTACCATCAAGTGAACCTCATGCTCGTCTGTCGATATCTAACATAAAAAAAATAAAAAAAAAAAAAATATATATAATTACTTATAAATATAATTTCATTACCTTGACTCAGCTAGCTAACGTTTAAAATATATAAACAACCAAATTAAGTATCTCTCACTGTAACAGCTTCTAATGACTCGTGTATGTAAGAAAATAACCTCGAAGTTGATAACTTTTCAGTTATTTACTTTATGGAAGCACTTTATGTTATTACTTTGTAGAAATAGAGTTTGATTTCGATCGATTGTATTAATATAAGGAAAATATTTTTCCAAGGTTCTTTTGTGACAACTTTGTAATGATTAGGGGAATGTTTTACTTCACTTTCTAAAACTAATAGTTCTTCGCCGTAGACCGTAGTTCCGCATCATCTTCAAAATTACAAAATGTTTGCATTTTGAATTCAATGTTTTAGATCATTATTTCTGTGTTTTTTATTCGTAGTTTATTGTGTTTTTTTGCTGGATTTCTTTATTTAATAAACGGGTGACCTGAAACATTAAATAAATTACCATAGCAATGCTGATTCCGCAAAACATAGGGTTTTTTTTAATCTAGCAAAATTCCTATGATAGAATATAATTTTTATATCTAGAGTCATATTATATTAGTTTAATATAGGATTATATAATAGAAAATATCTATAAATAATAACATTATCAAATTAAGACATCGTTCTTTACTAACTATTGTATCTAAAAAATATGTAAGTAGGTACCTACATAATTATTTATATAATTTTATAAATATAGTTTCTATGTTAATAAGGGTCAAAACGCTAAAAGTAGAGCATGGAACATAACCATAATAAATTACATTATAAAACATAAATTACGATGACATCCAGGATTAAAAAGATATTTTTGGATTTTGTAGGAATAAAAAGTTCAATGGAAACAAATCTCAACTACGCCTCTCGACAAGGATTGAACTCCGATTCGGGCAATAAATCAGTTTCAGTTGAATTTATGATGCGATTACCATTTTTTGTGTATTGACTATATCACAACACAATGTTGCTCTAACCGACATGACCAGAATACCGTTATAATGTGAGTTATGTGTAAGCTTCGCCGGTAGTAGTAGTACTAGGTACATATTATTAAGTGATTGAGAATAGGAAAAAATAACCACGCGGGGCAAAAATACTTTTTTTTTGTGAATATTTCTTTAATTTAAACATGTATACATATATATGTATTCTTCTTATTAATTTCCTCTCTATCCTTTCCTTATGGTTGCTTGGAAGTGATAGGTAAATAGCTATAAAGCCGTCGTTTGACTACTTTTTTTTCCTTTTTTTTTGTTTAATTTTGTGTCGTATATTTTATGTGACAATTAAAAATATTCTGTCTATCTATCTGTTCAATATAATAGCAGCAAAAATATCTCTAAGGTTTGTACATGTGTTATCATTAGTTTACACTAAGTAGGTTTTACACTGAAAAGTTACTTAATATTCTAAGGACAGAATGAGGGAACCAATTTATTATTCAAAGTCAATTTCAGAACTCATTACAATAATTAAGAACATATTTAATTTAGTTTTAATATTTAAAATATCTGCCTCTGTAACTCAGTGGTAAGGAGACGTGATTAGTTTAACATCGGAAGCTCCAGGGTAAAAAAAAAAAAAAGAAAAGCTGTTTCGGTTGCGAGGAGCATAGAAAGTAGAAACCCGATTGCCTTGCCTAAAAAACGTGTAAAATAGCCCAAAACATGCGGGACACGCGATTTCACTATTTTAATTAACATATTCTGTGTTTTAATATATTCTGTATTGTATGCTTACACATATACAACAAATTGTATCAGATATTCTTAACCTAACCTAAACTAAGCTTGATAGACTAGTATAAACATTCTATCTCACGAAGTCTGTTTGGCTATGAATGTTGTGCGGCGTACCCATATACCTACTCTATATTTGAGTGTGCGTTATCTCAGGAGCGCACGCTAAACATTGCGTACAAAAAAAAAAACAACATACATCATTTTTAGGTGCACGCTTAACATAGCTAAACGGACTTCGTCGGATAAAATATCTATTAAATGATTGGAAATCAGATGGCCTTTTTAAACTATTTAAAATATCACTAAAGTAACTTTTGTATTCAGCTGTCAAAATCAGACGAGCGACGAGTCGTACTGCATCAGGTGACGCTGAAATCCTCAGGTCTCTACAGATGTGAGGTCTCGGCGGAAGCGCCAAGCTTCGCGTCCGCCGCCGGCGAGGGAAGAATGGAGGTTATTTGTAAGTCCCCACAATTCTCATAAAAGTTTTCAATTTCGTTAAAGCTCCCACAGTCGGCTAGATTAAAATACGTGAAGTTAGTTCCTGAGTTAGATTAAAAATTGTTTTTATCGTTTGACTACCTAGTTTATAGTACGAAAACTGAACGGTGTAGCCTAGGTGAGGCTATATACAGATACTATATTAAATGTGCTAATGAATATTCAGATGATTTGAATATTCTATTAAAATACAATAGGTTTATCTATACAATCATTTATAATTACAAAACAGTTATTAATTAGCTATCGATACGGGTAGCTATTATTGTGGAAGATAAAATAAGTCCAACATACTAAAAAACATAATAAAACAAATATAATAAAACATATCCAATAAAACAAATCCAACATACTAAAAAACAAGAGGACACCGTTAGTCAATATTGTCATAATATAGAAAATTACAGTAAATATCAACTCCGTAGGAATAGATGGCGTTAATATGTAATTATTGTAAAACAAAAACTTGGCGATTAAAAAGAGTGGCGGCGAGTTTCTTGCCAGTTCTTCTCGTCCGCTCTACGCCCTTGATTTGTGAACTGGTAGTAAATGTAAAATTAGAAGCATTTAATATTAGTAATATTAGTAATTTAATATGTATTATTTTTTTTTTTTAATGACGTTCATAGATGTACATTGTGTTACCTAAATTAATAGATTATTTTTTAATTTAATTGAATTAAATATGGCAACTTTGTGACATTTCAAGTATAAGACAACTGTCATCTTTCAGTCTCCCGCGACCACGGTTGCTGAAAAGCATCCGAAACGTCGGGATAAATAATTTAAATAATAAATCGCGTTTTAATCCGGTATACAGTATTTTATTTAAAAGATAAAATAAGGTTTAATTAACATTTCATTTATTAGCTTTACATGTAATATTATTATTTATTAATTAGATTGACAGTATAAAGAAGAACACCTTGACGAAAATCTATTTGATATTCCACTATTTATTAAGTGTTATCTTCTATTTGGTTTTTACCTGAGTAAAGAATTTTCAAAATTCGTGGAATAAATAATCTTAAACCTTAAAGTTACAATACAGAAAAGGTTTTAACGGGCTCGTTGGCGCGGTCGATAGAACAACTGTCGTGCGCATCGATGGGTCGTGGGTTCGAATCCCACCGGGACCATTGTTTATAATTTTCTGTAAGCATGTTTTCCCAACGTTTGGTAACTATGAGCATTGATTGTTCATAGATGGAAAAACCGTGAAGTGCAGATTGCGCGTTTCTGTTTCAGTCTATGGATTTCCGAATGCTCGAAGTAAGAAATAGGTCAACAGCGCATCATTGACTGATGTTCTGTGTCTGAGTTATCACCTTCCATCAAGTGAATCTCATGCTCGTCTTTCGATATATAACATAAATAAGGGTTCTATATAGGAATAATATTACAGTTGAATTATTGCAAAGGGCGCTATGGTTATTATGTATTGACTTTAGCTGACTTATCGATCTGCAAATACAATAAAGTGGCACGTATGCCTTTTCAATACACGCTTTGGCTTGAAATGTAATTGGTGGCGCAGTACAGCATATTATTTTCTCAAATAAAAAAAGTGTTTGTGTGTTCCTATGTGGTAAGTCAGGAAGAACCAAGTCGTAATTTGTTTTTACCCTAAATATAATGTAATCAGTTTTATTGTATTATTCCACACAATAGGCTTTACTAGAGATAGCCAAAACCAATTATTTCAGTTGATCACACAATGTACGTATATCATTGTGGGATATTAATGGACACGCGATGCATTATTTCGACAGTAATTATTTTGTTTCTGGTAACCTATTTATCAATCTAGGTACAATTGGAAGTCATTATTTTATTCTGTACAGTATTTACTGTGACTAACGATAAATTCATAATTTTTGACCTTGGAAACGGTTTAGAAGTGTCAAGGAACTTTTAAATATCGATTGTCACACTTCGATTGTATGTACTTACACGAGTTTATTCATATTCACTTCATCACTTTCCTACATCGGAAGGACTTAACAGGACTGGCTTAAATCTATACTAGCTTCTACCCGCGACTTTATCCGCGTATACTTCGATTAATTATTATCTGTTTTTACCTACTGCAATACATTCCTATGCCACCATTTTTTTTTCACAGTTTATGCACTGCATGCTGAAATAGCTCTCAGCTAGCTGGATTTTTTTGACACTCATCATTATAATTTGGCCAATTAATTCATGAGTGTCGTTATAAATTATAGCTAATGTATTATTCTGATGTATAAACAATAATAGTTTCAACAACAACTAAGTTTCATCAAAATCCGTTCCGTAGTTTTTGCGTAAAAAAATTACAAACATTAAAATATATACATATAATTTTTAGTAGGATTGACAACGGGCCTATTAATTCAGAAAGTCCAGCCACCCAAAAAAAATTCCATGCTTTTATGAAATCAGTTTTTAATTTGTATTAAATAAAGTTTCAAATATTTATTTCTGCAGATCTACCCCGTGAAGGTCCAAGAATAACAGGCAATGAACAAGAGAATAGAAGAACTGACTCTTTATTCCTGAATTGTACTTCAGGGCGGTCGTATCCCGCTGCGGTGCTCAGTTGGGATATTGATGGTGAAAAGGTAAGACATTAATAATCTACTATAACGTCATGACGTGTAGATTGAAAACTTCCACGTAATGACATATCAGCTTCATGCAAGCTTTTAATGGGGTTTATTTAGTTTTTTATCTAATATATCAACTAATAGAAACATATGTTTTTTTTAAAGATGAACCACGTCATTTGTTGCTTGTTTTGACTACAGAAAAATGTGTAACGTTATTGTCAAGTTTACAATCGCTGCTTTTCCCAAAGGCGTCCAAAAATTTTTATTCAATAAATTATCAAAAAAAAAATTGTCCAATAAGTTAATTAGGAGAGGGAGAATTCAAAAAAAAACAAAATCAGAGCTGGTAGTTAATTTTAATATGTAAGTTTGTCGATGTATGTGCATATGTATGAAATTTAGTACCTATGTATTTTAGGCAACAAAGACAAAAAACAAAGGAACATAAAGTTATGCTAGTGTAAAAGCCAACCGCCTTATTTCAAGTTGTATAAAAATCCTTTTCTTTAACAACAGCCGAAATACCAGGTAATAAACCTGTATAAGTTACTGTCAAAACATTAAAGATCAGAAAGATAAAGAATAATGAATTTATGAGGTTAAAATGCCTTAATTATTTAACTCGGTTTAATTAAACTGGCGAGAAGACAAGCGAAAATCCTCAAAAAATAATAGCTTAATATTTCCATTCTTCTTGGAATTTAATCAGAATTCTTCAAGCATTCAAATCAAATACTGAACGGCTTAATAAAATTTCATTTGCACCTTTTTTAACTAAGACAATGAGAATAAATAACAACCATTTTAATAATTAAATAGATTTTGTTTAGTTCATTACTTATACGATATTCGAAAGCCATACATGCTATACACGGAAATTTTTTACTAGTCGAGTTCTAACCCAATATTGTTTGTAATATTTTGAAGCAGTCACATAATAATATATTATGATCAGTTATTCTATTCCTAAGTATTGAACGAATTAATAAGTCTTTTATCTATATATATAAAAGAGATTCCCACCTATATAGATACTCATCACGATATCTCTGGAACCATAAGGCGTAGCAACTTGAAATATGGTAGGAATATTCCTTTCGCCGAGTAGAGGTCAGCTAAGAACGGATTTTACGAAATTCAACCCACAAGGGGGGTTGCGGGGGCAATTGCTAGTATTATATATAATTCACAATCATTTTCTTTATTTCCATTGAATCGACTCTATTTTCTTGGATTTGCATTCACATATTCCATCTCTCATCAAATAAACCATGATGATCTCACGATTGTAAGGGAGATTTTAAAACGTGAGCCATTCCTTTCATTTGTGTAATGTAAAGTTTAAATAATTTAATTTAAAGAAAAAAACGATTCTTTAAAGTTTTAAAATAAATAATTTTTATAAGACACTACATTTTCTGTCAAACTCCTCATACATATTTTCTTATCTGTTAAGGTGACCGACCCAACTCTCCTAGTGCAGTACCCTCCTATCCAACATTCCCATGGGTTGGTGTCCACGGCTTTGGGACTGCTGGTGCCAACAGGGAGGACGATGCAGGTGAAGTGTACGGCTCGTGTGGCGCCCGCTTGGAGGGAAGGAAGCGAAGCTGTGGTCGGAAATAGTCAGCTAGCTGACAGTAAAGAAGCTATGTTATTAGGTGAGTTTTGTTAAAATAAATTCTTGACTGCCCTAGTGGGACAAATTTCTGTTTCTTTTTCGCTGGTTTTTCTTTACAAGACCGTTATGTGCCGTTTCAATCGAACTTTAGCGCTAGTGGCAGGCATATGTATGTATCTGTTTCATAGATAAATATAGGTAATGAACCTTATGGGTACATACGGTTCTATGTCCGAGAGACGTTTTTTAATTTCCTCGAGCTTTGAACTCGGGATTTCCGATGCAAACGCAATGCACTTACCACTTTCATGAATGTAGTCAGGTGCGTTTCGTTTAAGAAAAATATGGGCTTTTTAGAATTACAAGGTTTCTATTATTGTATCATTTGGTTATGACATCCAGTTGATAGGCGGTGATGATTGAATTTGAGATACTTTCTAGATATAATTGAAAACATTTCTCCAATTTCCACCTCAAAGGCCGTAGCAGTGATATTTTCAATTCTGAAAATACAGTGTTATTATATTTAATCACAGCTCATAATTCCCCCTCGCTATTTCAACGGAATGAATTCATAAATTGACTGTATAATAATTCATATTCCTTCACCGTAGAAGATTATACATTCTTACCATTATGCTCAATTTATCATTAAGTTGTATAGAATAAGATTAGTATTAAAAACCTAGGATTGATTTTTTAAATCTAAATAAAAATATTTACATAGGAAATCATATTTTCTATATATAAAAATCTATTATCACGGTGTTTGTGGTCGCACTCCTCCGAAACGGCTCGACCGATTTTTCTGATTTTTTTATGTATGTTAGGTAAGTATGAGAATAGGTCGTAAAGTTCATACCACTAGGTAATTAGGATGGAGGATATCCAATTTATTTTTCTATTTTTTGACAAAAACTTGCTTTGGTCTCGTTTTCTTCATAAGTACAGCCGTGCGAAGCCAGCCTAGTAAGCTTATAATAATTCATGTTCATTCACCGTAGAAGATTATACATTCTTACCTTTATGCTCAATTTAGCATTACGTTGTATAGAATAAGATTGGTAATAAAAAACAACCTAGGAAAGTTTTATTCTAAATTCAAATAATGAGAAAACACTATAAACTTATCTATTCAAAGCTCGTTGGATGAAACATTTGAATATTATTAGATTGTGTGAAACTAAGAGACGTGTGTTCCTTTACGTAACTTGTCAACCAAGTTACCCGGACTATACTCGATTTGAATCACGTAGGAATACAATTTGAGATAACAGTATACCTGCTACATTACAAGGAAATTATGTGATTATTCTGAAGAAGAACTATAGTTTAATGAACTCGTAAGAAACGTTATTTAAAATTTTGATCTCTTCGTAACCATTTCATTTTGTTTGTAGATTAACACTAAGCCTACCAGAGTGGTCAAATGACTGCTTTTGAGACTAATAAAACGGGTCATTCCATGTCAAATCGTCAAGTAGTTGGAATCGACCCCTTCCGATTTGGATGAATTTTGGTGGAGAGTTTCCTTATATCATAAAACAAAGTTCTGCCAATTTGAGACCAAAATTTAATGGCGAACTTAAATTTTTACGATTTTTAAAAATTAAAATTAAAATCCCCTTTGAAAATGCCAGAGTTATTTTTTAAATACAGTAGTTTTCGAAATATTATTGTAAAAAAATAAACTTTTAAAACAGGAAAAGTAGTGATATTTTGAATTTTGCATAACTTTATTTATAAAAAAAAATTTCAATTTCTTTCCCTTGGCAGAACTTCGTTTTATGATATAAGGAAACTCTCCACCAAAATTCATCCAAATCGGAAGGGGTCGATTCCAACTACTTGACGATTTGACATGGAATGACCCACTTCTTAAACTTATTTTTTCATGATCTTACGGCGCGCGTTATTTTTCTTCTATAATATATAACTATATATTATTTAAAAAAGTCGTGCGGTAAGTTCGAGAAAAATTAAAACTTAGAATATAACAATTTATATTAGTCTCGAAAGTGGTCAGTAAACCGCCGTACGTTTTTAAGAACTACATCAACTACGAGTTACTTTCCTTACATTCTGTTATAAACTATTGAATAACCTCAATGAAGGAATATACGAATTCGTATCAAGGATTTTAAATTTTAATTTCTATAGAGTTATTGCGTCAAAGAAAAAAGTTACCTCAGTCAGATTGCGTATCCAATTACTCCTTTTTGATGTAACCTGTATAGAAGCAAAATATTTTTTCACGTTGATAGCTGAAATTATGGGGAGAAACATAGGTTACTTTAGTTATTAGGGAAGAATATCTCAAACTGAGCGCTTAGACAAATGACAATCTCTTCGTTTAGTCGACATTTCATTTTATTAAATAGGTTCATAGAATTTGGCTAAAAAGTCGTAGCCTTATATCAAACGTATAATATGACTATTCTATTCCTCTAGCATATTAATGCTTGTCTAAGCCCACTGAATAGTACAAAGCAGATCATCAATATAAGTATTAGAATTAAGTTAAATTAATTTGCAATTTACGCTTATTGTTCAAACTCCCAATATAATATAAACCGTTTTTTATTCCCTTCCAATTTCACAAAACTTTTGGGTGACCTTAATCAAGATATTCTCTAACTAAAATTAGGATGTTGTTCAAGTAACTCTTAAACTTAAAATCAAGAAGCAGGCAAGTTGAACATGAGAACATTCTTAAATACTTAACAGAACTCCTTCATCTTATATTCACGGTTATCATTACAGCGGGAAGTCCTTCCATTAACTTGAATAATAATGACGCTTGTTTGTTACAGTGCGAAGTTCAGGCGAGGCGTCTACATTAAGTATAATGCTGTTAACACTTTCCCTCCTTCAAATTCTCAGCTCCCTAATACAATCAGAGACGTGATGAATTATCTCTTGTATTTATTAAGTAGATGTGTTAACACTATCAGGACTCTGAATGTTTTGTTATTGAGTTCAAACAGATGTTTTGCTCCAAATGGGATACTTGCAAGTTATGTTTCTATAAAAAATACTTTTGGATGTGATTTGTTTTTAGATATTGTGAAAATATTTTAGCGTAATCGGTGCTTATTCTAAAACGTGATGACGAACAGTAAGAATACTCTTCGTAAATTAATTTCTTTAAAATAACGCGAGTATCCTATTCATTATATAGATAGAGTTTCTTAGTAAATCATAAGCATCGAATACATATCTTTAATTAAGTGATTATCAGTTGTTTCATGAAAACGAGCTAGTAATTATTTTTGTAGCGATAAGATTTTTTTAGGCCTTGTACATGATAATTGTAAAATAAAAGCTAGAACGCCTTCCTAGTTAAGAAATATTGTAAATATTGAATAGGTGAAATTCTTTTGTATTGATTCTAGGCATACTTGTACGTAAATGTTATCTATTTTTAAATTAAACGTTAATTTGTTGACTTTCGCAATATTGTGTAATAAATCCTTTTGTTTTTAATAAACCTCTAGAAAAAATATTTGTTTGTAAATATCGTCGTTGCGCCTGCCAAATTCCATATGTGATTTTTTTGATTTTTGGTTTTCGCACAAAAAATACTCTTCGTTTTATTCTCTACTGTGTTACTAAAATCATTTTTGTGATATTCAAACTGGATATGAGTTTAACTAATTCCATATATGTTTTGACCGGTAAGAAAAGCTCCGTATGTGAATTAATAATACGTTTTTCGTAGTCTCCCAAAACTATACAAAAATCACATATGGAACTTGTCAGGCGCAGCGACGATATGTCAAAATACAAATTTAAACTGGGGGATGTAAATAAATAAATTAATTATTTATTCCGTTCGATTGATGTTGTAGTTAGGGTTTCGTAATCCACACAAACTATATGATAGAATGCGCGTGCGCGGTTCGGCGCATTAATCCCGACTATCTTTGATGTTTGATGAGGTCCTGTGAGCTTTTTAAATACATGAAAAATACTCACTTATTTATATGGAATCCGATTAAAACAATTAAGTATACGAATTTGATACTGAACTCTTAAATGTTTCGACTCGTAACCTTCTTGTCAGATACTTGATACTTATTGTATGAAAAACATTTTTTAATTTACACAAGAAAAGAAACACTTTATAATAAGTTACAAGTCAAAATCACAAGGTATTTGTAATTCTGCGAAAACAAAAAAAAATATAATTAATCATTGTACTAATGTTCATTATTTTGTACAAATACTTTAATGTAAATAATTAGGCACGAAGGCTTTTGTTGTTCGGACGTATTGTAGTTAGTATTCGACTATTATGACTTGGTTGAAATAAATAATTTATCTTAATTTTTTGGTTTTAATTAAACATATACCTACCCGTTATCATGTTAACTTTTGTTAAATTGATTTGTAGTTACTTAAGCGTCCCGTTTAAGTATGATTGAAATTGAATAATATAATTGATTATTTTGTAAGTAAGCAGCAAATGATGTGAATGATGAAGTTTACAAATTTAAAAAATGCCAAAAATGTTTATAAAGTATACTAAATGTTATTTTTTTTCCTTCCAGAGGTTTGCCTGGAAGAGATCGCATTTTGCGATAAGGCCATCCTCTTGTACAATGTTTAGCTTTAGTTCTTATTGCTTGTAAGATTGGTTTTTGTGTACAATAAAGTATATTATATTCGATAAATAACAACATTGAAGCGACCTTCCGTTTTGCCTTGCTATATAACAATATAATATAGTCGTATTCAAATAAGCTTATCAAATAAATCTTATTGAAAACAGATACGACGCCGACGTGGGGTTCTGCAAGAAAAAAACACTCTATTCTGAACTAAAAGGTAAAGTTCAGTTTTAAGATTAAGTAAGGTTTGTTCCTTTACCATGAGGTACGTCATGTGCTCGTTTGCTCGCTTATATACATATGTAGTAACTAGCTAAAATCGTAAGTATTAGTAATGTTCGCATTCGCAAAATTGTTGCAAATATCAAAAGCGTAAATGATATTGGTTATATAACACAAAACACACTCTTAACTGAAAATTCACCGTTTTTAAAATTACGTTCTGTTTGGATCAGCTGCTCAAAATGAGACGAAAACAAAATATATGCGTGTGTCATTTGTCAAAATCGAGCTATAAATAAATAGCTCTATATTTCATAAAAGAATATTCGCATTTATATTCGCGAATACTTAAAAATTGATATTCGTTCATCACTAGTAAGTATCGACCATATCGATTGTATACGTCCTCTAAGCTTAGCATTCGTTGAGCAACAAGTGGTACGACACGACGAACAAATATTGGCTTTCATGTCTGGAGTAAGTACATGGACGACTGATAAAACACACGTTCATAATTTGTATTTTTGCGTTATCGTAACGTTAGGAATATTTCATAAAAAATTATATGTTATTTTGGGTCAAAATGAAAGAGAAATATCATTAGTTATTATAGGTTAATATATACATTTCTTATTTACACATTCTTTTGTTTAACATAAATAAAAAATTGACGGGCTCGTTGGAGCGTTCGGTAGAACACCTGCCGTGCACATCGATAGGTCGTGGGTTCGAATACCACAGGGACGACATGTTTATAATTTTCTGTAAGGATGTTTTCCCTACGTCTGGTTACTTCGGGCATTGATCGGGTGGGAGGAATATCGAAAATCCGACCGGGTAACCAAGCACTGTTCATAGACGGAAAATCCGTTAAGTGCATATTGCGTATCAGCCTATGGATTTCCGAATGCTCGAAGTAAAAATTAGGTTGACAGCGCATCATTGACTGTTGTTCTGTGGCTGAATTATCACCTACCATCAAGTGAACCTCATGCTCGTCTGTCGATATCTGACATAAAAAAACATCAGTTGTTGTAATTGATTATGTAGTAAATGATTCGAATTACCTACGCTGAGAAGTACTGTACATTATGTGGCATTTGACAGGTTATCCGACTAATTTAATTCTGGTAACAAATATCCTTCGATCAACATACTATATCGAGTTATTCCGGTCGGATCCCCTAATCGGATCCACTGCTGATTATTATTATTATTTAATTCCGTTCTGATCCACTCTAAATTTAGTCATTCCAGTCGGATCCCCTCATTGTTTTTGAAAGGAAAGTACAGTCAAGAGAAAAACAGTTGTTCATGTAAAACATATTTGTTTTATTTATTTAAAATATTAAAATCTTCACAGGCAATCAGGCATTTGGTCTTTTTATTTGGACAAACCTTAATTAAAAAAAAGAATTCGACCATCTTAATAAAATAACAAAAATAGTACTTAAAATAACTAAGTATATAAAATCATCACAGGCGATTAGGCATTTGGTATTTTTTTTTTGTTGGATAAACCTTAATGAAAAATATATTTTTTACCATCTTAATTAAATAACAAAATCAGAACTTAAAATTTCGATATTAAATTGTCACAGGCAATCAGATATTTGGTATTTTTATTTGGACAAACCTTAATTAGAATTTGACCATCCTACTTAACTAATAACAAATAAAAAAAATAAAATTACGATATTAAATTATCACAGGCAATCAGATATTTGGTATTTTTATTTGGACAAACCTTAATTAGAATTTGACCATCCTACTTAACTAATAGCAAATAAAAAAAAACTTAAAATTACGATATTAAATTATCACAAGCAATCAGGTATTTGGTACTTTTATTTGGACAAACCTTAATTAGAATTTGACCATCCTACTTAACTAATAGCAAATAAAAAAAAACTTAAAATTACGATATTAAATTATCACAAGCAATCAGGTATTTGGTACTTTTATTTGGACAAACCTTAATTAGAATTTGGCCATCCTATTCAACTAACAATAACAAAACATAAAATTACGATATAAAATTATCACAGACAATCAACAAACAACAACTTTGTCAACAACGAGTCGTTGTTCCTCAATACTAATATACACGTTTCCATTTCAATAAGTATTACGAACATAATATGTATTTTAATAAACCCTGTACGTATATTTTGTTGCTGACTGTCCCAAAAATCTGTTAATAGATAACGAGGGGATCCGAACGGAATAAAATATTTAAAATTATTTGTGATCCTCTGAACGGTGGATCAGACCGGAATAGAAAATATTATAAAATAAAACGGATCCTCCAGGGTATCGGATACGGGGTATCCGACCGGAATAAATCACTATATCAATGTATCTATCATACAAATATGTACTTTTAAATAAAATACTTTATAACGGATTAAATCGCGATTTATTGTTTATATTATATATCCCGATGTTTCGGATGTATTTTATTTAAATGGATGAAAAGAGTTAATAAAAGACAATATTAAATATGGGCTTTGTTTTATTTCTTGGTTTGTCCCGCTACACGTTATAAATATAAATAAAGTTATTACGGATTCAGAATATTTGTATGTTTTATCTATAACAGTCACAAGGACCTCGCCATCCTAAGTTATTTTTAGGTATACCCACAACCTTAGATGATTCTTCATTTAAAAAAAAAGGTAAAAAACCGAAACTTTTTTTTGATATCTTCGAAACTCTCTATTGAGTATCTTGTCAATAGTTATATAACATTTTATTTAATTTATTTTATTTTACCCCTTAAAAATTATTGGGGTACTATAAGGTAACCTTCCTTTTCAGTAAAGTACAAGATTCAATTTGAAGACTAAATTCCATACCAATTTGAAATATATCAAAAACATGAAAATTGCAATTCTCCGAAGGCACTGTGTACGTGACCGCAATATATCGGATCGATACGGGTATATAAAGCCTTAAGAATGTTACCCTTTGGGCCAGCTAAACAATAACAAGCCGTGTTTCACAACAATAAAGATTAGGAGGACGGACACAAATGGGGCTATTTTTCATTTACTACAGAAACCACGCAATAACAGAGTTGAGAATTGCTTTATGGAAATTGTCTGCCTGGCCACTATATTCGTTATATTATCTCCAAACATTAAATCAGGCAAACGCTTCCAGATCTCAAAACTCCGACAGATCTTATATGGAAAAGTTATTGTTATAAAAAGTCATAAAAATGTATGCTAATTCCAAGTAAATACAAGTTTATTTGTAAATTCATTATATCGCGTCCATGAACGATAAAGAAAAGGAGATGGTGTTTATATGTAAGTCTACAAGTCATCTTGTTAAATATAACACAACGAAAATAAACACACTCTAGTTGCAGAGTTGTCATACACGATTTACGCGAAAATAAAATATATAAATAATAAATCCACTAGGTTTTCAGACAGTGATTGGTTTCAATGTCTGGACCGCTAGAGCACTTGCAAGTTACCAAAATGTAGCTCAGACTTTTACTAGGAAAGTCAGTTGAGTTAAGAGAGTAAATCCAGCTTAAAAGGTTCGTAAAGAACATTTTATCCTGACCATCTCGTACAAATTGCTAAAGCTATCTCAAAGATACTTTTGTCAGCAATCTAGTACACTTGTGTACAAGACCTTTGTCATATTTTGATGATAAATTGAACTTTCAGTATATATGAAATTGAGCGCAGTAATGATCGTATAATTCTACAATTTATGATGCTATAACATTAAGTCGTTTTGAATGGAGTAAGGCGAAATAAAGATTTACTAGAGTAAAACATTAATATAAAACCTCTTTGAATTCCCTAAATTAATGAAATATTTAAATGGTTTGATCTTATTAAATTTTATGTTATTCTGTCTTTTAATAAACGAGTATGAAGCTCACTTCATAATAAATAAGTGATGTGTTCTCCACCTAGTTTTTACTTTGAGCACAACATATACTTATAGACCGTAATCGAAATGCGAAATCTGCACTCCACGGCTTTTCCATCGATGAAAAGTCGTTTTTTACCCGGTTGAAGTTACCTCGAAGTGGCGAAGGTAAAGACTTGAGGGAAAAAGTATACAAAATCATAAACCCGACAGGCTTCAAACTCGTGACCCATGAATACGTGGAATAAGTACTACACAAAACATAATTATAACTACTACATTAACTAAGCAGAGTACTGTTAATTAATTAATCTTTACAGAGATAATTAAAACTACAAAACAATACTATTTTATTAATTGACATCATCACAGATAAATGGTCTCATAAAATATAATAGCGTAAATAAAATAAAAGAGTGATAGCCCATCAAAATAATTAACCCGCCACTTTCAAATGAGCCACCTCGTTTCCCCTTGATAAAGAACATAGTGATTAAATCAAGGTACCTAATGTGTCAAAAGTTTAGGTCACCATTAAGTGGTCGCGTCAACCACGCGCTGTAAGTTAATAACACAGGGCACGCAAAAGGGTGTAACTTCGTGTTAAATGCGTGAATAGAGTGCAAATAATTGTATTTTATGATATTAACGAAGTTGGAATGAGACGCTAACTCGAGCTGTCAAGTTTTTATCGCGAAGTTTCGAACGCTGCGAGCGATGTACGTTCTTGCCAAATAGGCTCAGTGCGATTTAATCAGACAAGGGATTCTCGTAATCGTTTAGAAAACAATACTTTAATGACTTTGTCTCCGAGATTTTGAAACGATCACGTTAAAACAAAAACTTTATTAATATATGAATTTATAAAAGGCAAATTTCGTTGTAATGTTTTAAACGAGCTTTTATTGTTAAAATCGCGATAATTCCAGTATTTTGAGTGGTTTTGATTGCTCAACTAAAAGGTCAAATGGTTGCGTACTTTAGCGAGAGCACTTGAAGTGCTAAAAACATAATTAGGGCTTTCAACCCGAATGATTAGAATTTTCATAAAACTCAGAACGTAGTATAAAAGTTCTCAACCACATGTATTTACTGTAGGTATATATGCAAAAGTCTTACAATTATGGAAGTTTGCTTAGCAGTCATATATTATTATTAGTTATATTAAATATTCAATTAGTATTAAAATTATGTCATCAATTTAGGTATTTTACAGCATTAGGTAATTAATTTAGCGTAATAATATTTAAGCTATTTCTTACAAAAATCCCCTCGGGTGAGGGTGAAGGCCTCCTCCAAATTTATCCAATGTTTTCTATCTTTTGCTTTCTCCATCATTTACTTCCTGCTATTCTTCATCCCAGCTAACTGATGGCCTTCGTTGCCTTCTATTTCCCATAGGTCCAGGCTATGTAGTAAGACGGTGTATCCAGCGACCATTAGAAAATCTCGCAACAATTCCTGACCAGCGCCACTTTAGTTTACGAGAATAGCTAAAATCGTCTATTTTGTTTATCTCGTGCCTCATAAAAATGCTGTGGGATATTTTGTAGATCTTTCTGATATTTGGGATGCTTCTGTCCTTGTTCCTCCTCGGCTCGTTAGCAGGATATTCCATACTTCAACTCAATGTGCGGAGTGCAAGAAGTAAAAACAAAAATCCAGCTATTATCATGCCAGTATTTATATTGTGATTGAATGGACACCAAAGGAAATCTCCTTCAAAGAGCCCGTTCTGGTTACGTCACCTTCGTTGACGCACAAGACAAGGTGAATACAAAATCTTGTATATAGTTGTACCAAAATCACTCACTATAATTAATTTGTGTGCTTTCATGTTATAAAATACTAGCAACACGCTTCGCGCGGGTGCAATGTAGATGTCGTACACAAAAATATGTTACTGGCTGATAATGTAGCTTTGTATTGGTGAAATAATTTTTAAAATCCCTCTAAAACTATTACATTAGTTTAGATTGAAATATAATTATTAAAATAAAATACTGGATACCGGATAAAAACGCGATTTATTATTTATATTGTTTAAATTATTTATCCCGACGTTTCGGATGCTTTTCAGCAACCGTGGTCGCGGGGAGACAGAAAGATGACAGTTGTCTTATATGTAATATATGTGTGTATATATAAGTGAATATATGTAATAAATCGCGTTTTAATCCGGTATACAGTATTTTATTTAAATGTGTGATACTCGCGTTAATAAAAGACAATATTATATAATTATTAATTATAACACGGTTAGGTTACTTACTGCATCAATTAAATATTAAAATAAAAAATTCAATAAGTATTTTTTATTGACATGTCTGTTTACTCACAGTCCTGCAAGATTGGTTTCCTATTAATGTATTAAGATATATATATTTCTTTTTGTATTTTAGATTATTTTGTATATTGTGTCAATTAACGCTTGCATTGCTAAATGTTATACTCTTTTTGAGAACCAGAAAATATGGTAAAACATTTCAAAAACGTACAATAATTTATAGAATAAACTAGTCTTCTATGTCATGCGTTGCAACTCATTGTTGTTGAAGCATACCGAATTCATACCACATATCTGTAGCATACATCTTTTATATACTGCTCACTTTGTATCAGATATCTTAGCTCGAATGACTTATAAGAAAGTATTAAGGCCTATTTATACGATGCAAGTTTCTTGCCTGTTGCACACAATTAAATTTAAGTAATAAAACTTGCATGATCTAAACAACACGTAACATTCTTGATCTGCCATTCAAGTTTTGTTTTAATACTTTTCTTAGTGTAAACAACACATGATATCTACGTGTAAACAGTTGTACCAACAACTGTATAATACCAAAAAAATGACATAATGTAAATGGGCCTTTATTCGTGGTAGGAGCATAGCATAAGTTGATACCTTACCCAGAACATTCAAGATCTACTGTTTACTATGGGCATTTTGAATTTTCTACTCGTGAAACTTGCTCAACTTCAGACATAACATTAGCTGAAGCTAAAATGTGTAATCTACAAAATATATATATTGTATTTTTACAGACATTATTTTTTGTACTCCTTCCATCGTTTTAATCACTATGTGGCTACTATAATATAACACATTAGCCTAACGAAAATCAAACGCACGATGAACGCATACAGGGCTCGTAATTATTACAAAAACAAGAGACGTAGGGGTAAAGGACATCTGGCCTTCACTTCGAAAAGTATTTTCTTAGTTTTTATTATCTACAAGAAATTCCTTTTTTATTGCTGTAGCCGAATGTTTGTGTAATGTATGATAGTGGACAACTTGGACGAAATGGGCTCATAATCTGATTAGAGGGTAGCCGTGTTTTGTCACGCAATACTCGAAGCATGTTACGCTTTACTAAGCCGTAACTTTGACGTTACCGTTTTATTTCTTTTGCGTAGTCTACTTACTGAAACTTAGCCCATCCACATTAAAATAATGGTAAACAGCTATCGTAAATTCAGAATTGATTAAATAGATAATTGATTAAAAATAACTGTAATTTTCAGCATAAAAAAAAAACAAATCAGAGAGACCTTCGTTATACATTAGTAAAAAATTTTTACCGCGGATTAACAATATTACATTTCGACTTGCGTTAATTATGAATAGAACCTCAAAGTATAATCCTAAAAAAATATTAAGAACGGCAAGTAAGCAACGAGGAATTAATACCTAAACGATTGCGAGTATTAACTTTACAAAGATAAAAATTTTCATGAAATAAATCTTGACCGAAATATTCATTTTCTGTAGATCTTACTTAAACGCCTACGCGTTAAAATAACGTTTTATTATATTTTTTATTAGAGCATATTTATTATTAACCTACGTTATTAATACAGAATTAATAAACGACATTAACTGCGTTCTTAGAAAGTGTATATTGCGCATATATATGTCTCAAGTCTATGGATTTCCGAATGCTCGAAGTAAAAAGTGCTACCCCATAGGGAAAGAGTCTTCGTTGATGTCTTCGTCATATTTTCAAAAATATACATAATATTATGAATACTTACGGATCACATTAATGACTTGAATCGGGTTATGATAGAAAAATGCAATAGACAACTATATTAGGCACATTACAAGACTGAATTGTCTCCGATAATTAACGCATCTGTAATTACAGCAATACACACGGGTACTGGCAGACAATTCCAGCACTTAGTCCATTAATCATGTCCTTAATAGTTGCTGCCCAATTAGGATAAGCACACTAGCCATTTTGAAACACGATCTCCTGTGACAAATCTAATAACTATAATCTAAGGTAGATGCATTCTCACTTCAGTGTAATTGTATCATGGTAAACGCTTCTCTTTATACAAACATTTTAATAAACTAATTCAAATGTCAGTTAAGTTTTTTTTATTGACAAATATAAAGAGAGGGTGAAGGGGGCCTATTCGGGATTGTAGCACAGGTTTTGGGATTGAGAATTAAAAAGGGTAGATCATCAGTGAAATATATATTATCATTTATTATATATTTGACGGGCTCGTGGGCGTGTTCGGTAGAGCACCTACCTTGCGCTCCGATGGGTCGCAGGTTCGAATCCCGCCGGGACAACATGTTTATAATATTCTGTAAGCATATCTTATCGTGTCAGATCACTCCGGGCATTAAACTGGTGGGAAGAATATCGAGTGGAGGAGAATATCCGTCAGGGTTTTCATAGATGGATAAACCGTGAAATGCATATTGCGCATTTCTGTCTTAGTCGATTAGATTTCCGAATGCTTTAAGTAAAAAGTAGGTCGACAGCACATTATTGACTAATGTTCTGTGGCTGGGGTATCACATACCACCAAGTAAACATCATGCTTGTCTGTCGATATCTGACATAAATATGTAGATACATCAGTGACAAGTATTGTGGTAACAAATTAAAAAACAAACCACAGTAAAAAGTATATAAAATAACACTTACAAAAGTGTTTTAATACGATTAGGTTCCAATAATACTACTTAATACAATAATACGACTTAATACAATACAAGAAAATTTATTTTAGTAAGGTCTCTCACGGATATTATCACCTTACTAATAAAATCCTTTAAACAATTGAAATAGATAAATACAAATATTAAATAATAATATTTATTTTCTATTAATAAAATAATCGCTACTTTGGTTAATATAGTTCAAAGGTTAACAGAGGCATTTACACTAATCCGCGGTTTCTGGAAGTTTAGTCAGGTTTATTTCTTGTCAATTTTCTTTTAACAAACCTAATCACATTATGTTCAACCAAAATACTTCTAACTAACTTAACAAAATACTTAATTCGGATTACTTAAATTCTTATTACTCCAGAAATCAGAAGAACTTTATTTTTGTAGTTCCTTATAAATTATGTAGGACTTTATACAATACAAATAAACACAAAGCCATATTTTCAAAGAACGGCCTGTCCGTACTTACAAACTGATTGTAATAACATTCTGGAAAGGTCTCTAAATAAAAAACAAAGTTAAATCTCACACAAAAGGTGCTTTGGAACGCCAAGCATCCACACGTCGCATTAAAGTAACAAATTACATAGGTATGGGAGAAATGCTCACACCCACTTTGGCCGCTTAAGAACGCTCGGTGTGAAAAAAATGTCCTAACCGTCGTATCTGCAAAATGGTGATCAATGTGGTGTGGTCACGCAGAACTCTTGCACGCGATCTATCCCCTCATTCTTTTGTATCTTATAACACTTTTTTGTAGATAAGTGATTTAAAAATAGCCTAGCCTCCATATTACCGATGACATATTCAGCTTTTTATTTATTTATTTTTTGTTAAGAAGAAAACAATCCTTTCGAGAGAAATGCATTCCATTGTTAGTACATGATTTTAAAAGAAAGCTCAAAACCTATTAGGCAGAATTCAATTAATCATATTTTTTGAATGGAAGACACCAAATAAAATAGATTTATACAATCAAATTAATATTCACCTTCATACAAAATAAAAACTGATCAATTAATAGAGCCATACTATTAGATTCTTAACGAAGATTTTATTATAAATTTATTCATCTGACTATTCTGATTGCTTCCATAGCTCTGTGGGTAGCGTTTAGCACCAGAATAACTTAATAATAATTTCAAATAAAATAATTTTAATCAGGAAGGACACAGAAGGTTGATGATCTACTTACGTGTAAAAGAAAAATAACATGTGAAAAGGACATATTCATGTACCATTGCCCCTCTAGGAGACACGGAGATTTACTATATCCAACTATCTCTAACGTTTTCTCGTCTATTGACAATTGGTACGGAATTTTTGTACCTTTAGTATTGTAAAAGACAGACATTTTTACACTGCGAAAATACTCCAAGTTTTATATGAGAGGGAAACCAATGGAAACCCTAATTAATTATAAAACAAAGTTGTACAAAACAAAGGCGTTGAACAATTTCTAAAGGATTAAATGCTGAAATTAATTTTAAAGGGGACTGAACATCTTGTAATTCCTATTGTCCTTTATTTAGACACTGCTTAGATTAGCTTCGTATCTTATCTGTCAATCCTTTATATTAAATTACTTGAGATACGTTACGCTCTCTTTAGTTGTTAATTCATAGGCTTCCTTATTTATTATCTTATAATTTAACAAGATGAAATGATAATATTAATATGCATGAGATAATGATAATTAGAAAGGAGATTAATTAAATATGAGAAATCTCACCGGACACGTGGCTAATGAGTTAATAAATTCAATAAGGCATACCCGTAGAACATCTCCTTAGATGCAATGTCATGGACAGATGGAATGATAAAATGTGCTACATTGATACACTGGGCTACCGGTATGATGTGCTACGGCGTAGCTCTAGAGAATGTCACCAATATTCCTTCTTAATTAGTTCCGTTTATTAGAGTGCTCACTTCGTGTGACATAAGAAATATATTAAACATAATTAAATCAGTCAAGATACTTCTTTGTATACAGCTATAATATAGTAAAACCTAGTTTAAAATAAAATTCATAATGCTTAAAGTTCTGTCTCTGAAAACACGGCTGCTATCCATCGTCACGTAAAATTTCACGTAACCGTTCAAAAAAGTAATCACAGCCAGCCATGTAACTTTTTGTATGACTTTTATATTCACACACTTGAGAACATAAAAGTTTAAATTAAACCATATTCCTACGTAGCATTTAAAACTAATTTTGAAGTTGCCCGCCGTTTTAAGGGGCAATATTTTCCAAATACGTTACTAAAATTACTTAAAATTGTATCTGTTATTAGTTTGTTATTTTAATTCAAATATAATTATTCAATTTAATATGTTGAGTTGGTTTGGGTAAGTACAGAGGATAGATAATGGAAATGAAAAAGATATACGAAGCTGGTGTAAATGGAAGAGTGGTCGACCTCGATTAGATCGGGGACGTTCTTTAAAAGGGCCAAGTCAAAACTACACGAAAACGAAAGCATTGATGGAAGGCATATGGAATATCGTGATATCTTCCTACTCCAATCATTTATGGGAAAGAAGCGTGATGTATATACGTATTTTTATATGTATTAAATATATTATAATGATCTACATATTATATCTGATGAAGCAATGCTGTTGTGCAATGATAGGAATGATATATAGCAACGAAAATTACTTGATTTCTTAACTGTCGCCGATGTTATAATCGATTTAATATTACAATATATAGGTGTTACAGAATTATCCTTTTCACTAACATTTAATCTTAACCTGTACAAACACGAAAGGAACTTTCCTTACACTTGATAAAGTGTTATGCGTTGCAAAGCCACGTAAAGTATTTAAAAAAATGTGTACAACTCACCAAAGTTTCATTATAATCGAATTAATAGTTTAGAAATACATAGAGGGTTAACATACTTATATTAATTTTTATTGAGATAGATAAGAATTTTCAAATGTGCAATAGTCAAAATAAAATTATATTAAATATTTAGTTAAATATCTTTCCCGAATGAATCTGCAAAACGGCCGATTATATTTAGATAACATGCTTAATTATGTATGTGTGTATGAATTTATAACAGCTCGTTGAAATTAATTCATTCGTGTACCTACCGGAAATTCTTACTTTTCATTTGAAGCGATTTTATGTTAACCCTGTAAATATTATTTTTATTCACAGAACAGAAGATATTTTTCCCTGTTCTGTGTTTTTATTAAAGTCGTATGTAAATTACATGTTAGAATCTAGTAGAGGGAGTATTATTTCTAGGTTTCCTTAATTGTGTTTTGAATAATCTCGATTTTTCTCTAAAACTAAGTGACCAACATAAATAAAGTGTTTAAACTAACGATGACTACTAAAGATTTGTATTTATCAAAAACTAACTTACCCTCGACTCCGCCCGTGTGAAGATTTTCTATATAGCAGTAACCCATTCCCTAGTACGTTCCATTGAAGAGCTTAAATACTACGTATTTATAAGACCTAGGTTGATGAAAAATGGTAAATGGTATGTATCAAGAGCTAGGTACTACAAACCTTAACATTACGATAAACTTCAACATTTTACTTTTCAAAATGTTTTTTCTTTGTCGTGATCATTTACAAAACATTTTTTAATTTGCCTCACAAAATTTTATTAACTGCAGTTTTTTAAGGAGTTTAATGTTTTATCATTCTGAAAAAACTACAACATATATATTTGATTACGTAAATCGTTTTGCAACACATGTTTCATTTTCGTAATGTAATCAAAGTGAGACCAAACTGTTTGGATCAGGAAAATCCATAGCGTATTTCATTATGACACACTTTTCAGAGACTTACAACATACTTCATCCACGTTTAAATTGTTTCATATTTTGTAAAATTTAAATTTGAAATTTCAACACGATTCATACAAAAGTTAAGCGATGTTAAAACACGTGTTTCAAATAAAAAGAACTGAATTCATATGTCAGGTAAAAGTTAAGATTATTTTTGTATATGGCACTTCAATGTTGTACGCATTTCGTAAATATGCTTTGTTAAAATTTCCTCTTAATTACGAGCGTTCTTAGTATGACGCATTCATTTTGTGTTTTCATTAAAAATTTAACAAAGCCAGTTCATTGTATGCGCTGTAATAAGCTATTATTTTATTTCACTTTTTAAGAGGCCAGTATTCTCATCACTACATAGTATAAAACAAAGTCGCTTTCTCTGTCCCTTTGTATGCTTAAATCTTTGAAACTACGCAACGGATTTTGATGCGGTTTTTTTAAATAGATAGAGTGATTGAAGAGGAAGGTTTATATGTATAATAATAACAGTTTTTCTGTAGTGTATTTAGTATCAGCATTGCACCGGTGCGAAGCCGGGGCGGGTCGCTAGTATGGTATATAAGAAAGTCGCTCTCCGCGCTTGCTTGATTGTCTTTTTAACGCCATTACTACCAAAGGCTTCAAAAGACACTTTTTATCATTTTAAAGTGAAATTGTTTTCTAGGTTTTTACTCAATCCAAGTTATGGGCTTATGAACAGAAAGTAATTCGCAAACTAGGTGTTAATTTTGTGACACTTGAAATGGCCAAGACTAAGGTGTAGAGTAGAAAACTTAAGAACTTGGCTCTCCATAAGATCTTATAACTTTTTTACAATGCAAGGCGTAAGTAATATGTAGCTATGTTTTGGTGGGATAAATATTTTCTATGCATAATTAGTTGTTGTACTTTGAAACAACGTTTAATATACGAACAATTTTGTTTGTGAGAACTGAGAAAAATTACCAGAGACAAAAATAACATTCCATATAGAAGCCATAAGGCAAGACATATATTAATTTGAATGAAAATTAATCGTAACAACCTTCTAAATCTAAAGTAACAGATAAAACAATACCGTTGTTTTTTGTCTATGAAGCCATGAAAGTATATTTCAACTATTAATATAGGGCTTAAAGGGACAATTAAATAAAAGCGCTACTAATACATATACTCGTAATTGTGTCGGCTCCGCAAATCTCTTAGAATAGGGATCACAGCATCATTAAGATCCCTTATCTGAGTCTTCAAGACTCTCCTTATAGCGATAGTCTTTTGTGATCTCCTGTAATTAATAAGCTTAATATTTCATACGTACCCGAGGATTTTCACTAATTTTCTAGTTGATGATACGCAGGGCAGGTATTTGGGGATTATTTGAGCTTCGCCGCATTTAGATCCGAGAGATTAAGAAGTGAGGATAGGCCACGCCGACTTTAAAAGCTTTGAGCTAAATCCAAGGAGAGAGTTCAATAGAATTATATGATTAATGCGTACTTTGTTTATAAAATATTTTACATTTCATATTATACTTGTGTTTGTGTACACATAAATATAAATAATGAACTTTTGAAAAAAAAATAACGATAATCGCAGATATAAAACTTAAAATCTTTTCTAATATTAACAAATGAAGTAATAATTTATTCGCCTATTCATCATTGTAATGCCACTTAGATCTAATACTGTAATCACTTATTTTAGTAGGTAGGTACCTCCTTAAACTTCCTTTTTTACAAAAATCCCTTTTACCTCTCTTAAAGCCGGTGAGCTAGGTTAGCTCCATAATGTATGGTAAACTAGTTTATAATCTTTAAAACTAGAAGGTCAGGTAGACATTTTATATAAAAAACGTATTGCAAGAGTATTTTGTATTAACGGCGTACCGTTTCAGTTGGGGCAATAATGAACACACAAGTTACTCGTGTAGTCATAAGAATAATAAGAAAATAATTACTGTACTATTATATAAAAAAGTAGTAGAGGTGACACAGGACCAAGAGAATTGGCGGGACTAAAATTTGCATTATATTATTTTTTAAGTTACAATTTTATCTGTTTTTGTCATGGCTCAATAAATAAATATAACAAATTCAATAATCTATTAAGTCGACATCAGTGGCTTAACTGTGCGTACGCGCCGCTACGCTTCCCAAAAATAGCGCCTTATTGTAATTAAACTGCAATTGTACCGTTTTTCATTGAGCAACCCATGTCCCTGATAAATGCCCTCTTTCTAGTGTATTTTGGGGGTTGATTCAAAGTATTGTTTTAAAAATTTAAGAAATAAAAGAACAATGTTGCTATATACAATGTAATTATAGTAAATACATATAACATTAAACCTGTATGTTTAATTTCGGCAGGGTAGCGGCACCCTGTATAGATATTAAGTCGTTCGATCGACAAAACAATATTCGCAAAATCCTACTTATTTGAAAATAATAAATGAAGTCGATTACTCTGAATATTAAAAATAAAAAAGGAAACTAGTTTGAAACTGCCATCAACTTCGCATTTCCGCCCGATTCCTATAAATAATTTATTTTTTTGGCAGTCACGTATTCTTCACTAGCTCCAGTCTAGTTCACTTTTATTTATGAATAAATAAAAAGAAAATGTCCGTAGCGATTGAAACAGTTTGTGAGAATATGTAAGTTTAATTTTATATTTTCGATTGCAAGCGATATTTCTTAGTTACTTAGTTCCGCTAAAAGGATTTGCATGATTATTTTAATTCACTTGTGGTTTTATAAATTCTATTTTGACAGTTTACTATATGTGTACATACTATATTAATAAATATATAATATTACTAGTAATCCTACCCGGCTTCGAACGGGTGCAATTTTTGAACTAATTTTTTATAATATATAAAAGCCTATGTTACTCGCTGATACTGTAGCTTTCTATTGATGAAGGAATTTTTAAAATCGGTCCACTAGTTTTTGCGTTAAATCTTAACAAACAAACAAATCTTTCCTCTTAATAATATTAGTATAGATTAGAGAGATAATTAATTAATAATAATTTATTGTAAAACAAAACTAAAATCTGTTTTTTTACAGAAATCCGAAAGCTAGGTATTATTATATATAAGCTAGGTAGTTTTATAAAGATTGTCCAGTAAAGAAGAAATCAATTTCTAATATAGTTACAGACGTTTGTTAAAAATAAATAACGTAGAACAAAGATCCATACTAGCTCAACAGCCATAAAATCGCAGTGAAGTGACATAAATACTCAGTAATGCTTCCTCGACCGTACATATCTCCAAAGTATAGATCAAGTTCAGAGTAATAACAATCGGAAACTAGTGGTAAAATTACGTAGAAGGGAGGGTTTCCCGCTATTGCTTTCCGAGCAAACAAAGATGCAATAAACCCCAGCAAGACGTCTGTTACGCTCCTACTATCTTAATAGAGCTTTTATCTATCGGGCGGAGTTACACCATGTCGCTTTGTGCTCAGCCTTTGTTTCGTCCAACTGCATTTTATTTCGAACTTATTTGAGACACATTTTCCACATATCAAACAATTTGTCGATTCTTTTGTGCCCTTTTAACTGATACAGATTAAAAACTTTTGATTTTTATCTATGCTGCTACATATGTTCGAATAGTATTATTACACGAATTATTGCGCACTAACCAGCATTTTACATTACTGATTTTTTTTAAATAATTTTAGATCAAATTGCGTAGTAACTGCGTTTTACAAAAATAAATTGTCAGCATTTAATACTGGCTAGTGTCAAGATCGATATCTATAATTACGAGTATATTTAGAACTCCAAATTCAAATCAATTTTATGATAAATAGCTATCATATTATTCAAAGAATCGAGTTCATTTGTTTTCCCGCCATTTAAAACAATAAATAAAATGTTGTGCTTTTTTAACAGAATTTCGTCATAGTACCAATATAACACGTTGAAATTAGTAGCAGCCTTCAACCTAAATAATTAAATGATATAGTAATAAAAAACATCAAAATATAATAGAATTAAAAACGCAGAATGAACCCTATGAACTCACTAAACTAAAACAAAAAATCGTAGCAAGACATGCATTATAAAAATTATTGAAATTTTCTATATAATTTTAATGGCGATGACAAACAGTTTCAAATTTGGAGAATCAGTCTTATTTTAATTCCATCGGAAGTCTTTCGATAATTTGTTAAAAAGATAATTTCATTTTGAAATATCTCGTTTGGGCTTCTTAAATAATATAATAAAGTATTGCTTTTATGTAAATCGAAAGCAAATAAATTACTATGGAATTACTCAACAAGGCAAAACACTCGCTTTTAGTCTATTTCCTTTTAAATAAATTACTGTAAATGTCAGAGCAAACCTGCTAGGACAGTTTTTCTTACTGTATATTAATGAAGGTATACGATACGATACCTAGCGGTAGCTAAATAATTTATTACAAAGCCGGCTGTTGCCATACACACAGTAAGCTAAACGATCTTAAAGCTGAATCTTGAGGTAATTTATCGAGGAATTGGTGCAGTAACATTCCTTTATTGTACTAATATGTACGTGTAAAATATACATTGTTTATTTTAAACTCATATAAAAAACGATCACGAGTGATTTGACGGGCTCATTGGTGCGTTTAGTAGAACACCTACCTTGTGCTCCGGTGGGTCTCCGGTTGGAATCTCGCCGGGATGACTAAAGATTTCCATGATTAAAGTCTTCTCCACGTATGCTCACTTCGGGCATTAAACGTGTGGAAGTAATATCGAAATTCCGACCGGGTAATGAACCACCGGTTATAGATGGGAAAACCGAGAAGTGAACATTGCACATTTCGGTCTCAGTCTATGGATTTCTGAATGATCAAAGTAAAAAGAAGGTTGACAGCGCATCATTAACGGATGTTCTGTGGCTGAGGTATCACCTACCATCAAATGAACCTCATGCTTGTCTGTCGATATCTAACATAAAAAAATAAACATTCATTTGATTATTCATGACACAAAACGTTACCCACGTATCGTCATACATTTGCAATTAAACCGTACGACTATAAATAAAGCCAGTACAGGAAAACCTTTCGAGCAAGAAGCACTTAGACAAAATGGTACTTGCGTCTCTTGTCAACCCAAGAGACTCTTCATGGAATCTCAACTTCCGACCTCTGCCTACACACTGGTTCAAAAACAACGCTGCAAATAAACACATTCTTTTGCTTTTTCTTGAGTTTTATGTAGTGTGAAACTATGTATGTTTTAGCGAAATTTTTATATGTTTGGTTGATACTACTTCTTCTGTTCTGTGGGTTGATACTGTTTTAAATTGTCTCTTTAAAATAGATAAAAATATACATACATAATACATATGTATTATATTTATATTGTTATCTCAGCGGAGCAGCTAATATCGATAATGAACGAATGTTTCTCTAAAAGTATTGTAACAGTAAAACACGCGATTGGAATTTTATAGGAAGATTTTAATTTAAATATTTTTCTAAAGCATTTGCATCACAGTTATGTACAGAATGAAGTATTTTTATTTAAGCCTTATAGCAGATATTTTATATATTATTTATAAGGTAGACAAAAATTTGATTGTTTGTCAAAGCCTTTTTTTACTTTTAACTAGTAGACTTTTCGTTTATAACGGGCTTTGAACCCACAACAATCTAATGAAACGATATGTAAGAAGCCTTAACCAATTAATTTAACTACATTTAAATAGTAAAATGATGTATCATCAGTTAAATAAATTAGGCGATACGTCAAGGAACAGCAATAAAAATATGAACCATATTTTTTTTTCAAGACATTAATAATGTCTACCTTGAAAGTGACATTTGACATGTGACATGAGTTTTGATGTTTAAGCAATTGTACATATTCATTTGTCAATTCGAAATTATAGTTTTTGTCAGTGCCATATCATTAAAAATATTCACTATATCTGTACGAATCATCAGTTGAGTTATGGTTTGACCCGTAATCCCAATTAGTTTAATTATTTTTCGATTTGTCCGAGCGTTAATCTCACTGAGAGATTATAATATACAAATGTTGTAATTGTATTCAATTATTGCAATGATTGGATAATTAATGGGTTTCAGACACATTAATGTCAGTAGACGAACGCTCGCTTGATGGTAGGTGATAGCAGCCAGAGAGAATCAATTTAGCAAGGATGCGCTGTTTACCTATTTGTAAGAGGAAATAGTGATATTAAATTAAAAATTGATTCAAGTCGATTTTGATTTGTGATAATATTTGTGATTTGAGTCCCTTAGAATGAGAATGAGAAAGACTTATTTCTGTGTCTGTTTCACTGATCATTTTTCTTTTCAGGCAAGTAGACGATCAGCCTTCTATGCCCTGCCCGACCAAAACATTTTTTTAAAATCTTATTTACCCGGGATTTAAAATAAAATATCAATTGTATTATGTAATTCCTACGTTTATTAAAACAGTGTAAACAGCGAAGTTTACTTTTGAAAATAACATGGAATATGTGTACATAACACGAACGTATATCGCAGATTTAAGTCAACAAAAGTGCGGCTTTTAAATTGTAGCTACTCCTCAGCTAGTGACATAAAATTTGTTGACAGAAGAAAACCCATTAGCCAAGCGGAGTATCGGATTTACGACTGTTTGCTGTCAACGCAGATTCTCTAAACTTGTTTTTCTTATACATATATACCGCTTTGGGTCTTTTAATTACTTAACTTGGTGTAATCTGATAGTTTTGCACTAACATTACGAATAGAAAAGGTGTGTATTTTTAAATCAGATTTTAAAATATTGTATATTAATATTAGTCTTCATTAACTATTCAATAAATATAGACCGTAAAAGTTGTATACGTCTTTAAATATATTAATATATTTAGCACATTAAAATTTCTCTTTAAAAAGCAATGTAAACTTATACTTATTACTTTTAAACATTTCACGTAAATAAAGGCTATCGTATCTGTCAGTGAATTTATGTGGTCTAATTTGTTAAACAAACTTTTTTAATATGAACAGCATGAACTGATAAAAACAATTACCATCCGATAAGAAATGAAGTAGGTAGGTAATTCGTATAGATGTGGGCAGTTTTGATAGGCCAAATAAAAGTAAAAGAATATTTACAACCTTCCATGATACTGTACTAAGAAACACTTTATTGAGAATTGCGAAATCGATAAATTATTTTGAAGTGAATTCGTTTCTCATGTTAAAAAAATACATAAACCTCATGCACTGTTTATAACGTCCAGACGCGAATTAGATTATCAAATAGATCATCAGTATTCACCTATCGCCGGCACAAATTAACTCCGATATTGGATCACAAAGTTATTTTGAACAGTCGTCATTGTGATCTGCATATTTTGTATTGGATTATATTATGTATTAAGTACTCTATTTTGACCGCGACTTCGCGTTTGTGGGATGGAATATTTACTTGTGGTACAAATATAGCGTGTACTAAAGGTATATAACTCTGAGTATGATCTTAGTGTGCCATCATTTAAATATATTCAGCAGTTTCAGAGTAAGAATTCCTTATAATCGTCAATATTCTTAAACATGGAGTTAACAATAAAAGAAGCACAGCGCAATCTTATTAGATATATTGTTAAAAAATTACAATAATATTTTCTTTACTTTCACATAATATTCTGCCATTTCAATTATTATATCATAATGATTATTACACATTCCAAGAACCTCTCCCAATTACTTATACTTATATATATCCCTTTGGTATAGTTATAAGTTAACATCAGCTGGTACCGCCTTGGTTGTACTGGTTGCCCCATGATCGCTACCTCCTTCAGCTACTTATGATGGGAAAGATCCAAGGAAAAAGGCGTTTTGGTAGACGGAAAAATCATGGCTGCGTAACGTTAGGGAGTGGACGGGTATTGCGACTGCAGAGGAGTTGCTGCATCTGGCACAGGAAGAGACACGCTTCGCGAGACTGACGGCCAATCTCCAGTAATGGAGAGGCACCACAAGAAGAAGATATGCTGGTACCATTTATGATATCTAACTAAAAATAATATGGATTATTTAAAAAAAAATACATAAACTTGGCATTAGTAGCATAACATATCCGTATTTACTTTAATCGATGTTGACTTAGAAATTAACCATTAATTACTTAAAGACTACATTCAGAAATATATTATATTCAGTGTGCACATAAATCTCAAAGCATTGCGTGCAAGTAAATATAAAATGTAACGCCTCCCAATGACATTTATTTTAGTTAGCTACACTATTCCTTATTAGCAAAGATAGGGGCCAAACACGCCAAGTAATAAAATACTGATAAAGAATTATTATTCATTCCAGACTAGCTATTTGTTTCTGCTGCGATCAATCACCATTTATAAACATAATCTACTCTGATTGTAATATCTTTGTCAAGTTCTAGGGATGTATAACTTCCGTATGGAAATGATTACTCAAAATTATGACTTAAACTGCGTTCCCTATGCAATAATTTTCAAAAATAAATATATTTAGAGCTGATTAGACTGTAGTGACTAAAATATAGATTTAATAATGATAATTAATCAAGTTCAAAAAGACAAATTATTCCTTAATATGAGTTCTAAAATGTGTTTGATGGATAGTTGGCCCTTTTTAGGAAAAAACGGAGCAGCTGCAGTGGCATAATTATTATTCTTTTGTATAGTTTAGGTGTAAGTAGGTCACATACTCACGTATGTTGGTTGATGTCATATGACTAAGGTATCTCACCTTAAACCAATGAAGGTCTATGCTCGTTTGATGACTAGCTTTAAAGAATAGTTATTATCATTAAAAATATAAATAAATTGCTAGTATGAGTATAAATGAAGAAAAATGAAAGATTTGTTTCGGAGACCAAGAAACCAGGGACTGAATACCGGTTAATTTACTATGGGAGTTATACCGGTATAATAAAGGTTTTTGTTAATATTCTTTCGTTTTTATTCATATTTACTGAAAAAAATACTGTGGTAAGTTTAGTGTGTTATTACTCTTTAAATATCATGGTATCTCAGTCAGACACGTATTTTGGAAAATAAAAAATTAACCGGTTTCAGTCTTTGCAAGAAACTGAATCAGAGTCCAGACATCAGGCAGTTATTAGTCTTCTTTGATTTTTCAGAAACATTGAAGCTCTTAACATTGTACGAGAGTGTTTTATTAGGGGGATTGAAGCATACACTTAGGTTGCCTTGCAGGAAGCGGAGACAAACGGTGGAGGAAAGCAGAGCGGGGAGTTGCTATTTTATTGTATCGACTTGTACGTTATCACGACACTTCTCTTAGTGAAATGTTCTGTTCTAGCGTATCTCAACATTTCCCTATATTTTTTGCTGCATATAAATATATTGAAGAGGAGTTCTGATCCTCTGAATCGAAAATGATTTGCGAATTTATTGATCTATACTTATATTATAAAAAGGAAATATTTTTTTTATTTGTTTGGTTGTTACGGTTAAACTCAAAAACTACTCGACCGTTTTTAAGATATCACTAATAGCAAGCTACATTGAACCCAGGCGCTCGGATACATTGGATACAGGATACATTGAGCGAAGCCAGGACGTTTAGCTAGTGATATTATATTACAAGTCGTAAAACTGCAACAATACACACAACAAATTTTGAGTTCGAAAAAATCGGAAATTAATAAATAACTTGGATTTCCCCCTTATTTATTTATTAACTCTGTGCACAAAAATACAAAAGCAAGCTTACCAAGTGGCTGAACATTGAGTGTTAAAAGCAGAATTCGGGTAGTGCACAAACGCGTCTAATAGTTTAAAAAATAAATAAACTCATTACTGGACAAGTAAAATAGTAAAGTTCAACACACGGTACACATCTAGAATTCTTTTTATTAATCATTACTATATAATATGTTATACTATATTTTTGTCTTTTCTTAAACTTGTCACATAATACATACAAAACGGTAAAATGTTAACTTTTTACTTAACAAAAGGTTATCTGAAGAGAAACAGACAAAAATAGACCTCGTAAAGCGCTACTAAAACATCTTCAATTATAATAATACATAAATATAACGTATATTTATTGGAACTCGACTGACATATAATTACAGTTCTTATATAATATATTGAAACTCGTAATATTAAATCCTCGCAGTACTAAGCCCGGTTCTGTACTAATTGACACATCCAGTCGTTGCGGGTCTTAGAATCCCCTTCACGTACAATCGATTCCCAATCATTACGACAGATTGTACCGAATATTAATAACTGGTTTCCTCGGATATTGCTTAGTCTTTGATTCTATTATTGCTAGTAATTGTTCTATTGTAGTTGCATAAATATTAATTTACTCTTGTCATCTAACAAATTGTTTAACATAAGATCGAATCAATGGCGCAGTGGTATGCACGTAGCGATTAGCACTGGAAGGCCTGGATTCGAGTCCCGCGGATACAAGATTATAAAAAAAATTATTCACTGATCGAGAATTTTTTCTTTCGACAACGCCGTTTTTTATGTTTTAGATAATATTAGCACCATTTTTTATTTAAAATCACACACATCTTGAATATTTGAAAGCTAATTAAACAACTTAACGTATAATAAGCTTGATATACTTATAATATGTTTTGTCTCGCTCTATCGAATATAAAAAGTCTACAGAACGAAAGAAACAAATCATATTTTAACTATACTTATTACGATTATGAATAAAGCCGTTAGTCATTAATAATTAATTATTAAGTTAAAAGTCAAATAGATACCTTATCTTATCATTCATTACCATCCTGTACTTTGAAGTTTTTAGTAAATTAATACAATTTCCAGTTTGAAAGTAGTAAGACTCTTTAGACCTCCAACGCTATTTGTTCAAGATTTCGTCAAATATGTACTAACTTTCAACTCTTTAATATTAATATAACTTAGATTAAAGCCATTAAAAAATCCTTTCACTCGACTCACATTTTTCTTACAAATGATTTAGTGATTGCGAGCAAAACAACGCATATCGTTTTGTGTACTTTGCAAATAAATCACTGATATAGGCGGCAAATTTCAAAAGTTTGTGATTTATCATAATCCGGATTTCCATTTGGTGAGCGGCTGGTCCATTATTCTACGTCAAAGACACGGCAAAGGGTGCGTGCTTGACAAAAAAATGCTCCCTTGGTACGTGGAATTTATAAATAAGAAAGCATTATCCTTTCAAAGAAATTACTCGAGGCACTTCTCAGACTGGCGCCATGTCAAATTTTAATGCTTTCTGACTTCATATTTTCAAGGATATTTTCTTCTGTTTCACACGTGTGGACGACTCAAACATTTTTTCATACTATATCAACTTTAAAGTTCATTCAAGATAGATAGATCTTTAAGTATTTTTTATAGTTTGTCCCCCCAAACGAGCCTTTTTTATATTAGATATCGACAGACGAGCATGAGGTTCATTTACCTAACTACCTTACTTACCTACTTTTTACTTCGAGCATTCGGAAATCCATAGACTTCCGACGGAAACGCGCAATGTGAACTTCACGGTTTTTCCATCTATGAACGGTGGTTCGTTATCCGGTTGGTATTTTGATATTCCTCCCCCATCAATGCCCGAAGTTACCAGACATGAAGAAAAACATACAGGAAATTATAAACATGCTGTCTCGGCCTACGGCTAACCTGATTGAAAATGAACACAGAGTTGTGTGAACATCCACAACACCAGAGGACTTCCAGATGCGTTGCCGGCCTTTAAAAGAAAAGCAGATAAAATATTGTTTAAGGTGTTCCAAGGACGACTACAGAAATATATTTTTATAAATCGACAACGCTATATTGGGTTTGAAATAAAGCTATATTATCGGAATAAAAGCACTTCAATTAAGCACAGGTCATCGAATATGCGTGACCGCTGGGAAATCTTTCTATACTGGGCACATACATGTAGCCTCCCCGTAAAACCATCTAGTAACGAAGGCCAGGAGAAGAATACTTATTGTTGAAATCTTTATATATATTATATTTCTTAATTATGTGGTGTCATTTTAAATGTTTATTAAATTAAAATAAGTAAATGAAAGCAGCAACATCTTACTATAGCAGTGTTTTTTCTTTGCTTTATAATGTGTCATTATGTATTGTACTTTTGTTCTTAGTTTTCATTTGGCATGACTAACATGTGTTAAACCACTGAAGAAAATACTTGATTTGCTCAATAGTTTATTCAAATCAATATTATCACTTCACAATAATCATCAGAATTCTGTTTACTCAACCACAGTCAGCACTCAGCGCGCGAATCATTCTTCTACCCTTTTCCCGCCATTTTCCGTTTGACAGCTGACCCACTCGATTGGAGGCAATGTTGTCATATCATAAATATAATTTAAATATGGTTCTAGCTAGCATTGCGAGTTAACAAAAATATAAGTGTATGATATTTTGTTGGCATATCACCATTGTCTGGCCAATTAATCAAACTATCAATATCTGGCATAGATAAATAATTCAAGATGTAATTTTGTAACGCAAACTAGCATTTTTTCGTTAATATCGTAATATTAGTAATTACTATCATCACTATTATTTTTGTCCGAAATTTCATCTCAATATCGTTTTAATATTAGACTCATTTTAACAGTCAACACAAAAATGTGAAGGACTTTCATTTTTAGTTTGATTTGGACTCGTTTCCAAGCAACGCCATAGATGGCGATATTAAATACATTTTAATAAAGATGTTGATTCCGACGTAGATGCTTTAACGTTCAAAACTTATAGCGCTCTCAAGATTACTATAAAGGCACGATAACAAACCTCAACTTTGTTTGATTAGCCTGTTAAAGTAAGTATTATAAGTATCTACACTAATATTATAGAGGTAAAATTTGTGAGTTTGTTTGTAGGAAGTATTGAACCGATTTTGAAAATTATTTCACCAGGAGAAAGTGGCATAGGCACATTTATTGTGACTAATCTATATATATAAAAGAGATTTCCACCTATATAGTCACGATATCTCTGGAACCATAAGGCGTAGCGACTTGAAATATGGTAGGAATATTCCTTTCGCCGAGTAGAGGTCAGCTAATAACGGATTTTACGAAATTCAACCCACAAGGGGGGTTGCGGGGGCAATTGCTAGTATGATATACATGAATATAAAGTTCAACAAAAAAACTCCTTGAAACTCAGTACTAGAACCACATCAGATAATTTCATCACAAGTAAAAATGTTTGACGCCCAGCTAAGTGAGCATGGATCAGCTAGTGATATATTAAAACTTCTGCGCCACTTGGTTTAATACCATATGAAAAATGTACTAAAAGCAAAAAAAACATGTAAAGGCAAAAAACTTAACTCCATTATAATTAATTAGATTTAAATCTTCATTCGAACACATGAACTTACAAAGGGTTAGGATAAGCGAAGGTTAAATTAAAATTTGAAAACACGCGATCAACATTACTTCTAAAAAAACTTGAATACTTAAAACCTTTTATATAAGCTTTCACGTTCAATTTAATTTCTTGAATACACTTACGTAGTTATTATTAATATTGTTATATTGTCTTTTATTAACGCGAGTATCACACATTTAAATAAAATAGTGTATACCGGATTAAAACGCGATTTATTATTTATATTGTTTAAATTATTTATCCTGACGTTTCGGATGCTTTTCAGCAACCGTGGTCGCGGGGAGACAGAAAGATGATAGTTGCCTGATATATTAAAAAAAACTTGGCGATTAAAAAGAGTGGCGGCCAGTTCTTCTCGTCCGCTCTACGCCCTTGATTTGTGAACTGGTAGTAAATGTAAAATTAGAAGCATTTAATATTAGTAATATTAGTAATTTAATATGTATTATTTTTTATTCACATTCATAGGTGTACATTGTGTTACCTAAATTAATAGATTATTTTTGAATTTAATTGAATTAAATATGGCAACTTTGTGACATTTCAAATATCAGACAACTGTCATCTTTCTGTCTCCCCGCGACTACGGTTGCTGAAAAGCATCCGAAACGTCGGGATAAATAATTTAAACAATATAAATAATAAATCGCGTTTTAATCCGGTATACAGTATTTTATTTAAATTAATATTGTTTTCATAGTAATACACTTACCGAATATTTTTCGCTAAAAATTCAATAATAACACCAAAAGCTTGAAAAACTAGTCTTCATAAACTATTTCACTCTATCAAATTCATAACTATATCTTCTTCATCGTGCAATATTTATGAGAAAAGTAAGACGATTACTTTGAAGCTTGATCATCTTATGTATACTTAATAAATAAGTGATGCTTCTGAGAGACTTGAAGAGATTAAATTGTACAACCAAAGTTAATTATCTACTTACAAGTCAGAAATACTGTTTAATATAGATTTTATTCCCTAGTGATAATATAACACAATGTTTACTCAGTAAACTGAGACTGATTAATTGCCAAAATTATGGTTATTTTATTTAATACTAGCAACACTCCCCGGTTTCACACGGGAGCAAGATAGATGTACTACTACAAAAAATAGCCTAATTTACTCGCGGATAATGTAGCTAATGTTCTATAATGGTAAAATATTGTTTAAATGCGGTCTAGTCGTTTTTGAGTTTATTCGTAACATATACATTCGTATACACAAATCTTCCGTCTTTATAATATTTGTATAGACTAGCAATACGCCCCGGCTTCACACGGTTGCAGTGTTGTTGTAGATACACAAAAAGCTTGTAGCTTGTAGTTTATAATCGGTCCAGTAGATTTTGAGTTTATTCGTTACAAACACAAAAATACACTTCTTTCCTCTTTATAATATTATTAGTGTAGATGCCTTCTACGCCTTCGTGGCTGCCTTTGCATGTTTAACACCGGTGGTCCCGGGTTCAAGCCCAGAAAAAAGATAAAAAATACACAGACGACTAACCTACTTGCCTGTAATGAAAAATGATAAGTGAAACAGACAGAAATGTGCGACAGGACTTTTTATTTGAACTGAAAAGTGTTGACAATTTCATTTTATCAACTTTTTTAAATAAATTTATGAAATTCATATAATATATATATATATATTTTTTTCTTGAATTTTTTTTAACTATGAAAGGACGTTACAAGAAAGAAATACCCATTTTTGTCATCAGTCCGCACAGCCCGTTCACTCTCCATCGTAAAAGGATATAAAAAATAACTATAAATTATTAAATTTTTCGTCGAAAAAAGTATGTAAATTTCATTCAACTGTTCTATTCTAATAGGTTGAATGATATCCTAGAAATTGGATGTAAAATGAAATTCACGTTCAAAGACGGCATTGACGTCTGGTAATAGTATTCTCGCTCGTTAGCGCTCCCTGGCCACGGTTCTAGTAATCCGATTTCATTGCTAGTTCCGACAAATTTGCGGTCCGTTGAGTCGATGCCGCATTGCCAATGGACCAGGCCCGTCACGAAGGGGGCCTATTTCCTAGATCACTATCCCTATTAATGCAGCTGTGAATCAAATAAGGATTAACATTTCCGAGAGATTTAGTTTATAATGGAACTCGTAACAGCTTTATGCAAATAGATTTGAAACACAAATCAAATTTGTAAATGTTTAGTTATTTTTAGGGTTGCGTACTCAGTACCAAAAATGGGAACCTTACAAGATCACTTCGTTGTCCCTCTGTCTGTCCGTCTATCAATACCCTTTTTCTTAGGAACGCGAGATGGTATTAAGTTGAAATTAATATAAAATACTCAGTTCTGCAATCCCTTGCATTAGTGAGCAATCTTCTAAGTCGACTCCATCAAAAGATACGGTCTTTTATACTCCATTTGTTTTATAGAATACCCTCGGTGCCCGAGTCGCACTTGGCCAGTTTTTTTCTGTATGTGATATGCAACCATCGGAGCACATGGAATTCCGTGAACTCTGCCTATCCCAATAGGAAAGAGGCGTGATGTTTATACATAAGTCGATGGGCAGATGACATTGGATTCTATATTACAACTATTAAATACGGAGTGGTGTCCCAGAGACAGTACCTAATAGAAGCAGGACTGAGCAATTCTAACGCTGGGAAGACAACTTAAGAAAAATAGCGGGTCCTGAATGGATTCGTATCACAGGGGATAGGATAGAGTGGAAAGCATTAGAGGATGCTTTTGTCGAAAGACTAGCCGTTTCTCCAATTGCCGATATATATGTAGATATGCCGAGGTATAGATAGTACAATAATAATAGTCTCCAATGTACCATAAAAAATACCATTTGGTGATGATTTAAGTTTCATCAAAAATGCAAATTTATTTTGATCTCAGTCTGAAAACGCCTACTAAAATATATACAAATATTAACATTATTAAACTAGAGATAAAAAAAAAGCTGATTTTGAATAGATTTCTTCATACCCTAATCTTTTGAAGCTTGGCTTAAAACATAAGAAGTTATTTAGTTACCAGAAATTTAATAGTAAGGCCAGATTAGAACTTTCACTCCTACGAAGGTACGAAATTCTTTGTCCTATAAATCACAGTAGATACGTCAAGTCTGTCCGAAAAGCAATCAATAAAACGCTAATCTGGTCGACCATCAATTGTAGATCAATATTTGTATCATTTAACATGAAGAAAAAACAAAATAAACATTGTTTGCCTCAGTTTCATTATTTTGTAATAATAATATGAACTGTATTATCATAAGTATGGAATAATTTACCACGAAACATTCACGACGCACCGTCTATAAACGTCTTCAGGAAGAGGGTCGAAGAGTACTATTTTAAATTATTAACCTGCTAATTTTTCCATTTTTCACAATTTTTTATTTGTTTCTGTTTTTTTATTTAAGAAAATAGTTTTTATTTTTTTTTCCATTTTCTTCTTTTATTTACTATTGCACTGCCTACACACCTCTCCATAAAGCCAAGGTTAACTGGCAGAAAATGCCTTTAGACATTAATTTCGCCTTTTGTACACTACTTTTTTGTGCAATAAAGAGTTTAAAATAAAATAAATAAGTAAAATAGGTGATCAATCCTTTGTGCCATGCTGACCAAAACCTTGCTTTTTACCTTTTTTCTCCAGGATTCAAACTCGAGACCTCCGGTGGTAAACGCAACGTAGATACCATTGAATCACGAATGTGGAATAATAGTTATAGTTAAAAAATAATTGGTATGGAAGAGCTGGGTATCCTAGCAGAAGTATTAATTATGTACTTTAAAAGATTCCCAAATCTTGTTTTTTATTCACTAGCAATATGCTCCAGCTTTCCATGGATGCAGATGTAGTATAATTATATATTATACTATATATAACTCGCTGATAATATAGCTTTCTAAATTGGTGAAAGAATTTTTAAAATCCGTCCAGCAGTTTTTGAGTTTATTCGTTACATTAAAAATAAAAATCTTTCCACTTTATCATATTATTATGATTATTAACTAGCAATCATCGAATACGGAATATCCAATACAAAATAACAATCAAGAGATGTTCGCGTAATAGCAAATCAATTTGTCGGTTAACCCCTATTAAAATTGTGTGAAGCCTATTCATATATCGCAGTTGAAAGCACTATATCACTATTAGCATTCTGAATAAACAGTGAGCAACACTAACAAGAATTCCTGACATTCATCATTTGAATCGTGATTAGTACCACTCAATTCCGCTCCGAGAGACAAGTCACTGCCGTAATCGGCTTCTTGCGTGACCTCGTTGGTGCCAAAGCCTTAATTAACGGAATGGATAAACAAAACTACAATAAGACATACTTATAAAAACCAAGTGTAGGAGCTAGTTTATGTACTCACATTATTAAATACAGCATTTAAATAAAATACTGAATACCGGATTAAAACGCAATATATTATTTATATTGTTTAAATTATTTATGCAGCCGTGCAACCGTGGTCACGGGCAGACAGTCTGCCCGTGACCACGCAAATAATAAATCGCGTTTTAATCCGGTATACAGTATTTTATTTAAATGTTTGATACTCGCGTTAATAAAAGACAAATACAGCATATTAGATGTAGAATATAGGTTTCAATGATTAATGTTATTATATTGTTCCTAAAAAAACATCGCAGTTTTCAATTGGACATTTTCAACATCAAACGAAATTCCATCACATTTTTTACCTTGACATTTCTATAACAGGTTATTTTAAAATTATCCTATTTTTATGAAGAGGTATGGAAATATATTTTGTATTATTATGTTAGATATCGACAGACGAGCATGAGGTTCACTTGATGGTAGGTGATACCTTAGCCACATAACATCAGTCAATGATGCGCTGTTGACTTACTTTTTACTTCGAGCATTCAGAAATCCATAGACTGAAATAGAAACGCGCAATGTGTACTTCATAGGTTTTCCATCTATGAACGGTGATTCGTTACCCGGTCAGAATATCGATATTCCTCCAACCCGTTCAATGCCCGAAATTACCAGACATGAAGAAGATATACTTACAGAAAATTATAAGCATGTCGTCCCGGTGAGCTTCGAACCCACGACCCACGGCAGGTTGTCAACTATACCCGTCAATAATTAAAATATTAACAAAATGTACTATGAAAATTAGATAGATAGATAGATAGAAAATTTATTCATTAATTAATATAAAATAAAGAATTGGAAACATAATTTTTTATACAACAGTGGTGCCATCTGAAACGGAATACCACTCAGCATACAATTACATGCATATAACGATAATTTAATCTGCTAATAATTCAGCTATTACTATATGACCAGATATAAGGCTTAAAACCAGTTACAAATTAAGACAGGTTTAGAAATAATCAATGTTATTATATTAAAAGACCGTCTCTCAGCAAGCTCATTAAACTATTAGCAATTTAATCTTCATTAGAAATAGAGAATCGCTTGAAGCGAACGTTATCCTGAAAGATACAAATCCGTTAATCATTTCACCTCTACATTATAACCGATCCACAAGGGTATCATTGCTAAGCTCGCAATATATTTGATAACGACTAATAGAAAATAGTATAGTATAGTGTATTTCCAAATATATAATATCATAGGATAGGATATATCAGTAGGAGAAGGTAGGAGGTTTTGAATTTGATGCGCACTTACACTAATTACTTGGATAAATAACTTTTAAGGCAGTGGTATTGCAAGAGTTCTTGACTATAGAACAAGACAGAGATATACGAAATGTATCGTTGTCACATTCTCTCATAAAGCAAGACCACAATAATACCTACTGCTTTTAGAAATACACTCCGAAATGTGTAGAATAAGTTACTCTAAGTTTTATTGGAAAGAGTTTGCTTTCTTTTGATTATCATAGATTGACTATTGAAGAATTGGTTTTCATCGAGAATAATTTTTCCTTAGTAGAGATTTGTTTATTGTTTTAGATAATATACTAAATGATCCATATAATTAAGAAAATATGATAAAAACATTCTGAGATAATTATATGTACGATAACAGGCAATTAATATATCACTCATTCTTTTGATGTAATATTTTGACACTGAATTCTAATAAATAGATCTTTAACAAAGTCATACTAACGTTGCGAACAGAAGCTTTCAAGCGGGATTATTTCCCGCTTTCATCTGACTCAAGATCAGATTTCCAACGACTTGGATTGATCACTAAGGAAATCTGAAATCTAGTTGCATTACTACAGAGAAATTCCATAAACCAGTAGCTTGCTGTTAAAGTTATCGCATGAGACCTATCTGTATCTCCAGTGAACCACAGCAAAGGCTTTTCTGAAACTATCGTGCCTCTCCAAAATATGCATCGAATATACCCATATAAAACTATTTTAACTATTTAATGTTTGTGCTCGAGTTAATTCGAGCACGCCAAACAGGCCAAATAGTACACACTTGAGATAACCAGTGGTCATATTTTATACTGCTGTAATTTTCTCACTCGACCATGTTTTTTTCTAAAATAAGGATCTAAAATGATTTTTTTTTTAATAAAAAAAAAACAAATTTATATCCTGCTCTTTATTCAAAAAACTATGCGTTAAGGAGTTGAATACCGTTACTGTAATCACTATGGAGAATTTAAACAGCGACATCTAAATTAATTTTATCAATAATTATAATGATATTATGTGGTTTTTCTGTATTTACATAATATACATATATACATTTAATCAACTGAGAAATTTTCTTTAGACAATAATTATATACGTGTAAATCCTAATTGTAATTCACTAATTTATTGATACTATTTACTTTAATTAGAATATTATTAGACTCTGTATAAAGTACTGTGTTTCCATTTCGTATTTTTGTAGCATGTATTTCTCTAATAACTGATAAAATTGGGAAGGCACACTCCTGTAATACATTTTAACTATATCAGGAGTCTGGGTTTAAAAAAAATATGTAAAATATCAGTAATAATGATTATTATATTTATCTATAATCTGCGGCTAAAATCATACGTAAATAGCTATCATAGTTTATTCGTGCACTGAGTGATACAACACGGCGACATCAGCCACTGGGGCCCTTTTGGCGGGTCAGTCAGTGGTTCAACTCGTCGAGGATCCCCTTTAGGTTGGAAGAACCCACCTTTTCTCCACAGTAACTAAAGTAAAAGTCGCAAACTATATAATATAATCGCAAATTATATACATACAGATAAAGATAATGTCTAGTGTCATTAAGTTTATAAGCATTACATGTTACTGTATATTAACTTTAAAAGACTATTCAGTCTTAAGGTTTTCAATTTAAACTTTAGCGTGTCTTTTATTTTAAAATAAATTTTCTCTACCTGAGACTACTCGTCCGCAAAGCTGAAAATATAGACCTTTTAGCCAGTAATGGCCTCGAAACTGTTTTAAACACTATTTTATTTAAATTTCAATCCTTAAAAGCTGTACAGTGATGTACTTACTTTTGAATTTGAATTTGAATTATATTTACTCATTATTATTTCGCATTTCTTCTTATTATTCTATCCACATTACGGATTTCCATCTACACAGATACAGTAGGTGAAATTTAAATTATGATAATAATTAAAAAAAGAATGAAGAGAAGAAAAACAATTCCATTGACGGGTATTGAACCCGAGCCGTCCGATCAGCCGGCCTAGCATGACAACCGCGACAAAATTTTGTTGCCCGTTTTCTCGTGTTTTAATCGATTATCTCTTTATTACTTCCGTATCTAACATGAAAATTACACTTAAAACTCGACTTCTAATATAAAAAGTAGATATATTTGTCGATCGAGATATCTTATCTATCAAAATTGTCGATGTCGAGAATATAATATAATATATCGAGATATCTTACATCTTAGTTTGTCTTCTCTCGTCCGCGACATATCTCGTGGCGGTCATGCCGGCACTAAGCTACTCGCCACTTCGAGCGTGAATATAATCTTTACGGTACATAAGCGGGCTCACAACTTTGACCGCCGATTTCTCAACAACGAAGTCGAGTTGCCACCTACGATTTTAGGGTTTGGTACCAACTAAACCATACTCTAAGCACGCGAAGTGGGAGCCCGTAACTCGATGCACCTCTCGGAAGGGCAACGTTACGTAACGACGTTAGTGCAATACACTTCTATCCAACTATATATATTTTTGTGTAACTCTAACGGTTTATTCACCGCACGTCAAAATACCTCTCAGTACTTGACACTCCTCGTTATAATTTGGCCAATTAACTCAATTTTGTAAGTTTTATCATAATCTGTTCAGTAGTTTTTGCATGACAGATTAACACACATCCATCCATACATCCTCACAAACTTTATTATTTATAATATTTGTAGGATTTTCACATATCTGATGTTACCAGTTTGCAAATGTACATAGATTATAGACCAACTAAGTGCAAACATATATGTGTAGAATAGTTTATTGGAAATGATATTATTCAGATAGACATATCGCTAATGCGCGAATTCCATCTCACGGTTGGACGAGCGATGCATATTTGATTTGTTTCCGGTCCACATGGTGCGCAGACTATGAAGAATGCCCAAAAAATATTTGCTGGATTAAATACTATGAATTTGTTCTGAACAAACCAATAAAAAGTATTACTGGAAAAGTTCCTTTATATTATTTAAAACTAGCGACCCGCCCCGGCTTCGCACAGGTGTAGATTTTTTGACAAAAAAAAGTAGGGGTTGGTAATAGAAGAGTGAAAATATAGGGTTGTATGTATTTTTAATGCCACATTATAAAAAAATATAAACAAAAAATTTCGTCCAAAAATTAAAAAAAAAATTAAGGGTGAACAACCCTTATTACTTAGGGGTATGAAAAATAGATAGTAGCCGATTCTCAGACCTACTGAATACGCATATAAAATTTGGTAAAAATCGGTAAAGCTGTTTCGGAGGAGTACTGTAACTAACATTGTGACATGGAAATTTTATATATTAGATTATATTTATTCAACTTCGAATATTCTGTCTGAAATTGTTTTGTCCTAAACTCACATGTTAATCTAGTTAAGATATGGTTCAACGTTCATGTATGCAGTCTATCGGTCGACTAGAATAGAATATGCGTTCGTTGCTGCAGGCACTTAATTTTGTTTGGATTCTGAAGATACATAGGGTTTCGTAATATGAAATAAATTTCGAAAAAACATACGGGGTTATAAAGCATCTACTCGTAATTTCTGAAAAAAATGGGTCCTTACTACTTATTTAGTGAAATTTAGCCTCGGGTTTGAAGTCTACAACATTAAAATATTGTAAGGCTTCCTTCCTTTTAAAACATTTATAATTTACTCTTAATTATAAAACTTTCACATATTTTTGTTTAAATTACATACACTATGAAAACTTACAAATAAATTGCTGTTACCACTACAAATTATTGTAATATGCTGGCTGGCATAAATTATTTTCAAGAAAAAACACAGTAATACCTCACTTCATCACACCGCAATAATGCAGAAGCGGCGACCGAATAAAACCCTGTTCGCAGTGCAGAAGATATTAAAACATAATATTCTAAGCTCTATGGCATTTATGTCAACATGAGAATAAAGCGATTTATTCAGAATGGTGTCTGACTATGGCCTGTGGTGTATGTAGGCATTAGGATGGCTGTAAACGCAGGCCAAGCGTTGATACAGCTACATCCGGCCCAGTCCGTGTTGACTATAAGCAGGAAATGGGAGAGACGCCGACGAAATAGCCTCACGATCGGTTTTGACCGAGAATGCAAATTAATCTCCCAACCCTCTCGCCAATGGCCTATACGTTTTGATGCCTAAAATACACGAGTATAACCTCTTACTAAATTTTACATAACAATGCGCTTTGTGCTTGAACTAGACATACCATCATCATTTGTATTATATTTCATTAGAAATATGAAATAATTTATTTAGTTTTGATTTAATGAACATTTCAAAGGTTTTTTTTAATTTATTCAATTTTGTATCTTTTCTCACTAAAATACTATAACACTTTTCTTATAGTCATCATGGAGGGGAACACATTTTTGTTGTGGTACTTGCACAACACAAACTAGACGGGTTTTTTCCTTTATGCCTTCGCACTAGGTCTGTGTGGTCAAAGGGGTTAATGGCCTCAACATTGACGTGATGGTAAAGCCTCTTCTAGTGGGCTTCTGCAGTATTTTTATTACGGACGAGACAAACTCCACCTTCAGATTTCTATGGAGGTTGTCATTGATTGATTTGATTTTTGCATAATGCAGGTAAATTATAAAATACTCCCTCATAGTATTATATTCAACCTTAAACTTCAGTAATTGAATTTGTGTTCACTACTGGCTGTTGTTTACTCATCTACCCATTTTTTAATCTGGTACAGAATTTAATTAAGTCAGGTGTGAATTGAATTTTCCGCTTTCGCTCGACCGATGAAAATATTAATTTTGAAATTTCCATCAATTTCATTCAATCCATAGATTGCGAGTTTGATTCCCACCAGGTCTGTCATATATTTCACTCTCACGTACGTAATCTTTACCCTCTTTTATCGATATTTCATGATAACCATGTTTAATCTGGTAAAAGTATAAAAGTAAAAGTAATTTAAATGTGAGATTTTCGTGTTAAGGCGCGTCCTGGAGCAAATAACCTTGAGTATTTTGTTAAGTTCATACTAAATGCCGATATTACATGCGTGAATAAACTAGAGAATATGCAAATTTTGAAATAAATATTATTAAAAAATTAAATTTTGGTTTATTTATACAAACAAAACTTGCAAAATCTTCTTTGTTAAATTATCTATCCATTAGTGTGGGAACAGGACGAGGAGATGCAAGCTGAAATTAATTATTTCTTATTTTTGTGGTTTCCCTGTAAGAGGATAAATGAAACTTTACTCTTTAGAAAAGGAATCCACCATTTTCAAACCAATATTATGTAAACATTTTCAGTATTTTTTTATTTAATTGATATATATTTAAACAACAATTAGGTAGTTAGCCCTAAAATACTGCGTAAAATCCATCAACCACGGCATTTTGCAGAATTTTACCGAAGGCCCTTAACAAAAAAAAACAATATAACTTATATAAATAGCACTACAGATTGTTTACATAGTAAACCTTATAATCGAAATAACAATAAAAATACTTAGGACTTTTATCCTATTGAGTCTATGACGTATTCAATTTTCGGTTGAGATGTTAGCGATTGTACAACAGTAATATATGGAGACAATAATATGTAAGGATAATTATTAAATATTTAAATGCTCGTTTCTTAAACTATTGTTAGCATTTTATATATAAATGAAAACACTCAAACTATATTTTTAATAATAATTGTTGTCATAGGAAATAGGTTAAGTTTTACTGTAGCTTTTGTTATTTTTGGCTGATGCCTCAACATTGGTGAGGTTCTGAAAACCAGCGCTATGCCAATAGTATTGACATAGCACAAGCTGAGTAACCTCACCATTTAGGTAGCTGGCAAACAAATTTTTCTTTTTTATGTTTTACTGATTTTATATTTTTATTTGTTCTCATTGTTTGTTTGTTTTGTGCTTAATAAATCTAAATCTATTCTATTCTATTCTATCTATTCTATTCTATAAACATGTAAATTACAAGGACTGTTATTTTTTGAAATTTCCTCACGTGCGCTTCACAGCAATGTCTACGAAGATAGTTGCAAAACATAATTCAGAATAAATTTTTAACCAGCCGTTTGGAAAATATAAAAGTATGGATGTATGTTAATGATTCAAACAATCGCAATAGCAGAATAGATATTAATGAAATTTGATACAGATATAGGACCCTGTTGAAGTATTTTATGCCCATATTGCGTTCTTATATAAAATCAATATAAGTATGTATATAAAAATAAATATAATAATACAAAGGATCACAAAATATGTAAATGTATTGTATCTGGTTTTGTCAATGATACTCAAGAATATATTTATTTACGTTCAGTATAGAGCCAAAATAGTCAAAAAATACGTATTACTTAATTTAATTCCGATCAGCATTTATTCCAATAAAGTTGGGTGTGAAGTATTATACCCCTGAAGATATTAAAATAACAAGCTTCGAAACACAGTGCATGCTTAACAGCTTTTCCTTTCAAATATATTTTAATTTATTCAATAAAATCTCTTTGTCGGCAGGCCATCATAACGAACGGAAAATGGAATATTGATGCCATCGAAATTGATTTTAATTTTCTTCTTTTAAAATATGCAATTAAATTTTTTCTACAATTTGAATTTCTGACGGAACTGAATGACACTCCACGGCCTGAATGGTAAGTAATTGTTAACAATGGACCTATACCCAATTAGTATTCATGAGATATTGTTAATTCTTAAATCTAAGGAAGTTTCACACTAATAACTGTTTGTCTCTGATCTTTAAAATCTTTGAATCTTTGAGAGTTTATTTCTTTATCTGTGACTAGTTTCGTTGTTGGCGTCTTCTTTACGGCGGGTGTTACGAATTACGAATATTTACTATTTAGGAATATAAATAAATATATTTTTTTTTATGAAATTTGTTTCCACGTAGTAACGAATAGTCCATATATTTTAGGTTATACTGATAAAAAATGCAAGAAAAATGTAGTAATTTTTTGAAAATTAAACAATCATGCTTTTGATTTATGTTTTTTCGCATTAACCCATTCCCGGTTGTATTAATGTCATTCATCTATATAAATAAAAATAAAATGCCACATGTATGTACTCGCATCACTTGAGCGGCTGGACCGATTGAGCTAAATTTTTTTTTGTTGTCTTCAGAATTTTTAGGAGAAGGTTTGTATGTAAAAAAAATTTTGAAAAATCTTACGAAATCCCTTTCTTCATAAGAGTGCGGGGGTATTAATTTAAGAATAATTATATAATTTCGGAGCCGAAATTGTGGCAGAACAACGTCTGCGGGGTCCACTAGTTAATAATAAAAATGTATGCATTAAAGAGTTAACTACTAAATCATAAATATAATACTATCCACTATTTGTTCCATGAGGTTTATGTCACCAATAATTACGCACCTACATAAAGGGCTTGTCATGCGGAGTCCACGCGCTTTGTTGGTTTAGTTTGAAATTAAACTAGCAAAGCGATATTTCACGACATCACTGTGCAACTCTACATCGAGCGGTGACCGAGCGTTTGTTTCATTCTAGGGAATTTGAACGTTGTGATCTGGTAAATGGTAAAAAACCACGGAACAACGAACTGGAAGAAGCCATCAAACATGGAGTGATGTTTCGTACATCTCAGCGACAAAGCAACGTTGTGCTGGTTATATAAGGCAAGAATATAGAGCGAACAGAAAACTGTATCTTTGGAATCTGCAACAGAAAAGAGTGCATTGCTTGGAAAATGGACTATCTGGAAAAAGAGAGTGCAACAAGTGGAAGAAGACACCTGAGACTTTTTCACTTGATACAGACATAAATAATATTTGGAAGAGGTGGTGGTGAATACAGAATATAAAGAAGCAAAGAATAAAAAGAGAAGATAAAACTGTAGGGACATAAATAGTGAGGAGATTTTCCGACTCCCCTAGTAGGTCTCATGTGTCTGCCTCATACACATCCATATGACATACATTCCACTGACTTTACAGACAAAAAGGTGAGTCTTCTGTGCTATCTAAACAATTTTTAAACTTGTTTCCCCGGCAATTGAACCCGAAACCTCCGGTGCAAGATGCAACGTACATACCACTGACTCACTATATATAAAAACAAATATTCAATAAGTAAAAACAACTGACATCTATTCACAATAACATTGAATATCGATATTTATTTACCTGTATAAGTACAAGCTAGCTTAAGTAAACAGAAACCTTATGAATGATACATTTCTCCCAAATACATTACTAATTGCATAACCAACAATGTATATGAACCGGGAGTCTATTAATAATAAATTAAGCTTGGCCAATTACTTCTTAATTAATTACGTCACTCGCAAGCTTCGTTCACATTTCTATTTCACGTCACGATACTTAGGTTATTACTGGCGTTGATTAAATGGAGTCACTTGTAGACGCTTTTCTGGTGTATTTTTTTTCAAGTTCTAATATAATAATAATAATAATAATAAAAACTTTATTGTACACAATAAAAAATAACAAAGAAATACAAATAACTTACATACTAACATAAATATTGGATGTACAAGGGGCGACCTTATCGCCTGGTGGCGATTTCTACCAGGTAACCCAGATATTAAAAAGTAACAAGTTATAGAACGGATAGGGTGTATTTAAGATATAATTAGAAAAAAGTACAATAAAGACTAAATACATACACATTCAAATAAAAATAAAAAAAACATTAATAATTATGATTATTATATGAAATCAGTAGACAGAAATAAGAAGATTATAAAAAGAAAAAAAAAAACATTACAAACTATTAAGGAAATAGTTTTTGACAGATTTTTTGAAGGTAATATAGGTTTGGGATTGTCTGATCACAGTAGGTAATGAATTCCACAATCTTACAGCTTGCACAGTAAAGGAAGAGTCATAATAAATGGTCGAATGGATAGGCATATTGAGAGTAAGATTAGTAGCGGAGCGAAGGTCGAGTTCATGAGAAGATCCCATGAAAATAAATCGTTTTTTTAGATAAGAAGGGGTACGAGGATCGAAGAGGACAGAGTATAAAAGACATAGAATATGAGTATTCCGACGAAGTCTTATTGGAAGCCATTTGAGTTTAGAGCGGTATGCTGAGACATGATCATATTTACGCAGACCGAATATAAATCTTATACAAAAATTTTGTAGTCTTTCAAATTTATTTAGTTGCTCCTCAGTAAGGTCCAAATAGCTTGCATCCGCATAATCGAGAATGGATAAAAGTAAAGACTCAGCTAACAAGATCTTAGTAGAAATGGGTAAAAAGTTTTGTAAACGTCGCAACATTGCAGCAACACCATATATCTTTCTGCTGACTTCTTTTACTTGAACATTCCAAGATAAGGTTGAATCGAAATGCAGGCCAAGACTCTTAACAGACTTACTATATGGAACACGGACACCATCGATCGAAATATGATGAATATTATGCCAGGCCACTCTAGATATAAGATAGGAGCTGCCAATAATTATTGCTTGGGTTTTGATAGGATTAACTTTTAGCCCATATGACTGAGCCCATTCAACAATAACACGAAGATCAGAGTTTATGCGTTCAACCCCTTCGTTGAGATTATCTAAAGTAACTTGTGTATATATTTGAAGGTCGTCAGCATATAGATGGTAAAGAGAAGAGAATTTAGAAGAGATAGAATTTATAAAAACAGCAAAGAGAAGAGGTGACAAGACACCCCCTTGAGGTACGCCAGCAGTAACATCGTGCCAGGAAGAAAAGTTTTCATCCACGCGCACGCACTGTCGTCGACCCCGTAAATAATTACGAAACCATTCTATCACATCAGAAGATATATTAAGAGAATGCAGCTGAGCCAACAAAATGTCAAAATCGACTGTGTTGAAAGCATTGGAAAAGTCAACGAGAGTGAGAATTGTTAGATGCTTACTATCCATGGCCATTCGAATATCATCTGTGACCTTGACCAGAGCTGTGACCGTGCTATGACCAGCTCGGAAGCCGGATTGGAAAGGATCAAGTAGCGAGTTATTATTAAGAAAATAGCACAGCTGTTGCTGTACTAGTATATATTATATTATACAGAGATAATTAATAAATTTTACTTAAATATTTCAGAATGAAAAAGAATTGCATCAGATTTGTTTGTATGTATGTTTGTTACGGTTTAATTCAAAAACTAAAAGACCGATTTTAAAAATTCTTTCACAAATAGAAAGCTACACTATCAGTGAGTAATATAGGCTATTAGATATCTACATACACTACACACGTGCGAAGCCGGGGCGAATCCCTAGTCTTTATTAAAAGAGAACAAGGGATCACATCTGATCGAAACATGACTAAACAGTTTTACTAGGTGAACAGATTTGAAAGCCACAAATACGTAAACAGTGAAATCGCAGGCAAAAGCTTTGTTTATTTTAATTAATTTAATTTTCCTAAGAAATTAACTACGTAACAACGAATTATGTATGTAATCTTGGTCTAAAGCATGTAGTATATTTTAGACATATTTCACAGATCGTTGTTTGCTTGTAATATTAGGGTGACACTTTATTATAAATTTCCTCCGTTATATTGTAAAATTAAAGCCTCCTTGATATCGGATCGACGTAAAACGTAGTAAAATGATTAGGGTCACGATTTATGAACGCCTTTATGTATTAGCTGATATGAAGCGTTAACAATTTATTGGACACTTAAATAACCTGAATGTGGTATATTATACAAGGCGAGACCTAATTTGTAACGGGGGTTTATAATTCTTGTTAACTTTGGGAAACACTGCAAACTTTCATATTTTTTTATACTATCCATACTAATCTTAATATGGATATTGGATAAGTAGTAATTTTATATGTTTTTAAATACGGATTTTAGAGACATTAATTTTTTGAAGAGTAACAAAGCAATCTCCTATTTTTATACTATGTATATATGTACTTACTAAAACTTAACAAAACAAAAATAGCGACACAATAAAAAATTACATAGTCTAGGTATATGTACGATTATGTTAATTTTTAGTGATACTAATTTAATAAATTTAGAAAAAGTCATTAAATGTATTTTTCTAATTAAATGTTTGATTTAGATCCAAGATATTTTTTTTATGGAATGCGGGCAAACGGGCTGTCGGCTTGCCAGATGGTAAGAGAAGATAGACAGAGGACTTGAAGATGCGTTACCAGTCTTTAAACAAATGCTAAATACCGGGATGTAAGAAAGTAGACCAATCCCGATTTTTTCTTTTTTTTTTTCTCTGTCTGTTAGACTGTTTGTACGGGCTAATCTCCGAAACTGATGGACCGATTTACAGGAAATGTTGTATGGTGGTACCTTATATCCCCGGTCAACATTTTAGATAATTAGAAAATTAAAGAGTTCCTAACATATGTATAGGCTTTGATTCATCTAAATCGGTTGTCGAAAAGAAAAGTTATCATAATTTATGAAGCCCACGCGAACGAAGTCGCGGGCATCAGCTAGTATAACATATTATGATGATGTTTCTGTGGCAATTTTGTTGGAAAAATTGTTGAAATATATTACGTATATAAAATATTGTACAGTAAATGAACTTAAGAAGCAGAAAACACTTTTATCATCCGTATCATAGAGAAGGAAGTGGAGCAATAATTTCCCTAAGGGTCTGCGGGGTCACGAGCTCTGACTGCTTGTTACGGACTCCGGTACGTCTAATGTAGTCACAAAATAAGACATCCTTCGTGACCAACCGACTGTATAGTATTATACTTAGTGAAACTATTACAATGTTAATTACATTCTTCACAAAGTGAATCACTAATGTCCTTAAAATGAATATAATGCACGTATTTCTATGATAATCATTGATAATTTAAGGCCAATAGGTGAAATTTCCCGCGTTTTTTTTTTATTTGCCAACATTTATCAAGTATTCGAAATATGTGAGCCAAGAGCCGTCGCATATAGGTTTGTGTTGCGTCCAACACCGAATATTTTGGGGTGGAAACCCAGGAAAACAAGTTAAGAAATAAAATTAAGGGAAACATACACTGATCTTTGTCTGCCTCATGCGAAATTATCATCACAGAGAATTAGTCGATTAATGTAAAAACTCGTATGCGTTAAGCAAATTATTTTTTCTTTGTTATCGCCTGTATTACAATTTTTATTCCAGTTTGAAGTGCTCAAATGTGGACATGCACAGATTACCTTTTAGGTTATGTTAATTTTTTTCTTTAAATTCAGCGAAATTCCAAGTAATTTCAGTAAAACAAACATTTACTAGTAAGAGAATTGGGTTCATTTGAAAAAATATTCGACCTAGGAAAATAAGCCTAATTCAAACCAACGCTCTCCTCTTATCTAGAAATAAAATAATAATCGTCGTTGCTTTTTTTTCGAAAATTCAAATGAACTTCAAAGTTCGAATTTATATTTGGGAAGCTAAAACTGCAAAGAAAAATGGCCTCTTGTAGAAATAGCTACCTAATATATGATAAAGACGATTTTTTTTTTATTTATACAAAACCCATCTAATCTAGCAGTAGTTACCAGCTTTACAATATAGTTCAGATATTGTCAATTTATAGCGAGTTAACGATATTGAAATAAGGCAAACTACATTATTCATTGATCAGTCTGATCCGTAATTGAGTCGCTCCTACGAGAGCTAAAGCTTTTATAATGTTCTACCTATTTTACCTTTACAACTACGCGAAATTGAAAAATTAAATTCTGTATTTATTACACCTAGTTCGGCTATAAATACTGTTGCATAAAAACTTCTTTTTTCAACTCTTTAATTATTTTGAATTTAGAACGCGTTTATTATATTTAGAGGAACTTCTTTCGATTTCCCGCCATTTTGCATATTTTTTTCTTGTTTATTATTAAATTAAAATATTGAATTGGATATTAAAGAAAATAGGATTGCAGTGATTGCCTTGCACAAAGTGGGTATGGAGCCGATAGTCATATTCAAGACCTTTCAAAGCTTGATATCAGCCATATGTTCCTTTGTAGCCTCTGTCGAAGACCATAAAAGATAGGGGCGGCATCGTGATGTAAGAACTAGAAAAGCTATTAATGCTGTTAGCGGCAAAATTCGCCAAAATACCATTAGGAAACAATAAATCTCATCGCGACAAATGAAGATTCCTGCGTCCGCTATGATAAAATACTAAATATTATACTGACCAAAACTGACCAAAGCACGCATTATTTACTTCACGATGTTTCCATCTATAAACGGTGAATCGTTACTCGATCGGAATATCAATATACTCGTACCTGCAACTCATTTCATGCCCAATGTGACGTAAGGAAAACATGTTTATCGGAAATTATAAAATATCATCCCGGCGAAATTAGTAGCTGCGACCTATCAAAACACAGAATATACTCGAATAAAAATACTTCCATTTTATTAGTTTTGAAAAACTGATAAAATGAAATTCCAATTTCAAAATAAAGCTCTATCTTAATATACTCACAGAATCAGAAATACTCGATTGTAAATTCTCCTTTGAGAGGTGATGAATATTTCCTACCACAAATCCACATTTCCCCACAATATTTTCCTTTGGCGTAGATATAGGATAAATTGACACTTTTGCACGTAAATTCGAAAATACCGCTTTATAGGTTCGCACTTGGATTTGAAATGAGGTCAGATTGTATTGGTGTTGCGCTCTTCATGGCTGGAACCGATAGCTGCATAACCACTCAAATAATATTTTCATCCACTCATATGCGTTTCATCAAATTGCAATGTATCTTCGCTTGAAGCATTGGCTTGTTCGTATTTCATAAAACATTGCAGCATTTCTATTAAACCAATCGGAATATGTAAAAGTTCAGGCTTCCTTTGAATTAACTGAACAAAAAATTATTTGTATGGTCTGGTTGGATGATATTTACTACGTTAGACGTGATAAATAAATTTATAACTCCTGTACGTAATTTTTTTTTTTATAATAGATATTGACAGACGAGCATGAGGTTCCGTTGATGGTAGGTGATAACAGCACAGTCTCAGCCACAGAACAACAGTCAATGATGCGCCGTCGACCTACCTTTTTACTTCGAGCATTCGGAAATTAATAGACTGAAACGAAAACGCGCAATATGCACTTCACGAACAGTGAACGTGAACAGTGGAACTTACTAAACGTGGGTAAGACATGCTTACAGAAAATTATAAACATACCGTCCAGGTGGGATTCGAACCCACGACCCATCGGTGCCAACGGCAGGTGTTCTACAGAACGTGCGGCTGGTCCCTACGATCCCGGCAAAATTATTATAAATGAAAAAGTTAGTTATTTCACGAGGCCGCTATAACTTTTTGATATTTGGAAGAAGTGTAGCGTAGCGTAGAAGGATGAACATTTGATACAAAGCTAACTATCAGAATAAAAATATACATACTAATGTTTTATGTGTGAAATCTACTGTTACATTTTCAACACAAAACTACTGGCCGGTTATATAAAAGCTAGAGCCCGGAGGCTAAATTTCTTCCTATTTTTTCCATACCAGCGAGCAAACACTAATTAGTAAATCGCGTTTTAATTTAAAGCATTACTTTCAATTTTAAAATAATGATATAGACTGCTATTTCTTTTGTATTATAGGGCGTGTGTGTGGTATTTAATTATGTTGTATAGTCTTATTATTGAAGGACGTGTTCGTATAAATCATAAATACTCAATCACACAGTCTTTATTCAAAATCACATATTTAACATACAATAGAACACCCTATAATATAACTATATATTATATGTAATATATACTAAAAAATTGACCTGGCAGGGCGGAATGTGGTAAACGACTAACTGTTAGTAAATGCTGTTCGTATATTATAAAAATGCTGAATTTCAAAATACGCGTTAAGGCGTCGCTACAGTATCAAGGTAGCTTGAGCCAGGAGACTAATTTTCTTCAAAATATATCTACGCCAGTTAAAAAAGTTTAAACTGTTAAATGAATAGCGTACAGCACTCTCCCTGGCAAAACCTTTTACCTTTGGGGTAAAGACACGGACAACAACTAGCAATTAAATATACTCGTATCTGTGTCATCATGCGTGCGCGTCTGACGTGACTTGTGACATATAAATTACTACATCCACGCCAGGAAGCAAACATCGCAATGGATTCAACCGTGTAATACCCCTGTAATTACTGGTCACAGCAGGATTGTTGTAGAACAAGTGAAATAATGGTAGTAATTACTCACTCCTCTTTTGTCAAAGTGAAATTAAATACAAACATGCTACGGGAAGGTAATTCAAACGTTTGCTTAGCAAGTTGCGGGAGTTATATTAGTTTAGGTAATCTAGTGAAAACTCAATAATAATAACTTTAGTGCTGTAGACGGAGTTGCATTGTATTGTATGCAAATAGTATTGTTTTAGTGACTTATTTCCGGTTGTACGGTAACAGAAGTCGCGTACCATATTGGAATTTAATTACATTTTATTAAAATAATCGTCACAAGAGTATTTAGAGCATTTCCTACTATTCAACAATTTAACACAAACTAGTAATATGTACCAAGTAGTTAATGAATTGAGAAAATTTTAATAATTTCTTAAAAAATGCTCCGTATTTTTAAACAAGTTGCTCAAAAACATACCTCAACTAAGGATTATTTTAAAACTACGTAATTAGTTAATTGTGAGATATGTTACATTTATAAAAAACACGTGTAGATGTACACATGAACACAAATATACTGTAATCCCTTTATGAAATGCTTTATTTTATTTATTATGAATTCTTCTATTCAATCCAGTAATCCGAACATTCCAATAATCCGGCAACCTCTGATTTTTAATAGTGTCAGATTAATGAGATTCTATTTGATTGTCATTTTTATTACAGTAGAATACAAAAACTAATAAACCGATTTTTTTTAGGAAAAATAGAGATTTAACGGGAATACTGTTAATATTCACATAAACATTTTACAATCGTCCGAATATGTTTCTCGAACAAACTTTCCGAAAGTAACTTTTCAAATAAATCAGTAGGCATTGCAGCGAAACCTCGCCAAAATGCTTTCATACTCCAACACTCTTTGTTATCTATAAAAGAGTTTTGACTTGACTTATTTCGCATTCCGTATGTTTTCTCAACTTTAAAAGATAATTTTATTCGCCCAAATTAAGATATTCTTTGTTCTGTAGTCATAAATATTTTTAACCCTTGGGAAATGCCTTACTTCGTGGATTTAATCTTGTTAAGATTGTGAAAATTATAATAAAACGTTGTGTTATATACCTACTTGACTGTTTAGGGGCTCGTTGGTGCGTTGTGATAAAACACCTACATTGAGCTCCGATCCGACTGCCTCCGTGGCTCAGTGGTAAGTGCGATTCGTTTAGCGCCGGAGGTCCTGAGTTCGAATCCCGGGAAAACAAGATAAAAAAAATTGTTTCGGTCAGGCAGGGCACAGAAGTGATCACCTAGGCAAGTAAAGATAAATTATCAGTGAAACAGACACAGAAACGGGTCTGCCCCATTCCCCACTAGGGGACTCGGGAATTCATTTTTATGTCTTCCCTACGTCTGGTTACTTTGGACATTAAATAAATCAAAATTCTGATCGGGTATCAAGTTCTGACCGCCTTCGTTTCATAGTGATAAGCGCGATGCGTTTAGCATTGTAGGTCCCAGGAAAATCCCGGGGAAAATAATTCCCTACCGTATACAAATAAATTAATCCACATACCGTTCTGCAATATTGGGAAAAGGAATAAGATATTTGTTTATAAATGCGGATGCAATTACAAACAAATATCTTTCTATACTAATATTATAAAGAGGAAAGATTTGTATTTTTGTATGTTATGAATAAACTCAAAAACTACTGGACCGATGTTGAAAATTCTTTCACCGATAGAAAGCTACATTATCAGCGAGTAACATAGGCTATGTTTTGTGTATAGTACATCTACATTGCATCCGTGTGAAGCCGGGGCGCGTTGTTAGTGTTCTATAAATGCGGGGACTTACGTAGGTCTGTGAACGATTGACAATGGTCAATAAATTATTTCATGTTCCAAATCCATTACGAATAAGGGTCGTATCTGCGGGATGTTATTGAGTAAATTAACTTTTATTAAAATCCTGTTTGTGACCCACCGGCGCCTGATGCGAATTCCATTTTCCTACTTATTACAAAAATACTTCTATTGTGTATTTTGAACATCTTCCGTATATAATATTTACTAAACAGTCGACTCTCGTTAATGTGACACACGTTAATTTGAATCTCTTGATAATTGATTTAATCCCGGTCCCTTGAAAAATACTTGATGAATTGAATAAAAACAATATTATTTGTTCTCTTCGAAAATTTTCGGTCGATATAATTTTTAAAATTAGTTCAGTAGTCCTATATATATTTTTTACACAGAACATACACGAGCGTATAATTAACTTTATGTAGATGCAAAATAACTTATTAAAAAAATTCCTTTCTCTGTTCCCTTGAGTTTCAAACTATCGAGAGTTGACTGTAATATATTCCTTTGCCTTTAATTAAAAAAAAAAAAAAACTTCACTATAAGGCGACGAATTTGCAATCCCTCAGGTGTTCTGGTTTTTCATGGATGTCGATGATCAATTCGATTGTTTGTGTAAGAAATATAAAAGTTAGAATAAATACTGATACTGACTGGAAAAATATATGTATAAGTAAAGACCTACCTGTTCACATGCTTGAAATATTAATAATACCGTTAATCATGTAAGTGGAAAGGTGATGAGATTGTGGAGGAAGGGAGGTGTGCTCTTCCTCCAACCTAAAGGGAGGATCCTCGACCAGTCGAACCACTGACTGGCCGGCCCTAAGGCCCCAGTGGTTGATGTCGAGATATTGTATATATTATACTTAGCGCGTACAGAAACTTTGATAACGCGATTCAGGATTAGACGTCTTTGTATTGATTCTTGTAGCTGATCATAGATGTCGTTACAAGATCACACCATCACCATCACCAGAATAAAGTCGAAAAATAATGCTATTTTCCTCCATATCAAATAATTAACTATTAATCTTTTTTGCTGGTGTTTTTCATTTCCATATCAGCATATTTATGCATTAGTCAGGACGGTTTTCCCAATATTGCATTTTAATAAGTAGAAGTTGAATAAATTGCGATCCTCGTTATAATTGAAAAATACAATGTTTGCAATATCGCAAAGCGCGTCAACGATTGCAATTTGGAATTGCAATATGAATGCAGTAAAAGCAGATAAAATTTAATTGAACATGTGCAGCGTTTCCCGCCAATTCAATATGGCCGCCGGCGTTTGTCAGATTAGGCGGTCCGCTGTTTAATGTTACTGTTTCATCCTGCGAACAATTAAACTGAATGAAACGACGACTAAGTTAGACTTTTCAAGTATAATGAATATCAGTATTCTGGAAGGAGGCATTAATTACTATTCCCGTTGGAGCTTAACCATTACAAACTTTTAATTAAGGAGCTAAGTATATTATAAGATGCTGTAGAACAGAGCTTTTAGTTACATCCCACTTATTGTTGTAAATTGTTGAAAGAAGACATGAGATTTAGTAGACTTCTGAAGTTGGCCATGACTTATGACTTTGCATATATTCCTAACTTATTGTAGTCGTTGTATATAGTCTTATGTATATCTTTGTTTGCACCTGCTGCCTATAAATCTCAATGGACCAAATTTCACTGCGTATGTTGACATAGATAGGCCATACGCTTAGGAGGGACCAACACATACATAATACTAAGACAAGCCATGGAATGGATTCTCAAAAAAAAAGGTGTGGTATACCCAGGAAATCTTGGTGATGCTCCGAGACGATTGAAGCTATAAGGCTGACGTGGTCTGAGTTGAAATGCGGCGCAAAACCAATGATTTCGTGGAGCACTATGACTTCCTCCTGCTCCGGCTAGGGAAATTTCCTAATTCTAATAATTCCTAAATATTTAATTTATTTGTTATAGTTGTACTTTCACAAACAAATCTGCAACGTTGTCATGCCTTAAAGATTACATACGTCACGTTATTCATAGATAGATAATCGTGATAATACGTACCTCTAAATATATGAAAACTATTATAGTAATATTGTCTTTTATTAACGCGAGTATCACACATTTAAATAAAATACTGTGTACCGGATTAAAACACGATTTATTATTTACCTGTCTGCCCATGACCACGGTTGATGAAAAGCATCCGAAACGTCGGGATAAATAATATAATTCAAACAATATAAATAATAAATCGCGTTTTAATCCGGTATACAGTATTTTATTTAATCAATTATAGTTCAATTACCTTAGAGACGGGTTTAGATGCCAATATAACTATTTATTAATGAGTATTAATTACCTTAATATTCAATTAATAAAACAATAAGGAAGTATTCCATTTAATATATATGTTAAGTGGTGATGTGATCAGATTATATAACTATTGTTCTCTCTACTCTCTTAATTTATCTTTAATACCAACAAAAAAACTACAATAGATAAAAAAATGCAAATAAGGATTATTACCTAATTATGAAATAATTTTAATGGAAAACAAAGTTATAGTATTATTATCAAACAGACATAGCTGTTTAAACTAACTTATTGCAAAATTACAAGCTCATTTCCAATGAAGTTGAACGCTTCAGAGAGTATGTTGGGAGACAGTAACTTTAAATTATCTCCATAACTCGAACGAAACTTGTAGCAAGTAGCGAGTAGGATGTGTATTATGAAATAAATAGCAAATAAACACCGAAAGACAATACATGGACATCGCGAACCGAAAATGTGGTGCCTCAGAAGTTTTCACATAAATCAGAGGTCTAACTTTATTCAAACGACTCTCTGGCGACATTCGTTTGGATTTCACGTCAAACGAAACTTCGTATGGGAAAGCCTTAGCAGAAGTATGCGAGTTACTTTGGAGTCAGTTTGTCTTATGCACACGTACGTTACTCGTTTAACATTAAGAATGAGACGAATTCAAATCCATATTTAACTTTTTAGTTCCATTCGTGAGTTTTAAGTAACTGAGCATGTTTGAAAAAATAAGTATGCCTTCATTAGAAGTTTGGAATTGCAATTCTTTGGAAACATACGAGAGTTGTTATTTCTTTCTTGTTTGAAGATGTACCCATCTTCATGCTGAAGTATGTAATTTAATATTCTGTTTTGAATTCTCGACTGCCTCTTTTAAGTTTAAACTTGATACCCGGTGGTGATACGCTCTTAAATTTTACATCGTGAAGAATTCTATTCGCTTTTTTTTTCACTCTGTTTGAAAATTCCACATTATCTTCTGTTATAGATTTTTAACTATAATAAAAATATATCACAAATGTCTTTACTATATTTGAAGTCAAAATATAAACTGCAACCTGCAGATTTTTTTTATAATTTTTTCCAACACAACAATGAAAATGTATTGTAACTTTTGACAGCTGTATGTAAATTTTTTGGGGCGTCAGTTTTTGCTTCAAGGTATTGAATTCTATTAGGAGCCTATTGTGTCAGGTTTTGTGAAGCGTCAGAAAGGTTTTATTCGCAACGTTAGGTTATAATTCTTAGAGGCAGATCTCATACAGGTACTTATAATTTAAAAAAAAAAAAAAAAATTAAGTTACAGTTCCAGTTTCCTTATGTAGACTACCTAGTTCATTCTTTTCTATACTAATATTATAAAGAGGTAAGATTTGTTTGGTTTGTTACGTATTTATCTCAAAAACTACTCGACCGACTCAACATTCTTTCACCAATAGAAAGCTACATTATCAGCGAGTAATATAGTAGTATTTTTTTAGTAAATCTAGATTGCACCCGTGCGATGCTAGCACGGTATGCTAGTTATTGAATATTATGATAATTATTATTCGTTAATAAGAAATTATATTGGCCAAAGTCTTCATCGTATTGAAACAAAGGATAGGTGCGCTACCTGTCATGCCAAGGCGCACTCTACATACATACATACATATTCATCACATTGGGATAGGCAGAGATCACGGCATTCCATATGCTCCGATACTTCCACTTTTATCAATGCTTAACACAAGTACTCAACAAGTAATTATTAAATAAAAAATAAGTTCAATGTAATCTGACTAATATTAGAAATGTAAAAGTGTGACTTGTTTGAACGAATTTGAAATAAGCACTCATATAATGGATACATACTTTACACTTCCCTCATTTGGGCAAAACAGTAGACTAAAGCTATTATGATTATTATTTTAAAGCATTTTTGTGTTGAAATACCTAACTTTTTTAGAAAATTTCAAACTTTCTATATCCAGAAATATCACAATCGCAAAGTTTTAAAGTCGTTGTCTGAAATACACGTTTTGCAAACAGTATATATGTGATTGCGCATAAAAAAGTAAAAAAAGTTTTGAATATGAAAGTGGATGGGTATAGGGGAAAAGGGAAACCAAAAAAACATGGATTGACTGTGTGAAGAATGTTATGTGTTTGAAAGGTGTGACTGATGATATGGCGAGTGAAAGGAGATAATGAAAAAGACAACATACTGCGCCGACCGACACTACAAAATAAAATAAAAAATTAAATATATATTTATTGAGATAGCAAGCATGGATAAGTGTAAAACATTCTGTCTGTAACGCTATTGATGATTCAAAATAATTAATTTACATTTGTAGCTCATTGTTTGAATAGAGCCCTGTAATCTAATTTACTAGCGTATTCTATTGATCGCTGAGCTTTAATTACGTTTATTCAAACAAGTCTGTCGAACTGATTGACTGGTGCGGGTAACAAACAGATGTCTACATCTTGATTATCTAAAGGTCGATTAACAAATATTGCAAGAGTTTTTGAGTGTCGAACTTCGAACAAGTGAAGCATGACGTGAATGTTACAATAATCATCGATTGTTTAAGGTTTAAGACATTTATTTCTCAAAAAAGAATACATTCATTCACTTACATGAGAAAAAATTAATAATTAAATAACAAACCTTTCTTGACTCGGAAAACTACATATTTATACATTACAAATTATAAACCACTACTCATCACATTCACTAGTCACATTCACAATTCAATTTCAAAGATACTTTGTTAGTTTACAACTTTTAATTATTTAAGCATTTGTCGGTACTTCGAAAATTGCGTGATATGATACATGGCTCAAGTGTACTAGATGTGACATTGTGGACACGGTGATGCGATATTATTTTTAAGTGTTCGTATCACTCAAATAAAAATGATTATAAACTACAGTTATTTATCTTTTAAAATATATACCTAAATTAGTAATCCTAATATACATGTTAATAAGTTTTTTTTTTTTTTTTTTTTTTTTTTTTTAATTTAAGGAATTGTATTAGTACTGAGTTTAACGATATAATGTAATTGTACAGCATTTATTTTTGTTATTGATCTTATTAAATAAACTTAAATAGGACTTATTTGTTTTTTTATGTATTGTTTCAGTAGATTTTTAAAAGTTGATATATTAGTTGTTTCTTTTATGTTACTTGGAATTTTATTATACGTGTGAGCTCCTTTGTATAGAATATTATTTTTTCCGTAATTGGTTCTAGGTTTTTTTAGTACTAACGTGTTTGAGTTTCTAAGTACACGTTTCTGAACCTGTTTTTTTATGGTGAAGGTTATTTGCGAATTGATATCTTTATTAAGTATTTTTCTTACAAGTATGCATGTCTGATAAAAAAAAGTTTGTTTGACACTCATGAGGTATTTATCTTGATATAAATTAATCGTTGGTGTTAGATAGTGTAAATTAAAGAGGGTTTTAATCAGTTTATTTTGGGTTCTTTGTAATACATTTAAATTAGTTTTGTTTGCTGAGCCCCATACTTCTATTAAATACTCAATGTGAGGCTTGATCAACGTATTATAAATAATATAGCGGACTTTTTGTGGTAAGCACTTCACGCAACTTTTCAGGGCACCAGTCAGTGATCGCAATTTCGAACAGATATGTTCAATATGCGGCTTCCAGGAAAGTCTGCAGTCTATGATAAGACCTAGATATTTCTCGCTAGACTTTCTGCTTATCATTTCGTTATTTATAGTTAAATTATGACAATTAGAGATTATTTTGTTTTTGGCAGCAAAAATGACATAACTAGTTTTTTTAACATTAATTGAGAGCAGATTTCTCTGAAACCATACATTTAAAAGATCTAAGTCATGTTGTGCATCTTTTATTAGCGATATAACAGATTTTCCATAGTAAAATAAAGAAGTGTCGTCTGCGTACAAACTAATATCTGCTTTGAGGCCAATAGTGGGCATGTCATTTATATAAATGAGGAAAAGTAGAGGACCTAATATAGATCCTTGCGGTACGCCATAAGCTATGTGTTTCAGACTACTTTGAGTTTCGCCAATTTTAACAGCTTGTATTCTATTGGAAAGTTCCTTCCTTCAAAAAATCATCGATTGTTTGAAGGAAGATACCATAAATAATCAATTAAAAAATGAGAAAAAAAATTAAACATTGTATTTTTGAATATAGAACTTTGAAACGAGTGAAACATGATTTTGGAGATATTCATTTATTTCGAGGAAAAATATCAACAACGTACCTGCAAGCCCTCTGGTGTTCCATCACATGAGCTACCTGCCGTTTTGCCCCCTATTTTATGTATAAAAAAAGTATTCTCAAAAAAAAGTTTGTTTATCAAGATTTGAAATATCTGATATATGTAATGGAAAATTATTTTTTAATTTAAAAAGTGAAATAATATAAAAATGGACAAGTTCATTATGACAATAACATATCTGTCCCTGTACCGATTATGCTGAAGGTTAAGATTATGTAGTATTTTTAAGCACAGTTTGCTTTGAAAGAAAAAAAGGGAATTCCCGAGTCCCCTAGTGGGGCGTGGAGCAGACCCATTTCTGTGTCTGTTTCACTAATCATTTTTCTTTACTGGCAAGTATATGATCAGCTTTCTATTATACAAGAAACATATAATACTATTTCAAATCTTGTTTCCCCGAGATTCGAACCCAGAACCTCCGATGATAAACTCATCGCGCTTACCACTGAGCCACGGAGGCGGTGGTACTGAAAGCTGTTGGATTATTGTTTCATTTCCTTATTTACTTGAAACATTAGCACTTGAAAAGGGATCATAGTAAGACAAAGACAGAGATCACCTAACATAATAATATAACATATCATCACCTAATATAACAGGATGTCTAGACAAATGAATAGTTTTTTGACGTTGTCACGGTACAGATAGAAGTACTAAAATTAAATTACCTAAAGTTGAATCGTAAGACAAAAAATTACGATGATTTTTTTGGGGCTAGTCCACGAAAATGTAACACACGCACTAGACCGATAAAAAATATTTTTATAAAACCTTTATATGTGTTGTACTTAATACGTGTTTAAACATAGGTGGGAAAGCTATATCAAATCTTCTCAAAATTAAGGCCGTTAAAGGCCTCTTCGCTCTGTAGCAATAAATTACGGTCAGACTTGATCCCATTCAGCAGATAAATCAAACGTTGGATCGAATGGAAATTCGATTATGTACGTTAAATACACATTACATCACGGTCAATTTATTTGTTATGGCCCTTTAATTCAATATGTACAGCATAATTGCGAATTTTCGATGCTCTTTATTAATGGTAGTGGCCCTAGGTAAATTAGATGGTTGATGCATATTAAGTGGAGTATTTTTTTAAAGTGTTTTTCACGTTTAATATACTACTAGTGATCCGTCCCGGCTTCTCATTGTGCAATGTAGATGTACACATAAATACGAGGAAAACACAATTAATCTATACTAATATTATAAAGAGGAACTATTTGTTTGTTTGTTACGATTTAACTCAAAAACACCTCGACAAATTTTAAAAATTCTTTCACCAATAGAAAGCTACATTATCAGCGATTAACATTCTCGTAGGCTTTTGTACAGTACATCACATAGATACATTGCATCTCTGTTAAGCCGGGGCGGATCGTAAATTATAACAATAAAGATTTTCAATTAAAAAAAAAGGTATGTGTGTACTTATGTATACGCGTTAGAAGTTATACTTCTTTGGCGTCTGAAGAAAAAATTTAAAAAACAAAACTGCAGTAAATATCGAAGCAAAATGTTAAAATCAATCAAATTCTAGTCTGTAGCCAACTTCATCATGTCGTTTTTTTGGGACATCGTGCGCGCGCAGGTCATCTGTAGCCAACTTCATCATGTTAATTTTGTGTCACAGATGCGCGCGCATCTTAAAATTTCACTCTCATCATTTTTTCATAACGCGCCTAAAGAAGTATAACTTCAAAAAATAAAAAGTAAATGATTCTCATTAACCATTGAAGATAAATTTTAGAGATTCACAACATCTTCTTCTATAAATCGCGATTCTGTCATTACAATACAACCACTGAATTATTTAGGACACAAGACGTTAACAGAAGAAACCTGCGGTTAGAGGCAATTTACTACCGAATCCTGTTCCGTCGCTTTAATTCGGCGAGAGATAACAGTCCGCCGCGATTTATTGCTTTAATCCATAGAGCAACACGGGCCACCGGCGAACCGGAGGGGAGTAGCCATAGCGTTCGTTACCGATACCAAACAATCTGCCATTTTTTGCGGGGGGAAACCTGCGCTATGTGTGCGTACTCAAGTTCGCACACACAAGCAATCGTCTGTCACTACGAAACTCACACCGTGACAATTAAAAAATACACTAACAATTTCACACACACATTTAAACATTCCGTGTCATAACAGTATAAATAAATGGCGCAACTACACTGACAAGTCCTTTTAGCCGTAGTTGCAACATCTGTCGATACGCAATATCGATAATTTCAAGAACTGGGTTAGGGAAATTAGGTTTATAAGTGATACAAAGGACTTAATTTATTACGTACTACAATAATACAAAATGAACTTGTCGGGTAATGCGCACGTAGCAGGTCACGGAGAGTGGACCATGAGTTGGTACATAATAAAATCTTCGAAATAATTTGAAAAATACTTCGTTATTATATTTATTTCATTTATCCCTTAAAGGAGATGGAAACGATTACATAAAACTTTGGGCCCCCAATGCTACAATATGAAATTGATGTGAATTAATAGATTGAGACTTAACAGTCCTTCGATGAAAATTCTATTAGTTTTGACAATCTGAGAGCCGAGTTATTAGAGTTTTAAGTAGTAAAAGTAAGGTTATGTTACAATCAATAACTGACATAAATATATCATAAATCTGTGACCAATGATATTTGTAGTTGTCAAATCGTAACAATTCCTAAATGACTACAATCGGGAAAGCACTCAGACTCAAAACGTTGAATACACGAAACGAATTAGCACAGAGTAAACAACTGTCATGCGGCATGCCAATGACAGACTAAAATAAAAGATCGATTTTAATCGATAAAAAATCGATAATTATATATATTAATTTTCTTTAATTAATAATTTATATTTTATTTAATAACATAACTGTAATTATATGCAATATATTGTATTTTAAGTGCATTTAATTACTTTTGAGTTAGTTACCTTGTACAAAGGTTTTTTTTGTGATTGTGTAATCGATTCAATTAATCGAGAATCTCAGGAAAACTATATTTCTCATATTTCTCCTCTCCCAGATTGAGAATTGAGCTGATTTTTTATATTATAAGATTAAAAATATGTCATTTTTCTAGATCATATCGCAATTATTAAATTTGGGTTACACAATTTTCCATATCCTTTGGATTTTTAGGAAATAAAAAAAACATTACGGTTGAAGTTTACACTAAGTGATTTTAATAAATGTGCTAACGCGCGTAAGTATTATATTATATTTTAACAATATAACTATATTATCACAATATAATATTTGAATCAGAAAATTTAATCTCAAAACTGTCTCTGTATAGAAGACTCCTTTGCCATTTTTTTTCGATAACTTAAAACAATCCGACAACAACACTATCGCTCGGTGACAGCGACTTCTCGGAAATAAACTCGGATCAGTCGCTCGACAGATCCGTGTATTGTATGAGGGCTCATACAATACGCGGATCTGTCGAGCGACTGTGTTGGTAAAAAAATCCGAAACAACACGACCGATAATATTGTAATTTTTTAAGTTTTAAAGAAGTAAATAGTAATAATATGATTAAAAAATACCTACATATGAAAGATAACGCTATCTTTTTGTAAATTTGACGTGGCAGATATTTTTTGGCAACAAGAAACACAAACAATTCGGCATTTTTTTAGGAGGTCGATTCAGTCGCGCATCTGGATTTAGTCTAGTGAAAAGTGTGGCTACAACTAGTTTTATTGTACGCATAGGACCATTTGGACTTGTACTTTGACAGAGGGGAACGCCTGCGTATGGCTACTCCCCTCCGGTTCGCCGGTGGCCCGTGTTGCTCTATGCTTTAATCAAACCTACAATGTATGTTGACAAAAACTGCGCTTAATGTGTTATTGGACACTGGGCAGAAATGCTATCGCGATGGATCAAATCAAATGGGCAATTTGAGTACATTGATGGGAGGTAATATATTTATAGTGCCGACTACTGAACTATGTAAAGTACAATATATTGTTAATAAAATAAATAGGATTTTATTAAGTGATTTTTAACTTGTAACTTTTTTAATAATATTAGATTTTTCTCTATTTTTTGTGCACACATATGAGAGATGCCTCAATCAAAGGACATCAACGCTGTGGTGTAGATCTAATTCAATTTTATTGTAGTATGTATGTGAAAATATAAACAGAAATTGAAATAAGTATTCTGCATTGTCATCATTGCACTATTGGTTCATTGTCCAGACGAAATTTAAATAATCCTCTTATGCCTAGTGCTTTCAGTACCGGATTCAAATCCCATGTAAAAACATATTATATAAATATTGTTTAGGGCATCAGATAGTGTACCAATTTTCCTACAAAGAAATAAAAAGTGTAAAAGTCACACAAATATGTTTGATTAATTTGATGAATTTATATTATAAAAGTACAGTACAGTATTAACAGTAATAACCATACGAATGTAGTTTCCCATTAATTGAAACAGAAATTTGCTTTTCCATGTTAATTTACTTATTTCTATTCGAACTTAAATAACAGCAATCATTGTTCATTCCTTATAAAATAATAATAACCCCACATAAAACTTAAAAGTGCTTTAAAACGCCTTTTTGTCAGTCATGAAATAAAAGTAACACATAGCGTGCCGCAAATAGAGTCGTTTGCACTTTCTATGAATAGCGGCTAAATAATTCTGCGAAAATGTGATAATGTTCTTTCAAATTTAAGGCTAATCGAGGTGCGCACAAAGGGCGAGGTTTCGAGCTCTGAAAAACTTTATATTCAGCATATAACATCGCTTCATTACCGAGTATTCATCTCAACTCAGCGCTTGGTTGCGAATCTCTCGGCATCCGACACGGCAATTCGTCAGCTGACCTAAATTTTGCACACGAGCTTAAAACATTATCTTTAGTCAAATTATCACACGTCACGAAATATGAAAACGCCCGGAATAATGTCAATTCATTTAAGGAATAATCTTGGTATTTAACAAATGACACGATTCATATAAATTATAAGACAATATTACAATGCTAGTGTTATATTGTCTTTTATTAACGCGAGAATTTAAATAAAATACATTATACCTGATAAAAAACAGACTGTTTGCCCGTGACCACGTTTGCTGAAAAGAACGCGAAACCTGGGGATAAATAATATAAATAATAAATCACTTTTTAATCTGGTATAAAGGATTTTATTCAAATGCTGGTCTTGTCTAGAAGTTTAACTAACAATGGTTGCGATTTACCAGCTTTACGTTGTTTTTCCACCAGAGTTGTTCAAGATAGCTAAGCGATGTGAGAGGTCAAAGTATAGTTAAATACTTAAAGATGTCATGTGGAACATGGTGTAATGGTTGCAGCTCCTTACAAAAAAATTGTAAAACAAAAACTTGGCGATTAAAAAAGAGTGGCGGCGAGTTTCTTGCCAGTTCTTCTCGTCCGCTCTACGCCCTTGATTTGAGAACTGGCAGTAAATGTAAAATTAGAAGCATTTAATATGTATTTTTTATTGACGTTCATAAGTGTACATTGTGTTACCTAAATGAATAAATGATTTTTGAATTTGAATTTGAATTTGAAAAGCTAAGTGTTGTCGCTCTGAAGTTTCGACGCTTTTCCGCAGCAGCAACAGATGTCACTATTACCAACGTCACCGTCACATTTACTAGTGGGGGTGTCCACTTTACCGACAACGGGCAGCCGATGATGAGTTCCCGCCACGAAGAGGCATTCCACGTGCACCAACTAAAGTAGTAGAAACTCTGCCCAATTGTGGATAATTATTACAGTGTCAATTTAATAGTGATCTAAAGTGAATTATAGCTATAGTTATACTTCTGTATCGTAGTATCTGAGTGGATATAAAGTGTTAACATTCATGTTACATTAAAGGTGTATGCATTAATGGTGTTTTTTATAATATCAGAAGCGGATTATTCTACGCTCACAAAATGCCACGCGGCTATCAAAGAATTCAAGTACGCCGTACTCTATGTATACGAGCAGTAGTAATGACGGACGGAGAAAGAATAACGTTATAAATGTCAACGTAAGGGATCGCCAACTGTAAGTCAGAATGTTTAATTATTATAATCAATGATTTCTGAACTAGAGGACATGCCTCTCGGGGATAATATTGATACTCGTAGAAAGTAATTCACATGTCTTTAAATGTCTTGACACTACGATGATCAGTGTATCAGCTGTGCAAAAGTAACGGTATACTGCAACATGAAATATGGTTGCAATTACTTTATGAAAAAGTAATTCTCATGGATATCGAAACAATATCTTACTTAATGAAGTTTTCGAAAGTATGATATCAATTATAGTAATTAGTCTGATAAATTGGTGAAACAAATATTAGTGTTGCACAGGATTTCCGTTATTATGACAATACAGCATCTTTTTGTAAAATACGAGATACCCTCGAAACAGGTCTTTAGCAATTTTATAAGCCAGACAGAATAACACACACATTGAAAATAATAACACATTGAAAATAATAAATTGAGAGATGTTGAGATTTAATAATATTTAAATATGGATCGCAGCTATTCATTAATGACAAAGACCTAGTAACAGTATTGGTTTTGCAGTCTGTTTTGTTAAAATAATCTTATTCATTGAATGGAATTAAAAATTGAATGGATATATAAAACAGTTACAGTAAAACTTAAAAGTTTAAATATATACAGGTTATACGTTATACGTGGGAAAATCATGATATTTTAATAGCTTGCTATTTGCAATGCTTGTGTTCATATTATTTAGAATGGCATATTAGACATAGCTATAATGGCTAAGTTACAATATTGAAGACAGTTATTTCAAAATACCCTCTAAAAGTAAAGTATTGTCATTGTTAGGAAATACTGTATAGAAGTTCACAACTATCAGTGAGATTACTTTTGAAATTGAATCCCAATACCACGCTTACTCGAATTTTGACTAGTTTACTTTTTAATTGTGAGAAAATTGGTACTTTTGAACAAAGTTTAGTTTAGAGTATACTGTAGCATGAAAATCGCACTTCGACTGTACGATCGAAAAGGAACGTGGCTGTAAAAGACGTAACTTCCAAACATGTTTAACTTTTAACACGTGAAAGAAAAATATTTTGACATTTTATCTAAAGTATTGAATAAATGACGACGCATGATGCGCCATCGAGTTTAATAAAGTGTGAATCGAACCTTCATGGTTCAAAAAGGAATAGTGTTCATGGCATGTGATGAATATTCATTCATTCAAGTTAATAATTACTAAAGCAAGTAATAACCCTATACCATGCGGTGTTTTCAAATACTAATAGTAGTGTTGAAGAAAGTTGTCAAAATTGTTGCAAAAATGACCGCGCAATATTTCAGTAATAGAATATATAAATATGTGTTGTCAATTGTCTCAAATACACATTAACTAATATAGTATTTTACGACAAATAGCATACATTGCAAAATTATAATATTATTTGAAAATAATAAGTAATTACTTAATTATTGTTTTTCGGTTGAGTAAAGAGGTAATGAGTATACCCTATGTTATAAGAGGGTCTAGGCGTCGGAAAGGATTATTTCTGAATAGATGCTTGGTCATGGCAAATCGTTATCTAAATTGAACGTTACTTAAATTCAACCTTTAACTAAACTGTAACCGCTAGATGGTCCCAGAATACCTATCTACTATGAACGCCAGTCTTGTCACTAGTATGAAAGTAAAATTAGTACTTATATTGATATGTACATTGAACTCTGATAAGCTATAGTTCAATTTTTCACTCAATACATAAATGTCAAAATGTAGTCAAGAATTTTTACCAAAAATGAATTCAACATAAATAACGATTACAATTAGTTCCATCAAGTTCTACCAATTCTATTAAATTATATATATGATGTGCTAGTGTAGCATTCAAGAGTACCAAACAACAAGTCTTCGTACTCAATCGTAAAATTTCAATTAAATCTAGAATGGAGAGTAAGCTTCTTAACCTGTTAACAATAGTATAAATTATGTCAGAATCAGAAATAGTAGTCTTGCACATATAAACGCTTAAAGGGTATAATTATCAATTTTAAAAAAAATACAATACGTGGGTGCATAAAATAGAAACTCCAATAAAGAATTGCGTACAGTAGTTTCTGAAGTAAATAATATGATTAGTTACTGTCCTTTCCACTAAAAGACCCTAGTAAGCGATATATTAGTCAGGTGAGGCCGAAACGAATAATATAAGTACTTGAATATTGACGAATTGTTAAATAATAAAGTAAAATATAAAGGATCTGAATGTGGGGACCAACCGTGAGGATGTTGGACATTGTTTCCCGCGATTAAGAAACTTATAGGCCAATAGATTGAAAGTGGTCTCAATTATATTCCTGGGCAGACCAAGCTAGTTATATCCAGTACTAACTGCTAAACCATTCGACATTTTCCATGTTAATCATCTTGGTCCCTCTGTGACGTGAAACATTACAACAATTTGCTTGTATTACTATATACACTCAATAAATTGAAATTGCTATCTATTTAACTTGACTAAAATTACCCTGAATGAAATAAATGAAAATTGCAAAATGTAAAAAAGTAAAAGAAATATTATTTAAAGAGGCTAAAGAAATAAAGCCACTGAGCATTTTCCACAATATTATTTAATCGCTTGGAGCAATATAACAAATTATTGCGTGCGAATACAATAAAAACTGAAATTTGTAAAAGAAACTGAGGTATATGGCAGTAAAGATCATAATAGCAAAAATAAAGTGACAAATATAAAAGTTAATAGCGAAAAATAACAGAAATATGATCAATACAAAATGTCGAGTAAAAGTAAGAAAGTGAGGAAGTAGTCTGTACAACTAAGACTGGTTGCCAAAATTGGTTTTCAATTCGATGGTTAAGAATATTAAAAAAGGATTCAAATGCGATACATTTAATGACATAGCATTCAATATGATGGCGCAATCGCCAAGATATTAAAGCCAATTATAGTGCTGCAATAAATACAAATAGGTGCAAATCACTACAAAAATCTATTATGGTATCGGATCATTGCATATACTTAACTAAGAAGAAGAAAAAAATGTAAAGAAAGACTGATCTAGTTCTCAGTGAGGTTTATATTTCTCCTTGATATCATATCATCCATTCATATATAAAGAGATCGCTAATGATGATAATGAATATTATTTTTTGACGGATATGCGAGACAAAATAAAATAACAGAATTTGATGCGTCTATTTACGGTGTTGAAAATTTAGTGGTGCTTTAGATAACAATATAATTCATATGAAATACAAGTATAAGTTATGCCGTAGCCATAACCGTGGTGTAAAAGTTACTTTTCAGAATACCTTAGAGCTTGGGCCGTGACAAGTGAATTGAGTGAAGTTGAAACAATCGTTGAAATATACATATAATGGGACATAGTACTAAAGAGATTATGACAGTAGGTATTAATGTTACCGAATAAGTCCGGATGTTGTCAGTAAGTCCACGTGACACGTGAGTTAAATTTATATTATTTATAGAAATGGCAGTGCTAATTTAAATTGTAACTATCGCTATACATGCACTACGATCTAGATAAGAAAGAGAATACGAGTAAACTTTTGTAACTATAACTATGCATGTATTACAATATAAACAAGGAAGTGAATAGGAGTAAACTTTTGTAGCTATCACTTTACAAGCATTATTACAATTTAGACAAAAAAGGGAATACGTGTAAACTTCATTGTCAAGTGTATATGCTTCAAACATTGTAAGCGAGCCTGGTCTGTCTTGGTGTTTAATTTGGTGATACACGGCTAGTTTGATCTGTACATCAGCTAGTCCAAACCATACATGTCCACTGGCTTTGTTGATGGAATGGCGGCTCGTGCAACAGGTATCTGTGTGAACGCTGTTGTAATGGTGATACACGACTGTTTGATCTGAACATCATACAGTTTAAACCGTATATGGTGATACACGGCTGGTTGATCAGAACATCAACCAGTTCAAACCATATCGAGCCAGCCATCCACCAGCGACAGTGGGCTAATTAAGTACTAAAGCATACTGACGGCTTCTAAATGTGTGAACGTTGTTGTAATGGTGATGCACGACTGGTTGATCAGAACATCAACCAGTTCAAACCATATAAGCCAGCATACTGACTGCTTCTAAATATTGCTTATTTAACCCTTTACAATGTCCTCAGCTATACACCAGACACATACGCCGTTCGAGGACGAACGCGTGTGCAGGACGGCCGGATGTTGTCGCTCTGAAGTTTCGACGCTTTTCCGCAGCAGCAACAGATGTCACTATTACCAACGTCACCGTCACATTTACTAGTGGGGGTGTCCACTTTACCGACAACGGGCAGCCGATGATGAGTTCCCGCCACGAAGAGGCATTCCACGTGCACCAACTAAAGTAGTAGAAACTCTGCCCAATTGTGGATAATTATTACAGTGTCAATTTAATAGTGATCTAAAGTGAATTATAGCTATAGTTATACTTCTGTATCGTAGTATCTGAGTGGATATAAAGTGTTAACATTCATGTTACATTAAAGGTGTATGCATTAATGGTGTTTTTTATAATATAAGTTACAAAACTATGTGATCGTTTCTCTAAAACTAAGCTGTCTAGCAGAGCTAGTAGGATGTGCTATGAAAATAAGGTGCGCTATATTATGTAGTTTATTTTTTATTTCCTTCGTTTACATATATTGAATATTACATTGTATGTTTACATTTATTTATAATAACAGTACAATACATTAAGGAGGTGACGTGAACCCAAACTAGGCACAGCCTGTCTCTTGGTGGCCACAGCCGAAATGCCGTAAATACATTGTAGCAACATAATATGTTAGGTAGGATAGCAATAAATAATTGTATTCAAATTTTAAATTACAACACAATGATAAAATTATAAAACAACTAATAATTTAATTTTAAGTGTTAAAATAAATTTAATTCTTTTTATTTTACTAAATTTTTATATGCAATGATTTCCCCGATGCGTGATGTATATGTATGTATGCATGTGTGATTTGTAGGAGTGTAGTAGTACATTGTCTACTCTGCTCTCCACACCTAACAACTTTAGATCATACTCATATCCTATACTTTACTTGCATTACATAATCACTTATTTTTTTAAAATAAAACATTTAAAATACACAGCTTCCTTGAACCCGTTTCCAGTGCTAAGCGAAGCAATGAAATTCAAGCAATTTTATTAATGGGTTTAAAACACTACCGTAGCTTAATATTGTCTTTTATTAACGCGAGTATCACACATTTAAATAAAATACTGTATACCGGATTAAAACGCGATTTACTTCCGATAACTACCGTAGCTTAGTAAATGTACATACGTTGGCTATTAAATAACTTCCTCCGCAGTGTCTTGTTTACTTAAGTCATTTCATAAATGGGAGTTGTATGAAAACAGCTTGATATGTCCTTCTCTTCGATCAAATCTCGAAACCAAAGTTTTTGTATTTATTTAATCGTGAAACGTTACTTTCATAAAATGTATTTAATATTTAACTGTGCGTAGTTCCAATTGAAACTTCTTGGACATTGTCAATCGCCTTATGTTCGTCAACAATTTATCTCTTTGAAACAATAATAAAACAAAGTTTCTGTTTACTCGGAGATCCATTTTGATCCTCTCGATACGTGATCTAATCAAGAAGGGGACCCTTGAATGTAGTTAATTAGGCAAATACAAAGTTTCTGAACGCTTGTCCTTTCCCACTCGCTATTTTATTTGCTTTCAAACATTATAAATTTGCAAACGACAAATTTATGAACCATTTATCAATTACCTAAAACACGTTAATAAAATTTTGTATATGCCATGGTTTTAGCAAAAAGAAAAACTTTGTCTATGAATTATCCTCGAAAATTCTCCGCGACCACGGTTGCTGAAAAGCATCCGAAACGTCGGGATAAATAATTTAAATAATAAATCGCGTTTTAATCCGGTATACAGTATTTTATTTAAATTCACGTCACCTCCTTAATGTATTGTACTGTTATTATAAATAAATGTAAACATACAATGTAATATTCAATATATGTAAACGAAGGAAATAAAAAATAAACTACATAATATAGCGCACCTTATTTTCATAGCACATCCTACTAGCTCTGCTAGACAGCTTAGTTTTAGAGAAACGATCACATAGTTTTGTAACTTAGCTTTGACCTCTCACATCGCTTAGCTATCTTGAACAACTCTGGTGGAAAAACAACGTAAAGCTGGTAAATCGCAACCAGGCAAATACAAAGTTTCTGAACGCTTGTCCTTTCCCACTCGCTATTTTATTTGCTTTCAAACATTATAAATTTGCAAACGACAAATTTATGAACCATTTATCAATTACCTAGTCTACCTAAAACACGTTAATAAAATTTTGTATATGCCATGGTTTTAGCAAAAAGAAAAACTGTGTATATGAATTTTCGAGGATAATTCATAGACAAAGTTTTTCTTTACATACAAACCTGCCTGCGGCTCTCCTGCTGGTAAGCAGTAAAGGACTTGCAGATGCGTTGCCGGCCTTTTCTTTATGTTAGATATCGACAGACGAGCATATGATTCACTTGATGGTAGGTGATCACTCTGCCACAGAACATCAGTCAATGATGCGCTTTCAACCTACTTTTTTTTTACTTCGAGCATTCGGAAATAAATAGACTGAAACCGAAATGCACAATCTGACTTCACGGCTTTTTCATCTATGAACGGTAGTTCGCTATCCAGTCGGAATTTCTATATTCCTCCCACCCGTTTAATGCCCGGAGTTACCAGACGTAAGGAAGACATTCTTATAGAAAATTATAAACATGTCGTAGGTGTTCTACCAAACGCGCCAACGAGCCCGCCTTAAAGTAATAGGCTCTCTTCTTGAAGGTCCCCAAGTAGTATCGGATCGGAAAAATCGCTGGCGATAACTCATTCTACAATAACGTAGTACCTACGTTAAATAAAATTACGCGTATAGCGCACAGTGCTCGACTTCCAAGCGTCAAGATATAGGAACATGAAGTTTTGTTGCGAGGTGCGGTGGCAAAACTATTTTCATATTTCAAGAATGATAAAAATGTATAACTGAGCTGTTGTAAACTCACATTTGACTACATAGTATTTTTTAAATTAACTTTTAACTAAACTATAATGCGAATTCTGCAGTTAAATTTTCATATAATATTTGTTACCTCGGATAAATTCACGTTTATGAGGAGAACTCCGCAAGCGACGGCGACGTCTGGGTTAGTTTTGAAATATATTCATAGTGCAGGCAGACTCTGGTCTCGCTCGCTTGTGTAAACGTGACACCCATTCATAGTATCTACCTATTGTATTAACTCGGTAACTCTTTAAATAAAAGATCATGAAACTTTAGATTTCTCCTAAAGAATTTATTCCACGTAAATACCTAAGCAGTATTTTGTATTCCTATAGACTTCTGTTCCAAAAAACTACGGGCAGTTAGAAAATAATTTATATTGTGCAATTTAAAGTGCTTTTTCTAAAATTATAAATAATACCCAACCCTATATTTTATATACGTACCTAGTACAAGTATTTCCAAAGTAAATTTATTAAAATATTAAAAGCTATATACAATATACATATAGATGGAATGGGAGGACTGAATTCATAGACAAAGTTTTTCTTTACATACAAACCTGCCTGCGGCTCTCCTGCTGGTAAGCAGTAAAGGACTTGCAGATGCGTTGCCGGCCTTTTCTTTATGTTAGATATCGACAGACGAGCATATGATTCACTTGATGGTAGGTGATCACTCTGCCACAGAACATCAGTCAATGATGCGCTTTCAACCTACTTTTTTTTTACTTCGAGCATTCGGAAATAAATAGACTGAAACCGAAATGCACAATCTGACTTCACGGCTTTTTCATCTATGAACGGTAGTTCGCTATCCAGTCGGAATTTCTATATTCCTCCCACCCGTTTAATGCCCGGAGTTACCAGACGTAAGGAAGACATTCTTATAGAAAATTATAAACATGTCGTAGGTGTTCTACCAAACGCGCCAACGAGCCCGCCTTAAAGTAATAGGCTCTCTTCTTGAAGGTCCCCAAGTAGTATCGGTTCGGAAAAATCGCTGGCGATAACTCATTCTACAATAACGTAGTACCTACGTTAAATAAAATTACGCGTATAGCGCACAGTGCTCGACTTCCAAGCGTCAAGATATAGGAACATGAAGTTTTGTTGCGAGGTGCGGTGGTGAAACTATTTTCATATTTCAAGAATGATAAAAATGTATAACTGAGCTGTTGTAAACTCACATTTGACTACATAGTATTTTTTAAATTAACTTTTAACTAAACTATAATGCGAATTCTGCAGTTAAATTTTCATATAATATTTGTTACCTCGGATAAATTCACGTTTATGAGGAGAACTCCGCAAGCGACGGCGACGTCTGGGTTAGTTTTGAAATATATTCATAGTGCAGGCAGACTCTGGTCTCGCTCGCTTGTGTAAACGTGACACCCATTCATAGTATCTACCTATTGTATTAACTCGGTAACTCTTTAAATAAAAGATCATGAAACTTTAGATTTCTCCTAAAGAATTTATTCCACGTAAATACCTAAGCAGTATTTTGTATTCCTATAGACTTCTGTTCCAAAAAACTACGGGCAGTTAGAAAATAATTTATATTGTGCAATTTAAAGTGCTTTTTCTAAAATTATAAATAATACCCAACCCTATATTTTATATACGTACCTAGTACAAGTATTTCCAAAGTAAATTTATTAAAATATTAAAAGCTATATACAATATACATATAGATGGAATGGGAGGACTGTTGAAAGTTCCCCCGGGAATCGAACCACCGTTCTCCACCCTACCAGACAGAAGAATAGTAATGTGCGCATTGCGTATTTCATTACCTGGTTTTGTAAATGACATCATATAGCTGTCCTACATAAAAAAGCAACTAATACTTTCTCGAAGTTTAGGATTTTTCTTGTATACTTTATGCACTGTGGGATTAGGCTCACTCTAGATCTGTTTTTTTTTTTATGTTAGATATCGACAAATGAGCATGAGGTTCACTTGATGGTAGGTGATACCTCAGCCACAGAACATCAGTCAATGATGCGTATCTCATTTTTACATCAAGCATTCGGAAATCCATAGACTGAAACCGAAACGCGCAATATACACTTCACGGTTTTTCCATCTATGAACGGTGGTTCGTGACCCGGTCGGAATTTCAATATTCCTTTCGATATTTTCCGAAGAAAATATCCTTATTGGTTATGATCATTAGTAAATGCATGAAACACTCTTTGTTTTTTGTCGTAACCCGCTGATGAAATAGGATTTAACGCTAACGAAACTCCAGAATATTCAAAATACAATTTATCATAACTCCAAATATACAATCTTTATCTTAACACATAATATAAATATATAAACATTAAATTATGCAAATCATAAATAGAAAAAAACACATATATTTATCGTACATTGACATAATAATTGTCCTCAAATAACATAATTAGAATATAACACTAACGATAACTTACATTTACTCCCATACATTAAAATATATATAACATACGTAGCTTGATTAAAATCAGTGTGTCGTAATTCACAAAAACCTTGCCTCTTTGTACTGTAAAGTAGCAACTGGCTTGAAAGAGAAAATCGAACGATAGCGATTCCCGCGAAGAATTAATACGTTATCCATTGCTTGAATCGGTGTGAATAATTTCCTTTAGCAACCGTGTTTTTGGTACCTATCATATATTTCAAAGGTTCTGTAAAAAAACTTTTAAATAAATTTTATTACTTTTTTATATTACTTTTTTTTTATGAAACTATTCATGTTTTTGCATAAATACCTGATTAAAAGTAATTCCCTTGAGCATTGATTACTCTGTAAAGTAATTTATTTCCAATTTCAACTATTAATCGGATTCTTAGAATCATGGAATCAACAGTTAATATACAAATAGCTATATCAATAGAGAAATTGCCTTAGTTTGAGCTCCAAGCAACATGATAAGTTTCTTGGAAACTTGAAACCTTATGAGGTCTAATTAATGGGACATTGCGTTCGTAAATCTAATTTCAATACAAATTTCAGAGGAAATTTTATTTCATGTTTTAAATAGCGAGGCTACGTTCCTTATAAAAGTATCTAAGACTAATTTTTCATTAATGTATGAGCTAAACCACCAATGAATACCGTAAGTAAATTAAGAAAAAATATAATATTTTTTAATTTAAATAAGAACTTGAAAACATTTAATAATAGAAAATAAAATGATAAACTTATATACGTATGTAATTTTTGGAATTTTAGATACTCTTTAATTCGAAGTCTTTAAATGAATACATATACTATATTAGCTTAGTTGAATCTCTTATAACTACCACGCTGAATGGTTTATGTCTATTTTCTTTCCATTTCAAAATTTCACAAGCAGAAGCATCTACACACTCGTATGTCGAGCTACGAGTTATAAGAGTCTTTGAGTGTCCACAGGACTCGGTTGCATACCTTTGATTACTGCGTGTATGAAACAGACATGATAACTCCTTGAGCCCTATAGCCAACAATTTATGCCAATAACATCCGTAATAAAGTTAACAGTTAACACTGAAGCACTAAATTAAGGGGTTATCCACAGTTGTAGCGGGCGAAATAACGTGATTTTCTTGGCTTTTTTTCAGCGTCATAGGTTATATATAGCATAGGTTATATTTAACCTATAACGCTCAGATATAATTGATATTTTACAGTCGAGTTGTTTTTTCTCTTACTCGATTGCACTAAAACCTATTTCTCTATCTTATTGTATTATAATTTAATCGCATTTTTAGGTATCTTCGTTACAAATGTTAAATAACTTCAACACATTTTACTATAAATGAGCATATATTGCGTAATATGTATTTGTGTTTAATTGAAATAAAATGACTTAATCATCTAGTGTATATACAAATATATAATAAGTGTTATTTTGTCAAAAAGTGGAAACTTTCAACAACGTATATATTTTTTAATATAAGCATTTATAAGTTATATAGGTATATCAGTTATAGTAAAATCTAATTATTAAATTTTCTCTCTATGCCTAATATCAAAACAACATTATATCCACTAATACGGATACAAGTGACGAACAAATATGATCCATATATAACCATGTTCCACTTCCTAATGCAGCTGTCAGTGTCACCGACAAATGTTCCGTACTGCATACATTATTCACATTACATGGCATGAATTTTGGTTATTAGCCAATAGTCATGACATCTTTTAGGGAAATTATGCTATTTTTTAACGCATTACAAATATAAAAGCCGTCTTGCGCGCAGTCTAATATGTAATGTTATTATTTGTCATGTTCTTTTGTTTTTTATGATTGATTATTATTTTTTATGTTTTTGTTACGTATCAAATTTGTGAGAGCCAATTTGAAACGTATGTAAAAATGTAGTGCGGTCGCATCTAAGGAGGACAATAAAACTCGACACCTGTGCCGGATTGGCACATCTGCATTAAGATTATATTGTCTTCTGTAGCGATGGCCAAATTATAAATAAATAAATTAATAAAAGAGCTGAATTATTCATTGCTCTTTACACCCATACTTAGAAATAATTAAACTCTGTGAAAAATTTATTTTTTATTTGATTCTGTCACCGTTTACATACATCATACATTAACTAGTACAATTTTAATGTAATAAACAAATATAGGCAAACTAGTAACACACCTCGGCTTCGCTAGGATGCAATGTAGATGTACTTTACAATATAAAAATAGCCTCTTTTACTCGCTGATAATGCAGCTTTTTAAGAAAGAATTTTTAAAATCGATCGAGAACTTTTTTTTAGTTGAATCGTAACAAACAAAGTAATCTTTCCTCTTTATAATATAATTTTAGTACCGACATAGTATGCACCATAGTGTGATTTTTTTGTTTAGTTTTTAAATAACCTATTTTGAAAAAAAAACATATTAACCAGAATATAAAAAAGCAAAACTATTATCTAATTATTATTTGAAATAGGAATAGATTACCAAGTAGATACATATCTTATTTAATTAGACATCATTAACTACTGGCCAAAAAGTGTGTACATAATAACTAAAAGTACTCATAGTATATTAAACGAAAAGTAAGCTTAATCAGCAAATTGGTACGTTTGTGCCATAGGCACTTTTTTGTGAGGGTGGTAGGATAGGGGTTATTAAATTTCGAGGATATCTTGCTGGGATGCGAATTTGAAATTTATTTATTACTTGATTGATTTTTTTATTAAATAAATTACGTTAATCTATTTATGTCGTCCGCTTTTCTAGATATTCATATAAAAGTGGAATAATCGTGCTTGATATGAAAAAAAAATTTTTTCGAAATTCCAGTATATACTATGACGATTCTTTGTATACATTTGCCCTTTGGATACAACTGAATATGCCAAAATAAAAGAATATTGAGGTCAACCTTAAGTTTTCTGAACCCCGGTGATCCGAATGTCCGGTCCCTTTTAAAAAACTGGAACCACTCTCCTGATGATAACGCTTCCTGATTTATAAAAAAATGCATCATGTCAAATATTCTGTAATTTTTAATGTGCAAATAATCTAATCTAAGCAATGATCTCTAGAGACATAGCCTCCAAGCTTACATAATTGCGGAGATTCCAGTCACGTGTGAGAAGGCGTGTCGCTTGAAGACAGTTCGATAGAATCTTGCGACTTGATTCATTTTCAATAACTTACTAACAAATCAGAGTTTAATTCTTTTAGGAAAAAAATATTATTTAAGGCCCTAATAAAAGACAAAATAGGTGCCAAAGTAGTTCAATAAGTAGGCATGTTTTCGTACATCGCTCCCTGGTAATATAGTTTGAAACAAATGATGTGATATAGATTTATATATCCAAAGTATTACGAGGCTATAAATCGCGATGTAAGAGTCAGATGGACTTATCTACATTTTCTCAATTTTACAGGAGACTTAAAAAAAACTGTCATAATCCGCCACTTAAAATTTTACCAGCCTTTTAATACAGATAGTATACAATAAACGAATAAAAATATTATATCGGTATATTGACATAATATTAGAGGTTTTAAAAAGTTAAGTATGATTTAGTTACGTATGAAGAAAAACTATTTTTGGGATTTTTGTAGATACGAACGAAATATATTCAATATAGGTATTCAATTAAACATAGTATAAATTATATCTTTGACTTTTTGGTTCAAGTATAGAGAGAGATAGATATATAGTACCGCATTATATCTCTAATTATTTATTGATGGCTTAATTATGAGACAACCTAATTGTCTTATCTATTACGTATCAGATTTCAGAGTTTTTCTTGGAAAGGTATATTTGGTATTAATATCCTAAGTGGGTTTACTTAATAAGGAAAAATTCAAGGTTAATATTTCAAAGACAGTTAAATATTTAAATTACACTGCGCGTTCGTATGTGTTTTGTTAAAATTAATGAGAAATTAATTATATTTTTTCACCTCAACTTGACATGAAAATGAACAACACGCATTGAATCTATTAATTATCCTCACCATAAATTATTTATCCTCATGACATGAAACGTAAAAGGAAAATAAAAAAAACGAATCGTGAATACTACATTTGTTCTGTTTTGGAAGTAATGACGCTTATATTCAAATTGTAGGGATATTCAAAATTATATCATTTGAAATCAGAAACTGGAAATTCGCAATTTAATTATTTCTACATTTCTATGGCTTAGATAATAGTACTGCTATCATTTAAATAACAGCTTTAATACTCTAATGAATATCTGTAATATCAAAGATATAATAGGAATGAAGAGAATAAGTGGACTTAAATATTAAGCTCTTTTAAGACAATCTTCAATAAACGCCTTATAATAAATACAATAAGCAAGAAGCCTGTAAAGGTCTATTGTAAGGTCTTACTTGATTGTGCAAATTTATGCAAGTTGACGACAGTACATCAACCGTCTTCACTACGACGTGATCCAAATCCGATTCAGCGCGTCATTTCAGCCGTAAAACGCTTACCAGTTGGCACATTTGACGCATAATTCCGATCTCCTTGGAGGCCTATTCTTGTTTCCGACGCCACTTAATATTCCTCGTCGTTATTACACCAATATATGCACCTTACGCCTCCAATTCAGGAACGATATTGCGTAAAACCGTAATGTCAATTTACCCGTTTATTGCTCTCAGTTACGTTTATGATCATCCGCAAGATCGTAAGAATTTCTATGGATACTTTTCTGCACAAGGTTTTGTTAAGTGAGACTATTAGTTAGGTACTTCTTTATGTCAGATATCGACAGACGAGCATGAGGTTCACTTGATGGTAGGTGATACCTCAGCCACAAAACATCAGCCAATGATGCGCTGTCGACCTAATTTTTACTTCGAGCATTCGGAAATCCATAGACTGAAACCGAAACGCGCAATATGCACTTCAAGGTTTTCATCTATGAACGGTGGTTCGTTACCCGGTCGGAATTTCGATACTCCTCCCATCTGATCAATGCCCGAAGTTACTAGACGTAGGGAAAACATTCTTACAGAAAATTATAAACATGTCATCCCGGTGGGATTCGAACCCAAGACCCATCGATGCTCACGGCTGGTGTTCTACCGAACGCGCCAACGAGCCCGTCAGAGTTACTTATCTATTTAACACTATAACAATGCAGATGTGAAATGGAGGTTTTTTCAATACATAGTGTCTATTATCGTCCTACCTGCGCCAACACTGCATGATTACACTGAAATGGTTCATTTAAATTTCGGATCCATATAATTGAATACATACAATACATCAATATAAAAATCACTATATCTAATTTTAAAAATAAAATGTCGTGGTAAATTCAGCCTTTAATATGCAATTTAACCGAAATTGACGACATAATTATGTACAATGTCATTAAAATTGAATTGTTCTAGAAATTATATTTACAACTGATATTATTGTATCTCATTTTACATACTCTGATACGATTCTTGTGATTAAATCGTTTAATACATTGGAACGTAATATTGTCATTGAAAGCTCGAATTTCGTCACGCGTATTCAAACACTGCAAATGACAGCTGACATACGTTCTGGCTTACTGGAATCTATTATTACATTGGTGTCCATTTGGAGCCAGATGCATGCGACATTCCAGATGTTTGGAACGCGATGCGAAATATAAGTTGCGATGGTATCAGAGTAAAAGCACACTGTAGACGTATCAAATATATCGAACAGTTTCAAATAACAGACAATATACGTATACTTTAACTATTTATTGGCTTTCTTTATTTCCTTATATTTTATTTATCAATATAAAACATAAGTGTTAGACTAGATAGATTGCATGTATATCTAGTGCTTACGTGGTAAGTGCTTGTTCGCGCCAATCGCTGTGGTATTGGTATACTCAGGCGTAGTTTTTTTGATGGTTGGCGACGCTGTACATTCCCTACTAATATAAACAAACAATTTCTTAACTCTGTGTGTGATTCGAATGACGGATGTAAGCGCGCGCGCACGGTCACAAATATTGAACTGTTAAAAATAAATTAATGTGTTCTCAATCAAACTAAGGAGAAAGTGAAAAGTGGTCGACCACAAGCTGCAGGGAACTACATGACAAGTAAGTCTCCATCATTAATTATTGTCTGGGTTTCCTTTATTGCAGCGATTTATTGAACCAGCAACCAACTTGGGAAGGTCATCATAAAATATTACTTTTTAATTGCCCAAGCCCAAACATTTGGTCTCTTCGAGCCGTATTCTATCTTTTCATTACTATTGGTCCTTCAAAATAGCCGTGTATTTCACGTAAAAGTTAGGTATACATTTCATTTTCGCCCCTAATTTGCTTCGTAGTGTTAGGTTATATTTCTGACCTATTATAGGCACTTTAGGTATAGGTATTATTAGATTAGGACGAGCCGATAGGAAGTTCCTATATTAATAAACCTATTTTAATATAATACAGGAATAAAACGGTGGTTTTTTCCTTTATTTCCGCTGCGGTGATAAGCCGATGGGTTTTCATCGTATTTCTTTATAATTTAATATTTGAATGTACCTGAGCTAATCGTGAAATACCAAAGTACGTTAATTTTTTAACTTAATATAATTACGTTGTATTCGTTAGAACTATTAATACGAAACAATCGTCATTGTTCCATACGTAACATTATTAATTACAATTGAGGGTCGGTTTCATTTTTCAAGTGTTTGTACCGCATAGGGCCGTATATTGCCGCGCTTAATTTTAAGTCTTATAGTTATTGACATAAGGCACACGCTTCTTCACACGTTTTATACGAACATTAGGTGACTGTAATCTGAATCTTATATTTTATATTTTAACGTTATTACATCATGGATACGAGATCTGAAAGTAAACAGAGTGATGATGATTCTGAGAAAACTATGACTATTCCTAATAACATTTTAATACTGCGAGCTCGCCAGGTTGCATACTTTTCTAAGATTCAGTCTTTATATGATTTATCTTTGTATCTTGAAACTTCAGAACAGAAAAGAAATTTTATAATTAAAACTTCTAATATACAATCACTTCGCACGGAGTTTAATAACGTTGTCGAAAAATGGAATTCTGAACAAATGGATTATGATCCTAACTACATCCCTACGTTTAGTACGTGGGAGGCCTTTGAAGATTTATATGCACATATTCAGGGTGTTCTTCATGAAATTAAAGACACTTCTAAAGAGGCAAAACCTATATCTGTGCCTCAGCAAACATTAAAACTGCCGCCAATACAGTTACCTCATTTTGACGGAGATCCAAACAGATGGACTTCGTTTTTTGAATGCTATAATCATTTAGTGCATAATAACAAATTAATTTCAAGGTCAGAGAAGGTGTTTTATCTATGCGGTCAGCTGACTGGCAAGGCACTCACCGCGATCGCCGGAATCAATCCGACGGGTGATAATTACGATATTATTTATTCGACATTAGTTGAAAAATATCAAGATGTGCGTTCTCTTGGCACTTCATATCTAAATCAAATTTTTAATTTTAAAACTTTGACCACAACTTTACGGACTCAATAGTTTTCTTGATAAATTCGCCACTTCGATTTCTGCTTTTGAAAAACTCGATATTCCAAATAAATTAGATTTTGTATTTTTATTTTTAGCTTTGAAAAAACTTGATATCGAAAACATTCGCCTATTCGAAAATAATGTCCGATCAGAAAAATTGCCTTCTTATTCGCAGTTGCTTACGTTTTTACGAGAACAATGTAAGATATTAGAACGCACGAATCCTGTGTCTAGCAAGCCAGTTACGAGTAATAACTCGCAGATAAATAAAATACCTACTCCTAAAAATGTAAAATCATTTGTTACTTCGAACAAAAATAATTCCACAGTTTGTTCATTGTGTAAAAGGGTGGATCACGATCAATTTTATCGTTGTTCTGAATTTTTAAAGCTTACACCTAAAGATCGTTTTAATACCGTTAAAAAATTTAATTGTTGTGTGAAATGTTTAAGCGTGAAACATAAAACTTCTAAATGTAATTCTAACAAAAATTGTAACGTTTGTCATTCGAATTCGCATCATTCCTTACTACATTTCCCGCGTTCAAATGAACAAAGCAGTACAGATGTCCTGACTGTACCTAACACGCAGCCGACGCCGTTCGAAGCTACGACCGATGGGTCGAGTATCGACATCCGCGCCGCTGAGCCGCTGAGTTCTAATGACTCATCGTCGGCCAGCGCAACCCCGCTCGTCGCGCCGCACTACACAGATGCGCCTAACCCTGTTTACGCACCTGTTTCTTTATGCTCATTGCAAAAGAAAACTAATAATTTCGTAGCGCAACCCTCTACGGTCTTGCTCGCTACTGCCCGCGTATGTACGTTTGATGCGCGTGGTAACTCGCATATTGTGCGCTGTCTTATAGACAACGGATCACAAAATAATTTTATAACAACGGAATGTTGTAAACGTTTGTCATTAGTGTATGACACGTTTTCCGAACCGGTTTCCGTGAACGGTTTCGGTGGTTGTTCGAACGAGATCATAGGGGCAACTAGTTTAGTTATATCCTCTCGTTTCGATAAAAAACCTACTATTCCTATTAAATCTTTAGTCGTAAAAAATATTACTGATTATTTACCGACTTCAAATATCGATAGATCGAGGTTAGCGTATCTCGCTAATATACCGCTCGCCGATGACAAGTTTTATGAACCCGGTGGGGTTGATATGTTGATCGGTGCTCAGCTGTTCCCTAGACTGCTTATGCAGGGACGTATTCAGGGTCCACCTGGTACTCCTGATGCGATTAAAACCATTTTTGGTTTTATTCTTATGGGGGAAGCTCCTATTCTATTGAATAATGTAAAGTCTGCCGCTTTATGCGCGTTCTCAGGCGCACCTCTAGATAACGTTTTGCGTAAATTCTGGGAGCTTGAGGAAGCACCATCTAAGCCTTCTGCCTTTCTTAGCAACGAAGAAGAAGAATGCGAAGAAATTTATAAAAGGACGACGTGTCGCGATTCTTCCGGTCGATATATTGTCGCGCTTCCTTTTAAGAAGGATCCTACTAACTTAGGTTCTTCAGCCGATATTTCTAAAAGGCGATTTATGTCTCTTGAAAGGAAGTTACTATCATCGGTCTCATATCGTACTTCTTATAATAATATATTCACTGAATATTTAGAAAAAGATTATATTTCTCCCGTAGTCGATCCATGTGACACTGTGGGCTATATAATTCCGCATCATGGTATATTCCGTGACTCATCTGTGACTACTAAAGTTAGAATGGTACTCGATTCTAGTGCTAAAACTAATAAAGACGTTTCTATAAATGATATTTTACATGTTGGTCCGCTTTCATACACCCCTGTTCGCAAACGGGGTAGTAAAAGTCAAAAGATTTATATTTGTGTTTTTATATGTCTAGTGACAAGATCAATTCATATAGAAACGGCCACAGATTTGAGTACTGACTCTTTTCTTAACGCTTTTAAACGATTTTTGTCGCGCAGAGGTCCGATTCAAACTATTTATTCTGATAACGCAACTAATTTTGTAGGCGCTCGTACGTATTTGAACGAACTACAAAACTTTATTTTTTCCAACTCTTTCTGTGAGAGTTTTCGGTCAACTTTAACTGAATTTCGTATCACGTGGCAAATGATTCCACCTAATGCTCCCCATTTTGGTGGTAGTTGGGAATCAGCAATTAAAAGCGTTAAAACGCACCTTTTCCGCGTAATCGGTTGCCAATTATTATCATATGAAGAACTATTAACGATTTTAAGTCAAGTCGAAGCAGTTCTAAACTCTCGGCCGTTAGGTATATTGAGCGAAGATCCGTCTGAGCCTTCTACACTAACACCAGCTCATTTTCTTAATTTACAACCGTTACGTTACTTGCCTGCTTCTAATATCGAAGAAGAGAAATCGCATCTACTCTCGCGATATCTTTTGTTAGATAAGTTAGTCCAATCTTATTGGAAAAGATGGAGTAACGAATATTTACATACGTTACAAACGCGTGAGAAATGGAACACGGAACAACACCCGGTTAAAGAAGGCACTATTGTGTTACTTATGGAAAATAACTCTCCACCTCTTCATTGGCCTTTAGGTGTTGTAGAGAAAACGTATCCAGGCAAAGATAATCGTCATCGTGTCGCGTTGGTGCGTACTAAGTCAGGTACATTCAAACGTCCGATTATACGTTTGTGCCCTTTACCGACTCTCTCTTAGTGTAGAATGTTTTCTCGTAGGTAATATTAGTAGGTATAGTTTTATTTTATATTTTTTCTGGCACGCCTTTATCATAGGGTTTTCTTTCTTTAAAGTATATTTGTAACATTAAGTTAGGTTTTATTTTATATTCCTATTTGAAAGATGACCTTTCAAGGCGGGGAGCTATGTTCGCGCCAATCGCTGTGGTATTGGTATACTCAGGCGTAGTTTTTTTGATGGTTGGCGACGCTGTACATTCCCTACTAATATAAACAAACAATTTCTTAACTCTGTGTGTGATTCGAATGACGGATGTAAGCGCGCGCGCACGGTCACAAATATTGAACTGTTAAAAATAAATTAATGTGTTCTCAATCAAACTAAGGAGAAAGTGAAAAGTGGTCGACCACAAGCTGCAGGGAACTACATGACAAGTAAGTCTCCATCATTAATTATTGTCTGGGTTTCCTTTATTGCAGCGATTTATTGAACCAGCAACCAACTTGGGAAGGTCATCATAAAATATTACTTTTTAATTGCCCAAGCCCAAACAGTGCTTATTATTAAATAAAACAAATATGTATAATTAAAATAAATACAAGGATGTTATTGTAACAGAATAATTAAACCACCTAATATATGTTTAAATATTCCGTGATATTATGTCAAAATACGAGAGAGTACGGCAATAGAAAGTCAAAAGCTTTCACACTAATTTTAGTCACACGACTAAGCCATCACTATGAAGGCCTACAATGGTGACATATGACGCGTCGCGGGCGCGACTATATTCATGATTGTCTAGGACCTCCTTTTCCGTCTACAATACTGCATAGCACTTGTAATGTGTTAATAACTCCGTAGCAGTGCTACGAGACACCTACGGGTGTAGCATTCTTATCACTACGCTCTACTACATTTCTTTTACCGTGATAGCTTACTGAATAGCGATGGTATAGAAAATGCATTTCATTTCACTGGTCATTTTATATGCATGGAAATAATAAATAGAAAAACGCTTTGCATAATTGTGCCGAATTCTGAAAGTCATTTATAGTTATACTGTAGTTTATCCGTTGGATTAATAGCATATATCCACGAAAAAATTGAGCTATGTCAAAAATAATCAAGTTTTTATCTACAAAATGTCTAAAAATAGGACATTAAAGGCCAGAAGTTAATATATCAGAGAAGTAAGTTCATATATAACAATCTGAACTTGGATTTTATGAGGTTTCCGGAAAAGGCTGAGGATGTATATTTGAAAAGCCGCGGTGAGCCCGCAAATACGCTGATACGGCCAGATTTGCGCACTCAATCAAAAGTAATCTGAAGTTTTTATATGTCCGCATCATGAATAAAATGGTATTTGAATGTGCTTTTATGTTCTGTTTTTAAATTAAACTTTAATGAAGATTTCTGGCATATTATTCAATTGTTTTCCTCTTTTCCAACACAAAATATCCTATGTACTATTGTAGCATAAGCTATTTTTAGATGTAAGTGCAGATGCGCTTTCCGGTTTTGGTCCAATGTTTCTGAATTCTCGAAGTGACAATAGATTGACAGAACATCATTGATTGACGTCCAGTGGCTGGGTAATCCTATTTACTACTAAGTGAATGTCTGGCTCGTCAATCTTTATACGACATAAGACAGACAAATGCTATTACGGACTATGTGCTAAATCCATCTCCAATTTAAAATCATCAAGATTTTTTCAATAAAATCGAATTAATTTTCATACGTTATGTAGGCATGAATAATGATAATGACACGTATGCTTAAAACAAAACACGTATAAAAACAAGCATTTTTAATGCCGGTTCCCTAATTACTTTAATAAAAACATTTCCAAAGCTCTAAATTTACTTAAATTAATCTAAATACATATTTGAAGTAATTGGTAATATAATACGGGACTAGCTCTAAGCTAAATATACTCAAAACCTTCAGAGGTCTCTATAAAACATTATTAAGAGTAATGTAAGATGTAATACATAGACTCTATATCGTGCCCTCAATCCGAACGACGAAATATACTGAAATCTTACGAAAACTCGGAAAATATTTCCTCTGCTCATATCAGGGTAATATTAAAATAATATTGTGACATAAGCAGCCATATTACGTGTAATATTGTACGCCATGTGTATTGTCATCAAGTAACATATTTAAGGTAATGTTTGAGCCAATTATTAATTAGAAGTTTTTTGTACGAGTATTATTGAGACGATAATGAAGCTCACTTGATTGTTGATAAATCTTTCATAGGACCTTAATATATGATACGCTGTTGACCCATTTTTAATTCGAGGTTTAAATTAGTCACGTTATGCGCAAGAAGTCTGGATTTTTATCAAATTAGTGAAATTTTCTAATATTAAAATCCAATTTCAAAGATGTTATACTTACAAAATTATTCCAAGTAAGCAGACATTTGACCGCGATGCCACCTAATGAGGTATGATGGATATCCCATTGGAGATAGTTATGCGATCTAAGAGCGGATATGTCTGTCTAGAAGAAGCCTATTCACTCTGGCCTTAAAAAGATCCACGCTATAATGGTGGACAATGACATACATAAAGAATTATAAAGCATTATGTACATGGGGAAGTTAAAATCTCATCAATAAAAATTCACAAACCATATTAAGTAGAGCATATATTTTTAATGAACAGTTATAATTTTCGCGGGATAATTTTGCGCTGGTATCAACCACATTTATTCTAGCGTGAACAACTAATGATACATCACAATATTGAAATGATATATTTTTATGTATTCATTGTGCAATTTATGACATTAGTAAATTATACATATGGACCGTACGTACATACGTATTTATCATATACTCTGCCACAAAGGAACATTTTAGTGGATTTAGATAAGTGCGATATGGTTCTTGAAGAATTTGAAGTAACAATAGACCCACCTGGGTTCATTCACATATTTGGAATATTTCGAATTCATGAAATATTAAGATCTCGTGCAATACAGATACACAATAAACTATGTGACTCGCTGATAATGTAGCTTCCATTGATGAAAGAATTTTTAAAATCGGTCAAGTAGTTTTTCAGTTAAATCATAACAAACAAACAAATCTTTCCTCTTTATAATATCTTTATAGTATCATATAGTTATAAAAGTTACTCTGTTAATAAACTGTCTGACTTAACATACATTGTAATCATAATACATTAAAAAATCTCTATTAAAATTAAAAAAAATTTAACAGAATATATCCAAATAGAAACACTCCCAATAAACATACTAGCTGTAAATCACTGGAAACGTCAGGATAATAGAATGAATAATCGTTTTGACCCGTTATTAATGGCGATATTCGTGTTTACCAAAGTAAATATAAACACATCCTAATATACCAGTAAACAGCATCAATAATCGAAGGAAGTAGTTTTAAAAATATTTAAAGTAAGAATCGTCATCAGCACTTCAAGGTGTGATTTATGTACTAATTTAGGAAATGTAAAAGATGCTGATGTGCACATACATCACGTTGCCAGTCGGTAATCACTTAAACCAAACGCCTCTTCCACCGACCTATGAAATATTCAAATGAACTGCGCCAGAGGCTTTTACTATCATATTACGTTCACGAGTGGCTTGAATATTATTTTTTAGAAGAGGTTTTGATGTCCTACAACAATATTTTCATTAAGTATACTTGAAAGTATAGTAAAATTTCTTCTCAATAGCTAATGGAATGAGCGTTGCGTTTAGCAGCGGAGGTTCCGAGTTCGAATCCCGGGGAATTTAGTAAAAAAATATTTCGGTCTGGCTGAGATGACTGCTTACCTAGTGGCCTGTAAAGATGATAAGTGATACATACTTAGAATTGTGTCTGCCTGATACTTTTTATTGCCTCATGTCTCAGGTTTTATTTATAGTAAAATGCAACCAATAAACTCTAAGTGACTTTGAGAGTACCACTGTTTTAAAATAGTAAGACTTTAAAACAAAATAATATTCATCGAAATAATCATAGAAAATAACTTATACATCGAACAATTCTAAGAGCAACAGCCGTTAGCTCGTATAAAGTTACTAACAATGTATCCAGAACTCGCCGTTGAATTGAAAAACTTGGTGATAATTTTTTCATCCTCGTATAAGTTTGTTATTCGTAAATCCCTTATAAATCCGTGGATGTGTTCACGGTCCGTACGCACCAACTTTCCGAGCCCAAAGTAATCTAAAACAAATAAAGATGAGTGGGACCGCAGTACGCTTCGTGCATGTAGAGTAGCCTTTTATTTTCATATGAATGCTAACAAATTTTGTGTTCCTCATTTTATTCGTGAATTGTGTTCGAACTTTTCTGAACACATTATTGAATTAAGTACCTAGATATAACAGGAAATGATCTTTTGCATAATAATACAAATGCGAGATCACATTTATGTATTTTACAGATTCTACATTTGCCTTTGTGAGATAAATAATATAATGAGAAATTTATACTAGACATGCAATATAAAAATCCAATCCATTCATATACACCAAAAGCAATATTTACTTATTTTAATTGACACTATAGATGTTTCTAGCCACTCTTGTAAATGTACTCACATTGAAAACTCTAAGCTCTTGAGATCAACGTACATGAATACACAGTTTCTTTTATGGTTCTGTAAACGATACCGATTGTCAAGGAATCACCTGCTTAAACATGCATTAGCAAGTACCAAGACATTTAATGTTTTTATATAAATGCATATTTTTGCAGAAACACATCAAAATCATTATAATTTTTTAGGTTGTTATGAATTGATGTGAAAACTGATTGAAAACATTTTAAAAAATTTAATAATCTCTTTTGAAAGAAACAAGCTTTAGGATAGGCTTCTTAAAGAAAATATTACTCATGTTTGAAATATTACCCCAAAATATTTATAAAATAGTATAACTTCCTTAAAAATGTAAAAATAAAAGAATGTTTAATTAATGTTTGAATAAAATATTAAATGGATGATAAAAAGTGTAAGGACTGCTAGTCGCCCGTGAAGTTAAAATGAACTTTTTAAATAAAGCATCTCGTATATAAAACGAAGTTCGAGTTTTCAGTGGTCTTCTTTTAATTTATAGTAGAACCGGTCTCTTTTGTACTATAAATAATTGAAACAATAAGTCAGTTAATATATGCACTAAATCAATATATTTTGAATCAATCAGTGTATGTAGATAGATAAACACAAAAAAAAAGTCATACAAGATGAAAAATATTTATAAATTATTTTTAGATCTGCCAACATTTGAATGTAAATTACGTTTGACATTGGGACATACCGACATAATTAACTGAAAAATAAATAATTACAGGCATATACAAGCATGCCCAGAATGTTGCTACTAGAAAAAATATTTATTTTAAATAAAGTGGAGCAATGATAAATATAATAGAATGATAAAATTATTTTAATAATCTATTCACTAATATTTTTCCGTTCTGACGTTCAGAGGGAGCGGACGAGATGGAGTGTTTTCATTTAATTTCGCAGTAAAGTAGCCTCCATCCTTGCAAGTAATTACCAAGGCCCCGGAAAAATCAGTATTATACTTTATGCACGCGGTGATGCCACAACCGCAATTATCTTTGTGTGTAAAATTCTCGTTTGCATCATCAACCTCCAAATGTAACTAAGATAATTCAATTTATACTTACCCCTTAAATGCATAACAATCTCAATCTGCATGGAATTTTAAAACCTCATATTTCTCTATGAAATACATAGCATGGGTTTTTTTTTGAAGTTATACTTCTTTTGGCGCGATGGAGAAAAATGATGAGAGTGATTTTTTACGATGCGCGCGCACACCGACACCTGGATTCTACATCGTGAAGTTAGTTCTAGGTGGCATGAAAATCGATAACTATGTTCAAGTTGTATATTCTAGTATTTTTATATTTAGAACACGTGTTTCGTAACAGTACAATCAAACAGTGTGAATAAATAAATATTATTTTGGTGTTTTTATTTTAATATTTATCGTTAATCACTACTGCATTTTAGCCATATTTTTTATAAGCCAAAGAAGTATAACTTCTAACGCGTGTACATAAGTAAACACACTCTTTTTTTTTACCAAAATTCTGAACGCAAATAGGATCTTTGACAGTTTATTTCTTTATCTGTGGACTGCATGGACTGTGACAATGTTAATTGTTGGCGCGCTATCAGATTAAAATTTCATTTTGGCGGGGATTACGGGTTACGATTATTTATATAAAAAGTAATTGATAATAGAAGTAAATTATATTAAGAAATAATAATTATATTTATATTTGCATGATTTTATTCGAGTGTGCATACTGAAAACTTTATTCGACAAAAATGTAGCTAGCCTACCACCAGTACCACCTACCTAAAAGGAAAAACGGTAAGTGAAGACACAGGAATAGTTCTGCTACATGCCCCACTATTAGATACTTTCCCGGTTGATTTCAAATTTATTTACTAAATTTAAAACTTCACTGTCAGATCTCGTTCTATAATAATAACTTAAACCCTTTAAAATTTAATCATAATTTAAATCAGGGATATGTTTAAAATATTTTTTACAGTAGATGTCACTGACCTATAACTACTGACCGACTGAACAAACGATTTACGTTTAGGTAATTTATTTAATAGATTTTTTTAAAAATAAAATACGTATTAGCCATCAGTTTTTATTACACATGCTTATGTTGTCAATAATTGTCCGAAGTAAAATAACATCGTTGGCCGCAAAACCTTCTGATGAAACTGAAGAATTGAAGTATTTTACCAGATCAGAATTTTACATAAATTGGTTAAATGATTAAACACAGCGTACAACCAGTACCATCACTTTTGTAATTAGTATATTACGTTTGGATTATCTCATTGCATTCTATATTAAGTACAGTTATATTATTATGTTATCCTTGATGAAAAATACTAAGACTTGAATTTAACTTTATTATTTCAATACAAAAGATGATGTTAATGAAAATCAAATTAGTACTTTTTAAAAAAGTTAATATTGTCGCCTTATTTTACAATAATAAAATATATTATTTTGAATAGCCATTTTTATTTCGTACAGAAATTCTAAAGTAGTGCAATTAAATTATCACTCTATGCGAACCCCTTAATGGAGTCCGCATAATTGATATGAGTTTAGTACAATTGAATTTGAATCCTGGCTAAGTGAAAAAGCCTTACCATTCATATGCAACTTGTTCGCTTATGCAATTGAATAAACGTTTACCGTGCAAGTGATAATTGTGCGTATTTTTGTGGAAATAAATATGTATATAATATAAAAAAAAACTTTTGCCATTTTCAGCTATTGTGGTTTTATAGGTGAAATTTAGAGTTACATCAACTCATACGACGGCAGAAAAAATGAACAAGATTCTAAAAATTACTTTAAACGCCCGGTGAAGTAAAACAGCAAAAAAAAAGGAAAAGGTACCTTCTGTTCCGTTTATAAACGATTGGATTAACTAGCTCCAGAGATTGGTAGCTCCAAAGCAGTTTATATCAGGGCTTACCTTTTTCCTCGCACCACGGCGGGTGGATGAATTTCCAGACTTTATAGACAAAACCCTACGTTTTATTTCCCTAGGTAATTGAAAACATAGAGGCAACTTATGACTTATATACGAAACAATAAAGTAAATTAAGATCCCTTGGAAAACATTAGAAGTGAAATATTAGACATTGTGCGCCACACTTGATGCCTACGGTATATTTTAACATCCCTACGGGAGTTCCTCCAACCTTCGCGGAGTATTTTGATAAAAGACTCTTCTATTTTTACGTCAATTTTATTCAATACCCAATGTTAACGTTTTTGAAATTGGAATGACAAATTTTATATAGTTGCACGTTTTAATAATAATAATTGTTGTTTTAATGGATAATATAATTTAAGATTTAAAAATATGACGTATAGTTTAGTGAAGAATCGAGAAAATTGAGCCGGATATATTATGCTAATTACAATGTTTTTATGAAATTATACATGATGTTTATATCATTATTATTTTAATACTTGACATCGCACTTATCAATATAATATATATTTTATTTTAATAACTGTACTAGTATGTACTGTTTTATACAATTCCGAAACACTATTTTTGAATAGTATATATTTACTATGGTTATCATCTTTTGTTCCGAACGAAACAATTTTTCCCCGGGACTTGAACCCAGGTCCTCCATTGTTAAACGCAGTACACACCGAGGAGTATTTTTAATAAACCGTTTAAAAATGTACCCTAAGTTGGCCTTTTTACATAGTATATTTTGAAAGATTTCATCAAAGATATTTTCTTTTAGCATAAATAAAAAATATAAATACTTTTTCATAATACCATTTAAATCTCGTATCTTACAAAAAAGTATTTTAAAACTTTATGTTAAGTACTAGGCCACAGAATTCCACAGAACTTGATTCCTGTCGATTACAGCGATAGTCAATCGTGGTGCCGCGGGCTAAAGCTAGTTTAGATTAAATCGTCAAAGTTAGTTAACGCTTAAAAAACTGTTGATAAAATCTGTCAATTTAAAAACTCAGCCACGTACAATATAGTATAAGAGCTAACAATGTTTTAGCGAAGGATTTCAACACGGCTGGTTTTTTGATATCTTCTCCCTACAGTGTCTCGATGTTTACGCGTACGTATTATAAGGACGAAATTGTTATTGTTCAAGCGAATATATTTACATATTTAAATTAATTTAATATTAAGACCAAATTATTAATAATGATGATTGTTTGACATTAACTGTAACTCATCGTTTTATACATTAAAAGTGAAAAAATTTGCTACACTAACACTATTTAAATTTGAATTGTGTCTGGAATGAAGTTTGGATTTATATTTAAAATCAAAACAAAAGAAAAATATCATGAGAACATTTTGAAAATTATTATAAATCAAAAAATACAAAATTATGTTTTACCATAATAAATATTATCTGTCACTTCATTCAGCTTAATATGAATAGGCAGTTTTGTGTGACTCATGAAGCTTTTTATTAAAATTATTTAAAAACAACAGTTTGCACTAGTAAAGACCGCCTCGCATTCCATTTAGTCCGGAGGTTCCAGGTTCGAATAAACAAAAAAAAATGTATTTTAGTCGAGCAGGGCAAAGATGACTCGCCTACTTGCGTATTAACAAAAATGTCAATCAATAAAACAGACACAAAAATATATTTGACCCACTAACGCTCCAAGAATTCGCGTACTCGTGAACGCAAAATCTAGTAACTGCCTGCGTTCGTTTTTTTATGTTAGTTATCGACAGACGAGCATGAGGTTCACTGGATGGTAGGTGATACCCAGCCACAGAACATCAGCCAATGATGCGCTGTCGACCTAATTATTACTTCAAGCATTCGGAAATCCATAGAATGAAACCGAAACGCGCAATATGCACTTCACGGTTTTTCCATCTATGAACGGTGGTTCGTTACTCTGTCGGAATTTCCTCCCACCCCATCAATGCCCGAAGTTACCAGACGTGGGGAAAAGATGCTTACAGAAAACTATAAACATGTTGTCCCGGGGATTCGAACCCACGACCCATCGATGCGCACGGCAGGTGTTCTACCGAACGCGCCAACGAGCACGTCAAAATTATCGTCGTTTATTTATACTTAAAATAAGATGATATCAAAAAACGTGCCGTGCGGAAATTATTTTCGCTCACGTTGGTAGCTCCCATAATGTAGGCTATGTACGTAATTCGTTGTTTCATGAACGCAATAACGCGTACACGCGAATCGTCGATCAGCCAATAGACCGGCCAGGTGCTGAAGTCAATCGAATTTATTCAGTAATTTCCTGGGCCATAACGACCTTACCTAATAGCCAACTTGTCCAAATGTTTTCAGAGAAGTATACTCAACGCCAATATTATTTAACTAACTAAACTGTGTTTCGATAACGTTAATAATACTAAGTTTGGTGGCTTCTTGCCGGAATAACTATTTCCAGACGTCTATAAATCTTTTATTTATTATTTTACGCGACTTCTTGAGTTGAATAATTACTTTTCTAACCGACATATGATTTCGTAAGTTCGTTGTATGTTACCCCAAATTGAGCTTCATCTGTGTAGATCTATGCATAAAAATCAGTAGTTTCATAAATACGCGGGAACAAATAAATAGCCAAAAATGTAAAAAAAATATATAACTCTTCTTTTATTAGTAACTCCTCTCAATTTCTGTTAATTATACGTATATTCAATTTATAGACTCGTTGATTACACTATTAATTAATGATATGTATAGATACGATAAAATATCCTACATTTCCATCAAGTGCGATAGTTAGCCATCGTGAGCCTCCTTTCTCAAAACAATAATATAAAAAAATTAATTTTTTTACCTCTTTTATGTAAGAACTATTTCATACAAAATTGTCATATTAAATAGAAAGAATAGGTAAATATGTATAATATATATAATTATCTTTATTTTTTAACATTAATTACAAATAGCAATTTTCTTATGACTATTCGTATCACGGTAACATTATCGAACTAACAAAAAGTATTTGTTATGAATACATTTCCATGCCAGCACAATGAATATGAGTAATTGTTTACTTATAACCTAAAGGAAAACATAAACAATAAGCCGACAGGAGCACGCAAACTAACCTTTTTACCGAGATCTAAACAACTGACGTGATAAAAGGAGCCTACTTGTTATACGTCGTATTTTCCATTTTATTGCAAATGACTGTAAATTTAAGTAACTTTAAAGTATTTTCGTTGGCAACTAATTATAAAAAGTAATATAATTTAGAATGGTCGCTTTAATCGCCGTATCGCGTGTCGCGCCTACCCTACTAGCTGTTTAACGTCTCGATAAGAAGACATGCGAGTGGTTACCGTCTTGAAAGTGCTACTTTATGTTTTTAATCTGCACTAAGAGGTGCAAGATTCCCTCGAAAGCTCCACAGCCGTGATAATGGCCTTATTTGGACTCTTTATGGATATGTCGACGACGTGTTGTACGAGCGAGACGAGATTATTTCTCTGAAACGTCGTGTATATACTTTTTTGATGTTTTTAACAAGATGAAAATCGTTTTTATCTGCTTCGGGTAATAATGCAATATCGTCTACGCTTGTAGTGAGCGCTGGAACGATGTGAATATTTTTAAAGAGGCGTTTTAGAAAGTAATTTAACCAAGTTGCTACGTGTTGCTTACGTATGATGCAAATCTCTTTCTTTTTTCGTGTGTGTTTGGGCTCTCTAGTTTTTAGAAAAGTTTTATTAATACATGACTTTTTGTTGCCAGAATAAATGAATAAACATTATAATTAACCTTTGCAAATAAATAAGTCATTGCTCAATAATAAATTGTAATACATAAGAGCTTTGAAATATAAATAAAATATTATTTTTTAGTACAAATTGAATTCAATAAAGCGTTCATATATATTCTTAATATAGTATTAAATTTTAATGACTGATCTCATTGCATTCACCAAATAAATCAAGTAATTATGAAAATTTATCAAAATGTATATCCTTTCCGAATGCTTAATAACATCGAAATGGAAGTAATATCCATTGAAAAACTTACTTAATCCTGAACATGAGTGCTATTTTCTTAATAAGTTAATTTAAAGTAGAAATTCGTTTCCATACGCTCTCCATAGGTGTCGAAATTAACTTGGAAATCATTAACACATTGAGAACGACTTAAAATTAACTTATCAAAGTTCTGATTGGATGTGAAACTTAAATTGAAAACCATTTAAGGCAATCATCGGTGAAGTTTCCTCCCGTCGAATTACACCGCATCGAAGACTATCCATTATATGGAATAGGGTTTTCAAAAAACGTCAAGGAGCTAAAACTGTACCAATATATCACGCACTCATGGTTCACCCGCGGCCGTGTCCATTTGAATGATTGTCCCCTCATTTATAAATTGAACCTCACTTTACTTCAGAGATTGTGCAAAATATGGGACTTCCCTCGATACTGGCAACAATACGGCTTGTTTATGTTTCGAATAAACGATATGTGGCAATCGTACGGGTTCAACCTCACATCAAATATTATGTTAGGCTGAGGGTGGATTTGTTATATTTCTTCTGATCATCCGTTATGGCGAGTTTATTGTGCTTTTGTACGAAATAAACAAAGTATATTTGTTTTTTTAGCTTTGAGAAATACATTTTGTTTTGTAACACACATGTGATGATAGTAAAAATACATTTTAAAGGTAAATAAAGCTAGTTATACATATACATAGTTATCAAAACAACAATATTTGTAAAGCCGCTCGAAAGGCTGTTTTGAATCAGTGGTGGTGTCTCAGCTTTTACTGATAAACACAGCGCTGGATTTCAGTCTCCATTATTACTAGAGTGATAGATTTCATAACAGTAGCATAAGGTTCGAATTACAATTAAGACCCGAAAAACGATTATACATTGTGGGCTCAAAACCTGAAATATAACGAATGTCTCATTCACCTTCGAATTTGAATGTAGGCAATTGTGTCCAGAAGGTCTCTATGAACTCGATTACGACATAACCGTTGTTAGCGTTATGGGAAGAATATCAAAATCCCTTCAATAGGTTAGCTGAGCAAGATCACTCCTCGAGTCCCTTGTTGAAATTCACGTTATAGTCCCCTCGGGACTAACCGATGAGCGTACAGAAATTCCCTCTCGCTTGCCTTTACAACTCCTTATCTTTGACGTTTCGCCTCATCAATGTTTGAATAATTTTCAACGTTCGACGCTTAACGTGTTACATCGAAAAGGAATACAAAAGCAGTTCAATTTCGCCCAAATTCGAAATTTAAAAATGTATGTATGTATTTTTGTCAAACTGAATATAATTTCATGTATGCTTATCTGGATAAACATTGATATCTATTTTAGTTTTTATATAACAACTAGCGACCCGCCCCGTCTTCGCACGGGTCTAGATTTTTTGACAAAAAAAGGCAGGGGTTAGTAATAGAAGAGTGAAAATATAGGGTTGTATGTATTTTTATTTTTATAAAAAAATAAAAACAAAAAAAATCGTCCAAAAATTAAAAAAAAAATTTAAGGATGAATAACCCTTATCATTTAGGGGTATGAAAAATAGATAGTAGCCGATTCTCAGACCTACTGAACTGAACTACGCATATAAAATTTGGTAAAAATCGGTAAAGCCATTTCGGAGGAGTACGGTAACTAAAATTGTTACATGGAAATTTTATATATAAGATTAGGTCCTTTAATTTTATTTCCAATTGGGTAATTGCTTCTTCAAATGAGTGCTTGAATTGTAGGTATTCTATATGTATCAGATATCGTATTTTGATATTCACCTAAATCTTTTTATACCAGTTCAGAAACGAATTATTAAGTTCATATTCTATTTAATAAAGCTATCTGATAGTTGAAAAACTACTAACATAAATCATATAGAGAGTAGTATCTAAATATCAAATATTGATAATACCTTAATACCCAACCGCCATATTTCTGAAAGAAATAATTCCGTTTCATTAATTACTAATGATTCTCCGCCCTTCACATTTTTGCTATCAATGAATCGAATCTGACGTATCATTAGAACCGACAAAAGGTTTTTCTTTTGATCGGCCGAATAAATAAGACTGACCTTAATTACACACCATAATTAGCTGGATGTGAGCGTTTTTTCTAATTAAAAAGCTGACGTGCTTACGTTACTAAAACTATTAATATTATAAAATATAATATAAAAGGCATTTTGCTTACTCCGCAAGCTCAGAGGCCCAAAATGGAACTTGGCCTCCGAAATGGGAGTCTTCCACTGGGCAGTCTTCTATCTTGCGGTAATTTTATATACTTTTTACTGTTTCTTGTTTTCTTTTCTTATAGAACACACGACCCGATCAATCGTCATGGTCAATCGTTAGGACAAATCGATACCCGTTCCTAGAACCCTAAAAAAACAATTATTACCTTTTTAGGATTTTGTACATTCGATATAATAAAAATCCCTTATAAAGTCTCCCTTACATGTCTGTCTCTCTGTTTGTGGCAACCTTTATTCTCGGAATGTATTTATTTGGTTAGCACACACTAATGCTCATTGACACAACAAATTCAAACGGAAAATTTATATTTGTAATTATAACTGTTTTAATAGACATTTATGATATTAAAAAATGAGCACCTCCGTTTTTTCTGAAAAAACTAACCCATCAATTTGAAAAACATATTAAAATACCACTTTACTCAAAGTTTACAGAAAAATACTGTTACTAAAATAATTTATAACGTTATTCTCACGCGAAATTAAGAGAAAGTCTTTTTTATATATGTAAAGTTAGACCAATGGTAGTAAGTAGTTAATGTAATAAATCAATATGTAAGCATGTAGCAAGTATATATATAATAATTTATTGATGATGAATTTTCTATTCTGCGATACGTCATAGAAAATTCATAGTGACACCACGGGCAATGCCAAACTACCACGACATTTAACGTAAATAGATAATAATTATTAATCAGCTCAATCAACTAATTATTAATAGGTCAATCAAAACATAATCTGGCTTGAGCTACAGCTGCAGACACGGGCGGATCTCATTAATCGTTACCAAAACAAGCTGTAAGACAGCTCCTGACAGCACATTACACAACGTCAATATACCGGAGCACGACCCTCTGATCCGTCTTGATTGGATCATGACGTTAGATTTCGGTCGGAGATGTGCGATTGTCACGTACGCTTACCTTTGATATGTATATTTACATATTACAATTGCCACTATTAATAATGAGGATTTACGAGTACACGTGTCATACACCATCACACATTAAGAAGTGAATTCTCGAGTTCTCTAATGGTGCATGTGGCAGACACATTTCTGTACCTATTTCACTGATTTAGGCAAGACTAATCACCTGTCTTCAGTTCCCTGCCGATGGAGTTTGTCTCATCCATAATTAAAAAAACATCACACATTAAGAAGTGAATTCTCGAGTTCTCTAATGGTGCATGTGACAGACACATTTCTGTGTCTGTTTCAATGATTTAGGCAAGTAGATGATTAGTCATAATTAAAAAATTGCCGAAGCCCATCAAAATAGGATTCACCATCACCTGAACTGTCTGTCATCTCTAACTAACTTGAAGTGACAAAACCCTTCGAGTTAGTGTTTAGTGACAGTGAAAAAGTGTAGTGCTTTGCAAGGAACACAACAAATATGTGTATGATAGAGCCAATAAGAAAAGTGTGAAAGAACATTATCTTAGTAAAAATATATTTTCTAGTAATTTAGGATAGAAATAAACTGTTTATTAGTCTTAAGTGATAGGCTAGATTGCATGTGTTTTTAGTGCTTACTTGGTATGTGCTAGTTATTAAATTAAAAAAAAATTCACTGCCCGATTGTAACAACAGGAGTCCTTCAAAACAAACAGTCAGTTAAATAAAATACTGTATACCGGATTAAAACGCGATTTATTGTTTAAATTATTTATCCCGACGTTTCGGATGCTTTTCAGCAACCGTGGTCGCGGGAGACTATATTACAAACAGTCAGATTCACGGTCTAATTCAAATGTAAATTATTGATATGTCTATAGTTAGTAATTAGTATACTTCTATGTACAATAGTCAAATCAGACATCAAACAATTTATTAAAATATTTGATGCATTTGTAGAATACACTGCCCAAACAACAAACAACTATACTATTATTACTATAATATCTTCTATGTACAATAGTCAAATCAGACATCAAACAATTTATTAAAATATTTGATGCATTTGTAGAATACACTGCCCAAACAACAAACAACTATACTATTATTACTATAATATTATTGTTATTATAAAGATCAACTTAAATCCTAATGTACATTATAAATCCTCCATTGAATATCTATTTTTAGCATTTATAGAACGCGAGTCTTAATGTTGAAAGGAAAATAGTACACAAGAAAGTATTGTGCCTTCGGAGATCTCAATCACTAGATAGACCAAATGTGGAGCTTGTGAAGAATAAAATTGTATTGAAATAATAAAAGTAGTATTTTCTTAAAGTTTGAAGTAAGTATTTATATAAATGTTAAAAAATAATAATTAATAATTTCCTTTCTGTCTTCATTATCTTGCGCGTTTCGGTTTCAATCTATGGATTTCCGAATGCTCGAAGTAAAAAGTAGGTCGACAGCGCATCATTGACTGATGTTCTGTGGCTGAGGTATCACCTAACATCAAGTGAACCTCATGCTCGTCTGCCGATATCAAACATAAAAAGAACAATTTCAACGATATTCAGCTGACTTTATATTTGAAAATCACTATTCCTAGCGCAGCCAATTGAAGCTTTTGATATCTATTTCATACTGTTTCATGCGAAGTTTTCAGTTTTATTCGCTCTGCGAGTGTGAATCCCGTTTTAATAATTCCTAGATGTTGCCAACATTTTTCATTTCGTCCACAATCCAATTAAAATCTGGCAACATAAACAGTGGATTATTTACAGACCACTGCACTGCACTGGGAAATTTATTTTAGTATTGATACGTTTTGAGTAAGAAAATGCATATTTTTAAACTTGTATTTTATTAAGTAATTTGTAGTTTTTACCAATAAAAATAGCTGCAATAAAATAAAAGTAATAACATAATATTTCGGATTAGGACGGCCCAAATGGATACACTGAAAATATTTCTGGATCGCAGATATTACATTCACATAACGTAATATATTTGTATACGGGTTCGTGCTCAGATTTTCCCTCCAACGCTCACTTCGTAAATGCGACGCTTGTGGGCTGTGAAACTATAAGTTATACTCTATTGGTTTTCCGCACTAAATGTTCACAACGTAGAGTGATGGTTTCATCCCCTAATCCTGTATCACGCATCACTAATGGACTCTACACACTGACACGAACAAGTTAGAAATTTATATCAGCCATTTTACAGTACAGTTTCACGAATTCTATCGAACGCTACATAGTTGCAAACTACAATATGACGACTCCACGCTTTGTAGACCACAGGACTATGTATAGGGTTATAGAGAAAATTTCAATTAAGTTCAACTAGAATTCGTGATTCGTGTTGGTCCTTGCGATCTGATGGGTCATGGATTCGAATCCCGCCTGCATGACAAATTTATAAGTTTCTGTATACATGTTTTCCGTACTAGTCGCTTCGGATTTAAACGGGTGGGAGAAATATGGCCATTTTGACCGAGTAACGAACCATCCTTCATAGATGTAAAAACCGTGATGTGAACATTTCGGTTTCAGCCAATGAATTTCCAAATATAAATATGTACACTCTATATGCGAATCCTTGTAAATGGCGCTTTATTATTTTTTATTCAATTCGTATTGTACTGTTTGTTTTTTGAATAAAAATCGTAATAATTATTTAATCACTATTTTATTTGTTTTTTTTTCTTGGAAAAGTTGTCTATTAGTTTAAGAAAACTATTGTAAAAGTAAAGGAAAAATGTACATCTGTAAGCAAATATTGTAAACATTTAATTTATTTTGTCATCAATTTCTATAAATAAATTTGATTTGATTATAATTTTGTATAGAAAGACCAAATGTGAGTTATAATGGATGTTACGCGGCCGTCGAGTAATTACAAATTCTAACACGTGGAAATAAATGGTCGTCACTCGTTTGATAAATTTGCAAGAATCATCCGCTTCCAAATACTGACACTTTTTACACGTTGATTTATGTCTGTTGTATTTGGCAATATATTTAGATAAAGTTTCTTTTTTATTTGTTTTTTTTTTAATAAATATTAACGACGAGCGTGAGGGGTCACTTGATGGTATGGATGGCCCTAAATCCCATTTAGTTTGGACAGCCCTGGTCTAAGTATAAAAAAATCCTGTTTAATTGTATTTTTTTTATTTGTGTGAGTGTACTAAACGTACGTAAAGAGTGTTTTTCTTCTTCTTAGTGGACCTAATTTATATAATATTCTAAAGGGGTCACACATTGTCATTATTTATTTATTTATAACACTTTTTTGACACCACATTAACAATATATAACTTAAATACAAAATACAGATATAATATGGTGCAAATGGCGGCCTTATCACTATATAGTGATCTCTTCCAGACAACCATTTGTTATATGAATAAAAGAGAAATAATAAATTAAAAGGGCAAGACAGTGTCAAAAATATACATAAACACATACTACATATACAAATTAAATTCATATAGATACTTATAGTAAAAAATAGTTAAATAAATAAAAGTGACAAAGAATACATAAATAAAAAGTGGCAATAGTTTACATTCCTGATATTAGAATAATGTTGAAGGATACAATACTTGATATCATATAGAGGATAGATAAAAGTTTTTAAGTAGATTTTTAAAAATGGCTAACGATTGTGCTTGACGGATAGTTAGCGGCAATTGATTCCAAAGAGTGATGGCAGTAATGGTGAAGGAAGAGTGATAGCTATCAGATTTATGTAAAGGAACATGCAGTACATGCTTTGCAGCAGAGCGCAACGAGAGCTCATGCTGAGACCCTAGTAGCTCAAATCTGTCTTTAAGGTAAGAAGGAGTATTTACATTAGTACATTAGAAAATCGAATATTAAATCTCAATGAATTTAAAATAAGCTTGTGAATTCTGAAAAAGCGCACGTACTCGACTCTTTCATAGAAATTAAGCGAACAATTTTAATACAGCGCGGAATAATGGTAAACTTTTATGCGCCATTGCGTATTATGTGTACTATGTTGTAGTGGATAATCCGTTTTGAAGTAGTTTACGTGTTAAATATTTATGGTAAAAACTCAGGCTTATACTAAAACAGATTTATAAGTTTTTACGAACAGTTTTTATGTATTCGTGCTAGCGATATTGTGAAACCAGTTTAATTAAAGTCAACTTTTACTGTAATAATTATTTATAGATTACGATAATAGTCGGCATTTTAATCTCAAATCTTATTAAGGACTTGATCGGGGGAACTTCAGGTCAATGTAATTTAATAGTTTTTTTTGTTAGAAAACTGTTTTCAACAGTTTAAAAACAGATAATTTAAATTATGTTCATCAATTAAAACCAATTTGTTTGTCAGTGGCGTACATTTGTTTTTAACGGAAAAATGGAAAGTAGTTTCTCATAAAAATACTGTTAAAAATAGCCATTCGTTAAACCCTTAAACCTTTTTACCTCACAGGGCCTAGCACGAACAACTTGCGAAAAAGTATTCGTATCGTTGAGCTGTCATTTGTATGAAATTTCAAATGGTTTCTCATACAACTGACAGTTTGACGATACGAATACTCTTTCGATACTTGTTCGTGCTCACCCCTCTGACAGATGGACGATTCGAATACTTTCTCGATAGCCGTTCGTGCTAGGCCCTCTGATATCAAGCCTTGCATGAATCTCACTTGTTAGTACGTGTACAATACCAAATATGCCATGTCGACATATTTTATGCTAGCCGTTGCCTACAATTCCTAACATAATTGTATTAAAATGACGATAACGTTTCATCCCGATATTGGATTAATCAAAGCATTTATATTGTTCCAGATCCAGACTAAAGGTGTGCAAACTGCCTGGAAATCAGTTCAGTTGATTCGGAGATTAGATAGACAGACAAGTATTAAAAGCTATTTTTATGAAGGTCTAGACATGGGTAACTCAGCGAAATTCCCTGCGCTAGCTCAGTAGCACAAGCGCAGTGTACTGCGTCGGCTCTTTGACTTACAAGTGGGACGCGCAGAGTGAGCAGTGAAACTTCCGAAACCTCATAGTTCACTCAGTAAGTGAGGTGCTGCGCCGTGCGCCAACACATTTTGAATGTGAGAGCTGACTCATCCTGCGCAGTGAAGCGTGCTAACGCAATTGCGCGGCGCAGCGCAGTGTTACACATGTCTAATATCCTTATTGTACTTTCTCAGTTTCAGGTAAATATATATATATGTTTAGTCAATGTCGTCAATTCTACTGTTTTTTGCTAAAAGCTTATATAATAGCAGTTGTATTCAGGAAGCTTATTAGTAGTACGCTCACATAACTACATAAACTTTGGTTTCCTTAACTCAGCAAATAGCTAGTTGTACGTAGCGGATTCGCCGCGGGCAGTAAAGTTGAATAACCGAATATTTCGGATGTAACGTACCGAGAACATACATACACTTTACAGTACATTGGCTCGTTGCGGGCCTACCCGCAAACTGTGGTTCGCGGTGAGGCTGTTTTACATACAACCTACTGCTGTGTTCAATGAATTTTATTATCTTGCTTGTTTGGCGGATATCCTTAATAGTAATTTACTAGGTTGTAGGAATCTAATTACTTATTTGGAAGGTTGCCTTACTATAACCCCATAACCTGGGTTAAAAAATTATGCCTAGTCGTTAGTATCAAAATATAAAGCCTAACAAAAAACGAAGGGGTGAAATTAATTCCAGAAAAGTGGTGGTCTTCTTTTATTTTTCCCTCATATCTTATATACAAATATGACAAAATTATTTAGAGTTTATACCGCAATTAAAGTTATCACTTTTTTTTATGTTAGATACATCAGCCACAGAACATCAGTCAATGATGCGCTGTCGACCTACTTTTTACTTCGAGCATTCGGAAGAAGTTCAATTTTATGTAATATAAATAATATGTTATCAAAAATTTGTATTATTTTATTTTTAAAAGTGGTTGATAGGGTAATTTGTCATTTAATATTTTAGTTTTGCAGTGTAAATTACCAGGGTGAATCAAAAAGTTCTTAGAAGTGCATATATATGAAACCTTTTTGGATCAAGTTCGATATTCAAATTAAAGAGTGTCTATCACACTATATTTATGCAGACTGTCACTTGTTTTTGTCAGTTCGTTCGCATGTAATAAATTTTTTTGTGCAACGAGTTGCTAAAAAGTCAAAATTATGGATAAAAGTGAGTTACGTGCGGTGATAAAATATCTCAGTTTGAAAAAAATGTCTACGAAGGAAATTTTTTTGGACATTCAGCAGACATTAGGGGGTGATGCTGTACCCTATTCTACGGTTGCGTACTGGGTGGCTGAATTTAAAAGAGGTAGATCAAGCTGTAAAGATGACTCGCGTTCTGGGCGGCCTTCAACCTCCGTTACAGAAGAAAATGTCAAAAAGGTTGAGAATCTGGTTTTGGAAGACAGAAGAATGACTATAAAACATATAGCTGAGATCCTAAAGATATCTTTTGGTAGCGTTCAATCCATTTTAATTGATTCACTGGGGTTCAAAAAAGTGTCTGCAAGATGGGTGCCACGAATGTTAACCGACGAAAACAAAAAGCGACGTTTGGAAATTTCCAAGCGTAATCTCGAAATGTTCCAGCGTGATTCGGATAATTTTTGCCGTCGTCTTGTCACCATGGATGAAACGTGGGTCCACCATTTTGATCCTGAAACTAAAAGACAAAGCATGTCTTGGAAACGACCATCCTCTCCATCCATCAAGAAATTTCGAGTTGCTCCTACCGCTGGCAAAGTTATGGCCTCTGTGTTCTGGGATAGTGAAGGAATCCTTTTTATTGATTACATGCCAAAAGGCCAGACGATTACTGGACCCTATTATGCAAATTTAATCCCGAAAGTGCGTGAAGCGATTAAAGAAAAACGTCGTGGAAAACTGTCGTTGGGCGTGTTGTTCCTTCAAGATAACGCTCCTGCTCATCGATCGGAAGTTGCGCTCAACGCAATCCGCTGTGCTGGCTTCAATCTCCTTGACCACCCACCATATTCTCCGGACTTAGCCCCAAGTGATTTTCACTTATTTCCAAAATTAAAAGAGGAAATTCGTGGAACAAAATTTCACGATAATGACGCGGTTATAGCTGCCGTAGAGGACTTTTTCGAGAGTCAAGAAAATAATTTTTTTTCACAAGGAATAAGGAAGTTAGAAACGCGTTATTCTAAATGCATTGCATTGGAGGGAGATTATGTAGAAAAATAAAATATTATTATTTAAATCTTTGCATTTTTTAATATTGATTCCAAGAATTTTTTGATTCACCCTCGTATATACGACTACGGCAGCCTAAATTATGGCTTCTGCCTCTTTTAATTAGTCATATATGGATCTTATGAAAAGGTTGATTCAAGTAGAATGGTCCCAATATCATTGCGTTATTATATATTTACCATAAAAACACGCACTATGACAGACTGTAAATAAATAAACTATAAATAAAAACATTATAATATTCTGACAAACCGCACATATCATTGTAATAAACGTTTATACATAATATATTTTATTACACTCAGTATTGTCTTTTATTAACGCGAATATCACACATTTAAATACGATAAGTTTTACTAGATTACCGCTATTAATAAATTATATTATAATACGTTTTGAGTGCTTTTCAACATCTCACTTTTACTTTGTCACCTTTCAGTCTGCCCACACTAGCTGAAAATTATTCGAAACGATTATTATATATTGTATACTTTAAAAAAGATTAAACGTGTTTTTAAAATAAACAAATTTTTTTTTTTTTTTTAAGTGGTATGTAAGGATCGGAGCATATGGAATTCCGTGATCTCTGCCTACCCCAATGGGAAAGAGGCGTGATGTATATGTATGTATGTATGTGTTTTTTTAATCTAGTCTAGATGTTATATAAAGTTAATAAATATGCTAAATTCCACACCAACAACCATTTTGTACTTTGTATATACATATAATATACTTATATATATCTAAGTGCACACTTAGATCATAGTATAACCTTTCCGGAAGATCAGTATGCGATTAAACTGGAGTACAAGTATTGGAATTGATTAATGTTTTGCGATGTTCCAGTGAGCTTCATTGTAGGTAAGCAGATGGCGCCAGTGATTAATTATATACACTGCTACAAAGAATCACTCTGCACTAATTATTTTACACTCAATTCGGCCGCTATTCGACATCCATAATACTTTAATTGATATAATTATGTAGTAAGTAATATCCGTTAACCTCGTAAGTCCTTATATACTCTACAAATTACAAATAAGAGCAAGTATTTTAGACCTGATAATTGAATTTTATAGTAAGACTAACTGCTTAATATATACAAAATATAAAACTAAAATTGTTTTTTTCTTTATTATTTGTGACACGACCTTCATTTTCTAAATTCAAAAGTACAAATAATTTTGAGTATTTTTTGTGTTGACACTATTATGAAGAAAATACACAGAATATAAAGAATACTTATAATTTGGAGTTTTTTTTAGTACACTCGCTAGAAGATAGGTAAGTCCTGTGTTTTTTGGTGTGAGGTGAATTCAATTTTTTCAAATGGTTCTTCCTCGAAGCTATATTTATCTTTGCAGCATCTATCTAGCAATGATTTACCTAATTACAATAATCAATTAGTATGATATCAAAACTCCGTGATCGCCTACGTGGCTTAAGTTGCCTTAAAAAAAATTTTTTTCGATCGAAGTCATACAACTGATCTTTAGTTGCCTGTAAAAAAAAGGATCACTAAATCAGACACAGATGTAATTGCCCCATACCCCATATGGAATCGAGCATATTTTTTTTTAAATCGCAACCCAACGTTAATCTATCTTGTTGCCGTGAATATAATGTTTGCGAAAAAAATCTACTTTTTCCTCAAACGTATCACACAATTCACGTAACGACAGGGAAAGAAAAATTATATTACGTCAGTAGATTGATGGAAGAAGAAAAATTGCGTTGCCAGAATGTAAATGTTAACTAAATTCATCTTTCATATTCCTCACAAAATGTTAAAAATACTATGAATTATTTTATATACACGCCGAACCCGTAGTACATACATAGGTATATAATATTTTAATTCAAATTTTCACGGATCTATATACATACACAGTGGCGGCGTAATGCGTGGGCGACATGGGCCACCGGCGGTGGCCCACCGCCTACGGCCTCGCGCCCCGAAAATTTATGCATTATTTAAAAGCCGCGAACGCGCCAAAAAAATGCATTTTTTGGAAAAAAAAAATATGGGGGCAAGATTCATTTTGCCTACATAAAATTTAGGTCTTACGCCGCCATATTCTACTAGCAATGAAATGCTTTGAAATATAATTAATGAAATGAAAATATGGTCAAGTAATAGAGAAAATTTTTCATATCTTTTATGTCAGTAATAATTATCTGTTCTCAAAATTATATATCCGAAAATTCATTCATACAAATTCAATTTAGCTGCCTTTTAGTTAAAAACAGATTTTACAATCAAATGTTTCTGAGTTTCAATCAAATATTTAGCTATCACAATGTTTCACGTAAACAGCAATATTTTTCATAGTGAAGCGACAGGTGTTTGTTTAGTTTGCACATAAATTGAAATCCACAGCTCCAGCTATTGTATAATTTTATAATTAATCAATAAAAGCTTTTATATTCCCGTTTCACGTCGGGCTTTAAGTTAAAATTAAAAGTGAGAGAGTTTTAGAATTTGACAAGGATATTATTAAAGTATGCTTTCATTTCGATACGATTTATACGCGGTGAATGCAGAGATACATAATTATTTTATAGAGGTTATCATGACAAGACTTTCGGTATTGAAAGGGCTAGTTAGATAGTTGGAAAAGTATATTTACCATACGTTTCGGTGGGCCAAAGATTCGAATCTCGCCAGGACGACATATTTATAATTTGAATAAAGCAGTATTTTGGTTTTAGTCTTTGGATTTCCGATTGGTAGAAGTAAAAAATAGATCGGCAGCGCATTTGGTGGCTAAGGTATCACCAACCATCAATTGAGCCTTAAAAAGTAAGTAAGTAGTTTTTCTTTCTGCTTTTTCTGTCTCCCCGCGACCACGGTTGCTGAAAAGCATCCGAAACGTCGGGATAAATAATTTAAACAATATAAATAATAAATCGCGTTTTAATCCGGTATACAGTATTTTATTTAAATGTGTGATACTCGCGTTAATAAAAGACAATATTATATATTGTGCTATATTTTCTACAACGTAATCGGGACTGAACCTTTTTTTACTTGTTGATAAAATATTATACAGTAATACCAACGGTTTCAAAAACACGTTCATTAATTAAAGAATATGACAGAAGTACCATACTTTTTATTTCCATTGAAAATTCGCAGTGACACCGTTAAAAGGAGATTAATGATGTGGATAACGAAGTAAAGACACTTTAAGGACTGCTATGAAAACCTCATCCGAGTTCGTTTTGAACTCACACTTGAAGAAATTCCGCCGTCATTGCTTTTGCGCGTTGGGTAATGGCATCTCTACTCTTAGTTCTAATGATTTCTTTTAAGGCGCGTCCCGGAGCAAATAGCCTTGAGCATTTTGTTACCTCTTGCCCCATACTAAATTCTGATATCCCACGCGTGAATAAACTAAAGAATATACACAGAATTTTGAATAAATTTCATTAAAACATTAAAATTTGTTATTTAAAAAAAATAATGCAATATGTTATTTTGAAATAATTAATTATTATCTATTAAAATAACAAAATTAAAATAATTCTTAACTCATGAGGAGATGCAAGCTTTCATTAAATGTTTCTTATTTTTGTTGTTTCCTTGTAAGGGGATAAATGAAACTTTACTCAATTAAAAAAAAGGAATCTACCATTTTGTCACCAAGATTATGTAGACATTTTATGTATTTTGTTTTAGTTGATATATTTAAACAAAAAGTAGTCATCTCCAAAAACTGCGTAATAACCACGGCGTTTTGCATACTGAAGAGCCTTTTCTATTCTTAGTTCGCTTTGACTTTAGATATAGTGTTGAAATAGACTGGATAAATTGTGTGTAACTTTTTTGAAAGACTTTTATTGAAATATTATCTCATCTCATTATCTAGTAAAAATGCAAGACCATATTTAAAAAAAACATTGACTTTGTCTTAATTTGTATTGGTTACATATCTGAAGGTTTCGACTATAATGGGTTATAACGGTAACTGTAATTTCCAATACTACATCAAAAACTAACTAGTGCATATCACAATAAAAGCTAACTACTTATTTATCCGACAGGCAGAGAATAAATACTTAATAAATATGTGTATTATTAAGCCCTGATAAAATATTTTCAAGCATAATAAATAATTGTGCTCAAAAGCAGTTTCTCATGTATCCTTCACTTGACACCAAATAACATGTTTTCCATTCGGGGTCGTAAATTCGGCATCTCTGCTCCCACGACCCATTTGCAATTGAAAGCGTTCTTTATAACAGGATATGTCCAGTAGCACTTTTACGAGCGACTGTACACACAAGTTCAAATATATTGCCGTATTAAGGTAGTATGTTTTATTCCATATTAGACGTTATCTTCCTGTTCTAACGCCATGTATACATATATCATGTTTTGTATGTATTTTTGTTATTTAGAAATACACCAGCGTTTGACCACTGTTTCACCTGATCTTAAGTGATAACTAAGTCTAAAGTAAAGCACACTGGACTATTCACTTTTTTCTTGAAATTATCCAAATCACCATTCCCGAGTGATAAAAAACTAGTAAAAAAATTGGAGCTGTTTTAAGGTGGAGACGTGATTCGACAAATTTACCCTAAATTCTTGGAAGATGAAAAATCTGATTTTTATATAAGGATATGTGGACTAGCAGAAGTACAAAAAGAACGAAGAATGAATTCTTTATAATCAATTGGTGTTAATTATAATTTGTTAATCCCTTTTTTTTAAAGGGATTAGGGCAGAAAGAAGAAGAAGAATTATTCCAGTGATCAGTTTTTCTAAACAATCATTTATTCATTACATTAACACAGAATGAATACCGGTATTATACTTTGCAAAAATAGTACAAATAAAGGATAACAAAGAATGAATCAGACTGAGCGGCTCAAACAAATGTTGGCTGAGAGGTACTCCCGGCTTTCTATCACAAATAGAATTGAAATGGAATCCACTAATTGATTACTAATCCGGCAGAAAACCCGGCGGTCAAAGAGTGGCCTCAAAGGGCTGTAGGTACTCTGTAATCACGAGCACTAAACGAAATAAACCACTAAACATTATGAAAGCCTATCAACGACTTTAATTCATAGCTGAACTCATTCCATTGATTCTAAGTCTAACTGAATTTCACTAGTAGGCTTTTCTCATTATTGTGTTCCCAAAATTTGTCCCAAATTAGAGACAAATATTCTTAGTCTCAATGAAATTATATTTCATTGGTTCTATTATCTTATTAATCTTTTCTTTCTATAATATAACTGTTGAAATCTTAATATTGTTTTTTAAACGCGAGAACGCTTTACAGAAAATTACAGTAAATATCAACTCGGACGTACGTAGGAATAGATGTTGTTAATAACTTTGTGACATTTCAAAAATCAGACAACTGTCATCTTTCTGTCTCCCCGTGACCACGGTTGCTGAAAAGCATCCGAAACGTCGGGATAAATATTTTAAACAATATAAATAATAAATCGCATTTTAATCCGGTATACAATATTTTATTTATGTGTTGAAATCTTATATGAACGACGTAGAGTACATTCAGAGTAAAATAATAAAAATGATATTAAAATAGACAATTCTTCCATTTTCCGTTTTAATTATACGTTACTTATGCAAAGAATAAGAAAAATGAACTAAAAGTAAGTTCAAAGTGACTATTCATTAAGTAACGACGCCACAAACCTTTTTGTAGTTGAAAAGTTATGTTTAAGCTGAGACGATCCCTTCGTTGCGGAACAAAAAGCTAAGTGCTTGGTAGAGCACTATGTCATTGACAAAAGTTGTCTGGCAATTAATCGCCTGGGAGCGTCAAGTTCTTAATTGACAACGTCCAAGAGTCACTTAAGCCTGTAGTATACTTGAGAAGAGTACATCGAAAAAATCTAAAATGTAGAGGCGTTTATGTTAAACCGCCCTTAACGTGGCTTAACTGAACTCATCAAAGCTTTTCTTTTTCTTCATTTTATTAAAATGCAAATTGTTTAGGAGTCGGTTGTTTTTACACTTAAAGAAAAAGAAATAAAACTTTTATGCGATTCCTTATATATTTATGTATAACTCAAATCAGGGACTTAAACTGGTTAATTTTTACTTTCCAAAATACGTGTCTGACTGAGATACCATGATATTAGTTTTAAAGAGTAATACACACTAAACTTACCACAGTAATTTTTTTCAGTAAAATAGAATAAAATCGAAAGAATATTAACAAAAACCGGTATAACTCACATAGTAAATTAACCGGTATTCAGTCCCTGAGTCTCAAATGCAATCAAATAACAAAAACATACTCTTTGTATTAAATCAGTTGCTAACCTTCGATTTTTAAAAATCGCCGATCTTTATGTTGACAAAATATTATCATAATATACTACGTTATATTTTTATCAGTATCAATAATAAACATTATTGACTTTTTTAACTCCAGTATGACCTTCTGTCAATACTGATAATATAAAACAAATCACTTTTCGTACCTACCCAATACCTTTTTTTTAATGTTAGATATCGACAGACGAGCATGAGGTTCACTTGATGGTAAGTGATACCTCAGCCACAGAACATCAGTCAATGATGCGATGTGGACCTACTTTTTACTTCGAGCATTCGAAAATCCATAGACTGAAATCGAAACGCGCAATATAAACTTCACGGTATTTCCATCTTTGAACGATGTACCACCCGTTCAATGCCCGAAGTTACCAGATGTGGGGACATCCAGACATCCTTTCATAAAATTATAATCATGTCGTCCCGGTGGAATTAAAACCAACTACCCATCGATGCGCACGGCAGGTGTTCTAGCGAACGCGCCAACAAGCCCGTCAAAAACTTAACAACATAAGGAAATACGTACCTACGCTTTTTGGAGCTTCTAATCGACCTATTCTATCTATTATAAACATAAAAAAGCATGGCCGCAACTTAGCCAAAATTTCACAGTGTGTTCAAAAGACCATATTATAAAAAAACTTCCAAGCTTTCACTTAGTACAAATTCTCACTGAGTATGAAACATTTGAATATGACGCGCCTTTATCAAATTAATTGCGGGGAACACAGATTTTACATTACAGTAATCTTGGTTATATTCAATTTCACGGCAGAAAGTCAGTCGTTAAACTGATTGCTTATAAACGATCTCTTTGTATAACAAATTTCCACAATGGAAAGGATAACTAATGTTTTATAATAATAATAATAATAATAATAAAATAATAAAAACTTTATTCACACACACAAAACACAGCATACAGAGAAAAAAAAACAATTAATTATCAATCATTCACCAAAATAATCATTTAAAACAAATATTATATAAACATGCATTCTATAAATATCTGCGCAGTAGCTGTGTGGCAGTGTGCGTGAAATAGGATGCTACTCAGGATATCTGTGACGTAATGCCACAGCACTGATTTTCAGTAGCTCCTATTATTTGACGCTTGACGTCGCGGTGCTTACAAATAACATAAATATTTTTACATAATATATAAGGAAAATGAAGAAAAACAATAGTAATAAATCAAAAAAAAATAGACAATAAAAAAGGATTAACTGTTATTAATATGTGCTCAGTTATTTTTGTGCAACCAAAGTTGGTTAACTTGTTTTGACATTACATACTCCTTTATTTTCAACCGAAAGTTTGAAATAGTTTTTAGGTCGCGTAATGGTGGAGGTAAGTTATTCCAACATTTGGTTGCGTTGTAGCGAAAGCTACCTCTAAAGGCAGCTGTGTGATGCTTAGGCACATCTAACATCCAGTTTGACGCTCTGGTACCATAGGCCCTATTTTTGTCACCTAGCCATGAGAGTTTTTTGTATAGGTAAGGAGGCGTATGATATTTTACTTTTAAAACTTAAAGTGTAATAACAAATTCAATTTAAATTTTCTGCGAAACTTGGCAAATGTTTACTTGAACAACTTATAAAACAAAGTTTGATTTTCATTTCTAACCAATAAAATTACAAAGATCAATTAACGTACTACACACCTATATAAAATATGATTAAAATGTGTCTTGTGAACTGAAATGAGCTTGTTCAAAATTGTTCCTTGTACTACAAGTTTACTTCGATAAAAATATTTTGGCGTACTTTTATCGTGCCTTTTAATAGGCAAAGTTTTAACCCGTAAAGATAGGGTGCATAAATTGTATTAAAAGCTTCCGTAATAGCTAGAATAAAGTGATACTTTTTCTTAGTTTCTTGCATGCCCCTTTTTAATTTGAAAATATGCTTACTATATAAAACCTAAAGAAGTGGTTATTTTACTATGTTTTAAAAAGTAATATGACCACCATTGATTTTTAAATTAAAAATATAATAGGTATTTAAAAAAATATTTCTCTCTGGATGAAGACTTTAATCACGTTGAGGAGACTGTAATGAAAATTTTCAAATTAAGCGAGCGTAATGAAAGCTTGAATTTCCAAAGCAAATTGCGGATTAGGACGTCCGAAATAGCCACATAGCTTTAAACCTTTTATCGTAGTTCAGCAGTGTAGGGGTGACATAAATACGACACTCGACCACATCGGTTTACAGATATTTTCCTACCAAACATGAATATTTAACACTATTATATTAGGGTCATGCTACACTGTATTGTATGAGCGGTCCTCATTCTGCAAATTCCCGTAACTGGTTCTTTCACTGGACTTAGGACATAGACGACAAATTATTTTATAAAGGTCTCTGACATAGTTATAACATTAAAAATTAACTTGTGGAGCTTTAAGGCCGAAACAGGCATAAAAACCAAGGGAATGTTACAGGAGTGAGGGTAAAAATAACGTAACGCAAGTAACGCCATGAGTATCGCCAATTTATTGATAATTTGATAGTAAAATTAAAGGAGAAACTAAAACGATATATCACTCAACCATCAAATAAGCCTTACATTGCCTGTATCTGCCAAAAAAGCTAATACCGCGAAAAAAATTGTTTACCTACGAATTTGATAAGCGTAACGCCATTACATCCTGGTAATAAGATTGTATTGATTTTAGAGAGAGAAGTTAGTTAACTGCACAAATAACGCACATTTAACAAATATTATTTGAAAACTAATTATAACGAATAAATAACAAAAAAGATTAAATGTTTAGCAGACCTCAGTCTCAGCAATATGTGCAAGATTCAGCTTTACAGCAGAAACTAACCAGGCTGATTTTCAGCTCAGTCTTCCAGTCACGGACTATCAGACGGTTTATAAAAACACAAAATAAAAAAGCGAAATTAATTACCAAAAATATAATAATATTTAAACTTATAGCTAACAAAAATAAAATATACCACACCACTATTATAAGTATATAGCGACGTTTCTTTTTTTTTTATGTCAGTTATCGACAGACGAGCATGAGGTTCACTTGATGGTAGGTGATACCTCAGCCACAGAACATCAGTCAATGATGCGCTGTCGACCTAATTTTTACTTCGATCATTCGGAAATCCATAGACTGAAACCGAAACGCGCAATATGCACTTCACGGTTTTTCCATATATGATATAGATTAAGTTTGGAAAATTCTTCCATAGACTAAAAGAGGATTTCAAATTATACAATATTATTGAAAATATCCTTTCATGCATATACTTATGCATAGGACTTGGATTCGTGTATGCGGTGATATTAGTTATTTCGACTATGTATTTGCGTGTTGTTCCCACGTTAATGTAAGTACGTGCTCCTATTTCACATATATAACAATATAGATAGAGGACAAACCTTTGTCTGTTTTATTCGTTTATTTTTTTATTATTATAATTAATAAAATGTTTTTTTTATTTACGTTCATTAATGTTCATTGTGTTACCTAAATGAATAAATGATTTTTGAATTTGAATATGTATAATACAAAAATATACTCATTACATAGACTCATCGCTTTCAAATTATCGATGCTGTGGTCACGTTCAGTTGGCCACAATGTATAAATGGTATTGTAAAATTCCAACTACCTAGTTTCAATGCGTTTATTTTGAGGGAAGCGTGCGTACTACATACATTTAGAATTTACATAATTAAATAAATTATTGCATTTACTAATGAGTTTGTAGTCAACTGAACCTGATCAAACGTGTTCGATATTTAAATCGTTACATTCTAGTTCTTTTTTTAAATTTGAAAATATAATGACTTAAAACCCGATTTATAAAAAAATAGTATCTTATGTCGACAAAAACGTTAATATTTTTATTTTTGAGAGATAAGTAAGTATTCAAGGCATAATGTCTTAACTGACATTATAAACGTATATTATTCTTACGTAGGAATAGGTACTTATACCGTACGATTTATAACAGTAATAAGTTACATAATGTTGACATGACAATTCAATAATAAAAAACGTATCATTTTAAATTTTCACTCTTTAGTCATTGTGATATGTGCTAAAAGTATCACAGTATCACCTTATTTCATGTTACATTGTTATAGATATACACTGAACGAAACAGCTAAGAAAAATAATAAAATGTGAGAGATTTGAACATTTCATGTAAGTGTCTAAATAAGTTGCAGTTACCGCTGACACTTCAAGAAACCCTATTAATTCCCTGCTACTTCATCTCTCAAATTACAACATACATACGAATATATGACGAAACTAAAGGTTTTTTATGTAAGACTATCACACGCGCCTTCGCATCAGTGGCCTAACTAGATGGACAAGGGCCCCGGTGCAGAGAGGAAAAAAATATCGCAATAACAGTTAAATCGTAAGAAACGAATCTTTCCTCTTTATAATATTACTTAGTATAGATCAAGGAGCTGCCTCCCCCTCTTACCAAAGCCCAGGGGGCCCTCTCAGCTTCAGGGCCCTGGTGCACTGCACCACTTTGCCATATGATAGCTACGCCACTGCTTCGCATGCGTGCAATGCAGATGTACTATATACAATATGCCGATGGTTACTCGTTGATAATGTAACTTTCTAATGGTGAAATAACTTAAAATCGGTGGAGTAGTTTTTGAGTTAAATCCTAAGAAACAAATCTTTCCTCTTTATAATATAAGTATAGATATCGACAAACGAGCGTGAGGCGCGTTTAATGGTAGGTGATACCGATATATACTGAAACCGAAGTTCGTTCTATGAACTTCACGGTTTTTCCATCTACGAACAGTAGTTTGTTACCCGGTCCGTATCGACACTCCCCGATCAATACCCGAATTAACAAGGAATATGTTTACAAAATTTTTTAATTTATAATTCCAGCGGTATTCGAATCCGGTAAACCATACGAGCGCAAAGTGCCAACTAGCAAAAAAAGCGTACTGCAATCGATCAATACTATTCAATTAATAAACATGCGGTTATGACAAAGTTGTTAAATGTAAAATGAGAGACGAATATGCGGCAATGCGGGTAACCCGGTTGCTCGTTAAGAGATAGCAAGTAACTACGTATATTTTCACCGACCTCCGCCGTCCAATTAGGTCGCGGATTTACTTTCAAGTCTATCCACTAATTTATTATCATACCAAAGTGAATATTTAGAAGTCACTCCGAGATTAAAGCGAATAAAACATAAAGACCGACGGACTCGCCTGTACTTAAGGTACGGTAGGAAACTATTCTCGGAGTTTAGATTTGACGCGCCGTGAAAATGTGGTTGTCTATTTCAGGTTGCTTCAGCAACAAGTTAAGTTAAATCTTGATCTATATAAAACAAAGTCGTGTAAGTTATACCATTTATAACTCAAGAACGGCTGCATCGTTTTAATGATATCTTATTTATATGATTCGTCTATGTCCCGAATAATTAATCTAATAATAAAATTAATCTATACTAATATTATAAAGAGGAATGATTTGTATTTTTGTATGTTATGAATTAACTCAAAAACTACTGGACCGATTTTATAAATTATTTCACCAATAGAAAGCTACATTATCAGCGATTAATATTTTTTGTGTATACATTACACCCGTATGAAGCCAGGGCGCGTTGTAAGTCCACTGCACATCAGTGTCATACTAGACATTATAGAATAGAAGTTCCAAATCTAGAAATATTTTTTTTTTGAAGCCAACAGTCTAGCAGGACTGCTGTCGGATCTGCTACTATTATTATCAATAAATTGAACAATAGCCTTATATGAGTTTTAAAATAAGAACAGCGAATTCATTTTATGAATGGTACAACTTGTTTTTCAATACCAATAAGACGTAACGTAAGATAATATTTACCAGTTACATATCGTCGGCATCAATGCAGGACTTTGTAACTACAATTTTTTTCACGTCCTGCAATAAACTTGCTGGCAAGCTTGGTTTTTCGTTAAAATAGTACAATCTAGTGCCAATACTAAGGGCCAACTGACAGATATTAGTGCTTACCTATTATTATATTAGTTAAAGAGGTTCTCAGATTATGCAAAGTCAAATTGCCATCTACTCGTATATGGATGCATCTAATGTCATGCATAAAAAAACGTAATAAAGTAGTTTTTATTGACTCCTGTAAAAAACTTTTTTGCATTTAGAATGTCTTGCATTGATGACGATGATATAAATTTATGTAATAAACCACAGAACAGAAGATGTTCTGTGTAATAAACAAAGTATATTTTAACATATTTTTAAATATAGATCACATAACAGATAATAATGTTATTGAAAGTAAATTATGCATAAAGATTTAAGGAAAATGTTTGACTTAACCAAACTTCCCTCTTTGTAAGAGTTTCTTGGTTCAGTAATTTCAAATGTATGCGTTTGTGTGCAAACAATGATCCTTTTCACCCAATAGTAGAGCGCCCTGCGTCTGCAGAAATGTAATATAAACCGCCTCAGCAGATTTAATTTATTATCTCTTTATGAAAGCGGAAAACATGAAAAGCCTTATGACTCTTTTTATTGGAATGGATAAGTATTTCTATATTTCTTAAAATCCGGCGTGATGAGTTGAAATGGTGAAAAGAAAAAAAAACAGATGTTAAAGAAGAGTTCAGCCTCTGGAACTCTCACGCAATTGTCGTAATTAAAGCGGAAAACCAGAAAAGCCTTATGACTCCCTTTGTTTATTGGAAAGGATAAAACCTATATCTATATTTCTTAAATCACACTGGGCTTGGTAAGTTGAGTAAAAAGATTGAAAGTAGATATAGAAGAGTTCAGAATCTAGAATACCCACATATTGTCATAAATTCTTATTATTAGTATAATAATTATTTACTCTACCTATTCCAATATGCTCTTGTCTAAACAAATATTATAAAGAGGAAAGATTTCTTTGTTTTTTACGATTTAACTAAAAACTACGCAACCGATTTTAAAAATTATCTCATTCATAGAAAGCTACTTTATCAGCAAGTAACACAGCCTCTGTGTGTATATTTAAATACATTAGGTGCGAAGCCGGGGCGTTTTGCTATTTGGAATACTTCCATTATCTTTCCATTTAATTTTGCCAGGTTATTAACTTATGAACCATCATAGAAAAACCGTGAAATACATTTCGCGTTTTGGTTTCAATCTATTAATTTGCGACCGCTTGAAGTAAAAAATAAGTCGACAGCGCATCATTGATTGATGTTTTGTGGCTGATGTACGAGTATATACCATAAAATGAACTTTATGCTCACGTTTTAACAAAAATATTTCGATGAAACTACTAGTGCCTTCTATTAGAATATATAGAATATTTCTATTATAATTTAAAAATATCGAGCTATAAATAAAACATAATACCGAGTTTTGAAGTCATAAATAAATAAAATCTGAACATGGGTCAAATCAACAACGCAAAAATTTACGACTCGCCGACTAGCTAAGCGGATCCCTTTCTTCAAATCTTTCAATTTATTTGAACAGGATTTCCTTTTGAAATTATTATTATTTATTCATACAGTTAGGCTTTGTGCTAACGAAGTTTATTGTTTGAAGAGAAATGGAGATTTCTTAGAAGTATACGTTTTTCATAACAACTTTGAACATGTTGCGATTACGCTATATATTTTTTTACTTTTGACGAGCCCGAAGGTACAAATAGTTTTTGCCTTAAGCTACAATATGTTGTGAATTCGATTACCGCTGGCTTAACATATTTATATTTTTCTGTAATAACATGTTTTCCTACGACTGACCATTCTTAATATTACACATTATTACAGGGGATTGAAAAACAGAAAACTTTATTTTTATGTCAGATGTTGACAGCGCGAGACTCATCAATCAATGATATTGCTATCATCTTATTTTTTAATTCGAGTATTCGGAAATCCTTAGACTGAACCGAACTGAACTAACAATCAAACGCACAGAACAGCTTCTTCTGTTCTGTGATCAAACGCTTCATGGCTTATCCATCTATACAAGATGGTTCGTTACACGACAGAATTACGATATTCCTACAAACCATTGCCTGAATTTATAGAACCAACCAACCCCAGCACATGTTTTCCTTACGTATGGTCAATTTGGGCATTAAATAAATGTAAATATGAGAAATATCTAAATTCCTACCGGGTACCTACAAACCAACGTTAATAGACGGATAAACCGTGCGTACTTATTGTGCGTTTCGTTGTCGATGGATTTCCGATTGTTCAAAATACAAATTACAAATGGGTGGATCGCGTTATTATTAACTAACTAACTTTTATTCTATCGCCTACAATCAAAAGAGACTGTCACTTGTCTGTCCATCCGGCCTAGCATGACAAGCGCGACAAAATTTTGTCTACCGTTTTCTCGTGTTTTAATCGACTATCGCTTTATTTCTTTCGGGTCTAACATGGCAATTACACTTAAAACTCGACTTTTAATATCAAAAATAGATATATTTGTCGATCGAGATATCTTATCTATCAAAATTGTCGATGTTGAGATATAATATTTCGAGATATCTTACATCTTAGTTTGTCTTCTCTCGTCCGCGATATATCTCGTGCCGGTCATGCATGCTCACATTAAAAAAGTAATGTTGACATCATAATACTATGTCAATGTTTGACATAGTAATTTTTGTAGCGAGTGAACTGTTGGCGACCTGCAAAGTTGTAAAGGCGGTAAAAACTCGTTACGCCAAATCGGCCACTAAAACTCGCGAAGCGGAAATTCTATCCAACTTCAATTTACTTTTATTGTTCTTACTCTTTCTATTCTCGAAAGAAAAACTTTTTTGTTGCGTATTACAGTCGCTCTAAACACATTTTTTATACTAATTCTTTGAAACGCAAAGTCAAAATTTCACGTTTGAATTCGCTTTCTTTTAGTAGGTACATCAAAAAGAAGCTCCGAGGGAATCTTTTCTCAGTGATCTTTATTTGAGTTTTCGTTCACGTTCGCCAGAGGTAACGTTTAATTTGTGGATTTTTCATCAAATGCCTTTTGTTTAGTGAAGCCAGTTATTCCTATATATACTTTCCAATTTAGTAAATTGCTACTGAACATGTTTGAAATAGGCATTTTATATATCCATAATTATAATATATTCTGTTTGACTCCGAACTGAGCCTCGGGCAAACTTGATAGTAGGTCGCGTTTAGGGTTAGGCGTTTTTAGTAGACTCCTAAAAATAAAATCATAGTTTTAGATGATTTTTAATATTTTGATTATATTTTAAACTAAGTGCTTGGTGTCATAATTTTTATGATTTAATATAAGGTTTAATGGGTAAAAAGTGTTTTTGAGCCATTCTATGAAAAAAATATAACTACCAAAATTTTGAGTTAGGTCACTTTCATTCTGAACGTGCTATACATATATGATAATAATGATAATATGTTGCCCTAATACCTACTTTTTTAATTAGAAGCCACTGAATCCGAAACAAACTTTCTGTATTTAACAGTTTTTTAATGAAGAATAAGTCAACATTTGACCTAATCCTGCTTGATGGTAAGCGCGGATGCGGTCTAAATTGGAGCATGCTTACTAAGAAGAAGCCTATTCATATTAATATTCATCGATGAACATTTTAGGTCTTTATTACGATATGAGGCAATCGATTAGTTAACGTAATATAGTAATTTAAATAAAATACTGTATACCGGATTAAAACGCGATTTATTATTTAAATTATTTATCCCGACGTTTCGGATGCTTTTCAGCAACCGTGGTCGTGGGAGACTGAAAGATGACAGTTGTCTTATATTTGAAATGTCACAAAGTTGCCATATTTAATTCAATTAAATTAAAAAATAATCTATTAATTTAGGTAACACAATGTACATCTATGAACGTCATTAAAAATAATACTTATTAAATTACTAATATTACTAATATTAAATGCTTCTAATTTTACATTTACTACCAGTTCACAAATCAAGGGCGTAGAGCGGACGAGAAGAACTGGCAAGAAACTCGCCGCCACTCTTTTTAATCGATTAACGACAACTGTCATCTTTCAGTCTCCCGCGACCACGGTTGCTGAAAAGCATCCGAAACGTCGGGATAAATAATTTAAATAATAAATCGCGTTTTAATCCGGTATACAGTATTTTATTTAAATGTGTGATACTCGCGTTAATAAAAGACAATATAATATAGTTATTGTCTTTCCCTACACATGTAACCCATAATTCTATATAATACCTAGACAGGTCAATAATTTTGAATAAATATAATTATTTTCCCGTCGTGTTTATGTTCAATTAATCATTGGGCGCCGAACGTCAACCACCGATTACGAATTAAACGTGCATTTAATAAAACACTAATCGTTCATTTGCGTGTTAACTGCATATTAAGGTTTTATTATGAATAACACTCGTTAGGTGTTGATACTATGTAGACACTCACAAGTACTATATTTGGAAGATGAAGTGGAAGAAGCGAAAGTGGTATGCAAGGATCGGAACATATGGAATTCCGTGATCTCTGCCTACCCTAATGAGAAAAGAGGCGTGATGTATATGTATATATTTACTACATATATTTCATTCGCTTCTAAAACAATAAAAGATACATAATGACTAAGAGTGTATCATTAAATAAATAAGGGAAAATTTAAATTTAATTTAAATGAAAATGTTTTGTAATATTGTTGAAATCACACGAGTGCAAAAATTAATTAAAAAATTGTAGATCTAATAATTTATTACATATTAAATATATAATTTGCCAGAAAATGTTATATTAAAACACACCAAATTAGTTACATTAATAATTCAAAATTCACCATAAAAACCGCGTTCATGAATGAGAAACAGTAATTTAATATTAATGAAACTATTACGTGGTTACTGCTATATGCAGTTGCTATATTATAATTACATTAATTTCTGTAATATAATAAGGAATTGACTTTCCGAGTTCCCTGGTCAATGGGGCGAACACATTTCTCTATCTTTTTCACTTATAATTTTTCTTTACAGACAAGTAGGTACTGTCTGACTAGACCCTACCCGACCGAAACACTTTTTTCTCCAGAAGTCGATCGAGTCATCTCCGGTTCCAAACGCAACGCAAAAACCACTCAGCCACGGAACCGGTAACGTAATAGTTTCTACAAATAAATTCACACCACTTGACTTAACATAATAACCTCAAATAAATTCAAAACTGCACAGATTTATGAAAGCTGGGAGCGAAGGGAAGAATAAATATATTTTTTTTGTTCTTTTTTTTTAAATAATATAGGGGGCAAACGAGCCTGCGGCTCACCTGGTGGAAAGTGGAATTTTTTCGAAGAAATGAGCATTTGACATGAAATACAAAAATTTTGCACAGATTGTGGGAGTACAGTATGGCAACTTTCCGTTTTAGTTGAAATAAAACTACATACATATATTCAAGGACCTAAGTGAATTGAACAGCGTCTGTGATTATAATATCAAAGTTCATCACTTTTATTATTACTGTTAAATCTCAAAAAGGATTTTCATAAAGCAGAATATCTCGCGGTTTTCCTTATAAATGAGCTTTAATAAAAACAAATAAAATAAATGTCAAGACCCGAGCAAATGGAAGCAAAGCAATTGTATCCTTCGTCATACTTTTTTAATTTCGTCTAAAGGAAAACAGCTTAAATCTTCTCAAACAATCTGCGAATAAAGGCACTGAAGGTTTTGGTAATATACAATGGGAAACTCGTTTAATCTTGTAATTGCACTCGCAATGATGGTGGTGAAACGTTTAATTCGTGCTAATTGTTATGATAATAATTAAATTTAACAAAAAGAGTATTTATATAATTACTTTTGAATGATAATGAAAAATAAATTAAGCCTCATAATTTTCTTTTCATGAAATAAATTTGATATCGATTTACTATGCAAAAATCGTACTTGCATTTTGCTTTCTTGAACAACTCTGGGAATTTTATATTCTCCTGCATTAAATAATAGCAAAAGTTAAAGGTCTTCTATTTTACTAGAATAAAATATCAAGTTATAACAATTATACGTTGATAATCTAGATTAATTTACTGTAATAATACAACAATAAGCTAAATATATTCAGGAAAGTCTTTTATAAGCTATTTTTCTGATATAAGCCATTTTTCTGATATCTTTTATAAGCCAAAGAAACTATTTATGTACTTTTTTGCCGTTTATCTCAAAAAAATATTTTGGTCACGATAAGTTTTAAGGAAGATGTTTAATTTCTAGTTCGTAAGGCCTGTGATTTAACAATACAGAATATGGAATCATTATTTGGATCTTTTACTCAAAAAGCGAGCACGAAGACCGCAGAAATTATATATGAAATGAATGAAATGAAATACATTCATTCGGGATGGCACAAATGCAAGTACAAGTACATCAAAAATAATACAACTTAAAAAATATAAATTAATGAGGCTGTTTTTCAGTAGTCCCTCAGTGTGGCAGAAAACAATAGTGGAAGATAGTAAAAATAATTAAAAAAAAAAAAAAAAAATACAATATAATAATAATAAAAGCTATAGGATAGGTATAAACTAATTCAAATTGAAAGACCTGGAACTTATATGACTTTTCCATTTGAGTTCTATCTATAAAATTTATATCATTCAACTAGATTCAAAATATTTCTTTCTGTTTAGCACCTGCACCATTATATTTTTGCTCCATGCACCAGCGCTTGGTAGAACGTGAGATACATACAAAACCTTACCTGATTATAGTTCACTGCCATTCTTTGTAGGAATTCTCCCACAAGATATAATGTGGACGTTCTGATCAATTTATGAATATATGAACACCGATACTTCACAGTAAAATATAAAAGTAGAAATATTGGCTCTACATTCAACATGAAAATAAATAAAATCTTACCATGGCATATAATTGACTCATTAATTTACTTGGATCGGATTTAAACAAGAAACAATAAATTATTAATACTATTAAATATTCATCTCTACGGCTTAGTGGTAAGCGTGTTGCATTTTACATCGAAGGTCCCGGATTCCCGAATGCTGAATATTATTTTATTGCGAAACAAGATACAAATGAATGGATCAATACATTTAAGTCCTGTTTAAAATATGGTGGTAAAATAAATGTTAGAAAAATAAATATAAATAATAATTATTAGTCGACTCTATATCCGAATGCAGGGTTTTGGTATTTCCAGTTGGCAAAAATATTATCGATACCCCCTCTTTAACCTGGAGTCGGCTACAGGACTCTCTAAGAAAAACTTCGTTTTACGATGCTACATCATAATCATTTATTTATAATAATAGATTTAGTTCAATAAACTGTATATTTTGCTACCGACCACAGCTTTTCCCCGTGGCTCACAAGTTGTATATACAATACCTATGAACGCGAGCATATCCCCCTGAAATGTATATAAATAAATGTATATACCTTTATAGCAAATGTCACGGTCAACTCAGAGTAGAGATGTTCTGGATATGAATGTAAATACAGATATGGATATAGGAATTATATCACACCGGTTTCAGATACGATTACGGATATGAAATTGTTTCAGTTTATCCATTAGTTCGGTTCGGTTTATCCATGGTTACGGATATTAGATATTGTAATTTATCTCACAATGACTGACTGGTTACGACTAAGCAATAGAAATAATAATGCAAGGGACGTGCGCGACTTGTTAAAAGCGACTAGACGCTCGGTTACGGATAGCTTTTTATATCGCATATCTGATAGTTTAGGTTACAGTTACGGAGCTCCATAACACCCCTTTTTTTTTTTTTAACGCCAGGGAACCCATTTACAGGCCCCCGCGCCAGGGCAATGATAGTAAAGTGACGCGGGGAGTGTGGGGGTCGGTCCAAGAGTGCAATGGACCCCTACCCACTAAAACCTGGCGGCTCCTGCTGCTCGCTATGGACGGAGACAGAGTAACAGATAACACCCCTACCTCAGATCATTCAAATTATTTTATATACCTTTTCTCCTTTAATTACAAAATCTTACTTATATAATGTTGATTTACCTTTGTCGACGAGCAAATTCGGCTAGGTACATAATATTATTACAATTAACAGGCCATTAGCGAACAAAGGCTGGCAAAAACACATGACCCCGTTATAACAAAAGACATCGCATACAATACGGTACAGTGGTTTTTGTCACGTCTTCGACCGTATTCTATTTAGTCGTACATCTAGCATTGTGGCTTCATTACCAGGTGACAAATGTGCCCTGTCCGTCAATGATTTGTGTCCACACTAATGACTACCTGAATGTTATAGTAGCCACAGGCCGGGCCGACAATTGCTATGTATTACGAATTATATTCGATGTACTACAGACTTTGACGGGCTCGTTGGCGCGTTCGGTAGAACACCTGCCGTGCGCATCGATGGGTCGTGGATTCGAATTCCATCGGGACGACATGCTTATAATTTTCTATAAGCATGTTTTCCCCACATCTGGTAAATTCGGGCATTGATCGTGAAGTGCATATTGTGCGTTTCGGTTTCAGTCTATGGATTTCCGAATGCTCGAAGTAAAAAGTAGGTCGACAGCGCATCACTGATTGATGTTCTCATGCTTGTCTGTCGATATGTAACCTTAAAAAAAAAAGAAACATGCTAGAGGATGAGGAGAGGAAGAAAATGATTATATCGTAATATAATCCATACAAATAATTATGCAATAAACGATGTATTAAGTACTGAGGTATACTTCCTATCGTGGCTTAAATGTACTCACAAAAACTTTTTTGTTCAGAAATTATTTTTAAGCCGGATATCCGGGTCTTACGGCAATTAAACCCTTGGAATAATGGATGTCGGTTTATGTATTAACCATTGATCCAGCGTGCTCGTTTACTAAGCTACAAGATTGATAAACAATATTTACAATCTGCTAGCTTCTACCCACGATTTCGATCTGTTTGCTTTTGGGCATTTTCTACTTAATGCAGTACCTACACTCCTATCCCACCACATATTTTTTCGTATAACTCTAACGATTTATAGATCGCACGCCGAAATAGCTCTCAGAGGGCACGAACAACTTTCGAAAAATAATTTAATAACCTTTTCGATAGTCGTTCGTGCTAGGCCCTAAGATCAGGAATTTTTCAGACTTCCATCGTTATAATTTAGCCAATTATCTCAAATTCGTTATATATATTTTATTATGATGTATAAACAATAATACTGTAAAGTTCCGTCAAAATCAGTAGTTTTTGAAACATTTTTAATTCTGAATATAGATATCATTAACATGAAACAATTAGTATAATATCAAAAACGTATTTTAAAGATTATAAGTTAACAATGATAATAAACATATATACATTATACATACATACCTGCACATATACATCACGCCTCTTTCCCATTGGGGAAGGCAGAGATCACGGAATCCCATATGCTCCGAACATACCACTTTTGCTTCTTCCACTTTCATCAATGCACACTCGTCGGTTTAAAAAAAAACTAAAATAAATATATGACGGCGGCTGCGCCGTCGTACATACCTAGCGAAAATTCTGTAACCAACACGTGCACCGATCATGTCACCGAGTACGTCAATTGATTCAGGACTTACGAATAAGTTTTGTATAAAAGAGGTGGAACGACAGTTGCTAATCGGTCTTGGCTCTGGCTTGGCTCGGTACACTGGTTGTACCTCGCTAGTAGCTTATCCTTGACTCTTTGGATAGTTAATTTGTGGAAACGAATTAATTATTATTCCGGGCCATATATTGGTGACTGCACTAATTATACCCGTTAAGTTATTAGTTAAGTCTAAATTATTGTTGATGAAGGAATATTGTTGAAGAAATTGTAACTTAGTTTATAATTCATGATAAATGATAAATTATTAATTAAAATGGATTAAAGTAATTAATGTGTTTTACTTCTGATGTCTCGGTCTGTGTGTGTACCTACCCTCATTCCGACATATACATACAAAACAAAATAAACAAAAGACAAAACTGAAATTAATTTATAGTTTTTAATATAACAGCATAATGCATACTTTTAATGTTTATTTGGTTATAAATAACGTGATTACATAAAGTAGTAGATAATAATTAAACAACAGATAAATGAAGCTTTATTATTATTTATTGCAAACGTAATAAAGCCCGTGGGTGTAATATTTTCTTTCAGCAAAAATTTAATGGAGTCTACTGAAATTTAAATGTATCTCATTAACTGTTAAAATTTTCCATTACAGGCGGAGGTAATGCGATTATAGAAAAGTAGGTTATGTTTCTGGAGCAAATAGCACCTACATCCGGTTGTGCTCAGCTTGTCAAACAACCTTTTGAACCTAAGCATAAAGATAGTATTGTTTGAGCAATATAACAGATGGCGAATACTTTTCAAGTTATAACGGTAACGCGGTCGGTGTTTATTTTACTTTATTTCTGGCGTAACGGACACGAACGCTTATCAACACCGATATTTACTTTAAAGTATTGTAACTTTCATTAGATTACATATTATGGGACTGTCTCCCATTTTGTGTCAGACATTTTAAGTAACTCTTTTATATTTGATATTAACAGACGAGCATGAGGTTCGCTTGATGGTAGGTTAGGCACAGAACATCAGTCAATGATGGGCCGTCGACCTACTTTATACTTGGATTAGGAAATATATAGAATGAAACCGAAACGCGCAATTTGCACTTCACGGCTTTTCCATCTATGAACGGTGGTTCGTTACCCGGAATTTTGATATTCCTCCCACCAGTTCTCTGCCCGAATTTACCAGACGTGGGGAAGACATGTTTACAGAAAATTATAAACTTGTCGTCCTGGTGGGATTCCAACCCACGACCTATCGATGCGCACGCCAGGTGTTCTACTGAACACACCAACGAGCCCGCTAAAGTTCAAAGGTGGTCAATAAGAGTGTGATCAACCTATTTCCACCAATGAATAGATAGCAGTAAACACCAAGTGAATCAGCGTAAATGGTTACGCAAAACTTGTTCAAAAATATGAATTAAGTGGTTTTGGAAACTTCAACGTTTATTACGTTGGAAGTAACTAATCTCGCATCAATTTCCAACAATTTATCTTAAGCGGGACCGGTAACAGTTCAGAGTGGTTACTGGATTTTAAAAGTCATTTTTCATCCGTTATGACGTAATCGCTTATGAACTCTCCTTAGCTTTTTATTTGGCAAAGGAGGTTTTATATTCGCATTTTATAAGCTCCTTCAGCGGAAAATGAATTAAAGAGCCATACATTTGATACTTGGCTGTATAATAAAGGTTATTAAACCTTATTTGCATTTGATAGCGGAAAATAAAATAAGGTGACCATTTGGAATTTTTCAGGAATAGTTAAAATATGTATTTTTATATTGATTTTGCTAAAACAGTAATTGATTAATTAATTATTTATAAAATAAAACAAAGTCGTGTGAGTTACACCATTTATAACATAAGAACAGCTGCACTGATTTTAATGATTTCAAAGTTTGGTCTCTGCCCCGAATAGCAGAATAACTATTGAAATATCAGAAAAAATCACGAAAATAATTTATACAAAAAACAATAATTTTTCAAATAAATTAAGTTTGCAAATCTTGAAATTTACACCTTGCTCGTTTATGTTTTTTTGTAATAATGGATGTTCATTGTCCACTCCAAATCTATGAAATACTAGACACTATAAAATTGAAGTGGGAAAATAGAATATTCAAATAGAAGGTGGTACGATGTTCACCGGGCCAACTAGTTAAATATAGAAGGAAATGTACAGTTATCTTATTAACTATTCAAAATTGTTGTAAAATATAAAAAAAAACATGTAATATTACATCTCAAACATATTTTGTATTAGGTATTTCTTTTCAGTAATAAGCAATAAGCCTCTTGTGTACTTGTCGCGGTTATAATCCTTTATTAGTTACGATCATGGTATGAAATATCGCTTAATAAGAATCACGGTAGAAATTGTAAGGATATTATTAATTTTTATTTTTATGTTATTTAACAACTTTAATGCATAATAAATATACAACCTATATAATAGAATTGATCATGCAAAAGGTAGCTTTATCGCTCTTCCAGACCACCAGTTAGAAATTATATACAACTAAAAGTGGGCGCTAAAATTTAAGGAAATTAATAAGAATTAAAAAACTCAACTAATTAAATCAACTAATTCAACTAATTATGATTACTTAGATATTTTAGCTTCCTCACTTTTATATATCTATTTCAAATTTCATTAACTTCGACTACTCATCCAAGAAAATTTAACTGATATTATCTTCGATCAACAATAGTATTAAATGGATATTATAGATAATAATTGATTAGCTAATTAGCTCTTGACCTTTTAAGTCAAATCAAATAATAAATTATTTATGTATAATGATATTGTATGACAACAGGCAAGGAAGTGTAATAAGATAAAAAATCCTTTACCTATTCAAACATATTTCAAAAATCAAACTTATAAACTAAAAGCAAAAGAAAACAATTTTAAAAAGACATCTAGCTACAAGTACGTGGTGTGAAATATGGTTGAAATGACTGGCTCAATTCTACGTCTTAGCCAGCGAGGGCGAAGACACTTGTATTCTGCCAGTCACTAAGGCAAAGTACGTCACAACAAAAAATATTGAAGAAAAATAAAAATAAGTAAAAATAAAATATAAACAATAATAATATTTCAGTATACCCGGAATCGAACCCATGACCTGCTTAACGCAATGCATAACATTTAGCAAGCTGTTTTACTTTTCTTATACATTTAACGTTTTCATAAACTTATATTCTAACGGCCTTATTCATAAATGTATTATAAGCTGATATAGTTAAAATATATTTTGTTTCTTTCGCTCTGTAGTCTTTTTATATTCGATAGAGCGAGACAAAACATATTTTAACTATAAGCTTATGGAACAAGGCCATAAGTTTAGTACTATAAAGTTTTCAAAGGAATTTCTCTCGTATATAACCTTGTAAACCAAGATTGAGCTTTATGAGCCGTAACACATTTGTGTACCCTCATAACGTATTCAATGAATTATATGAGAGATAACTTGTACGTGCCCTTATTAATTTATAAGTAAATTCAATAATACTATATTGCTTTGAAAGGTTTTATAGTCAGTTTCTTAATATCACTTTTCGGTTAAAAGGGCAGTATTAATATTTTCTTTTATTAACTGCCACCTTTTAGTCTGCCCATGACCAGGTTTGCTGAAAAGTTTATCCGGTAATCCGGTAAAAAATATTTTATTTAAAAGTATGAATATTTATCAATGTTTTATGTATCAGAGGGACTATCGTAATTAATTAGAAATTTGACTATATTTTATCACAACATAATCCGCATATTTTAACTCATTTTTAAGTATTTACCGAAAAATAACTTGAATTTTATAACGCCTACACAAAATATCTGTTTGAATCCTGAGAAGACAAATAACTTAAGGATGTTTATAATTATATTAGTTCACCTATTACAGACATTAGAAAGTACTTAAATAAATTAATAATTTGAAAATGAGCTTATAAATAATTCTAACAAAATTATATATATCTATGAATGAAGTGCATAATTTGACTTTATTTAAACGTAGGTATATGGATTTATCAAAAAAAAGATAATTCATAGTACAAATTTGATACGTGAAAAAATTGTGAATTCTCGGAAGTTAATTACTGCCAAAAACTCTATTTATTTTTATTTGAATTAAAAATAGTTTATCACAATATTTTAAGTGGAATCCGAGTGAGGCAAGAGACGGACACCCAGGACTAAGCCATGGAGACAATCATCACAATATTTTAGTAGGTTCCGAACAATTACTGAACACACCCACAGTATATACATAATGATACAGTCAAGATATATGTATAAATGACAACTTTTGAGTATGTAATTATTTATTTGACACAATTAAAACATAAATTAGTGTCACAAAAGACTTCAACTCAGTATTTTGCTAGCTGTAAACAACCAGCGCTGATCTTCCGTTGGGACCCCTTGCCTTTTTATTTTTTTATAGAGGGAGAAGCTCTTTATTGCCTCGGGACGAGAAGTTACCATCTCGCCCTCATCCCAGCGATGGGACCCCTTGCCTACATAACGGCACACAACACAGAAATTTACTACATAAGTACCTAATCGTAATGCCCTATAATAGTTTTACATAATTAGCATACAAACATTTCCATTTCGAAACATTTGTTCGCCGTTCCCATTGTTCACGTCATTTACATGCGGCTATGACAGGTCCATATTGTAGCTGGCGTGATACCGACTTTGCAACACATTAGTCACCATTATATGTCACTGCATTTGAGCTATTTGATTAAGATTGAAGTTAATCTAACGTTAACAATAAATCCAAAATGACTATTCATTTGCTTCTTTGTGAAATTACAATCGTTGCGAGATGAAATCGAATTCTTCTCTGACTCAGTCAGATTCAATCTTGAATTATTTTTTGACATACTCTACTTTAGACATGGGTAACTCAGCGAAATTTCCCGCGCCAACTCAGCAACTCAGGCGCAGTATAGTGCGTCGGCTCCTTGAGTCAACTCAAAATTGCGCCACGGCGCAACAAAATAGGACGCGCAAAGCGAGCAGTGAAACCTCCGAAACGCACGCAACGCCACGCTCATAGTTCACTCAGTGAGTGAGTACCAAAGAGTACTTTATATATTGTGAGTACTGCGCCGTGCGCCGACACATTATGGATGTGTGAACTCACCCTGCGCAGTGAAGCGTGCCGGCGCAATTGCGCGGCGCAGCGCAGTGTTACCCATGTCTACTCTACTTCGTTATGATAACAGCAATAGACCACTGCTTTTTCAATTTTTTATCAATACTATAATCTAATCCTTGTAAATTTAATTACCCAGACACTAGGATAGGTGTAACAAAATAAAAGATATCTTTAATGGTATCATTTTTTTTCATATTTCTAGTTTTAAAGTTAAGAGACAAAAAGGATAGCTCGAAATCAATAGTGTTTTCCCGACTGCTAATTGTCAAATTCTATGCCTAGCTCAAAAAAAATCCAGTAAAAGAGACAATATATAGATATAATATATTCAAAGCTCAAGATTCCAGGCTCATATAACGATTAAGATACTCGTACATGTACATAAATATTTAAAACAGAAGTGAGTAATTTCCCGGGCTAAAAAGGGTATTTTAAATTGGTTGCGAATTCATCTCACATAATACAAAAAACCCATCCTATGAGCATATCGTTGCCTCCATTTAAACAATTATTTCGGTAAAAATTTCCCAAGAATTTGACGCCTGTGAAACAGAACCCTTTATGAATTTTAATTTCATGAAAGGCGCGTTATATCGTTAGAACATTTAGCATTGTACCTTAAGGCGGACTTTATTAACGGAGTTTGGAATTTAATTAATCCTTTTCTTGACTAAATTAGATAAGATGTTATGAACAAGTTTTGGTCGGCTCGGCCTTTGGTGAATGAATTCTTATTGTTTGACCTTCTAAATTTCTATTATCTGTTTATCTTCGTCTAAATTGATGTTTGACGTTCGCGATGAATGTTTCTGCGTCTTTTTATTTTCGTTGTTAACCGTTTTTTAACTGTTATGAGGAAACGCTTGGCCGCTGTTTCCCCTGATGGAGAGTGATAAGTGGCCTAAAATGGAATTTGCTCATTAAATAAAATTTTCCTGGAAGCAACCAAGATTAGCTCGGCGGGAAGATGGACGCATGGAACTCTATTCCTTACAAGTCCTGTGTAATTTTGGGATAAGCAACCAAAAAATGTACCTACATTATATCCAAAAATCGTTGTTTTTTTCTTTTTACTGGCTAGTTTTTTACAACTGTTTGTTTATTTAAAACTAAAAAATAATTCAACAAAGAACCCACATGAATAATATTATTATAATAATAAAGACTATACAGAGGAAAGATTTGTATATTTGGATTTTTGTATGTATAATGAACTCAAAAACTACTGGACCGATTTTCTATATTTTTTCACCAATAGAAAGCTACATTATCAGTGAGGTTATTTTATATATAGTACATCTATATTGCACCCGTGTGAAGCCGGGCCGCGTTACTAGTCTAACATAAAAAAGGAAGTTGAAGGTGTCTGCCCAAATAAAGATTTGTCGCATCATCTATCTGGAAATAGATCGCTCAAATCCCCCCAATTCAACCTCTTTGATCTAAATGTATCCTATTCAATTCGGAACACAAGTGATCGATGTGGACTTTATCGTATTTTTTTTTATTCACAATTTAGACTCAGGGTCAGGGCATACACGAAACATTAAGGGGGCAATATTTGAGTGGTTATTTGATTGTATTATTACCGGAAACCAAAATTTTCGACAACGTAATATACTGCCGTCGTAATAAAGAACGCAGTATTTGACAAAATATGAATTTTCCTTTTTTTTTAATTTAAATTTAAAAATAAGTGCGTACAATTCGCAATACACATTATTTTAACTAAATCTAAATACAATTTCTTAAAAAATATTAAATTCAACTGTATTTTTTAATAAAAAATCCTTTTACCGTGCTTTACCAGAAAAAGCCATTTTGCAAGTACTGCGTTTACCCGTATGACGGCAGTATAAACGTCCATATAAAATTGACAAACAATCTACAAATTATATCTGTATTGTAAAATAACAATAGTTTTAAAAAGGCCTAATTGGACAAGAGTAGGAGAGTATTCGGAGTAAGGAAAGAACTTCCACATTACTATAATGAGTGTGTAACTTTAACACTGGAAAAATGAAGTTAATACATATACAAATACATTATATACATTCGAAAAGAATTAAAAGCCCTCATTTCTGAAATAAACTCGCGAGTGACAGGATCAAGAGCAGATGTATTTCAAAATTAGCTTCGTGCTTCGTCGAGTTATCATTTCACCGTTTAACAGTCAGAAAAACAAGCGAAAGTGCTTACTGATGTTTGAAATTGGAAACGCGTTCGTCGGGATCCGGAAATTATTGGCTCGTGGGTTGGAAGCTGTGTCACGTGAACTCATTACCGTGTCACGTGACACGTAGCAACCCCCACACCGCTTACGTAAGAAGTAAATGATTAATCTATAATGAGGCATTTTGATAATTTATAAATAGATATATATTTTTTTATGTTAGATATCAACATATGAACATGAGGTTCACTTGATGGTAGGTGATACCTCAGCCACAGAACATCAGTCAATGATGCACTGTCGACCTACTTTTTACTTCGAGCATTCGGAAATCCATAGACTGAAACCGAAACTTGCTATATGCCCTTCACGGTTTTTCCATCTATGCACGGTGGTTCGTTACCCGGTCGGAAATTAGATATTCCTCCCAGCCGATCAACGCCTGAAGTTACTAGACGTGGGGAAAATATGCTTACAGAAAATTATAAACATGTCGTCCCGACGGGATTCGTACCCACTACCCATCGATGCGCACGGCACGTGTTCTACCGAACGCGCCAACGAACCCGTCAAAGCTTCTAGTAAACTGAATGCTGTGATACTTGAGACATCGGGCATATTATAGTTAGACCGGATATTTAGTACAATGGTACTAACCTTTCATCCAAGGTTTGAACATGAATGATAAAGGTTCTGACGTATTTATATAAACATATTTCCTTAATTTGACCATACTGGGTTGTTTAAATGGATTTGGATTATTGAAATTTCATCCGGATAACGATACCACTTAAAGCCAAGCAAGGCTGAGCTGACGCCAACTTTAAAATGAATTTAACGCTAAGATTTATCAATAGTACCGGATTTGCATACCAGGCAAATAAGATTTAAAAACAATCATTTCACTTGAAAGCAAAGAATAATTATTATTTAATAAGATTTATATGCCCCATGCCGCATTAGGAGACTCACTTTTTACTCAAACACGGTAAAATAATAATGTTGCACATGTCGAAATAAATATTATTCGATGCAAAGCCAGTCAAAATAGCAAGGGGCATATAATATTGTCTTTTATTAACGCGAGTATCACACATTTAAATAAAATACTGTATACCGGATTAAAACGCGATTTATTATTTAAATTATTTATCCCGACGTTTCGGATGCTTTTCAGCAACCGTGGTCCCGGGAGACTGAAAGATGACAGTTGTCTTATATTTGAAATGTCACAAAGTTGCCATATTTAATTCAATTAAATAAAAAAAAAATATAATCTATTAATTTAGGTAACACAATGTACACCTATGAACGTGAATAAAAAATAATACATATTAAATTACTAATATTAAATGCTTCTAATTTTACATTTACTACCAGTTCACAAATCAAGGGCGTAGAGCGTACGAGAAGAACTGGCAAGAAACTCGCCGCCACTCTTTTTAATCGCCAAGTTTCAGTCATCTTTCAGTCTCCCGCGACCACGGTTGCTGAAAAGCATCCGAAACGTCGGGATAAATAATTTAAATAATAAATCGCGTTTTAATCCGGTATACAGTATTTTATTTAAAAGCAAGGGGCATAATCAAATATTCCCTAATAAAGTTAATACACAATCTTAAACTTCTGTACTCTGTCTGCCTACTTAGAAAAGTAACGCAATAAATAAATTTAATATTTTTAATTAATTTAAAAAATAAATAAATTTAAGATTTATATTTTTATTTCTTTTTATATATATATAGCTAAAAACATTAAATTAAGCTAACTTAAAACACTTAACTCGGGTTTAACAATGCAACTACAAGAAATAATGAGTAAAATTAAAATGTCAACACCAGTAGTTGTATATGGGATTCGAGAACACGGCCCTAATTACACATGAATGCAATTTCCAACAAAACATTGTATAGTCAGCAACAGAAATATTATTGCTCGATGTAATCAACAATTTAAGAAAAAATCTTCATCCTTAATTTCAATACGCTACTCGAGTCCGAGGTATATATTATCACAAGAAAACTGGATACATGGAAAAAGAAAAGCATTTATTCCATATTGGCTGTTTCACTGCTTTGGATATAACAGAGATTATAGCTGTTAAAAAATTCGCAACCAAGTTCACTAACCAGAATGAACTCAGTAAGGACTTGATTTGTTTGTATGTTTGTTACAATTTAACTCAAAAACTACTGTACCGATTTTTAAAATTATTTCACCAATAGAAACATTATCAGCGAGTAACATAGGCTATTTTTCACCCGTGCGAAGCCGGGGCGGATCGCTAGTGGACTATATTTTAGTAAATGTGCTGAAGAAATTCATAATCCTTTATTTTACCTATGTCATTTCTACCACAGTCTATAAAACAAATTCTACTATCAGTTTATACTCGTAGATGCCATCGACTACAGCCTTAAAGCAAAATAGGAATTGATTTTAGATACGCAGGTATGTTCCACGTAAATTACTTTATCACTTCATATCATGCATGACCGTGGTCAAACGCTCTCAGAATAGATTTAGGAATGAAAACTAGATAACTAGTTTTTAACAAATGTTTGAAGAGTAATATTATTCGGTCCTTTTTGTTATTTACGAACATATTAAATTAAATACATGTAACCTCCAGGAATAGTTATTATATAGTGGGCGTTTATTTAGTAATTATTGACTTGAATGAATAAATATTTATCAGATCTAACAGTTTTTAACACTGATTTAACCACAATTAAATAATTGTCCACAAAATAATATTGATCGACTCGGAATTAAATGATTCGTCGTATTCGTGGTGCTCGCGCGACCCTCTTGTCTAACAGTCTCGATTCGACGCTTCATTAGAATCCCATCAATGTCATCTTGACACTCCTTTCCAGCCTGAGCTTTGAAGGCGATTCATACTTTATTAAACCAGATGGCGCATCTAATATTCGGAAATCCGCAGACTAAAGCGGAAACGTATTTTCCACCTAGAGACGGTGGTTCGTTACCCGGCGAGAATTCGTTTACTCGTATCATACAAAGATATATTTTACGCCTCTTTCTCACTGAAGTAGTCAGAGAACACGAATGTCCATATGCTCTGATCCTTCCATACTCCTATCACCTTTTCAAAAATATGTTTGAAAAATATATAAACATTTAAATAAAATACTGTATACCGGATTAAAACGCGATTTATTATTTAAATTATTTATCCCGACGTTTCGGATGCTTTTCAGCAACCGTGGTCGCGGGAGACTGAAAGATGACAGTTGTCTTATATTTGAAATGTCACAAAGTTGCCATATTTAATTCAATTAAATTAAAAAAAATATAATCTATTAATTTAGGTAACACAATGTACACCTATGAACGTGAATAAAAAATAATACATATTAAATTACTAATATTACTAATATTAAATGCTTCTGATTTTACATTTACTACCAGTTCACAAATAAAGGGCGTAGAGCGTACGAGAAGAACTGGCAAGAAACTCGCCGCCACTCTTTTTAATCGCCAAGTTTTTGTTTTACAATCATTACATATTAACGCCATCTATTCCTACGGAGTTGATATTTACTGTAATTTTCTATATTATGACAATATTGACTAACGGTGTCCTCTTGTTTTTTAGTATGTTTGATTTGGGGCTTTAGATTTTTAATTACTGGATCCCAGGTGTTAGAAAGTCTCAAACCATCTTCTCTATTGAAGTTAGGATGTTTTTTAATTTCAATAGCCTCACGTACTAGTCTGGGAAAGAATCTACTTTCTTTTGCAAGGATTTTCGGTTGGTCGAAACGTATGTAGTGGTTTGGTTTATCCAGAGTGTGTTCACATACTGCTGATTTAGAGTGACGTCTGTGTTTGATATCCGCAATGTGTTCCTTAAGTCGGTTTGAAATGCTACGTTTAGTTTGCCCAATGTAGGATTAACCACAGTCACAATCCAGTTTATATACACCTGGATCTTGCAAAGGAATATTACTTTTTATTGGTCTCAAGAATTGTTGAATCTTCTTGTGCGGCTTGAAAACTGTATTAATAGAAGCTCGTTTTAAGATTCTTCCAATCCTGTCTGTATATAAACAAGTCAAACCCAGTGGCATTGGAATCCGAATCTCTTCAAAATTCTCGTGTCACAGTTTTCGTTGCCATCCTACTCCTCCGAAACGGCTTGACCGATTTTTACCAAATTTTATATGCGTATTCAGTAGGTCTGAGAATCGGCCAACATCTATTTTTCATCCCCCTAAATGTTAGGGGTAGTCCACCCCTAAATTTTTTTTTTTTTTTTTTTGGACGAAATTTTTTGTTTTTATTTTTTTATAATGTGGCATTAAGAAATACATACAACCCTTAATTTTTACTTTTTTATCACCAACCCTTGCTTTTTAGAAATGATTTACATGGCAAATCAACGTTTGCGGGGTCAGCTAGTTATCTATAATAATAATACGTTAAATAAAATATATGTACTTACGTTCAGAAACTAAGTGATATTGTAATGAGTTCGTTGTACACTCCTCACTATACGCGATGTTATGCTGATTTTAAAATAATTTATATTAAATCTCTTTCTTTAAATTTATAATATACCTCATTGCGTGAATTGGGATTTTTTTTTTTTTATCTCCCTATCTGTGAATTTCCGAGTCCCCTAGTGGGGCATGGGACCCATTTCAGTGTTTATTTTACTGATATTTATTTAAAGGCAAGTAGGTGATCATCCTTATATGCTCTGCCTGACCGAAACATTTTTTTATCTTGTTTCCCCGAGATTCGAACCCAGAACCTCCGGTGCTAGACGCATCGCGCTTACCACTAAGCCACGGAGGCTGTCAAAAATAATACATAATATACATATATCTAATATATAAAATTCGGTTTGTAATTAATATAATATACAGATTAATGATCGTCTATTCAAAGATAATAATTTTAACAATAACAATTAAATTGGTTATTAATAAATGATAGATCCATTAATTTCCATCTAATTTCTAACGTATTTCGACTCCGTGTTAATGTCATTAATTGATAGTTATTAATTGGTATTATACCACTGAAATACATAAATAACGAAACTATATAATTTGTTTTGAATTTTATATGAAAGGTCAGTTTTAATCGTTTTTAAAAAATGGTATAGCACTTAACACGTTCAATGCGAAACGGGGTCTAAGTCGCCTTGTACGTGTCTCACATGCGGTGCGCTGAAGTAAAACATAAATTAAGATCAATCAATTCGTTATTTAATATAATCTAAACAAAAACCCATAAATTATTTTATATAAGCCAACAAAAGGATTTTAGTTTTTTTAAACGTTACGGGGCTTCATGCCTCTACAATGATACTTTTAGTACAAGGTCTAAACCACCCCGTACCGCAAGAATGTAATGTAAAAATAAATCTGTGAACATGTTAATTGCAATCAATAGATTTGTTGCATATTATTTTTAATAAAATACGTTAAAAATTAATATTGTCTTTTATTAACGCGAGTATCACACATTTAAATAAAATATTGTATACCGGATTAAAACGCGATTTATTATTTATATTGTTTAAATTATTTTCCTGTCTCCCCGCGACCACGGTTGCTGAAAAGCATCCGAAACGTCGGGATAAATAATTTAAACAATATAAATAATAAATCGCGTTTTAATCCGGTATACAGTATTTTATTTAAACGTTACAAATTTACTCGTATGATGAGTTTGGTTTTAGTATTATGAATTGTATTGCTTAGCTAGGTAATTACCTACCTAATTATAATTAGTGTCAACAGCATTTTGCTTCTACGATAAGCCAAGGCCATTACGCGGTTAGATGTCAGTTTCTCGGTGGTTTAAATAAAAATCTAACATACATTCAAAATCTTTTTTTTGTATTTCTAAAAAAAAATAATCGCCTACATAATTTTTTTTTTATTATTTGATACCTATGGAGGATATAATATTGTACAAAAATGCAAAGTCGACAATTATAATCTCGGTCAATAAAGATAAAAATAAATATATCATTGTGAAGATTCTATCAAAATTTATGTTATAGGTACAACACAATAGGTAAGTTAGAAAAATAAAGTACTTTACATAATGCGCTGTTTAGCTCGTTTCGTTTGGTCGTCAAAATGCCCGGGCAGTTCGTATATTATACATATACGAACTGCCCGGTCCGGCTTCGCACTGTTAATTGTATACAGAAAATGAGACCGAATCAAAATTTTGTCAAAAAAACTGGATACCAATGGGGACCCTAATCGACCCCAAAACGACCTACCTACAAAATAACATATAAAAACATCATAAAAATCGGTCGAGCCGTTCTGGAGTAGTGCGTCCACAATCAATATGACACGAGATTTTTTTATAATATCTGGAGTTTGTGTATATCTGTTCATTTATGGAACTCCTTGAACTTTTTGACTGTTTCTGAAGAGAGATGAGCACCTATTAATATTCAGAATTCATTTTGAAGAGACTTGAACATAGTTTACACATTTGGTATTCAATACACGTATTGTGTATTTCCAAATAGTAAGTACCTAATAATGTTTACATACTTATTATAGAACTGGATGGGGCCAAAAAACATGGATTGACTGTGTAAAGAATTATATGTGTTTGAGAGGTGTGACTGATGATATGGCGAGTGAAAGAAGAGAATGGAAAAAGAGAACAGACTGCGCCGACCCCAAATAAAAAAAGGAACAGGGCAGGAAGAAGAAGAACATGGGTTTTGCTCAATATTAATTATATAATATAATAATAAATTAATATCTATTTATACGATACTCTCCTTGAAACTCAACCTCCCCCCGCCCCTTCATTTTACGCCCTTAAGCGTGGAATAAACAAATATTATCGCTTAATATACAAAAATCCCAAAATTATACACATACAAAATTGTAGTGTATATCGCAGTAATATTTATTCCACATTTAATCAAACGAATTACAAGAATTCTTATCAGACGCAATTTACTAAAATAATATTAAATTTAGATTTATTATAATCACGATATTTCTCTGAAATCCCCAATGATCCACCGCGATATTGTTTACCGTAGCAACAATAATAACCCAGTGTGCATTACTTAAGAACTCCACCTTTAAAAAACTGGTTAGTGTGTGACCGGCGAGTGAACGAGTCAACAGGCAAGATGAAGCTCGCTATATTTTATTGTAAGTCAATATTTTTGGTACCATCTTCGTTCATACATTGCATGAATATGGACTTTTAAATTATGAATATATTATTCCTAATCCGGATTTATAAATAAGGTTTCAACTCCAGATATATTTTTATTGATTTACATTTTTATTCTTATTGTGGATCATATTTGAACGTATATTCAAATTAAAAACATTTAATATTTTTAATTTGAATATATCTTAATTTTTAACTTCGTCATTAAAATATTAAAGTGAATTCCCGGGACCCCCTGAGGGGGAATGTTTTCGATACATTGCTTTGTATGTTTCACTATTCATTTTTCTTATAGGCAGGGTTATTTACTTAGTCTTATTAGCCCTGCCTGACCGAAATATTATTTTATTACCGGGATTCAAACCCAGGACCTACCGAGATAGTTTCATTTGTACATTAGAGATTAATTTATTCCAGACTAAAATTAGAAGTAAATGTTTTGGAAATATTTTAGCAGAAAACAAAGCGTTCCAAAAAAAATCCAAATATCTTTCTTATCAATCTTATTTCAGCTTATTTTATAAGGCCTCATATATTATATTATAGGTAACCTTTAAACTGATGAGTGACTCAAAAAAAAATTAACAAATATTAACTTGTAAAATAAATAAATAAACATGTCTGTTAATTGTTTTTCAAGATTCATAGAATAAAAACTGATCACAATTTGTGCTATATATTTTTATAGAATATAAAATATAATGCAACAAAGAATATTATTTATTGTATCAAAACATAATTTTCGTTATAACCTTGGATTAAAAAAAAAATATGTCACTGTTATAACATATGAGAAAACATACAACCTATTAGAGTTGAAATTGTGCGCGTCACTAAGCAAACAATTTGAAAGTTTCAATTCGTTTTGTACTATATTTTCTATTGTTCTGTTTTCTTAAGAATTTATATTTGTTTGAAGCGCACATACGACATAGTTTAGGTATTGAGAACCGTATTCGAAAACATTTTTAATCTAGAAATATGTATTGAAATTTTATGTTATACGTTGATAACTTTGATTTCCAAGAAATAAACAGTGTGCAGTTTTAAAAACAAACATCTGCACAAAACACACAGAAATCTCATATTTTTTCATCGCTATCGCTTATTGTATAGCTTGACCCTGACCCCACGGAGAATAGCCGGTAATCAAAGCGACTATGATGTTTACACTTCAACATATTTTATTTTGATAATTTTTGCATTGTTTGTTCAAATTTGACCAAATTGGTATATGAAGATAGACACTTTCCTGAAAGTTCGGCAACGCACCTGTCTATGACCGCAAATGTCTATGGGCGGAGGTGATCACTAACCATCAAGTGACCTATATGCCGGTATTGCCTCCCAATTCTATAATAAAAAAAAATAACAGAAAAATGCTTGCGATTTGGGCTGCTATAGCGACACGCACTGACTGAATGTGTGTTTCATTGAAATCAGTCAATATTTTTGTCACCATCGATCATGTTGGATGATTTCAGTAATACCTAGTTCGGTTAAAATTAATACCCTTTGTTTAATGCCCTTCTTCAGGTATTATCGATTATTGATAGCTTGACCGTGACCCCTTGGGGGAATAACCGATAAACACTGATGCATACATAGGTACATAACATACATATTTTGTTAAGTGCAATATGATAGATTTTCTAGTTACCTACTAAACTCGAGCATTAATAACAATGCAATATAAAACATTTAATTATTTTTTTTAAACAGGAAAAGATAACAAAGCGACATTAGTAACAGAAATACCCACTAACAATATAAAACGTATTGGTTTTTCACAAGTCTATTGTTAGCGCTCAAATAAAAAACACCGCATATTTAAACAAACTATTAGTTCAAATGCGTTTATATAATTGCTGTAAAATAATACTAAGTATGATGTTTTTTTTTTAATATATGCTTAATTTTTTTCAAATGTAGTCAATTTGCGACGCCAAGATTTTTTGTGCAAACGTCGATTACGTGCTTTGTGTAGACTGGTTTAAATAATTCTACTTTAAAACTGTACCTACACTTTGATCCTGTATATTTTTTAGTAACTATCTTTGACATCAAATTTAAATTACTCTTATATGTGGTTAAAATATTCAAAAATTCAGCAAATTGCTTGCTCTCAGTAATATCGCTATAGTTTATATTAACAACCCACTGTTTACTTACTTTTTACGTTTACGTTATTTCAAAGTTTGTCAGTTATCCATTTATATAGGGATCGATATGAAATAGTCAAGACCCGCAGATGACGTAATGTTCATCAAAGTTCAAACAATTCATGACCAACTTGTATACACTGGCATTGAAAAACTCAGACACAAAAAATAAATCCCTGTATTTATTTTTTGTAAACCGGTCTTAAACCTGACAGTAGATTCAATCATTCTTTTTTATTAATCAAAGAAGTTTTATTAGCATCGATCATAAATCGCATTTAGTTTTTATGATCGTAGTTTGACTTTTTAATAAATATGAATAAGAAAAAATTAATTACTATGGCAATGACCTTGGAATAATAATTTATGTGTTTGGCACCGCATCTATTTCACATCTAGATAATCTCTTGCGATTGCGAATGTGAATAGACTGGAAGACCTTAGGACTCTCATGTTCAGCAAATACTAAAGTATACGTTTTAATTTTCTCCAAGCATCAATGAAGACCCTTTTTAAAATATTGGTTCCATTTTTAAAATATCGCTGCTTTGCATGAATAACCGCACTACTCATTTTTTTTTTAATTTCTATTTATAAACACCATACGATCTAATATAGTCCCTATTTTACTGCATATAAAATTCACATAATTGACGTAATGGCGAGACAAAATGTAATAATTGCATTGATTGATTTTTGACTATTTATATTAAACAGGCACGTTTTTCTTTAATATTAACCTTGAGTAATGCTATATTGATTTAAACATTCAATGCTTATACATATATTAAAAGTCATATCTTGACAACAAATAATTTGTTTAATTTTCAAACGGCTCTCCTGTTAAATCTCCTATTTTGGATTGTGTCAGAATTTGTCTTAGTGGATGGCTTCGAAATATCAATTTACGAAGTCACAATAGAAGCAATCTACTCAGATAATAAAAAAATGTACACGTACATATTATATGGTTGCGCTTTCAAATTAATTTGAAAACATGGACATATGTTTTAAGTGTTATGGAACTATTTTATTATTTACGTATGTATGCATATAAGTAACTAACAGTATGTATGTATTTTATCACTTATGCAGCTTATATTGTATGTTATTTCATTTTTAACTTCACATTGTTGAACATTATTGGGTAGATAAATAAAGTCTAAGAGGAAAACGTCTAGGAAGAAATTACCTCATCATTATTTGAATACGAGGAAGACTCAAGAATATTCTTGAAATTATTTATGTCCACTTATATTATTATTATAGGTAACTCGTAAAGTTTATTGATTATATGTATAATATTTATATTTTAACCGAATATTTACATAATTATTACATTAAAATTATTGCAAATAAATTTTGTTATTTTTTTGTAGTTATTAGTTGCCGTGTTCTTTTTTTAAAACTGGCTTTAAAATTATTTCAGTTTTGTGTTCGAAATTTTAATGTTTGTAAATGGAGTTGTAAAAATATACGCTTTTTGGCGGTTTTATCGGCATACGCTGATAAAATGCAGTTTACTATAATTTGATTATAATGTCAATAGGTCTAAAATAATAAAACTTTTTTTTCGTGTTCTATTTCAGTAATTTCTCTGGCTGCCATTACATTAGCTGAGGAGTCTGAATTATCCAAAGTACTCAGAAATGGCAACAACCAGTTTACCGCTAGGATGTTTTCTGTGAGTATAATCTTTAAGTAATAAAATATTATTATAATTTTCAATTAACTGTAGCGACTTTGTATGTCTATCCTTGTGAAGTTTTCCTGTATTGTTTCCATCGTTGAGTAATGACACTTAAGCCTTCAACAACAAACGCAGTGATTGGATTATTACCGACTACGCTATGAAAAGGGTAATAATATTCAGTTATATATATAGAACTGAATATTATATTATTATATATTTACAAAAAATTCGGAGCTTTTGTTATCTCTACTATGAAAAATTGGTTGAAGAACTTTTTAGCAAGAATTATATTAAGGATACAAAATTTTACCGATACGATACCAATAATGATTTTTGTAGTAAATCATCAGCGATTGCGATATAAATAGATGGCTTAGTACAAAATAAAAAATGAATTATTTACTTGTCATGCACTAAAGTTAACTCTATTTATTAAAAAATCGACTTTGTGAATAGAAGTTTATGTAGTAATATAATATAATATTAACATGAATCAGCTTTACTTTCGATGCTGTTAAACTCAAAATAAACTAATTTTGAAACCTTACAAGTCAGTTAGGGAGATCATTGTATATTGTAGATTTTTTAACGTCTCTTCTCTACATCTTTTTTTTTTCAATATCCAATGAGTGCGGCGAAGGAGGTTTCATAATCTCCAAAGTTTCATTAAAGGTTTATTTGTAATAAATTTATTTTTGTACCGTTAGGAAGTGGTCAAGGAGAAGCCTCAAGAGAGCGTAGTGATATCAGCATACTCGGTGCTGACTCCTCTAGCGCAGTTCAGCATGGCCTCCGTTGGTGAAAACCATGATGAGCTGCTCAAAACTATTGGCATGCCCAACGACAACGTCGTAAGTATTTATACTACGGTAGAAGCTGTTTTTAACACCATCTTTTATTAACGCGAGTATCACACATATAAATAAAATACTTTATACCGGATTAAAACGCGATTTTTCGATTGCTTTTCAGCAAGCGTGGTCAAAATGTCGGAATAAATAATACAGTAAAACGTATTTTAATCCGATAAAAGTTATTTTATTGAAACGTCTTATACTCGCGTTTATAAAACGCACGACAAAAGCTAATTTTTATTAAATTATTTATTTAAAACAGTTAAATCATAACGAACCTTCGGTAGAACAAGAACATAAATTTAATTTTGTTATTTTAGAAAAAAAAACCGCCTAGTAAGTAAGTAAGTAAGTAAGACCTGAAGTCATTTTCTTTGCATGAAATATGCCCTACCTACTTTACAACAAATAATATTATTTTATATGAAATTATTAATAAAGGGCATACATACATTTATGCCCTTGTTCTACCGAAGGTGAGATACAATAAAAAAAAAAACTTTTAAATAAAATGGCTGCAGCTCCTAACAAAACATTTGTAAAACAAAAACTTGGCGATTAAAAAGAGTGGCGGCGAGTTTCTTGCCAGTTCTTCTCGTCCGCTCTACGCCCTTGATTTGTAAACTGGTAGTAAATGTAAAATTAGAAGCATTTAATATGTATTTTTTATTTACACATGACAATGACAGTTGTCTGACATTTCAAATATCAGACAACTGTCATTTTTCTGTCTCCTCGCGACCACGGTTGCTGAAAAGCATCCGAAACATAACGATAAATAATTTAAACAATATAAATAATAAATCGCGTTTTAATCCGGTATACAGTATTTTATTTAAATGTGTGATACTCGCGTTAATAAAAGACAATAATAAAAAAAACTTTCATTTGCTTTAATTGCCAAATTTTACATTAATACATAATATTATATATAGAAAACTAGGAACTATAAAACTCATTATTTTCAGACAAAGGCAGTATTTTCTGAAGCTGATAGCAAAATAAGATCAATCAAAGGAATTGAACTTAAAACCGCAAGTAAAATATACATAGCGAAAAACTATGAATTAAACGAACAGTTTGCGACGACAACTCGTGACGTTTTTAATTCCGAAGTTAAAAATGTCGACTTCACTGAGTCTCAGAAAACCGCAAATGAGATTAACTCTTGGGTAAATAATGCATTCATAAGTACTTATTGTTGCTGGAACAATCGCACTTTATGGTAATATTAATAATTTTAATTATAGGTTGAAGATCAAACGAACAAAAAAATTAAGGATCTCGTTGACCCAAATTCTTTGGACAGTGATACACGCGCCTTACTCGTCAACGCAATTTACTTTAAGGTAACAACCAACATATTATATTTGTTTATGTAGCTTAACATATACAATCAACATATTATATTTACCTATATATTAAACGTATACAACCAACATATTATTTTTGCTTTAAATAGGCAAATCAAAACTATGTATTACTTTGTTAATCAATATTTTAAAGAACATTTGACTTGTCTTGTTAAGCACTTTTATTTGATGAACAACATTATGAAGTATACCTAACTGAATTCCCGACTCTAGTGGGGCATGGGTCAGACCCATTTCAGTGTCTGTTTCACTGATCATTATTCTTTACAGGCAAGTAGGCGGTCAGCCTTCTGTGCCCTAACCTAACTCTGTTTCCTCGGAATTTGCATCCTCCGGTGTGGTATGGCCAAGCGTTTTGACAAGTAGCCGGCAATATTGAACGATCTCTTGACATTCGAAAATACTAAAATATTGCCGCCTACTTGTCAAAACGCATGGCCATACCAAACCGTAGGGTGCAAAATCCGAGGAATAGCCAGAGGAGGGCCAGTTATATTGTTGTTTCGTTTTACGTTATAAGTGCATCCCTTTCTGACGCTTTGTTGTAGTTGTCTTTGACATTTTAGTAAAGTTAGTAAATATTTTAGTGTCAGCCATTGTTGCCTGATTGTGTACGTTGCCCGTTTACGATCTTCGACAAGATTCGAACCTGTGACCTATCAAGCTGCAAGTGGTCAGTGTTAACACAAGCTTATCAAAAAATGTAATAATTCATTTTTCTTATTTAAAGGGTCTCTGGAAAAACCCATTCAGTACGTATGCTACATATGAACAAGACTTCCACGTTACTAAGGATAAGACTGTCAAAATACCAATGATGTACCAAAAGGATGACTTTAATTACGCAGAGGTGCCGGAACTAAATGCCAAGGTAAAAAATTAACACGTAATAATCAATATTTACAATAAAACAATAGATTTTTTTTACCAGAAGTGTAGAAGGAAAAGAAGAGGAACTGAGGAGGATCAAAATTTAAATTTTTATCATTTTATGAGGTTGGCACTGTATTGTAACAGCGTCCATTTAAGATTTCTTTATTTTATATAACAGATCCTACAAATGTTCTACGAAGGAGACGAGGCATCTATGGTGTTAGTGCTTCCAAATAAAGTAGAAGGTATAACAGAATTGGAAGAAAAATTTAAAGACCCCGCTGCTTTGGACAAAGCTCTCTCAAACTTACACAACACTGAAGTTGAGGTCACCATTCCTAAGTTCAAAATAGAAACTACCACAGACCTTAAAAAGGTTTTACAGAAGGTAAGTTATTATTATTAACTTATTCTGACTCGGTTAATTTTTATTTTCAAAAATACATGTCCGACTGAGATACCATGATATTAGTTTTAAAGAGTAATGCTCCAACCACACTAATTTTTTCAATAAATATGAACAAAACAAAACAAAAGAATATTAACAAAAAAATTTATTATTTCGGTTAAGCTCCCATAGTAAATTAACCGGTTTCCGAGCCCTGTAATATTGAGTTCTTAAACTTATTTATGTGTTTGATATGATCATCAAGTGATTGAATGGACATTATTAATTTTCGATGAGAAAGCAATGAAACATGATAGATACATGTTCTCTTTCTGTACAATGTGTGTGTAGTGTGCAAGAACGGGATAGATAAATACTTTTTGTTTTTAGTTAGATAGATACTTGTTGTTTCGATACGTTTAGATTTTAGTCTCTTTATTAACTATGTTTCTAAAATAAATAATGAAAATGTTACGTTACGTTGAATTTTTTTAGACGTTTCACAATAGTTACAGTACGTTATGTACACGTGTGTTATGTTAGTTGATCAAATAAAGACTGGCGTGCGATTGTTTCTCTTTTAGTTCGGACACATTTGAACGAAGTCTATTTCATACTATATATCAATTATTTTTATGTCAGATATTTTCAGACGAGTGTAGCGACATCTATAATCCGCTACAAGAATCAATACAAAGACGTTTAATCCTGAATCGCGCTATCAAAGTTTCTGTGCGCGCTGAGTATATATACAACATCTCGACATCAACCACTGGGGCCTTAGGGCCGGCCAGTCAGTGGTTCGACTGGTCGAGGATCCTCCCTTTAGCTTGGAGGAAGAGCACACCTCCCTTCCTCCACATTGGTGACGCCGACGTGATTCAGCCACCTTCCTCCACATTGGTGACCCCGACGTGATCCAGCCACCTCCTCCACATTGGTGACCCCGCAGAAGAACACCTACTTCTGAACATCATGAAGCCTGACGTCATCACTCCTTCCTACAACATCAGCAGCAATCAAGTCACAGCCAGCCAGCACCTTCGGCTTCAACGGGTATCCTGTCCACTAGCATGCAGCGAGCGCGTATGCCTGGTCAACACCCTCAGCCACCTTCAGCACAGCACACTGCACTTCGGCCGGTCAGCAAGCAGAGCACATCTCTCCTGGTCGACGCAGCAGCCAGCTTCGAACACTGCAGCACTCCGACTCACTGGAGCATCATGCAGCATCATCGCACTCAGTTCCGACTCACCGCGAACTCTGCGACATCCGATTCCGACTCACTGGAATCTCGGACAACCTGGCACTGGCAAGCAACACTCAACACAGCTGTTTCAAGATCTCGATCGACCTCCGGTCTTCGGGGGGGAGTACTGTAGCGACATCTATAATCCGCTACAAGAATCAATACAAAGACGTTTAATCCTGAATCGCGCTATCAAAGTTTCTGTGCGCGCTGAGTATATATACAACATCTCGACATCAACCACTGGGGCCTTAGGGCCGGCCAGTCAGTGGTTCGACTGGTCGAGGATCCTCCCTTTAGGTTGGAGGAAGACCACACCTCCCTTCCTCCACACGAGCATGAGGTTCATTTGATGGTAGGTGATACCTCAGCCACAGAACATCAATCAATGATGCGCTGTCGACATACTTTTTTACTTCAAGCATTCGGAAACCCTAAACTGAAACATTCGGATTCGGAAATCGATAGATTGAAACCGAAACGCGCAATGTGCACTTCACGATTTTTCCATCTATGAACGGTGGTTCGTTACCCGGTCGGAATTTCGATATTCCTCCCACCCGATCAATGCCCGAAGTTGCCAGACGTGGGGAAAACATGCTTACAGAACTATAAACATGTCGTCCCGGTGGGATTCGAACCCACGACCCATCGGTGCGCACGGCTGGCTATTCTACCGAACGCGCCAACGAGCCCGTCAAAATATAAATTAATCATTTTGCCCAATCTTGGTCATCAGTCGATCATATGCCCGGGCATTATATAATTATCCTCATTAATTACTTGTTCCATAACATATAGACTATTGTTTGTAGTAAGCTTAATTCAAGTTATATTGACTTAATAAACCTTTTTTAAATTTTAGATGGATGTTAAAAAGCTTTTCGCAGCAGGCCAGGCTCGTTTAGACAACCTTTTGAAGGGACAATCAGACTTATATGTAAGCGAAGCTATACAGAAGGCTTTTATTGAAGTAAATGAAGAAGGCGCTGAGGCTGGAGCAGCTAACGGTAAGTTTTACAAGCTAATAGAACCATTTATGTATGCTATACCATGTATTTGAGATAAAGAACATCTTATATGCCTGATGGAGACATTTGATCTGGTATGAGATAGAAGACTAGATAATGGTCATAATTACAGACGTAGTTAAAGAATAGTAAAAAAAAGGCTCTCAAAAATTGTTGAAGTGAAAAGAAGTTGTGAAATCGTTCTCTAATATTTGGTTTTGCAGCATAATTTTTTTTTTTAAATATACCTTACCTTACAAGTTACCCAAGGGGTATGGTCGCGGGCAGAACTGGTATTATATTATTGTAAAAATTCATAATAATTCAAAATTTCGAAAATATTGTTTTATTATTATTTTAACAAAACGGTTATATTTATACTATGAAAATTTTTATTTTGCCATGTTAATGAGTACCTAAATACTTTTGTATTTTCATACTTACCAAATATTTACCAACATTTAATGATTTATGTTGAATTTTTGCCAAGTAGTGGCCACAGGGGTTTAAATAATGTTAGCCATACGGCGCCATTGTAGTAATTATATTGTTCTTAATAAAATACACAGAGATATTTTAAACTATAATGTTTAAAATATCTCATGATTTTTATAAAGTTATATTTTCCCTCGAATATAAAGGGAAAATATGTATTTATTTTTCATAAGTAATTACGATGATTTCTTTTAAAATCCCGTTTTATTATTATATTAATAGTGTATTAAGGCCTTAGGTAAAAGTCATATTTCTTTTTATATATGTAATTACTAGTGTTTGTGCATTTAAGAAGGTAAGTATTTACATTAAGAATATTAACACATTATATATTATTTGAAAACCAAAATAATATTATATTTCATTTTACTAAAAAAAATTAAGCTACCGAATATGCTATATTTCGTGGAATCAAGGCAATGTTTGTTTCGCAGAGGCTATATCTCTATCTCTAAGAGCAGTATGATTGCAGTATTAGTTGAATAGAGAAGGTAGAGAAAATGCAATCTCACTAGTGATTCTTCTAGAAGATGGAGAGAGCGTGATAATTCGTTTCATATCGTACAGCTCTATCTCGGTATGTCGTAAATTACCTTTTCAGTAGTATTGCTCTAAGAGATGGCGTAAAAGATCACTCGATAATAACAGAGGGCCTAGCACGAACTACTATCGAAAAAGTATTCGAATCGTCCATCTGTCAGTTGTATGAGAAATCATTTGAAATTTTATACAAATGACAGTTCGACGATACGAATACGTTATCGATAGTCGTTCGTGCTAGCTCCTGACGATGCGCTACCGATCTATTTCCATTTTATTTTAAAGCATTCAGAAATCCATGAAAATTTAATTGTGTTGAAGTAAAAATATATCGATACATCTCCTAACTTTAAAATTACTACATACAGATAAAATTTGTTTATAGAAAACCAAAACGGTAATAATATGTATTATTTAAGGTATAGTTCAGGTTGGATAAAACAATTATACAATGAATTTCCCTTTAATTTTATCACTTTTTGAAATAGTTACTTTCAATGACCTTTTTATCAACCCACACTCAAAGGCCTTCCATGCAAATTAACAGCATACAGTTTACGACAATGTCATTGTCACCCGAAAATATTGTCTAGCAACCATTTTCTATTGAGATAAGGCTAATTGACTGCCCATATCCAGTTCTATAAATATTCAATAAATTCGATACTATATTTAATATAAATGTAGGTAATTTCTCTTTATACATATAATTTGATTTAAAAGGACTTACCGTATTATATCATATTGAGTTAAAGATTAATACTCGGACACCTCTGAGGCATTATCCGACGTAAAATAATGGAAATTATATATTTATTACATTTTAACATATATTTTTTTATTAACTTTTCAGCTTTCAGTGTAGGTTATGCCGCCAGTTTCTTCGTAGAGAAGCCGAAGATATTCAAAGCTGACAGACCGTTTTACTTTGAAATTAGATTTAATAATCTCACTTTATTTAACGGTGTTAAAATTGAATAAGATTTTTTTTTATTATTTATAATATATTGTTATTAACTCTTGTTTACTTTCTTCTTTGAATATTATATGATGTGTAATATTATATTATTATTCTTTATGTATATTATGTTACTCTTCTTATGCCATTATTTCGCATGTCTAGACTAGAATCAAATTATTTATGAAACTTTTGAAATACTTTGCTTTAACTTTAAGACTGAATAATTTTCATTAAAGTGGCAACAAAATATGTTTTTTTAAAAATAAAAATACTATATATTTTTAAATAAACCTTTTGCACACTAAACGATTTTGAATTATTTATAAACGGGTGCTTATTAAACAGGCTTCTTTTTAATAGCATTATTCACCTCTAAAAATTTATGTTGCCTTCTAAATTACTATGTCAGCCACAATTAACGAGCATCTAAATAATACTATCTTAGCCACGAGTTATCTTCTATGTAATCCACAATTTGTTTCATTAAGCCAAGTAAATTAATATATAAATAAGTAGGATTCGGTTCTGGCACTCGTCGGCCGCTGCCGCGGCACCGCTCGCTTCGCTCACCCGACTCGTGCGCGGTGGTCACCATACCAACCTAACCTAACCTAGGTGGTAGTCCTTTTTAGATGGCGTTGTAAAAAAGACGAATTAGTTTATTAGAAGCTATGTCATTTTCCCGTTGCTTACTTATAAAATTAGAAGTTTGATCACGTGGCCAATAAATAATTTTGTGGCTTGACTTATAATTTCCCTTTATAAACTATTTTCATTGATTAGCAAACATACGAAAAAAAGGCTCCATTACACTACATGGAATACAGTGTCAATAAAAATATTATATAATATAACTATAAAAGTATTTATGTAAGTATTCTTCACACCCTTGAATAAGATATTTTATTATACATATTAATATTTAATAGTACGCACGCCTGATATATTGGTCTATCTTTTTTGAATGGGTATCTCTCATCATCAAGTGAATCTCATGCTCGTCTGTCGATAACTAACATAAAAAATGGGGATTCTTTAGTCCCCTGATGACAGTGTATCAACACAAAAGACTTTCGAGAGGATTTTGGTGATTAGAAATACCACATAGCATCAGCTTCTTTCCACCAGAAGCTGATACTGCAAGGATTGTTTGAAAATTTTCTTCCTATAGCAAAAAAATACTTCAGCGCAATGTTTATAATTTCAGAATTCCAAATTGCTATCGAGTCATTGAGTTTTGCAAAACAATTCTATGCTAATTCACCGTTCTTATTTTATTTGAGAGACAGAGACAACATTCTATTTAATGGAGTTTACTACAGCTAGGTATTTCCTGATTTTTCTTATACAACTTTCGCAATCCATGAAAATTGAATCTATTTAATTATCAATATATACACAGCTTTTAAAATAAATTATATTAAAAACTTTCCAGTTCTTTACAAATATTTTAAGAACTTTTCCTTCTAGTATTTTTAAACAGACTATAATACTTATTCAGAAACTCTTCTCTGAAATTACAATTGACATACTTTACTTTTTACGTTACTTGAAATATAAACTTATTGATAAAGTCAAACAGCGCAATATTAATTCATATTATATAAGCTGTTAGTTATATTTGACAAATACAAGTCTTACTTATGTCGAAGTGAATTGGAACTATCAATGAACTTGCCATAATTTGTTTTTCAGTTTTTCTTCCTGTCGCAACAAGTCTACTTATCAATGCGGAGCCACCAAAGACATTCCTCGCTGACAGACCGTTTTACTTTGAAATTAGGGCAAACGGAATTCCCTTATTCAGTGGAGTTAAACATGATTAAACCCTTCAATCTTAAGTCACTACGAATGTGTTTTGTAAGAATCGCTTAAAATAAAGATTTTCTCTAACTAAATATGGTTTAGATTTTACTACATCAATATCCTTGTGTATAATGAAACTTCATTATTACTTTATATTAGGGACAGAAAACATTATTGTTTGCTTATAAACATCACATTTTACCGTAATCATTGTATTAAAGATCACCCAGAGGCCAAAGGCCTGTTGTCACAGCAATGCGAGTTGTTATGTCTTCATTTCAAAAAATTTACTCGACTCTTTTAAACGGACACTCCGTTCAGAGGACATATAAATTTAAGCCTCTTGAAAAACATCCTTTCTCAAGAGGTATAACTTATAAGGAAACTAAATATAAATTATTATTATTTTATGCCAATATCGTAAAGTATTCATGGCTGATATTTTCGTAGAAAAATATCAGCGATGACAACTATTACTGCAATAATACCAAGTGAAAAAGGTTTTGACGGGCTCGTTGGAACGGTCGGTAGAACACCTGCCGTTCGCATCGATGGGCCGTGGGTTCGAATCCCACCCGGGACAACATGTTTATAGTTTTCTGTAAACATGTTTTCTCCACGTCTGGTAACTTCGGGCATTGATCGGGTGGGAGGAATATCGAAATTCCGACAGGGTAACGAACCACCGTTCATAGATGGAAAACCGTGAAGTGCACATTGCCCGTTTCGGTTTCAGTCTATGGATTTCCGAATGCTAGAAGTAAAAATTAGATCGACAGCGCATCATGGACTGATTTTCTGTGGCTGAGGTATACCTACCATCAAGTGAACCTCATGCTCGTCTGTCGATATCTGACATTAAAAAATAACAAATTAAAGAATAAATATGACTTTAACTATTCACTAAAAAACTATGTCAAACAATTTCGTAAAAAAAGCAAAAAATTGGTGTTAATAAAGTACATCAGCAATTACTTATTAACTAGTTACAAGAACATACATTGTATATGTATAATGTATATGTATATTATGTTAAATAAATATTAACACAATCTTTATCAAAGAACCAACCTATATTATAGAACTTAAAAATAATTAAAAAATTGAATTATATTTAAAAGGTATGTATGTATAGTTTCAAATTCTTTTGGTTTTCAGATTTTGGAGTTGCGCTCTTCTCATTGACTCCTACAGTAAAATTTATTGCTGATTCGCCATTCCTATTTTACATAAGAGTAAAAGATAACATTTTGTTTAATGGAGTCTACTACTCCTAGGTATTTATTTATAATATATAAGGATATCTCGCATGGGTACTGCCCTAGTCACATTCGCCACTTCTATAATCTTGTTTAATTCTTAAAATGTCGCTTACTATTTTTTCATATCTTTTTATTTGCTTTCATACTCTGTATTCCTTGTAACTGTATTTGACAACAATTTAACTAATTTTGAGGTATTACTTGAATGTGAAGATAGAATTACCTAAAATAAATTATTAAAAATTAAATTGAAGATAGAGTATACAACTGAAAATTTTATTTTATAAGTTTCACTGAATGAATATTTGTTATTAATATAATGTATTCCTGTAAATACTTTTATTGAATAAATTTTTAATACCTATCAAAATGTTTAATTAATAAATTAATATAATTAATAAATAATTATTTTAGCATTATCTTTCAACTTTATTATATAACTACCTATTCATAATTTTATATTTAATATTTTTAGCCCGCGACTTCACCACGAGGTTATTAAAACCTTTAAAGTCAGACTTTCTTATACACTGACATCCTTTATTTACATCTAGGGATTAAATTACGATACCTTAGTGGATACCTACTCTATAATATAAAGTAACGATTGTCAAAGTTCTAAGGTGATCGAAAATGTTATAGGCTATGTTACTCACTGATAATGTAGCTTTCTACTGGTGAAAGAATTTTTAAATTCAGTTCGGTAGATCCAGAGTTTACTCTTTACTTTTTACACCTTGTTTTACATTATTCAAGTTTTTGTTGGGATACCTAATTATGTGTTACTCGGTGAAGATGTAGCTTTCTAACAGTGAAATAATTTTTAAAATCGGTCGAGTAGTTTTTGAGTTGAATCGTAACAAACAAACAAATCATTCCTCTTTAAAATATTACTTTACAGAAATAACAATTCATGCGTACACATTATACCCATTACAATACATAGCACAATTGATTCTCATAATAAACGTTGATTCAAAGGTGCTCGTTTTTTATTTAAGTATTGCATATTTCTTAACACCAATGCCACTGGTATGACAAAAGTCCTGTTCTTCAGAATCTTTGCTAGTTTCAATAGTAATTATGCTGCTAAAGGTGTTCTACGATAACACTATTTTTCTGAAATAATTGCCTACTTTCAACGACATTTTTTTTTGAATAATTGTTTTTTTCATAATTAAAGATACATGTTTGTATCATTTCAGTATTTGGCATCAGTTACCTCTCAGCGATAGTGTCTCCTACAACAACATTCGTTGCGGATCATCCCTTCCTATTTTATTTAAAAATGGGCAACACGGTTATGTTTAACGGAGCCTACTTTTCTTAGGTATTTATATGTAGATGATGCTCTTATCGTAACCGTCTAACTTATAATACTAATATTCATTAGCATCTGTCTTTAGTTTTATTATTAAGAATGTATAAAACACATCCAGTAAACTTTTTACTTCAGGTAAATAAAAGTATGGTGGATACCTTTCGCTTTACTTTGAGTCTTCCTCGCACTGTATCTTCTTCTTTCTGTCCTGTTCTCTTTTTTATTTGGGCTCTGCGCAGTATGTTCTCTTTTTCCATTCTCTCCTTTCACTCGCCATATCAGTCACACCTCTCAAACACATCTTATTCTTCACACAGTCAATCCATGTTTTTTGGCCTCCCTCTTCCCCTATGGGTATAGGTATATGGTATCCACTTTCATATTTAAATCTTTTTTAGATACATGGTTTTCATTTCTCCTCTTAACTTGCCCATATCAAGACCAAGCCAAATGATTACCTTTAATTTTTTCATTAACTGGCGATACTCTCAAACTTCCTCGCACTGTATGAAAGTTCGTTTCGCAACATGGTGTGTTTTTTGGAATAGCTTTCCTTTTTAAAATTTTCAACCTTTCTCTTATGGTAGGTATTTACTATAGTAGTATATAAACTGCGTTGTATTATTTACATTTTAAATAGACAAAAGTTGCTTAAGTACATAAAATATACATTATTGATAAAATTTTAGCGACTTTACCGAGGCCTCAAATACTTGATGACATCAAAATAAAAACTATCGAATAGAACATTGTTAAATTAAAAAAAATGTTTCAATTAAATTAAATATATAATTGTTCTATGTATTTTTATATGTTTAAAGTACGAACATAACTAAAACTTAATATAAATAACTAATGGGATATGCATGCATAAAATTGTATATTCAGTGCTATCTCTAAATTACAATATTTTATTGTACATTAACACATCTGGGTATTTATGATATATAATTTTATCCAATTACAAGTTTCGTATTGATTTAGTAGACCGCTACTAATCACTCCGTTAATGCAGTTTATATTCTACTCATTTCACCGCATGCAATCATAATTAAAAATAGCCTTAAAACGGTAACTGGATGGATCAAAGTATGGGGAGGACAGAAAGAAAATCGATTTAACTCTTGATGTCGTATCATAATCTGGTGTCTTTTTTATTTTAAAATTATTTTCTTGACTGTTTATACCTCGCAGCATTGTAGTTTAATATTTTTCTGTTTTCAGGTTATTTCATTGCAAAAAAATATGGAGAAGGAATTAATGAGATTATTATTTTTTAAATAAACGGAATGACAATTATATATTTTTTTTCATTTCTGTAATAATTTGCAATGACAGTTTAACACGAATTTTGTTATAATAATAATAAATAATGATAAGTACGTTTAAATGACTACAAAACTGTTAAGCATCCGAGAATAAATTAAGACAGTTGAAAGTATGATTTCATATCCTTTTGGCACATTGTAAATTTGATTTAAGTTATTAGAATAAATTTTGCAATAAAACACTAATCATACATTTTAATAATAGAAAATAAATAACTAAATAAAATCTCTAGTCAAAATACGAAATAAACAAGATTATTTTTCAGTTACCAATAGGATATCATTAGTTTTATTAATTTTGATTCATTGAAACCATAAGCGTTAATAATCCAAAGGTTATTTTATACTTTATTTTTATTAGTTATATCTTTTATTGTTATCGTTAGTCAGATCCTTAGATCTTTGAACTGAATAATTCATTTCTTATTTCAATAACCACTGGATTATATGAACGTCGCAGTACTATAAAGAATTACTATTCCAGCATTTGTGATAAAAGGTTGACAACGAACCTGCAAGCCCTTTTGTATTACGGATGTCTATGGGCGGCGGTGATCACTAACCATCACGTAGCCACCTGCCCGTTTGCCCCCTATTCTATAAAAAAATAGTGAAAAGTTCTTTCGACTTCACATTATCCAAACGCAGACATTACACCACCAATTTGTTAAGCCATAGCACCACGGAAACTAACTGATAGACTACGCTTTTGTGCCTTAATGAACGCTGTCAGAACAAACGGTAGAACAGGACAAGATTAATGCGGCCCACCTTTCACCGCCCTTGTTATCTTTATGGCCATATTGCTGTGTGCCGTGATTTACATTGTCTTCGGGCTTTAATGGAATCATGATCGATTTATGATGTTTAATGGAACAGGTAATTATTATTTTCATTGTTACACGGCGCTGCTGTATGAGTGGCATTCATTATTTTAATGTGCATGTTAACATGAAAACTTTAGTTCCATATTTAAAATATGTAAATCATCATTAATACATAGAAACTAATGACTTAATGAATATTTAATTATCAGTTCAGGAGAAATTCTCACCTTGATTTTATTATTATTAATAATACTTTCTCGCAAATGTTTTTAAAAGCAGCGGCATATTGGAGCAAAATTACTATTTCAGCATATTTTTAAAAAATCTATAGGCTAAAAATGAAATTTCGGTCGACAAAATCTTAGCCATTTGTTAAAGTTTTTTTAGACACAAAAAAATAAAAAATCAGCCAAGTGATTGCTGAAATCTACACAAAATATACAAATACCTGGAATGAAACCTTTCCTCGCTTTGCGCACTCCGCTCCAATAAGACTATTTTACTTTACAGAGGTAGAAACTGAGCGTTTCTGTGTAGGTATATTGCCTGACTCGTAGCTCGTAAATCAAACGCTTACACATTTATTTACATTGATTAAAATACTATAATTCAAAGAAAACTTTATTTCCTTTAAAATAAAATGTTTCATCAATGTTTAAGGCTGCCAGTTCGGAATGTTGAAAAAAAAAAACGGCAAGAAACTCGGTATTTACTCTTTTTAAAAATCCAAGTTTTACAAGTGTGTTATAAAAATATACTAGCTACCCAATCTACTAATGAAGAAATTAATGAGACCAAATCTGTGGCTCAGTGGTAAGCGCGATGCCTTTAGCACCTGAAGTCCTGGGTTCGAATCCCAGGGAAATAATATCTAAAAAAATGTATCGGTCGGACAGGGCACAGAAAGCTAATCACCTACTTGCCTGTAAAGAAAAATGGTCAGTGAACTAGAGAGGGAAATGGGTCTGCCCCTTGCCCCACTAGAGAACTTGGGAATTCACTTTATTGTACTTATTTCAATCAAGTATGCTTAGCACTTAAAGTCACCCGTACAAGTTCGAACGTTCGAGAATCGCTAACCAAAGGATAAACTATAACTTGTTTTTATGGAAAATAACAACAAACAAGTGAGGTTCATGGTAGGTGATAACTCAGCCACAGGATATCAACCATTGTTGGTATGTCGACCTTTATTTAGTTCGAGGCTTTGGAAATCCATAGAATGAAACCAAAACGCGCAGTAACTATGCAATTCACAGTCTTTTTTATGTATTAGGTACTCTCAGGATATGATGATATTTATATTTTTATATATATTTTGATCTTACTCGTTACTTACAATCAGGGACTGAATACCGGTAAAACTATTGGAGCTTAACCGGAATAATAAAGGTTTTTGTTAATATTCTCTCGTTTTTAGTTATATTTACTGAAAAAAAATAGTGTGGTAAGTTTAGGCCTAAAACTAATATCATGGTATCTCAGTCAAACACGTATTCTGGAAAATAGAAATTAACCGGTTTCAGTCCCTGCTTACAATTAACGAATTTAACTGTATGTTGTACTTTAATCTATTCTAAAAGTGTCCACTTTGCGGATGGACGGCTAAGACAATGAAAATTTGCAACTTTCGGAAAGACAATGACCTTAAACATTCCCGTTATTTAGAATAGTTATGCTATTTCATGAGAACGATCAATAGTTTTGTGTCGAAACCATATATGGAACTGCTGAATATATTAAAATCAGCTCGTTTCACGATTGTCTATATACATCAAGTAAATTACAAATAAAATAATATGTTTATGTAAATATTCCCACAAATCGTGTATTAACTCTTTTCTATATTTATAAGTAAACACAATAGAACTGAAATAAAATCAATTGGTTTATGTCAATTGACGGGCTCGTTGGCGCGTTCGGTAGAACATCTGCCGTGCGCATCGATGTGTCGTGAGTTCGAATCCCACCGGGAAAACATGCTTATAATTTTCTGTAAGCATGTTTTCCCCACGTCTGGTAACTTCGGGCATTGATCAGGTGGGAGGAATATCTAAATTCCGACCGGGTAACGAACCACCGTTCATAGATGGAAAAACCGTGAAGTGCATATTGCGTGTTTCGGTTTCAGTCTATGGATTTCCGAATGCTCGAAGTAAAAATAAGGTCGACAGCGCATCATTGACTGATGTTCTGTGGCTGAGGTATCACCATCAAGTGAACCTCATGTTCGTCTGTCGATATATGACATAAAAAAATGTCATTGTCTTTGTCTCAGACGATTCGACTGCGTTAGTTTCTAAATAATTATTTCCTGATCACAAGATTTATTGTTACTTACCCTTTAACTAATAAAATATCTCATAAATCGTGATTGAGATGATCTCAAGTACTTTTAAATCCTCTGCTAGGATTTGGTTATTTGTTGGAATGAATACGAATATCATTCGTAAAAGCATTACTGTAGGGTAAAACACCACACTATTTAAATGTTATTTTAATAGCCGTAAAAAATCAACTATCCAGTAGTACCTACCTAGTCTAAAAATCTTCTATAAATTTGAAATCTACTGAGACACTATTGAGATTTTTTCAAAAGATAATTCTAATGAAAATGTTAACTATCAGACCCAGCGTAAAAATAAGTACCCTATGTAACTCACTGGAATATATTATATAGGTGTCATCCATTCACATAAGTACCTTACCTACAGGTGTGTTCGTAAATAGTGAGCCGAAATTGTCATCGCTCTCATCTGTTGGCTGAAGGTAGGCCTGTAATCTCGTGATTACAAGGGACCCGGTATTTACCCACATTTGTTCTAAGAGTAAGGGTCTCATCTGCCTTTACTTCAAATCTATCTCTCACGTCCATGCGATAATAATTAATTCCTTTATATTTTACTTAACCAAAATGCTCACACTTTATTTCTAAAATACATACAAGTATTATATAAAAAGTAAAATGTTCATATTTTACACTATCGGACATCGCGTAAAAAATACCACGCATATCATCTCGCTATACGCAAGTACAATACTATGCGATTTCTTAGGCGGTTTTTCCAGATTGATACGACTTGGGAACCTTCAAGAAGTCTTTTCAATCCTTAAAGGTCGGCAACACACTTGCAAAGCTTGTCATGCTGCAAATGTCTATTAATTCGTATTTATGTCATATTTATTTCAAAGATACTTTACATAACTGCAATATAATACAAGCGAATAAAAATATAACGATATAACTCACACAGCAACTAAAATAAACCAGTTAAAATATGAATACTCATGACCCAGGAAACATTACGGTGCTACATTTTGTGTTAAAGCCTTGTTTCTACATCACATTGTCATGAACTGTATTGTATTAAATCCTGCACGGAGAATACAAATTCAAAACAATACGTGTCTGTGAAGGTCGTTTGTTCTGGATAATGCGACGAAAGATTTGGCCCCATCCATTAAACATTACTGAATGTACGTCTTGTCACCGAAGCTTGGGTTTCAGTTTGCGCCAAAAAACCTAGTTCCCGATTCGGATTACTTCGAAGTCGGACGCCTAAGAGATAGTTGACTATCCTTTTGAAGTAGTTTGTCTATTTTACGCGCATACAAAAAGTGAGACTCTAATTATATTTATATGACTGAAGTTATGTTAATTCACTGTTAAAAGGATTCTGTATTTCCACCTTACTACTTTTGGTTATTATTAGTACCAAAATTAAAAATTATTACTTATTAAAATAATATAAATCTTTAAGTTAATTATTGTAACGCCAAGCGATGAACTTTGGTAATGGATAACAGACGATAGTGGTCCTTTTTGTCTATTCAAATGCCATCATCGATCGTTTGGTCCAGGGATGTTATGAAGCTCCGTAACCGTATCCAAAACTATTAAATATCCGATATAAAAATATATCCGTAACCGAATAATCTGTAAAAAATCGGATAATTTCAGATAGGAGTGGCGGATTTACCAGCGGGCTGAATAGGCGTGAGACTAGAGCGGCAGATTTTATGGGTGTCAAATTTGGGGAACGATTTTATTTTTCCATATCTTATTGGAATCAAAAAGAATTCTGTAAAACGTTTTTTATTATGTTTTACAGAGATCTTGCCGATGAGTTTTCCTTCTTCCCCTGCATTGTACTGTGTACGTTCAAAGATATATCAAACTTCTATCCGTAACCGTATCGGAAACCGGTTTGATATTCTTTCCAACACGTATCCGTATCCATATCGAAAATTTCAAATACATCCCTAGTTCAGTCTGTGTGAAAAACCCGTCTGTAATATCTTTATCTCGGATTCAATTCCATTAACATTTAGTTTCATTTCAAATCGTTTTAATCTTTCAGTCATCAAGTCGTTTTTATTGCGGCACGAATATCCAATTAAACGTTTGGGGGTAGTCGTAAATTTGGGAAGGCAAACCTACGGGTCCTTTCAATTCCCCTTTCATTAAATCGATTATAGCACCTCTGACGTGCTACCCTTTATAGAGGTGTTGACTTTGATCATAAAATTTCTAACAACAACAAAATAAGAATGAATTTATTAGACACTATACATACATTTTAAAATACAATATCCAGGGCCGCATTTAGGGGAGGGCACCCGGGGCTTCCACAAAAGAGGGGCCTCCAGAATAGAGGATTCGGAAAAAAATATTCCTAATTCCGATGAGTAAACACTAGTAAACAATTTTCCTTTGATATTTTTTTCGTTCTTTTACCTTTATCTACTGTACTTTGTTCAATCATGCTTATATTTTTGACATAAAGTATATTTGGGGCTAGGGCCCCTCCACCACTTTGTTGCCCTAAGGCCTCCACACCTTTAAATCCGGCCCTGACAATATCATTAAAAAATATTAAAGGAAAGAAAAACTAGTTTGTATAGCTACCTAAATGGTGAGTGAGTGACATATTATGATCTGATATTATGTGTGACTGAGAGTGTACAAGTTTGTCTGTGTGTATGTTGTGGGGAGATAATAGTGAGTGTGTATTTATTGGTTCCTTATATCAGGCTAATTAGGATGTGGTGGGGAAATGTTTGTACAAAATAATTAGTTTCAGTGTTTAATCTCTAAATACCTAATATTGCTAATGATTTTCAACTGTATTCGATACAAATTAGTTGGAAATTGAATGCATTTCGCATGGATTATAATATTATGATCCTTGTATGTAAATATCTAAATTGAACAACGTAACGTTATGTATATGTATGTGGTGAGGCATTGCAACTTCTAAATTTAATCATTAATAGTTAGAATTGAAATAGAATATCCTAATAGAATAATAAATAAGAATACTATTAGTTTCAATGTTTTGCGTTTATTTTTAATTTGAGGCATTAACATTGACTGACTGTGTGAAGAATGATATGTGGTTGAGAGGTGTGACTGATGATATGGCGAGTGAAAGAAGAGAATGGAAAAAGAGAACATACTGCGCCGACCCCAAATATAAAAAGGGAACAGTGCAGAAAGAAGATGAGGCAATAACATTATGATTACATTCATTTTCATTTTGTTGCGATAGTGTTCTACACATTTTCCTAATCGCTCGTATAATACAATATGTATATAAATAAGAATCAATGGTTGTGCACTCCTAAACTATTAACCCGATTATTATGAAACTTTGCATACGCTACATACGCCCGCGAAGGTTCTTAACCCAAAAAAATACACTTTTTTTACTTTACATGGCATTTGAACGCATGCCGTACATATAGTAATATTATTAATAGAATCGTATGGAAATTAGTAATCACTATTCGAAAAGGCTAATTTCCACGTAATCGTTGGTCGCATTATTCAGTACAAACCCACTCAGTATTCAAATTAGGCTTTAGTTTCAAATTCCCGGACCCGCATAAAAATCCAGCCAGAAGTTGGCGTAATGTGACTCTATCGCTTTAAAAGCCTTAAAATATTCAAAGATATCCAGTGGGAAACATGAATAGGAGAAATTTGCAGCATTTAAAACATACAGGTGGATATTTCGCGGGATTTCCATTTATTCGTAGTAAATTATTCATGAAGCCATGTCTCCGTAACGAGTGGTTGGAGAGCAAGCCTACTGCTGATAATGAACTAAAATTTTATTCGGTTACCAATACTCTACCTTACACTAATGAAATTGTTATTTCACACAAAAATGGGTTTTACAATAAAATTTTAATATTGATAAATAATTCAATTTTAACCACACCTTAAATTCATATAAAATATTACTTATTTGATTTTTTTTTTTTTAGATATCGACGGACAAGCATGATGTTCACTTGATAGTAGGTGATACCCCAGCCGCAAATCAGTCAATGATGCGTTGTCGACCTTGTTTTTACTTCAAGCATTTGGAAATCCATAGACTGAGATCAAAACACGCGAGTGCCAGCTGGATTCGAACCCGCGACCCTTCAGGGCACAAGGTAGGTGTTGAACTAAACGCGCCAAAGAGCCCGTCTAAAAGAAGATTGGTAACTAATGTACTTTAAGTGTCGCATTTATACTTCGCGTACATTAGTAAAAACACCCGAAAGAGATGGAACTTAGGCCTAATAGCATAAAGTGTCAATGTGTAAACAAAGCATTTTTTTTTTACAGAGACTGTCGTTCTTCTTTAACTGAGAGCACAATATCTTCTTTCAGAACACAGTACGACACGAATTAACTCTTTATAATTAATGAAATAAGGATAATAATAGTAAATGCGCTCTGAATTCCACTCCTACCACAAAAGACAGATAATATACAACTCTTACGAAGCCTTACCAAAATCCTCGCAAGAAATGTTCACAAGTTTATAATTATACAAGATGTGAATAGACGATGATTACGTATTAATAGCGATATTGTACAATATGTAAGCGCTTCAAGAACACAACGTTCGTTCAAAGTCGCTCACAACTCGTCGTACAGAATTTGCAACCCACTAATTAATTTAACACCACACACGTATGAAAGTCGCATCGTCGAGCGAGCGGGTATGAATAGAATCTTAAAGAACCTTGTAATTTTAAATTAAGGCAAATTTCCAAAGGAAACTGTTAATCAGATTCCTAAAACTTGACCAAACGCTTCGATACTTTAGCCTTTGATGATAATATGATTATCTGAACGTTTTCTGATAAAATTTTATCAGAAGGCAAGATTTAAAATTCCAGCGTGTATTTGAAGTATTATCGGTAAACACCATAGGCCATCGCGACAACTCTTCATTTCAAACCCACCACATCGATTTATGAAAATCCTAAACGGCGCGATTTCTTTAGAGCACCTACTCTGTCTCGCACTACGTTCGGTAGAACACCTGCCGTGCCTTGGCCGTGGGTTCAAATCCCACCGGGACGACATGTTTATAAACTGTAAGCATGCCTTCCCCAAGTCTGGTCACTTCGGGCATTAAACAGATGGAAGGAATATCGAAATTCCGACTGGGTAACGAAAAGGTCGACAGCGCATCATTGATTGTTGTTCTGTGGCTGATTATCACCTACCATCAAGTAAGTCCAGTGCCGGTGTTAGGGGGGCGCTAGATGGGCCGACGGCCCAGGGCGCTAGATTTGGGGGGGGAGGGCTGGAGTCTCCTGCCTCCCATGCTGCACCCCCTCAATACCTATGCCTTACGCCCTGTGCTCTACGCATATCGTAACCTGGCTACTCTGTCGATGAAAATGAAACCAAGAAAAATTTTATTTTTCTAATTTAACCCGTGTATAGTCACATTCGATATTCAAGTTCTTAAGTTTGCGCCACAATATTTATGCCCGGGGCGTCAGTGGCCCTAACACCGACACTGAGTAAGTCTCATGCCTGGCGATATCTAACATAAATAAAAATACACTCATCTGTACAACCAGTTGTCACCAGCAAGGTGTGCGCCATATTCCATAAAAAATAATAACATGCTGTATTTTATAGTACCTACTCGCCAAATACGATATATGCAGTACACAACTGTATTATACAGTAAATATGTCTGTCCTCGAATTATTTATATTGCATTATTAAAAAATCTAAATTTCAAACAACCAATCAACTTTCTTCTCTCGATTGAATCGATGTGACTGCGCAAATTTCCTAAAAATACAGTCCATTTAAAACGGTTGGACTGCACACAAAATAATGCAATCTAGCGTTTAAACAACGGTCCCACATCGGGTTGTCCGTCTAACAGATAGCTTCAATCTAAATTTAATTCCGGACTAAGCGCCCGTGCTCTTCTTAATAGACTTTCCTGTTGAATTCTTTTACACTACATTCAACTAACTCGCTTCAAGTCACTAGACAATATCTTGGAAACTGATACAACTAACATAATAAACTCAGTATTACTAGTCATATATTTATAAGAATTAAATTATTATACTTGTGTCATTCCATTGTATCTTTGTTCTTAAAGTAAACCTTAACATAGTATTTAAAATATTTTATTATTTCTTTGGTCTAGACAAAAATAATTCATTTAAAAAAAATTAAATTCGAAACACTATAAAAAATTTAGCATTAAAAAAGCGCAGCGAAATATTTTTAACCACAAATTTAGTTTAAAAAATCTAGTTTGTGTATTCATGTAAACAGACAGTTATTTTATATAGGTTTCCTTTATAAATAAATTACTTTGATTGATGTAATTACCAGCCTTTAAAATCTTCATAATATGAAGACAGTAATTAATTTGACAGAGATATCGATATAATATTATAATTAAATGTCGTATCAGCTTATAATATAATCTAGGATACGAAATAAAATTTAATATTGCTTTAAACTTACCAAAATGTTTCTTTTACTTTATTTATTTATTTTATAGGTATCGAATATTTTCTGTTTATGGATGTCTATTAAAATATCACTTTAATATATTATTATTATATAATCTAAGTATATTACATCAAATACGAAAAACTACGCATGTTGTATCGAACAAAAAGTTTCAAATTACCCGCTAAAGTCAGCACACATTGAAACACGAGAATCGTTCACAGAAGGTCACTTAACGTTTAAAAAGTGCGCCGATCCGAGGGACTATGGGGGTGACAAGATTAAATTGTCTCACCCGAGTTACAATGGGAAACTACTTCGAACACGATTATCTTGTTATCTCTGTAGTTTATTCTCCTCGGTCTGTTTCAAGCCGTTTACACACGGCCGGTAGGTTTTAGCTAGAGTAAGAATCGCATGGAATCGGGTGTGGACCGACATTTGTCAGCTGAGGTACACACAATAATTTGGTGGTATTGTTTTATTAAAATCTAAATAAAGGTTGTTAGTAAGTATATAGTGCATTCCTAAGTACCCTAATGGGACACCGGGCATACCTATTTTTGGGTCTGTTTCAGTGATCATTTTAATTAACAGGCAGGTAAGCGACCAGCCTTATGTACCCTGCTCGACAGAAACAATATTTTATTAATCTTGTTTCTCAAGGATTCGAATTCAGGACGTCCGGTGCTAAACGCATCGCGCTTACCATTGAAAGGTTATACTCGTATTATAATAGCAACATTCAATTGAATACTTTTTATTGTCAAAAAAAATTCTATCAGGTAGGCTCTAACTAGAGTTTGGCGCTTTTAGAACCTCAGTAAGAAATTTCTTCTTCGTATTCTTCAGAGTATAGTATAGGAATGTGTACTGTGTAGTTATCGACATTAAATGTACCTACTTAATAAGAAGTGTTTAATGTTTTTTTAGCCTTTCATAATGTTTGTTATGAATTTCAACCTTATCTACTAATAAAGTCAAATTTAATTAAATCTCTACAAAGCATTATAAATTATTTCCACATATACCTACCTATACATATTTAATAAGCACGTTACTCAAAAATACGAATAATTACTTATTATTACAAGCCTGGTTTCTAATTTATTTGTATATTACTATCTATAAGTATACTAATTAAAAATTATTTCAATAATAGAAAGCTACATTGTCAGCGAGTAATATAGGCTATTTTTTGTGTACATTAAACCCGTGCGACGCATGCTAGCTAGCATGACCATCAAGAGATATCACGCGGACGAGTGAAGACTAACTAAGATATAAGATATCTCGATATATTACATCTCGATGTCGACAATATTGATAGACAAGATATCTCTACTTTACTCAATACTCAATACTCAATCATTTATTGCATTCCATAATGTACATATGGCATTAGAAGTCGAGTTTTAAGCGTAATAGTCATCTTAGACCCGGACGCCATGCTTAGCCGTCAGGGCGAGTAACCAGTCTATTAATAAAAGACTACGAATTCAGCTTGTCCGGCATAAAAAAATCCGTATCAACTATTCCGGATTTGCAGTGATATGCAGTAAAAAGACAAAAGAGGAGTACCTACTTAGTTCAACGCTACTGCGATAAAAACTTTAAAACCTTTTTCCGTTTTCATTTATAGTTTATCCAGTCATAATTTCGGCACAGCATTCACGGTTCCAAAACAATTCTCGGAACTTTTCCAAATATTCCATTTACTGTCTAAAAGTTCGTTTCATTCATCGGCAGTACAATGTTACGTCGTAGGAAGGAGTATTCATGAACTGCCATGTTACCAGTTTGTAGAATACAAATACGGATCAAACTTTTAGTGCTGATAGAGATACGGTTTAGTGACATCGATATTAACTTATTCTGGCCAGTTCGAGAGAATTTCGGTATTATATAGTGGATTTTGTGACTCACTTTCGTTGGGCAATTTAAATATTAATCATTTGCGCTACGAGACTGTAAAGTAGATTCTCGCAGCATTATATATATAACTTAGATTAACACTTGGAAAAAATTAGGTAGACAGCGCATCATTGACTTATGTTCTGTGGCTGAGGTATCACCTACCATTAAGTGAACCTCATGCTCGTCTGTCAATATCTAACATAAAAAAAATATCATAAGCTTTCTCACTACAATACTTACGAAGCCTTCAAAGACAAAACTAATGTCAAACTTAAAATTTAGTTCTCTCTTCAAATAGTCTGGTCGCTTTATGTAGGTTTGGATTCTAATTTTATAGTATATTTTAAATAAGTACCTTTATAATTTTACTATAAGTTTAGAAATTCATTTAAAAAAATAGCAAACTGAACTCTCGATGCTCCTAGTGAAACAGTTTGCAAACTCATTTCTGCGTCTGTTTCTTTACAGGCAAGTAGATGATCAGTCTTCTATGCTTCTTTGAATTGACACAATGCATGTTTCAAGACTCGAATCCGGCGTTAGGGTTCCAATGAGCAATAATGGCGGTCAATTACACGTTAAACCATTGAGTCATTTTTAACCTTACACACTAGGCGTAGACAATTTTGAAATCTACACTAATATTATAAAATATTTCGATTTGTTTTTTGTATGTCTGTAACGAATAAACTACTGTACCGATTTTAATAATTCTTTCACCATTAGAATGCTACAATAGCCCTGAGTATTACATCCATAGGCTATACTTTTTGTGTACATATAGTATAAAATACTAAAATGTTTCTAGTAGACTATATGTATTTTAGTATTGTTCTAAAAATATCTTTACGTATACATACCTTCAGCCTTAAACCCTAGCACTTTATATACTTTTGAATCTAAAAAAGGTGAACAACGTCGTATTATGCGCCGGGCAGGGGACTGCAGTTATTTATTAGGGATCGGGCTAGTCGACGCGATCACTCTGTTGTGTCGCCGGCACCAGGCCGGCCTATAAATCGTGCCAAGCCTCTCTCTGCACTGCAGTCTATGCACTCGTGGATTGTTTAATAAATGCACGATGACTTTACTAACAGTCCACCAATCGATATTCGAGCGTGGCCGGGCAGTGATTGATCCGGTTACGTGAGATTACAATGAAAACAGGGCAAGTCATATTTTTCGAAATGACGTGTCACTGTTAAAACTACATAAATTACCTTGCGCAGTTAAATATAATTAAAATACTTTTAACTGTTTGCGTTGTGCGTAAACTTATTAAGTGAAAACACTTCTGCTTTTACAAACATAATATTTATTTTATGAACATAAAATCGTAAAGTTTCAACTAACAATAACGAAAAATAACCTTCTTTCTGTATATTTATCACGTTCTCGTAAAAGCAAAGAATATAAACCATTAACCTGTAGAGGTCTGAATGTTACAAAGCCTTATGGAAGCTTCTCAGACACATGAAAGTGTATGGCCTCGTTAAAAATGTCGGCAGCATTTCTTATTCTACTTCCTTTTCCATTCAATGTAATATGAATATAACCCATGTTATAGATGATGATAAATATACATAAGTGAGGAGATTCACGAACAATAAATAACTATCTTGTGTTTTAAATAGATAATTTGTGGTTACGTTCTGTTTCCCTCGTGAGACACTTCACTATATATCTTTCACTTTTCGTTTTCTTTATAGGAAAAAGGTAAACCAGTACCATCGACTATACGATATATAACAAGAATAACAAATACATGGCCTACTAAATTAGCAATTAATCTTGGGTAATTTCCGTAAACTTTTAAATTGAATTTAACTTACAACCTTTAATTTCATATTCATTGAGTTTTGACACTATACCCTCGATATTTATTTTATTAATAATTAAAATCATGAAGAAATAGGTTTTGTTATGTATTAATATCAGTCTACGATCGACCGTATATTATTGGCAAAGCAGAAACGAATTTAAAGTGTTCTTTATACAATTTTAATACTGGTAAAATTAAGTATATAATTTGTAATAGTTTATAGCTCCTTTAGGAGTAAAATATATTACACATTCAATGTGAAAAGTCGAAATAAATCGTTATACTTTCTTGTATCTGCGCACGTAGAGCTCGCTACGTAACACTATATTTTATCGGCTTTGCCATAAATAAGTGAACTTGGATGCAAGTAGATTGTAGAAGCTAATCTTAAACGTCAAGCTTGGAGAAGTTAATTCTGTTATATAAAATATAAAAAAGTATAAAGGAAACTTTAGAACAAAAATTTTAAAACCTTCTACGAAGAACCGGGCGAAAGCAGGCGTTCAGTAGTTACAAATTTTTGATATCATATTTTATATTAGTTTTTATATATTGATTAGTTTTGTGTTTAACTAGGTAGAAAATAAAAGGTAAACTGTTTAAAATTGTATATTATCTAGGAAGTTCAGAGTACGGATCCCGAAGACATGTTTGGAAAAAAAAGATTCAGTCGGGCATGGCACAGAAAAATGACACCCACTTGTCATTAAAAATGAACGGACTCGGAAATGTGTATGCTCCATGCCTTGCTCCTGGGGAATTCTTACTAAATGCTATAATTGTATTATTAATCTATATTATCTATATTTACCTCGACATACTGATAGGATAATATAACTTTTAAATAAAAGTTTTCCCGCTATCTCTTTTCACGTTGAGACCTGCGTCATACAACGTAGAACGTGTCACTGATAAGCTTACGATACCTGAACTCTTTACATAAATTACAAATGTTTTTACTATAAATTGTTCATAACTTCATGAAAGCAATTTAAGTTTTTCAGAAAAATATTTTCACACTTTTATTTATTTTTTTTAATTTAAAAGAATCTATTATACTTTATTTATATTAGATGCAGTTTATTCAAACATTTGTTATTTTTGTTTTAAATAAAAGTATCCAAAAGAGAACTAACACGGCATCTTCATTAGATAGTATTTGCATGGGCACGCTCCCTGCTGTCCATTAAGGGTGATGTCTCGCAAATATAAATATCAACTTTATATTATAAAAATAATATATAGAGCACATTATAAACAACTTCTCCAATACACAGAGTTTGCAAATAAACTAGAAATTTAAGTAAACACTTAGAAAATATCTATTGAAGAGACAATTGAGATCTATGTCGGTATATACTCTTTAATTAAACAAACCCAAAACGCAAGCCAATATACGAATACTTCTAAATAATTAATGCTTAAGTAACGGCAAGCCTGGAAGCCCATAAAAATCCGTCTTGATACGGCTCCATTTCAATATATGTGTAGGCTTACGTGTGGGAATAATTTATTCATTGGTCGGTATCTCGGTTCAAAGGGGTGGGGAAGAGGCGAGAGTAAATTTACAGCAAGGACCGGTTTTAAATTTTCAAGAACCGCTGTGAGAACAAAGGACCGCTGGACTCTATCAGGTGATAAAGAGCGCGAAATGTGTCCACTGCACAAGCGCATAGAACACATTTTATAGATCCAACTACATCGCAGCACCTGTTCAGTTTTACTCGGTTCTTCAACAAATAATGCAGACGCTTTAATAAAAAGCTTAACTAATGCGACTTTTGAAAGTATAGTCTCAGTTGCAATGTTCCTATTACACAAAATTTTAATTTATGTGTCTGTGAAGAAATTATAAACTTGGGTACGCTAATTTACCAACACTATAAAAGTATATAATCAATAGAGATCAGATACTTATAGTTTTTAATGTATAGTTCTTAATTTGTTTTAAACTCCTTAATTTTTTATTTTTTTTATTTAGATCTATTAATTAAGTACCAATGTTTCATAATATATATTTGCCCTCTCGGAATTATGTGTGAAGGATTTGTCCATGCGGCTGGTCCATGCTTCAGGGGAGCCCAGAGCTGGTACCTATTTCGCCCAGCGAATAAGCCTCGCCATTCAGCGAGGAAATAGTGCCAGTATCCTGGGAACCATACCGCATGGCAGTTTTCTTGAGGGTGTATATATATTATAATTAGTTAAGATCTAGGCTATTGTTTTGTTTAAAAAATGTTTTATTCAACTTTAAATTATTTTGAACGGTCATTCATTTTGATGATGATAAATATATATTAATAAAAGTAATTTATATTTCAGAAATAAGCAACGTTAACCCGAGTTCTTTAGCAACTTCGATTAAAACAAGAGTAAAAAAGTTGAGACCGAATCGTAGTTAAAAAGCTTGTCGTTACAAAGTACTTTCTCTAGGTTATCTAACTTTGTCCTGATCTTGAAGGCAAGCCTTGAACATACGGCGCGGACTTGCTATAAAATCAACGCAGGCTTAACAGCTTTGCTTCACAAAACGGTTTGCAAGTTTACGTGTAACGTCATCTTAGGAATATATATTCAAAGAGATTATGGTTTTCATAAATACATATTGTACTACAGTAGGTTTTCTGTTAAACGAAAGAATAAAATAGATAAAAGTGATTTATCGTTATTACGGGCAACCAAAAAAATATTAAGTCTAATTGATTCTATATTCCGATGAACAATTTATTTTAATTACTTGCGAGCGACGCCATTTTTTGCTCTTATCCATTTTTTCGGTTAGTCGATGTCGGTCTTAAACTGAGACATTCATTCAAAAAGTTTGAAATCGAATTAAATTCGCCCCTTTAACTAAACTCAATTTTCTTTCACGACTTCATTAAGCGAAGCCATTCCGGTGAGCCTCAGTAATGACCTCAAAGGGCGTTAAATCAAGATCGAAGTATGAGATAAAAAGTAACTGAAATTTAAGACTTTTATCAAATATCGCTCAGATCTCATTTTTATATTTTCGATCAAAAAAAAATACTACATCGAATCATCTACATACTATATTGAATATTTAATATTTATTAAAATAAATGGTGTAACAGGAAGCCTTCATTAAGAAGCATAATATCATTTCACTATTTGATTTAGTTAACTACCGTATTTGAGTAAAACTACGTAGAACCTTCGTCCACAAATGAAGTGCAGTAATATATTATTAGATAAGTATTTTATATGTATGTTACACTGTCACATTACACTACTTACTAGGCACTTTTTTTTATAAACTGAAACAAAATGATGATTAATGAATCGGGAAAGGACAACTGACAATTAATCGAATATCATTTTCTGAATAATAACTACAATTCTTTCATTTCTATAAAATGTTATAGGTGCTTCGATATACGAGTAGAATAAGATTCCCTGATTTTATCGCCACGACAAATCTATTCAGCCTGAGCCAACCGAAAGTCAAGCCAATACTATAACTCTACGTCATTGCTCTCGTTAATATAATGATTTCAATAATCCATTGAGAAGTGGTTTATATAACTACGTAGGTAGCCGCCTTCGCTTTATCTTAAAATATAAATAAATAAATAATAAAAAAGCTTTTATTGTGACTACCTACACAGTTTAGTTATGACTACACTAATTGTATGATTATAAAAAAACAAGATATTTTATTTTAAAAAAAAAGTAATAAAAGTCTAATGTACGTAAGGACCGCCTGTTGCGACAAAAGCCTCCTCCAAACACCGTGACTCTTCTCTGTCACTCACTCATCTCTCCAACAGATATTCCACAGTTGCCTTCAGGCGTCACACCATCTTTGGTCTCCCACGCTTCCTTCTTTTATCCATAGGAGATCAGACAGTAGTATATCTAGACCAACAATTATCTCCGTTTCCAAGAATTTGTCCTGCCCACCGCCATTTTAACTTAAGAACCCTATCACAAATATAGAAAAAACTATAAAAAGGACAAATTTGAAAAGTTTTACAACAATTTGCAACAGGGTTTGGGCATGACAGAAGCCATAAAAAGCAAAAAACTTAACTTCATTACAGTCCACGCGTAACGATGGAACCTTCAATTTGGGAATTATCCTAAAACGACTGCTGAATTATTCAAACCTTGAATTATTGACGAAGATCTTCAAGGCACAATATCTCCAAAGAGAATTTATGGTAATACGACTTAGTATCTAATAAAACATCAAGAATTCAAATACTTTGAAATGATACAAATTCTCGTCGAGAGATCAAACTACGTGAATATTTGATGGAAACAAGGGCTCTAAGAAGGAATCAGTAAATTATTTTAAATTCACAGAGTACCTACATATTTTTCAATAGCTAAGTAGGATCAATACCGGATGCTAATATAATTTAGGAATTATAATCGCTTTTCACGAGCATAGTGTTATAATAATATTATTATAAAAAAATAATTATAATCTTTGAGAAAACTTACCCCTTTTGAAGATGCTCAGATTCAAAAAAATATATTTTGAAATGAATAACGCTATTCTAAACCGACTTGATATTTGATAATAATATCTGCTTATTAACTTTAGGCAATTAAACAAAAAGTTTAAAACATTCAAACTAAATTCGATTTAACTCTAACTAATATACATATATTTCAGTCATAGATATTTTTTGGGCTGTAAGTCAATTCCAGCCCATTTAGTTCAGGAACTGCGATAAACCCTACGCTGGACAATCAATGAATTTGAACAATGGAATGCCGCCTATAAAAATAGCCGAAACAGAAAGATATTTTTTTAAATGTTAGATATCGATTAGCCTGAGACTCACTGGCGAAGTGATACTCCAGCCACAGAATTTCAGGCAATGATGTGTTGTCGACCTACTTTTTTACTTCGACCATTCGGTAATCCATAGACCTAATTGTCCATAAAGGTCGGTAACGCACCTGCAAGCCCTCTGGTGTTGCGGATGTCAATGGGCGGTGGTGATCACTTACCATCACGTAAGCTCCTTTTGACTCCTTTCTATATTTTTTTTTATGATAAATAAGCATTTCATTTCAAAGCCGTATTACGTTACATCGTTAAGTTTCGTGAGTAAACTAATACATATTTTCTATGATAAAAATGATTCATCTATCTCTTGAATATATAACATAACGAGTGACATAATGACTTACATGACCTACATTACAGCCTATGGGAAAACGGGTTAACATGCATTTAAATAAGAATAATTCAAAGGTTTTCCCTCCCCCCCATACATGTTGTCACTTTTAACAAACACTGAAACAATAGAAGCCCTTTGTAAAACTCGGCGACATTATAACGCTGTAAATCTCCGACTCCTTTGTACTGAAGCTAAACTATGGATAAATGTCACTAACAAGCTTTTCACTTCAGAAAGTCATTGCTACCTACTCGTAACTCGTAAACTTAAGGTAACATTGCTTTTTAACAGAATTTAAAAAAGGAACAATGAATTTTGTTTGTACATACAGGCGTTTTTATGCCATTTTTATTAATAACTAGTGGACCCGACAGACGTTGTTCTGCCACAATGTTGGCTTCGATCCTTCTTATTCTTAGATTTGAATATGCCCATTTGCCCACTTTTTTATATAATGTCTAATATATCACTGATTTGCAGTGTAAATCTGCTATTCCGAAAAAGCTAAACATGCATGACGTGAGCTGTCAAGATGGCGGAGTTCCGAACCTAATTTATTTTAAAATGAATTTTTGCATATGTTTTTCTTGAATTTTTCCGATATTTTAATAGCTATTCTGTTATTCGGGACATAGAGGAATAAAACTAATAAGATATCGTTAAAATCGGTACAGCCGTTCTTGAGTTATAAATGGTGTAACTAACACAACATTCTTTTATATATATAGATTAAGCTTCGATCAAAAATACACTATGTCAATGAGATTAAGTTAATTTATTCCAAATCTAAAATATTTGTAAGTATTTGCTCATTCTAACGATTATGCCTTTGGGTAAAGACCTGCTTCAACAGATCTGTTCATAGTCATCTGTATCCATTCTTCTCCTGCTATTTGTGACACTTCATCATCCCACCGCTATAATGGTATACCTACTATACTAGGTACAGCGTTTTAATTGTTTTGCAAGAACGTCTGCTCCTTTGATCTTATAGATTTTAATGAGTATCTGAATAACTTTGAAGTAAGAGAATGATACGCTCAGCTAATATCAGTGGCCACCATACAAAGCCCAAAAGCCCGGCTTGTACAATTAATGCAACCATAAGAATTAACCAAACAAAAAAGCCCTAACGTTATTTTATGTCATAAAATTACGTAATTATATTTTATATTACCTATATAATTACGTTTAAGCCGGTAATCCGGGCTTTTGGGTTTGTGTAATATATTATATTAAATACATAATCGACGTGTTTGAATCGGTCTAATAACTGACTGACTAAAGAAATCCGAACGGAAGGGAGCAGATCCTTCCTTAACTTTTGATATCTATCTTTCTATTACCAATAAAATTTGTTGCTGATCTAATCATTACATTGTTCTTAAAGTATACCTAAGTAGGTATATAAACATGAAGGCAATATTTTAATTAGAAAGTAAGGATAACGTAAAAGAAATAATAACGTATTATTTACACATGTATGACGCTGGTAGCATAATATTTTCAACGTGGAGGATTAATGTGTATAGCTCGATGCGTTCACAAAGGCCTGCGTAGTCTTTTTATAAAGCTTTGAAAGCGCAACACGGCATTGTATTGTGATTTCAACCGCAATGTGGTAAATAATAAAAAAATCCATCTTCACAGTACATTACTCACAATATGAAGCATGCAGTGAAGGTACAAGTAATGAAATGGTACTATTCGAGAATAACCTACATTTCGGTATTTTATGTCGGCTAGGCGACTTTTATCACCACCGTTTGCCTAAAACGCGTACTTAAATACTTTGGCCACATCGCACGCAGATAGTCGGATAGCCTAGAAACAGGGCTAGATTTAGGGAAAGGCATCCGGGGCTACTAGCCCAGGACCTCCACAAAAGAGGGGCAATCGGAAAAAATCCTTCAAATTCCGACGAGTAAACACTAGTAAATAATTTCGATATTTTTCTATTCGCTGTTTTACCTTTACCTACTGTACTTTATACAAATATTTATATTGTTCTTATTATAAATATTATAAAAAAATATTTGAAAAATAATATGGGGTCAGGGGGGTCTGTGGCCTATGGGGCTTCAAATCCTTTATTGCCCCAAAGCCTCCACACCTCTAAATACGGCCCTGCCTAGAAAAACTGATCGTGACTGGAAAGTGGAAAACAAAAATCCGAAGTCCGAGAGACCGGAGGTAAAAAGTATGGTCCGAACATGTGGCCCAACAACTGGGGGCATCTCTATAAAGCTGAAGACGGCATTGAGAGATAAACTATCGAGAAGTCACGATAATCAACTCTGACAAAGGAGACTTTTTATTTCAAAACCTCGATTAACAATTCCGTGCGGTATAAATGACTCTATGATTGCCCAAATTAAAACCTTTGTAGTAGAATACAAATATTGAAATTTCGAAATAATATTATTTAAAAAAAATAAAACAATAATAATGTAGAATTATATTAGTGAAAATATTTTTTGTTCGGTTTAGTAGTCAGTTACTCTATCTCTTATATTTATACAGGGTGTCCCAAGAAGTAGTGTCAAGCGGTAGTCCCGAGATAGAACACCCCTTGGGGCATCCGAAACACCCCCATGTATGTTCCGCGATTTTTTATAGTTTTCGAGTTATGAATAAAAGCACAGATATAAATACTTTTTTTTTTCTTTATATTTGTAGACTATCAATAACGACGAAAACAGCATATAATTAATCACCTAATTTACCTTCAATTTAAATTCAAAATCTTGTAATATTCTATCTTGACGTGTGAAGTGGAAAAGAAGGCGTTAATCTAATATTTTTGACAAAATCGTTTACACTAGTATACTTTGAAATTATACTTTAAAAACGATAAATAAATAATTAATACTTAATACCTAATTGGATCAAAAAGTATATTAAATAATAATATTATTATAATGACATGGGATTGCCTCGGCGCAAATCTGCATTCCGGAATTCCAATTACAAGTCAACAAGCAAATAGGAAGCGACTATTTCCGTTACAGAAATGTTATGTAACTTAAGAACAAGGAATCTGCAAAGTGATTTTAACATACAACTATATCTATCATAATACTGATACCTACAAATATAATTATTCATCATTTAAATCATTATTCTTATATAAAATTCTCTATCATCAATAAACTTTCAGCAAATCAAAATACACTTTTAAATAACATATTTAGTATTTTATGTCTCTGGTAAAACATTGTAAATAAATAAATGATTACGTGATTTTGTTCATTTAATTAAAAAAATAAGTGGAATTTGCGTTATACATAATGTCATACCAATACCATGATTTAGGAATCTGTAATCGAATAGCTATGTATAATTGTATTTGGCTATGCCATAAGTCATAACTCATAACACATTCATTGCTTCCTCCAGGTTTTAAGCCTAAAAATTCAGATAAGTACCTATTAGCTAAGATTATTTCTAATAAAAAGTTATATTGCTTGTTCTTGCAGGTATTATTATAGAAGATACCTCTACTAAGTCGTTGGGAATAACTACGTAATACAATATTTGTTCCGCTTAATAATAATGTTCTAAATCATATAGTTATTTCATTAAATTTACGAAAATTATAGATCGTACCTATCTTAGTATTTCCCACAAGTTCCGTTTTTATTCTAAAACGAATGCAAACAGCTAACGTTTGAATAAAGGCTACCTTATAACATGTTTCTCAATTTCTATACTATAGCTTTCAGAAAACTACACCGTTTTGATAGTAAGAAATACAGACAGCTTATGAACTCGCTATCTTATCTAAGAAAAATAAAAAAAGTTTTTGCGCAACAAAAGGGGAGGAGGTACAATATAAAATTAGAAACGGAAGAGTCGTTTACAAAAGCTCAACTAAGCTGCACTTATCGTCAGACGGTTATGTTGAAGTACACAGAATTTAAACCGCCATTAGAAAATATTAAAAGAACTTTGAAGGTTTCACAAAACAAAGGACTTAGCCTCGGGAGGAACAACAAAGTCCTCTGATACAACCGCGTATTGTGTTCCGCACGAATGACGTTTCGGATTTAAGAGAAATCTCTTTGTAGAACACATTTAAAGCTTATACCCATTATTTAAATATAACCTTAATAGTAAATATGACCTTAACCGCCCCCTTCGTAATTTATTGGATATAAGCATCCCTACATCTTTAAAATGAAGCTTTAATTAATGTAATTGGATGGGATATGTCCGTTTTAATTGAATAAATAAATAATGATAGACCTACCTAGATGCAAATCCTAAGAAAATTATAAAGAGTTTAGTGTTGAATGCAAGCTAATGTTTTCGATTCCTCTATTCTAGATGCCAAAAAGTTTTCATTTCCACAATCCAAAGATTTTTTCAATGAATTCTTAATTTATATCTTTATAGCTTTTTCAAAGTTACTTGAAAAACCTTAAGTACGCCTTGCTGCGCTAAGACACAAGGTATTTTTACAAGCCGGGATCTCTGAATGGTTGTTGGAATGACGTGCAAAACGCACTCGGGCTGATACGATCTCTAATCTTCGCGCCTTTCCGCATGGCCCGGGCGTTTATCCGAGCGGTTTATAAATAGAGAGTCAAGATCGCTTTGTGCGCTGAAATGAGACTACCGAAAGATAAGAATCTTGAAAGTGCTCCAAGCGTGTGGCGAGCCGCGTGCGGGTGCCGCTCAACGGTGGAGATCTATTGCACTCATTATGTAGAACGAGTTTGTTTGAAGTGATTAAAGTAACGCTAGTACAAACTGAAACCAAAAACATCTTTATTCAAATTAAGTTTAATTTGTAAACCATTAAAAGTTGGTCAATTTTATTAATTCTACCACCCGGTTATGATTCTTAATTCTATCGAGATACTGGTACGAAACTATCGTTCCTCATTTAAACTTAAAGAATAACAGAATTGCTTATGGTCTAAGAGCCCGTGGGAGATCGTCCTTCACCGATCTGATAACCAGTTGAGACGTATTTTTTATTAAATATTTTTTATAAACAAATATGCCTATAATTGCTTGCCTATCGAAAAGTGGTCATGGCTATTTTTTATAAAAAAAAAAAAAATCAATTATTTTTTTTTAATTTAATTTTTTATTTTTTATTTTAATTTTAATTTTTTTTTTATTTTTAATTTTATTTATCTATTTATTTATTTATATTTTTATTATTTTGACTTACCTGTTTACACTTGCTTGCCAGGTAGTTATACACTGAAATGAGTAGGCAAGCATACCTAGGCATATTCTGTGTATCAAAAACTATCAGTCAAATAAATTTCATTTGGTTATCAAAAGTATGAAGGTGATGAAAAAAAAATCGATAAAAGTTAATTTAATTAAAAATAGCCATGACCACTTTTCGATAGGCAAGCAATTATAGGCATATTTGTTTATAAAAAATATTTAATAAAAAATACGTCTCATCTGGTTATCAGATCGGTGAAGGACGATCTTCCACGGGCTCTCCTATATTAGACATTTGCGCATTATCAATCCTGCTTTCGAATCTTGTAATAAATGTTACCTATTTACCGCCTTAATAATCTTCACCGACCCAAACGGGCAGCAAGTAGGAACCATGTCATCAAAGAGCAGCAGCGGCGACTAAGGAGACGGAATAGATATAGCCTCAACCAATACACCTATTTATATATTGTCTCGAGAAAAAATTTATTCAGGGTGTTTTATAAACAAAAGTGCACGAATTTAAAAACAATACAATAATTCTCATGATACTCGGTTTTTTTACAGTAAGTAGTACCAGACTTATGCCTAGCTTTACAAAACAATTTACCTATTATTATTGAACTATGTAAAACTCTCATGTCACGGTGTTTGTAGTCGCACTCCTCCGAAACGGCTCGACCTCTTACCACTAGATGATTAGGGTCCAGATATTTATTTCCATTTTTTATTTTGTCTTTTTCAGCAAAGAGGGCACGAGTCAACTAGTTCAACTATAATATTAAGTCATCCCTTGCTTTAAATCTTCTACACTTACTGGTGATGAATGGGTATGACTTGTAACCTACTTGCCTATACTATTCAAAAGGTCAGCAACGCACTTGCATGCCCTTTGGTGTACAGGATGGGCAGATCTATGGGCATGGTGACGGCTTAGTGTCAGATATGACACCTGCCGGTTTGCCCAATACTCCAAAAAAAATCTTTATGAAAATAAAACAATTCTGGCATTCGAATATATATTTATTTGTATAGTAACTAAACAATGTTAACGTACATAGCAATAAATAGCTCAGGTTTACTTTCAAACATTTACCGCACATTCTAAGCTAGGACACTCATCATCTTTCATACAACCCTTCATACCTGAGCTGATTCCAAAACAAAGGAAAAAGTTATTTAATAACAATTATTAAACAGTGCATAATTATAATACATACAAAAAACTACAAAGCTTGTGAATTTTGTAGTAGCCAGTAGAAGACGAATAACAAGGACGATTTACACGGACCATTAGTAGTTAATGCCTAGTTTCTAGATACACATTTTTAAATAACATGACGTATCCATTTTATTATTTATAGAGAAGATAATACATATGTTTGGTGTTGTTCCTTACAGACAGCCGAGCCGCGGTAACTTCGAGCGAACTAAACTATTATGCAAAGTTGCAACCAGCTGCAAAGTAAACTTAATAATTTGCACGCTCTTTACATAATACGCTACGTCTAATTTAATAATAATATTTGCATCGCTAAGTCTAGCTAATAATATCTTGATACAATATCGTTAGACGAATGTGTAGAAGTTATGTTACAAAGTATTCTAAAGAACACTAGTTTGTTTCGGAAATTACGATGAACGATCGCAACAAACATTTTGTACGTAAATATGATTTCTTAGAGAATTCTACTCGCTTCGACTAGTTAAAAAGACTGACTAAGAGTTCGAATATTTATTAACGGCAGAAACTACAGATTTACGCTACTAAACTACCTTCTAGATTTATTTACAAAATCGAAAAGAACAATACCGACACAACGAGACGTCTAAATATTTTTCAGTATCGTTCAAATAAATAGTCCTACCTACCAACAATCTATTCTACGAATAATAAATAAATAAGAATTTACATAATTACTACTCTAACTAAATTATCAAAGAGAATAGTAAAAAAAAATACTGAAAGGAAATAAAAATAACCGGATACCGAGATACAATTTCGAATATTCTTTAATTTCGTGTCGTGAAAGTATGTATGCACTTCTGCGGTACCCTTTAATTTATAGTGAGGAAAATTTAGATATTGTATTGACGGTGCGATGGTTCGAATATAGAGCAAGTTTTATTGTAATTTTAAGTCATTTATAAAACGCAGAATTCGTCGAGAAGGTTCTTCAGCTCCTTGTTGTGGGCCGCCTTGGAGCCCGTGGCGGGCGACGCGGCTGTTGGCCGCCCGTTGTAGCTGCAATAGAACGTTGCATTTAGTATAATACTAGCGGACCCGACAAACGTTATTTTGTCATAATCAAAACATATTTCTAGATCAAATGCTATTTTCCCACATCTATTATATAGATTTGCAGTGGACATCAATAGGGAATATGATTCCAATGAGGTTCAAACAGTTTTTTTTTATATTTTAACAAATAAAACGTAGCTTGCAGTTTATATAAGGCCCCAAAACGCAAAATATTACCGTTACATGTTAAAAGTAGAGGTGGGTCGTTGGTGGTTTTTGTGCTAACGAAATGAAACTGTTAATTACAAACTGATAACCTGTTAAATAAGCAGCTAATTTAATAGCTGGTTTGCAGTTAGCGACTACGCATTGAATGTTCGTTGAGCTAATCCGCGCGTTGCGTTCGAAAATCTTTAAATGAAACAGTTAATATATTTAGCGGTTTTTATGGTAAACGAAAAGAAGCTAATTCGTTGTCATTAGAAAAGCGGTTTTAAAAAGCTGCTTGTTGAATTAACGCCCACTCCTAGTTGAAAGCTAATGGTGCTATACACTATAATGAAATGAGTGCATGATACCTTGAACGATGAACGAAAACATAAAAAGCAATATTAGGCGGACATTAGAATTTAGATACTTAGTTAATTTTAATAGTCTTTTATTAACGCGAGTATCACACATTTAAATAAAATACTGTATACCGGATTAAAACGCGATTTATTATTTATATTGTTTAAATTATTTATCCCGACGTTTCGGATGCTTTTCAGCAACCGTGGTCTCCCTATCTGTCTCCCCGCGACAACGGTTGCTGAAAAGCATCCGAAACGTCGGGATAAATAATTTAAACAATATAAATAATAAATCGCGTGTTAATCGGGTATACAGTATTTTATTTAAATTAGTTAATTTTGTTTAGATCCTCAGGGTTACACTAGTAGTATTGACTAGTCTGCACAAACAGAGGAGAATGCAAAAAAATATTCTTTAAAATTTAGTATGCCTGTCCTGTCGTGTACTGAAAAGATCTTGATGCAGTTTATAGTCAGCGTGTCTATATTTCCAATAAAAATAGTATTGGTGACATTGACGTGTACAATAGGCAAAGCAATATTAGATGTGGTAATCTAATCTCACCTAATGGTGCGCGGAATGGTGTCAGTTTGTGTGTCTATCTGTGGGTCCTCACTGCGACCCAACAGTTGGCTAAACCACCCGCCCCCTTGCGATTTACGCCTGTAACCAATGGCCCTACATTATGGCGACACGTATCTTAGTATAAAACAATGATTTCACGTACATAGATTCTACGAAAAGCTGCAAGCTACGTTTACATACTAAAACTCGTATCATTTTATTACTCAAACAGATGATTTTTTAATTGTGTTGGTTCAGAACAGTAGCCTAATTGACAAGTAGTTTTAACCTAAACCGTTAAGGCATATGAATTTTAATTGTATTATTAGTGGTCTCGCGGTATTTCTTAATTGACCTAAACAATTCTTGATGATCTGTATATAAGTTGGACAACCTACGTTTAGCTTGATAGCTTCGAGTTTCACTACGATCAAATCTATCTATAATGATATTCAGTATATCAAATCAGTGTATGGATTTGATACTAGCAACACACCCCGGCTTCGCACGGATACAATGCAGATAGCACTATACACAAAAAATAAATGAAAGATTTTTTTCAAACCAATCCGACAGTAGTTTTGGAGTTCATTCGTTACAAATATACAAAAATATAAAAATGGTTCTTGCATATTACGCAGCATACAAAAAGTGACAAAATGAGCTTCATAACAAATTAAAATCTTTAGTTCATTATAATATGCATGTATCTACGTTTTGTATGGGTGTAATTTCAGATACGTTTTTCATGAAATTTGTATGAGAGTAAGATTATTTAACACAATTTTACACAGAAACTGTCATGTCACCAGCAAATGAAATGAAAATAAAATTTGGACAATGACAAGTTAACTCGTCACCGCCCACCGGTCAGCCAAGAGTTAATAGTAAGTCAATAGAGTATCAGCTGGCACTCACCTGATCTGCTTCTGCTCGCGCAGCAGCGTGCGGAACCGCGGCTCCACGTAGCTCCACGAGCCCATGTTCTTGTGCTCCTCCTGGCTCCACACGAGCTGCGCGTTCGGGTACTTCGCGATCTCGCTCTTCAGCATGTCGTACGGGAACGGCGAGATTTGCTCCAATCTGCACCGCAATTAAGTTTTTCATTAATTCATTATTAGACATCGTTATCGCGAGGGCACGAATCATTTGTAGATTATGTAAACAGAGTGGACAAACTACATAGTCATTTGAGAGTACCGTACCTATATCTACATTGGGACTTTTTGCAGCGTTTCTGCATCAATTCATATCAAGGAAATTTAATACCAATATGGGGAAGCCATAAAATTAACATCTTTATAAACCGGGATAATCTGAAAAATTGTCTGTGTCAACATTTCGGTATTTTATTAATTCTAAAATACGTATATAGATCTTTTTTGAATACACTATTGGCACAAATAAATACTCTCAGAGGACGCGTAAAACTAGGTATTACATACTAATTGTCTATTCTAGATAGATATTCTTTGACATGTTCGTTCGTGCCCTCACGATAACGATTATTGTTATTTGGATTTTTGCTCTGTTTTTATATATCGCAACATGCCCCGTCTTCGCACGGGTATAATGTAGATGTACTATACACAAAAAAATATATATTGAGTTGTAGCTTTCTATCGGTGAAAGATTTTTTAAAAATCTGTCCATAGTTTTTGAGTTAAATCGTAACAAAGAAACAAACAAACAAATCTTTCCTCTTAATATTATTAGTTTAGATAGTCCTAGGTATTTTAGTCTGTATTAGTTATTATTATTATTGCATTGATGAAGTGGAAGAAGTGAAAGTGATATGCAAGGATCAGAGCATATGGAATTTTGTGATCTCTGCCTACCCCAATGGGAAAGAGGCGTGATCTATATGTATGTAAGTATGTATTATTATATTGTTTTTCTCTTCCACTACTGTCTTTTGCCACATTGGGTGACTACTGAAAATCAGCATCAGACCTTCTTCTCTGACATAATACTCTGAGTATCTGACTAGCTGATTTACAACAAAGCGGAGGCCATAAAAACTACCCCATGAAAAAACATATTATGTATAAAATTATGCCAATTTTCATGGAGATCAAACTCCATTGGAATTTAGCGATTTCATATATATACAAACATCCACTTTTATATTTATATACAGATGTGTATAGAAAAGCTAATGAGTGGTTACTACACTGGTTTATTATATTTTTATTTATATCTGAATATCGTTTTTAGCGCTGAGCCCCCTCAGATAACATAAAAATCCAAATTTAAAATAGCTCATATTAAAGTAGCATATTGCTTAATAAGGGAGTGATGTATGATTGAATAGATTTTTTTAAACAAACATCAGTATTCTAAAGAGTATAGCATTATGAGGGTAGTTGGTAATTACCGGACAATAGCGATATCCTTTTCTAGTCCTCTGTCGCGGCGCTCCTTGAGCAGGTCGTAGTACACTCGCCCGGAGCAGAACGCCACCTTGCGCACTTTGTCGGGGCTCTCAGAAGCTGGCCCCTCTTCGGCTAGCACTCTAGTTACACAAATCACAAAAAGAATTAGCTATTAAACTATAGCATAGTTGCCGAGATGTAACTTGGCAAGGTTTTGGCGTAGTGGGGGTAAGTTCGCGCATGTACACTTCGTGCCAAAAAAATGGTCACCTTTAAAAGGCTTGTTGAATAATTATATAGTATTTTATTATTTTTATTTATTATTATCAGATATATACATTTTTATTTATATTTTAGAATAATTAGTTGGATTTATTTATTTAGTTATTTCCAAAATGTATGTTTAAATATGTCTATTTGGAAGAAAGTTAAACAAAGGATAGTAATATATTATTTGTTATAAATAAAATATATACAGTTAAGTGTTAAAAAAATTACTATATAGAAAATGTAAACAAAAACGCAAAATACAAAAGGGTCAAATTCTAATGCACGGAAGTGTACTGGAGAGCGAACGGAACGTCAACACACTGCGAGATACAAGTGTCGACTGAGCAACCAATCGCCGCTCGGAACGATGCTAGCTTCTTCCCCGCGTCCCGCTACATAACCAAAGAGACCTAAAAAGTGAACTCTGCGCATCTAACGACGCTTGCCAAGTTACATCTCGGCAACTATAATAGGGATTGTAATTTACGAAGTTATAAAAAACTAGCGCCTCCGCCCCGCCTTCGCACGGGTGCAATGTAGATGTACTAAAAAAACCTATGTTACTGACTGATAATGTAGCTTTCTAACGGAGAAATACTTTTTTTAAATAGGTCGAGTAGTTTTTGAGTTAAATCGTTCTCTTTGTAATATTAATATTTATTTTTAAAAATTACTTCCAAAATACTATCTATTCCAATATAGATAGGTTATATAAATATTTTTGTTTAGGCTATTTTTTAAAGCGGTTCGAAGAATAACAGAGGCAAATTATTCAGAGTAACATTTCAAAAGATACGAAACTGAATCGAGTAAGCAATATGTACGTAATTCGTAGATTACATTGAGCAGTAATACATTTTTCGTAAACTATGTACACAAACTGTTATCATCTTTGCATCCATATATTCAAAAGGAAAATATTCAAAATCTATTACCCAAATCCCCATTTCTTCATTTCAATTTCAGAATCAAAAATAATAAAATGTGCCTAGTGAGGCATGGAACACAGACGTGTTTGTTGTAACACCGAGCCAGAGAAGCGGTCGCAATATAGGGCTCCATTGTATTCAAAATTCAAAAGTCATTTATTCATTTAGGTAACACAATGTACACTTATGAACGTCAATAAAAAATACATATTAAATGCTTCTAGTTATACATTTACTGCCAGTTCTCAAATCAAGGGCGTAGAGCGGACGAGAAGAACTGGCAAGAAACTCGCCGCCTCTCTTTTTTAATCGCCAAGTTTTTGTTTTACAAATGTATAGATCGTACCTCTTAAACGTGGTGCCTTCTGCCATGTCGTCGAAGGAGGACTTGCACTCGGGGTGCCGCAGCAGCGACTTGGGCGTCATGAGGATGAGCGGCTTGCGGAACGGCAGCGCGATCTGCCGCCGCAGGATGTGGAACATGGAGGCCGGCGTCGAGCAGTTCGCCACTATCCAGTTGCAGTCGTGCAGCTGGCGTACTGTGACCAAAAAATATATATATACAATTAAGTCTAATATATAAAACTCTCGTGTCACAATGTTCGTTCCCATACTCCTCCGAAACGGCTTGACCGATTCTTATGAAATATTTTATGCATATTCAGTAAGTCTGAGAATCGGCTACTATCTATCTTTCAAACCTCTAAGGGATATGGGGTGTCCAATCCAAAAATTTTTTTTATTTTTTTAGATATTTTATTTTTTTATTGTGGCATTAAAAAATAAATTCTTTTATTTTCACTCTTCTATTACCAACCCCTTATTTATTTGTCAAAAAATCTAGACCAGGGTGGGTCGATAGTAAATATACAAAAATATCGCTCACGCCCACGTGAAAAGGTTATTCTTTCTTGGGAAAGGTAGGTTACGTTGACGGACAGTATTTCCTCCTCATTATTTAACCATAAAAATTAGCTTAACTTATTATGCACCCTTCTAAACAATAAGGATATTTCTTTGGTCAAGTCTTGTTGCTCCAATTGATTATTGTATGTATCATAAATGTTATTATCGGAGCGAACATAAACAGCCGCAAATTACAAGATTATCAACAACACGTGTATGAACATAGTAATTGTGAACTAATTCTATGTTCTAAGAAACAACTTATTTTTACCAGCGTAGTAGACGCCAATATACAGTTCGAAAACCTTCGTGTTTCGTGACATTATAGTATATCACGACTTTTTTTTAAATAATAAACTTAAACCCTTTACACACCTTCATAGTCGGGGCTCTCAGGCGGCATGTAGTCGGGATCGTCGGCGCTCATCTGCAGGAACCGCTCCAGGCGGGCGGACGAGTGCTCCGGTCCCTGGACACAAATATTAACATATTTCATGCAATTTCGTCTGATTGATTGAAACGTATACCGGGGATAGCAGGATTACTAGAGTATATTGTTTCATCAGATACTAGCAACGCGCCCCGGCTTCACACGGGTGCAATGTAGATGTACTTAACACAAAAAATAGCCTATGTTACTCGCTGATAATGTAGCTTCCTGTTGGTGAAATAATTTTTGAAATCGGTCCAGTAGTTTTTGAGTTTATTAATAACATACAAAAATACAAATCTTTCCTCTTGATAATATTACTGTGACCGATTTTGAAATTTTTTTCACCAATAAAAAGCAACATTATCAGCGAGTAACATTGGTTATGTTTTGTTTATAGTACATCTACATTGCACCCGTGTGAAGCCGGGGCGCGTTGCTAGTTGTAAATATTTTGCGTATAATCTAATTTGGACAGCCCTGAAATAAATAATGACCCTAACACTTAGGAATCGCCTCGCTTATCAGCGCCCGTCACTCACCATGCCCTCCATGCCGTGCGGCTGCAGCAGCACGATGCCGGACTGCCGCACCCACTTGGCCTGCCCGCTCGAGATGAACTGGTCGATGATGCACTGCGCCACGTTGTTGAAGTCGCCGAACTGCGCCTCCCACAGCACCAGCGCGTTCGGGTTCGTCACTGAGTAGCCTACCTCGAAGCCGAGCACGCCTGGAACACATTTCCAACGTTAAGGTGACACTAGTCGACATATTTTCCATACAAATTTCGGGGGGGTATTACTCCACTATTTAGCACTGTACATGCAAAGTTAAACATGATATCGTTTTGTCTCATTATTAATTTTGTCTGTGCGGAAACAGAATGGTAAAATAAAAAAACCATTAAAAAATGTCGACTAGTGTCACCTTAACGTAATTCTTACCATATTCAGAAAGTGAGCTGTTGCACACTGTGTAAGGCGCCTGGTCGGGGTAGAGGTGCGCCAGCGCACAGTACGTGGCCTTGTCGACCTTCTGGTGGTGCAGGACGTGATGTCTGTCATGATATTTGTGCATGTTTAGTTATAAAATAATCAGAAATAAAAAAAACTAACTCTCCACAAGAAGAGATATGAATTATCCCACTTACAAAGAAGCTTCTAGTGATTAATAAGGATAACATAAGAAACTTAGAAGTTAACTAAGAAGACAACTTAGTTAACAATCATTTGTTTCGAAACCAATGAAGCATGTTTAACGTATTGCTACAAAATTGGTAATGACTGCGTTTTGAATAACTTCTGTTATTTAACGAGAGTATCACTTCTTTAAATGAAACAAATATTGTTATTATTATTAACTTAATTAATAAATATTTTAATTAAATCGAATGAAACCGGTTAAAAGTTAGTTCTTTTTCTATGGTTTTAGTACTATCAAAAAAAAAACAAGTCGTATTTACCTGTGTGAGAAGGTTCCTCTCTCCACATCCTCACCAGACAGCCTGACGTGGATGCCTTCCTTGAGCAACGAACCGAATGCCATGGCCTCGGCGAGCGCCCAGTCCACCGTGCGCTTCTCGACCATCTCCATGCGGGCTTTGAGGATGCGCAGCAGGCCCTTGTGGATCTCGAACTCGGCCGCGTTGGGCGGAGGGCTCGAGAACCGTTTGCCGATATGCACTAGTGTCTCCTCCACTACTCCTGAGGGGGACATCTGTCGGTAGGAAATTTATTATTAATGTTACCAGTAAGAAAATAATATAAATTAAAAAAATATAAGTAGCAATAAAAATTTATAAATCTAATTTTGATAACCATTTGAGTCAAGAGTGCAGTATGTAAATATAAATAAAAAATAATATGTAGTAATAAAAATTTGTAAATTTAATTTTGATTGCTCAGTCAAAACAGTGTTATATACGGAAAACAGCTTTACAACTTTACAACTATTTCATTTATAAATGTAAAAAGAACAAAACTTTCTAAAAACCATATCATGTAAAGTTTAAACCTTTTATATCCAGAAACATCATAGTTTTTTTTTAAATTACACATTCTTGTCGCAAATGAACGAAATATTTTTGAATCCTTATCAAACATCTACTAAAAACTTTGTTAGCACCTACTTAATAATAAATGAAGACTTGTTGGGTAATTCTTACCTTGAGTGGGTCCTTTCCCTCGAAGAAACCAGACCAGGGTGAGTCGAGCCAATCCTTGTACTTGATGTGGGTCTCCTGCTTGGCCTGGTTGTATGCATCTTCGCAGATCTTCTCGTATTTGTCCTTCACATCCTTTACCTCTTCCGCGGTAACTACGCCTTCCGCCGTCAGTTGGTCGGCGTAGATTTCTAAAACTGTTTAAGAAAACGGTTATTTTTATATTAATTATATACTGTAAATTACAGCAAGTTAACTAATAAAACAACAACTTAATAGTTTTTTCTAATACCTCACCCAACCAAAATATTAGTAGGTGATATTCATTGAATATCTTATCATTACTACAACTTGGAATAAAACAGGATCTTAAGTTATCTACAAATCCTACACCTTAGGCCTTTCTCCCGGTACGATACGCCCAGGCAACTCTAGTATCTTGGGAGTCTTGGAGACAAATCGCCGCAGAGTGTCGCACATACATTTGTATCAGTGCTCACACACTACGCTACGACGATTATAATTGTACATTATGTTACCTAAATGAATAAATGATTTTTGAATTTCGTCACTGGAATCGCTCGACATAACGCCAGTTCATTAAAAAAAGCACTAAAAAAATGATGCATTTTGTTATATTTCAGGAGCGTAATGTGCGAATGTCGAGTTGCCAACAAGTCTTCAGCTAGTATGCGACTTGAGTATTGTATCTTACGTGTGTAATGGGAGAAGGGCCTTAGTCGAAATATGCGCCCCCAGATTATTTACTACCGACTACAGCCAACATACCGGGTTTGGTCTTGCGTATCTTCTGGTACATGAGGGGCTGCGTGAACATGGGTTCATCGACCTCGTTGTGCCCGTTGCGGCGGTAGGACACGATGTCGATGACCACGTCCTTGTGGAAGGTCGCGCGCCACTCGGCCGCCACGTTGCACACGTGCATCACCGCCTCGGGGTTGTCGCCGTTCACGTGGAATATCGGCGCGTTCACTACGCGCGCCACGTCTGCAATGTTTTATTAGCATTACTGAGCCATCCCGTCAAATGGATATGCAATTAACTATATATTATCATTAATTATACCAGAATTGTAGAACCTAATGAAATGCAAAAAAAATAGGAATAAGGATTTTTTACGGTGAAATCTATATATATAAAAGAGATTCCCACCTATATATTGACTCATCACGATATCTCTGGAACCATAAGGCGTAGCGACTGGAAATATGGTAGGAATATTCCTTTCGCCGAGTAGAGATCAGCTAAGAACGGATTTTACGAAATTCCACCCACAAGGGGGATTACGGGGGCAATTACTAGTAGGCCTATAAAGATAATTAAACGAGGCATACTATGAACTGTGTATTTTCTTATTTGAACCTTACGGGGCTAGCAACTTTACAAAAACAAAATTTAAAAAAAAAATGTTTTGGTCAGACAGGACACAGAATTACCTACTTGCTTGTAAGAAAAGTTAAACTGACCATCTGGCTTTGCATGAAAAACACTACAAAATTTTGTCGACCCGTTTTTCTCGTGTTTTAATCGATTATCTCTTTATCTCTTCCAGGTCTAACATGACACTTCTCATGTCAAAAGTAGATATTTGTCGACCGGGATATCTTATCTGTCAAAGTTGTCGATGTCGAGATATCTTATATCTTAGTCTGTCTTCACTCGTCCGCGAGATATCTCTTAATGCTCATGCTAGGCGGGCAGAAAATGGGTCTACTCTCCCCATTAGGGGACTCAGAGGTTCGCTTTACCTGTACAATAGGCGGAGGAGCGCGAGTGCCGAGGGTCCGTGGTGAAGCCGATCTGGTTGTTGACCACGATGTGGATGGTGCCGTGCGTGGTGTAGGCGGGCAGGTCCGACAAGTGCATGGTCTCGAAGACCACCCCCTGACCCGCGAACGCGGCGTCACCGTGGAGGAGGATCGACATCACCTGACCACAAAGTACTAAGTTTTATTGAATTCCATAGTAAATTCGTTTGTTTGCTTTGTGGAGGAAGGGAGGTGTGGTCTTCCTCCAACCTCAAGGGAGGATCCTCGACCAGTCGAACCACTGACTGGCCGGCCCTAATGCCCCAGTGGTTGAGTCGAGATGTTGTATATATACTCAACACTCGGAAACATTTATATAGCGGGATTCAGGATTAGACGTCTTTGTATTGATTCTTGTAGCAGATTATAGACGTCGCTACAGCTTAACTGTAAAATAAGCTATATAGGTATATGTATATAAAAATCTCGTGTCACTGTGTTTGTGGTAGTACGGCGGCTCGACCGATTTTAATGTTGGTAGGTATGAGAATAGGTATATTTTATACCTCTAGGTGAGGTATCCAAAACAATTTGACCCTTTCTTTGTTACGTCTAGACTGGAAGTAACCCAGCGTTTCTATCATGTGAACTTTCAAGGAATATATTACAGCATTATTGTCAAACAATTTTATATTGCAGGGCTACATATTATGTATATACTTGCAAATATGTAATTAAAATACTACCAGCTTATACTTCATCCCATAGCATCGCTGAATAGTTTTGGTCACATCAATCTTACATATCTATAAGTATCAAAACTCTGTGGTACGGGCTCGTTGGCGCGTACGGTAGAACACCTGCCGTGCGCATCGATGGATCGTGGGTTCGAATCCTACCGGGATCCTTACAATTTTCTATAAGCTTGTTTTCCCCACTTATAACTTCGTGAATTGATCGGGTGGGAGGAATATCGAAATTCCGACCGGGTAACGAACCACCGTTCATACATGGAAAAACCTTGAAGTGCACATTGCGCGTTTCGGTTTTAGTCTATGAATTTCCGAATGCTCGAAGTAAAAAAGTAGGTCGACAGCGCATCATTGACTGATGTTCTGTGGCTGAGGTATCCACCTACCATCAACTGAACCTCATGCTTGTCTGTCGATATCTAACATAAAAAAATACTATACTGTACCTTCTTGCCCTCATTATCGCCCCTGTAGAACTGTTCGGCGCGGGTCTTGCCCTGCACCACGGGGTCAACGGCCTCCAAGTGGCTGGGGTTGGCGCACACTGCAAGCCGGATGTTCTTGTTCGTCACGCGGTTCAAACGCTCGATGTACGTACCCAAATGGTATTTCACGTCACCGGAACCCTGGAAGAATTATGATTGTAACTAATTTAACTTGAGAGATTAGTACAAATTGAAGACATGAGTGGATGAAGGGGGCATGATACAATTTTTTAGACAATTAATCACATTCTTGATTGTTTATTTAATAACAAAATTTGACAAATAATATTATTATTTATGTATATATATTGTTATGGCGACACATAACACCTTCACTCGACGTAAAAAATAGAAGTTCTAAAAAAATGTTACATAGCCCTTCAAAAATATACCGTCGTTGCGCCTGCCAAATTCCATATGTGCATTTTTGTATAGTTTTGGGAAACAACGAAAAACGTATTATTGACTCACATACGGAGTTTTTCTTAACGGTCAAAACACATATGGAATTAGTTAAACTCCTTTCCAGTTCGAATATCACAAAAAGGATTTTAGTAACACATAGAGAATAAAACGAAGATTAGTTTTTGTGCAAAAACCAAAAATCAAAAAAAATGCACATATGGAATTTGGCAGGCGCAACGACGATATGAGTTTATGATATACTCCAATTTAAAATTGATGGTATACGCTATTAGGAAAAGTTTTGACATTATGGCAAAGCTTACGGATTCAATGCTATTTTATTGCTGTGCGGGCAAGCAAAGCTGCCAGTCACTTACTGGTAAGTAATCGCCACCGCCCGATGAAAGTGTATACAGTTTACATGTAAAACTACATCAATTTCAACAAAGGCATTTGATATTTTGAGGGATTTAGTAAGAATACTTTGGCCCATAAAATATTCTTTATTTTTATGAAGCTGAAATGCAGGCACATCTTTTATTAAACACATCACTATTAAATAGTTCCTTTTTCTTTATACGGTCAATACTTACGTCATCCTCGGCTTCAAGACCAGCGAACTGCGTGAAGAGCTGATGCAGTGGCTTACGACACACGTTAGCCAACACGTTGAGACGACCTGGAAACAAATCAAATATTGTACTAATATCTAGCTGCAGGAATCGAATACAATGTTTTATTTTACAATAAAACTATAACATTATCATTGTAATTTTTTTTTCTGTATAAGCGTTTATTGTAACCTCACATTACTCTATCATATTATAATGCTTGGCCAAAATACTGATAATTTTTCTTTTTTTTTCTCAGATTACTATCAAATAATTTGTTTATCCAGCTTTAATTTGTTTTTTTTTTATCCTTGAATTTTTAAATACACTTATTTAAAAATTCTAAAAATATTCATTTCTAATTTTTGATTTCAAGTCAAAATATTTTGGAAAAAATCCAGATTTTTTTGAATTCCCTGACGTTCCTCTGCTTATTCCAGGAAAAAAATCCTCCAATTTTTCTCGGTTTTCTCTGTTTTCCATATGCGTAACAACCATGTATATGTATAACTAATTAAAAATTGTTAATTTATCTCTATAACAACTATATAGATAAAACCTAGACGATCTCACTCTCCTGACCTTCAAGTTCCAACTATTCTAATCAAAAGAATCTGGTCGATCCTAATTTGCCGTGAAAGTCGGCCAAACAAATCAACAAACTAATATTTATAATAAATAGTATTAGCAAGATAGGAAATAGGATGTTTACCTCTATGAGGCATGCCCATAATGATAGACTCGACGCCGAGTTTGGTGGACACGTCGATAACTTGCTTCATAGCTGGAATAAGAATCTCGCAGCCCTCGAGACCGAAACGTTTCTCCGATGACCATTTCTTCGCCAGGAAGTTCTCAAAACTGAATAAAAATAAGCAATATTTATAAGTTGCATACAAAGATCGCTGCCCCATTGGATAAAGGTGTGACATGTATACATTATATGTATGCATGGTTACGCGTGTATTTGTCTATACTATTATAAAGAGGAAAGATTTGTTTGTTTGTTACGATTTAACTCAAAAACTACTCGACCGATTTTAAAAATCACTAATAGAAAACTACATTATCAGCGAGTAGACACATAGTAGTAACATAGGCTTTTTTGTATACTGCATCTATATGACACCCGTGCGAAACCAGAGCGTGTTACTAGTATTCGATAAAGAAGAGCTATCTATAGAAAAGTTATGTTTGATGGTTTTGATTTGATAAAAATATAAAGCTGCATTGCGGCAAGGCCTTTTATATACCTATATTATTGGGAAATAAAGTTGTTTACAAGATACATGTTTAAAGAACGTAATGACATTTTACTACGCAGCAGCCATATAAGTATGTACTTAAAATATTATTTTCTGTAAGACAATGTAATGAATGAAACTTATACTTTGGAAGACAGCAATAGCACCAATTCTCATTTAAAAGTTATAAAAGTATAAACAACAACCAATGTTGCCATTCATGGAAATCTTTAAGTTTTAAAAGGTAAGGAAAAATTATGTCGTATATTTAAAAAAAAACATCTAATATGATACAATCGTGATGTTTGTTTCTTACCCAGCAGATCTGGTGAGACGAGCTAGCACCAATCGCTTCTGGTCGTTACTCATCTTGGTAACATTGGGGGGTTCCATACGCTGTCTGATCCAGTTGCATTGCTCCAAAGAGTTGATGAACATAAACTCTATACCGATGTTGTTGCAATACGCCTGCTCCAAGCGGTTCAAAATTTCTCTAAAATAATTTAACATATGTAAATAAGGACATAACTAACAAAAGCTTGGATTGACAAAAATGAATTGTGGTAATTAAATTTTACTGCTATTTACTACCTACAGAATTTTTTTTAAATGGAAATTTACCTCAACGGCAAGGCCTTTTCCTTTTCGCCAATGAAAGTCGTCGAAGGCAGTTTAAAAACTCTGTCCATATCGGCTTCATCTAAAATAAACAGTGACTTATAAGAGTAAGAACTTCGAATTGAAAATTTTCCGAAAAACTTGAATACTTTTTACAAAATTATTTATTTTTAGACAATTTCTACAATGTAAGTAAAAGCAGAGAAAAGCATATAGAAGTCATGAAATAATCATATCCCTTTACTAGCATTTTGTCAGAGCACAAATTGACTTAATGTAAATAGTATTTCCTACGTTTTCTACCCTTCCTAAGCGCAACTTTTAATTCACATAGACAATACCAACAAATATGTTACATAAATATTATGGTGAATAAATGATATAAAGTGAATTTAGCGTTTTCACTTTTGTTTTGCCACCTTGAGATATTACGTCCGAAATCAGTTGGATGGTGTCCAGAACCGGCGAGATATCTAAATTTAACACTGAAGGTCACATTACAAATCCCTGCCATAGCTTGCAGATTGCAGATAACCAATTATTAATAGATAAATAAAATGGTCCCTAAGTATATGTATATATATAATACAGGTGCGTATAGTTAATGAGACAAATAAAAAAATACAGTCATGCATCATGCTCCTTACAATGAGAGTTCTAGCCGATATGACGAAAACATGCAGATAGTGTATGCAATATAATTCATAAATGTTGCGTGCGGCCGCAGTCTTGTGCATTACGTCACGTTCAAGTACTTGTAGTTACGGCGCTCAACGCTTCCAAAACCAAACCAAACACGATAAAATGGTAATTTGAATAGCAACAAAATGATGACACTCATGAATGTTTTGTAAGGTTTACATATCTTGTCGCCATAACTACGTAGCTAGTCGAGCGGCCGGGGTGCAAGGCTCCTTACCAAACCTGTAGCTGTTGTGTATCACTTCTCGTGGGTTTTTGCCTGCTGTATTGTAGTTTGCTATTTCCAATGGGTCCAGTTTCGCTATATGGTGGCCCCGGATCTGTTTTTTTTAGTTATTACTTGTTTAGTAAAAAAAGAAAAATCTGCAAATCCTTTTGTTAGACCGTTGTCTCAAGCCAATGAGATAAAAAGCAAAAATAAATATGAGATTAAAAAGCTAAAATGACTGCCGTTATCAGCTATGATTTGAAGTAGGTACATATATATTTTAGACATTCATAGCTTGTATTATTGCGTATTTAATTAATAACGATATACAATTCGCGTTATTACCTCGCAGTCTTTGAAATATAAAATGCATGCATTATTACAGTGGACTCACATTTGACTAATTCGAGATAGAAAGATCAAAACCAAGGTTGCCTAACTAATTCATTGCTAAATGTTTTCTCTGTGACTTATTGTAAAAATGTTGTCTTTTGATAAAATAAATGTATTATCTGTAAAATCAATGTTGCCGATAATGATGACAACGAAGAAGTAGATTTACAAAGACTGAACGACATGAAGATCGATCACCTCGAAACATATGCAGATAAATGAACTAAACCCAATAATTTTCTCGTAGTATTCCCATTTACACATATGTATAAGTAAAAAGTCTATACGCCATTATAGCTTCCACCGTACCCTCTTTTATACATTTCATCTGACGTATATAAGGTGCATGATAACTTATCAGTTATCACTTATAATTTCATAAAATTACACATTTCACAATAATTGATGTAGTCATAAATAGTAAGAAATTAATATACGAGTTTTGTTGGGTATTTTGTAAATACTTAATGATAATAAATAGGTAGTCCTTAGGAATGACGAAATAGGCTATTCATCAGCGTGTTCCACCCTAGATCATGTCACGGAAGACCAGGTGAAATAGTGGTTAAATGCTGATCTATTTCGAAATTTTACAGGCTCACCACCATCACACCATTAATAAGTATATTCGCCAATTTGTCTGAAAAATATATTGTAAACTATTCCTTCTGAGATTGATGTGCCTGAATTTCGAAAATTCATAAGAACTACCCAATGACCACTAAGATGGCTCCGTAACTACACATTTTCAAATAGTTTAAGTGATAATATTGTCTTTTATTAACGCGAGTATCACACATTTAAATAAAATACTGTATACCGGATTAAAACGCGATTTATTGTTTAAATTATTTATCCCGACGTTTCGGATGCTTTTCAGCAACCAGTCTCCCGCGACCACGGTTGCTGAAAAGCATCCGAAACGTCGGGATAAATAATTTAAACAATAAATCGCGTTTTAATCCGGTATACAGTATTTTATTTAAATAGTTTAAGTGATATTATTAACAATATATTGTACGAAACCTTAATTAACACTTAACAATAAACCTATACTCCCAGTAAAGTGCAAACCCCATCTTTGGATGTATCTAGTAAAGGAATATGATTTCTATTAGTCAATTGTAGGTTCATTAAAATAAAATGATATGATATTAATTTTACTATGAAAGACAGTCACAAACATGGGTAAGAAAAATGTTTTTAATGGTAGGACCGAATATAAAAAAGCTAGTCTCAAGTTAGAGTAATTTATATTCATAATTGTTCTATTCACTATTGTTTTAAAATGATTTTATAATAATCATTGATATTAACTAATAAATTTGCATAAAAGCCTTGTGTAGTAACATATAGACTTATAAGCTAATTCTAAATAAAGCTTTGATTTTAGTTTGTTGCTTACTCATGCAAATGTGTCTTTATCACTGGCAAAGCCTTGTTACTATGTATTATCAATTCACCAATAGCCACAGCTGTACAATAAGTATTTATTATTAAATATAATATCATATAATGCAAAATGTGCATCTATAGTATATAGAAGAACCCGGCACCGATAAGACAATAGCTCATTGTTTAAGCAACTAAAATCTACTGCGGATAAGCCTTCAAAATCCCCTTCAATTCATTTTTATTTCCATTTTATAGAGATGTTATTGCGGATTGAAGATTAAAACGACCTTATCGGAACGATCAAAGCGCCACACGAATTACCATGAAGCCATCGCGATATTTAAGACAAGGTCTCTCTTAAAGCAGTATTTATTGCCTTGACGATAGAGCGAGACAGAGCTAAACAAAGTGTATCGCGCTATCACTTTCTCTCCTAAAGTAAGACTACAATAATACTCCCCTCAGAGATCGTGGTATAGCCTCAGGTATAGATTTATCTGTCATTATACGTTATATTTTCCACATTATCAATCAATATACCTATTAATCTGATAAACTTTACTGACCTATACACTCAGAGATTATTTTATTTTTAAATGATATTTTTCTGTTCAAAATACGCGAACCATTCATCGACAACAATAACAAAACAAGTGAGGTTTTGCGTTTTATAATGTTGAATAGGCTTATTCGATTGCATTTATATTGTAATTTATCGCGATTTCGATCGTATCCATCGATCTTTTTAACGATCAATCGCAACACGTCCAAAGGTCCGAATCATACCGAATCGCACGTGCTGTCTAATGACCGCTTCGTTTGCGAAGGCTCGCAGGCCGCCGTGCCAATCGCCGCTCGACACAGGGTCTCCTGTCGAGATCCCCAAAGGATCGAGGTGTGCCACGAGGTGACCGCGCGACTATTACGGGAATTCATTCATTCATTATATATTCAACATCACGAATCGGGATCAACGACTTAATTAAGAATAGCATATAAAAAGGCATAATTTCGAACAATGGGTTTTTGGCCGTCTTCTATACTTGGCTTTTGAGTTTTAAAGACATTGGTAGGAGAAACTTCTTTTTACAACTGAACAATATACACACACGCAGCTTGACATTGTTATAACTCCTTTCGTGATGTAGAATATTCGACCATATCCAAAACCACCATATTGTTATTAAAGATTATAAGCTAAGAGAATTAATAATAATAATCTCACCCCATAGAAGTATTAAATAATAGTTTTTTTTCTCTTTTTTTTGGTGGGGGGAGGTGGTAATATCTTGATAAAAATTCAGTTGAGACTAGCAATTCTTAAAGATCGGTCTGAGGATGCATGTCAATGTAGTTAGTATAACACATAACTCGACAACAGTTACTGTTAATTTAAATGATCTTACGATAATGTGTTATGATCAGTTGGTACAGTACTCTATCCAATTATCTTTCTAAACAAACCGTTAATAGTCTAAACGAGACTACAGCAAAATAAATATTCGGAAAATATTGCCAATACTATCACATACATACAAAATAATTTAATCTTGGTACTTAAGTAATTTGTAAGTGTTTCATTTATTAATAACTCTATATTGCACTGATTGAATTGTACAATTGCTTTATTTTCACAATTTGAACAATTCAGATAAGATTAAGGTGTTTATAGATCGTTTTACTTGCCGATAATTTTGTTTATATATTTAGCTAATAGTACGTGGCAAAATGATAAGTAGAAGGTATCATTATAGTTAAATTATGCCGTTTTTTATAAACATCCTGTATCCTTGTCACCTGATTACGGATACAGGATATTCCGATAAATCTCTAAATTGTATGTATGCAATAATATCGGCGTTGACGAAAGCGATACGATGGCATCCAAGAAACGCAAGTGATTGCTTCCAACCGCACAGCAGCGAATGCACTCGAGAGCGTATGCTGCGTACCGAAATTGAAATATTTCCTCATGATGAGCTCGGAACTCGGCCCGCGCATGCCCAGTTGGGGCAGGTTAGCCGTCGTGATGCCCAGCGGGTCCACTCCGGCGGCCAGGTGCCCGCGAGCCTGTCACCCCCCACCATTCACATCATTAGCCCTGGCGTGACACGACCCAACAACACTACACTTTGTCTAATTAAGGAAGATAAGTTTGACAGCTCACACCTATAAATCGACGGGTCCCAAGAACAAAATCGTATCTGTGAAATCGTTTGCAGATACGTTTTTGTAATATTAAAACAAACTAAACCTTATATGAAAGATATAAGGATGATTTTGGCTGACTGTTTCCGATTTAGCGCCATCGTGCTAAATTCTGACTTCCACTTATTTTTCCTGTTCTGTGGGTACCGCCCACTTATCGTAGTTAAGTCCCCTCGCGCATCGAACAACCACAAACTGTAAACCAATTAATCGGTCATATAAAAATTAAAATTTTGATGACTATCATTTTGAAGTATTACAACTATTTGCGATCATCTATCACGCAACTATATCAACCTGTGTATAAATCACTAATAAAAAAAATGTTTTGTATTCATACAGTATAACCAAGAAACTAACGATCCCATGTTCTATGACAATAATCGATGATCAATAATATCGAATAGATATTTAACCACCATCAATAACCATCCCTGTTATGAGTTGTCAAAATTATCGTCCTAAATTAGACAAGTGTAGCTACCTAACCACACACTAATCGCTTTACCTATTATAGAATTATACGTTTTACTTTTCACACTATGGTTGAAGATATCCAGTTTATGATCCGAAAACAAAAACGGCAAAGTATCTGTGCTAAACTGGAGTAATGACGCGAAATGATTAAACATGAGGAAAGTCAACATAATGGTAATTATTTTGGGGAATCCTACTTTGTCATTTAATGACATGCAAATTATTAAGGGCTGATTAGTATGTGGATAGATTTTTAGTTTTGTTTACGTGAATACTAACATTTCACTAGCAAAGGTCTGCAACTCGTATATTCTAATGCGTCGCTAGATCGTGTCAATCGGTCAATCTAGATTGATGCGGGTGCGCATATTAATCGTCCAAATATAGTATTCAAACATATAACCCTTTGTACTCCGGGCATTTTTCATTGAGTTGCGGCACAATGTGAGTGAGAGTCACAACTGGAGTGCAAAGAGTTAAAACATCTCAACACTACATCGCTTTCATTACAGATATGTGTGGCAGAGTAATCTGTTACGATACCATATTAGTTCAGTTTCACCCACAAAGTCTATATAAATGGTGAAACAACCCAGTACTGAAAGTTACGTTAGTACAGTTTTTCGTGTGCAAAACTACAAAAACTAAAATTATCCTATTTCTAGTTTTATTATATAAAATTGTACCTTATAATCACACGCATATATTATAAAAACGAAAAAAGGTTTTCGACTCAAATATCTGTCCGCTTTAGGTGATAGACTAATTAAAATGTGCAAATAATAAAAATAATGGTCATAATAAATCGTAAGTAAAACATGTTTCACCTGGTAACTCCTGATGATTGCCTGAACTGCGAGATGGTCATCAATGATCTTCTCATTTATTGGGGAACCTGTGAGATAAGACATTACGTTAACTAATACATGTACAAGCACACATCTATACCTATATTAATAAAAATATTGTAACTAAGTTTATCTTATATGCTCTATGCACTCCTAAACTAAACTATTCATCCGATTATGATAAAACATTGGTGATCTTTTTCTGCATATGCCCGCGAGGGTCCCGTAGGTCTATTACCTACGAAAAACGAACGCAACGAACGGATCGAAACGAAAGCACAAACAACTTCGTATTTTAACTTATTAAGAAAACATTTTTAATTCTGTTTTCGATTATTCTTACAATCATAGTAATGTCAAACGAAAGACATAATGTCTTATTGCGAAAGACGTGTCGATCATCGGATTCATAATAGTAAAATGTACGATCCATCAGCCGAAACTTTGTATTTTATTTTGGTAATAGGCCTCCTGGCCCACAAAATAACGAAACCCTCTTTTACTTTACGTGGCATGTAACGCATCCCGGGTATAGACACTAAATAATAATTATTTATAGCGATGTATTAAAAATGTACAACAAACAAAATACAACATTAAAAAAAAATATTGGTCGGGTCTGTAACTATTGTTTTGTATGTTTTTTACAATTTACATAAAGCAAATAATAATAACAATATGAGGTTTAAGATTTTTTTAAACTTACAATTATTGAAATAAATAATGGAATGATAACAGCTGTGTCTATTTTATTGTCGACTACATAACTACGCTTACGTAACATCAATTTGACATCATGAGAATAACCAGACACATATGTTAACATTATTAATTTTTTTTAAACATTACAAAGTATACTATAAGGCGTGAATATATAAAGTATATAGTACTTTTATATATTCACGCCTTAAGACGTCACATTTACGTAAATTAGAAATCAACCAACGAATTCTCGCCTTATCTATTTTATAGCATCAAAATTAAGTAAAAGATAATCCTAATAATTATACTTTGAAACTATGTACTTCGATAAACTTACCAGAGGCGATAGAAGGCATTCCACCGGACGCTGGAATAAGTGATGTCAAGGGCACTTCATTTTTAGTATATGGCGCAAGATTGGGAGGAGGTGTATAAGCGACTCCGGGTTGTGCGCCGTTTGTCGCATTACGGAAGAAAGCGTCCCATGACTAAACAGAAAACAATGAATTTCTATAAAGAATCTTGTCATAATGGTTTTATTAGTGGGAATGAGGAATGCCTTAAGATAACATTAAGGTGTATTATATTACTTTATTTACGGTCTGCAAGTCTCATAACATTTTGGAGTTATTTTTTTATACATAACTAATAATGTATTAAAATAATATTTTTTTAAAGTTAGATATTGACAGACGAGCATGAGGATCATTTGATGGTAGGTGATACCTCAGCCACAGGACCTCAGTCAATGATGCGCTGTCGACCTATTTTTTACTTCGAACATTCGGAAATCCATAGACTGAAACCGAAACGCGCAATGTGAACTTCAAGAACTTTCGTTGCCCGGTCAGAATTTCGATATTCCTCCCACCCGAAGTTACCAGACGTGGGGAAAACATGCTTACAGAAAATTATAAATACTCGGCAGATGTTCTACCGAACGCGCAATCGAGCCCGTATTATATTTTACTAGCCGTCCCCGCCCGCCCGCTTTGCTGGGCGAATTGTAAAGGATAGACGAATATGAACTATCCACATAAATTTGAAAAAAAATGGTAAAGGGGTTGATGGAATTCAAAAAATGAATAGCTAAAACCTTCTACAATTAATTCCGCGTCGAATGGTCATGGTATCATGCCGATCGGTCCAGTAGTTTTCAAGTTTATCGATAACAAAGAAAAAAAAGTTGCTTATATATGTAGATTATTACTGTTACTTTATGTACACTTTATGTACACTATTACTTTATGTATGCTTATATATATAGATTATTACTTGACAATTTTGAAATAGACAGTAATAATATCATTAAGTTACTTTAATGACAGTGCGACGTATACGTAGAAGAAATACGCATGCCGTATTGCGGCATTATGATGTCACATGAGGGCTAGACGATTGAAGTCCAACGATAAGAAAGAGGGCGTGTGAACTTAATTATCTCTGTTATTATGCTGAAGCTATCTTATGATAACCTTCAACATGCAGTGATATCTTAATAAGGATTTGGCGAAATATTATGATAATTGATAACAATACAAGTTTAAATAGAAAAAAGACCTAGATGACATTGATCGTTTTATAAACCTTACTTTATTATTGCTTTACTTTTTGTCATAATATGTTCTATAAACAATATTACAAAATCGTGACTCGTCTCGGACAGTTTTCGGATTTTTTCAGATTATGATAAACTGGCTCAAGTTTGCGCCGGTTTGAGTTGGATATGACATGTAAATTAATAGAACACATATTAGGACTCTATTTTTCAGAAAAACGACGTTATATTTATTTTAAAATAATCGTCATTGGGTTCAGATTTCCTTCAATTCAAAAACGTCAATAACAATATTTAAAAAATGCTTTTTTGTTAAAGTTAGATGAATCAAATTTGCAAAAAACCAACAAAAATGTATATCATCAATTTCAGTATTATAACATAAATTTAACTCTTAGATAAGAACTATTTTTATACAAAAAAAAAAACAATTTAGTCTCAAAATAAGTTGGATTAATATATTTCTATGCATTAAGGCACAATTAAATCTAGAATATCAAAGGAATTAGGAGTATTTGGCTATAGGAAAGCTATATCACTTACAGCATGAACGGAATTGGGATCCGTAAGCCAATTGTTGTACATGGTCTCGACATATGCAGAGCTGGATCCATTGAGGAAGGGTTCTGCTGCAGTTGAACTTTTTAGCCTGTTGGCATTTACTGTCATAGCTGCAGCCTGTGTTTGGAGATTTGATATTAGTAGAAGAACTAAAGTACTATTTAAAAAAATATATTACAAAGTATATTAATAAAAACTATTTAATTTTTTGTTTAACTTTCATAGATCATAATTCTTAACAATATATAAGCTTACTTTTGACAAAGTGAAAAATACTATATTCTTTTAAAATATACCCAATATGATTTAAGTGTAAGTCTTTATTCCACCTTTATATTGTAACAACATAAGCAAGGTAAAAAGATCGAAAAAAATTGAATTGAATTGAGATATTATAATAACATTTTAGTCAATAAATAATATGAAGAGAATGGAAAAAAACAACATACTGTGCTGACCCCAAATAAAAAAAGGGCAGGAAGAAGCCATATAAAATCTATATTTTATAGCCACCTTTGATATCTTTGTTTATTATGTAAAACAACTCAACTAGCAGTTACATTTATTTTCATACATAAGAAACTATTTTATTGTATAAATGCAATATCATTGATTGATGAATCATTAAAATTCAACACAAAATATATTTAAATGTTAATACATAATGTTAATATATGAAAATACATTATTTTTATAACATAAAATATATTGTAATGTTTACACAAATTTTGTGTTTATCCTTAAAAAATATGGAAGACAGAAATGGAATTTTAAAAAGATAACTTTTTTCTACAAAATCTATTGATAAGAATTGGGTCTGATAACAGTGACAGGTCAATGTCAATTTTTTTATCAAATATTTCTCACAACAGACAGCAAACAAATCAGCTTGCTTTTTTTGTCATCAAAACACCAAGATTAAGATAAGATTTCTGTGTCATAAATAAGAATAAAATTATTTTAAATAGGATTAATTAAACAATGTCATCTACTCAATGTGTTAAGCTATTAAACTTAATAGTAATACCTGTGGTTTTTTGATCAGCCATGATGCAAATCTTTCAGAATTGCCAATTTTAGCTGAAGCTTGAAGAACTATTCTGGCCCGATGCATTATGTCCAATGTGAGTTATTCTTTATTGATCAAAATTTCCAATCTACCAAAAAAAAAAAATATCTATTAATGTCTAGCCAACAATTAATAGAAAAGTTTAATAAAATACATCAATACAAGAGGTAAAGCAACATGAGTCTCCTCATTCGCTTTTTTATCTTCCTAAGCAACATCTATATCCTTATTTTTAATTTACTAGTTCCACATGGAAAAACACCTATTTAAATAGAATGTGACAAGCTTTTAATGATATTTTTAATCTAAAGACTGAACAAATGTTGTTAATAAGAAAAAGTTACTGGAAAGTAGGTCAAAGTGATGGTTTCAATGTCATAGAAACTGGCACATTGACAATGCATGATTGTTGGCCTAATTGGAATAATAACTTTCCTATTCTAATGAAATGAAGCAATCCAATAATGAAGGTCTCAAAACTTAAAACAACATTTAATCTCCAGGTAAACTACATATTTCTTATTTCTACACCAAATATAATTTTTAGTTTATCAGTTATATTAACCATAATAAAAAAACAGTAAATAAACTATTTACATTAATATATAGGTTAGTCAAAATCTTCTGAAGATATGATATAAAAATAAAAAAATACTATAATTATTGAAAATAAAATAATTAGCTAAAAGAATGATAGTAACATTTAAAAAATATATGTAGACTATAATTTCTAGATGATTTATTTTTTAACTTTGTTACAAAAAATTAAGGTTGTTTTTCTGTAAAAAGTATTATATTTGTATGAGTAATGGTAAATTCCACTTGAACCAATTAAAATTGTATATTTTTTTAATAAAAAAAGAACTAGTAATTGAGGCTTCGGTGCCGATAAGAAACGTAATCATATTCTTAAGTCGCCCTTGCCTTAAGTCGACCACTCATCGATAATGGAATTACGCGAGCGAATATGTTGGACAGTTAAATTCAGTACATACCTGATATGTCTTTTTAAATAACAGGATCAATACATAAGGTCCCGTGATTCAAGGTTACATAACACGCACCTTTCTGTTACGTATAAAATGAAATGTTAACACTTACACATTGGCAAAAACGAAATGTACGTTGAAATGCAATACGTATAAAAATTCCTTATAATTTTACTGATACCTTCAATACTAAATCAATTTCTTTTAAAAAAACTTCTACAATTTTATAAGACTTCAAATCAATTCTCAAACATCTTTTTTCCAATAATTTCGAGCTTTTCCTCCCCCACAGATGGACTGAGTGAACGACACAGAGAAAGACAAACGACATAACTGGGTTACCAGTATTTAAAAAACGAAAATATTTTTAAATGCCATCAAATTCATCCAAAGTATTTTTTTTACATGAAAATATATTAAATAAAATATATCACACATCACATTACATCCAATAAAAAAAACTCTTAAAAACACTTATATCGTCGGTTCAAAGGTCAAACTAAGTGGAATTTTGAGTCAAAGTGAGATTTCGCTAATTTTGCTTATTTTAAGAGTATATCTATGATAAGAACAAATCACTAAGTGCGTATTGTACTCCATTACGAAACTTTGTAGTGGTAAAAGTCATTAAGTCCAAATCATCTGTAATCGTTTTGCAGGTAAAACTTATTAGGGACCATCCATAAAGTACGTCACACGTTAAGGGAGGAGATCGACGAAGTGTGACATTGTGATGTCACTTTATGTTAAATAAAAGCTTGTTAACTAGTTTTAACAAAAATTACACGATATAAGTAATTTTAAAATAATATATTAACCACATAATTACCTGTCGGCTATACGCGATATTGGCGTGAGGGAATATACTTTATTTTGTATTTTTCTGTGACCTTTTTTACGAACGTACGTACGGACATATTATTTGTGTTGCCATAATGGTTCTACACAGTGGCGAACATAATAATTTGTTATATAAGCTATAAATGGCATTCTTTGAACGAGAAAAAAAATAAAGGAACTAATTATTCAGTGGGCGCTGAAAGTGATTACAGAATGGAGTGATGTTAGTCATACAGAAATGTGTGATTTTTATGACATCGGTTGCTTAAAAGCTTCCAAAACGTCGAGATAAAAAAGAAATCACGTTTTAATCCGGTATAAAGTATTTTATATAAATTATTCCGATGAAATAACTGGTACTGCAGTTATGGATACATAAATAAAACTACAATTTATTTTTTGCACCTCCGTAAATAATTAATTTAAAACAATTTTTTTCAAACATTCAGACAAAAACAGTAAAATAAAGCTGTCAAATGTTTAGAATATTTTATTTTCTCTACTCTGATATATTTTTGTCAAGTATCGTTACAAAAGGTCATCAAAACGGTGGACGGCGGCATTCTCGAAGTAAACGGTACTATTTTAATTTTTGGTTTTACAATTTTAACGTTTCTTAACATAATCTGTGTCCACTATTGAGTAGACATGGGTGATAACAGGTCAAACATGATATCAATTATATCTGTTACTCAATAATAACAGATGAAAATATCTGTTATTAAATAACATTCTGTTATTTAGATACTATAGGAATTACAGATGATACGATCTAATTTCGGAGTAACTTTTAAAGGTAATTTACTTCCTGTGAAACGGCCAATTATATTTTATTGGATAATAAAATGCATCTCGTTTTAACACAAGACAATTCTTTGTAATGTTTTGGCTGTTACTAGTATTTGTTGAACAGTTGTTATTTAGTATTGCATGATATTTTCAATAACAGATATTTTACAATCGCAGTAACAACTGTTATTTTTGAATACCTGTGATTTATATATGTTACGATAAATACGCCTCATTCCTAATTGTCCAATTCTAATTAGGTACTATATTCATAGAGCACATTAATTCGAAATTCGAATGTTATCTCTTTGTAAACAACTGTTATGAACTAGCTAGATAACCAGGATATTATTATTTATTATAAAAATAATAGTTCAATTGAAATTATCCGCGTATTGTAGTGTCTCACTTAAATTAAAGCGCGCTTTATTTATCGTAGTGTGTAGTCACAATGTATTCTGTTTTTCTGAAAATCCCCAAGGAAGTTATATATTTTGGTAAACTGCCTCTAAACACAGGATCAAGAGTGATAGTTACTCCAATTGTGAATCAATTAAAGTTTCACCATCAATACTTTAACAATGATGGCAGTGACATATCATATAACAAAAAAAAATACAACAATTTGTTATTAAATTCATTGTTATGTGGAGCTGGTATGTTTATAATGTATAAAACGTGGTAAGTTTTAACACATTATACAGGTTTCCATTTATATATTTTAATAGAAACATTGGCATTTTACTGTTGAATTTGATACAAACCTAATATTATATATTATTATTATTTGAATAGGAAACAAAAATTATGAATAGCTTAAACAAAGTCCTTTAAAGAAAAATTACAATTAATTCATTTATGTGTCAGGTTTAAACACCAGATTTTCCCATCAATAATTGCTGCAGAACAAGTATCAGAAACAGAAACAGAGTCTGAAAGCGAAATTGAAACAAGAAAGAAAAGGTTTAGAAAAGAGAAAATTGGCTTCAGAGATAGAAAGGTAAATTTATTTTTGAATAATAAATAATATAAGCTTTCTGAAACATTGTATTGGAGCTGAATATTGGTTTTAGTGATGAAAAGCACTGTATTTCTTATATTTTTTATATTTTATTTCTTAAATATTACTTTTTTTTATATTTTCAAACTGAGTATATTATTAACTGTTTCATCATTTGTTCTGATTTGTTTAAGATTATTGAATATGAAAATCGTATGAGATCCTATTCAACTCCTGACAAAATATTCAGGTACTTTGCTACAGTTAAACTGACATATGGTGATAACACAGAAGTTTACATGACACCTGATGACTTCCTCAGAGCTATAACTCCGGGAATGAAACAGCCTGATGGTATTATTTTGTTTAATTTATTTTTATTTTATATGTTATTTTTATAATTTGTTTGACCAAAAATGTCATAATTTTGTTGTCACCAAAACTTATTAAGGTATTTAAAATATTTTCCAAATTGCTATAACAATGTTTTAATTACTTCATAATGTATTCATTTAAAAACAAAAATAATACCATACTTCTTGTCTATGGATGCTGCTTGGATCAGATTATTGAATATGAAAATCGAATGCGTCAGTATTCAACACCAGACAAGGTATTTCGTTACTTTGCCACTCTTCAAGCTCAGCATCATGATCAGCATGAAGTCTTTATGACTCCAGATGATTTCCTTCGCTCCATGACTCCGGGAGTTAAACAGCCCGATGGTAATAATATTAATTTTAATTATTGCAACAAATCTTCTAAATAAACCCTGTTTCTTTATACTTGAAGTTGGCACATTATGTTTTGGTCTCCCATTCTCTACTTTCACTTGACATCTCATCAGGCACACCCTTTAGTAATTTTTATTAAATGTAAATGGTATAATAGATAGCATACCTTGTAATAAAAACCTTAAGCAGAATAGAAGCAAAACATTTAATTGATTTGAATATGATCCTTGGACCACCATATAAGCCCGAAAGCCAGGTTTGCCAACTTTAACACTATACATGCTTATAATATAACTTTGTATAATAATGTTATCATGTAAGTTATATTATTTGACACATAATTATGTTAAAAACCATTATCAATTTTATTTTTATGGTTGCATAGGCAAGCCAAGCTTTTGAGCTTGTATAGTGGCCCCACCACTGCCAGGAAAACTCACTAAAAACTCTTAAATAGATTATTGTTTTTTTTTAAATTACTCTTCAGATATGTTGAATTGAGAAAGCAGATTTCTGTACAGTATAAAAATAACTCTAGTTCTAAAGATTGCCACTCAAATTTTAATTATTTCACAGGCTTGGGGTTAGATCAGTATAGAAGATATGATCCAAAGGTAAGCTTTATGCAAATAATTATTTTGAACAACTCAATTATAATGATTAAAACAGGGAAATTCTTGCCTGATTCCTAAGTTTAAAACATGCATATAATTGTACTGCAGCACAGTTCGACCGCCTCCGTGGCTCAGTGGTAAGCGTGATGCATTTAGCTCCGGAGGTCCTGGGTTCGAATCCCGAAACAAGACTAAAAAAAAAATTGTTTCGGTCAGGCAGGGCACAGAAGGCTGATCACCTACTTGCCTGTAAAGAAAAAAGATCAGTGAAACAGACTCAGAAATGGGTCTGCCCATAGGGGACTCGGGATTTCACTACAGTTAGACTTTCCCCTAATGTGGCATAAATTACATGTTCTGGCTCTTACAATAGAAGCCATCTATGATTACAATATTGTGTTGTTTCTAGTGACTATTTGTTTTATCACAAAAATATAAAATTTCAATCAGCGTCAGTAAATAAACATCAAATTTTTTAACTGGTCATGGATGTCCAAATTGTATAGGAGTCTTCAGGTCGATTTTGATTGAACACGTATTCAGCATCAAGACATCGGGTCCTAATTCAATTTTTTATGCCAACTATTCTAAATATCTTTTTTATATTTATCGAAATCGTCCCGAGAAATTAGAGTTTTTCGCTATAACTATGAGACCCAGTCGTCCAGACCTTGATCAAAAATAGACCTTTTAAATAAAATACTGTATACCGGATTAAAACGCGATTTATTGTTTAAATTATTTATCCCGACGTTTCGGATGCTTTTCAGCAACCGTGGTCGCGGGAGACTGGACAGTCTCCCGCGACCACGGTTGCTGAAAAGCATCCGAAACGTCGGGATAAATAATTTAAACAATAAATCGCGTTTTAATCCGGTATACAGTATTTTATTTAAATGTGTGATACTCGCGTTAATAAAAGACAATAAAAATAGACCTTGTATTGTTAATGTGTAGTAAATAGAAATGTTCAATAACTACAGTAAACTGTTCCTATTATTATAGTACAGTAAGACTATGCAAGCATACTTTACACTTGTATATTATTTCCGCACTTTGCAAACTCTTAAGCCACTTACACCAATTTCTTGTCTTTTCAGAACATCAATGAGGTACTGTTCTATCGCCTCCTCTTCACATTTTCTCTACCGCTCATTATATTGTAAAACTATTTCAATATTTTTTTGCACAGATTTTCTTGTACCTAAATAAAATTGTACTGTGCTAGAACAACACAGCTTGAATAAAATCACATTGTATAATGTTTCTTAGATTAATGATAATACCTTAGATTATTAGCCAAAATGCTTTTAGTTACACGTAGTTTTATAAGTTATAGAATAGATATAATTATTAAAATTTTGTTATGGAAAGTATAGGTACAGAAAATAAAATTAGAAAGTTATAATAACTATAGCATGCATATAAATAATATATTCCTATTTATTTTTATAGAATACGGAGAAGACTAATTTTATATAGTGCCTACCATATCTAGTAAATGAGATGCTTTCTAGATTTTTTATAAAGTAGCAAACAATTTCAGCTTATTTTTTTCTTAATCCTGGGCTCTAACAAAAGCCTTTCTATTATTTTGATAGCCATTCCCTGACCTTACTTAGGACACCAGTGAGTAGAATAAAACGTAGTCTTAAATTTGCTTAAATACATACTAACGAGGTGTTATTACAAATATAATTGAACAATTTTTTTTTTTACACAGACTATCAGTCAGCGTCTTAACTTAGACCTCGATGAAGATTCTATATTCTACAAGCTTGGTTCCTCCGGACTGATTACCTTCAGTGATTACATTTTTTTATTGACCGTGTTATCGAGTAAGTACTTATTATTCTTTTTGATAAAAAAATAACAAAGCGACTTATTGAATTATATTTATTTCCTTACATAACTGTTATATATATCTGAATCATAACCGAACATATCAAAGTCTACACCATAAATATCTAATAAATCTTTGAGCATGTTTCTATCGATCTGCCCGAAATAATATTTTAGCAATGCCGAAGTGTTTTTGCCGTCACGTGATTTATTCATGACTGTACGCAGTCGCGTTCTTCGGTCTTTCACTCGGCAACTCAACAGGTGACCAAGACCGAGTTGTTGAATAACATATGCAGAGTCCCTGGACAATGTTTCCACTTTAGATATAACAGTAAAGTTTACTGCGCAAGGGGAGCAGAATTGGTAAAAAGGCGCCCAGTGCTCATCAAAGCTGATAGTCTTTGATTTATGTTTAGCGATTAAATATGCAATGAATTCATAAAAAGTCGGTCCGGAGCTTTTGATGTTGCCTAATATCTTCGTCGCTGCTTGTCTGTGCTCTGCTACAATTGCCCTCGCCAATTTTCTATAAAATGGAGGTGTTATGTTTTCAAGTTTATCTCTGTACGCTGAGAGTAGCCTTACGAAAGGTTCCCGCACTACTAACAGCGATATGACGCCGGGTGTGTTAATTGCATCCTGCAGTTCTTCTTCACTTGGTCTAGGAAACTTTCGGCGAGCTAACGTCAATGGTGTGTGTCTACTTCGAGATAAAAACTTCTTGTCATAACCACCTAAAAATATAATATGTTTAAGTATTGCGATTTAAAAATATGACACAATATATACTTTAATAGAAACTCACCTAAAATATTGAATTTATATAACCAAGATGAACTCGCAGCTTTAAATATGTTACACCATACAAGATTGTGTGCATGATCCACGAAGAATTCCTTGCTGTTTATTGGTTGCGACTGCAATGAATATCGGCGGCAAGCTTCGTGGACCCTTAAAGACCTATTTTCAAACTCAATTAGCGTAGCGTTATCGGGATCTTTCCAATCATTAGTTCCCTCGTTTTCATCATCCCCTAGTACTGGTCCCTGCAACTTTAAATCATACTTTAAGTACGCACGTCCTTAAGAATGGACTTCCATTATTTAAATCTGTTATTTACCAGCCACTTAGTGTAATTGTCAGGTGCCATTGACCAATCTTTCGCGGGAGGGGTTGTATTGTTTTTGAGTATCGTCATCTTCATGACTACAACGTAGAGAGTCGCCCAAAATAAGAAAGTAGCCGTTTTTGCGCCACATCTCAAGCAATAATATGCCTTTGTGTTCATCCGCGCGGGGAATCTTTTTATTGAATATATCATTTTGTCGCGTCATGTGTAAAAGAAAGAGAAGGTAATTAAGAAAGGTATAACTCGAAATTATATTTTTTTCTTGTGCGAACTAATTAGATCGCATGTTTCGCGCACTTCTTAGGTTAACTTAGTATTCTATTCGATGTTTGGAGTGAGAGAACGCAGCATCCGAACGCACGGAGCATGAGCGGATTTAATGATTTTGTGATTCTGGCTTAAACTTCCTCACAGACTTATGTCATATGTATATTGTATATACATCAATTAATATTAATTAGGTGCCTATTCATTACAATATATGATTGACGCCCTATTAAGAATTTGTATTTCAATATGAAATATATAAAATATTTCTATTTAAGATTAGCAACACGCCCCTTCTTCGCACAGGTGCAATGTAGATTACATAAAAAATAACGCTGATAATGTATTTTTCTATTGGTGAAAGAATTTTTAAAATCGGTCGAGTACTTTTTGAGTTTTTTTTTTTAATTAATTTATTGATTAAAGAATTTACATTATTTATACATTGCAAAAAACCACTAAGGTTTACCGTGCAACGGTATTGAGAATTTTCACGTAAACAGATTGAGCTTTAGTTATTACTAATAATCTAATCTAATAATAATCTAATAATAAAATAATCGTAACTAGGTAGGTGCATCCTTAAAATAATTATTAAAAAATTTAAATCGTAGCAAACAAAAAAATCTTTCCTCTTTATATTAGTTTAGATTATACTTTTATTTTAAAGAAATCAATCCAGTAATTTGTCTTTACTGAATTGTAAGAAGTCTTCGAAAATAGGTGTTATTATTGCTGATAAAAAGAAGTTAAGCTAAGAGCAGACTTGAATCATTAAAGATTCTCATTAAACATTTCAGCTTCGCGACGCCATTTCGAAATAGCATTCCGTATGTTCGATCTTAATGGTGATGGCGATGTAGATTGCGAAGAATTTGAAAAGGTGGCTGCTCTCATTCGGCAGCAGAGCAGCATTGGATCAAGGCACCGCGATCATGCCAATACTGGAAATACTTTCAAGGTCGATATATAATTTAAATGTTTTACGTCTTTTCAAAAAATACAATTATAGATAAGACGTTTATAATTAAATTGTTCCGGAGTTCAATGCTCTGTAATGCCCTACAAATGTCGAGTATGTTAAGGAAATAATTAATTGAAAATGAATTATAAATTAATTAGTAAATTCCTATCTGTATCTTTATTTAGCTAAATGTGAGTAGTATAACTGTTTAAAAATAAGTTGAACTTTTAATAAAAAAAATAATATTAAAATTAAGTTATTTTTAGGGCATAAACTCGGCGCTTACCACTTATTTCTTCGGACCTAAACTCAATGAAAAACTGACAATCGAGAAGTTTTTGGACTTCCAGCAACAACTGCAGAAGGAGATCTTGTCTCTGGAGTTTCAAAGAAAACAACCAGGTAATCTGGGATTTTTTTTTAGTCGAGTAAATATTTCTGTAGACAAATAAACTGCAGTTTATTTAAGATTGGGAACTAATACTTTCAGATGAAAATGGCCGTATAACTGAAGCGGACTTCGCCGAGCTACTGTTGGCTTACGCCGGTTATCCCGCTAAGAAGAAGGCTCGGATGCTGAAACGAGTTAAAAAAGCGTTAGTAAATTATCTAATTTCTAGTTTCCGTATCATCAGTTTTGCAAAAATACTTATCTATATATATAAAAATGAATTGCTGTTCGTTAGTCTCACTAAAACTCGAGAACGGCTGAACGGATTTATCTTATCTTAGTCTTGAAATGTTCGTGGAGGTCTAGGGAAGGTTTAAAAGGCGAGAAAAAATCGAATAATTTCCGGGAAAACCCTAAAAACAGCCCTTTTCTATTTCCCATACAAACGTTTTCTAGAGTCAATTTAATTATATAATTTCGAAGCCAAAATTGTGGCAGAACAACGTCTGCGGAGTCCACTAGTACTAAATATAATTAAAATAATTTTGAACATAACATTTTGTCTCGGAATTTTTAAAGGATGTCTCAGAAAATGTCGTCTTTTTTACGTCCTATTATTTTTTTCATAACTCCATTTCAAGCTCCATTTTCATATTTTATCCGTTAATGTTTACAAATATAAATTAATTTTAATAAAATTACATTATTTTGGTGATTTTAATTAAGACAATATTCGGAATTATTCTTTAGATGGGGCTCGTGAGTAGAGTTTCGTTTTCGACTTTTTCATAGAAGCACAAAACTATTCATAGATAGAATTTGAGGTGGCATTTCTCATTAATCTTAGACTAACAAAAAAAATATATCTACAAGGTTCCTCAAATTAAACTACAGTTAAAACCGTTTATGACGACATCGTTTTGAACAAGATACCTGTTATATCGACCAAAGTCAAAGGTCCCAATTGTACTTTGTACCTCGAAAATATCACCGGTTGTTACGACTATCGGTTTTTACGACCAAATAATATGATTTTTACTGTATATACTTTCAGTTTTACCCATAATACCGTTGTATGCGACTGAACGATACGACTGGTTCTTACAAAATCCTTTATTATAGTAAAACAAATTAAAATTCAAGTACAAAAATAGAATATAAAAACAGTTCATAAAAAAGAGGTTGTATATAATTATAATATAATGTACAGTCTTGTACAGCCCCTATTCACAAACGTAGTATAAGTTAAACTCTGTTTTGTTTCATTCGTTCTTAAGCAATTTAGCACTCGATAGAGCCGCCGCGCCGTAAAGATGTGTCCCTCACTCATGAGGTGCCTCGTTTGAGGTACTCGTAATCGCATATTGAAAGAGTTACTCGAATTCCAACATTGAATCAACTCATCACCTCACTCGTTCACGCGTCCTCAAATAGAGCGAGACAACACACCGTCCGCTAAGGGTTATTCACGAACAGGTTCCGCGACCACGGCGTCGGTATAACCAAAGACGACTACCTGAAGTTCTTCCACCTGCTCAACAACATCAACGACGTGGACACGGCGCTCACGTTCTACCACATCGCGGGCGCGTCCATCGACCAGCCCACCCTGAGACACGTTGCGAGGACCGTCGCGCATGTGGACCTCGATCCGCACGTTATTAACGTCGTCTTCACTATTTTTGATGAAAATAGTAAGTGGTTTTTTTTTAGTAAAAAGGAGGCAAACGGATTGACGGCTCTAGTGATTGTGACGCTCATAGATATATGCGGAACCAGATGGCTTGCAGGTGGACATAATGTTGGTTCAAAGATAAAAAACTCAGTGGAATCTATAGGTATATATAAAAATGAATCCCTATTTCCCTTGGTCACGGCATCATGCGTGAACGGCTGGACCGATTACGCTAATTCTTTGTTCGTTGTGTTTGTTATTATCAGGAAAAGGTTCTTGTGAAAGAAAAATTTAGAAAACTGCGCGGAAAATTAGAAAATTTAAGAATACTTAACCACCATATTAAATTATTTCTAATTTAATAGCGCTTTTACAATTCAAACTTTTGATGTAACTTTATGGCGTTTGACATAACATTGACAGAATGCGTGCTGCAAATATCGTCAAAGACTATTGAAATCGATATTCATCGTTATCTAAGACAGGACAACGTCTGTCGGACCCAAATTTAAAAAAAAATATTTTTGTCTGTTATTGCTTATTTTAAGCGTACATCTACGATAAGAGCCAATTACTAAGTGCGTAATGCGCTTCATAGTTTCTTTTAGACCACAATACGTAATTAGTGCTTTGTTCTTGGAGTAGGTTTACGCTTAAAATAAACAATAGTAGTAAGAAATATTTTTATGGTAAGTAATCACCAACGCCCATGGACATGATGACTCAAACGTCCAAGATGCCTAGTCGGCCTTTAAAAATGTATAAGCTCTTAAAACCAATGAGGTTGTAATCAGTTGTAAACACTGAAGGATAATTCATTCCACAGTTTTCTTGTTCTTGAAGTTGCGCGTGAAAATCTTAATCAGAGTTATATCATAGTTTAAGTTATAAGAATAAGAAATATTTATTCGATGACACACACATAAAACACATTCTTAATAATTACACTCTCAATCCTAACTTAAACTAAATATTTTATCGTTAACTAGAGTTTAAATTATCGTTAACGTTATCATTAACGTTAAGTTATCGTTAACGTTCAGTTATCGTTAACGTTAAGTTATCGTACAGAGTTTAAGTTAACGTTATGTTAACGTTATAGTTTAAGTGATCGTTAACGTTATAGTTTACGTTATCGTTGTCATTAACAGTGGACGGGCAGCTCAGTAACCGAGAGTTTGTAGCGGTGATGAAGAACAGGCTGCTCCGGGGTCTCGAGAAGCCGAAGGACACCGGTTTCGTGAAGCTCATGTATTCTCTCATAAAATGTGCCCGAGACACGAAGCCGGCTTTGCTTGATTTTTAATTTTAAGCTTGAAATAATAAGGCTCCTAGGAAAATATACGACCGCAGACACGTAAGGACGTTCTTATGTTACTACTATTTCAATATCAATGGCTGACAGCGGGATAAGTGACATCTTTTGTAAAATATACTGATTCCCCTTCTTTTTTTTTTGCTTTTCTTTCATATTATTTGGCTTTTTTCTGCGTCATACGGTCTAACTTTCATCTATGTTGAATATACGACAAACTTGCTGTCGCTCATATTTATAAAAAAAAATCCTTTATTCCTAACTTTAAATTACTCTTTTGTTAAGTTGTGGAATTGCGGTTATGCCTTTTTGACTATTAGCCATGGACGTCATATATAAATAAGTAAGAAAAATATTGTAAAGATACTTATAGAAATATTAAATTCCTCTCGATGGGGACACAGCATGCAAAATTGGACTATTACAATTACAAAATCAACATTTCAAAGAAGAACATTTAAGCGCGATTTTAAAATATTTTCGGATACTAAGAAAATGTCAAGGTCTTTACAATAATTATTGTGCAAGTAACACATTCGGTACAGTGCAGAGTGTTGACCGAAATTAGTTCGACAACAAGGAAGAGCGAACGTCACAGTATTGTGGAGACGGCTACATGACCTGGGAACTGAGACATTAATCTTTTTAATTAAGTCGGGATCATCTAACTTACCTCTTACTAATTTAGATAGGAACACGACATCAGCAATAACTCTTCGTTTCTCAAGTGATAGTAATTTAAAGTGTTGGATTCTATCATTATACGTTATAAGCTTTTGACAAAAATTATTGGCGAATGAAAGATGATAAAGAAATTTCCGTTGAATTCTTTCTAAACGCTGAACATGTACTGTATAGGAAGGATTCCAGACTTGGCTACAGTATTCTAGAAGACTACGAACATAACAATTATAAAGTATTATTGAAACGTCAGGATCATTAAAAAACTTAGTTTGTCTAATTATGAAACCCGATAATCGTGACGATATTATAATTAATATTGTCTCTTATTATATAAGACAACTGTCATCTTTCAGTCTCCAAAGTCAGGTTGCTGAAAAGCATCCGAAACGTCGGGATAAATAATTTAAATAATAAATCGCGTTTTAATCCGGTATACAGTATTTTATTTAAATATTATAATTTTTAATTTCCTAATTAACATAATAAGTGTTATTTTTTACCTATGTCATGTCATTTATTATTAATTTAAACTTTTTTATATACCTTAGGTTTTTGCGGGTATAAAAATACAGAGTTATTGTAATAAAGTGCAAACACGCTCTCTTTGGTTTTTTGTCCTCAGTATGATATATTTTTAATATATTCTATTCATATGGTAATATAAAACAACATTTATAATATAAACAATCCTGAAAAGTTTATTGATAACTATTATTTATTTTTAGGGTGTTATTAGTAAAATTAAAAGTTGAAAGTTAAATTCAATTTTAAAAGTTTTAATTCGAGAAATCGTCGTAATTAATATTTGTGGTATATTCTTTGTACATCACTAGATACTTATTTTTTACCCTAAACTTTTAAAACTGAAAAACTTACAACTCTCATACTTCCTACTGGATTTTAGCATTATATTCTCGATAGTTAGTTGCTTTGACCATTTTATATTCAGTGAGGTCGCCTCTTAATATACATATATAATATATATTTTCTTTTTAGAAATGCAGGGGTATCTCATATATGCGATTTATTTTAGAATGAAAAAAAATATATATTTAAACCGAAACTCAGTTCCGTACACTACAAAGGTATATTGCACAGGCAAAAATATATTTGAACCTTTTTTATTATTCATAGTAAATACCAACCTATTTATGTGTAATGTTGGCTTTGAACACGCTGGTATTGATTTTTAAATAGAAAAATATATGTTTAATCGTTTGCAGATCGGTGACAAGAATAAAGCAAAAAATAATATAATAGAGAATAAGTTTTAAATAGTTGCTCTGTATAAAAATATTATTGATTTCTGGTCATTATTTTAAGTCTAGAATGTACGATGCTACAATTTTTATTTACGTTAAAAATTGTTTTGTAAGTCTAAGCTATCAATGTTATTTTATTATTTAGTTCTATTTTATTTGTGGTACAATATTATGTGTTCAAATTGTGACTAAGATTTATTTAACATTTTACTAACTTAGTAGATATCTTAATAAAAATATTATTGTATTTTTGTTTATTATAAAACTGTTTAAAAAGTACATTCGTTTTGTAATTTCCTCAACGAAAGTTATTTACAATTTTAGTACAATTAAAATCAGATGAAACAATGATTAGAAGATGACCCAATTTGCATATGAATGCAGCGGGTGTGAATTAAATCACTTATGAAGAAATACATTATGATGCGATGTTTTTTCTTAAATATAACTATCCTAATTAGTATCTATATACTATACACAATACACCAGGGCTGGATTTAGGGGAGACTTCGGAAAATAAATCTTTCAAATTCCGACGAGTAGGTAAACACTAAACAACTTTTCCTTTGTTATTTTTTTTACTATTTAACCTATACCTACTGTAACATACATTATATTGTTTTTTTTTTTAATATTATTTGATATTTTTTTTATATTATTCATTTTATTTGAAAAATAATTTGGGGTCAGAGGGCCTCCACATCTCTAAACCCGGCCCTGCAATACACATTTAATAATACATATCTATAATTTATTACAAAAACAACAAAGATATATAATCAAAAAGCTTTTAGACCTAGTAGCGTCTATATAGAGTTCAGAGCATTGAACCAGACGATAAACGAAAGAATTATTGCGAATTTCGTACTGGCCCAGAAACAGCGCGACCGCCGTCTGTAAATCACCCGAGTTACAAGACGTCGAACGTCTCGCGCGCCGCTATCCTCGACGCGAAAAATAGACGTTTTATATTCCCGGGAATAATCCGATAGGAGCCTACATTGTTCGAGCGACGCAGTCGGGGAAACGACGCCACATCGCGCCCTCTGGTGAGTGCTCACCCCAGTTATACGCATCCTCGGCCTTGTCCATCGAACACCTGATTTATTGCATAAACTCTTGCCAGCCGCCTACATTTGAATTCTTCACGATCACTCATGAAATACATCCGTTTAAACATAGCGGTCGCTTTGATTGCCTTTTGAATCTTTGATCTTGATGTGTGCCATGCTGTGTTTTTGCAACACTTAATAAACAATCCTAAAAATATCAGTTATTCACGGATGCAGCGCATAGTCCACGTTAAAAAACTATACCTACAAGCGTGCATAAGTTGTTATTGAAAGGTGTTTTTGTTTGTTTAGCGAATATTGAAGTGAAGAAGCGTTGCGATGCCGATGTATCAGCGGCCTCCTTTCTGGCGCGTGCCACACCAGCGACCCGATCCTGACGATGAATCTAGGAACTTTTCCCGAAGAAAAGTGAGTTTTAAATAATATTGTACCCTCAACCCTTACCCTTTTACCCGTATAACACCAATAACTTTACCGTATTACAGTAGAATCTCACTAATCCGGCACTTCAATAGACAACACGTCCAATAATCCGGCACCCTCCGCCCGTGTCTCCCCCATATGAATTGCACAAAAACAGACTTGTAATTACATAGTTATATGTAAGATATGTAACAGTTATAAAAAAAACCTGTAGAACATGAACACAAATAAGTTGTATTCCCTTTATGAAATGCTTTATTTTATATCTTATGATTTTTTCTATACAATACAGGATTTTGTATATTCCAATAATGGCAGCCTCTGGTTTTTAATAGTGCCGTATTAATGAGAGTCTACTACCTACTGTTATTTTGTTTTTTTAAAAGGTCCTATTTTAGTCCTAGTTTATTACCGGCTCTTCTCAGTAGAAGCAGCTTAGCTTAAATATCAAAAAGTTTACTCGAATATTTAACTTTACTTGACCTTTCGTGGTTAGGAAATGCATCGTGTTTTGCGACGCAAGATACCAACTTGAGTGGTAAAAAGAAGCAACTTACTAATCACAGTTAAAAACGAAGATTTGAAATTGTTTATGTAAATCAGTACCATATAGAGTGAAAATATAATAATCATTACTATAAATACACAACGTATCTGATGCTAGCCAAATTATGCGTTTGCGCCTTCAAAATGAATAATGATTTATTTATAAGAACATGCATCATGTCATTAATCAATCAGCGATATACGCATCATTTTCTAATTGAATTAACTCAGTACCTACCTACCGCAATATTCTTAAATATGCGCATAAGAAATCAGTTACAATGATCGGAATTATTTATGCAAACTCCGTTAGGCTGAATTAGTTAATTGAGATTTATTCTATGATGTGCTTGATTTTGACCCAAGGTTAGATCTACATGTTTGCCAAATTACAACCAAATCTGTCCAGCCGTTTAAGAGAAATTGAGTTTCAAACATCCATAATTTCATATTTATAATATTACTATCTGATGCCCGCGACATCGTTTGTAAGCAATTATCTTTGAATGAGGATTACTTTTCTTGTGGACATCTAATTTCGTTGAAACATTGCCTATATGTAGCAACAGTTCCAGACTACATGCTAAAAATGCATGAAAATTATTTCAATAGTTTCAGAGCTTAAAGGGACCAAACAATTATTTTACGCTTCTTTTATCATCCCCTCTTCTCTGGTCAATATATTCAGTGTACAGGTTCCTCAATGTGTAGATGTATGAAGATTACAAAACAGTTAAAACCGAATATAGCGTTAAATATACGTATGGCCAAACTTTATTTCTATTTGAAGAAATACTATTGCACCACGGGAAATGTTTTGCTTTAGGATAACAGTAACTTCCGTATCGAATTGGGTCGATTGAGCAGGGTTATGCAGTGCAGGTCAGTGGGGAGGGGCGGGGTGTAGATTGTGGTAAATCTAATTTTGCCCACACAACGTTTCGTTACATCGCCGTGCTCGCAAGTCCGCGCAACGAACGCGCGCCCGCGCAGTGCATTCGATACACCCTTAGCAGTATGGGGCGTCTGCATACATTCGTGGTAACCCTTCGGCGAGAAACTCGTGACACCAACTGGGGACTCAGGCTAGTGGGTGGCGCGGATTTAGCGACGCCGCTCATTGTCACTAGGGTACGCACGCTACATGCTTTACGTCTAACGTCAACAATAACCGATGTAAACAAACCGCGGTAAAGGAATCGCGGTTGATGTTCTATCCTTATTTCATCAACAGTTCGCATTTTTATGAAATATTTTATAAGCTGTAAAATAAATCGTAGGCGTAATTCATGTTTATCGTGGACTTTTCAAGAATGAGATGGAAACGCTCGGTTACAACAAATATGAAGATTTTGTGAAGTTTAGAATACGTAATCTCTTAATTAATCTTTTAAAAGCAGCTATTCTGGGATCTGTATCGGTGACATGTCGTTCGACAGTTGTCACTGAATTCTCTACACGACCTAAATAACTATGAGCTTCCGCCGGCCGCTAAACAATAAAATCTGAGTTCAAATCTTGTAAATAGCATTGGAAAGGTTATTTGAGCAACTTTTCTTGAATTTTTATATTAACAAAACATAATTATTTCAAAAACTTAATAAAACTTCAAAATATTTGTTTTGGTCATAATTATGGTTAAATATTAACGGATTTAAATGTAAACTCCATTCATTATAACCAAATGATTTATAATTTTAATTATAATTATGGTAATTTTTAAAACATTTGTGTCAACTATTATAATAAATCGTGATATTTACATAAATAATAAAAACACCACTTTATAGCATTAGGTATTCAAATATTATTATATTTTATTAAATTTATATAACCTGGTAATTTTTTCATAAACTTTATAGTTTATACTGATTGAGAAGAGGAAGAGAATCATAAATATTGAAGGTTCTGTCGGAACTTCCACCTTCTATTTTAAACTTCTTTCTGTGTTCTTAATATTATAGAACAAACTTTACTATGATTTGATAAGGCAGTCAATATACAGAAATCTGAAAATGTAATTTAAATAAGTATTTTTTCCAAGAAAATGCTATAAACTCGCTTTTAGTAGTTATTGCTAACATAAAATGTATTAGTCATTAAGTTCTAAAATTTTCAGGAAGCTTGGTTATTTATAAAAGGCTAGGAGTTAGGACATCTATTATGTCGCGTACGATAGGTAAATGAAATAAAATTAACTATAACATATATTATTAAAGTGCCCGCCATCATCAGCCCGCCTAGCATGACCATCAAGATTTATCTCGCGTACTCTCGATATATTATATCTCGACATCGACAACTTTGATAGAGAAGATATCTTTAATTTTTACATCAAAAGTCGAGTTTTTAGTGTGTCATGTTAGATCCGGAAGACATAAAGAGATAATCGATTAAAACACGAGAAAACGGTCGACAAATTTTTGTTGGGGTTGTCATGCTGGGCCGGCTGGTCGGAGATATGTTTCATCAACATCAGTGATTTATTAAATAAAATAACTTTTACCGGATTAAAGTGCAAAAATTACGTGTAAAAATTATTAATATCAATATAAAATAATCTCTGATTGATTTGAATTTTCACAAAGTTGCCATAATAAATAATATAATTAATAAATCGCATTTTAATCCGGTAAAAGTTATTTTATTTAACTGTGTGATAGTCGAGTAAATAAAAGACAATAAAATGTGTGGTTCATTCATATGTGACCGGCATGCTTTGCAATGCCACGTAGAATAAAAAGGTGTTTCGGTTCAGAAACCTTCACAGACGTATACAGAAGCCAGAACAACACCAAAGTTTCATCCTAATGGGCTGAATTGTTTAGGAGTTCAGATTTTTAATTCATAATGGTTTCTTAGCAAGATAATTGCGATCACAACCTTGTTTCTTTGATTACATTTAAATAAATATAAAAAAAACTTTATTTACGGCCTTAGTGGCCCAAGCACGATGAGCTTAGCACTGGGTTGGAATCCCGGGAAAAAAGATTTTAAAAAATATTTCGGTCAGGCAGGGCACAGAAGGCTGATCACCTACTTGTCTGTAAAGGAAAATGATCAGTGAAACAGACACAGAAATATGTTTGTCCGTCACAGACAGACGTCACCAGACTGTATCTCATGAACTGTGATAGTGATATTTTTACTAGTTTTTGCTTGATATTGATTACGGCAACAGGTAGAGGCTTGAAATATTCACAGAATATTTAGTTATATATCCACTTTTAAAATAATTTATCAAATTAAAATAAAACAAATATTTCCCATACAACGAACCTGATTTTTTGCCGTGGTAGTTTTTTTCTTTATTTACGGTTAAACAACCATAGATACAATAAAGTTTGAATTCATGTTCCATAAAATTATTTACGTTCAAAATTCCACCAAAGTATTCTATAATTATGCTCAAGATTTCGCCCAGGTAATAAGATCGTGATTAACCCGGAATAAAAATACCTCTTGAAATTATAAATTCTTTCCGTGGTATGATTCACTCTGAACGAAATATTTTTATAATTTGTTTTGTATAACAAACGTCAAAATTCTCACAAATCAGATTTTAAGTGAGACTCGCGTCGAAATCTATACTTGAGAACAAAATTTCAACCTTTCAATTCAATTTGACGGGCTCGTTGGCACGTTCGATAGAAAGCCTGCCTTGCTCTCCGACATGTTGCGGGTTCAAATCCCGCCAAGGCGACATGTTTATAATTTTCTATAAGCATGTCTTCCCTACGTCAGCCGGGCTAGCATGACCGCCACGAGATATATACGAGATACTTCGGGCATTAAACGGGTGGGAGGAAACGAAATAACATGTTCTGTGACTGAGGTATCATGAGGTTCATTTGATATCATTATGCTCGTCTATCGATATCTAAAATAAAGAAAACTTGAGTCACGTTTGAGGACTACGGATTACTTATTTTAAAATAACATTGTAAATTATTCAAGGGACCGCACTATCAGGATTTAGGTATTCTGAGAGCCACTTATTAAATCCTTATAGAATAGGGCGTTTAAAAAGGATTATCCAACATTCCCAGGGAAACTTTGGTCAATAAAAGCGTAACCTTAGAGCGAAATATTTCTTTACACTTATCTGTTAATGTAATTCAAAAACCACTTTTAAGAGTATTTTAGTTATATTCATACTTTTTCTAATAAATGAAGGAAAATAACGTTTAAAATAATCTATTTTGACAACAGCTTAACGTTAGTAAATCGGAACGTTTTCCCAAATATACAGAATAAGTTTTTGGATAGTGAGCATTAATTTATGATGATGAATCTCTGCTAATTAAGATCATTTAGTGGAAATTTTGAAACACTGTTCTAGCATTCATTAAGTTTGTTAATGAAGTTAAGTGCTTAGTTTGTGGAGCTACGATTTTAAACCTACAATCAGGTCAAGATATCGGCGAGAACTAATTATAGATACATCTATTGACTAAGTAACAGATGTCGGAGGAAGTAGGTGATCTAAACGTTTGATGGGAACCAAAAAATAGATCAGGGTTATAACGTAATCGGCAGATTTATGGCAGCGAAGGTCATGGAGCAGATAAGTGCATTACTTTTAATAGTTGTGAGAGCATTAGTTGAAACACATTTAAAAAAAATATTATGTACGACTTGAGAGGAGGAAAAGTTTTTATTTATCTAGGTAGAACAATATATCAGTACAAAATAATAGGACGATAATGATGTTTCGTGTATATACCTACTAATGTTATTGCTTAACAGAGGGCATGCCGAAGGCAGGCAGTGCCGAATCATAAGCGAGAATATTGTCTCTTATTTACGCGAGTATGATATAAGTATGAGTGTATACCGGATTAACAAGCAATTTATTTAGTACTAGTGGACCCCGCAGACGTTTTTCTGCCACAATTTTGGTTTCGAAATTATATAATTATTCTTAAATTTGCCCATTTACCCACTATAATTGTCTAATATGTCACTGATTTGCAGTGGACATCTGTTATTTCAAAAAAGCTAATGGCTGGTATACACTTTGATTAGTGATTAGTGCGAGTGGCTTGTTTAGTGTTAAGTGTTTAGCAAAAAACACGTTCGGACAGTTTCTGTTAAGTGTTAAGTGTATAGTGCTTAGCGAAGTACAGTATTTACAAGTGTGTTCTATTTTTTCTGCGAGTAGCTCCTCCGCGCGTCCCGCCTTCACCCCTCGCTTGCACTAAACACGAACTTAACACGTCGGGACGTGCGTGCCTGTTAAGTCAACAGTGTCGTGTTCGTTTCTTCTGTTGTTGTCAATGAAATACTAGGTGGACCGAATCCGTAACCCACAAATTTGTGGAGTTATATGTTCAACATGCATGTTTATATAATGTAAATCTTTATATAAACAAGCCAGAGACGCAGCTCTGCAAACCATAGCTGCTGAAATGCTTTTAGAAAATTTTGGGGCGAAGGAGGCTTACACCTTTTCTCCTAGCTATCCATAATCGAGGTGGTCTCCTCAATTCCAACTCAATTTCTTCTCGAATGTGTAACGCAAGCACATTCAATATTTCATTAACTACATTGCGAATGGGCTAATACATATTCACTGGTTTTTTTTTGTTAATTATTACTATCTGTGTGTATACAGGCAAAATATTGTCTATTTTTTAAATGAACTAAACACTGCCTAATAAACAGTATAGGACATTACTAATCACTTAACACTAATCACTCTACATACTAAACACTAAACACTTGACACTTGACTAATCAAAGTGTATACCAGCCATAAGAATGCATGACGTGAGCTGTCAAGATGGCGGAGTTCCGAATCTAATTTATTTTATAATTAATTTTATGCATATATTTTTTTCCTGATTTTTTCCAATATTTTAATAGCTTATATCTTATTCCGGACATAGAGGAATCCAACAAATAAGATATCATTAAAATCGGTACCGCCGTTCTTGAGTTATAAACGGTGTAACTAACACAATTTTCTTTTATATATATAGATTTATCCGACGTTTCGAATGATTTTCAGCAGGCGTGATCACGGGCAGACTAAAAGGTGACAGCTGTCTGATTTGAATTTTCACAATGTTGCCATACTAACGCGATACTAATACTTTCTCGCAAGTTTAAATAAAATAAGTTTTACCGGATTAAAACGCTATTTATTTCAAATGATTTTTCATACGACTGACAAATTACGAATACATTATAGTGGGTTGTTCGTGGTTTTGCCAGCTGATAAAAAAAGCACCTTCCTTGCGCGTCTTGATTTCGATTCTCGGGGGATTAGGAAGAATGATAACTTCAGAACACTGAATGCTGGTTACGTATGTGCTTGTTAAGAAAAACATAGGTTTATCTGTCACACGTTCTAATAGGGGAACAATTGACTATAAATAAACAAAATATGGTAAACAATAGAAGTGATGATTTTAACATTTCCATTGGCAAACACGCCTATCAGTTTGCTCTAATATAAAAAAAAAGATAACCTAACGCTTTGTTTAAATTCCTAGCCTCAGAGCTAAAAGTCGTTTTAGGAATCTCTCAAGTTAATTCGCAAATAACTTTTGGCACAATGCAAAATTTCGTATTAGTCACAATTTGTTTAACAGCCGAGCCGTTTTATTACTACAATAAATTGTGTTGAAATTACTACATTTATTTCGATAGAAATACGTTCTACTACATACAATATTATAAATATGACCAGCACGATTAAAAATATTATCTTTATATAGCAAAATGATTGTGGATTACACGATGACGTTCTCTATAGACGTCATTCTTATCCCTTACGGAGACATGGCGGCCGCGGTGTGACGCAAAACCGACTTGCGCACGCGCTGCTATAAGAGTAATCATCACTTGCAACATCTCTAACTAATATCTTGTCTACCAATCTATATTCAGCCCATTACTGCCTACGGAGTTGAAGGATATTTGTCTCAACAGACAAAAAGCAGCCAATAATTCTACAACAGTAACAAGTGTTGGTTGTAAATAGGTATATGTCCTCGTCTTTGACTCGGCAGAAGTGTGATGGATTCGCGCTAATCAAGGCGTCAATTTGTCGGCCTTTATCAGGTCGATGGTTGTTTTCAATAAAAGTGTTAGTGACGGTTGGCACGTCAACGTTGGTGGCCGCATTTAGATTGGCGCGACGCCAAACTCAGTGCATATCACGCATCCAAACCTCCCCCAACTACACAAGGTCATCATACTCATTGATGTTAATCTAGAACACCGTTTATGAAGACACCCTAAAGGCTCCTAGGAAATACTCCTCCTTCTTTATACTCAACTCCTTCTTTGCGCTTATGGTGAAAAAAGATTTGCCTCGTTAGACTCACTCGATATTATCAATGTATAATATTATACAATAATAGTAAGAATAATTATTATTAATGAATTAATATCCTTTCGAAATCGCAAAACATATTGAAAACTATATTGTGAAAGAAAGTATTCTTTAAGATTATGAGTTACCTACCTACGTAAAACAGAATATGAAGTGTAAAAATATCTGTTGACCTAGCTCATAACTGGGAATGTCATGGACTACAGTTTTTCAACCTTCTCACAGGTGAAAAACACTATGACATAACGGAAATCAATGCTTATTCTCTATTCTACTGTAGTTGTAACATTGTCTTCATTTGTTTTTGTAGTTAACGGATAACTACCAAATAATTTTAAACAAAATTTAGGAGCTATGCAGACGCATATTCTACAACTTCGCTGAACGAAATATGTAGCCTTAATTGACAGTCAATGTTATAAATTGGCCAATTAACTCTATATCTCTATATAATTATTATAAACATATTTTATAGCCTATATGTTATTCTGATGTATAAACAATAATACTGTAAAGTTTCATCAACATCCGTTCAGTGGCGTGAAAGAGTAACAAACATCAATCCATACATCCTCAGAAATAATATTTATAATATTAGTAGCATAATATTGTATTTTATTAACGCGAGTATCACACATTTAAATAAAATACTGTATACCGGATTAAAACGCGATTTATCTATTTATTGTCTTCCCGTGACCACGGTTGCTGAAAAGCATCCGAATCGTCGGGATAAATAATATAAATAATAAATCGCGTTTTAAACCGGTATACAGTATTTTATTTCAATATTAGTAGGATTAAGTAGGATACATTCAACTATTTTATATAAAATCCATTTGCCGTTATAGATATATTTTTGTTGACGCTACATTTAATGCTAGCCAACCAGTGCCATATTATTCTATATTACACGCCAATGTCATCTTATTTTCAGGTAACTCCTGGCACTCCAGCTGGCCGCGATCTAACGAGAGGTGACATAATTGCGAAGATTGACGATTACGATGCACGGGATTTACGACATGAGGACGCACAGAATCTTTTCAAAAATGCCAAAAACCAAATCAAACTTGTCGTTCAGAGGTATATAAATTTTCCTATTTTTAGCACAAGCAACGATAAACTCAGGAATAGTTAGTATTTCCAACGAAAATATAGTTTAGCCTGTATGAACGGATGTCGCGCATTAAACAAAATCCTTGAACTAATTACAATTTTATTTATATGCTAGATTCGGGATGGCTCAAGAATTCTGCTATAAATCATTCTTTATAATTAATTACGTATCAGCGATGAGGTTAATTTAATAAACTGTTAAAAAAATTAAGGATAAGTCATTGTAGGTACTCTCAATCACTAAAAAGCCTTAGACTTTTCGATCTTTTGGTGAAAATGACATAAAATGTCACCTAGATTTGATTAGGTGTTCTAAGATGTCACCGATTTGCTCATCTTATTAAAAAAATAATTATAGTACTAATCCGGGGCGTACTACTGCCGTATCAGCCGTATCAAAGATATGGGGTCCCCTAGCTTCAGGGGCCCCGTGTAAGTGAATATTTACCTCCCATAAGGGCTTCGCCGCAGTTAGAAGGTCCCAAATTTAGACGGGCTTGTTGGCGCGTTCGGTAGAACACGTGCCGTGCGCATCGATTGGTTCGAATCCCACCGGGACGACATGTTTATAATTTTCTGTAAGCATGTTTTCCCCACGTCTGGTGACTTCGGGCATTGATCGAGAGGGGGGAATATCGAAATTCCGACCGGGTAACGAACCACCGTTCATAGATGGAAAAACCGTGAATATTGCGCGATTCGGTTTTAGTTTAAGAATTTCCGAAAGCTCGAAGTAAAAATTTGGTCGACAGCGTATCATTGACTGATGTTCTGTGGCTGAGGTATCACCTACCATCAAGTGAACCTTATGCTCGTCTGTCGATATCTGACATAAAAAAATACAGAACCCACCACGGGCAAGCTACGCCCCTGATATTAATATACCGTTTGCGTTTCGTTATTGCTATCTTTGCATGCTTTTGACCATTTAGCTTTAAACGCAGAGGCAGTTCAAGTCCAGGTTACTACAGTATGCCGCGGCCTTCAAGCAGATTCCTAGGCCAAATGTCAACACCGTTCTTTTATCATTACACGTATGAGTAAGATCTGTCTCTCGGTGTCGTCTGCACTCGAAATAGCTTGATGTAAATCTGTGGTACTTACTAGATCGTTTATAAATAGGCGATCTAAGAGCAGCTGCTTACAATCTTCAAAATAGTTTATCTTTTTGCTAAGGGCTTTCGTGATCGTTGAGCACTTTGTAGAAATTAAAATATGTAGCAAGAATAGTATAATAGCTTAAGCAATTTCAACGGTTCTTCCCGTTTAAACTTACTGCATAGAAAATATATTCGTTTAATTAGCATGCCGTAGCATTATTACGATAAGTTACTATAATATAAAGTAGTTTATAGATTAGTAGATACTTTAAAACACTCTGTTGGTTCCTTAGTTTTTAGTTTTAATAATTTGTATTTATTTACTTTTCACATGAACATATTTATATGATATTTAAATCTGATAAAAACTAAGGTAGTTTACTTCATAAATTTTATATTGTCCTATTTCAGACAAATAACAATTATTATAAATTCATTACCTTTTAATTCAGAGCATTCAACTTATATAAAACTTGTGTTTTTATATAATCCCTTACAAAAACCTGCCTGTGAATGTAATTAATATACCTATTTGTATTAATGTGTATTACAAATAATACCCATATTTTAAAACGTTTTAGTAAAGACTAAAAAATATATAAACAAAAATAAAAAGCAATTTATATATTTTCTTAGTATTAAATTAAATAACATTTTATTAATGAATTACTTGTAAATAAATAAGTAGTCGACAATATTGAAGCGTCTTAGAATATGGAGATAGCGTATATTTCTGGCAACATTAGACCCTTGACCAACCCACAATATATCCTTAGGGACTCGGAGCGTGAAGGGCCACGAAGCGCGTCAGTAGTGCCACGCTCACCTATACAAAACGCTGTCCCACCACCATTTAGGTAAGCCAACAACCACGGCTTATTGTTCAAATAACGAATGATTATTATGCACTTACCCTGACAAACCCCTCCTGAGGCCGTACTTGCTGTTGCTTATCGAGAATACAGGATTGTCAAGGGCTCCTGCAATAATCTTGCTTATAAGAGATGGCGGTACGGCTCATGATTTCTGCTATTAATATTAATTAAAAACATGCCAACCAGAATCAATCAGCTCAAACCCTATGTGAAACATTTTTCCCAAAAATATTGAATGTCCTTCTATATCTCCAAGTATCTTATTATGTGATAATCATCAAAATATTATAGAAATAGGCTTTAGAGAAATATGTTTTTATGGTTTAAGAATTTATTTATCTCTATAAGTAGTATAAAAAATCACTGAGTCTATAATTATACCTTATTCTGCTATACATTTATTATCCTCTTACTTAGGACGCCCAGCCCAAAACCGGGCAATTCATTCCGTGGACCGGAATCCCTTCCGCGCAGTACACCGCTGCTTCAGCCTCAGTTTTCAGTCCAACATGAGGGAGAATACAGAAGTTTAATGTTGTCGCCCGACTCAGCACGCAATGAAGACTTCGTCGACGAATCTATTACCAGCCAGGTTAGATTGTTTTCTTATTATGAATTTTTACTTATTAACGTGTAATAGTATTTTTATTTAAGTACTTATCTATGATTTATGTTAAAGCTGTTATTAACGATGGCACGTTTTTATGTTCGCGAAATGGGAAGGGGTGAATAAAAAATCGTAATTACTGTTATTTTACAATATATTCGTTTCTTATCCTAATGCACTTTTCAGAACGTTCATTAAACTTATACCATTGAAAAAAAAAAGCTTCAGTTTTGTTTTCATACTACGCTAAGACTGCATTCTTCATTTCATAGTCGTTTGAAAATTTAACTTATGTTAATAAAACTCGTACTAATAAAATCACTCATTACTTTCCGACCGCGTCATTTCGCGGACTTAAAAATGCATCCTCCTAACTCTCATATATAAATCATAGACGTTTTAATTAAAATCTCAATTCAAACTCAAAAGCATTTAAAAAGCAATACTGAATAGTCATTTTTTTAAATCTACCGACAATAGACCGGCAAGAATCTCTTTACTTAGTTACTTATTTTAAACCTCAAAGTTTTTACATAATACATTTTGTATCCCACTACTGAAATTTCTTCGATTACTTAAGCTTAATAATCTAAATTATCGATATCAACTGCTGAAGGATTCAAGTCCAGAGTCCAGACTGGTTGAGGAACCCATTTACGTTGGTAAATCACACTTAAACCTCCTTCCTCCACAAAATACCCCACGGCAATCGACTGCCGCTATTATATTATATCTATATATATAAAAGAAAGTTGTGTTAGTTACACCACTTATAACTCAAGAACGCCTGCACCGATTTTAACGATATCTTATTTGTTGGATTCCTCTATGTCCGGAATAAGACATAGGCTATTAAAATATTGGAAAAATCAGGAAAAAAATATATGCATAAAATTAATTATAAAATAAATTAGATTCGGAACTCCGCCATCTTGATAGCTCCGGTCATGCATTCTTAGCTTTTTTGGAATAACAGATGTCCACTGCAAATCAGTGACATATTAGACAATTATAGTGGGTAAATGGGCATATTCAAAGATAAGAATAATTATATAATTTCGAAGCCAAAATTGTGGCAGAACAACGTCTGCGGGGTCCACTAGTATAATATATTTTTTTAGACAAGGTTAGATTTTATGAGCTACAATAAATCGTACTGAGTTCATTCATTAGTAGTGAGACAGCTTGCCAAAATTATCTTAATAGTTTCTGACAATCCTTAATCGTAATTGATATCATTGCATTAATTTCGCGATGATTCGTAATTTCTATGATGATACTTCGATAATTACCATCGGTTGGATACTGTACCTTCATTAAATTGTGTAAAATTATAAGAAATATACACAAATTATTACAGAAATTAAAGTTATATTTAAGATAGGGTTTCATGATTAATCGAACTATAGAAATAGAATGCAGAATGCATATACCAAACCATTCCTCTACCCAAATTCTAAAGTTAAATCTCTCACATTCCTCGTGTCAACAGTATCACAACGTGTACACTAATTGCTTACTATCATTGTATGATACCAAGACGGAATGCTGCATGCATATTTTTACATAATTCCCAAACTGTCTGCCAAATGCGTGTCATGTCACTTTTCATGAACAAATTATAATATATTAATGCCAAATAATATAAGCCTATAAATATGTAACAACCGGTATTTGGGACAGAACCTTGTGAAAATTTATCATTAGGTTTATATCATACATCTGAAGCAGAGTGATTCCAGCAATATTCTTAACAGTTTTATTGATGTCATAATATAGGTGTATGTATAATAATGTCTAATAAGATTAAGAAATATTGTGATGTTATTTATGGATGGATTAATTATAAACTATTGTTATTTTCTAGTTTGGTTATCCAACAAATTTTAAGATAAATTGGTAAAGGTTTATCACTAATATAATAACATATTACGAGGGATTTTGGCTTTAAAATGACTAATGTGCACATCCATGCAACCCTAATACTATTCAAAGTTATTATTTCATTTATATTTAAAATATCGGCATCACCATTTTTTCCACATAACTTTTGTGTAAAAACCGTATAATTTGCTTTTTCCGGTGTTGGTTTTTAATGCAAAATAGGTGTGTAACCTATTTTGACTTCTAAACAGAGAGCGGTGAAAACTGAAAGCTGGCTTTGTGCCAAGAAACACTCTTTATTATGTTATGTTATTAAATAAAAAGATAGAAGCCGAACATTAACTGTTCGTATATATCATATATACCCTAAGCTTATTAACTAGAAGGAATTCCATTTACACTTAACAGAATTATTACCCTTTGTACGATGTACATTTTAGAAAAATTACATTTAAGAAACAGTTATTTCATTAAGTACATAATATATGTCTTAATATTTGCTAAAACTGTAAAAGAAGTGAAGTGATTATGAATATAATGTTAAATTTTCAGTGGTAGGTTTTTCGCTATCTAGTGTCTGTGATTTAGATGACGTGGTAAAGTCGTCAATAGAAACTTTGCCTTCATTATTAATTAGCAATAAATAATAAAATCGCCCATCAAGGTTTTAGGGTGCTAGAGTTCCCGCCCACGCTGACGCCTATTTTCTCGTCATATTTCCAAAATAGATACATTGAAATTGGTGTTTACTGTGAAGTAGCGACTGGAGACGCAGTTCGCGATCGTACGCCCAACAACACGTCCGTCTTAAATAGTGCTACAATGGCTGTGAACCCTAACTTCTTCCCTAATGGATACCAGGATCCCAAGCATCCTGAAGACGAAGTTGTCTCCAATTGGGTGCGTGGATAAAGCTACCTCTTCATATCTATGAGTATATATGTGATATAAGTTCATACGACAAAGTGGAAGTATTTAATATTAAAGTTTAACATGCCTTAATACTTTAGTCATGTCGAGAATCTTCAATCTTGTGAAACTTTACGGGTGATTCGTTATCTCGAACGTTCAAGCGCAAACTAATTTTGGAGCACTCGAAAAGCGGCTTGTGTTACAAGATTATGTGATGTAATAACTAGCATCATCGCTATTTAATTTTCTAGAAGTTATTAAAAAAATGTCAAGGAGTTAGTATGATTTATAGTTATTTGATTTATTAAAGCTTTCTCGAAACATTTCAACAATTTCTAATTGTATTTAAGTCATTTTTATGATTAAATTAGCTGTTAATATGAAGAATCCTATATTTAAGTTAATTGCCATTTATACTAGGAAAATAGTGAAAAGATTGACTGGTTTTAAACTTTTCCCCATAATGCGACCTCAATGTGAAAATTTAATTTATAATCCTGTAATTTTTCTAGTGTTAAAATAGAAAACAAAAAACTTATAACATCTCTTATATTTATTGGGATCAATCAGACAACATCAACTATTGAACAGGGATATAAACATTATTCTACTGAAATATGTTTGATACCCAAACGCCAGCTGTAAAAGCTATTTCGGATTCAATGTCACAGTTTGCTTGTAGCTTGTACTGTAATGTTGAAGTTTTAGAGGATAATATTTTTTATTGACCTAAATAAATCAGAATGCCAAATGATGGGTAGGAAATGCTTTTTGCCTATTTTGTATTTTATATTAGTTGCAGGTTATGTTATTTTAATAAAATCGAGCTTTGCTTAAATCTAACATGTAGAACAAGTATCAATGAGTGCTATCAAGCTAGTGTTATCTCACAGGACATATACAAATCTATATCTACGCACTACAATGTTATTTTAACAACAAAAAGGCTTTTCTTTTAACAGGTGATTATGAAATTGCCTTAGTAACGAAACAGTGCCAAACCGGTTGCTGCTCACAAATAAATATGAAGATATCTCGAACCTTAAATATCACCATTTATTTGCAAGAATTTTAATAGAACGGCTAAAGTAACTCGATGCGTCAGTGCCTTATAAATTCCTAATGAACGGAAATAAATGTCGAAATTTGTTATTTGCTCATTGGCACAATTTGCAATGTTAAATTTATTTCGTGAAGCCGTTAAAGCATACGGCACGTGCGCCTCATTCATACGAAATGGTTGTATAATAATATAAACCGAATAATGTTTATGGTTACTACATTAACAATTCCATTGGCGTATTACCCCAATAATAAATAAACAAAGGAACTTTATTAAAATTAACAACTTTTACATTATATGAATCGTCTCTTAATAAATACCTATGTATTGTATTGCTTCGAATAGAATTATTTGATGCGTGGTATTATTTAAACTAACTTTTCGAATCAGTGGGAGTTTCACATTTATTAGGCACCGCCCTTGCACATTTGTGAGTTCCTAAATTATTATTTACGGAGGCTGATGGCGGTTGGGGACTGTATTACAGAAATATTGTTAAGAAGAAAAAGAGAGCAGTCCCAATTTTGCAATCCCTAAAATTTGCCGCTCTAGGCTCAAGCCTGCAGGCGGAGTACCTGCTGATAAATCTCCTACTGTTTTTAATGCTTTACAGCAAGTGTAATCACCCACTTTTTTTTATTCATCCAATCTGAAGTATGTTATACCTTATTTATTGTTTTAATTTTTTTTATATATTGTAAGTATTCATAATAATTCTTATTTATAGGGATAACCTCGTTTCGCGGTCGTTTACAAAAATAAGATCATGTCGCGTGATATCACATATACTATCAGGGTTATACGCTCGCAAGCTAATTATTTACATTCTTCATCGACTTTAGAATCTCATCCTGTGTATCACACTTAAAAATAAAATGCAAGACGTGTAAGATTTTTTGTTAATACTACGTTTTTCGAGAGAATTGTTGTTTATGAACGCTGTTATTAGGTACTTAAAGAGGATGCTTACACATCCAGAAATTGGAACATAAGCATTTTAGTAACTATAAAATATACCGTATATTGTCATGACGGTATTAACCAAAGCGAAGATGTGAGCTTGTTTAAAATTATAATGGTTGTTACAGCCTTACCGCACGACACCTCTAGTATTGCCAGGTGCAAAGGTCCGCCGCGAGCCCGGTCCCACAGAGAGCTACCTGCGACACCACCCCAACCCGGCTATGAGGGCGCCCCCGCACCACGACTACCGCGATACACTCATGAAACAAAAGGTATTATGACCAGTCGCTAGTATTGCCAAATAATACAAAACTTCAAATTTACAATAATCGATGCCTGATGAACATTATTACCTTTGAAGTCTCTAAAGTACTAAGATCCTAACAACATTTGCAGCAGGTTTTCTGCGCAAATGTGGTCCTTCGAGCCGGTCAATTTATGTTTTCGCTAGGATCTAGACAAGACAGAAGTAGATTAAAAGTCAAATTATTAAATAAAGTCTTATAATATGTTACTCACCATCTTCAACGATGATAATTAGTGATAAATAATGTGCAAGTGCCATATTAAAGTCTGTGACAATCTGTAAATATAAAGTTTTAAAATATACATATGAAAGTCACTTAAGAATGTGATTTGGCAACTGTATTATAAATATTTTGAAATACTTTCCAATGATGCAAATATTTTTAAAACAAATGTGCTTTAATAATTTAATGACGTTCATACACTGCATATATAAAACATACGCACACATACGCACGCATGCCTACACATACTTATTTACACTTATGCGCACAGTAATGTAGATTGTCATGTTGCTAACTATACAAATACAATATTAATGGAAGAATAAAAGTTTAACTCTTCAAATTATATTTTTGCCATTAATGTGGGTTTTGATAGAGTACCTCAATTTGAATCTCTCTATGTCATGATGAAACTCAGTCAACATTTGTAAAATTATTTTTTGGGAAAATCAGGTGGCTGAATCGGTGTTGCAGCGAGTAGTGGGTGAAGATGCGAATAAGGTTAACAATATAGCTGTTTGAAATGCAAATAACTTTCACGCATGCTTCACTATTTAAAAAAATCTTGTCAAATTTCTCAAATTCTCTCAATATTCATAGCAAAATAAGTTAATGTTTTAATAATTTGGTCTTAACAATAATTTTTAATGTTAGCTTATATTGTTATGGATTCCATCATTTTCTTTAATCATCTTCACAGAGAACAGTTTTCATCAGGATATTCGAGTCATTGTTAGGAAATATTCATAAAAAAACTTTGTTAGAAATTATATTCATGTTAACTGTCATATTCAGTTATTAATGATTCTAATGTTATGTCTAAAACATGATCACAATTTTCGACCATCTTCTTTATCTATTCATCAGAGTTCAGTGACTAGTGTGGTTTGTTTAGACATCAATGGTTTTAGTTATCATTTGTTTTGAATTTTGATCTTTATTCCATATTACTATAGATGTAAGGTTGTTTTTAAAAGGTTTTCTGTATTTCAGGTTATGCACAAGCAGTTTAACTCTCCAATCAACTTGTATTCAGAACAAAACATAGCTAATTCTATAAGACAACAGACATCGCCTTTGCCGTGAGTATTTATTGTACTATTTACCAAAGCTAAATAAAAGTTATCAAGATTTATTACTTCTCTGTGACAATGGCTTCTAAATCCTTATCCTTCTTAGTAACTATGTACGAATTTGTTAAATTTTTGATTTTTATTGCCGTAATTCGTACTCGTACAAGTCTACAAAAGTATATTTATCTCCCCATTCCACAGAAGTTATAAAGGTTACCATAATTACCTAAGTCACGTTCATCTTTGAACTGAATTTCAAGAGCATGGCTATTTGCCAAACGAAAATATCTGGCATTCTCATATTGTTAGTCTATTTTCTAGGTCTTATGAGTAATTACAGGAATATTTTTGATTAGTCAATACCATTCATCGTATTAATTATACAATGACTAGTTATAGACCAAGAACTTAAATCGTGTTATAGCTTGAATAGGATGCATTAATAAGTTTCATTGCATTTAAATAAAATACTGTATACCTGATTAACACGCGATTTATTATTTATATTGTTTAAATTATTTGACTCTGAGTCTGGCCCGTGACCACGGTTGCTGAAAAGCATCCGAAATGTCGAGATACATAATTTAAACAATATAAATAATAAATCGCATGTAAGTATTTTATTTAAATGTGTGATACTCGCGTTAATAAATGACAATATTAAGTTTCATTGCCACAAGTGTAATTAATCGAGGTATATGTTGTTCACATAGCTCTAACGGCCATTACGGGCGGTCACACGTTGTCAAGAGGCAAGTGTTTTACTAGAAACGACGCCAAAACAACTGTCGACGCCCCATTCTAATGACGCATTAATGCTTATTTATTTTTAATTTCGCTACTCTCTGGACTATCGTATACTTCGTCTAAGCTCACTCCTTCAAGCATGGCGGCCACGTCGACATGTTGCCAACTAAAATTTTATATAAAATCAATTCACGCGTCAAACGTGTGATAGGTACCCAATACGTACCTAATAGATAGAAATGCATTATTTTATTTATGTAAAATAATATAAGGGTGGCGATATGATCACAGTGCAAAATGACTCGATACAAAAAACATTGTTAATGAGTACGTATTTTTATGAGATTAAATGGTCACATAAAAGAGAATAACTATACATACTTATTTGAGATAAATTATATATGAGCCGTGCAATGCTCAAATCGATTAACTCCATAAAACAAAAATTGAGAAATTCGACCAAATAATGAACATTGTTTTTTTAATATACATATGTATATTCAAATAAATATTTTAGAATACCTCAATACAAATATTGCTTTCCTCTATCTACTGGTATTTAAAATTAATAAGGATAGTATAGTTAAAAAGAGATCGTCAGGAATGTTAAAAGAATTAGTTATGTGACAGGAGGAGCTATTCGATTTGTGCATTGAACGGTTCATTTTCTAAGACTGCTTCAGCTTTATCTAATATGGTCTTCATTGTGGCTTATTCCAAAACAAAAACACCTTTCATTACGAGATTAAAATTGTAAATTACTTGTAATTTAGTGACCATATCGCCACCCCTAATAATTACTCATAAGATTACATAATTAATATTAGTTTAATTCCCTTCCAACGATCGCTAAACCCTCAATCGTACACTAACTAGTACATACTATATAACGGCTCTGTAGAAGTACTCTATGCGCCTCTAACCGACTAAAATGTAACTGGTGTCCGTGTGCCGCCCGTGTTAGCTCGAAGCCGTACGACCCCGCCAATTCGGATACGTACCGCGCGCTTCAGGAACAGGGGCTCGGCGATGCGCAGGAGGTTCCTACACCGCAGACCAAAGTCTTTACGGCACCAGCTAACAAGGTAAGATCACAATATAATATATAATTCTTCGTATATGATACTTATCTGATCCTAAACAGCTGGACCGATTTTGATTATATTTTTGAATACGGGTTTGTGTCTCTAGATGATTTACCTTAGTATTTACCGTCATCGCTTGACCTATCACGTGAAGCATTCGCCTAGTCAATTATTATTTGAAAATGTTTTTTTATGGCCTCCAGTCCATCTGTCTCTATACTAGGCTACCTATAGAGGTAGCCTAGTATCACTACGTGTATAGACACGTAGTGATAAAATACTAAACATAATTAAATACTTCTAATTTTTATATTCCATGTTTAGAAACCAGTGCCTTCGAAAATATCGAAACAATCCGAGGTGATCGCAAATGGAAAACAGACGACTTTCGTAAGTATATTGTTATTTGAACACCAAACGTATATATCTGAATTCAATCTGTACTATATTAAGAAATAGTAATATTTATGTTCTGGATAATACGTGACCGCCTCCGTAGTATGCAACAAGCAGAATCGGTTTCAAATCCCGGGGAAATCCCTAAGCAAAAAATAAAAATTTGGTTAGGGAAAAACACAGAAGACTGCTTACTTATAATACGAACCAAGTGGTGATCAGTAAAATAAATAAGTAATGATGTGAAAACGTTTGCAAACGATATTTAGTCGTAAAAGCTTACTAAAGTCGTAAATGTATTTTGCAGGTGAATTCCTTACAAGAAGAGCACATTCAACAATCGAACTCTTTCAAGCGCCTGATGTACAACGTACTCGGCGAAACAGAATTTTAACATACCATAGACTATCGCGATTTTTTTTAAATTTTATGTACGACACCATTATAAATTCCTCAGAATTGTGATTATATATTCAATTTGAAACTACAAAGATTAGTCATTTATAGTTAAGTTATTGGTATGTGACTTGTTTAAACGGTTCAACAGTGGCGCCATACAACGATTCGTAGAAACTAAATAAGACTAACATATTAATGTAGGAAGCAACTATAGTAATGCTCCCGGCAGTGTGTAATGTTATTTTCGGTGGATTAATTATTCTAATACTCGAGTATTAGATACGTTATTTATTATATCTATGTTAAGTAGAAGAGTAACTTTAATTACTAAGTGCTGAATACTGTTTGTACAGAATTGTTATTTATATAATTATTATATGAAATATTGAGTGTACTATCTAGTCAGTTGGCCCGAGCTCTGGTCGAATTCAAGAGAATGAGTTTCGAAATATTTTAAATAAATTATTTATTTTTATTTAACTAGTCGTTTTTTTGACATCTTGAGCCCATCCTTATTAACAAGAAAACAACCAATAATCTCAAAATAACTTATATTTATAATCTGGAGTTAACAATTTTTACATAACAAAATAAAAATACAGTCTTACAAATTTCATGAAATATAAGTACACAGATCGTAAGGAAAAATCAAATTTTGAGCAAAAACAAATCGCTCATGAACAATTTCATTACTATCACAAAAATCAGACTTGGGAACTGTCTCTTTTGTAAAAAAAAAGAACAACAAATTTTATGAAATCAATTTTTTAAAGTAACATAATTTAAATTAAGAAGGCACTAATTTTGTAACCATAAATAAACAATAATAATTCTGAGATTTTCCAGAGAACAGCAACGAGACCACAAAATACTCATTGTTTAACCATAATGATCCATGTTTACGAGTAGCAAGTACTTACACTCGACACGACAATATGACATAGTAGTAATGATATGTGATATGCAATGTAATGTCTTAAAGCATCTTGAAACACCCAGTACGTTTTCAAAATTTAATTTCCCAAACGCGTTACTGTTCTTGTGTTAATATTATCTATTACAATTAATTTATTCTTTAGTTTCAACTATCGCCCTAAATTAATCAGCATGAACATCATTGGTAGATAATTACATACATAAGTATCTGGGGGTGTACAAAAAGGGATTTTAATAAAGAACAGTTTACTTTATTTCTTACATTAATAATACCGTTTATATGGCATCATGAAAATATTGGGATAATCACATTTTTTTTAATTTCGTGAATATTAAGTAAAATTAAAGGTTAATTCACATAATATTACAAACAAATACTTAAATCAAATTTTCTCAATATTATAGTCCAATGTTGCAGAAAGAGCCTTGATACTTTAGCACCAAATGTCAAATCTATTTTTGATCTCCTATCTACGGATAACATTAGTGGTGTTACAATAATGACTACCTAGACGTCATACCAGTGCCACACATTTGTGACTTGGTCAGAACAGTTTTATTTAAAATTAAATAGTGACCATAATTACATGCAAAATTGAGCCTAAATAATAATAATCATGGATTATATGTTTCTTAAGCGTTCATCATTTTATAACACATAGACATCATACATGCAGGTATCTATTACATTATTATCCAATCAATATCTAAGTTTTACAATGGTAATTACATGATAATATTACATGTAATTACATTTAGACAAATATTATATACATTAACTTTAGGAAGTATTGATAAAATTGTATTACAAACAATGCGAGACGTGATTTCAAAGTGATGTAAGAAATTTAAGACTGTAAAAAATGTTTTGTAAATTAACATAACGGGTATCAATTATCTCATAACCAACATTATTTACATTTTACATAATGAAATGTGATTGTGAGTTTCGTTAACTATAAGCCTTCGTAGAAATAAATGCACTTCTAATACATATCTGAAGTATTCTGACATTTAACTTAATGGAACTAAAGTGTACAGACAGAATTAAACATATAGACGAAATCATTTACGATAAAGAGAGCAAGAGTAGACGGAAAGATAGTTTTATGAGATTCCATTATAGTATTTAAAAAAACTGAAACAATTGAAAGAAGAGAGATATGAAAATAGCTCAAAACGACCTCAATGAAGCGATTTATTGTTGACTGATCTAGTTTGTACTCTATTAGAGAATTCAATGTTGTTAAACGATAATAAAACGAACGAGCCATTAACGCAACAATAAAGTATCTGACGAGCTTCTACAGAATTCTAGGAAACTATTGCGTTACCTTTGTGATGAGGACGGACTATCAGTAACAGGAACATTACATAATATAAACAAAGCTTAGAAAATTAAGTTTCACTTAGCCGAAATATAACTAAGCATAAAAAGATGATTTCCTCTAAATTTAAAGCCAATAAAGCAATTGTTTTCCAACCATTACCTTTACCATACCTTTAGTCTCAAAATATGTTACAATCATTGTAGCTGCTCGTCAAAACTGGAATTGACAAAATAATCTGATTTTCACAAAAATATTATATAATACCTTAACATTATTAATATTTAATATGAACATTATTTACACACTACAGCTTTAGCACGACTATAATACGCGATAATCCAGGGTGAGGTGATATTTTCGAGGTTGTCCTATTGAACGTCGATAAAATGGCACAATAATAAAACAATCGTTGAGGAAACAAACAATTCATGATAATAATTTATTTAAACTTAGAGACATTTGAACCAACATCACAACAACTAGTAACACCTTGATTAAAATATAAGTATTTTTATAATGCGGCATATGTGTTGTAGGTACACGCGATTAAATAAGTTGTCTTACGTCGTATCGTAATGAGCAATAAGCCTTAGTTTTGGTTCATCAATGTTTTCTTTTTAGAAACGTATCGTATAAACATAAGTTATTATAGCTACGTGTTAAGCATACAAAGAGCCATTAGTTTCATGACCAATAATTGCTTATTGTTCTATACTAAATTCTACGCCGATCTTATCATTGAAGTCTCAAAGGTCTAAATAGCAGAATAAGACTTTATAGTTCCTACAAAACATTATTGTTTATTAGCCATATCCTTACGGATAGGTGACTAAAAAATCGGTTTAAGTCAGCTTTTGAGTACGCGTTGTACATTGCTTGTTCTAAAAGTGAAGTACGACCACGGTATATACAGGGTGCCACTACCCACGTTGAATGAACACACCTATAAGGTTTTATATTTTCATTTTCTAGAGATACTTAGAGTATATTATGTACAACAATTTTTTTTTATAATTAACATTTTTGTAAAATACCAGTTTGAAGCAATATGTAATCGCAAAAATCCCTGCAGAAGCCATTTCTCGGGGGCACAAATTTCTAAATATTTTTTTTAGAATAAGATTTGCGTTTGTGAATTGCAAGAACAATCGCAGGAGACGGCGCCGGCGCACACGGTCACAACTGAATAATTTATTTGGTTAGTTTACTTTTTTAATGATTTATGATAGTATTTATTATTTTTATGACGATCAATACTATATGCTCTACCTGGCTATAGAATTAGTTTCGCGACTGTAGCGGCACACTGTTTATTAAACCGTAACTAATGTTGTAGACAATATTCTATAGATTTTACTGACTCTTGAGTTAACTTTAGAAAGATGTACGACACAGGTACGAGGCATATTTTCACAATTGGTCGAAAACGCCTGATGTTACCGATTGTACTAACCAGGACCTTAAGAAATATAATCGTCTGCAACACTGCGGCTGCGCATCGTCTCGTCCTTTATTGCACGAGAAATTACCGCAAAATACTATTTACACCAAGCATCTAAATAATTTGGTTACAGGTATCCCATTCAGCGAGGACATAGGATCATTAATTGTCCTTTTACAATCATTAATTCAGGAAGTTCATAATCTTAATCCTTTAACTAGCACGTTAACGCACACTATGACAATAATTAAACGGGATTATTCACAGAGCATTAACTGACCATACATCACTTGCGGAGTCAACTACATCACTACTCCACATGGGGTAGCGGCATGATTAAACCGAACCGCATCCCACGATATTCAATACGTCACTTGAGATAGACACTGAATCAATCACTTTCGACACAAATAGACACTGAACACTGAGGCGACTGCGCGAATACATAGCTATTGTATTGCGCTAGTAGATGTTGTCGTCCAGGTAGAGTGTGAGGATGGGCCCTCAGGAGGGCGGGTCGGCGGGCAGGACGGGCAGGGCGGGCGGCGCGGGCAGCAGCGACTCGCGGCTCGAGCGCAGGTTGGGCAGGGAGCGAGCTGCCCGGTCTGCCCGCCCTGCCCGCCGCGCGTCCAGCGCCAGCAGCGACCGAATGTCCGCCTCCAGGGGATCAACCGCGATGTGGTACACTCCCGCCTGATAATTCAATTCATATATCTATACTAATCTATACTCTATACTAATATTATAAAGAGGAAAGATTTGTATTTTTGTATGTTATGAATAAACTCAAAAACTACTGGACCGATTTTAAAAATTCTTTAACCAATAGAAAGCTACATTATCAGCATAGGCATATTTTTTGTGTACATCTACATTGCACCCGTGTGAAGCCGGGGCGGGTTGCTATTTACTAAAATAAACTACTTTTGAATCATCAATGAATAGAATATCGCTTTTACCGAGAAAAAGCGGGAACAAACTCGGTAGTCACTTGTAATAAATCAATATGTCACTTCGTTATGCACATAAAATTATTGTTTTTTTTTTTGAGCCTTTTCAATATGAAATCTATATGTATCATATATGTATGAAGCGTAGTGTACATTAAAATGTTAGGTAATATATTATACATGATTCACAATGTTTCGTATTCCCAAAGGACCATTAATATGTTATCATAATAATAACACAATTTATATGAAAGCATATTGTTAAACAAATACATTAATTGTATAATTGCTTTTATTGACGGGCTCGTTGGCGCGTTCGGTAGAACACCTGCCGTGCGCATCTATGGGTCGTGGGTTCGATTCCCACGGGGACCACATGTTTATAATTTTCTGTAAGCATGTTTTCCCCACGTCTGGTAACTTCGGGCATTGATCGGGTGGGAGGAATATCTAAATTCCGACCGGGTAACGAACCACCGTTCATAGATGGAAAAACCGTGAAGTGCATATTGCGCGTTTCGGTTTCAGTCTATGGATTTCCGAATGCTCGAAGTAAAAATTAGGTCGACAGCGCATCATTGCCTGATGTTCTGTGACTGAGGTATCACCTACCACCAAGTGAACCTCATGCTCGTCTGTTGATATCCGACATAAAAAAAAATAAAAAACAAACATTTCATTTTATAAAATGCCAAAATTATGTTAATGTAAGATTCGTATATTTCGAGGGTTATACGACTTTCTAATAAAACTTAGCGTATGACAGCTGCCATGCGCTTTGAGTTTAACACCGAAACAAAAGAAAAAGGCTTAGGCACAGAACGGATACACACCTACTTACTTTCCTGTAAGAAAATTGATTGAAACAGACACAAAAATGTGTCTACCTCAGGTCTTAATAAAACATACAACTGTACAAATCGACACCACCAATTGTTACTGCGCTAACTTGAAAAAGTATATTTATGCCCAATGCAGTTTAAAGCAAAATTGTGATTACTTTTTAATTATCTTAAATTATCACAGTATATCTTAAAGTATAATTTATATACTTATAACTTTTTATATCTTAAATAAGTTATCACTATTTTTCTTTGAAATCTTCTGACGTAAAATATACTTTTTCAAGTTAGCGTAGTATTAATTGCTGGTTGCGAAATCTAAATTCTAAAATTGAAACAAAGAATTTGAAATAAATGTGCTAGACTGTGTTTTTTTTTAATGCATAATAGACGTTTGACCGCGATCCCACCTGAAGGTAAGTGGTGATGTGATCTAAGGAAGGGCACGTCTGTCAAGAAGAAACCTATTCACCCTAGCCTAGATAACCAAGTTCAAACATACTAAAAAACAAGAGAACACCGTTAGTCTATATTGTCATAATATAGAAAATTACAGTAAATATCAACTCCGTAGGAATAGATGGCGTTAATATGGCAATTTTGAGTCATCTTTCTGTCTGCCCGTGACCACGGTTGCTGAAAAGCATCCGAAACGTCGGGATAAATAATTTAAACAATATAAATAATAAATCGCGTTATAATCCGGCATACAGTATTTAATTTAGTTAACCTAGTTATTATAAGGTCCAGAAAGACAGAAGGCGATAGGGACTTCCATTCATTAGTCACTCGCCCTGCCGGCCTAGCACGACCATCACAAGATATCTCGCGATCGAGTTAAGACAAACTAAAATATAAGTTATCTAGATATATCTCGACAACGACAACTTTGATAGAAAAGATATCTCCTCGAAAAATATGTCTACATCTGACATTAGACGTCGAGTTTTATGTGTGTCATGTTATACCCGAAAACCGTTTTCTCGTGTTTTAATCGATTATCTCTTTATTTCTTCGAATAGTCGATCGAGATATCTTTTCTATCAAAATTGTCGATGTCGAGATATAATATACCGAGATATCTTACATCTTAATTTGTCTTCTCTCGTCCGCGACATATCTCGTGGCGGTCATGCTAGGCCGGCTGGTGTCTCATACATACCTCGGCGACCTCCTCCACGGCCACACAGACGGGCTGCACCAGCCGCGTGTCCGAGTACCGCCTCGTGTCCTCGTGCGGGTCCACCCTCAGCCGGTCCTCGTGGAGGCCGGACAGCCGCCGGTGCGGGTTGCCCCGGTACGTCTCGAAGCCCCCGCTCTCGTCCTCCTCGTGGGACGCGGCGGGCGGGGGCGGGGGTTCGATGTTGGCCACCACCTGGCCGCGAGCGCTGCGCTCACGTCGCTTACTGCGCAACGGCGGCGACACAGTTATCGGTATCTTTTCCGGTGCATTTTGTATAAGCAATATCCTGCAATTCATTTCGATTGTCAGATATCTCGTCGTGATCGTATAACAACAACGGTTCTGATTTTTTTTGTTTTTCGTTCTATTTTTTAGTTCTATTCGACGGGTCCCAAGAACAAATTCGTATGCAGATACGATTTTGTTCTTAGGACCCGTCGTATTGTATTAGTCATAACATGAAACTCCTTGACAGTTCTATATTGTATAATTTAGAACTGTCTAATGGAAAAAAATGGAGTTTGATAATTAGTCAGATAGTTTTATGCAATAAAACTAAAACCGTAAACAATCAGAATCGTCGATTTTCTTCGATCACGACGATCTGTCTGTATGGAGAAATAGTACCACACTGAATATTTAGGGCCTATTATTATCTTAAATGGCCGACAACGCATCAAGACCTCTGGTGTTGCGGATGTCCATATGCGGCAGTAATTACTTAGTCACAAGTTACCCTGCCTTTGGCCCCTCTGACATATAATAAAATTAAAACAATAGGCACTTACGGCTTTAATATACCGTCTTCAAAAACAACTCTTTTTACTGATACATAAACAGTACATTTTCATTCTTAATTATATCCCGCAATTAACAAAACCATTAATTTAAATTTCGATGACTTGTTTTTATCACAACGCGATATAAATAATGTCAAATTAATGTTTACAAGATGTTAAGTGCAATGTTTTCAAGAGAATACTAATTATTGCCGGTTGGTATTACTATGTAGTATTTGGCTCGGCTCATTAGCTTAAAATACCTAGGTCTCCAATGTTTATAATGAAAGCGATGAAAAGTGAATTCCCGAGGCACATCATGGGGCATAGGACAGACACATTTCTGTGTCTACTACACTGATCATTTATTTTGAGGCAAGTAAGTGACCAGTATTCTGTGGCCCTGTCCGACATTAAAGTTTTTTTGTATCTTATTTCCCCGGGATTTGATCCCGGGACCTCCAGTACTAGCGCAACGCTGGTGTTTTTGTGTTGTTGCAAAAGTAAAATCCAACTTTAATTTTACTTCTCTTCTTTTCTTCTCATTTATATCATACAAATATATGTGGATGAATCTCATTATCTACATTTCATCCCGCTGGAAGTAAAGACAATTCCACGATTTTATCAAGTTTTCATAGATATTTATATTGTCGTCAGATTACTAATACAATTTCATCTATACTAATATTATAAAGAGGTAAAGTTTGTGAGGTTGTAGGGGGAAATCTCTTTTTATCTTTCACCAATAGAAAGCTACATTATCAGCGAGTAACAAAAGCAATTTATTTCTTTTTTATCTACATATAAATTGCACCCATGCGAAGCCGGGGCGGATCGCTCGTTAATAATATATTGATGATATCATTGATCACGATTTATCACGTATAAAAACATAATTGTAATGTAACTTTAAGTATGAAACAGATTTTGTTTTTGTATTACATAAACCAGTCTATATCACGTAGTAGAGGCTTACGTATTCATCCGTTCATGGAACGTGCCCGAACCCCTGAAGTGATAGCTGTGTAAAGTGAAAAGCACCTTGAACTAAAAAGAACAAAATAAGCATAATATCTCATTTCCTTGGCTTAATAGACACTTACGTTTACATTTGTTACGATAACACGAAATTCTAATAATTCCTCATGTCTTATTATTAATTATACAATAGATTATATTTCAATGAAAAAGTCTGAAGGATATTTAAAAATATCGTCCGCAAATTGGCAACGTAGCTCGGATCTATACAAATTGACGTAAGCGTTTTCGGCGGTATGATGTCGGCTGTCGTGTAAACAAACCGGTTGGAATTGATAAATAAACCTAATGATTCAGTAGACTGTCTGATAAACACAACATTGCTTTGAGTTGGAAAATATATAATTCTCGTGTTCAAAAAATATTTGCATTTTCATAAGTGCAGAGGAGGTGCATAACAGCAACACAAATTCTGTACAGACATTATAACTCGATGAATGTCGACAATATTTATTTATAAAAAGTTGAATTAATCAAATCAATTGAAACCATATCTGTACGTACATTGGCAGCATAAATACATTAGATAATATAACTATTAGAACGATTACGAGAGTTATAGAAGCATAAGGGTTGGAGCAATTTCAATGTTTTTATTTAAAAAAAAATCAATTTCCAAAATTCCCATTTTATAACCGACGAACCGACCCTTTTTTCTTTATTCACAAATGCGAATGTTTCTATAAATAAAAATTGCGTAAGAAGGTAAAAGAAAAAAGTCCTTGACATTGTCATACATATAGGTCATGGAAAGAGTTTTGACGGGCTCGTTGGCGTGTTCGGCAGAACACCTGCCGTGCGCATCGATAGGTCGTGGGTTCGAATCCCACCACAACATGTTTAGTTTTCTGTAAGCATGTTCTCCCCACGTCTGGTTACTTCGGGCATTGATCGGGTGGGAGGAATATCGAAATTCCGACCGGGTAACGAACTAACGTTCATAGATGGAAAAACCGTGAGGTGCACATTACGCGTTTCGATTTCAGTCTATGGATTGAACCTCATGCTCGTCTGTCGATATCTGACTAAAAAAAGAGTTTGGTTTTTGTTTAGTTTTTAACACGTCCTTGACGTATCCGATAATTGCATCACAGTATCCAGATTCGCACCTTGTTCCACGTATCCCTCACCCAGGCTATCGGTAAAACTAACCCCCAAAATTTCACGGCTGGGCCACAGTGCTAGCAATTACGTCCGCGTCAAGCCGTCAAGGCAATAAGACGAACAGCAAGAAAAACAACAAAGTTACTATATACTTTATGCTTAAGGGTATTCTTATCTGCCCATGTGCTATTATTAAACTAGTGCATCGCAATAAGAATATGTAAGATCAAAGGCGTAGAATGTATTCGCGTTGGATATGAATATCAAAATCGACATGCCTAGTAATAATGGTAATGTTATAATTATTATTTTTTCTTTTTTGTTAATCGTTATAACATCATAAGACCGGAATTATCCACAAAGTTTATTCGCGAAACGTCTGTGGCAATAACAACATATAGCCAGCACTATTGGAAAGTCAACAAGCCTTGATCTTAAAAAATTCAAGAATAATGGTATAAATGACCTCAACTAACTGAGTTATTTGAATTGGCTTTTTGAGGAAAACAGTTTATACATCATTACATACGAATTAAAAAACAGAGTAACACAAATCGAGGGTAAAGTGCTAAAATACAATAATTATGAAATTTTCAAGTTATTCAATTTTCAATTCAAATTCATTTAATCATTTAGGTAACACGATGTACACTTATGAACGTCAATAAAAAAAATACATATTAAATGCTTCTAATTTAATATTTACTAAAATTAGAAGCATTTTAAAACTACCCAATATATACAAAGTATATATCATATCATAAATATTAAATACGGCGATAGTTTTTGTATGTCTTAGGTATATTTTACCAAGACTTTAAAATTAAATAACTTGAAAACTTAAATGTCATACTCATTCGATTTTAGCACTGTACCCTCGAAATATTAAACCGCCGCGGCCATTGATATTTATATTTACTATATTTTTTAACTAAGTAGGTATATTTATTAGACATAACACGAGTTTCGAAATTTTTATAACCACTTAAGTAATACCTTTTTATGTACATTCTCTTACGTTAACACATATTACCCCTGCATTCGTTATGATTTCTTCCAAAGACATACATCATCCGAAGAGCCTTTTTTTTTCCCCAGGAAACCCTTTTTAGCAAGCCCCCGGGCGCCGGGGCGGGTAAGTGACGCGGGGAGCGTGGGGGTCGAGGCCAAAGTGCTATGGCCCCCCTACCCACTAAAACCTGGCGACCCCAGCTGCTCGCTATGGACGGGGTTGGAGCAACAGTTTCCCCTATCTCTGTCCCCCGTCATGAAATCATCCGAAGAGCCTAGTTTAATGCTATTCTATATTTCACTCACCTATTATGAGTACGCCAGCGATTGCACAGGTGTAGATACTGACGACATTGTATGTACATGAACACAGCGCCTCCCGTGAAACCCACAGCGACTACCACCAGCTTCGTCCAAAACGGCCAGGCTGTAACCGTTATATATAATTAGGTACCATAAACCATTTAAGACGAATAAATGTTATAATTAAGGATGGCATTGCATTTAATATTTTCATTATTGGAAACAAAAAAGAGGCGTTATACGTAAAAGACTTAAGAACACCAAAATATATAAAGACATTTCTTTAGACTATTTCAGAACGTACACAGTATAAAGGCTTGACGTGGCACTATTGCCAATATTCACAAATCATTTAATTTTAACCTCAATAAATATAAGTTAAGGTGAAGATAATTATTATGTATAACATTTATTGCACTGTACATAAAAAAGTATATTTAAAGTATGTTAATGCAGGCACAGCATCGGTGCATGCCCTTATATAGTGGGAATTACCAATCTGTCCCTTGTTGACCTCCTCGACGGCGCGCTCTATAAGTACGAAGAGAGACCACATGACGCAGAGTGCGGCAACGCAGTGAAATAGCACAGCGCAGCACAGGCGTCGGCGCTCCACACCTGACATCTCGAGCAGGCGCCACTAAAAGGATTTATCAACTTTTATTAGAAGACTAGCTGATGCCAGCGACTTAGTTCGCGTGGGCTTCATCTTAAGCTGAGCTTTTGAGCAAGGTTTCTTCATATGATTATTCATATCCACTATTCCACGAATACATATTGAAAGTTGCGAAATAATCAAACTATATTTTCATTTCCATATGAAACTGTTATTGACATCTGATAATTCGAAAAAGTTCGACGCGAGTCAGTTTGCATTGCAATTTGTTGATATGGTGCCTTTAAAATAATCTTTAAATGAAGATAACTTTTCTTTCCGACAACCGATTTCGATGAAATAATGCCTATATGTTGCCCCGGGCTTTACTTTTTTATATTTGTTTTTTGTTTATATGTGTAAATTGCATGAAAATCTGTTCAGTATCTTCGGAGATTAACCCGTACAAACAGACAGTGAAACACAAAATTTAAACAAAATCTGGGTTTGTTCTATTTCTATTCTTACATCCCCCTGACTCAGTTTTTAGCATTTTTTTTCTATGTACAGACATTTGACCTCTACAGTTTTATTAAATGTATATAAGGAAAGACAGACTCAGGTAACCAGGTAACCCAGAAAAATACATCCCTTGCCGGTTTGGAATAATTATTTGGTACGAATAGCTATAAAGAACGTAGACAATAGGTAAATGCATTCAGGTTGTATCCAGCCATCCGATGGTGAAAATGGCGCTGCAGCAATAAACTAAAATTTCGACGCACACTTGCTGAACTATAGCTTATAAAACACAGACTAGCCAACATATTGTATTTTGTTTCCGCGAATATTAAACATTTAATTAAGACAAAAGATTTTTCTCATAAACATAACAGCAGCAAAGTATAACTATTAATGCGAATAATCTTGCAGTATGACGATAATTTAATCAAACCATCTTAGGACCATGATAATCGACACGAAAAATTGTATAAACGATTTAGTACTAACTAATACTAATTACTGGAGTTTTGTGAACAAGACTCAAGAACCTTAACTCAGAATCCTATTACTAAAACTGAAAATATAAAGGTAAATTTAAAAAAAGAAACTTTCGATTGAATAAAAACATGTACGACTATAAGTACAACAGACAAAAACTAAAAGAATCCTATAGTTTTTGTATATACTAACATAAGTACCTTCATTATTATTATGTTTATGCATAGTTTACTTGTCCATAATAAATGTACTTGTTGTTCCTTACATATTTCTATTAACTAATTAAATATTAAGTGGCATGCACTGAGTGTAATACATATTTTGCTGAGTACACATCAAGTACAAGGTATATTAAGGATATATTGGTTTCAAAATTCGAACCAGCAAATCTGCCGGGCTAGCATGACAAGCGCGACAAAATTTTGTCTACGGTTTTCTCGTGACATGACAATTACACTTAAAACTCGACTTTTAATATCAAAAATATATATATTTGTCGATCGAGATATCTTTTCTATCAAAATTGTCGATGTCGAGAAATAATATATCGAGATATCTTACATCTTAGTTTGTCTTTTCTCGTCCGCGACATATCTCGTGGCGGTCATGCTAGGCCGGCTGTATATTTTTCTTAGTGTCGGATTTATCAGCAGGCTGAGGCTTGACCATAGGGAGGCAGATTTTTGGGGTGGCAAGTTTGCGGAACGATTTTTTTTCGCTACCTTATAGTAATCAAAATGTAAAACGATTTTCTGTATTTTACAAAGAGAAGTCTTAAAGTACGACGGATTCTTACAATGAGAAGTCTGCAAGAAATAAGCCCGATGACATTTCCGTTTCCCATCATATTTTAGAAAATTTAGGAACTAAATCTAAGATTTAGAAGCTATGGCGCTAAAATTTTAACAGGATTTACCTCGGTAATGTGTAAATCAGCGACTGATGATCTGATACTATAGCTCATATATACTCATATCTATTACCTTTTAAATAGCGCGCTTTTTGACCTATAACCACTACAAGGAAGTTAAAACATAAACGTGTTGCTGGGATAGGACACGATTTCGCTTCTATGCCTGCCCATTTCATACATGTTTATGGTTGCTCCTTTCTGTTTTTGCTCTATATATTTTTTTAAACACTTGTATGTGAACTTAACAAGAAATTTACCTTAAGGCAGCTTGAAATCTCCATTATTATGAGAAACAGCAGTGAAAATTTGTTTTAAAAGTTAAATCATTTCAGCACCTTTTTAAACTAAAGGATAAATGTATCCAAAGCAATCATTAAACAGTTCCATTTGATTAAGCTTCATTTAGCTTCAATCAGTGGTGGATTTGAAACGCTGGCCATCCTAGGTCTATATAACATTGCCGTTTTACATTTAACTATAAAGCATGGCCCTACTCAACTAGAGCATGAGGAATTGAATGATATATTATATGATAAAATTACATCAATCAGAGCTATTCAATACTGATGCATAACATTTTTATTTGTGAGTTACCTAAACCTAAAGACAAAAGTCTTTGAACAATGTGTGCTACCAGTGAGGGACTGAGACGTGGTCTGTCACGATGGGCCTCGCACAAATGCTCAGAGTCGCTCAGCGAGCTATGGAAAGGGCTATGCTCGGTGTTTCTCTGCGTGATCGAATCAGAAATGAGGAGATCCGTAGTAGAACCAAAGTTACCGACATAGTCTTGCGAATGAGCAAACTGAAGTGGCAATGGGCTGGGCATATAGCTCGCAGAACCGATGGCCGTTGGGGCAAAAAGGTTCTCGAGTGGAGACCACGACTCGGACGACGAAGCGTAGGACGGCCTCCCACAAGATAGACAGACGACCTAACGAAGGTGGCAGGGAGCCGCTGGATGCAGGCCGCAAGTGGTCGGCCGTACTGGAAGTCTTTGGGGAGGCCTGTTTAGCAGTGGACGTCCTATGGCTGAAACGACGACGACGAAACGTTGAAGTATAAGTTCACCTAGTTCTGCCACCCCCCCAAATTTTGCCGCCGTATGCCCTGGCCTATTCGGCTTATAGGCAAATCCGCCCCTGGCCTCAATATCTATATTGAGGCTAACTGATAAATAGTTATGCATTAATACTGACATAATGCAGTAAGACTATACAGACATAAGATTTTCCTCTTACATCTTATAAATTATAATAAAGTCAATAATATCCAAGTGTAAACTGGCTCTGTTTCTTGCCCTATGCAGATCAATATAAAAATAGAACGTGGACACAGTAGAATCTCTCTAATCCGGCACTATTAAAAACCAGCGGGTTCCATATTATTGGAATATAAAAAATAAAGGATATACCATATATTTGTGTTCATGTCCTACACATTTTTTATAATTACATAAACATTATCAATATTAATATAAAAACTCACCTCATTAAATGGTTTAATCTTTGTATGCATTATAAAATTAAATTTACACAATTCACAAGATCTTGTTCCTGAAGCCGTTAGCCATTGCTGTAAACAGCTTTGATGGACATATTTTAAACTGCCTGCAACAAAAGGGATACAATTTTATAACTTATATTTAGATATTGGGTGTAAGCTCAGAATTTTTTAACACACCACCACCCAAACCTTATATTAGCTGGATAACAATATTTTATTTGTCATAGAGTAATGGAACACCAGAAGCAAATTGAACAGGATAAGTCCTGTATGTCTCATTCCACCAACAGCCTCGATAGAAGAGGAGAACAAATTGGCTGTTCATATTTGATATGCCAATAGAATATACTTTTAATGTTTTAATAATAAGAAACATGTAAGGGAACATAAGCCTTAGAGGTTGAGACCATGGTGCTTATAATATATTCACCATTCTAGTTTTATTTGAAGTGCACCTTTTTAACTTCAATTTTAGTTGGTTGTTAGGGTTTTGGTTATCTATGTTTTTGTGATCATTGCCTCACATACAAATCTCTATACACCTTTTAACATAATTTCAAGTCTATCAAAGAACTTTTTGTAACCCCAATTTTCAGTCTGTATAACTGCATAAAGTAGTGTCACAAACAATTTCTATAGAGTTGCTTAGAATTAGCATTATTGATTTGAATGAACCTCCAGTCTCAATAATACAACACATACTCACCTATAATAAGTCTTATAAAAACACACACTACTTTACAATGTTTACCTAATAATGCTAACATTATCAATTCCTGGTTTATTGTAGTTGTAATAAATTTTTGATTTATTTATTTTTTAGTAATATAAATAAATCAAGGATTTTTTTAGTGATAGTTAGTGAACGGAATTAGGGTCTAGAATGGGTGATGTCTTTTTCAATAGCAATATTCAATTTAAATAAAATACTGTATACCGGATTAAAACGCGATTTATTATTTAAATTATTTATCCCGACGTTTCGGATGCTTTTCAGCAACCGTGGTCGCGGGAGACTGAAAGATGACAGTTGTCTTATATTTGAAATGTCACAAAGTTGCCATATTTAATTCAATTAAATTAAAAAATAATCTATTAATATAGGTAACACAATGTACATCTATGAACGTCAATAAAAAATAATACATATTAAATTAGTAATATTACTAATATTAAATGCTTCTAATTTTACATTTACTACCAGTTCACAAATCAAGGGCGTAGAGCGGACGAGAAGAACTGGCAAGAAACTCGCCGCCACTCTTTTTAATCGCCAAGTTTTTGTTTTACAATCTTTACATATTAACGCCATCTATTCCTACGGAGTTGATATTTACTGTAATTTTCTATATTATGACAATATTGACTAACGGTGTCCTCTTGTTTTTTAGTATGAAATCAAACATACTAAAAAACAAGAGGACACCGAAACTTGGCGATTAAAAAGAGTGGCGGCGAGTTTCTTGCCAGTTCTTCTCGTCCGCTCTACGCCCTTGATTTGTGAACTGGTAGTAAATGTAAAATTAGAAGCATTTAATATTAGTAATATTAGTAATTTAATATGTATTATTTTTTATTGACGTTCATAGATGTACATTGTGTTACCTATATTAATAGATTATTTTTTAATTTAATTGAATTAAATATGGCAACTTTGTGACATTTCAAATATAAGACAACTGTCATCTTTCAGTCTCCCGCGACCACGGTTGCTGAAAAGCATCCGAAACGTCGGGATAAACAATTTAAATAATAAATCGCGTTTTAATCCGGTATACAGTATTTTATTTAAATGTGTGATACTCGCGTTAATAAAAGACAATATTATAGCAATATTCAATATTATACTATTCAATAGTAATATGAAATAAATTGAAGTTATCCTTTTAAGTTTTATAAATAACACACAAAATACTGTACCTACTATATCCCTATGTTTTTGGAAAAGGTTACAGATAACAGAATAAGTTACATGTTATTATATACTATGACCTGGAGAGAAAAAAAATCACTAAAAATTAAGACAATTTTTTTATATTATAATTTTAAAACATTATTTTACTAATTTTGATACACACAAGCGACAACAATCAATAGGTTAAACTAACCACTATATAAAAACAGGATGTTTCCTGAATAAAAAATAAAAAATATATTTATTTAAAAAATATGTAATTATTCTTCCAACTTCATGAGTTGTGAATATATCACTCTCATCACATCTCTTTCCCATTGGAGTAGGCATCACGGATTTGAGTTATGAAAACATTAACCATAATATAATAGAATATCTCAGTTGTAGTTTAAGGATTGGTCCAATTTTGCAATGGCATCATATTGAACATAATTGACTTTATATTAGAGTAGTACTATATTAAGAAAAAAATAATTGAATAATCAGAAATGTTGATTAAGTAATTACATATGAAAACAGAGACTGAATATTATGAAACCGCAAATACTACGTCTTCTTCAAGTGTTTTAGATAATTCATAACGAAAATATTTAATTATGTGTAAGCTTACCAGAACAATAGCAAGGAGCCAGCAAGGGATTATGATTTTCACTTTCACAGTGACAAATCCTGCAAATATCACCGCTTGAATTGCTGCAAGATGTTTGACTGCTTCCAGACCCTGCACGTATGATCTCCTTGCCACATCCACCGCCCCATTCCCAACTCTCAATTTCACTTGAAATTTTTACGTTTATTTGTTGAACGGGCATTATTGCACTAAATACCTCACAATATCACAGTTTAAATTTGATTCTCCAATGATGGAATACTTTTCAATATCGACAAAGCAAATAATTGGAAACATGTCATCTTATTGTTATCGAAAATGTATATCTAAAACCAATAACAGCACTCATAAAATAAAATAAAACTAACTATTTAAAGGATTATCAATTAATTTTTAGTTGTAAGCAGTTGTAAGTTTCAACTAGAAAATCACAAAGATATTTTTATTTTAAACGATATCAACTCGCTATCATACTCATAGATAATACACTATAATAATAATATATAATAGGTACCTAATGTACTCTGTGATAACTGAGACTTCAGACCACAGACTAGTAAGGGATACTACGTCTTCAGACTGCTTCAGACTAGTGACTACCAAAGAGTATAGTAATTCTCAGATTAAATACCTATAGATAGAACATTGGCGGACAGACATAGTTGTAGATCGTGTTGTCATAATATAAGAAAGAATTACCCATAAAATTGTCGTGTGATTTGGTGTAATGCTTAAATAATTATTATGAATCCATTTGCGGATAGATTTTTAATAATAAATTAACATTGCATCAAAACACTTTGTAATAACAAATTAAGAGCGTGATAAGTTGATGTGTGTTTTATTTATTTATATATAGTTTTAGGTTCTTATGAAAATAAATCGTCTTTTGTCCTTTAAATAGAATAAGTTTGTTAAAATATTTCGGTCTCCTTGGTCACTTGGCGTGAGTGAACTCATAAAATGAATTCAAACTTCAAATTAAAAGCAGAAAAACCTTAAAGAAATCCTTTCAATTAAAAACAAGGTATGGTTGTCCAGTGGACTATAATCTTTAATATGATCCTTTAATTCTGTGAAAATTTGTGAGTAAACATTTTTTTTAAATAGTGCATATTTATTTCGGTACTCTACTTCTATATTACGTCCAGTCTTTTAGTATTAGGTAAGTATGAATCAAATTGCTTCCTCACAAACTATAGACTTATATAATGCAAACTTTCTAAGTAATTCTGAATACTTCCGGAAACAAATTTCTTTGTTAAGACATGTTTAAAAAAACTAGAGTTATCCGTTTCTATGTTTTATCGTTAATCAATGTCCTAGAATTTTATTTACATTAGTAACTTCAGCTCTGATATGATATTTTTCAGAGACAACTTATTTAAATAATATGCGTTTAGATTCACTCATTGTATATTTTTCAATCTTCGAGTCGATTTGATCTTTTCTGATTTAATACTGCTTTTATTTGTTCTTCACCCATGTTTTATATTGGTTTCATTACATATTATTTTGGAAGATTCTGACTGTTCTAGTAGTGTAATAATTTAAATGTTACTGAAAACCACCTGAAAATAAAAATTATTTATGCACTTGATATTTAAATCTTAAGATCTGTGAAATTGTAGGTGCATACATATTATACTTACCATCATACCTTTACCTTGCACTACATACCAGATTACCTTATTACCTGCGCAGCCAATATACCAGGCTACTTCAATACCTCATTACCTGTACCTCACAGACATCAAAGATGTCTGCTACAATTACCGAGGGAGAAGAGGAAAAATAAGAGAACACCAACATATTTATTTTCTCAACAAGCTGACGTCAATCATCATAGAAACGGAGAAGCAGACAGTTCTGAAAATAACTATTTTTCGTAACTGTACGTGCGAGGATCTGCGATGCAAGACTCAGCGAGTGCAGGCTGCAGGAGGTACCCCGACGGTGCAGTGAGGAGCGACCCGTTCGACGCGCGGACTCGGATTGAACTCGCGGCGCGACGCACGCGAGCTCTAGCTCGCGATATGCAATGTGAGGCCGCCGCGGGATGTGTGCCGTATTTATAACAATAGCGGGTGCGGACAAGTTTCAACAAGTTTCCATCTCGCACACGCACGCGATGTGGCGTGATCTGAATCCACCAATCAGATCAACTTATTTTTACCAACTTGCTTTTATATGCTATATTATTGTACCATTTTTATTGTTTATTATTAATCATTTTTTCTGAAAATATATTCATTGATTCATTCATTCCTTCACATTAATACCTTCTGATCAAGAGTTTTATTTCGCAACTACGATCGATACAACCCCTCTCTACAAAATTATTACTTATCTATTTTTTTTTTATTTTGAATTTAATTAATTAGTTACCTAAGAAAATTTGGGAAAATAAAAAGTGTAAATTGGCAACACAGAATCTGTCAAACATTTAGATTATATTTTCTTAATTTATTTTAAATATTGAAAAATAAGCATTAGTTACCCTAAAAGAATTAAAAACGACTATAGGAAAACATAATAAACCATTACATTGTAATATTTTGCCAAATTAAAGAGATAATCATATACTTACGAATGAATTGTGATTCCATTTATATTTCGTTCACTTCGGCTTTTGCAGCCTTTAACACAACAACCTACCATTATTATCACATTTAAGAAACCTTAATGAACAGAGTAAAAATAATCAACATTCACTTGAAATTACTACAAACACCAAAAATCACATATGATGAAATGGCGCCGAAGATATTTGGCAAAAATCACTTTTGCCAAATAAGAAAAAGTGGCCACGCCGACGGGGACAAAACATCTGTGTTTTGTCCTTCTTTTTTACATACACATTGTAATTTGCTATCGCGCTTTAATATTTTAGTGTTACATCTATACTAGTACTTAATCTGAGATAGTAATTAGTAGTGACTACTTGACTAGTGACAACTATGCAGTGATGCCAACTCCTACAAAATATTCTCCCGAGAACCAACTTCAAATACCCCTAAATATCGATTAAAAACCCCTAAACTATTATTTTACACTCGATTTGAGAGGTAATTTCAAATATGAATTTAAATTTAAAATAGATGTTGTATTTATGTGGGTGCATTTTACATATTGAATGAAGTACCCCCCAAAAAATCCCCTTGACCCTGGTCTTGATTCCCCCTTTTGGGAGGCAAACCCCCAAGTTGGCATCACTGCTACTATGACGAAATTGAAGAATGAACATTGAACACAACTCACAAGCAACTAAAGCGAGACAAGTGTTTAGTGTCATACGAGGACCGAAGAATTATCGTATTAACAATTCATTTGAAGGTATAAGTGTGAAAGCTAGGATTAGCGCAGAGACAACATAAAAATTAAGAAATTTATACATTTAATCCATCCCTTAAAATAAGGGGATGAAATTTTGTATGAAACTTTATCAATTTTCAAGCTAGGAACATGAAAGAGGTGCTTAGAACCTAAAAAAAGGAAAAGAAAATAAACACAATAATAAAAATTACGGCTAATAATATGAAACTTACAAAAGTAAATGATATATATAAATAAAAATATTTTCATGTAAAGTAACGCCAAAAATAATAGGTACATATTGCTTGCACTGTAAAAAAGTTATCAGATCTTATGGAGAGCTCTACGCCCAGTACTGTCAACCCACAAAATTATCAAAATGTAAATTTTGATACCAATCGCTTTCTTATGAGCTGGAAACATTTTTCAACATTAACTTTAAAGTATTTTCTTGCAAATACGATTGTGCTATTTATCTCTAAGCATGTAGGGATCGTTTTCCTATTTTTAAACAATATTTTTTTTACTATAGTATATATATATATACTTTTTTTTACCTGTCCGCTACGCGTGGGATACCCCGTAACTATTTAAGTTGATAAGGATTAATATTGTATCCTTCTTCGCATTGTAAATGACAATTACTTAGAAGACCAACAATTATCGTTATATTTCAACCAATTTTCACAAAACTTTGACAAATTATATAACCTCATGAATCTCTCTATCTATTTGTGAAAACCGCATGAAAATCAGTTCACTAGTTTTTTAATTTTGACTTTAGATTTTGACTCGTTAGAGAACTTTGTTTTATATGTAGTGACTAAAAAAATAATAATTTACACTTTGATATTTGTTATACAATAGTAATAATATTAACAACAATGAATAAAATATGTATAGTCTAACAATTACTATTAATGTCTATCTACACATCTAGAAAGTATAGGCTCTTCGCTGTAACCTAACTATATTGAATTTTTTATGTTAGACATCGACAGACGAGCATGAGGTTCACCCGTTAGTAGGTGATACCTCAGCCACAGAACATCAGTCAACGATGCGCCGTCGACCTACTTTTTACTTCGAGCATTCGGAAATCCATAGACTGTTTTTAGTCTGTTTTTCCATCTATGAACATTGGTTCAACACACAATGGTTTGTTACTCGGTCGGAATTTCGATATACCTCCCACCCGATCAATATTTGATATAGCGATAGCGATATATCAATTATTATTTCTTAAATATGAATCCCTTAGTCCATAATATGGCAAAGACAAAAAGCTTTTCTTTCTTTGAAAATAACAATGATCATTGCTCTGAGGAAATAACAGAGAAATAGTCAGTCAAGTTACATTATTATGATACAAATATTAAATACGTAGGTACATTTTGGTATCAAAATGACATTAAAACCTAAATCTAATTAGGGATAATATTATGATTTTTTACTTTCATAACTAAGGTTGATTTGTTTGTGACTTTAATGTTTCTTGTTTTATGTCTTTTTGGATATACTATATTGTGACCAAAATATTATAAAATAATTTTTTATCTGTCCTAATCCAACACTAGAAGAGACCCATTTTTACAAATCTTTTATCTGTGACTGAGCTGCGGTGTGGGTCGTTGGTGTGGTGTACTGCGCGTGGCCGGTGTTCTTTTTAATTTTGAAGTGAAATACGCGATAAAAATGAATTTAACCGGAGATATCCAAGCAGAAGTGCTTGGAATTGTTTATGAGTTTCTATTAACTGTTAATAAGTCAATTGCACAGAAATTTCAAACGAAGACCCAAGCAGTGAGTAACCATGTATCAACCACGTGTGAATTTGTTCAAGAGCCACGCGTGTTTTTCTTTTTCCTTTAATAACTTTACAAATTAATCCTATTATTATCTTTAAAAAAAGACTACCGTTACTGAAATAAAATGTTCAATATTGCTTTTTCTGAAAACTAATGACGAGTAATAAATTGAAACGTACATTTAAAATATTTACTATTCAATGAGGCGTCAAAGATCCAATATTTTGGTAAAGATTGCATGTTGATTAAAATTGCTTTAGTTAACTTACCATGCATTACCAATCTGTTTCAGAAATCTGTACCAGGCTCACCATCACTTATTGACATAGTATCACAGTATAAAAAGTTACAAAAAAATGACACGTTAGGAAAACAGAAGTCAAAAGCAGCCGAGGGGTATGTATATTTCCACGCTTTTTTGTGTGTAATATGCATGCTTGATTTTCATAACCTAACATTCTATGCTTTCCTTCCACATGTTCCTTTCCTAAGAAATCAATCATATATTATGTTCCCAGGATCAAAGTATCTTACTGCTTTGAGCTATACCCATGAAAAATAATGTTGAGCCATTATGGCTTATTATGAAAGATTTTACTTATTTATTTTAAAAATGCTTACCAACTAAATACAATTTATTTACTCTTACACTAATAAATTGACAAAATGATACATTTGTTTAAATGTACTTAAATTAAAGGCAGGCACACCTTTACTATGTGTATTTATATTATGTACATGTGATATTTTTAATCTAGAAGCTACAATTTCCGAAGAGGAATATAAATTTGCTTCTTAACATAAATAAAATATATCTGTGTTTGCGTCTATTTTAAACTAGTGGACCCCACAGACGTTGTTCTGCCACAATTTTGGCTTCGAAATTATATAATTATTCTTAAATTTGAATATGCCCATTTACCCACTATAATTGTCTAATATGTCACTGAGTTTCGAATCTAATTTATTTTATAATTAATTTTTTGCAAATATTTTTTTCCTGATTTTTTCCAATATTTTAATAGCCTATATCTTATTCCCGACATAGAGGAATCCAAGAAATAAGATATCGTTAAAATCGGTACAGCTGTTCTTGAGTTATAAACGGTGTAACTAACACAACTTTCTTTTATATATATAGATATACTATTATATAATTGTAATATTAACTGAAGGGGATAATTACTGTGGTAGAATTTAATATGCATTAACTATATTATTCATGGGGCAATATTTTTAAAAGGCTGAGCACTGGATGTTTTACCAAATACCTCATATAGATACCTACATATAGATGTTGCTATTAATTCCTCTGTATTCACACAAAATTTTTATTTACAAAAACATGTTGTTTTATTTTATTCATACCAATAATTAATTACAGTTCAGATGATTCCAGTGATGAAGATGAACAACCACAAAAGAAGGTTCAACAAGTTAATGGAAAACTGCCATCAAAGGTATGTTTTATGATATTTTATTGTAACCTTTATGTTTATAATCAAAATGATGTAAAATTTGAAATTGATTCACAATGATATTTCTACATATCGTCACTACCTCTGATGAAAAAAATCTTTGTCACACATGTATATTTATAAAACCATTTCTACAATTGGTTACATTTTTTAGACACCTACAAATGCTAAGACAACAAAGAAAGATTCATCTGATGACTCTGATAGCAGTGAAGATAATGTAACACAACAGCCTAAAAAACAGCCAGTTAAACCACAAGTTGTCAACTCTGCAACAAAACCAGTGAAAAAACAAGAGTCATCTGAAGACAGTTCTGATTCAGAAGATGAAAAGGCCAAACCACAGCAAAAAGTGACTTTAACAAAACCATTGACAAAGGCCAAAGCTAAGGATTCATCTTCAGACAGTGACGATAGCAGTGACAATGAAAAACCTAAACAAGCTCAAAAACCTGTTGCCAAAGCCACACCAGCTAAGCAAATACCAGTTCAAGCTAAAAAAGGTGCAGCCAAGAAATCATCATCAGAAGACAGTGATGACAGCAGCAGTGATGAAAAACCTAAGCCTACTCAAAAACAACCTACTAAACCTACACCAGCTAAAAGCACCCCAGCACAAGGGAAAGCAAAGACAAAACAATCCTCATCTGATGATAGTGATGACAGTGATGATGAGAAACCTACTCAAAAAGTACAACCTAAGCCAACACCTGTTAAACCTACACCAGCTAAAGCCATTAGTAAGAAATCCTCTTCAGATGATAGTGATAGTAGTGAAGATGAAAAACCAAAGCCTCAGAAGCAAGCACCTAAACCAACTGCCGCACCAGCTAAAGCAATTTCTAAAAAATCATCATCTGATGATAGTGATGATAGTGAAGATGAAAAACCTAAAACTACACCAAAACAGGCACCCAAAGGGAAACCTAGCACAACACCTGCTAAGGCACCAGCTAAAAAGACTTCTTCCGATGACAGTGATAGCACTGAAGATGAAAAACCAAAGTCCACTCAGAAGCAGGTACCACCAAAATCTACTCCTGCTAAATCTGTAACTACACCAATTAAACCAAAAGCTAAAGAGTCATCAGATGATAGCGATGATAGCAGTGAAGACGAAAAGCCTAAAAAGGGCCAAAAGCCAGCAGTTAAACCAGCTCAAATTGCTACACCAGCCAAAGTAAAACAAGCTTCATCAGACAGTGATGATAGTAGTGATGAAGACCAGCAAAAAAATGCTAAAAAACCAGCAGTTAAACCAACACCTGCAAAAAAAAACCGCAAATCGTCATCGTCTGATGATAGCAGTGAAGATGAAAAGCCAAAAGCAGCTCAAAAGCAACCAGCAAAAGGAACACCAAAAGCTAAAGCCAAGTCATCATCTGAGGAGAGCGATGACAGCAGTGACGATGATAAGTCTAAGGCTGCTAAAGTGCCTAAACTTTCAGCCACACCAGCAAAATCTATTAGTACACCAGCTACAAATAAAGATGCCTCAGGTTCCTCTTCAGATGACAGTGATGATGAAGCTCCATCCTCCACCAAGATTATTAAAAAGGAGCCAAAGGTAAGAAATAAAAATTGATAAACACTTCTGCCATCATAAATTTAAAGGAATATTCTATGTAAAGTTTGAAACAAGAACAAATATCAAGCGTATATTGCTAAAACCTAAAGTATGAAATTAAAAGTAGTAAGTACAATATTCAAAGTTATCGGACAAAATTACCTAAGATAAACAAAGAATATTACCATAATTTGTGATAAAATATATTGTATATTGTAAATCAGGTAATTTTGTCTCTGATCTTTTAAAATTGAATTTAAAATTATAATTGTCACTTCATACTTATTGAACACATAAAAATCTACTATTACTAATTAAAAGTTCTATAAAAATGTCTGATACAACTTCCTTCAGATGGCAGATTTAGCATTCACATGTTGAAGAAAAATTTATAGTGATAATTTATTTGCAGCAAACTGAGGATAATGTTCAATCAGGCAAGAAAAGGAAAGCATCAGAAATGGATGATTCTACACCAGCTAAAAAGCCATACAGTAACTTTGTAAAGGTATTATAAAATTTAGAATATTTTTAAAATTTAAAGTAATAAACATACTATATACTAGCAACGCGCCCTGGCTTCACGCGGGTGCAATGTAGATGTAATATACACAAAAAGCCAATGTTACTCACTGATAATTTAGCTTTCTATTGGTGAAATAATTTTTAAAATTGGTCTAGTAGTTATTGAGTTTATTCATAACGTACGAAAATACAAATCTTTCGTCTTTATAATATTAGATATAAATTATTGTTTTAAGTTTAAATTAAGCAAGATTATAATTTAAATAATTGTTAAAACCATATTAACTTTTACTGATATAAACATTCAATTAAAATGAAATAAGGGTAAATTACAGTCAAACCCGAAATAGTTTTACATAACATGACCATGTATTTCGACGTGTCCATAGAACAAAGTTACATCTGCATGAGACTCTACTTTAAACTTGACCTTATTCTTATGGGAAATTATCATCATGAACCATTATTCGACTGCAATCTTTGAAAAAACGATGCGTTTTTTAAATTTTGGATTTTATTAGTAAATTATATCAGTTTCAGTGGTCAGTTTAGCCTTTTGAATACAAAAAAGCGACTTGGTATCATAATCATATCCGCCTTTGTTCTATGGATACGTCGATTTATATGTTATTATTAATTTGTCTGAAATATAATTTTAGGGAACAGACGTAGTTTCTACGCCCAAAGAAAATGAAAAGGTTAATAACAAACCGGTTCCATTTAGAAGAGTTGTATCAGAGAAAGTTGAAGTGGATCCTAGACTTAAAGACAATTCTTTCGACGCAAAGGTAAATGCCCTAAAATTAAAAAGCCAAGGCAACTCTATATATTAAGAAATGTTGAGAATTGAATCACATGGCTAACTATTTTGGGCATTTACTTTATATGTTACATTTAACAATACATAGGGTTGTCTTGGTGTTATAACATAATATTATCTCTATCAGGAGGGTGAAAACCAGGATGAAGAAAATGGTGAAGATGAAGCCGATGGGAAAATGAATGGATGGCAGAACAAGGGTCGCGGTGGTTTCAATCGTGGCGGTTTTAATGACAGGAGAGATAATAACCGTGGGGGGAGGGGAGGTTTCAGAGGGCGTGGAGGATTTAATGATAGAGGAGGCAGGGGAGGTCGTGGCGGTTTCGACAGGGGTGGTAGAGGCGGTAGGGGCGGGGGCAGGGGAGGCGAAAGGGGTGGATGGGGAGGCGGTAGAGGCGGTGACAGGGGTGGTAGAGGCGGTGACAGAGGTGGAAGAGGTGGCAGGGGAGGTCGCGGAGACAGGCACTCCTGGGGTGGTGGAGATCGGGGAGGTTTTAACAAGAGCTTCAATGACAGAAAGAGCTTTGACAGTGGTGATAACAACAAACAGAACAAAAAAATTGTTTTTGATGATTAGGTAAGGTTCATATATATGATGTTACAAATATATGGCATTTGTAACATTTATATATTATGTCGTAGGATTTTCGCGAAAATCTTAGGACGATTGCAAAAAACCGGATGGTTGGACTCGAGTGAATTTCGTAATCATCGGAGCTATTTGCAGAATAATCGCGAATAATCGCGAATAATCCTATGACATATTATATTAAACATTTTTTAAATCTCTCTTTACCAAATTACATCTTACTCAAAAGTATAATTTTAAGGAGAAGGCTCTTATTTAAAATATGTGTTTACTTCTATTGAAGCAAAATATCTCTGATAAATACTCAAATATCAATGTTGCTGATATCCACTTAGCTGGCTGACAAGCTGTCTGTAGCAAGTTGAGTTCGGATGGTGTATCCATTATAGGTTTGAATATATCAAGTTAAAATTTTATAAAAAAATATATGGTATTGTTAAAAATTCCCTTTCATTTATATGTATATGACTTAGATTAATAATAATTGGTCTCCGCGCGCTACGACTAGATACCGCGCTATAAAGAAAAAACAGGTTCCTGAATGCGGCAACTCGATATTGTAGATTTTAGGGTTATATTATTTTACTGTGAAATTTATGACGATTTATACAATACTTACTGATTACTGATGGTATGTGATGCCAGTATATTTCTTGTTTCTTGTAGTATTATTTTTATAGTTTGACTACGCAAACCGGCATTTTGCTTCGGCGTAATATTTATAGCCGCAATTTTTAAGCCGCCGACGGTCTCTAGTCGTAGAGCGCGGAGACCAATTATTAATCTAAGGTAGTAGTAGTATATTATATGTATTTGAAAAGAAGTTATTTTATTTGCGTCCGTAATAGTTCTGAACCAGACGAGACAGAAAACATAAACCCAAATTTTAAATGGCTATATATACCTATTTCGAAGTTTTTGAAATTCATTTATAAATGTTTGCTTTCTTGCCTCAATGAATTTCGATATTCCTTCCACTTGTCTCTCTTAGGCTGACATAGAAAATAACAACTTATGCTATTAATTAACATTATCATTAACACATACCTTGTTACAGAGAGGAGCCCGTGGATCTTGGGGTGAGCGTGCGAATCAAGACTTGAGACATACCCGTGGCAAGTCTTTCAAACACGAAAAAACTAAGAAAAAAAGAGGCTCCTATCGTGGCGGAGTCATTGATATGGGCGTGCATTCTATTAAATTTGATGATTAATTACTAGTGAAGTAATTGTTAATTATATTCGTACATACCGATTTTATGTACAATGTCTTGCAATGTTTCAGGTCTTATCTAGTGCATTTAATTAGAAATAATTTTAAATATCATATTGTATTCATTGTTTATTTCATCTAAGACACTTCAGTAATACTTCATATGTATTTTTAAATTTATTATTATTGACGTTGTTTATGCATTGAATTGTTGCCACAATAATTTATGTTAACAACAATAGTTATTTAGGTAAGTAATATTGTAAATAATGTTTAGCATGATAAGCATATTAACCTTCAAATTTGTACATAATAAGCCATAGTAATAGATTCATGGATTTGTTATTACTAATGTATGCTAATTATTTTTTGGTAAGGACCGCCTTTTTGAGAGATAAGTGCAAATGTTTTTATTTTAATAAAGTATGGTATGAACGTGACAATTGCTCTTTTATTATATTAGTAGACAAGAGTATAAGGCAAAGAAGAGCACAGACACAAGTAAACTGTAGAGGATATGTCTGGACAAGACGTATACCAAAGGCCCATTCAATTGGTAGAGTGCTCGCCAGATAAGTCTGCGCGCGACGGGTGGCGTACCAAATATTGCCAGGTATAGAAAGCAAACTCTCAACCACTATGCAACACCAAAAAAATCACCGGCATTCTGAATGTTAATTCGTATTAGGTATACTTAGTATACAACAGAAAACAAATTTATATTTAGATATCACGTCGAATTAACTACTAAATTTGACGTGATGTAACAATTTTATTTGTAAATTTCAATTAGTTTTAGAGTGATGAATAATAATTACATACTAAAACTCAGTGAAAATATATATATTTTTAATTTGTTACATATTGTAACTGAATAACTCCTTATTTACCTGCTCCATAAGAAATATTTACATAATCTTTAATTAAATAAAACAACACCAAATTTTTTATATATATATAAATATATATTTAATGTAAATCATTTATCGAGAATATAGCAGAACTTCTAAATTTTGGATAACTATGGTCCATCAGTGGGTAAATCTTTCCATTCTATTTTCACATGCTTCTGATTCACTTGACTCGTTATTAGAAGAGTTTAAAGTTTTGCTGTCACTTGCATGATCAATTATAAAGTCCAGTTCTATGTCCAAAAGCCTGTCAGATTCAAAATATTGGTCTACGATTTTTTCAACATGCTGACACACATTATCGAATTAAATTCCGCTTCAGATTGAAGATATTTCACCTGTGGCTTGATTTAAATTTTTTTCCACAATACGACTTTTTTTTCAATGGGGTTTAAATCCTAAAACAAACTAAATCATTAACCAACAACAAAGTAAAAATATGTATCGTATAAAAATACCCCACATAAAGACAATACCATGTACTGGTCACCCCAAAAATTACCTGTCAAGTAATAAAAAAGTTTTGAAAATGGTACAATCGGCCCTTTATTTTGCCGTTCTGCTTCATAAGCACGTTTTACTTTCAATATAACATCTCTACCAGCACTTTTTATAACCTTAGGCATGATGATTACCAATAAAATCGAATAAAAACGCCACTGCTGCACACTAATTCCGGAAAACAATATGACGGAAAGAAATTTAGTTCCAATTTTTGCCGCGCGCAGACTTATCTGGCGCGCACTTTATTGGTAGACATTTTGTGCAGTTGCCAAGATTAAGTAACATTGACATAGTTTAAGCACATAATCCAGAAGCTATTTTTTTTTTCAATTACATGCAAAGAGTACTGCGATTAAAAACATGATATTATCAAACTCCTTATAATATGTCTGGTAGCAGTGGCGGCGTAAGGCGTGGGCCACCGCCTACGGCCTCGCGACCCAGGGGGCCTCGCCAGTGGCGGATTTACCAGCAGGCTGAGTAGGCTTGAGCCTAGGGCGACAGATTTTAGGGGCGGCAAATTTGACAATTGTGGACGGGGGGGGGGGGGGGGGGTTAGTTAGTTAATAGCCTACACCTTGGAGATGGGCCAAACCATTTTTTGCAGGCAGAGGGCCCCGCAAAATGAATCTTGCCCACATAAAATTTAGGTCTTACGCCGCCACTGTCTGGTAGCCCTGGCAGATTAGGTATATTTCAATGCAATAACCTAGCGGTAATTTACTATAAATAGATTAAACAATACAATTTGTAACCTACTTAGGAGAAAACATCTATTTAATTAAAAAAAAAATCAAAAATGTCCGCCTCTGTTCTAAAATAAAGGTAGGCAGCGGCAGGCCTTATGGCTAGTTAATAGTTGATTTTTTTTTTTTGCCCATAGGGCAGGCTAAAGTCTTTCGACCATACCGCCTTGTCTTATGTTATTTTTTCCCTTTTATCTCTCCTTATTTAGGTCTTACGTTTCTTATCCTTTATATGTATCGTAATATAGTACTTCTTCTTTTAATTAATGACGACCCCCGTCAAAGACGTAATCTTCCAATATCCAGTATTTTTCGTAATATAGGTAAGTAGTTATTATCATATCTTTATTCCCACGCGGCCATAAGTCTGACGTATGTCATTTAATTTTAATTAATAGTTGATTATTATAGATGTTCTACACAAGAATACTCACATTTTTATTTATCTGTTGTAAATTGTCAAATGTCAACTGTCATTTTTAAATTGAATAGTTGCTTTGTTCAGTGTGGTCAACGTAGGCGATTTATCGCCATTTAGGCTACTCAGGACTACAATCGGCGATGAAAAAATCTGAAAGGCGACTGGTCGCCTATTAGGCTACTTCGGGGACATGTCATGAATCGCAAATGAACTAGTTTTAATAAAAGAAATTAGTGCAATGTACCTATATTGCTGTTAGTGACTACTGCAATTATCTATATTATAATGACTAAATAGTTCGGGAAAATGTTTTGTGCCTTTCGTTTCGTTCACTTTGTTCTTCAACAATTAAGTATTAAGTATAAATAAAGTTAAAATTAAATATACACTACATTTTTATATTTCGGCTCCTATTTAGGATACAGATCCTGAAATTCGGCTACATTAGGCTACTTAGGCTGTGAAAAATGGCGATATCAGAATCAGTCCCGTTGTCGTTGGCAACACTGGCTAGTGGCTTTGTTTTTAAAATTACATAGGTACATAACTCAGATTAAGTACCTATACATAACATATTTATTATTTCTTAAATGTTTATTGTTGTCAATATCATTTAGAATTGTGGAATGTGTATCTCTCACAAGTGTTATCGATCCTGTTCATTTTGATTTCTCTTTTTCCAACATAAATATTTATACTTAGTTGCAATGTTACGTCTTTCTAGAGAAGTTTGGCGTTTGGATCGACGTACATTTAAAAATTTCGGTCACAAAAGAGAACCTGAACCACGGTTTACAGTCCTGTGGCATGGATTTCTTACTTTTAGTTTTATAGGCATGGGTATTGAATGGAAAAGGTAATATTGAAAATTTTGTCACATATTTTCATATCGAATTATATTGTATAAAAGATATTATGCTCTTTAAAATGCACATTTTGTGCGTTGTACGTTGTTTTTTTGACTTCACTGAAAACGTAAGGCCAATTTTTACAAAACTTTATATTTTCCGAATCCGCACAGTTCGTTTCGTGTCCTCATTTCTAATTAAAACTGTCAAATAATCGATCTGCCTACTGGCTTCTATCTGTCCGGACCACTATAGCTTGGGCATCTTTAAGGCCAGAGTGAAAAGCTTCTTCATGATAGACCCTACTTAGATCGCATCACTAGATGGAATCACGATCAAACGTCTGACTATTGCATAATGCATGCATAAAAAAAGGGAATAAACAGAACAGTTATAAATCAATGTACTTAGATTGTGAGTGAATAAGGTAATTTGGATATATATAAAATTAATGTTTTTTGTTTCAGGGTGACAAAATTTTTTTTTGGAGAAGAAGCTGAGAATTCTTCACCATTAAGCTTGGAATAGTGAAATATTTATATAGGTAAATTATTGTTGATTGTTTCTAAGAATAATAATAGATAGTTACTCATTTGTTTGGATGGAAAATTAATGTACAATGAAAGTTAATAAATAAATCAAATAAATTGAGCTTTGATATTTTTTGGATAGTCTTACTACCTACTAAAAGGGTTTTCAAGTAAAATGATAATATCATATTGCTAAGAGATAAGAAACAATATATTGAATTTTAAACCATTCTCACATACCAAAACTCTTACAGACATACTCTTTTTAGGATAAATATATTCACCAATACTCAACTCGAACAGAGGGCCCAGGTTCAAACTCACTCGAACTGTGTCTCCTTGCACTACTTTGATGCAACATATTTGCACTAATTTGAAACTATATTTCCCCTCAGTATAAAGAGATCCACTGCAACTGATACATTTCCAAATGTAAAAAGGTTGAGTGTACCTACATCATTGGCTGATTTTTTGTGACTGAAGTCACCTATCATCAGTTAAGATTCATGCCTGTCAATGTTAAAAAAATATCACCTAAGATTTTTTTACGTTAGATATCAACAGACGAGCGTGATATGAGGTTCGCTTGATGGTAGGTGATAACTCAGCTACAGAACATTTGCCAATTATGCTCTATCAACCTACTTTTTTACTTTGAGCATTCGGAAATCCATAGACTGAAATCGAAACGATCAATATGCACTTCACAGTTTTTCCATCTACTTATTATGAAGATTTCAAAATATTGAACATTTACTTTTTCATATAGGCTTATAATAATATTGAATCATTCTCTAAAATAAAAGTATATGAAAAGAAAACGTAATATGCCATAATAAAACAAAACCTTTGTTAAGCAAAGCCTTTTTAATTTATTTTTTTATATCAAGGGTAGGGTAAACCGAAGTATTCTATTACCTTATCACCCACCTCCCAGTGGATAGTGCAATGCTGGGAGAATGTGGGGTTAAAGTCGCTTGCGTCACCCTGCTAGCCAGAGTCTGGTGATCCCTAACCATTAAATCCCCTCTAGCCCTTCAAGTCCGCATTTTGGAATACTGTGGGTTCGCTTTCGCTCACTCTCCTTGGTCTCCAGTGGTTTGTTAAGCAAAGCCTGAATTATCTGACTGGACTACCTTGACTTTTTCAAAAAATCCAATTTCTAGTTATATCAGATACTTAGACCATCTGCCTGATGATCAGGCTTCACAAGTTACTCTTACATCTAGTCAATTTGCTATCAATGGGTCATGTGTTTTTGAAGAATTGAAAATACTTATTGATAAAATACTTTATTTAAGCTCACATAGTAAAATTCTTATGCATTAATACTAACTATGATATTTTAAACTAAATAAATATTGTAAGTAATAAAATAAACAAATTATCATTAAATTAATAATTCTTCATTAATATAAAAGAATAACAGTATTATTAAATGGTAATAATTGTGCAAGGTACATTACAAAATATTATTGTATTTGAAATTGTTATTAATAAATAAATATTAACGGTACAATAGGTAAATTCAGTTTTTAAGGCAATCATTTCATAAATAACTTGGTGCACCATTTCTATATAATATAACATGTATTCCTTTTCAGTAATTATAATAATTATTCTGACATAATACCTTTAAAATATTTATCGGATAGTCTTGTTAATGTTAGTTGCAGAAAAACATTCCGAAAGCTGTGTACAAAGCCTTAGGTAAAATTAAATCAAACATTTTATCACAATATTGCGAGCAGAATTCAATAAAATATAAGCACCAAATTGTTAATGTTGATGAGTTATTATTAGAGATGCCGCAGCTGACTTGAGAAATATGCTGTATTTTTTTTAATTTAATCACTTTACTTAAGTTACGTTTTCTAGGTCAGTTAATTTAGTTTTCAACCAAAATTAAAAATAGCTCAATAACGAATCGCTAAACATTTTTAATGCAGCTGGTCAAAGAATTTAAACTAGGTAAGTAACTCTGAATTACGAAAATAACAAAATTATTCAGGGTTTTTTTTATAATACTTGTGTATATTTGGGTACAACATTGTCTTGTCTGCAATAATTATCTTGTACTTTGCTTATTTTAAAATAAGAATAAATAGTTTCTAGAGTTATTTACTATTCTTGTAGTTTGTTATACTTTTGAAAAAAGGTTTTTTTTTAAGAACTATAACATTATTGGTAATACAGCTTATTTAACAATTCAGCTGCTAAAAATAATAGTAAGATGTCAATATTTGACAAATCTTATGTAAATATTATTATGTACATTGTACAGTTACAATTTTATTAACCAGAAAATGTATAATCAACTTTTTTAATCCTCGTGATTTTTTTGACTAGTATGCATTACCAACTCATAAAAAAAGATAAAATCAAATTTATCTAAATAGTGGCACGATTTTTATTGCCGTAGCAATTTTGTTTAATATATTGGTAGATAATATTATATACAATTAGTAAAAAACATAAGATTGCTGCATGATAATGCATCGGTAAATTAAATATACTGCTTAATACTCCCCGATGTTGTTTTGCGACACTGTTTAATTTCGACTTTGTATTTAATATTATTTCATCGGGCTCACGCGTTCGAGTCATAGAACTTATTTCATCTTTTTTGTCATCTTGAACTATGGTCGTGGTTAATGTGTCTTCTTTTTTAATTTCTTTTCGTTGTGTCTCATAGGCGCCCTTTGTAAAATCTGTCTCTCTCTCCACTTTAGTTTCCTCAAGGGAAATTATATCTTTACTTTCAGAGCATCTATTTAAACTTTCTTTCAAGTAAGTATCTATTTTAATCAGTTTTTCCGTTATAAGTGTATTAGTTAGAGGACTATGCTCACGTTCCAATGAAGCGATATTTTCGCATGCTTTTTGGTTTATTGGTTGCAGCAGTTGTTCTTTACACAACGAATTAACAATTTTGTAACTCGTAAGGTCATCGAAATCATCTTTTAAATAATTGACCGGAGTCATTGATCTTTTCATATGGATTGGTGAAGTAAGTGAGTATATTTCAGGAGGGACTGGAGTGAATTTTACTTTGATGACGTCTTCGTTTGTTATGGTTTCAGTTTTAACGATATCGTCGACAAAGGCATTATTCCCAGGTCCCGCGTAGCTTTCAGATATAATGGGTGAATCAGTAACATCATGACGTGTAGAGCTGTTGATTCGGTCTACAGTTACTTTACTTAATATTTTCCCATCTGTATTCCTAATATCGGAAAACAGCCCTTCATCAAAGTGAAGAGGTGTTTCCAATTTTCTTGTTCTTTGTGGTTGACCAGGATTTATAGTAGCAGTTTTGGGCGGAGAAAGAGAGACAGGACGAAATGTTACAGTAGAGTAAACAGTGTCAGAGTTGTAAACTATTTTTGGTGGTGTTTTAGCGGGCGTGAATCTTGCAGAAAGGTCGTCCTCCCTTGGCGAAGAAACTCTGTCCTTCGAGATTCTTTTTGCACACCTTTAACAAATTAAAGTACCAAATTAAATGATTATTACGAGTATAATATTTGTTTGTAGTGTTTTATACTGTTCACATTTATGTTTTTTATAAAACATAATCTATAATCTAAGGTACTCTCATCACAACTGTTAATTTTAAAAGTCAATGTTATTATATACTACATGAACAATTAAAACAAGATATTATACAAAACGATCATAATATTCTACAATACATATAATAGCCAAAACTTTTGGTAACACTCAAACTAGTTTATAATAGCAATCCCAGGCAAAAAACACTAATAACAACATCTATTCTACTCAAATTACAACAACCTTCTGAATACATTAGAAGGTGGGTATTTCATTTAACAAACTGATGTTAATATCCACAATTATAATATACATTCATATATTTAAAAATAACGAAAACACACTATGTATTAGTCTTGGAAATATCACTGAATGGCAGCGTATGACGAGCTGTGTGTATGAAAATTAATTTGATGAATGTATTTCAATATCTTATGTATCGAGTATGTATTTTTAAGTTTAAATACCATCACCAGTAACGCCAGTCGATTATTAACACAATAATGTTATGAAGAGACATCGCGGAAACAGATTTTTAAAACATTCATGGAATCACAAACAGGGATTGTGTAATAAGTATGTTACGGCAAAATAACATTGTTTTGACCATTTTATGTTCGTATAACAAGTTGTAAAAAAAAACATATTATGTAGAACCAAAAGTGAGACCAAATTATTGTGTGTGTTTCGGTTTAGTAAGGCTCTCATCATACGCACCGTGCAGTTGAAGCACTGACTGTGGTAGTTATTGTTGAGCGCCTCCACCCACCTGTCGCCCGCCTCCACGGGGAAACCGCAGGCGAAACATTTCGTCGTAAATAACTCATTCCAGTCTAAAAATATCAATTAATGTTAAAGTAATTAATTCAATTAATAAATGTTTCGACAATTCTTGATGTCAGGGACTGAACTAACTGAAAATAAATAAAAAATGTGCGATTGTGAAAAAAAATATAATATTATCCAAACGGGAAAAACTTTCATTTCTAGCCATGATTTGAATGAAATCCATGATCACGAGTAGGCGCCCTCTCCTTGCTAGTTAATTTTACTTTTCGATACTGACAGAAGGGCTAAATAGTATCGATCAAAAATCTATAATATAATATAACATCGGTAATTCAATTTGTGTACCGGTTTCAGTCCCTGCTTAAAATTTATGAAGACTTGCCTGCTTCACAGTAAGGTAAACCATCTTCTAAGAAGAATGGATTGTTTCCAAAAAGTTTTCCGCAGTATACGCAGTTGAAACACTCGGGATGATAGTGTTTTCCAATAGCATTGAGACAATCCTGAGAAAGTCAAAATTATAAGTAATGTCAGTTAACATAATTAATAGATATTGATTATTATTAATAATGAACTTCCATTTTCAGTAACTTACTCCTTTAATTTTAGCGTGGCATTTGTCACAGGCTGGCGCTATGTATTGTTCAAAACAAAACTCGCAATATAATTGACCATTTTCTTCGACAAAACCGATATCCTGTAATGGGCGGCGGCATGAAGCATTGACACAGATGAAGTGTTCTGGACACCAGATGCGTCCCAAAGCCGTTATGAATGGACCCCTGATATAAAAAACAACATTAATGATTAATATGGGCTTTGGTGTTATAATCAATAGGAAGTTTATTTTCTAAAGCTTTTAACAAAAACGCATGCTTTCAAAACCATGCATCACAATTGAAATTGTATTATTAATTGCTTTGTATAATGTTTGGTTACCTGGTAATAGCTTTGTCACATACATGACATATATAATGTCCGTCAGCAACATCTACAGACGTCATAGTGCTTAAAGGTCTTGCGATGATATGTGAATCTCTCCTGCCATCATCATTTTTAATGTTCTTTTTCTCTCGGCGTCGTACAACAACCTCCTCTGTATCATTCGTATTAATATTAATTTGACCTGAAGGCTCATGTCCGTTTATCATTTCTTGTACATTCATTAAATTGTGATTATTTTCGTTTTTAGTAGATTTATTATAAGTATAAAGTGTATTATCAAGTAAACTATTTGGTAGATTTTTCTCCTCTTCTATTCCCTCCTGTGCTTTTGAGCTATCTTTTCCGTTCTCCATTGTGAAAACTTTGTTAATGCTATTTTTATTCTTAACAGTATTGGACAGTTTATTTTTTTCTGAAATACTGTTTTTCGGATCAGTGCTTTTATATGTGGAATAATTATCTAACAATGTATTAGAGTCTTTTAGAGCATCGCTTCTTTCGAATAGCTTTCTTTTTGTAATTGTATTAAAAATATTAGTGTCGATGTTAACATCATTTTTGTTATTTTCGCAAGTAGGCGTATTCGTATCAAGTAAAAACGAAGATTTGTTGTAGCCCGATTTTTGTTTTAAAGTATTAATAGAATCATCCGCCTTGTGTTTTATAATTTCATCAGAGCTTAAGTATCCATTGCCATTTTGAATTTTTTCTGGGTTATGATGATTATTTTTGGCTGGTTTAAGAACAGAATCATCAATTATAATCGAATTAGTAATTTTGTTATGATTGTGTAATATTGGAACTGGTGTCGTAGGAAGTGGCGGTGGAATAGGAGCATCGCTATTACTGTTAACAAATTTAGCTGTCAAATGCTGCCCAGCCAGCAATGTAGGTGGGTTAATTTCAGATTGTTTAAAGCTTCTGTCTGTTATTTTGTTCGAAGGTCGCTTAAGTGTGTTGTCACGACTATTTTCTCCAGAAAGTGAGTTTTCTGAATTAAGAGGATGATTTGTCACTATAGTATCTTGAATTCTATCGGCCATTGATTGTATATGCTCAGCTGGTTTAATTTTCCTTTGTATGCCAATTTCATATCCATTTAAAGCCATCTTTGCCATTTTCCTGATCAGTCGTTCTTCAGCCGGACTTTTGAATTCCATTTTTTGAGAAATGGTAGTATGTGTTTCATTAGCTGTTAGAAAACAAAACATCTATAAAAACCACACACGTTAAAAGCTTGTTACTAAATAGTTATTTATCATATTATGATGTTGAAATTTTTTATTGCAAAGTTTGTAACAACATTCATAATATAATAAAAAATTGTTAATGGCTTAAACTAACATTCATTTATTAGGAATAATTCTTATTTTCTAACTCTATTTATTACATGCAGCTCACAGCACAACAGCTTCAAACGCATTTAACATCTAGTCACCTAATATTCCCGTTGCATGAACCGCAAAGAGGTACGCGAGAGCCAGGTAGTACAGCTTTGTTCAATACTCCCCTCCCTCGTTTTGGGGCCGATGACACGCCAAAAGTTTTGCCACGAGCGGCAGCCCCTACACTGGAACCTGTTGATGGGGTAGGATCACACACTGGACCACGGTTAGCACCAGAAATTGAAGGACTCATTTCAAACGTAGTTTTATGAGTTGAGCAAGTAGTATCCACATTTGCATTAGTAATATTAGGAGAAAAACTGTCTATAGAAGGTGACAAACTCGTGGCAAGGGAAGGTAAAGTTTGCTTAGAGTTAATAGCAGATGGACGAACGAGAGCTTCGATCGGTTGATATGAATCAGAAAACGTGGAACCACCTTTTTTAATTTCTATCATTTTAGCTGATTGTGTGCGTTCGTATTCTTCGAATGTTTTTCTTGAAGTCTGCACTGTAGTTTGTCCATATTCTGCCACATTCTGTGTTTCCATCTGTCTTTGTTCATAGTTTTGATTCATAATGGTGTCTTTCTTCATTGACATGTCTCCCTTATTATAGTTCTCCGATTGACATTCAGTATTTGATCGTTTTTCTTCCTTTACTAATGGAGAATTATTTCCAAAGAAAGGTGATTGTATCTGATCAGAATTCAGATCTTTTTGAAAAGTTGATGGAAGTTGGTGTAAGAAAGTTTGATTATGACTAATGTTAGATTGAGGAGCGGAGTCTTTTATACGCGGGGCTTGACCTTTGTATATTGGTCCTTGTGCTGGTGTTTGCGGTCTTGGTTTAGGAGTAGGTGTACGACTTCCTTCTCCCCCAGACGGCTGGTACGTATAACTTTCAGGTGCAAAATGTTCCACGGTAACTAAATTCGTTTGATAATGTGGTATTATAGGCGCAGGTTTATTTATAAGGCTTGGAGTCGAAGGACGACTTCCAGGTGGTGAAGTTCTTAAGGCATTTTCATCTGAAACAGTTTGAGAAGTCATAGAAATAGGACTGATCTTATTTTTTACTGTTCTGAATGAATTTTGATCAGGAGCTTTATTGTGTGATTCGTTGAGTATAGGGTGCTGAGGTAATGAATCTACAATTGGAGGAGAATTACGTTGAGATATATCTATGTAGATATTTTCAGAATTTACTACAGGAGTAAATGGTTCTTGTGAACTACGAACTACATTTGTAGATTGTGGTGTATTAACTCTTTGAAAATGCAGCTTATGTAAGTTTTCTTGATGTGCAGATATGTCAACAGATTCTTTTTGTTCTGAGTATTTTTGTGTTGACTTTAATGTGGAAATATGGATATTAGGACAATTTGTTGGAGCAGTGTATGTTGACATTCCTTGAGGTTTGATATTATTATTGTTTATAGAAGAATAAATCTGTGGGGAATATTTTCCAACAGGTCTAAATGCAGATACCTGTGAACTTGATTGCAAATTGCTACAAACATTGAGAGGTAATTGTGAAACTACTGATGGTACGGCAGTAGACGTAATTTGCCCCTGCAAAGAAATCGAAGGCACTTCTTTTTTGTTTTCTTTATAGGCGCCATATAGGGGACTATTAGGTAGATCAGAAGTACCATTATCGGTGTCCTTCGAAAAATTCTTCTCAATAATGCCTATGTTATTGACAGGAGTAAAGGCTCTAACTGGAATTGTTGTTAATTGATCTATCATGGGAGACACTTGTGTTTTTGTTTCAGAAGATGTGGAAGTGGAATTAATTTGCCTTTCGGGTGGCTTATGATATAAAGAAGTTGGAGGGTTCGGTTTAGGCTTGGATGATGATTGTGATCGCTGGCAGTTTTCATATTTTTGACTTGGTATATTCTTTGAAATCATGTTAGTACTGTCAGTAGATTGACGATAAGTTTCATTTTGCGATACTGATGTAGTATTCACCATTTTTTGTGTAAAGTCTATAGATTTAATTTGATCTTGACTTAAAATAGTTGGATCCTGGAGTGTGTTATGTCCATGTGTTGTGTTTTCACCGAAATTCGTTAGAGTATGTTTGGTTTCAATGCTTTTCGTATCAAATGGATATTTTATGTTTTGAGGGAATTGTAAAGTTTGTGTATCAATAGAATCTTTACTTCCACTTTCTTTGTTGGCATTATATGATTTCGAAGGAATTGATACTTTATCCATGCTTAATGAGGATGGTTTGAAGGTAGACATCATATTTAAATCATCCTTTATTTCATGCATTGAATTCTTTTCCATGCGTTTATTTCCATTGATGTCAATCGATATTAGGCCTGGTGTCTGGGTTTGATAAACTAATTGTCCTTCAGATGACGCTTGTTCCGAAAATGACTGAACAGTACAACTGGAAACTTCTTGAGTCATTTGTGACTGTTCGCTTTGAACCATTTGTGACTGTTTACTTTGAACTGATGATTTGGAGAAAGATGAAGCTGTTGTAGCAGAAGACATTGAAGCGGATGAAAATGAGACAGAAGAAGAAAATGCAGTTTCTTGTGATGTTGATATAAATTGGTCACCTGATACGATTTGATCTTTCGCTTCCTTAGTTTCAGTTGTGGCTGTCTTTATTAATGTTTCTTGTGTAAGGGAAGCAGACTCCTGTATAGGATTACTGGGAAAATTTTCTGAAGAAGTTTGCAAAGGTGCTTCTTCTTCTGAAGGGTTCGGTGGGGGCCACACAATGCTTTTTACATTCTTGGCTGTTAGCGTGTTATCGAAAGCAAACGTTAAAAATGGAGGGAGGGAAAAAATAACGAAATTAAACATTAGTCGACTTTAAAAAATCATAAAATATTTGCTTTATAATAATGAAAAAGCTTATCAAACTTTTTGAAAGCAGGTCTGTTAACTATATTCTTTTCAATTAGATGATATTTTATATTACGTAGAGCTTAAAATAGTGTATACAGGATTACGTCATTTTTTTTCAAAAACTAGGATTTCAAAGAGACAAGACAGTATGTATTGATCTGATTGTTAAAGTTACATGGCGTCAAAGAATAATCCTGTATATACCTCTTCTGGCTTTCCTCAGCGTAGCGCACGATCAAAACATGTATTTACAATAATTCTACATAAGTAGCTAATGAAGCTATGCTGTGATGATTTGCTATCCTATTTATAAATTACCTTTAAACATTGAAACAGGTGCCTCTGTCAAAACACATAAATTAATTTAAATTTAGTAAGGCTTAAAATAATAATTATTATTACTATTATATTTCTGGAGAAGAATTTAAGATTTTTGCCATATTTGTAATAATTGCTACTTTTTTAATCAGAATAAGATCACATTAGAAAAAAATAATTATACATATTATAAAAAGCATAATATCTACCTCTATATAATATTCTTAATTATGATATTTTGCCTGCATACCTGCTATAATTCCTATGCAGTATAAATATAAATATAAGAATTACGTATAAATATTAGATATTTTTTTTGTATATATGCTATCAAAGTTCATAAATAAAACAAAACAATTTTTTATATAAAGAGGTAAAATTGTATGTTTTTGTTTGTTTTGTAAGTTGGGCACAATGTCTGGAACAATGATCAATTTTAAGAATTCTTTCTCTAATGGAAAGTTATATTATGATTCTTGCCTAACATACGCTAATAATATAATATGCGATTTGTCACGCAACTTGGAAGAAATAATAGTCCCATTGTTTGCATGCGCTGTCTATGTGGCTGTATAAAAATCAAAATCGTTTGCGGAAAACATAGATTTTCAGTAGGTTTAAAAAAATACCGTGTCACTTATATTTATCTTATATTATTGTTGAATTAATTAATAAAAAACTTTTATAAATAGTTGAAATAATAAATATCCTTTTCATCAGCATACGTATTAAATAGAGATAAGATTTATCATTTCGTTGAACAGTTGAACCTTAAAATTACTACTACTACATTTCAATGTTTCTTTTGTGAAATTGAAACGTAGCGAGGGCAGTAGGGCTATTCACGATCATTCGAAATCGATCCGCCCGGAAAGCTACGCTCTCCCACTGAAAGTTGTTTCGTATTTACCGGATATGAAAATGCTATTCACAATTCCCATAGGATTGAGCATCGGCATTCTTCGGGAGTTTCCGATTAGAATATTAGTATAAAATGATAGAAAGCTTGATATATCGGTACGAAATCTTGTAATATCGGAACGGAAAGTTTTCGAATGATCGTGAATAACCCTACAGGTCATTTATTTAAGATATAGTAAGAAGACTGCAGAGGGTTTGGGACCCTTGTAATATACAATAGAAGCGACTATTACATTGTGCCTAACTTCATGAAGGTCTCATAAGCAGTTAATTATATTGTATTTTATTGTATTATATAGCAAAAGTGACTCTCTTACTCGGTGCAAAGGAAGCAGATACGGGGGCGGGCGGCGCGTGGGTGTGAGTTGGCGCTGCCACAGGGCGGGCGGGCGACATCGGTGCCGAACGTGGCGACAGAGATGGAGAGTATGCCGATCCAATTGAAGAACCGAATGGCTTCGGACCCGATAAGTTGCTCGATGGCTGTAACAATGATACATTAACGGCCAAATTCTCGAACGCTAATCGACATTGAGGTGTACTTAAAAGTATCTCTAACTCTTTCATTACGAAGGTAAAATGAAAGACAGAAACATTTTGAAGCCTTCAAATTGTGCTCAAACCTAATGTGCGATTTAATGTGGTTACCGTAAATGAAAATTAACTACTAAATAAATGATAATTTACACCTTGGTATTTCTTAGACAATACTAATAATATTAATAGCAAAGTTCGTATATAATATACAGTCGACTCTCGATAATTTGAAACTCAAGGGACCAGAGATAAATTTCAAATTATCAAGAGTTCAAAATAACAAGTGTTTGAATAACCACGAGGGGGAGGGGCGACTGAAGGAAATTCTGAAGGACATTTGTTCTTTCTTGGATTCATTTTAATACAAATACAAAATAAAATATATTTAGCACAAATCGATTAACGTTTCAAAGAAGACTGGAATGCGAACTTACTCATACCTCATTTATGTAAACAATTGACAAGTCTGTGCATGTATGTAAACAAACGACAGGTATGTGCATGATAAACGCTTCAAATTATAGAGAGTAGGGAAGCCTGGATTTCAAATTATCGCATGTTGGCGAGCAAGATAATACTTTTTCAACTTCAAATTACCGAAGGGACCAATTATCATTGATTTTATTCAATTTATCGAGTATTTTTCAAGGGACCGGATAAATTTTCAAATTATCGAGAGATTCAAATTAACGAGTGTCAAATTATCGAGAGTCGACTGTACTAGCAATTGCCCCCGCAACCCCCCTTGTGGGTTGAATTTCGTAAAATCCGTTCTTAGCTGACCTCTACTCGGCGAAAGGAATATTCCTACCATATTTCAAGTTGCTAGCCGTATGGTTCCAGAGATATCGTGATGAGTATCTATATAAGTGGGAATCTCTTTTATATATATAGATTTTGGTAACTTTAAAAATCATATTTCGAGTTTCGACGTCACTCTTCTTTGTTACCATTGCTCACTGTCACTTTTCCAAAATTTGACATAAGGCGTGGCTTAAATAATTGGGACACTTTTTTCGTGAATTTTGTATGCGACCCGAAGTCTAAAGTCTAAAAATACTATGTCAATTATTTTCGTCAAAAAATAAGCTAAAAACCGGATGACCGTCACAATCACTGAGCCACACACCTACAAAATTAAGATAATCTATTAATCCAGTTTTCACGACAAAACGTTCCAAGCTGTACTAAGTACCCGAAGAAAATTACAAAAATAATAAATTTGAGCGAATCAGTCCACACACACCCAGCAGTCCCAGCACTAATAGCTATTCAGATATAGGTACACTTTAATATAATAATGTAAATAGATTTTTCAATTAACTACGTAAAAAATAATTAATACTAAACTTTAAACATTTCCATGTCGAACGGAGTTTTGTGGCTTCTTATGCGTTGCACTCAATAGTTGTCTAACTACTAGATAGTTCATCAATCAAATACATTATTTGTTATTTCGATATCAAGGTCGAACAATAACATTCTCGTTTGTAATTCGAGTATCGGTGCCAAAACGGCGACACCGCGTTTTGTTCATAGATAAATAATTGATGTATTATGTTTGTTCTAATTTAAATAAAGATTGAAATAGTCTGGACTTTCAACTGAACACAAAGAAATATTTATTTTAAGAAATCTATTTTAAACGATATGTATTTATTATAAGTATTTCGCTCTACGGTTTTGCTGATGTTCTGATGATATTGCAGGTTGCAGGCAATTTAAGACGAGAATTACTAGGGAAGCTCGATAATTAATATTAAAATCTTTGGTTAATATATTACTTACGCTAAACATTGATGAAGAACCATTGGTGTAGTTACTAGTAGAGAGCGGTGGAAGCGGGGTTGTATACGAGTTTGTAGGAATACGACTGCCACTGAAAAATATTAAAAAAAAATCTTTATTTAATTAATTATTTTGAATATAGAAGCTAATTGAAACTATTATTTGATTTAATTAAGGGTTTTTTGGGTTTTAATCTTGGCTTGTCAGAATGTAAAGGAATGAATTTTAAGGTAAATAACCATAGGCGTAGTTGGGGGGGGTAAGGTTGAGCAATATATGGATATCCTAGAAACTTCTTTGCCCACACTATATCGCGCATTAAAAGACTGTGGTTAGTTCAGCTGGACTGCCCCCCCTCGACAAAATCCCTAGCTACGCCAATGCAAGTAACATTGAAATATTTAATACATAAGGTACTATAAATATATATACAGTTTAGAATACTTACGGTGGGACGGTTACAGGCTCCATGTTAGGTGCTGGTGGGTTTTGGCGAGCCACAAGCTTGGCGTGGATGTCGCAGTACAGTTTGCCGTTCAAGTTATAATAACCCTGGTTCTTGAGCGACGATCCACATGTCGAGCACTTAAAGCATTCCACGTGCAAGTTCTTGTCCTTTATGCGCACGAATACACCACTGTCGAAGCAAAATTAATTAAGTGTCGAAATAGTACACACGATATAGTTTTTAGTCAATGATCGCATATTGTCGATCAGATGTGTTTCGTGAGAATATACTTATAGGAGCATAAATATATACAGAGGCTTAATATTTTCGTTTATATCCCGAGATAGATATGGCCGCGTGTTCCGCGTGTCTTTTCCAATAATGAAAAAGTAAATTTGAAAAAAAAATGTGAAGTTTAGAGTTCCTGATTATGACTAGAAACTAGTGGGATTCTATACAATATATTTTTAAATATTTAGAAATAAATATTTTTAACTCATTCAATATTCATTTAATAATATGTAGCACAGACGCGCAAAACTTCTTGTGTGGTATAATTCATATCATTTCCTATAAATTCTCAATGAGACACTTAGAAGCCTTCTATAGGGCTATTAGTTACTTAGTTACTTCAAATCATTTCATATCTATATTTTTAGAGATATTTTTTTTGCTACTGATATCCGTATGTCTAAGCGGAATGTCGAAAATTATTTGTTTGCTATGTGACATGCTTTTTAAAAGTGCACCTTTCTACCAGGCATGTTAAATCTAAATATATATGTCTATGTCGTTGGCAGATTATGTATAATTCGTAATAATATAAACGGCTTTGTCTTTAAACTACTAGTTTATTATCGAATACGCTGCTAATCGAAATCATACGATTTCTGTCTCCATGGCAAGGAGATTTATTTATTTATTTTGTTTTAAGTGGAATTTATAAAACTCGGTTCCAGTTACTATTCTGGCCTTTGCCTAACCTAGGTAAAGGCGAATTATACAATTTGCCTTCGACATATATCTCAATGACAATGCGCCAAATTAATATTTTATAGAATACTACTATATCATACAATTATGTAGAAATAAATGTAAATAATGAGTAATGATGTATAGGATACATGGTGAATTATGATCATGAACGAATAACGATATTGTCGTGAGACATAAAAATATGATAGTTAATTCAAGCGACAGCGTCGTTATATTGCTTTTAATCATAAAGATGCTGCCAACCTGACACTGTACATTGAGTAATAATTTTATTTCAACACGTAGACTGCAAGACTTGATTCATCCTATCGTTGTTCATTAATAAATAATAACCTTATACACATATATTATAGTTCGCAGTCTTCGTGCAAACATTTTGTTAACTACTATACAACATTTAAACTAATACACATATCGACACGGTTGCAAAAAACGTTAGGCATTTCGAGCTTATCTTACACTATGTTGCTGTCGCACTCGGAGCAATAAGGCGTGTCATGGACAACAGGTGGATGGTTTGAGGGCGGCTGTGGATGCGCTGGGACTCCTAGAGTAATCCGACCGTCGGGCAACACTTGATGACAGCCGACGGGAATGCTTGGTCGATGGGGTGGCTCCGGCGCCAGGCGCTCCGGGTTGTAGGATTCCGTTGAAGCATGAGACAATGATTGCTCTCGTCGTGATAGTGGAGGCTTTTGTGTGTGAGGCGGAGGCGCAGTTGAATTGCGCCAATTAGAATGATGTGAATGTAGACAGCCCGCTCCTCCGGCGCGCGCGATGCTTGCGCGCGAGTAAAACGCCTGTGGCGATTCTGCCGATCCCCCAATATGTTATTGTTACACAAACTTTCTTATTTTGTACTACGACTTACCGATAACAAATAACGTGGTCGTAACTGAGGGTAGAGGTTAAATGGACGGTGGGTGTGGGTGTGTAATACTAGAAACCGAATTTAAATTAATTGTGAATATACAGATGAAATATTTTTGGAATAGGGGTTTAATGATCATTCACAATAACTGAATGTCTACTTATTTCGCGATGCCAAAAAGATCCCAGACGTTCGAAATTAATAACGCTTGCAACCGTGTCGAACGTTCGTCGTTCGACTTACGTAATGAGACGCTCGCAGTCTTCGCAAATGTTCTGTCCTACCGGAAGCCCACCCGTGTTGTTGAGAGGGGCATCGGGCTTGGTGACCGGCGCGGTCACATGCCTCAACCCACTTGCAGGCACCGGAGCGGATGGTACTTCAACTTTATACCAATTTCGACATTTATTATTTTAAGCCAATTTTTTGGAAAGCGAGCAATAAAAATTTGTAAAGGAATCTCATAAATTTTGTTTTTTTTAAATATTAGTAGAAGGTAGAGAAATAAGTGAATGGAAGTTGGTAATGATAATGTACAATGTACCTATCATGTCAACAAGTGCTGTGAGCGATAATCACAGGGTTTATAATTTTACCAATAGTTTTCTTTATTATCTTTATAACATTCAATATAATGAATTTCAAAAATGTTTGTGTTTTTAAAAAAAATACCTGGTTCTGGATCGTTTTGTTCTTCTTGCAAAACTTTGAACACCGCACTTTTCTCAGCATCATATGTTTTTTCGTTCTTCTTAAAGTTGACGCTGTTATCAAGATGGAAAATTTTATCGATATATACCACCTTTATTTGAATAAAATGATAGTGAAAACCTGTTTTCTTCTAAACATTACCATACTAGGTCTTAATCATTAAGGATATTTAGAAAAATATATACCCGAGAACACCACCAGCTAGAACCTCGGTCTGGGCGGAAAGAGTTTCGGCAATAGTTTTGTCGCTGTACATATTAACTGGCGTGTTGTACTGTTTGTTTACTATTCCCTTCACTGAGTCGTTACCATTCATCTGGAAACAAAATTTCAAAATTGATGTGAATTGTCTTGATGTAACGAATATAAAAAGACTACAGAACGAAAGAAACAAAACATACATTAACTACTCGTATATCAAGTTTACGTTTATGAATAAAAGTAGGAGAGCCCGTAGGAGATCGTCCTTCACCGATCTGATAACCAGATGAGACGTATTTTTTATTAAATATTTTTTATAAACAAATATGCCTATAATTGCTTGCCTATCGAAAAGTGGTCATGGCTATTTTTAATTAAATTAACTTTTATCGATTTTTTTTTCATCACCTTCATACTTTTGATAACCAAATGAAATTTATTTGACTGATAGTTTTTGATACACAGAATATGCCTAGGTATGCTTGCCTACTCATTTCAGTGTATTTTACTACTTGGCAAGCAGGTGTAAACAGGTAAGTCAAAATAATTAAAAAAAAAATTAAATAAATTAATTAATAAAATTAAAAATAAAAAAAAATAAAAATTCAAATAAAAAATAAAAAATTAAATTAAATTAAAAAAAAAATTAATTTAATTTTTTTTTTTTATTAAAAATAGCCAGTACCACTTTTCGATAGGCAAGCAATTATAGGCATATTTGTTTATAAAAAATATTTAATAAAAAATACGTCTCATCTGGTTATCAGATCGGTGAAGGACGATCTCCCACGGGCTCTTAGACCATAAGATCTTAAAACTTTAAGAAGATTCTACATTCAATTTATTATCTGTGGTTGGTGATGACTATGGTTGAAAAAGTTTACTGTTTTCGCTCAAAATTATTTAATTGCAATTTACTACCCAGGGATCCCTCTCAGCTTCGTGGCCCTGGTGCACTACACCACTTTGCCCTATGATAGCTATTAGCTACGCCACTGACCATAATAATGATTGTCCCCATTCTTGTTCACTTAATACCTACTTAAGAGATGTTCAATCACAATTAAGAAGTACCTGTAACTTGTAAATGTGTACCAGGGTTCACCGTGATATAAACATTATTAAATATTCCGTTTTATGTTTGACCTCATAGACCTCAGTATAACCAGAGTTTAGTTAATAAATGTTATCTATTAAAAAAACATTACTTTGTGTGAAGAGCTCAAACTTAATAGACGTAAATGATTAACTTTAATAAGAACACTAATAAAATAATATTCAAATCAGCATTTCACTGATAGTTATTGGACGTAATGAAAATACTTACGTAACCAAAGGGTTTTGCGACGTTATTATGCCCGGAGCCGAATGCTCGTGAGGGCTGCTGTGTCGCCTTCAGAGAAGTGTTGGTGACTGGTGCAGGGGATGCTCCTAGCGGCCGCGACCCAGGCCTGGGCAGGCTGCCGGTGGGCGTCACTGATGGTCTCCACGTGCCGCCTCCACTGAAATATCAAACAGTATTTTATCCTAATACCTAATGTCAGTGGGCGGTTTTATGAAAGGAGTCCATTCGCCAATTGTAGAGCAATCGTTGGCGCGTTCGATGGAATACCTCCCGTGTATAGATGGGTCGTGGAATCGATTCCCACCAGGACGTATTAATAATTTTCTTTAAATTCCGACCGGGTAACGACTTTTCTTCTGTCTTATTTTTATATATCTTTATTTGCATATTATTGCTTATTTTTATGCATTATTTTTCCTTTAAAATTAATAACTCAATCACAATTGTATGATTTTTCTAGTATGTTGTATATTTATTTTAGGTTAATTTAGATCTAATTATTCTTAGATAACCTACTTCAAATATTTATCTACTTATTACTAGTCTAGTTAACCCTCCGTGTGTATACTATATTTCTTGGTGCACGGTGTGTATACTGGGTCTTTTAGGGAACAGTCGGGCTTACAAAGCTTTCTAGACTTCCAAAAAATCTGAAATAAATCTGAGTTACTTATTGAAGTGTCTACTAAATGGCCCAGAAGCTACCAAACTCAAAAATTCAAAACCGTTGTTAATAAAAATTGAACAATCATCTAAAAAGCGGAAAAAACGGAATTTTGCTATCAATTTCATAACTTTACAATAAACAAGTATTTAAAAAAATATTTCTAGGCTTCTGTAGCTTAGACTATGAGCTTTCAAAAGAATACAGAATTTTTGCATGGGTTCCAAAAAGTTAAATTATTCAAGCACCTGAAAGTGGAGAATATTTTATAGATTCATTCATGTCATAAAATAAACGAAAAGGTAATTTTACGGTACAAAATGTTTTTATTTATTATTTGAAATACAAATGGAATAATATATTAATATTAATCATTTCAAAAAAGTAAATTATTGTGCGCAATTGTTGCAAAAATGCGTAAAATGGTCCTTGCAAACTGACATTACGCACAAGACACAACAGTATAGTGTTTTTGTTGTCTCTCAAGCTACAAACATTTTTTTCATACATTTATCATACATTACACCTTTTTTATACATTTATTTTAGTATAAAAAAACTACGAAAAAATATTTACATAGTTCACTTAGCTTCGAAAATACCGACGTGCTGTGTATACTGACCCTTTTAGGGAACAGAAACCACTTGCATTCGCTGGTCTCTGTATGTAAACAGCGAGACCGGGCGGTTCCTCGGATGTTTAGTCCCCACTACTACCTAGATTTTTTAGGGGGGGTTACCGAAGCCTTGCCTCTATCCATTAGAGAGTATTCCGAGTTTCAAATTTTGACTGTTCCTTAAAAGACCCAGTATACACACGGCGGGTTAAGTATTTACTATTTATTTATAGCCTATAATAACAAAAAATGCTTTTGCAAGTCTTCCATTACGCAAGTGGCTTGCATAATGTAGATAAGCAGCTGGCTACCATACAAGACGTAAGTAGCATTCATGTAATGTAAATAAACTTGAATGCATCTTGAATGTCAATAATATTGTTATTTAATGTATCGACGGAAACTGAGCGCCACATACAGAAAGATGGCAAAACCACAATAGCCTTTTACTGTTGACATTGAAATATTACGTTTCAAGAACCTTCCTAGTATATATTATATTTAATAAAGATATATATTATACTAGCTGATGCCCGCGACTTCGTTCGCGTGGGGTTCACTTTAAGCTGAGCTTTTGAGCAAGCTTTCTTCAAATGACATATCCTCCTCCACCCTCTGTACTTGGTGATTTCTTTTGGGAAAGAGCTATCAAATTAGTCATTGACGGTTGCTTTTGCATCATGTTATCGACATGTTTAATGGTGGTTGAGATTGGGGTTCGAAGGATGATTTGATATTCAATAGTTGAAATAATTAACCTGACTTTAAAGAAACATTAGGGAAATTCATATTAATTAAATTTTCAATACATTTTCTATCTTAAATAGATGCGTGCGTTCATTTAATTGGTTATTCTCATTTTCGGACATTTTTTTAAATTCCCGGGATTCCTGCCCGGGTTTCCGGTGCTAAATGCGGAAACCTCTAAGATACGGAAGCAAAAAAGCAATGTCGAATAATCGTAATTCTCTTTAAGAGAAAGGATTGATGAAAAGGTGAAATAAATGATCTCATAAGAAATACTTTTTCATATAATATTTCAATAATACATTTTCTATTTTTGTTATAATATAGTTCTTTCAAAAAATAAATAAATAAATACAAAAAATATTTCTTTCATTTCAACTTCAGATTCGAACTCGCATCATAAGCTACGCTATGGGACTGCATATCCACTATTCTACGAATACATATTGGAAATGGCGAAATAAACAAACTATTTCATTTACATATCAGACTGCGATTGACATCTGACAATTCGAAAAAGTTCAACGCGAGTCAGTTTGCATTGAAATTTGGTGATATGGTGCCTTTAAAATAATATTTAAATGATGATAACTTTTCTTTCCGATAACCGATTTCGATAAAACAAAGCCTATATGTTGCCCCGGGCTTTCCTTAATATATTTGTGTAAATTGCATGATAATCGGTTCAGTATCTTCGGAGATTAGCGTGAACAAACAGACAGACAGACAGACAGACGGACAGACAGACAGACAGACAGACAAGAATCTTAAAAATTGCATTTATGCATTCTGCTGCCCTTCTTTTATCACCCCTCTTAATTTCTGGTAAAAATATTTAGTGAAGCGTAATTTCGATCCTACTCTTTTATTATATGTATAGACTAGCTGACCCCGCAAACGTTGATTTGCCATGTAAATAATTTCTAAAAAGCAGGGGTTGATAATAGAAAAGTGAAAATATAGGGTTGTATGTATTTTTTAATGCCACATTATAAAAAAATAAAAAACAAAAAATTTCGTCCAAAAATTAAAAAAAGAAATTTAAGAGTGAACAACCCTTATCACTTAGGGGTATGAAAAATTGATAGTAGCCGATTCTCAGACCTACTGAATACGCATATAAAATTTGGTAAAAATCGGTAAAGCCGTTTCGGAGGAGTATGGGAACGAACATTGTGACACAAGAATTTTATATATTAGATTGTAATAAACTTATATTGACTTTTAAAACATTAAAAATAATCATAATATTGTCTTTTATTAACGCGAGTATCACACATTTAAATAAAATACTGTATACCGGATTAAAACGCGATTTATTATTTATATTGTTTAAATTATTTATCCCGACGTTTCGGATGCTTTTCAGCAACCGTGGTCGCGGGGAGACAGGAGAGACAATTTAAACAATATAAATAATAAATCGCGTTTTAATCCGGTATAGAGTATTTCATTTAAATTAAAAATAATCATATAAAATGATCGCCTAACTTCAGGACTTTCGTACATCATGTATCTTTCATCAAAACAAACATATTTTATGCTCGGGTGATATTGCCTCCTTAATAGCACTATAATAAATTATGACAATAAGATATATGAATTACGAATGTATGTAGTTTCAGTGCGTGTACGTATAAAAAATACAAACATGTAGATGACCATATTTTCAAATTAAAGGATGCGTCTGTGGCACAATGGTATTTGCACTGCGATAAGTATGTAGGTCACGGTATCAAATCCCGGGAAAAAAGAATATTTCGTTCGGACAGGGTCCAAAGCACACATCACCTACTTGCCTGTAAGGAAAAATGATCACTTAAACCGACACAGAAATATGTCTTCCTACCTAGGGTATTCGGGAATCTCAGATTAAGTACCTAGGGAATTCACTGTATAAAGACAAAAAGAATAAAAGGTTCATTTTAAAACGAATGATAAGAAAGTTCATTGAACTTACCGCTGTACAGTCAATTCAAGTGCGGGTCCTGCGAGCCGGATAGTATCCTGTGCTTCTTGATGGCGCAGCGCATACACATCAGTGTTATTGACGCGTATCAATGCATCTCCTGCTTGCAAACCTGCCCTCTCGGCCGCACTGCCACCGTTTACCTGAAGTCAAAGTTAACGTACGACTAAATTAACAAGGACTGAATACCGGTTAATTTACTATGGGAGTTATACCGGTATAATAAAGGTTTTTATTAATATTCTTTCGTTTTTATTCATATTTACTGAAAAAAATTACTGTGGTAAGTTTAGTGTGTATTATCTTAAAAACTTATATCATGATATCTCAGTCAGACACGTATTTTGGAAAATAAAAATTAACCGGTTTCAGTCCCTGTAAATTATTAAGAATTCTCCTACTAAAAGCTGAAAGAACTTTGTAACAACTAATAGATACTAATGACGTTACTAAAATTAAACCTGATATTTTGCAGATCGCCCGTAAATAACCTTTTACTTAATTATGCTTTATCAAGCCTGGATGGGTGCGTTGCCACTCGGCAAGCACAAAACAAAGTCGTACAGAAAATAAATATTTTTTAAATAGATATTGATAACTACAAAAGGTTTTGGTGCTTCTAGGTTCACTTCTCGTAAAATACTAACAGTTTTCCTATAAATGCAAATTGTTATTCTTCGTGTTTTTTCTTTGTTAGCCAAATATTATCACAATTAATTTCAATAAAATACTCTACTAGAAAAATAATATTACGTACTATTACGAAGGTTCACGTAATCAATTTAAAATTCAACCGCCTCTGTTAATAACGAAGTCTAGGTTATACGGACCGGTCTTGTATTCTAGGCTAAACGAGTATTTTTTGCCAAGAAGGCAATGAAGTCTGGAATGTGGGGAGGGCGCGGAAGGAAACGCCAGTGACGTCACTCAAACCAGCTAACCGTCTGGTCTACATTGCACGTGTGATCACACCCGTCAACGAAGCTTGAAGAAGTACATAATATTTACTTGGAACTTAGTTCTTGTTAAAACTAAAGATTAAATCAACTTTGATTAATAATATAATTAAACTTATAAAATTTTCATGCGTTTTTAAAGGTCAAGATATTTAAAAAAAAATCTTAGTAAAAGCTAAAAGTATAAAATAGTGTCTTAGTATATCGCATACGATGGGATGCCCGACTATAATTTGAGTGTTATTTAATATTTTCAGGTGGATATTAGATTCCTCAGAAAATTTGAGTTCCTACCCATAAGCGTTCATGTGCACACAGAGCAATTAATACCTCTATATACGATACACACTATAACACAGTATAAACGTCCTTAAAGGTTTCGAAAGATGAAACCTTTGTAAGTAAACCGGTTGAACGAGCGCTCTCACTTTTATTTTCTTTAACAAAGAACACTTTTCCGATGACACAAGATAAGGGACAAAATGAAACGTGGCTTGCACTGTACACATCAATACGTGTTAAATTGGCCGACTAAAGCTTGGGCGATTGTGTTTCATACTCGTAATCATTACCCCTACCCAATTGACAAGTCAGATCGGCAAGTACCTACCTGTACAGTAAACAACAAGCTCATGACTTTGAGCTTTTTCCAAAAGCATTTATAATGACCTCGTCGGTTTACTTTATTAGTCTTGTTCTCTAAGCTAAACTCTAATAAAATACATTATCCGTTTAAATTAGGTACATATAAGGTTTTTTTAATTATGTTGTGGGTAAGTACTTGCTGTTTTTAATTACAGAAACAATTTTAACTGTACCCCGTGGTTTCATACTCACCAGTACATAATTACCTAATTTCAAACAATTCGAGAACAAGCACATATCGAGAATGCAGCTTTTACAGATAATATAATAAAAATATTAAGATTTTGAAATAAAGACCTTTACTTAAATATTGTAAACCTAGTCGACACAAGTTCCCCCTAAACACAAATATATTATTTTACAGTTTAATCTCGATTTACTGCCAATAATATGGGACATTTTTTACTCAGATTCTTTGAACTGTCATAATTTATTAGTGGTATAATCATTTTAGAATCACTATAATGACCTAGAGCAGCAAAGCTGTTTTCGCTGACCGAGTCGCTTTGACTCATCGCGCCATTCGTGAATCGTGATGTAGATAACGTTTACGATTATGATTAATAACAAAATTAATTGCCGATTGGACCATTATTTTAAAAAATGTTTGCCCTTCTATTGTAAGGTAATTTGCGCCTGATTTCTTACATAAAGCAAGTAGCATGCTGCACGTAATGGGTTAAATTTTGTAATTTTTTATTGAAAATGAAGGCGTCGCGTTTTATATTATTCCATAGCCAATGCCCTTAGTGGCTGTGAGCACGCGCATGCCATATATAGTAGTAGAAATACAAGAACTGGAGATTATTGTAGTCCTGACCGCCGTGCGAGGTCATGTTATATATTTTTTTATTGTTTACTTCTTTCAAAATAATATGGCGTTTGAGTGCGCACGCGTCATATTTTTCTTATATGAAACAGCTGTTCTAGCAACTGGTTATTGTGTTGTTCAGGAATTTAAATTATTTGTCAGACATTAAGACTAAAGTTTTGAAATATAATTTCTTTATGCTACTGAGCATTTTAACCGTAACTTTCCTGTTTTCAATAGTAATGAATTATTTATATTTATATTGATTGATTATTATTTATGTTTATTACTAGATAATTTATTTATATTTTATTATGAATTGAGACAAAAGGTTTCTTAGTTGATTGTAGAATGAATCCTAGTTCATAATAATGTTCCTAAAGTATAATTGTTTCAAAGACTGGATTAATTACATACTTAAATACCTCAATGGTTGGTGATACCTCAGCCAGAGAACAACAATGTCAATGATGCGTTGTCGACCTACTTTATACTTCGAGCATTCGGAAATCCATAAAATCGTTTTGCATTTTATTACCTTTTCAATATTTTTATAAAATCGATCACTACTCGATCTACCGAAAAATGATCCCAAGGGATACTTGATATTTCCCCTACAGTAGCCGTATACAAAAAAATATATTTTTTTATTAATACTCATAGGTTTTTTTTTCGGATATTCTTCGCCTTCCGCACGCGAAGAAAGCGGCGAAACGCGGAACCCTGTTTATACCATTTCTGATTGGCAGGGGACAGCGGGGTCGCACCCTATAAATATAGGTAGTAGGTTACTAAAATTCAGTCTTATATAAATTAAATGACTTTTATACATTTAAATTCACAACATTCGAATCTACTTGTGACAAGGATGTCGCAAGTAGAAGGAGTAGGAACTCCTTAACGGCATAAAAAAAAATTCAAACAGAAAATTATTGTACTTAGTGGGTACATACTTCATGAAATTACAAAATCTCATAATGGTCTTTCCTAAGGTCACCTTTTAGACCTTTTAACCATTTCCGTCTTATTTCCTCAACACTAATTAAGATACAACAGGGAAATATGTATGTGAGAACTATTCGTTTAAGTTCAACTGTTATAATATAATAGGTAGGTATATAGCATTCGGTATAAATGTAGGTACTTTAAATAATATTTAACAACAGTGGTTAAGAATGTGTAGATAGTATACTTAATTAATTTGTTATATTCTTCCAATTCTTCAGACAGCAAATGTAAATATAAATAAGACAATTATCACTTGTATTGTAATTTACACACACAGACCATATTTTAATAAAAGGTATCACATATTTGAGTAAAATACTTTATACCGGACTAAAACACGATTTATTATGTATATTCTACCCAGGGCACGGTTACTGAAAAGCATCCGAAACGTCGGGATAAATAATTAATATAAATTACAAATCGCGTTTTATCTGGTATAAAGTATATTCAAATGATCAAACTAGTTCAAAAATATTTTAATGTTTCAGCTGCGTGTCCTTAATTTTTTCACAAGTTGAGTTGCTTGACTAATCTTAACAGATAGATAAAAAAAATAGTGTCTGCTAGTTACTGCGAGCATCATACATTTGGAATGGAAAGTAGGTAATAATCTTATGTAGACGTCGTCATCAGCCGCATGATGTTCTTGTTTCAAAACAAATCCCTTCCAAGTTCCAGTCTGTACTAGGTATGTGACTCAGAGTTCGATTCTACAAAACTCGACCGGTTACACAAACTGTCCAGCTATGACCATGTTACTATAATAAAATACCCATTAAAGTTGATATTATGGCTTCACACACCCTCTTAATGTGTTGGACTAATTATAAAGTTCTGTGTGCGTTTCATGTACATTTTTCTTTACAAACAAGTAGGTGATCAGTATTCTCCGCCTGACCAAAACAATTTTTTTTAATCTTGTTTTTCCGGCAATCGAACCCGGACCTCCGGTATAAAACTCATACCACTGAGTCAAGGAGATGGTGGACTAATTATAATTAGTCCATTATTATTTAATTTTGACGGGCTCGTTGGGGCGTTCGGTAGAACAACTGCCGTGCGCATCGATGGGTCGTGGATTCGAATCCCTCCGGGATGATGTGTTTATAATTTTACCGGGACCAATGTTCATAGATGGAAAAACCGTGAAGTGCATATTTGCGCGTTTCGGTTTCAATATATTATGGATTTTCGAATGCTCGAAGTAAAAAGTGGGTCGACAGCGAATCATTGACTGATGTTCTGTGGCTGCGGTATCACATACCATCAAGTGAACCTCATGCTCGTCTGTAGATATCTAACAAAGAAATGCGATTATCTCGTAAGCAAACATAACCACTAAATGGTTTTGCATACTATGCTATGTATAATAAATACAGTAAGTATTAGAGTTTTCCAATGAATTCGTATGAAGTGTAATATTCCTAGACTTTAAGTTATAGGTATTCATGCTAATTTCATAATCGGTTCAACGGTTTATCCATAAGAATAGAGATGCTTTAGAATTTATATTATCGTTATTTATATAGGTGGATAGGTGGTGGCACTTTTCGCATTTTGTGCCTCTACCCAATTCTTCTTTTATGGTACTTATTATAATATTAGATGGAGTGTACCTGTTCCATTTCCATTTTTAAGCAGTTTTAATCTTGATAATGTTATGACCATATTTCCATTTAAGTAATCCATAACTTTCCTAATTAGGTAACACATTGACATCAACTTACTGTTGTCAAGTAGCGACATCGGTATACATACATGATACAATACATGATAATATGGAGGGAAAAATATTCCATAACTTCTTTTTAATATAATAACATCTAACACAAAATTAAATAGTCGATGTTACTCGCTAATAAGGTAGTTTTCTATTGGTGAAAGAATTTTTTAAATCGGTCCACTAGTTTTTGAGTTAAATCGTAACAAACAAACAAATCTTTCCACTTTATAATATTAGTATAGATTAGGTTATAAACTGAGTTTAATGGAAACATTATTTTAATTTAATAAAAAAAAATTGTTCCTTGTTTTATAGAATGGGCAACGGGCAGGTGGCTCACGTGATGGTAAGTGATCATCGCCGCCCATAATATCTGCAACACCAAAGGGTTTGCAGATGCGTTGCCGACCTTTCGTTTTTTGACTTTTTTCGATTTTTATTTATCAGCAAAAGAATTAGAACTTTCTTACAAGGTTACCTGAACGGGGTAACCCTTTAAAAGTTAATCTAACCAAATAAACTAGTCTTACCATTTGTAGGTAGGTTCATATCGTACCTACTCTACCACTTATCCTTTTTATGTAAAAAAGGAAATGTATTGATATTATTTTATATTAAGGAAGTGAAACAAATACCAATGGACTACTTATGTATAGTGCTACTGTTGCCTGATATGTTTGTTTAATTTTTCTAGTCCATATAGGTAAATAACAAAATATTGTAATCGTACGCATGCGTCATTAGTAATTCCTTAAAGAGTAGATGTTATTCGTGCTCTATCGCTCAGCTAATATTACCAATCTCAATTATATTATCTTTAAATTGTTAAATAAAACGAATATTTTTATGATTAAGAATTTATCTATATTTTTGACATAAGAAAAAGGGGTGGCGTAAGTTTAAAATACCTTTAACACATTAGAATTTCACGGATATGGAATACCAAATAATATAACCAATAATATTTTATAGTTCCATCTGTTTATTTATTTCAGTAGACAACGTCCGCGTCGCTCGCTAATCGCAAGTAAATCGCCACTGAACGGTTGTAAAATTTATAAATAAAATAAAAAAGAAAACAAGAAACACACACATGACACTTGCATTTGATGAAACCTATAGAGTCATCAAATGCAAGTGTCAATCAGTTATTATTCAATTTCCACCTGAAGATATTGGTGGTACCCTCCCCGAGTCGATTTTTAACAATTGGGAATAAGTTTCATAGCGCGTAGGATAAAGAAGGACTAGACATTATTTTATTGAATTAGAATGAGCTTGTGGCTTGATAGATTGATAATTAATTATTAATTATATTACTGTATAAATAGAATCCACACTATTCAATCCAATTTTCATTTGTGTCACCTACAGTATAAAAATATACAGGTGTCCCGGCGAGGCCATAAGAAGTCTTCATGGGGGGTCCACTATGACCAGTAGTAAAACAACTTTCTAAGGATTATTATAAGTAGATAATTATCTCCAATAAAAGTGAATACCTGATTGCCGGTTTCATATGGGGAATCTATTTTTTTAATAAACTTAATAATAACAGGAAAGGATTATGCAATATTTTGTTATTTAACACGTTAAACGCCATGGGGCCGTCACCCGTGACGTCATTTCCAAGAAAAAAGTTTTTTTAAGAAATATATTTTTTCTGTGATGGCGTTTAACGTGTTAACAAAATAACATTTTATCCATCTCAATAATAAATCATTATACGATGACTACCGTATTCTAACTGGGGTCAACACAAATTTAAATCTTAATCTTTTAGTACAGTACCTATTCTGTTTTTTACAGATGTCCATATACATTTATCCGCACAATCCATCAGAGATAAAACATTTGTGTTAAATGTTAGTTGTTACCAACCGTCCCATTTAGCTAACTACATTTTGTATGTAGGTATGATAAACAAAGCGTTTTTGCTATGATTAGGCACATTCATACAGATCCGGGAATTAACCAGTTCATTGAACTGCCCTGAGCGGAGACTATATGGGAGAAGTATCAAGTTTACTTGCCATGTACCGTTGATGACCGAACATTATCATGAGATGAGCCTACATTTGACTAGTTAAACATTTAACATTGCGATCAACGTGTGTTCAAATGATCGGCTCTGAGAAGTAGGTTTCGATAAGTTACAGCCGTTACAAGGGGCTATTATATAGATAAACGAGTACATACGGCACTCATTTGTACTGCTTTGTTCTATAAAAACTCTGAAGAGATTTTTTTGCACACCGTTTTAAATTATAATACATTCAAATATGCAAATTTGAGAGTCTACATATGTATTTGTTATAAGCGCTATTAAATCAATGGATGTCATTTCAAACGAATAAACTATAAGTCACTTTACTATTTTTATATGTATCCAATTCAAACGGTAATAGATTTTTCTGATTGTGTGGGAGTGGGAAGTCGGATTGCTGATAAGAAAGTAATTTATTTTCTTTCTCATGACGACTGAGAATGAACATCTTATTGGTATGTTCTACATGGGTTCAACTATTAGCTATTGTTCGCGTAGAATTCTTAGAATTACTTGAAATAATTTATAATTTTTGGATAGGAATGTGAACTTAATTGAACATGAAACAACACGAATTTATGTTTATATTATTATTTATAGTATCTATATGTATAAATTTCGGTAAACATGTTTTATCTACATCTGGTCATTTTGGGTGAGAGGAATGTCAAATTCCAACCGGGTAACTATACCGGTGGTTCATTCGGTTTCCATCATTTCCGAATATAAGAAGTAAAAAATAGATCGACAGCGCATCATTGGCTGATTAACTGTGGCTGAGGTATCACCAAGTGAGCATCATCCTGTCGTACGCGTCTGCATAATAAACTAACATTATTACAAAAAAATGTAACACCTATTACCGTTTTTCATGTTAAAATAGACATTTTTATGTAGATAAATAACAAAAGAATTGTTTTCAAGAGAGAAATAGAGAAGTCCGTGCGTTTGTTCGTACCTACTACTGATAAAACAGTGAAAATATTCATACTTATTTACATACATTCGCATCGTGTATTTCAATAGAACATCATAATACCATGAATTTGTGAGTCATAAAATGTATGATGCTTAATTGGTTATTGGAGGACGTTTGTATAAAAGAACAACATTGAACATTGATTTATCGTAACACACGCAATACCTACCTATGATACATGACCACTGTACAGTGTACACAAACATTAATCTTAATAATATTAATCGGCATACTCTCAATCAACGCCGTGTTCGCAGTTTCATAAACAAACAAGAAAGATCGGTCGCTAACTGAGCCAAATAGGTCGTTATTAATGAAATAAGATAGACGATAAACAATTTATTACCTGACTGAGCAATGTGAATTTAATTGGGGTTTTGAATTTATTAATCTTGGTCAATTCTATATAAATTATTTTGTTCAAAGATTCATATTATTGTACCGATAGATCCTCATCATTCATGTTAGGGTATACTGAAAGACTTACTTATTTATTTCAATTCCAACTAGACCTAACATGCTTGACGACACCTTCAGATAAGTTTAATAAGAGGACATTTTGATGTAATACAGTAGCTCTAAACACTCAGAAGACAGAACAGCATCGTGGAATAAAATGCAGTTCTTATAGTTACGCTTATTTTCTACATTATCATCCTTTCTGCTACATTATTTAACTTTATCGTAAAGCTTTTATTTTTAAAACCTATTTGGATATCAAAAGGATCGAGAGTTTCGAAATTAGGAAGCCTTAGGTGATGACGAGTGATGCAACAGCTCAAACGAGGTCAGTTAACAGTTAATGAGAGGTAAAAGCTCCTTCGGATAACTAATCACCCACTTAAATACTAACTGGAAATTGATAAAACGTGACAAATGAAAAACACAAAACGGTTTGTCTTTGACAAACAAAAAACACAATTGTTTGTTATCGCATGTAACGGATCGTGGAACGTTTGAGTATATCAGAACATTTATAGCTATAACGTGGATGGATATAGAATATTATTTTGCCGTTGAATTATTTAATGCATTTTCCGGTTCATTATGTGTCAATATAAATATCATCACATATTAATGAGTAATTATTGTTAATAATATTAACTAAATACAACCAATTCTCGGAATGTAACCGCTACTGTTGTTTAATTTTAATGGGACACTATAGTGTAAACAAATATTATGAATTTGAGTCGTAGAGTCGAAGAGGACGCAGCGTCTAAATCTCACACAGGTAGTGCAACAGTCCAAGAATCGGCCAAGTCGCGAATTCAGTAGTGCTTAGTTACGAGAATTTTGAACGCTTCCGAGGCATGTACTTATGAGGCATGAGCGATGCGTTTAACACCGAAGGTCCCGTTTCGAATCCCGGGAAAAGAAAATAAAATTAATTATTTCTGTTGGACAGGGCACAGTAAACAGATCCCGAACTTTTAATGTAAAGAAAAAATGATCAGCCCTTTCAACTTTGATTACGGTTTCAGTATATTGCCCTTATAATATATAAAACCATTTGTTTACTCCTCATATTCAATCCAACTTACAACGTTTAAAATATATCTAAAACTTACAGATTATACCTATTTATTTTACCTCTGATAAAAAATATTAATACAATAATTTAGATCCCAAGATCTTACTTATATGGTAGTAGTAGGTAGGGGAAGGAGGCCCAAAGCGGGCACCCTGCCTAAAGCGGGCACCTTTAATAAAGTCGTAATTACAATATGTACTGCGGTGAAACAGCGCGTCGTCATACCCCCATTCCTGCCCAACCTACGGTAGTCACTTGATCAACCTCAGACCACAAGAACGCATGCTGCGAGTCACAAAAGAATTTCAGTGTAATTTGAAAAATAATGCAAGGTATGTTGATTGTGTTTTCTCTATTAGTGTGTCAGTTGCCCTACTATCAAAATGTGCATGTTGTTTAGTGACTGTCTGGTGGTGTTTTGATTGTTTTTGCTTGATTGTGTTCCATAAGTTAGCGAATAGATTTTGATAACTATTAAAAAGGTCACAAAGGGCAAAGCGAGCAGGGCAAAGTGGGCACCTGCCCGAGCTGAAAAATGCATAATTTGTCATACTTTTTTCTGTTGATGATGATGAATAAGTATAAAAGAAAAACTTCACCACGTTTCTGGGCTCAAAGAGATTTTAACAAGTACTCCAATAAAAGATCAACAGAGGGAGAAAATGGCTGGAAAACGCAAAAAAGAAGACAATAAAATCAAACTTGTGAAGAAGAAATTAGAAGGAGACTTGAAAAAACAGAAAAGGGGAAAATATGTGACAAAAAAGAGGAATAAAGAAAACGAACGAGAAAACTGCATCATATGCAACGAACCATATGAAGATCCTCCCTTTGAGGACTGGATTCGTTGCGATGACTGCCATTTACACACGATGCTTGCTCCTTCTATAACGGTATTGGGGTATTTCTGTGACAACTGTCAAGAAATTTAATTACCTACCTTGATATTTTTATGATTTTATAATCATAGATGGAAAAACCGTGAAGTGTATATTGCGCGTTTCGGTTTCAGTCTATGGATTTCCGAATGCTCGAAGTAAAAATTAGGTCGACAGTGCATCATTGACTGATGTTCTGTGGCTGAGTTATCACCTACCATCAAGCGAACCTCATGCTCGTCTGTCGATATCTGACATAAAAAAAGACTGATAAGTAAATTAAATAACTGATTAATAAGTTCCTGCAATTAATATTTAGAAATGAAAATAATATATGCATTATTCGTTTAAAAAGAAAAATTTGAATGTTAAATGTAGAGATATAATTAATGTGATTTTAGACAATGTTGACAATTAAAGGATAAATAATATAATTAATAAATAATTGTTTTTTCATTTCCGGCTTTTTAATTGACAGGTTCTAAACTATAAATTTTAGGCATAGTTTATGTCAAACAATTTAAGTATGCCTGCTTTGCCCAAAGCTCGTGCCCGCTTTAGGCCCCCCTCTCGGGCAAAGCGGACATTAGTAAGAGTTTTTTATTTCTCTCTATACCTTGAAATGTCAAACTTTATATTAAATTTGTTAATGCTACATTTAAGTACATGAATTGCTGCTCCTGTTATAATTAGATTTTTCCAAAAAAACTTGTTTGTACACCATTTTTTTTCAAAATTACCTTATGGTGCCCGCTTTAGGCCCCCTTCCCCTAATTATTAACATAACGATTTACAGGCTTATGATATAAGACTATGTAAATACCTTCTGGACGACAAGAGGCGTTCCAAAGTCTTTCCCGCCCTGGAGCCTGAAGCCTAGCGGCTGCTGGTCAGACTTGTTCAACCGCACAGTCATTAACTGTGCCATCTGAAAACAATAAAATAAATTAATATTTAGATATATTCTGATATATAAAATTTCCATGTCACAATGTTAGTTACCGTACTCCTCCGAAACGGCTTTACCGATTTTTACCAAATTTTATATGCGTATTCAGTAGGTCTGAGAATTGGATACTATCTGTTTTTCATACCCCTTAGTGATAAGGGTTGTTCACCCTTAAATTTTTGTTTTTTATTGTTGGACGAAATTTTTTGTTTTTATTTTTTTATAATGTGGCATTAAAAAATACATACAACCCTAAATTTTCACCAACCCCTGCTTTTTAGAAATTATTTACATGGCAAATCAACGTTTGCCGGGTCAGCTAGTACGTAGGTATATAAAGTTACAACCCTTTCATGTAAATGGAATGTCAAGTTTGCATTTTATAGGATTATGCTGTATCTCGGAATCGTGACATAGCAGATTCAGTCCTTCGATAGATTAGACGGGATAAAAACATACCTACCGCACAGTGATCTATAAATAGTTTTGTGTTTGAGCGATCATATTAAAAAGGTTTAATATTTCCTGCGGGCGTGGCATTTGATTGACCTAATTGAAGATTTATTTTCACTCAGCCGTAGCTTTACTGACCGCACTCAGTGTATTCGGACATTGCGGTCTATTTTATCTCGCGGAAGATCTTGGTAGATTCAAAAGACATTAGTGAAAGGCTGAGAGCAAAACTTTCGTTTAATGCTACAAGGAATAAACAATAACCCAATCATTTATCAGTTTTTCGATGACTTGATTTCTCCTCGCTTTACGATACCTACCATAGAAACAGTATGATCAAGAATTTCATGATGAGATCTCTGATTATTAATGCATTATTTGATAAGATATTGATAAAGCTTCTAAAGCATAGAAAAAAGAAGGTCAAGGTATCCGTCTTCTATAATCAGGAGTTAACCTAGACAAAACTTTGTCAAAATGGAAACTTTAATATTTTATTTTATGTGAATAACACTGTAATAGAATTTTTTTTTTTATGTCAGATATCGACAGACGAGCATGAGGTTCACTTGATGATAGGTGATACCTCAGCCACAGAACATCAGTCAATGATGCGCTGTCGACCTAATGTTTACTTCGAGCATTCGGAAATCCATAGACTGAAACCGAAACGCGCAATATGCACTTCACGGCTTTTCCATCTATGAACGGTGGTTCGTTAAACGGTCGGAATTTAGATATTCCTCCCACCCGATCAATGCCCGAAGTTACCAGACGTGGGGAAAACATGCTTACAGAAAATTATAAGCATGTGCTCCCGGTGGGATTCGAACCCACGACCCATCGATGCGCACGGCAGGTGTTCTACCGAACGCGCCAACGAGCCCGTCAAAAAATATTAATATTATACCTTATAACCTACAAACAATCTGGGAATACGTACATATAATTATAATAAGCAGTAACGAAAAACAAGAAGCGCGCTCGGGACTGGTTGCGCAAGCTTCGAGCATGAAATGCAATTTTTTTTACTTCCACCTTCGCATTAATGCGTTAAGATTGTGCAGTCTGACATTCCTAAGCCTTGCCCATTGCTGCGCCACCAATCATAAGGTCGTGGCACTCTTCAGTCGACACTCGCATCTCCATCAATTCATTATTCAATACAGAATAAAAACGATAAATGGCGAAGCGAGTAGTTTCGTACTAATGAGATGTTCATTCTATTCTGAATCAATCACAAAAGGACTACAAAATAGGACGACACGGAATAGTAAGACCAACTATTATATTGCTTTCTGTGGTCAGAATGTTGGAAATTGAATAAGATATTTAATTTATTATCTAAAGCTAAAAGTAGTTTAACTTTCTAAGTTTAGTAGCTATATATTTTACTGCTATCTCTATTGTTATTGTTGTAATTTTCAGCTCAAAATGTCGGTCCCGACCTTCACTCGTGATTGACCGTCATGACCGACCGACCTTTATCTCAATAATGCAATCTATGATCATAATTATTATAACCGCTCCATATAACTATGTCATCTTATCTTAACACCTATTTACCTACATAATATTATATTCAAGTAAATAGAAATCTGGTTTCCGTTATTATTTTCCTTTTATACTTACTTCTACTAGGTAAGGAATTCCTTGCCATAAAGGAAAATTCAGTAAAATAAAATAATTTATAATTAGTCGCTTTACACAATGTTCGGTGTCGTTATGGCAGAAACCTTTTAAAACAATTTATGAATACGGACATTCGTTAAACCCATTGAATATTAAAAATAATCTTTTGACCTCTTCTCACTGCAAAATGAAAGTAAAGGTAAAAGGCCCTCGGGTCAGTCCCAGACCGTATCAACAAACAACCCAGTGACGAAACAAAATCTACCGAAACCGATGACTTGTACAATTTCTCCGATACCTCAATATAACACTTCCGTGAACCGTCGATGTCCACATCGGCTATTGACGTATTGTGGGTGAGTATATTTAAATTTTTAACAGACTGTTAGTCATACACCATTTGATGACGTCACATATGAGTAACACATCCCATACACGAATAAAATTAAGAATAAAAAATGCATTTCTGTGAGGTGTAGTCATGGTATTACATCTTGTATTATACAACACCTCCGAACTATACTCGTAATTTCTCATAATGAAATAATATATGTATTTATATTTTATAGCTTAGTTTAATGTTAGGTTTTTCGCGAATCAAAATACCTACAGTCCATTTAAAAGATCTTAATTCTGAACATGTTTTAAGCATATATTTAATTCACATAAAAACGCAATGCAAAAAACGTAATGAAAAGTTGTTTATGCAGTATTTTTGCAATAAACTCAAATGTTATACGAATGTATGGATGTGACATTGGCAAATCAGTTAAAAGTTATACGGACTCTATACGACCGACGAAAATAGATTTTTGGCAAACGTTGACTAAGTAGACAGTTGCATATTTAGCAAAGGCAAATTTATTATTATTCTTATAAGTATCAAGTAGGCGTGAAAACAAATATTTACAACTGTGCAAAACGAGATATCGCGTAGGAAAGGCTATATTTTTAACAACATACGAACGCCGGGTTCTTGTGTTATCGGTAGATATGTATATTACCGAAAACAACATTATTTATTTCTCAAAACATTGTTAGTAATTAACGTCCAAGCTGAAAAGAACAAGATAACATGCTACCTATTTAATGGAAAACTATTCTTGCTGATTTAGAGCTGATGTCATTGTTGCTCCTTTGATTGCAACGCATGACGAGCTTATTTGACCAGCTGTGGCCTTCTGAGGTCGTTCTATTCTCTCCACATTATCTTTTGTTCGTATTGACTTTTGATTTCGAGTCGAATCAGAATTGCTTTCACTAAGTCGGATCGAAGTCTGATTGCGTATGAGACAAACGCATATTGCATGCCAGAGTCCGGTCGAGGTGTCGCAAGCGTTGGCGTCAGCTGCATTCGAATATTCAAAGGTACTGGCGACTTGGCGCCGTCCAAAGTACACTCTGTTTATTGCATGTAAAGGTACAAAATATAACAAGGAATCCATATTTTAATGCGCTGTTTACGAAACGAATCTTCCCAGCCTGTTACTTACGTACTTGTAGGCGTATAATATCTCGAAATGACCACAGTTTTCATTTAAATATTATTCAGGATTTTTTTGATTAAATTCTTATTTTTATACACTCGTTATAATGGTTAATTTTCTGAGGCTGTAATAAAAATCCTATAAATTCTCAGAAAGTTATGTAGTAATTCCTGTTTTATGTTGAGTCCTGTATTAGGCTGGGTAAAAATGCGAACGAAACTAGTTTCTGATAATTTATATTTTCTCAGTCAACATTATCACGACCTCGCGGTATTTCTGTAACCGTGGGCGGTGACGTAAACTTGGCACTTCTCGACGTCAACGGAGCGTCCTCACTTCGCTCACATTCAGACACCCCGTGAAAATTCTTTAGAGTTCGTGAATTACGGCCTGAGGTTGGATAACTAATAGTGTATTGCTACATAATGTCAATAACCCTCAAAATTCAATGTAAAATAGCCTTGGTGAATAGGTATATATAGATATAATATATAATATTATACAGCGATTGTGAAACAGTTGGCCGACATCCATCCGACGCCGATGCGGCCGACGGCCATCGCTCGGATGCATCACTGATAACACTACTAAAATTGTTAACGTAATTTCCTTAATATTTCCTATCAGACTATATTTATATTCTGTTAGATAACTCCAACAACAATTTCATTGACTGGCTAAGTAAATACAGCGTCTCACGTGTTTATCGATTTTTAGCAACCTCAACAACAAGAGGACGTTACCACAATTTATGTAGGTACTACGAGATGCGTGGATCGATTGAAATGATTCTTTATTTGTTTGAACGGGCATGACTACCATTTAGTTATTTTCGGAGATATTAAACGAAAGGTCAACTAAACTGGCAAGATAATATCCATTATGTGTATCGTATAACATCGATTTTTTGTCAGATTACTTGATAACTTTTATGTTTAAAATAGTGTAAGTTGCTCCCCTATAATTTCATGAATATAGGGGACGAAAATATTCACAGAATAAAAGCACAAAAGAACTTATCAACTTTAGTTTCTCCTCCTAAATCACCTTAGCTCGACCCACACGATCGAATCGAAAATTGAAAATTTAAATAATTAGGTAATATTTTATTCCACACAAAAGAACTGCAGTATTTGAATTGTTTCAAATGGTTGGGCAAATACCTACATTCAAAGTCGAACGATAAAAATTACCTACCGATAAAATTGTAAGACATAACTTTTTACATTAGTAACGCCAATTTTAACTAATACGTCTGTCAAGTTCCGGTAAAATATCTCACTCATAAACTTTTAACTTACAAGAGATATGATTGAAATAAAATACACGAAAAAAGCCAAGAGCAACCACGAGTTCTTAATGAAACAAATGTAAACTACGTTTTTATAGCTATTGAATGACCGCGACTTGGCTCGCGTTGTGTATACATAATTTACACATTTTCTGGCATTCAAACAATGCATAGGCTGTAATCAAAAGCCTACTCAATGTAAATAATAGTTTGACTGATTCTTATGAAAACTGGTGTCAATAAAAATTACAATCAGCTTAAGTATTTATTTTACTATAAAGCCACCTATTTTGTGAAATATATGTTATATATATCATAATATGTATTAATAAAAGGCAACTTAAAAAGTATGATGACATGAAAGTGAAGACCGTAGGTATATTTTTATCGGTTTATTGTTGATTGAATATTTTATCGTAATTTTGGGTAGCAACAAAAAATTGGCAAACAACCAAAAATATACTGTAAATAAATCATAATCCAAATTCCTGAATGTTTGCATTGAAATGAACTGGACAGACTGATTAAAGATAATATGAAACCAATTTACACAACCCTCAAACAAATTATGGCTGTAAGATGGATTACAAACATACGAAAGAGTATTATACTGTTTTTCAATTTGAGGTTAAATTTATATTTTAGTACCTAGAAATAGATAAATTATATTTTTCTTTTAAGAAAAAGGCTGCTACGCGGTATTTCTACAAAGCGGTCACCGGTGCTTAATGATGTCATTGTTCATGCAAGTAATGATGCATGTTATATTTTACATACACAGTACTGTTCCAGACGTGGAGTTGGTTTGCGACCTAAGAATGAGCAAAACGGATGTGCACGATTGATCCCGGTGCCATATTGGCATGTTTATGAATGGTACTCAACTGTGTACTCAACTGACTTGTGCTTATTCACTCACTAACTTTGTCTCATATCTCTACATGATAAATTTTGTAATATATTTGAGTCTGCATTCATAATTTAAGTTGCTAAGTTTTAAGATAGTGTACTATTGTTTGCTATAAAGTTTATAAATTAGAAATTAATATAAGTTTAGAGCGCCGCGCCAACCACACATTTTATATCGTGATCTGAATTCATCATTTTCTTAAATATTAATATTATGTACGTGGTATATTTTAAAGATTTCAACTAATGACATAATAAAATGTTGGTCAATCCTAAAAAGTAGGTCTACGAATAATTTTTCATTGAATATATGTTAAAAAATATATATTTTAATGTGTATGTTTTCAACCATTTCTGAATATTTACGATATAAAAGCAAGGTCTATAATTATACAGTTATGAGTAATCCAACTAAACTCTGACCGCGACCTGTGAGTCATCAACTGATCCTCATGGAGACGAAAAATAAATAAAAAGGATCCCTTTGTCTGGCTGACGGTAGCGGGCACGAAATAATCACCTGAGCCCAGACAGCTGACTCCATCAAATTAGAGTCGCCCAAGCCTATTAACTCTTCATTATTATTTTTTATGTTAGGTACAAATGAAGGGTTGGCTATTTATTATGTAATTTAAAGAATTTTCAATGAAGATCATAGGATAATTATAACATTTTTTAATGGTTTTTTTTTACCATGTATACTCCCTCATAATATTATCCTTATGATATAGATTTTTTATAATAACTACAAATATTCAAATCAACGCGTTTAAAAATATCTCGCTTTGTAAACTGAATATAAAAATTCAGTTTTTTCTTTACAATTTTAATGTAAACAAAACGTTTTGGTAATTCCTAGAATTTTGATCTAACGCACGCGCTAACGTTTCCTTAAACAGAAATCACGTTTACATACCCGATAGGTGATAAACAATCTCGACTATTTAATGTAAATATCCAGGTAATCTATGAGTCAGCTAGCTAAACATACGTTTTTACGAATTATTCTTGCGTTAATTTAAAGGAAAGTAAAACCTGTGAGTCAGTTTGATGTAGATACTTATTGAGTAACTAAGGATAGGAGTTAATTATGTCTATAAGGATTATTTCTGTGTTCATTCAACCTTCGTACCGTACATTAGTTATATCAACAAGTAAATAATATAACAAATGTCATGTAACCATAACAAATGTCATGTAACCATAACAATAATTTATAATACCTGCCTACCTAAGAATGATACCGAAACCATCCCGAAGTAATAGTATTGTAATATAAGTTATTTATTCCACCACCCACCGCGAGTTTAGGCTTAAAATTAAGTGGTATCTTTCATATTAGAAATTATTATCCATTGTCCAAAGAAAGTCATAGAAGCACATTAAAATGGTGGCAAGTTACGATTTATGGTGGCTTTTGGTCAATTATATATAACTTATATAATAGAATTTTGGAACCTATAAATGGAGTATAAAGTATTATGTATAATATAAATAAATAATAAATAAATGTTTCCCTAACCTATGCCCGGTACATCTATTGCCCGGAAATGAAATATAATTTCACTGTCTAAAAAGTAGCACATGTCACTCTACGGGCCTGTTGTATTTCTGTGTCTCGTTTTGTTGACAAAAAGTACAAAAAAATATATAATACTTCCGTATTCATCAAATTGATAGAATATTTATTCAGAGATTTTATATTTAAAATGCTAATCTTAATTTACTTATTATATAATAAACTTTATTATCACTTTTTTGAGAAATACCTACTGATTTAGGTTTTTCTCAAAAAAGTTACATTAGGTAGGTAACTAATGTAACAAAATATAATAATTTCTCTCTAGATAATGAATCTTTATGGTCCATAATAATATAGTTACAGGCTGGTTGGCGCATTGGGTAGGACTCGCCTTGCTTTCCGGTGGGTCATGGCTTCATACGGCCGGCCCTGACATATTCATAAGTTTCCGTAAACACATTATTCCCTACTTTCAACCTTTAAGCTATATTCTCAATATTATAAGTATGTGTGTATAATAATTAGCAGTTCGAGAGTTCAATGGAACTAAGTTTAATAGGTATACAAGGGAAGCATTCTTTTAAAATTACAACTATATCTGACGGAGCAGTTCATTAATATTGTACACACCTGCAAAGTGCATCTTCCTTGCGAATCTTGCCCGCTTCTCTACTCTCTAGGCGCTCTCAACGTGATTTTGTCTTATCTTGACCTCTCTCATCTTGCTCATATTACCCGTTCCACTAGGCTTACCCCTATTTAGCTTAATATTGTCGTCGCTTACCGCTTAACTGTTGGTTTATTTATTAACAAACATCGAGAAAAGTATCTAAAGCATAAATTGTGATATAATTAAAATAATAATCGAATTTGATTTCCTTACACGCATAAGAATACATTTAAAAACTGGGTTAACGGTTTTTTTAATGATCGCACAAATTGAGGTAGGTATGACGATTGATGATTTCATCTTCGATGTGGTTTGAATGTTGTTTTAATTGACTTACATTCGTTTTTCTTGTAAATTTATATTCCATTCCAAAAAAAAACTGTCGTAAGGTGTTGTAATGTATAAAAAATAGCCGAGAGAGCATTACCATATTCCTAAGTTAACATATCGATAAGAATGCACTATACAAAATGCATAATGTGATGGCACATTAAAATAACTGCGCAGTAACGATTCTGTGAGGTAATTACCATATAGATATGAAGTGTATTTTCTAAGTAAGGGACGTCTACAACAATATTTATAAGCCTGAAGTCGCATCAATTTGCATTTCCCATTTCCGTGTAGTCCTTTGTTTAATCCAATGACAAAGGACTAATTAAATTCATCAAGCTGTAACGATCAATGCGACTGTTTATATTGGTTAAGCCGTAGTTATAAGTTTGTGTAAGAGTAAATTATAGCCTATTGAAAAGTATTTGCTTACGCCACAAACGTAGCATATTCAGAGTATTATAAAACCCTGAATAAAATTTAAAAAAAAGCAAATATTATAAATACTTCACATTAAAATTCAACCCTAGTTGAAACTATTTATTCATATAGGTATATTTTATTATATATATAAAAGTGATAAAAAGGGAACTTAATGTATAGTGAAGATCAAAAGGCTTGCAAGTGAACGTTTTAAATTCCCTTTAGTTTGGGCCGTTGCACCCTGGCTCAGGACTCGTATAACCGGCCTGCTATCAGTCCGTGGTTCGATTCATCGCGCAACCATGCCCAGAGCCGGGATATCACTAATCGTAACTATAGGCTACAATATTCTAGCCGTGAAAACTGCCAGCATAGCATAGACAATAAGTTTAGATAAACGGCAACAAACATTGAACCAAATTCGATATTCTATGCAAAATAAGTAGTTCTAGGTCATGTAATATATTACTACGTGTACGATTAGCAGGTAGATAGTTTTTACATTTCATAGCAATAATGCACTTGACTCTTGATAACTAATCAATATTCATTACCCACATGAAAACTAGTTATTAAACGATAGGGCATGTAATAACGTAATGATAATTATCTATTAGTAAATAAGCATGACATTAACATCGAGTATTTCATAGATTACCTAGACATAATATTAATTTAACAGAGGTTGTCTCTGTTATCTTGCCGTAATTTTCCTCATTAAAAAACTCCTGTTCGCTCCTGTTTCGTAATTGCCAATTAGCTTCACACTGAAGGTGCCAGCTCAAAACTTTATCGCAAATCAGTAAACCACACAACTGACTCACTGCCCACGACCAAACAAGCTCTTATGCAATGCTCCAGGTTTCAACACTAGCTCTAGATTGGCTAAATTAGAATATTTGGATTAACAATTCCTTTGTACTGACCACGCATTTTCATGAATGAAAATCGTTTCTAAATTCTATAAAAGTACCATAAAATTGCAAGTTTGGTGACGCTAAATAATAGGTAACACGCACATAATCAAACATAGGATTTAAACCATCCATTACAACATCAACAATGTGTTATCATATCAAATTTCTCAATTTTTCCGCAATTATAGGGTCCCAATTTAGCACGTTACCAACGCCTTCGATTCCGAGAAACAGCTGTTTATTTAAAAACCGTGATGCGGTAACATTATATTTGTGGTGGACATCATCGTTGTACACATCTCGATACTCACATCGACGTCGGATTCCTCGCTGATCAGCAAATTCTTCACTCAGCACTGTCAATCACTGGTTCAAAACACGGCGCGAGACCGTTTCCAATTAGGCGATCGCGCTCGCGAGATATATTTAGAGCGTAATACGACACCGGGCGGGAGTGTCGGTCGTTCGATCGTGGAGCTGCTGCGAGATTCGGCGCGCGAGTGCGAGCCCGCGAGCCGCCGCGGTGCTGCCAGCGCTACCATTTCAAATAAAGCGCATTTAGCGCTTACTTTTATGTTGATATCAGTGACTTATAAGGTGTTAGAATTGCAAGACTAAAATAGAACTTGAAAATGGTCATACATAGAAATATAAATAATTAAATAACCTAGAAATTGAATTTTAGTTGCTTTTAATTTTGGTAACATATCGTAACGGTTGATGAAAAAAGCGAAAGCTGAAAGCTACGCTGCACGCTTGTTATTAAAATTCAGCGCAAAAAGCGCTGCAAGTTAGTGCAGTAATTTCAAGCCCTGGCTTTTATTTGCGCGGGTCGCGTCCTGCCGCCTGCCACACTAGCTACAGCACCCCGCGTCGCGTGCGCCGCGTCAGCCCGCGAGGACGATACCCTCGGTCCCTCGCCCGACATCCCTTTGTGTAGGTCTTAGCTGAGTGCAATGTTAATGAAATTCCTCCATGACCTCGACTCTGACCCGACCCTGACGAAGAGCTCTCGAAACCATTAGCACCGTTGTAAACATCAATATTATGACCGCACTTTTAAAACCATTAAGCACGTTCGACGTGTTACTTAGTAAGGATAATAAAACGACGCTTGAATATAAAAGATACTATATTCATTCGCTCTCAAACCATACATTAATATATGCCGTGTACACCACATTAAAAACTCTATAAAAATAACTTAATATATAATTTACTCTTCCTCAACCTCATCGTCCGTAGTGAACTCACTCTCGTTGCCTCCCTGTGGAACAAAAAATGTGCATTAAGTAAAACAAATATGTTAAAATGTTTGATTAATGCGGCTGAATTTTAAACAGCATTGTCTTTTTTGCAGCATCTCTTAAGAAAATAAGAAAACAAATTGGTTTCTCGGCTACCGTTAGCAAAACTCAAAGGACATTGACACCTGGGCATTTTTAACATATTGTATTTTTTATGCCAAGAAATACCAAACCACCGAGTCGTAACATGAACTGTGCCAACTAAATTAAAACTTATTATAATACACTAGTGATCCGCCCCGGCTTCGCAAGGGTGCAACATAGATGTACTGTACACAAAAAAAATAGCCTGTTGCTTTCTATTCGTGAAAGAATTTTTAAAATATATCGAGTAGTTTTTGAGTTCAATTGTAACAAACAAATAAATAAAGAAACAAATCCTTCCTCTTTATAATATTAGTATAGATAGTTTATAATATAGTATAGATAATATTTGAATTAATTAAATTTTCTGTCAATTATTTGACTCTGAGAAAGTATTCGCGCGCACTTTAAAGTATTACTGCTTCTTATAAAATGTTATTACCCTCGAATTACTTGTTTTAAGAGGATTACTTCAACAAAAAAATCATTGAACTCAGATTAAGAGCCCGTCTTATCACTGTAACAAGGCTTCTTTTTTCAGATTAATTTCATATTTACCATGTATTTTCTAGAAGCTCGGACATGTATGTTTGTATGTCATTTACAATAAATTTGTACGTCAAACCAGGCTAAAGTACTATTATAAAAGTAATGTGTTAAGTTTTAATTCTAAAACACTGAATATATTTCTAGGGTTCCGTACCCAAAGGGTATAACGGAACCCTATTACTAAGACTCCGTCCGTGTGTGGGTCTGTTACCAGGCTGTATCTCATGAACCGCGATTGTTAGACAGTTGAAAATTTTACAGATTACTAGCTGACCCGGCAAACGTTGATTTGCCATGTAAATAATTTCTAAAAAGCAGAGGTTAGTGATAAAAAAGTAAAAATTTAGGGTTGTACGTATTTTTTAATGCCACATTATAAAAAAAATAAAAACTAAAAATTTCATTCAAAAATTAGAAAAAAAAAATCAAGGATGAACAACCCTTATCACTTAGGGGTATGAAAAATAGATAGTAGCCGATTCTCAGTTCTACTGAATACGCATATAAAATTTGGTAAAAATCGGTGAAGCCGTTTCGGAGGAGTATGGGAACGAACATTGTGACACGAGAATTTTATATACTAGAAGATGTATTTGCTTTCAAAGCCTGGAAGAAATTGCTTTGAGCAATAAGGCCGCCTTACTGATTTTTAGATTAATTCTATAGGTTAAGTTTTTAATGTAAAAGTATTAAAAAAATAAATAAAATAAACATTTATGTTCCCGCTATAAACAATAAACGTGATTTTTTTGCTCCATTTCGATAACGTCAACAGGTAGACGCTTGAAATATTCACAGAATATTTAGTAATATATTCACTTTAAATATAATTAATTAAATTAAAATAAAACATATATTTAAGGGGGCTCCCATAAAACAAACTTGGTTTTTTGCCGTTTTTATAGATAATGATATCATTCATGCGCGAGTGCGACTCGCACCTGGCCGGTTTTTTGCTACCAAGAATCCTAAGACAGGATTTAAGGACTTGGGATTACTTTTTATCCCAAGGAAAAAATCCAATTTATACATGACGCAAATCCGAGGACAATTCCTAGTTATAAAAAAAAATTGTAGCCTGGTATTTTGGTGAACCAGATTTTTAGTGTTTGGTGAAATACGGTTATTTAATTGGTATTACGTAAAATCGTCCCTTCAATAATTAAAAATCACCGTTTATTAGTAAATTTACTTTCGATGGCTGCTAACGGCTTCCATTAGCCTTTTTATTACAACATAAGAAAGTGAATGTATAATTAATAATTACTTCAACCGTTGACTCGACTCTCAAAGCTCGCATGTGTTTATAAAGTATTTCTTTCTTTTTTTTCCCTATTATATGACTCATTAAATGGAAACCTAAGTGTTAATTTTTCCCACTAGAGGGAAGATTCAACAACTTATAAACAGAGCTTGACATTTCGTAAACAATTCGTAGATTTTAGCCTAGTTTTTATTACCTTATTATTATAATATTGTGTTTCTATATAATATATAATTTTATATTCATATTGTGTGTTCTTCTCGTCCATTCTACGCCCTTGATTTGAGAACTGTCAGTAAATGTAAAATTAGAAGCACAATTTTTTTTATTATTAATGATTTGAATCAATCAGCTTTTTGTGACGCCCTGTCTTGTAATTTGTACTTATACGAGTTATGTTCACCCTATTATGTTTGTGAGCTCATGAAATTTCTTAAATTACAGCACATATTATGAGGAATCAATTGCCGTACTTCATTCGTAATAGTGAGTAGTGACGTACATGAGCGATTTCAACAATTACTAACGGAATTGTGGTCAACTGCGTTTCTAAAAAAAAAAACAATACCTAATATGTAGTACAAAAATACTTATTAGATTGTATTCCCAAGCGGATCCAGTGTTGGGGGAGATAATTGGGTTTGTGATCTCCTGAGTAAAGGTTGATCTCGAATAGGTATATCTCTATGTATATTTTCTAAACTCATTTATAAGTGAATTAAATATACTTTGTATGAAGGCAAACAAACACACGTATGCATAATACTGACTATGTGCTATTATTGTAATTAGATTTATTATTGTAATCGAATTGGAGCCTGTCCTGACGAGCCGTTGACTATATAACTATATTCGTCTCATGCATTCACTCGGTCAATATTCCGCACAGACTGAAGTCCCAAGATATTTAATAGTGGGACATGGGACAGACAAACTGTATCCGTTTCACTGATCATTTTTGATCAACTTTACCGAAAAGCAAGAACGCTATCCGTCTTCTGTAGGTCTATTACGAAAATCGAACAGAACGAAACGAAAGAACAAACAACTTCGTATTTTAACTTATTAAGAAAACATTTTTAATTCTATTTACGATTATTCCTACAATCATAGTAATGTCAAACGAAAGTCATAATGTCTTATTGCGAAAGACGTATCGATCATCGGATTCATAATAGGAAAATTTACGATCCGTCATCCGAAACTTCGTATTTTGTTTTGGTAATAGGCCTCCTGTACCGTATCCGTCTTCTTTACCCTATCCATCTTTTGTTCCCTATCCGATCGAAACAATTTTTTTGTGTTTCCTTGAGATTCAATCGCTGGACCTCCGTTGCAAAACGCACATATAAAAAAGATGTTTTTTATGTAACTCAAACTTTGTTGTTACACTGTTAAAAACATCTCGATTAAAATAGGCTTAAGGTAAAACGATTTTAAATTGTCATTTTTTTACATCTTATCTAAAAACATCGAAATACGAGCGTGATGTTCACTTGATGGTAGATACCTTAGCTATCCTAAGGTGATGACCATGATGCCAATGCTGCGCTGTCGACCTACTTTATTTATACTTCGAAATCCATAAACTGAGACCGAAACGCACAATTTGCACCTCACGATTTTTCCATCTATGAACGACCCAACCGTTTTAATGCCCGAAGTGACCAGACATGGGAGACATGCTTATAGAGAATTATAATAATGTCGTCTCGGCGGGAATCGAATCCGCGAATCATCGGAACTACCAATTTTTTTTTTACAAAACGCGCCAACGAGCAAAAATTCGTTATACCTTGAAATCAAACAGTCACTAAACGATAATTGACGATTTTCATCTATCAACGTCATCTCATCAATGACATGCATGGTCTAAACAACAAATAACATTCTTGATCTGTCATACAAGTTTTGTTTCAATATTTTTCTTGGTGTAAAGAGTTCATAATATCCGCGTGTAAACAGTTGCCTACAATTCTTGTACATCAATTATTGCGCTTAAATTATTGCTCTTGTACATACAACAAATGGCATAATGTAAAGGCCATAGTAAGCATGTCTTGCCCTCGTCTGGTAACTTCGGGCTTTCACCGGGTGGGAGGAATATCGAAATTCCGACCTGCTAATTGATCTCGGAACTTGCTTGCTTCCGACAGCAAATTGGTCTCGGATAACTTTCCGTGAAAATCCAGTTTTAAAACGTAATTTTTTTTCCGATACGGATTCGTGAATTGAGATTTAAAGGAATCTTATAATATCGGTTCGAAAATACGATTTCGATTGATTGTGAATAACCCTACGGGCTACGGGTCACGAACCACCGTTCATAGATGTAAAAACCGTGAAGTGCATATTGCGCGTTTCAGTGTCAGTCTATGAATTTTCGAATAATCGAACTAAAAAATAGGTCGACGGCACATCATTGACTGATGTTCTGTTTCTGAAGAGAAGTGATCACCTACCATCAAGTGAACCTCATGCTCGTCTGTCGTTATCTAACATAAAATTATAATTTTAAAGAGGAAAGATTTGTATGTTATGAATAAACTCAATACTTTATAAATTATTTCGCCAATAGAAAGCTACATTATCAGCGAGTAACATAGTGTGTATAGTATATTGCACCCGTGTGAAGCCGGGGCGTGTTGATAGTCTAACATTAAAAAAACAGGTTAATTATTGTTGTTGTAACCCGTGACAAGATAAGATAAGAAATGACTATATAAGACGAAGAAAGTTTGAGAGTAGCGCCAGTGAATGAAAAATTTAAAGGTAATCGTTTGGCTCGGTATGGGCATGTTATGAGGAGAGATGAAGGGCATGTATCTAAAAAAGTTTTGAATATGAAAGTGGATGGGTTGACATCCACATAAAAACATGAATTGACTGTGTGAAGAATGATATGTGTTTGAGAGGTGTGACTGATGACATAGCGAGTGAAAGGAGAGAATGGAAAAAAAACATACTGCGCCGACCTTAAATAAAAAAAGGGGGAACAGGGCAGGAAGAAGAATACCTGTTCATTGTGATCGGAGTCCGAGTCGCTGAGGTCCCACTGCGGGTGCTCCGCGGGCACCGCGGCCGCCTCCTTCACGTCTAGCTTCATGTCCTGCTGCTGGTCCATACCGATGTAGGAATCTAAATTATATGTAACAATTACATTTATGTACACTTTGTATACTTAATACAGGGCCGGATTTAGAGATGTGGTAAAAAAAAACTTGCTTCTTTTTGTATTTTTTTTTGTCAGTATATCACCTTTTAAACAGTGTTTCTCTTTAAGTTATTTATTTATTTACTACACTTTTTTGAGACCATATTAACAATATAGAACTTAAATACTAATACATATAGAATATGGTGCAATTGGCGGCCTTATCACTATATAGTGAATAGTGATCTCTTCCAGACAACCATTTGTTATAAGAATAAAAGTTAGTGTTATTCAATAAGAGTACCATTTTCACCACGCCCCTATGTTTTATAATCAATTGCAAAAATAAGGGGGCGGCAAATATGGGATCCGCTGCAGCCCTGGTTCGATAGATTTACCCAATTTACTGGTGAATCAATGCTAAAGCAGTAAGTAATGCATCAGCTAGTACCAGATCGCAGGCAGCAGGCGAGCGTGTAGAGGCCGGGCCAGCGCGGCGCCGTGAAGCGCAGCTGCAGCTCGTGCGAGTCGACGAGCGCGGTCACGTGCGCGGGCGCCGTCAGCAGCGTGTGCGACTTGCGGTCGCAGATGTAGCACCACCAGAACTCTTGCTTCTCCTACACACACACACATATACATACATATACAGGGTTAATATTGTCTTTTATTATCGCGAGTATCACACATTTAAACAAAATACTGTATACCGGATTAAAACGAGATTTATTATTTATATTGTTTAAATTATTAGACAGGGAGACAGTCGAACGCGACCACGGTTGCTGAAAAGCATCCGAAACGTCGGGATAAATAATTTAAACAAAATAAATAATAAATCGCGTTTTAATCCGGTATACAGTATTTTATTTACATATACAGGGTTATTTTTATAAGTGGGCGTGCATGGCCAAATTCTAAACTAAGAAGACATACCAGTGGCGGGACGTCCATACAAGCCCAAAGGCCCGGGTTGCCAACCTTAACGTAATTCGCGTTTATATATAACTTATATAATTACGTAATCATGTAAATTATATAACACATATAATTACGTTAAAAAAAAATATTTTTCTTTTGTATGGTTGCATTAATAAGGCAAAACGGGCTTTTGGGCTTGTATGATAGTCCCGCCACTGCGACATACTCAAAGGAGTATCGAGGCCGATTTTGATGAAACCTAAAACTGCCTAATGGGATTTTTGAAAAATCAATATTCTTAGCCAGTAATCGAACCCGATGATTTTGAAAAAAAAATATTACACCATTCGATAGTGTCGCTAATAAGGAACGAACATATATCAAAAATACAACACATAATAGATCACTAATTAATAGTGATCTGTTATGTGTTTATATGGACATGCACCAAAAATCACTACCTTGATAATGTTGAATTCAATTCCGGATATATATTTTTTTTCCAATGTGGGTTTTGTAAAAAGTTATGTTCATATTATGACAGCGTGCCACACGTATCAAAAATCAATCTACCTACTCCGATCACTGCTAATTAGTAATACCATGAACTCCACAATATGGAAATCGAATCGTGTTTTTAAATCAATCATCACCCAATGGTTTTACCCTTGAAATAGACCAAAAATAAAGTGGTATTTAACACTTACCAATGGGAAGTACGGGCAGTGTACTGGATGCGAGCTTTTAGAGCGTCCCTCGAGCCTTTCTCGTTTCTGCAGACGTTTCTGGAACTTATCCCACTGGTCGTCGTCATCGTCGTCTGCCGCAGACGACTTGTCGCGCGACTCGTTGTCCGACGCGTCGCTATGAGTGCCCGATTCATCCGAACTACCCGCGTCTGACTCCTCGCCTATCGAGCATGTTCTACATAAAGGGATGTTTGACTGCTTCCTGATAGGCAGCCTATCTATTCAACTATAGTATATTTCACAAATACAATAACAATTTTAATTATTATTTTGTATAATTATTACATTGTATGTGAAAAAAGGTTAAAAGTATTTTAATTTTACGTCTTAAGCACTTCTTCTGTAATATCTTCATATTTATGAGGTATTTACCGTAAATTACTCCACAATTTTGTTTTAAGGATACATTAGGACGTTTAAACATGGGATATTAAAATAATAGTGTAACCTTATCTATATCCATACTTCTATATCTATACTAATATTATAAAGAGGAAAGATTTGTATTTTTGTATGTTATGAATAAACTCAAAAACTACTGGACCGATTTTGAAAATTCTTTCACCAATAGAAAGCTACATTATGTTTTGTGTATAGTACATCTACATTGCACCCGTGTGAAGCCTCGGCGCGTTGCTAGTCTTTTATATATTTACAATAATAACTTCCTTCTTTCATGGATTGACTGTGTGAAGAATGATATGTGTTTCTAATTTTGCTCATTTTTCAGAAAAACAACTAACCATCCTCCTCTTTCTTCTTTGGTTCTTTTGATTTCTTTGTGTCGGCGGACGGCGGCGGGGTGGCGGGCGCCGCGGCGGCGGGCTTAACCTGTTGCTTAGCAACGGGCTTCTTCCCCTTCTTAACAAGCTTCTTGCCCTGCTTCATCCACACGGGCCTCTTGAATACATCCTTCTTGTCGTTCTTCTCGGTCTTATCGTTCTTGTCATTCTCGCCATTTTCACCAGCGGCCTCTTCTTCATCCCTAAGTCAACAAAAATAATTAAATAAAAAGCAACATTGTCGGTTTCGAATAACACATCCATCCAATAAGTTATTATTTCTAAAATAATTGTGTAAAAACCTTTTAATATTAATATTAAGTCATTAGCATAAAGGTTATACCAAATAAATATTGACTTCACTCTCTTATATCATTTCATTCCCTCCTATATTATATCCAAAAACTAATCAATTATAAAACCACAACCGACATACTTAATCTTATTCTTCTCTTTGATGGTGGTATCTCCAAACAGTTCCTTCATATTAGTTCTCTGCAATAGCACAGTTACCGTGACGATCGCGCCCGCGGTCACTACAGTCGAGTTCTCGTCGTCTATAACTGTAACATTTATGAATTTACAATATACATCGTATATTATAAAGTATCGTAATATTTTAAAGAGGAAAGATTTTTATTTTTGTATGTTATGAATAAACTCAAAAACTACTGGACCGATTTTGAAAATTCTTTCACCAATAGAAAGCTACATTGTCAGCGAGTAACTATGTTTTGTGTATAGTATATCTACATTGCACCCGTGTGAAGCCGGGGCGCGTTGCTAGTTTTATATAAAAATCTGTGTTTGTGGTCTTACTCCTCTAAAACGGCTCGATCGATTTTTATGATTTTTTATGTAGACTTAGTAGGTATGAAAATAGGTCGTAAAGTATATTTTATACCGCTAGGTGATTAAAGTGTCCAATCCATATATATATATATATACATATATATATATATATATATATATATATATATATATATTATATATATATATTATATATATATATATATATTTATTTTCTTTGATTTGGCATTGAAAAATACCGACATTCCCAAATTTTCACTTTGTCCAGAGAAGTGGGCACGAGTCAACTAGTATTTATATATTAATTAACTAGCAAAACGACCCCGCTTCGCACGGGTGCAATGTAGATGAACTATACACAAAACCTCGCTGATAATGTAGCTTTCTATTGGTGAAAGAATTTTTAAAATCGGTCGAGTAGTTTTTGAGTTAAATCGAAACAAACAAACAAATCTTTCCTCCTTATAATATTGGTTTATAATGTTGTCAGTCAATGTCAGTATCCTGGGAACTATGCCACATGGCAGTATTCTTGAGTGTCATATTTTATAATTCGTTAAGATTAAAATCTAGGATATTGTTTGAATGTAAAGAATTTCCACTATTTGTTTCGAGTATTATTTCTTCGTGACTAAATAAAATTTTCCGTCATTCATATTATAATGTCTTTTATTTGATGATGCTATTATCTCATACCTCACTTAAAATCTATAATATGTCGCGTAGTTTTTACCCAGTCTAAAATATATTCACTAGAAATGACAGTTAAATTTAAACTGGAAATAAAACTTGTAGTACTATAACAATTACAGAAATCTTTTTGTAATTTCCTATTGATGTCTTACATAATCAAATATTATATGAGTCGTATAGAATCAAAGGCAGCTATCTGACATTTTTGGTCCGGCAATCTACCAAAATAAAATAATTTCTTGTCGTTTAGACTGTTATGTTTGGTTTTATCGTTAATTGTTAATATTCATAGATACCTTAAACATGCAATTAATGATACCTAAAACAAAAATAAAGGAGATAGTTTTCTTTTTTAAATTGCTAACAATCAGCCATAAGTCAGATAGCCGCCTTTGATTCTATACGACTCATATAGTTACCTTCTGTATTCACTTGGAAGTGTATATAGGGCATATTTCCTAGCACTTTCATGAGGTCCTCATATTGTGCGTCATTCAAGAACCGCAGCACCTGTCTCCTCTCCTCACCGGGCAACTGTGCAAGTTGCAACAACGACTTTATGTGCTTCTTTCTATTCGTGAAGTATTTCAAGTGATCTTCTGTGATGTATGGCAGTTGTAGTAAAGGTGATTTGTACTCCCAAAGTCCTTGCACTATCAGTGGCGATAATTTCATACAATTCTCTATTGTTTCAATAGTCGGCAGCCGAGGTACTATGAATGTAAATATTTCAATGATGGATTAAGATTATTTACCTATAGTTATTATTATTATACTGAATGCTTTACAGTGAACATGATCATTAGGAAAAATCATACTTGAATTAGTTTTATTTTTCATTTAAATATATGAAAGAATAGAAGAATAAACATTATATTATGTTCTAATACATAAAATATATTAGTACTCAAAAGATTTTTTTTAATCAGATGTCGATAGACGAGCTTGAGGCTCGCATGGTTACCACCCATAGAACATCAATAGAAAATGCGCTATGCGATTACTATTTTTTTTTTTATTTATTATTATTATTAAATATACAACTATATGACGTGTTAAGCACTGGAGATTCTGGATTCATCCCGTAGAAACAAGATTACAATAAAGAATATAAAATCTTTCGGTCGGATAAGGCACTGAGACTGAAAAGGCTGAGTGGCATGTAAAGAAAAAATGATCAGTAAAACATACGACGCGGAAAATCACTTGAGGTAGTATTACAATATCACTTACTTCTTCTAGCATAGGCTAATGCGATGAGTTGATTCACACAGTTAACCATCTCGACAATAAGATCTGGACACCGAGAGACTATGTACCGACGGTCTGCTTCTAAAGTTTCTTCTGGTAATTTCATACGCGACAAATGTGCGTGAAGTAACGCCCGTGCTTTAATACTGTAAGGTCGACACAATGGCTGCTCCTTGTTTTTCTCTCCGAGGTTTGGCAGATCTCGGAGTAACTAAAAGTATTATTGTAGAATTACATACTTTTTCTATGCTGCTATAAGTTATTTTAATTATAACAAGCAGATGGAGAAGGATAGGAAATTTCTATTTTCTTAAATTACTGTTTATAAATAATAATTAATAACTTAAATATAGTAGAAGTCATTTGATAAAACTTTAACAAGCACGAGATTTACTGTTCAATACTCTGATTTCTTCAAATAAAATATAAAAGAATATTATTTTTTATTTGAAGAAATCAGAGTAAGAATTTTTTTAAAACAAAAAAATATTAAGTAAAGCCGATAATAACAATTTGAAAAATAATTAAGAAGTGCTAAGATATCGACGTAATCATAGAACTAAGTCCGATATTATGTTTATGATACTAAGTGGCTTTTTTTATATAAGGCTACACTGGTCACTGACCTATATTATCTACTAGTAAAATCAGTTTTATTAAAAACACAACGTGTTTTCGAAAATAGTAGTCGAAAATAGTTTTTTCTAAAGAATATGGTCAAGTATATAGTAGAGCGACATGCAGAAGTAACTTTGTTCTACAGACACTTCGCGATCGATATTTCCTGCTATTGAGCCTGAGCTGAAACTACTCCCACTACTTTACATTACACATTTACAGTGTAGTTGTAGTTTTCACACAGATCAAACTGTCATTTTAGAGCTAATATAAATAAAAAATGCTTAATTTGCCATGTACCATCACATGCACATAATTAAAAGGACATTTTGAACATTCTCTTTATAGTATTATGCAAGTCATTATTTTTATACCCTTCGATTGTTACATGAACTAAATCCATTAATATTTTTATTGCAAAGTTTCAGTCGTTTTTTTTTTGCTGCTACTCTCATTTTATATATAACCGAGATATTATAGAGGTCAAGCTACCTATTTTATGGTAACATTATACTCACACTAGGTACTTCTTCATTGTCGGTAATTCTTTCTACGATTTCAGAATTGTGCCTTTTATCAAACTCAAAAGATGCTGCTAAGATCATAAGGGCTCTTTTGAGGGGCATTGAAGGAGTTTTATGACAGAAAAAGAAATACATCTGAGTTGTATCAAGTAACACTTGTTCTCCCGAATAACGAATGGAGCGGTACCACCACATACCAACCTGAAATTGAATTTTGTTAAGTTGAAAGTATAGGTGAAATATATATAATACTTTTTAATGTTTATTCTTATTTAATTTCCATGTGCCTGCAATATATAAAAATATTTATATTATTATTGTTTAGTTTCTTTATCAAGAAAATATTGGAAATCCAACATTTAAAACCAAATAATCCGCTGAATTCAAGCCATTGCTGCCTTGCTCCTGCTTCACCACTAAAATAAAGCTATAGTCTCTCAGAAGTAGGAAGTTACTGTAAGTTGCTAGACACGAAAACTGCAAAAGGTAAGCAATTTGCTGTTTGCAGTAAGAAAACAGTTTTTATTTTAAAAAATATTTTTGAACTCATAACTAATCCCAGTACCCAATGAAGACTTTAATCTCTGGTTACCAACTATAACTGTATAGTTTGGGCTGAGTTATGGTCATACCTTATTGTTTTTATTAAATAGAGTAAATCAATTACAAGCTGTCAAAGGTATTCAGAAAAAATCCTTCATTCATTGATTTTTTTGAAAGAGGAATTCTAATAATCCAATATATAACAAAACATTGCTACTTTGTATGCGAGAACTGAATAACGACATTAAAATACACAACATACCTATATAAAATTCCTGAAACAACTACATTATTAGGGTCTATGATTTTTTTACTAATAGATCACTTTTCCAGCAACTACTGTATTTTATTCTAATATATGCAAAATACAATTGTGTACTTAGGGGCCGTCCATTAATCACGTGAGGTCGTTTTTCTCATTTTTTGACCCCCCCCTCCCCCCTGATGATATTTGGTGAGGTTTGGGACCACTCCTCCCCCTCCCCCTGGATCACGTGTATTTTTTTGGAAGTCTATGTAAAGGCTATTTTTGACTGGAAAAAAATATTTAACAAATGGCGTTTTGATTCGAAAAACATTTATATGTATAATAAAATTAATGAATAATTAATTAATAAATTTTCGCTCCGTTCAAAATTTTGGTTCATAAATAGCGCTTTTTGAGAAAAAATAAATAAAATTAATACACGTGATGTCTAACGAGACCCCCCCCTCCCCCCTCGTGATGTTTCGTGATGTTTTCCGTACCCCCTCCCCCCCCTTTTGAGCCTCACGTGATTAATGGACGGCCCCTTACAATACTAGAAATTTTAAAATGTTTTGATTTAAGGTTCTCTAATTTATTTGATTTCTAAATTTTTTAAAAACTTCTTTAGTAATAGGATTGTATGACAACAATATAACATAAAATAAGTTTATTACTTGCTTTATGAGGATTTTTATGGCAGTTAAATATGTTACTTATAACATATTTAAATTATACAGTAAAACCTCACTAATTCAGCACTTCAATAAACCGACATGTCCAATAATCTGGCTCCATCCTCCCGCGTCTTCCCTATGTAAATTACACAAAAGCAGATCACAATTCAGATTTATTTAAAACTATGTAATAAGTTAATTGTGAGATATGTTACAGTTATAAAAAAAACGAAGAACATGAACACAAATACACTTTATTTTATTTATTATGATTTTTCTGTACAATCCAAACATTCCAATAATCTAGCACCCTCTGGTTTTTAATGCTGTGCTAGTGCTGGATTAGCGAGAAAATACTGTATATTAATTTATATATAAAAACAACATAAAAAGACATAGCTGCAACTCAGCCCAAATCGTACAGTGTACAGCAGAATGTCAGTCCACAACATTAAGCATAGCTAGTAACCCTTTTGACACATAACAGGTTTTATACAAATAGAAATTCTTTATATACCAATTCCATAAGATATAAAATTTTTATATAAGTTTTAGTTTATTTTTACTTACAGCAGTTGGAAGAGCTACCATAAACACGAGGGCATACAACCCAAGCACCCATACACTGTTTTCCTTCTCAACAATCCAACTAGGCAGAGCTATACCAAAGCTCATGGCACCTGGGCCATCTGGGTTACCATATTTCTCCCAATTTCTTCTAGCTTCATCATCTGTTAGAGCCTACAAATACTAAGATATTAGCAAATCATAATTATTTTCATTTAAAAGTGACACATTAAATTAGAAACACTAGTTTTAGTATCAATATATAATTAAAAATATATTTTATATGATATATTGTTCAGTATTATTCTAGTATAAACTTACTTGATAGGCTTTTGTTAATCGCATAAATGCTTTTTCATCACCTGTCTCCTTATCAGGATGGAGTATGAGGGATTGTTTACGATATGATTTCTTGATTTCAGCCTGGGTGGCACCAGGGGGCAGACCCAATATATCATATGGATCAAAATTAGACATTTCATAATCAAACTGTGAAACTTTAACTGTTAAAAATCCTAAAAGCACCCATCCTGATACTATTGCCAATATGATGAGGAAATTTTTAAAGTTTTTATAAGGTTGTGATTGTTCTATGATTATCCTTTTCTTAAGGCAGCTTGGACACTGACATTGTTCAGCTAACTTTGCTGGATCTGTAAAAAGTAATTTTGCTAAATCGTACTCCTCTAATGTATTTAACAATGTGGTAGTATAAAAGTTTTTAACCATAATATAATCTACGTAACTATACTTATACTAGCTCTGGATATACTTATTATGAATGAGAATACTATTATCATATAATGTTACGTTTACTACATAATAAAAAGTAGATAGTTAAATCAAAAATCCCATTTATTCCTTTAAAATACATACCTTCTTTTCGTTTTCTTGGCCAGTAATAAAATGTTGCGGGAACTAATATTAATGCAAGAAAAGATAAAACAAAATAAAAGAATGTAGAGCCGCTTTCATCATACTCAAACTTTTGTCCACCCATTATTAATTAAATATAATAATTTACAATTAACATTATTTTACTCTAAGTTCAGCTGACATCACACAACACGCAAATTGAACGTCAAACCGAGCAACCTGACGTGTCATTTCTTTTTTTTTTTATTATATCCTGATTCTCTTCCCGGATTCTAGTGTTTTTGATATATATATGATAAGAATATCAAAAGAACGATAAAAATAATATAATATTATTTGATTAAACCTATGAGTGGCTACGAGATGTAAAATATTGGTATAAAAATATTTGTGCTCTGCAAAGTCTGTATGGCGTGAACGAGGCAACGACGTATATGCAGTGTTGCCTTTTTAGCGGATTTGTCGCTAGATCTAGTGCAATTCTAGGATCTCTAGCGCTTTTTTTCTCATAGCTACACGCTAAAAAATATCTAGTGGAATCTGGTGCAAAACTAGATATTAGTTAATAACCAAGATGAATTACGCATTAATATTATTGATAGTGTTTCGGACGCCTCAAACCATAGAGAAATAAAAATACCGAGTCGATTTCGTTTGGGTATTTCCCGACCTAATGCGTTTATTGTTTCATATCCCTTTATTATTATTTCATATTTACTGAAAAACATTACATTTTTGACAATTAATGACAGTTTTTTATCCTTTCATTTGATACCCATATTATAGGAAAGCTTAAAAAACTTAGTCCACCATAAATAGAGTTGTTTTAGTGCTAAAAAAAAAAACAATGTCACACAGCTAACCATGCATTGTCATGCAAACTAAACGCGTATACAAAATTTGAACTCAATCGATTTTAGATATCTGCTTCAAAATTGAGTTGCAATATTCCACCCGAACAAACATACATACATACACAAATACACATTGCAAGTTAAATAAAAGCTTGTAAAACAGTTTTAACAAAAATTACACGAATTAAAGTAATTGCGGTAAATTTAAAATAAAATTACTCGACATTAACCACATCACTAGCTGTCGCTTATGCGCGACATTGGCGTGAGGGACATTGCATACTTTTTCAACCATTAATTATGTTGTTTTTTATCATCAAATATTTGAATAACTAATATGAAATTTTGTTTGCTTTGTACATTAAAGTAATAATTAGAGATTCAGTTTTTAAGATGTATTAATAAAACACAGTAAAGTAATGATTAAATATATTTATTTTATATTTTTCTGTGAGCTGTTTTCTGTCTTTCATAGCCGACATCGGCGTCCGTGCACGCCTGCGTTTGTCGAGCATAGCCGAGACTGGCGGTCAAAAGGTTAAAAGAGCTATGTATGATATATTAAACTGCAACATTAATTAGTGTAAAGTTCGATTTTGTGCCTATTCACCCCGTTTTACGGTAGCGCATTTTCGTTTCGTTAAACGGCAACACTGCGTACATAAATTCGTAGTTTAAAATTTTGACATTGACAAATGACGATTAAAGATAGAATAACGTCGGAGTATAGTGTTTATATAACAGCTATAAAGTGTTTTTTTTAGGAAAATGACAAGAAAATAGAAATTATGTGCATTAAATAAAACTGGAAAATAATAATTGTAAGTTACATAATGAAAAAACAAAATTATTTACAACGCAATAAGATTCAGTCTGACTCAAAAAATATTTATCAATTAGGAATAGTGCGTAAAAATTTAATTTCACAAATTTGCGAATAATTTGCAATTTGATTATTATAGATGGCTACGAAAACCATAGCAAGTGCTACAGTGAGAGCTGTCAAGAAACGCGTTCTACCCTCAAGGGCAGCCCTTGTTTTAACACAATCAGCTGTGCAAAAACTACAAGAAATTATGTCAAAGGAAGACGCAAAAGGATTTATAGGATTGAAAGTTGGAGTACGACAAAGAGGTTGCAATGGATTATCATACACATTAGACTATGCTAAAGAAAAGGGCAAGTTAGATGAGGAAGTAAAACAAGACGGAGTGACAGTAATAATTGATAGAAAAGCGCAGTTGTCATTACTAGGTCAGTAATTTTAATAAGCCAGAATGTGTGACTTATTGGTAAAGAACATAAAAACAAGTTATATTTTCAGGTACTGAAATGGATTTTGTAGAAGATAAATTATCATCAGGGTTTGTATTCAATAATCCAAATATCAAGGGTACTTGCGGATGTGGAGAATCATTTAGTATATAAAATTAGAAAGTGATATTGTTAGTTCTCTACTCTGTACATTAATTATTATTTAGCTATTTTTTTTTCTTATACCTCTTGATCTAATATTATAGTCACATACCTCTGTGATAAATTATTCCAAGATCCCTTATTCAAAGAGGTGAAAGAATGTACATATATAGTTAGCCTTTTATTTTTAATAGGCATTATTTCTAGACTATTAAAGAAATTTTAAATATGTTGCATGTATAATACCAGTTACAACTTAGGAATATTGTTTTTTAGCAAAAATAAAGTGATTGTATCAATTATTTTTGTTTTAATGGATATTGAACATCTACAAAAATAATGTATAAACATCCTATAAATAATAAAGTGAACAAACATAAAATTTATTTATCTGCCTAGCTAGCCTTTTCGGGCAAGTTGTATTTACTCAACACAATGACTGTATTATTATTATTATAACTTAGGATTAGGATATTAGAATTTAGGACATTGCAATTTTACTTGCAGTTTTTTTAAACTTATGTGTCTTCTCACAAAAGTATTTTGAAATAAAGGTATCGTCTGTGGCCGCCAGAGCCCCATGCAACCACATGGGCTGCATTGACACAGCTACGCCACAGGCAAAAAGTAATTAATCTTCACTACCACTTAACACTGTTACAGACTTATGGCTATGAACCTACTAGCTAGGTTCATACCAATTAAATCCAATGCACATTCATGATAGGTGGGGCTCATGAGATTACATTAGAACTACAGCAGTACGGGTCCTAGAACCCTCTTGTAACATTGACTCCCAAGGCCTATGATACCCAAAAAGCAGTGGCGTTGCATTGAGGGTACAGTCTACACCAGGCGGCATTTCACAGAAGGCAGTAAAAAAACAGACTTTTTTTATATCAGATATCTACGAACGAGCATGAGGTTCATTTGATGGTAGTTGATACCCCAGCCACAGAACATCAGTCAATGATGCTCTGTCAACATTATTTTTACTTTGAGCATTTGGAAATCCATATACTGAAACCGAAACGCGCAATATGCACTTCACGGTTTTTCCATCTATGAATGGTAGTTCGTTACCCGGTCGGAATTTAGATATTCCTCCCACCCGATCAATGAAAAGACCTTCAACATTTTGCTTTCGTCAATTTTTTGTTGTGAACTTCAACAAAAAATTATATATTACTAGTACAATATATGCACGGATGATGCAAGGCTTCTCAATAACTATTATTAATTGCAACCCCACACCTGCACCTCTTAGGTTGGCAAATTTGGGATCTGCACTAGGTGCTAGTGACCTATCCTACGTCATTTATCGACCCCCAAGGGTCAACAACGATACACTACAGTTTGAAATTTAAATATTTTTTAGTGAGAAATACTATGCTAACTGTCTAATAAACATTTGAATTTTGATGAATTCTCTAAAATTTAATATAAAAGTTTTCTTAAAAAAGCAGGACAAAGGGGTCTACAAGAGATAAACGTTCGGGCATTAGAGCAGGCTGATCGGTATGGTCGCCACATGACTATAAAAAAATCAGAGAAACAAAAGTACGTAGGGGAGGTAAAGTTCGCCGAATCCTAATTATAAATAAGCTGATTATTTGAATCCATCACATGGACCGACCCCCTTGTTTGGCAAATAGCGGTTGGTATAGTGTTAAGCAAGAAACGTTTTTAGTTGGCGCGTTCGGTAGAACACCTGCCGTGCGCATCGATGGGTCGTGGGTTTGAATCCCACCGGGACCACATGTTTATTATTTTCTGTTAGCATGTTTTCCCCACGTCTGGTAACTTCGGGCATTGATCGGGTGGGAGGAATATCTAAATTCCGACCGGGTAACGAACCACCGTTCATAGATGGAAAAACCGTGAAGTGCATATTGCGCGTTTCGGTTTCAGTCTATGGATTTCCGAATGCTTGAAGTAAAAAGTAGGTCGACAGCGCATCATTGACTGATGTACTGTGGCTGAGGTATCACCTACCATCAAGTGAACCTCATGCTCGTCTGTCGATATCTAACATAAAAAAAAAAAAACATATTTTACTCTAGGGTGTTAATAGTTCGGACTTCCGACTCGAAATGCGAATTGCGATGTTCGCGTACGGGTACTTTTGTAGAGCCAGTAATAATAATTCAAGTGTGTACACAGTACCGGGTGATCTTTATCATCATTTCAAGCTAAACCCTGGCAATGAGACGCCCACGAAATAGACGCCCTCTCCTTAGTTTTTTACAGTAAAAAGGTCTACTAGAGTACGTTTCAAGAAAGAAGTCCCACGGATAATGTTGGAACTACAATATTTTTTATGAAAGTATTTTTAACTCCATAGACACTAGCGACACCTAAAAAGGACTTCTTTTATGAAAAGGACTCTACACGGCATTCGCTAATCGCATCGCAGATTACATTATGCGCGCTCCATATTCACGCGAGAATCTCGCGAGTAAACGAGAATGTGGAACCGATTCGAATTCGATAAGCGATAGGTGATATTAGTTATTTCGTCTATGTATTTGCGTGTTGTTCCCACGAGAATGTGAGTGCTCCTATTTCACCATACATTCTGCTGATAGAGGACAAATCTATGTTTTTATTTATTTTTATTTTTTCGTTTATATATATATTTTTCGATTATTATAGTTAATTACTTAAAGATGTCATGTGGAAAATGGTGTAATGGTTGCAGCTCCTTACAAAACATTTGTAAAACAAAAACTTGGCGATTAAAAAGAGTGGCGGCGAGTTTCTTGCCAGTTCTTCTCGTCCGCTCTACGCCCTTGATTTTTTTTTTTTTTTTTTTTGCCCATAGGGCAGGCTAAAGTCTTTCGACCATACCGCCTTGTCTTATGTTATTTTTTCCCTTTTATCTCTCCTTATTTATGTCTTACGTTTCTTATCCTTTATATGTATCGTAATATAGTACTTCTTCTTTTAATTAATGACGACCCCCGTCAAAGACGGAATCTTCCAATATCCAGTATTTTTCGTAATATAAGTAGTTATTATCATATCTTTATTTCCACGCGGCCATAAGTCTGACGTATGTCATTTAATTTTAAAATCTCAGTTAAATACATTTTGTTCAATCCGATTTTACATACGTATCGTACGTACAATTCTTTATTTATTACTACCCAACAAGGAGTAGAAAAGGCACATTTCCATTTACAAATCCCGTTATCTTGTCCGTCAGGACTCCCGAAGAGTGGTGACGGAGAATCTAATTTAAAAATTCTGAAAAAACTTATTTACTAGAAAAAATATATTTACAGCTTTAATATTATAATTAACTTATTAACCTATTATTTTACTACTGTAACAAAGAGTACATAAATATAATTTTAAATATCGTTAACAGTTTCAATAACAAATCTGTACAAAAATATAAAAGTTGAGGCATTTTTAAGTAACTCCTGAATGCAATGCGGGATACTTTCAACTTTATTGTAAATTTTTAAAAGCCCATCAGACAACACAAGGCGCTGAATGTTGAAAGACGAACACTCAAAGAAGATATGATGTAGTGATTGTACTTTTGATGATTGACAATAGACACAATATGGAGAATCAACCATTTTAATACGATGAAGATGGTAATTTAAACGACAATGACCAAAACGCATGCGAGAAATAGTTGTATAAAATTTCTTGTTTGTGAATATTTTGTGCTTGCAAAACCAAGGTGTAGAATTTATTTGGACATCGAGACCGGCGAACCAAGTTCCTTTGTTTTGAACGTTTGTGCAATAATATGAATGTTTTCCCCATGCTTGGCACATCCGCTGTTTGATTAAACTAATTGCATCTGTATAAGGAATACGAATACTAATATTAATAGGAGAATCTCCTGACTTTACAATTTGTTTAGCCAAGTAATCAACATGTTCGTTACCTTGAACACCAATGTGCGAAGGCACCCACACAAAATTAATTATTACATTTAAATGACTTAGTTCAACCCATAACTGTTTTATTAAGAATATAACATAATTAGTATGAGCATTTAGATGATTATTTGCTAAATTTTGTAGAACACTCATACTATCACTTACAACAACCCATTTTGTGTGCTCTCTATAGCAATTCTCAATATGTTTCAAAGCACTTAAGATAGCGACAGCTTCCGCTGTGAATATACTTGCATCTTTATTGATTTTCTGACCTATGCCTACTTTTGAGGAAGGCTCATAAATAGCAAAAGACACGGATTCACTGTTTTTGGATCCATCAGTATAAATAAATTTATGATCTAACCATTCTGATAGCATTGCATTTACTTCTTCTTTTGAAAATAAATCTTCTTTATTCTTTATAACTATATTAATTGCTGGAAATTTACCACTATAAGAACCCTCGTAACATGGCAAGACATGCTTAGATTGATGAATGTTTGTATTTTCTATAAAATCAGTGAAATTTTGAAGACCTTGCAGCATATAAAATGATTTAACATTTGAATGAGATGCAGAGTGTAACAAATTGATCAAAAATGGATTACCACATACACTATAAAGTTTAAGTAAGAATTTTTCTTTTAAATAGTTGAATCGAATGGCTAACGGTGGGATATTACATTCAATCTGCAATGCGTTAATAGGAGTACTTCTGAAAGCTCCTGTTATTAGACGTAAACATTTGTTTTGCAAAAGATCTAAACTATTTACAACACTAGTATCTGCAGCGAAACAATAAAAACCATACTCAAAATGACTACGAACTAATGATTTGTACAACAACAACAGAATTTTAGGATCAGCGCCCCAGTATGAACCTGAAAGAGATTTTAAGATGTTATAGGCTTTATTTGCTTTAGTTATTATGTGCTTAGCGTAACTATTCCAAGTTAACTTATGAGTAAAAATAACTCCCAAAAATTTTACTTCAAGCGAGACCGGCAAAGAATAATAATTGTATAGTATGGTAGGCATGTCACGCGATTGTTTGCCAAATACAATGACTTTAGACTTAGATGGATTCACATTAAGATCAAGGTAAGTAAAATATTTGTACAGATTTGTTAAAGCATTGTTAATAATTTGAACTACTTCCGACTGATTTTTCCCTGATGTGTATATAACTAAATCATCTGCAAACTGAAGATTTTTAACTTGGGATCCTAGGATTATATTTAGTCTATGAATGTACAATATAAATAAAAGTGGGGATAGTATCCCTCCTTGACATACTCCTTTGAATGAAAGTCTAGGACCATAAAGATGTCTATTTAATTTAACAAATACTTCCCTATTGGTTAAGAATTTTTTTACCCAATTTGTAAATTGTGCAGGAATTCCCAACAATAATAATTCATGACAAAGAATATCTATATTAACACTGTTAAATGCACCTGCTACATCAAAAAATACAGCTACCAGATTTTTACGATCCGACAAAGAGTTACGAACATCAAGCTGTAGTTGACAAATACTTTCCCTGGCAGAAAATTTTCTACGAAAACCAAATTGATTGGAAGGTAATATGTTGTTATTTTCTACATAAAACTCTAATCGTTGTTTTAACAATTGTTCAAATAATTTACCAACACAGGAAGTAAGTGCTATGGGCCGATAAGAATCGGGACAAAACTTAGGCTTGTCTGGTTTTAAAATTGGTATAAGACAATCCTTTTTCCATTCTTCTGGTATAATGTTTTTATCCCACATTAAATTCAGTATATTTAGAAATGATTCTAAACTGGCAATGCTAATTTTTTTAAGTAGAATATAGGGTATTCCATCAAGACCATAAGCAGTATCTCTTCTTGAGGTTATGGCTGATATTAATTCATTAATTGTGAAAGGACTGACAAGAAACCTATTACTGGAGTTAATGTTGTTATTATTGTGATTTGACATAGTGTTTGATACATAGTCTGGTGTGTACTTCTGCAAAAAATCTAATATCCATGTATCATTGTCACAATTATTGGAAATATATGTTTTGTTGTATTTACGCATGAATTTCCATATGACAGATATTGGTGTATTCCTATTAAAAGTTTCACATAGAGAAAACCAACTTTTTTGTCTTTCTGATTTTATGACAAGCTTTTTTACAGCTCTAAGTCTTTTAAAATGAATATAGTTTTCTTCTTTTGGATCATTTTTAAAATTTAAATATGCAGTTTTGAAGTTTAATACAGCTTCAGTACACTTTTGATTCCACCAAGGGAGAGGGGACTTTTTACCTTTATTCTTAAAAAGAGAACAATCAATGGTATTACTGGTAGGTTTGCGGTTTGAACTATTTGCAATAGAATTAGAAGCAGCTTTGTGTAAAATTGTACAAAAATGTAAATATGAATCAAGAGGATTTAATCTATCTATTTTTAGATCAACTAACAAATCATCAACCTGGTTGCTATATTTCTGCCAATTAACTAACTTATAGTTGGGATAGAGAGGCAAATGCATAGCATTAGAACAATTTCCCCCATTCAAATTATTGTTATGATTTTCACTAATTACTACTTTTATTAAAACAGGAATATGATAACTACTACCAAGAGGACTATCGTTTACACTCCATTCACAATTACATGCAAGAGATGAAGAGACCAATGTCAGGTCAAGAGCATTGGGACGCCATGTTGTAGAACCTACAGTTGTTGGTTGACCACTATTGAGCAAAACTAAGTTGTTTTCATCGAAGACATCTAAAAGTTTACGTCCTCGTGGAGTGTCATAGTTACATCCCCAAGAAGTATGATGTGCATTAAAATCACCAGCAAATATGAAAGGTTGAGGAATAGACCTCAATAATTGCTCAAATTTATCTTTATTGAAGACAGGAACTGAGTTTAAAGGACTATAAAAACTTACTATATATAAGTATTTGTTGTGAACTGCTATTTTAATGCATATATTTTGTAATGAATTATCAAAATATGTGTCAATTTTTGTATAATTTATGTTTTTATGAATTATAATTGCGACTCCATTATGTATGTTACCACAATCATTCCTTTCTATGTTGTAATTACTTATTTTAAAAGTTTGTTCAGGCCTAAGCCATGTTTCACTAATTATAGCTATATCAATATTATGTGTATAGAGGAAATTAATTAATATATGTTTATTACTGTTGAGGCTTTGAGCATTCCACTGAATGATATTTAAATATGACAAATCCATTATGAGGCAGATGGGAACTTGTTACTTAAGGTAGATTTTAATACTTCTTTAATTGATGTTGTATTTACTGGTATATCTTTATTACTGACTATTTTAATAATTGTTTCGACTAAAGTGTTGATAAATGTGTTAGATTTCATTAAATTGTTTATTTGTACTTCTAAGGTTCGAGCAGAAAGAGCTGGAAAAGCATTTGGATTAAATAATTCAGAATAGTTTACACTCTTTGTTTTAATTTTGTTTTCTTCAATTTTTTGTTTTTTCAAAGGACACTGAATGGAGATGGCGATATGGTTACCGTTACAATTGACACATTTTGCATTTTGTGAATCGGTTAGGCAGTTCTTAAAGTTATGGTTTAATGTGCATATTGAGCAAACCTCAGAGTTGCGACAAAATTTAGCTATGTGTCCATATTTCATACATTTGAGGCATTGCTTAACTGGAGGGATATACTTTTTAACCTCGTGACGCCAAGAATCTAAATAAACATATTCTGGAAGGATGGGGGAGGCAAAGGTAACTGCAACTGTTTGTGTAGGAGCATAGGTTATTGCTCCGTTGTCACCCCTGACTCTGCGCATGAAACGCCTTACTTGTACCACATTTTTCGAGCTGCCTATCAGACCAAAAATTTCCTTATTAGACATATCGCTTGGCACTGAAGTGAGAACTCCAGTAACTTCGGTACCTCCAGCTGGTATTGTGGCTATTAATGTAAGATGATCTAATAATTTCTTATTTTGAATAAACATATTAGCATTATTTGGTAAATCAAAAGTTATACCGACTTTATATTTGTTGATGGAGCGCAAATGCATAACTCCAGACACACCATGTTCCCGAATGCCCTTAGACAAGGCCATACGATCCCTGTCGTTGAATACTTTGCCTTCCTCCTTATGTGCTAAGAACACAACCAAGTCCTTTTGCGGAATATCTTCGGGATACTTGCGGACATATCCTTTAACTTTATAAGTTAAGTACTTGTCCGCATTATCCAATTCTCCAGAGTCTGAGTCCGAAGAGTACCCGATCCGTGGGTCTGGTGGATTTTCTTTCCACCGTCTCTTTTTGGTCATTTTATTTATTTTGGACTAAACCTTTATTAGTAGAACCTTAGTAACGTATTTGAAATAGAACAAAAGTAGAGAAAATATTTTTAAAAATTAATTTTAAAAAGAGCGCGCCTTTACTTATTGATGACTTTCCCGCCTTTTTCTCTACGCCCTTGATTTGAGAACTGGCAGTAAATGTAAAATTAGAAGCATTTAATATGTATTTTTTATTGACGTTCATAAGTGTAGGTACATTGTGTTACCTAAATGAATAAATGATTTTTGAATTTAAAATGAATCGATTCTACATTCACGTTTTTCGTGTTTTTCTCGCTTTCTCACGAGTGCTCACTGCTCACGAGATTATCGCGTGAATGTGGAGCGCAGTGCGCACATTACCGCGTAGTATCGCTGCAGTGATAATAAAAGCTACTCCTAACCTAGAAAATTTTAAGCAATTTTACAGTCTCAAATGTTGAATTAGATAATTATAAAATATGTTAATTAATGTTATATACAGGTTTTACTGTACTGAACCATTTATATTTTCTTATTCAAGAATATTTATGTATGACTGCGTGTAGAGAAACGTGGCGTACAAATAATCGTCTCTCTCGCTCACTGCTGAGTTAACTTAGTTTTATTTTTCATTCACACAAATAACATGGAGGTGGTACTGTGAATGTGGAGTGTTTGCCTTTGTTTACGTGTCGGGCGAATTTTTGACGAACAAGTCTTCGTCGCATTTCATTTTATGGAATTATTTTGTAATTCGTTCACTACGATAAAATTAAAAAAGATAAATCGTGTCTATTGGTTGAAATGAATAAGGATCAGGACATCGGTGGGCCTAGAGGAAGAGGCCGCGGTTGGCAGCAACCCGATAATCCCCCAAAGGAGTTGCGTCGACCTAAAGCCATATCCGATGAAACAAAAGGTATGTTTCAACAATCATAATTACTTATGCTTGACTTTCACCCACTTTTATCTACACGTCTTCATTGCCCAATCGTTAACTGAAAACAAATCTGGAGGTGAAAGTTCCTGCTTAAAGATTTTCATTAGCGATGACGTCGACACGGCTTGACAGAAAGTGATCCGTCGTGTTAAATATAAATGTACCATTTGGATAATGGAGAATTTAATATTTGGGTCAGAGATCCAAAGTAAGATTTTAGGTTAGTGCCTGCTATAGGTATTAATAAATATAATTTCTTGCAGTTGAAGCACCCAAGTCCACCCTGTCTGCAGAAGCAAAGGAATGGTATCCTCCAAATTATGTACCACAATCTTCAGCAACATACACTCCAGATACCACCCAGTTCAGGGTGCCACGCTTTTCAGTGCAGGACCGTCTACGGCAAGCACAAGACCAAAATCCTTATAACTTTAATGATATGTCAAATTGGATTGATGAAACTGAAAACATGGATTTAAGGGTATGCTATCCCAAAATACCATTCATTCATCATCTGACCTTTATGGTTCATATAAATCTTTATCATGATCCTGTTACAAGCATCCTGGAATAGTCTTTTATACTTTAAATTCTTCTATTAAACTAGTAATGTAAAGTTTAATATAATAGTACTTTGTTGATGCTTATTGTTGTAATTCATTACCATATTAGTCCTGATAGGATTTAAAAATAACTCCGTACTAGGTTATTGCATAAAAGATCTATTAAGAAAATAAAAATTTCCACATCATTAATAAAATAATATTTCAGGAGCATATTGGATACCTAATCACAGTGATGTGTGAGATAACATTTGACCCTGGCAAGTTTGACATTCTCTGTGGCTCCATAGTGGACTTATTTGCATCAACTTTACATGATGCAAACTACACTAGATCTCTGGTGGATGCCATTGTTAATCAGGTAATATATTAGTGTTGATATATTTGTTTAAATGGACATAAAGCAAACTTCAATACTTAGATCTATTCTACACCAGCAATTTATATTAATTATCTTAAATAATTTATAAGTGATCACATTTTTTCTTTGAAATCTTCTGGCGTAAAATATACATTTTCAGGTTAGGAGTACTATAAATTGTTGGTGTTGAATTAATGTAGTCTGGGTCACAGATCAGTTTATTATTGTAAGTTTAATAGGTAGTATGAGAAAAAAAATCCTCAATTCCCATCCCATAAAAATATATTAAATTTTATTTTTTTATTTCTAACATAAATTCAAACACACATTAAGACTTCCTTGACCACAATAATATTGGTTCTTGAAATTGTTATATTGTTTTATCTTCTTTTTTCTTTGAATATGTTTTCCTAAGTTAGGTTATTTCATATATTAAAGGTATTTTCTTTGATGGAAAAAAACCTTGTTGGTTGGATGATAATGGTAGAACCATATTAGATTAAATTTTAAATTTCCAAATGTTTGAATTGAAAAATTACTCAAAATATAAAAGCAGCTCATGATTAATATTCAAGTATGCAGTTTCACCTACTTTTGAAATAGACATTATCTCAAAACATAAAAAAATGTGAATCCTTGCAACTTCTTGTAACTAGGTAATGTACTTCTGGTTTGATATATCATTGTTATATACTAAAAGATACACCATAATATCTAACTAAACACACTATATCAATGTATCTATTTAATATTCATATTTGTATGACAGTCAATCGGCGAGTCTAACTTCCGTTACAACGGTGCACGGCTATGTTCGATGTACGATTCGGTGGCTACGCCTGAAGAATCTACGTTCCGAGCATGTCTGCTCGAGCGCTGCTTTGCTGAAGAGAACAAGATTATCAGTGGAGTGGAGACCTCTGAAGAGAATATGCGTGGTTTTGCTATGTTCCTGGCTGAGATATACACTCAGTTGGAGGATAGTCAGGTAATACCTAGTTATTTTACATAGCTACTGATAAGCTATTCCATTATTATCCGATATATTTCATACAAGGAATAAGATTGTAATTTGATAGATTTTGAGTAGATAAATTCATATTAGCAGATGATACAAAAATCTGGCTTAACTAGTAGGAATTTCTATTAAAAATTATTTTTGAATTCTACTTGGTTTTTTGAATATATATTCAATCAAATAAAAGTATGTAGATGAATATTATAAATATCTCTGCATAGTGTAAAACAAGTCACTGCTTGATGTCTGTCTCTCTGTACGCGTAGATCTTTTAAACTATGCAACTGATTTTAATGAGGTTTACATCAATAGATAGAGTAATTGAAGAGGAAGGTTTATATGTATAGGTAAAATTGTGCATTTGTTGAAATATGACGATAATTCTTTAAGATGACGGAAAAAAATATTCTAAGAGAAATATTACATTAATTACACATTAGTGTGCCAGGGTGGGTCGCTAGTATCCCATAAAATCATCACACATGATTATTATTCATCAAGAATAATAATTATCATATATTGAATATTAGATCTGAATGCTGAAAGGTTATGTGGTATCCATACTATTATGAGGACGTAGGACAAATAACTTGCAAGAAAATATTTGAATTGGCAATTTCTCAGTTGCGCAAGTGAATGAGTAATGAATACATTTTTAATTCTGATACTTATTTGTTTTTTTCTCATTTAAAAGGGTGGAAGAATAAAATCATTAGGTGAAAGTCTTTGTAAGGTGTTATTGCACTTATTGGATACTGACAAGGAAACCAATATTAAAGCGGTATGCCAGTTATTGAAGGTAAGTGTTCATTGTGATTTAGTCATATATCCTTCTTAATATAATTATTATAATATGTAATACATATATTATACCTATCTCTCAATTAATAATTGATCTATTCAATTCCGACTGCTATGTAGAGGCCATTATTATAAGTTCAATGGCCTATACATATTACATTCCCATAAATTATGCATCAGTGATTAAATAAATAAATACATTGAATTCAATGCTTTAATTAGATTTTCAGCTTATTTACCTGACTTATTTACGAGGTGAGGATTGATTATGAATTTCATATTTGTTTCAGTATTCATTTTGATAAAATCTTTTATTGAATACAATGTCTACCTATTATGTATTATCACATGCAAAAGAAATGTTAAAAAATTAAATCATACTATTTTTTTATATAATAAAAAAGCTCATTAAATAGAGTAATACATCTAGTGGGTTAATTATTTCAATCTATAATTTTACGGCTTTGAAGTACTTCATGGCCACCGGTTGCTTAAAATTTCAAAGTCCCTTAACTCTTTAAATAGTCATTATATTTTAAAAATATTTGGTACACGTGTCAAGGACATGTGTAGAGACAACATACTCAAAAATGACTAAAATCGGAAACATCGACTGTTTTATACCTGATATGAATTCCACATATTTAAACAGTGACTGAATACCAGTTAATTTACTATGGGAGTTATACCGGTATAAAAAAGGTTTTTGTTAATATTTTTTCGTTTTTATTCATATTTACTGAAAAAAAAAATACTGTGGTAAGTTTAGTGTGTATTACTGTTTAAAACTAATATCATGGTATCTCAGTCAGACACGTATTTTGGAAAATAAAAATTAACCGGTTTCAGTTTCTGTTTAAATATGTGGAATTCATAACAGGTATAAAACAGTAGATGTTTCCGATTCTAGTCATATTTGAGTATGTTGTCTCTTGTCTACATGTCCTTGACACGTGTAGCAAATATTTTAAATGTTGTCCAGAGTTAACTAAGACCTGTATGATTTGTTGCGTCAGCTGTCGGGCATAGCGCTGGACGCGGACTGCCCGGCGGGCATGCACGCCGCGTTCGAGCGGCTGAAGCGGCGCTCCCAGCTGGGCTGCGTGCGCGCCGTGCTCGCGCTGCGCAGCGCGCGCTGGGGCCTCGCGGAGGCCGAGCCCCTCACGCCGGCCGCGTACCCCGCGCCCGCCGCGTACCCCCCGCCCGCCGCGTACCCCGCGCCCGCCGCGCACCCCGCGCACCCCGCGCACCCCGCCGCCAACGCGCCCGCTACCGTGGACTCGCGCCGGAGATACAGTTAGTATTGCGGCCGAATTACACCTAATTAAACCACTATTCGATGGGTAACAGACTATATTATGTCGTAACCGACATTTTTATCGGAAATGAGTTAAATATACAGTTCGATTCAGTTTGTCATTCTGAAAGGAACTGTTTATTACTCATGTTCGCTAAAATGTCGGTTACGACATATAGGCCGTTGCCAAATTCTGTCGAGATAATATGATGCTTGATATAACTTTAATTAATTGAAATTTGCATTTTATATTTATTATCGTAACATAGTACATGTACCTACTAGGATACCCTGTTTTGTGGTTGGTTCTATATACATGTTTACGAATAATTCTACCAGACAGACATGTCAAAAACAAATACTGTCTGTTTATTGTAACTTATATGTACTCAAATCGTCGTTCAGAAAATTCGCATTCGCATAAGCTAATTCACTGTAATGGCGATTGGCGAGATTAATACTTACGAATTACATTACATTTTTGTAAATGTAAGGTAAAGTAATTTTACGGATAGTAAACTAGTTCAATTTTTTTTTCAATTGTTACATTGCATTTCTTTTAACGTAAAATACCTATCGATAAAACGCCTATATTCGACGTTTCTTTTACCAAACGATAACACTTAACAGACGGCGTAGTGAGCCCGGAAGGCGGGTACCTGGCGGACGGGTACACGCTGACGGCGGAGGAGTGCGCGTTCATGCAGAGCAACCTCCCTCCCAACAAGACGGCCTCGCTCGAAGACGACATCCTGTAAGTATATCTTGGGGACTAGACATGTCGCACATCGGCAACAAGAGAGTCAGAACATAAAAATAAGAAATTGAGATAAGTATACCTTGATAAAGGCAATCACCAACTTTATCTGATAAAAACATTCATAATTTTACTGCGATTCCTCGCCGAGAGATGACCTTTGATGACCCTTTTCACCGAGCCACTTTCCTTTAGCGGCGTAGTGTCACATCAAAGTTAAAAAAATATATAAAATAGAACAAATATCTTTTGATTTTAATTTCCATAAAAACACAATAGAGCATTAAATAATGTTTTTAATGTCATAGAATAATTTAAATGGAGGTCTAAATTATAAAAAAAATTAAATCGTGATTTCCCATAAACTACATTTTTCTGTTGTGACACTCTCGTTGCCGATGTGCGATGTGTAAAAATACGTTGCGCCGGGCAATGGGGAATATGCATGTATTTTTTTTATATTTTTATTCGGTAGCTTATATCGTTATATAATAGAAAAAAATATTCAACGCCAAAAAAATGGATTCAAAGAATTTATCAAAAAGTTAAAAATTGCCAACCAATATATGGGCATTTTAAACGCCGACCAAATTCGCGAGATTTTTTGACTCATAAAACTGAAATTGTAATAAAAAACATTGATGGAAGCGTAATTCTGAAGAAATAAAACTTATTAAAAAAATGTTTGACCCTCATTGGAATCACATGCATATTCCCTATTAAGTCAACTCACTTCACTGCGCTGGATGAATCAACTCACTCGTTCAAAAGTTAAGTTAACACAAAGAGCTGACGCAGTACACTACGCCTGAGTTACTGAGTTAATTTTGCCAAGTTATATATGTCTATTGGTTACTGCATTGTTTTTTTTATGTAAGGAATCTTGCCATGGGTCCTATAGGCCTTGACAACTTAACGTGGACATTATTGGAGAGGGTTGAATGACCGCGATGTTATAAAAATATCAGTCATATTAACATCGTCGAGATAAAAACATGTAATTAGAATTTGATATATTTTATTATCAAAAAGATTATAATAAAGACGACGATTGCTGAAAAGCACTCGAAATGTCGGGATAAATCGCGTTTTAATAGATATTTGTAGCGGTACAATTTTGACCAGGTACTGAAACCGGTTAATTTTTATTTTCCAAAATACATGTCTGACTGAGATACCCCGATATTAGTTTTAAAGAGTAATACATACTAAACTTACCACAGTAATTATTTTCAGTAAATATGAATAAAAACGAAAGAATATTAACAAAAACCTTTATTATACCGGTATAACTCCTATAGTAAATTAACCGGTATTCAGTCCTTGATTATGACTGCCATTTTAACGACTCCGTAGTAATATCGTGTGTATCTTCCAGCGAGGAGTTGGACAGCGACGTCTGGGAGGCGGGCATGGACGCGGAGATGCAGGAGGGCTTCCTAGAGTTCCTCAAGCTGTCCAACCAGATCAAGCGATAACCGACACACGCTTAGCCGCTTCCGGAACAGACCAGCGTCTTTTCTACATTAGATTAAAACGAAAAAAAATACAAAATATTTTAAAAGTCACAAAAACATTTCGCTGTCATAGCACATAGAGCGTCCGTACGGCAATACTAACTCAAACTTCTAACTTGTACAATTCATAGCAATAATACGTAGGCTTACAGCAGGCGCTACTTCGGTTCCTAAGCGTATTTAATTCAGTTATTGGTATGGCGGGGAAAACAGAAAAAAAACCTAAAATATTTTAATTATACCCGTTTTAATAACGAAAAAATGCAATTTTGTTTTTTTTTCTCTATAAAACCATATAAGATTGACTCATAGAACTTTAGAAGAGGCAAATAATCATTGAATGATTAATGATTATTTGCCTCCTCTAAGTACCAATCAACCTTTGGAACGGAGGTAACAAACTGATTCTCATAAAATATATACAAAGTATTGCCCTAACGCATATGCTATATGGAAACAAGCAATTTTAACGGGTTCGGTGGTTTATTCTTTTATTTTCAGTATTGACATTTTATAGCAACAATTATACTGTAGTAGAGAAATGGTAAATTATAATAATATGCTGTGTCGATCCGTTAAAGTTGTTTATTCATATAAGTTAGATGATCCAGTTAATTTAATGTTGCATGAAAAATGCTTCGATTACAACTAAGAGTAGACTATTTTGTCTTTATGGGTGGTCTGAAATCCGGAAAATGTTTTAAATTGACATTCGTGACTGTTAGATGTAATTATCATTTGTCTCGTTTTTTGTTTTAGTAATTTGAAATCGAGTGACTAAATGTAAACAAGTGTATTTGATGCACGAATAATAATTGCATATTAATTGTTCTACATATAGAATTAATAAATGAAATCATAAAAAATGACAACAGAATTATTTAACATTGTCTATGGTCACTTTTGTTTTCTATTGAATATTATATCGGCTCAGAATTAAATATGTAAACCCTATCGTTTTATCGCAATTTATAATAAAAAGAACAAAAACATTTTAGTTACTTACATAATAATTTAGAAGGTGAGATATCACAATGATAATAATAATTAGTCTACTTAATATATAGCTCTCACCGTATAGGTTTTAGTTTTTGGTGACTTTCTTGTTTACATTTCGTCTGTAATTATTTTAAATTTATTTAGTGATCTCATTATTGTTCCATTTATTTTGTCTAATTCATGACAATAAAACAGATTTAATGTTCATTGCATATGCAAAGGCGAACCAAGGCTACTCGCATTTAACAATCCAAATGATAATAAATCCAATGATAGTCGATTTACCCAAGTTACTCAAATATTGATTGGGGTTACAAAATAAGAATGGAAGCTTTCTAGGGCGACTCGGACGATTTTAATTAATTCGATTTTCATGAAATTTTGGTAAACTATAGATTTTTGTTAGAACGTGAGAAGAATCGGTCACTTATTTAACGAAGTTCGTGTTGTCTCAATTTGGAACTAACTGTTAATTGAAGACTAAAATAAGATTCGAACGATACAATTTGCGAAATTAACGAACTACATATCGAGACTTGAAAAATAGGCATTTCGTCGTGGCACATCAAATAAGGGCAATATCCCATTATTTCTATTGCATTTCTGTCCAGATTAATGTGTGATTCGCGTAAGAATAAAAACTGCCTGGTATGTCTGAAAATATATATGTCTTTGTGTGGCACTTGATGTTTAGTCTCTGAATTATTGGATTATGCATAATTCTATTTTTATATAAAATAACTGTTTGTTTGTCTACATTTTAATGTCTCCATCTGCCAGACTACATTGTTATACAAAGTTGTTATAATTGTTGTAACCTAGGTTCGGTTATAAGACTGTAATTACTAATTTTGCGCGCTGAAATATTCTTACGCCGGTTTCAAACATGATATCATTCTTCCTGCACATCGAATAATAATATAATATATCCCTTCCGAATGATCCCTATGAAAGCATTTTTTTATTCTTTTATGAATTACTGGACACTTATTTATTTAAAACAATTAGGCAAAACTTTATAATATTCCATTGTATTTTTGTTGCAGTGCAGTGATATTATGAATGTTATAAGAATAAATGGATATTTTAATAAAAGTCATTTAAATAACTCGATGTTTTATTAACATAAAAAATATAAAATGTATATAATGTAACTTTAATATATCTCAACAACAGAAGGGTATAATTGGATCATCTGTATAACTTTACAGAAGTGGATAATTGGCGTGAATTGGAACACGAAACGCAACAAAGTGATCCAGAAGACCCAATTTTACCCTATTAACAGAATTACACAAATTTAAAAATATCGATTAAAATATACAACTAGAGATGGGCCGAATGTGAAATATACAATATTCGAACCGAATACTAAGTTCGGCCGAACATTCGGTGAAAATTGGAAATTCGGTGCGAATGTTTGTCACTAAAAGATGAGCAAGTTAGAGATACATACAAAGAAAGCTCTTGTATTTATCTAGACTCTAGATATTGAGTTCTTATGGTTGGTAGGCTAAGGATACGGACAAGTTCCCCTCATGAGTTTTTTTAGCGCGAATATTAAAATGTTCTGAGCGACGAGCCAGAAAAAGCAGAATCCCATCAATTTTAGGCCTTATTTAATTTAATTTATTCATTACTTACTGAATGTCGAAGTTCGGTTGAAGATGCCGAAGTTCGGTTAAACCTCATGTGAAACGAACTTCGGCCCATCTCTATACAACATTAAGTTCATAAACAATTAATCTTAAAGTTAATTTAATTGATCTGGCAACACTTTGTAGGGATTGAGTATGCCATTCGGATCCATCAATTGTTTTAAATCGCTCATCAGTTGTAGAGCGGTTCCGTCCTTGCTGTAGTGTATGAACTGGGGCTTACGGAACCCAACGCCGTGCTCTGCGCTGATGGACCCCTTCACCTTAGCCACTTCTTCAAATACGAAAGGTTCCAACATATCGCATACTTCTTTAGTATATTCCGGTGTGGTCACATTTATGTGAATGTTGCCATCGCCTAAAAAATTAACGGAATAAAAAAAAATCTTAGCAAGGCATGACGGTCGTCGCGGGTTCGAATCCTGTCGGGATGACACATATTTTTCTTTAAATCGTTTTTAATAGTTATAACTATTTTACAGTTAATGAGATAATGTTCAAATTCCATTCCGGTAATGTTCATAGATAGAAAAATGGTGAAATGCATATTGTGTTTCGGTTTGTATTTACAAATACTCGAAGAAGAAAAAAGGTCGACAGTGCATCAATGACCGATGTTCTGTGACTGACCTACCATCAAGTGAAATCTAAGATAAAACAAGGCACATAGTTTTAGAGAAAAATTACTTACCAACATGCCCATATCCGTATACTCTTGAAGCTTTATCACCTAATCGTTTACGAAGTAGCAGTACTATGTCGTAGTAATTGTTTAATGGTATTGAAACGTCGTATTTAAAGACGTAACCATCGACTAAGCCCGCACCCGCTATACTTTCTCGAATATTCCATATGTGCTGTGGAATTAGAATAAATAGATTAACCACTTTAAGGGTTTCGTAGACAATGAAAAAAAGGAACCTAGAAAATCTACTGGATGAAAGTTGCAATATGGTGTTAAAAACAGCAATTCTGATTTTGTGTAGAAAAATAACACTTTCCAAAACTGTGGAGTAACATCAAATAAATTGTTAAATTACAATATTAAAAAAAATATGGACGAAGATGCATCTCCCTCCTGTTTTTCTCCGACACAATTGATTTAAACGCTTAAAAGGAAATGAACGATCCTAAGTAAAGAAATACAAAAATATAAGTCCAATATCCCCTTACTTTCATTTTAGCGGGTTCCGAAGTAACAGTTCCATCAACGATGTTACCAGATTCCATTTCCTTTAAGAGGAACCGGTTTAATTTCTCACTATCATGTTCTTCGTCGCTTCCACTCGTTTCTATCAGGACGTAAAATGGATAATCTGCTAATGGGTTTCTACAAGAGATAAAAAATTTAAATACCTTCCATTTTGAAAAGTCTAGACTTTTGTTCAGGACCTACATTTTAATCAATGCGACACTAATTTCATAAGTCTAAAATATTTTCACATATACGTTTCACTTGATGGTAGGTGATACCTTAGCCACAGGACAACAGTCAATGATGCGTTGTCGACCTTCTTTTTACTTCGAGCATTCGGAAGTCCATAGACTGACGCCGAAACGCGCAATATGCACTTCACGCTTTTCTATGAACCTGCATCCATCCTGCTCCATCTATGAACGGTGGTTCGTTACCCGGTCGGAATTTCGATGTTCCTCCTACCCGTTTAATGTCCGAAGTGAACAGACGTGAAACATACTTATAGAAAATTATTAACATGTCGTCCTGGCGGGATTCGAACCCACCACCCATCGGAGCGCAAGGTAAGTAGGCGGAATGCTCGAAGTAAAAAGTAAGTGGACAGCGCATCATTGACTGATGTTGTGTGACTGAGGTATCACCTACCATCAAGTGAACCTCATGCTCGTCTGTCGATATCTGACATTAAAAAGTGTTCTACCAATTAATGCACCAACGAGCTAGCCCAAATGCCATACCAAGATTGTTAATAAATATTATCTAGAACTTATTACTTCAATTTACTTTCTACTTCAATAATAATAATATTATTTATTATTAGAACACACAATAAATAAGATAACATTTTTACTCAAGTCATTGTGTTCGCAATAAGATAACAATGTTACACAAGAGATAAAATAATATTTTATAACACTTATATGAACAAAACTTATAATCAATACCCACTTTATTTGTAGGTACATAAAATACCTACAAATACATAAAATACTTACGAAAGTTTCAGGTTTTGTACCGTCGAACTAATTGCCTCATTATCCGCCATTTCAAATGCAGAGAGAATTTCTCCTAGTGAACTCTTCGCACTTTTGTACAATTTTAATACATCCTCAAAAGATTGTACGCCTGAAATATGTTTACAATATTGTACATAAATCTACATAACACTAGAAGTACTGCAATTTCGGGCAATATAGGTAAAACACATACATGAGTATATCGGAAATAGAGAGAGGAAAAGTTAAATTCAATTGTTAATATTTTGGGGCCTGATTTAGAGCCCCAAATTATTTTCTAAATAAAATTAAAAAAAAATATATTTAAGGACTAATATAATAATTTTGTACAAAGTATAGTAGGTAACGGTAAAACAGCTAAACAAAATATCAAAGGAAAATTTGTTTACAAGTTGTTTACTCGTGGGACTAAGCGACTAAGCGTACTTTTTCACGTTAATAAAAATTAATAAAAGTGAAGAGGTATTAATTTAATTACTACAAATAAAATCACTCAATTAAGAGTTATAACACTAAACAAAATTGAAAACAGACATAATGATTTCATTAGGCGATCTATACTAGGTACTAAATAGTCGAAAGTTTTCATCATTTTACAGCTATGCTTACTTACCAAAATACCCAAGGGACACTGCCTTGGAAAGGGCGGGGCAGTGTATCGCGACTTTAGTGACCACGCCCAGTGTGCCCTCCGATCCAATAAAGAGATGCTTTAAGTGATAACCTGTATTGTCTTTTTTGAGGGTTCGTAGGCAATCTATAACCGTGCCATCTGCTTTTACCTACAAATGAAAATATCAGCGTCAAGTGCATACAACCGTCTCTTTAATACTCATATCTATATATTGGATGTAAGTTTGTTTGTAAAGACTCATGTTGAACTTTTCAAAGCGTCTGTGGCGTCAGAAGAATCTTCGCAAAACAAAATAATATTGAAAATGACGCAGCAAATTCAGCGCGCGAGTGGTGCGCTGTACCACCGCCTCTTCACCCCGCGCCCCGCCGCCGCTAAAACAACTTTCTAAAATACTTGGTCGCCGCGGCGGGGACACTGCGCGGCTAGATCTCACGGCGAATGCATGTCATATCTTTTGCTCTGTACTCTGTTTAATGTGCTCGTAAATTCGTATTTAATAATTAATTTTTATATCAAATAATATTGTAAAATCGTAAATACAGTTGTTATAATATGTGGATTAGTTTTTGATTTGATATACCCAGTAGGCTATCCACATAATTGGTGACCCCCGACGTTCGAGAACATTCGAGAACAAGATGGCGCAAGAAGCTTCAACAGACAATGAGGTTAGCAAAGTTGGAGTGCGGCTACCTCCGTTTTGGCCAGATGATCCCGCATTATGGTTTGCTCAGATTGAAGGACAATTTTATTTAGCCGGAATAACATCGGATACGACGAAGTTTTACCACATATCCTCTCAACTGGAACAACGATTTGCGCAGGAGGTAAAAGATATTATTAAAAGTCCTCCCTCGGAAAACAAGTACCTCAAATTGAAGACCGAGTTAATAAAAAGGCTTACAGCTTCTCAAGAAAAGCGTATCCAGCAGCTTTTAGCTCAAGAGGAATTGGGAGATAGGAAGCCGTCTCAATTTTTGAGACATTTACAGAACTTGGCAGGTCCAGCAGTTCCAGAGGAATTTCTACGGACATTATGGACAGGTCGGTTACCATTAAATATTCAAACAATAATAGCTTCACAAAAAAGTCTCAGTTTAGAAGCAATTGCTGATTTGGCAGATTCTGTTCACGATATTGTACAACCCTCCCAACAAGTTTGCACTTTAAATAATAATATTAAAAATAATGAAATTTCAGAATTGAGTAAACAATTAGAAAGTTTAACGAAAGAAGTAGCTTCATTGAAAAGTAAATTCCATAAACCACGGCCACGTACCCCATCACGTGACAATAATCACCGTCACAGATCTAGATCGAGATCGAGGTCTCGAAATTTAGATTTTTGTTGGTATCATCAGAGATTTAGAAATCGAGCACATAAATGCATTAAGCCATGCAATTATAATTCACAGTCGGAAAACGGCATGAGCAGCCGGAATTAGCGGCAACCGACTGCCAAATTTCACCAGGCCGCATTTTTATTGTGGATAAAATAACTAAAATGAAATTTCTTATTGATACAGGTTCTGATTTATGTGTTTATCCACGCAGAGCATTGAGAGAGCATCGAACGAAGACTGACTACCAGCTGTTTGCAGCCAATGGCTCAATTATCACTACTTATGGTTGGGTTCAGATTCATATTAACTTAGGATTGCGACGTGATTTTAAATGGAGATTTGTAGTTGCCGACATTTCTAAACCGATAATTGGTGTTGATTTTCTTTCTTTTTATAATCTGTTAGTAGATTGTCGTCAGCAACGCCTTATTGACGGATTGACATCACTCGCAGTTTCAACATCAATTGAAAAGGCATCTGAAAGTGACGTGACTTCTATCAAGGTAATTTCTGGAGATTCTATTTACCATCAAATCTTACGTCGGTATCCAGATATAACGCGCCCAGCAGGTACTTATAAGGAGCCAAAGCATAATACCGTGCATCATATTCGGACAACTCCAGGTCCGCCAGTTTCATCTCGACCTCGTAGACTTCCTCCTGATCGATTGAAGGTTGCACAGAAGGAGTTTGAAGATATGCTACAAGCTGGAATAGCACGCAGGTCAGATAGTCCATGGTCTTCTCCTCTTCATTTAGCTCCCAAGAAGGATAACAGCTGGAGACCTTGTGGTGACTACAGAGCTTTGAACGCGAGAACGTTGCCCGACTGCTATCCAATCAGGCATATCCAAGACTTTACTCATTTGATAGCAGGTAGCACTATATTTTCAAAAATCGATTTAGTAAGAGCGTACAATCAGATACCGGTTTTTAAAGACGATATACCGAAGACTGCTATTACTACACCGTTTGGATTATTTGAATTTTCATATATGACATTTGGTCTTCGAAATGCAGCGCAAACATTTCAGCGTTTTATTGACGAAATGCTCAAAGGATTTCATTTTTGTTATGGATACTTAGATGACATTTTAGTATTTTCTCAGAACTATGATGAGCACCTGGATCACCTGCATCAATTGTTCCAGAGACTATCAGATTATGGCATCTTAATAAATTCCGCTAAGTGTGAGTTTGGTGTATCTAATATAACTTTTTTGGGTCATAAGGTTTCATCAACTGGAATATGTCCGGTGCAAGAGAAAGTACAAGCAGTGATGGACTTTCCAGTTCCGAAGAATATTCAAGAACTACGTCGTTTTCTGGGTATGTTTAACTTTTATAGACGTTTTATCCCAGGCGCATCATCTATCCAAGCTCCACTCAGTTTAGCTCTTGCCGGACCCAAAAAGAAAAGCAAACAAGCTATTGAGATGAGCCCAGTTGAAATGGAATCTTTTAACGCATGTAAGTTGGCTCTTTCTAAAGCGACCACGCTAGCACATCCTAGAACTGATTGTGATATCGCAATTCATACGGATGCATCAGACAATGCGATTGGGGCTGTTTTACAACAACGTGTGAATGACACCTGGCAACCTTTAGCTTTCTTCTCACGTAAACTTAAGCCATGTCAAGTTAAGTATAGCCCATATGATCGAGAGCTTTTAGCTATTTATGATGCTATTCGATATTTTCGTCATATGCTAGAAGCAAGAGTTTTTGCCGTTTATACAGATCATAAACCACTTACATATGTTTTTAATTCAAATCGAGATAAATGCTCACCTCGTCAGTTTCGCTATTTAGATTTTATATCTCAATTCACTACTGATATCAGGTACGTGGCCGGTACAGATAATGTGGTAGCCGACGCACTGTCTAGAATAAATGAGATCGCAGATGTAATTAATTTTGAAGAGCTTGCACGAACTCAGGTTACAGATACTGAACTGCAAGAACTTTTAAAGAAAGAAACTTCACTTAAATTAGAAAAAGTAAATTTACCAAATTCTTCAAGTTACATTTATTGTGACGTATCAATGGCAAACTCGAGACCTTTTATAACTAAGAATTTACGAGAGCAAGTTTTTAATTATTTTCATGGATTTAGTCATCCTGGAGCCAGGGCAAGCATTAAATTGATTTCTCAAAGATTTGTTTGGCCTGGAATGAAAAGAGATTGTCGCCGCATGGCAAATTCATGCACAGAATGCCAACGTAATAAAGTCTTCCGCCATACTTCCTCTCCTTTAACTCCTTTTTCAAGCCCAACTCAACGTTTGATGATATATTTTTATAGAACGGCCCGCCTAGCATGACAACCATGACAAAATTCTGTCGGCCCGTTTCTCGCGTTTTAATCGATTATCTAGTTATGTCTTCCGAGTCTAACATGGCACACTTAAAAATCGAATTCTAATATAAAAAGTAGAGATATTTGTCGATCGAGATATCTTGTCTATCAAAGTAATATAATATATCGAGATATTTTATATCTTAGTTTGTCTTCACTCGTCGGCGTGCTATCTCTTTGTGGAGGAAGTGAGGTGTGCTCTCCCTTCAACCAAAGGGAGGATCCTCGACCAGTCGAACCACTGACTGGCCGGCCCTAAGGCTCCAGTGGTTGATATCAAGATGTTGTATATAATATACTCAGCGCTCGGAAACATTTATATAGCGCGATTCAGGATTAGATGTCTTCGTATTATTTCTTGGTGCAGATTGTAGATGTCGCTAAAACTTGATGGTCATGCTAGGCAGGCAGAAGACAAATCGGCAGGTGGTTAACCTGATGGTAAGTGATCATCGCCGTCTGCATCACCAAAAAGCCTGCAGCGCTGTGAGACCGAATATAAACGCCGATGTCATATGCGTAAATGTTTATCACGTTACAAAAACATGAGAGAGGAATCGATGAACTAATTTTGATGAGGTTTGGTTCGCTCAAATATATGTACATATATAAAAATACTGACCCTTACTCCGAATTGAAGTAAAAAATACTATAATTCACTACGTATAATTGAACTCAAAAAAATGCAACACCTTCAAGAAACCAGGCGTTGCCAGGTGTTGCGGATGTACATAATCGCTTATCATCAGGTTACCCGATTTAATGTTAAAATAATATAAAAACATACAGCTTCAATTCCTAATATAGCGCCATGTAGATTGCCATATCGCATTAACCTCAGCCCGCCCGCGTTGGTGCTCACGTTGCCGCCGATGTGACAGGAGCCTTTGGCGCCGAGGTCGAGCGGCATTATGAGATTGTGCTCTCGGACATAGTTGTCTAAGTTCTCTAGGATGCAACCGGCTTCACAAACCAAAGCACCTATAAACATTTAGTAGATTGATTTGGTGCAAAGGAACGACGGCGTTCCAACCTTGATGTACGGAAGTGAATTTTGAGTCTGACAGAAGAATCATGAAAGTAGAATAAATGCAGTGTTAGTGAGAGCATTGACAAGTCTGGGTGGATAGAATAAGAAATAGCGAAGTTTGAGAGCATTGCGGAGTGAAAGACTTTTTAGCGATGAGAACTGAAGAAGACATGTTAAATGTGGGTATGTAGAGAGTATGGTTGGAAGTAGGGAAACGAAAAATATTTTATGTAAATCTGGCGTGAGTCAAGAGAAAGGGTCAAGTCAAAAGTACTCGAAACCGACAAGCGTGTGGTAAGAAGGAATCGGAGCATATGGAAATCTGTGATCTCTGCCTACCCTAATGGGAAATGTACTTAACGTAAAAATTCTGAACAACTTCAAAAATACGATATTTATGAATTTTTAACTGTAAATTCTCACGACGACGTACGAAACTGATAAAGATTAGGATACATTTATTTACTTACCTGATATTTCATCCAAGCTAATTATTTTATTCATAGAACTGAGGTTTAAAACAATTTCATCAAACACGGGCACGGAACCACCGACTAGCCCCGTGTTCCCGCCTTGCGGACAGACCGCTAGTTTCTTACTATTACAGTATGAAAGGATTTCAGATACTTCTTCCGTTGTTTTAGGTTTCAATACCACTTTTGACTGTCCTTAAATGGAATATTATATTATTAACACAAGTCGGTCAATTATTAAATATTTGAGATACAATAATCATTTAATATTTTATTTTATAACAAGCTGATGCCAGCGACTTCGTTCGCGTGGGCTTCACCTTAAGCTGAGCCTTTGAGCACATGATATGAATGAAACTTTCAATTGAATATATTATCATAATATGATATATTATATTCAATTGAAAGTGGCGAAATAATCAAACTAATTCATTTACATATCAAACTGTTATTGACATTTCGAAAAAATTCGACGCCAGTCAGGTTGCATTACAATTTGTTCCAATTTGTTGTAGGCAAGGCAGGATGCACTAAGTAATTATTATGAACATATACACGTCGTCACACATTCCATTTCAGCTAGATTTCAATCAAGAAACTCGTCACTTTCGCTGGGGTTTTTACAGTTCTCTAAAGACCATACTATGTCACTCAATCCAATATCATCCACAGTAAGAATTAAGAATACTAATTTATATAAAAACTGCTGCTTATCACTTAGGGGTTTGAAAGATAGATAGTAGCCGATTCTCAGACTTACTGAATATGCATAAAAAAATTTATAAGAATCAGTCTAGCCGTTTCGGAGGAGTATGGGAACGAACAATGTGACACAAGAATTTTATATATTAGATTAGATACAAACCTCTACAATTTTTTATCCAATCTATATTAAATGGTAAAACATCAGATTCTTCTGTTAAGACACGGTCATCGCTCAACACTGACTTAAAAAAATTGATATCTGTTGCGTGTATTGAGCCAAAATTCTTTCGTCTAGTGCCGTATTTTTCCTATAAATGAGAGTAAATTACTAATGTTCTTCAAGTAAATTTATCGTATCCCGGGAAAACAAGTTAAAGAAAAACATTTGTCTGGCAGCGATTATTGGCTGAACAGAAAGCATCTACTTATCTATCTCGAAATAAGTCTGGACAGAATACACTTAGAAACGATATGAACTTAAAAACCATAGTGGTGCTAGCAACTCATTGGTTATTTTTGAGGCTCTATTATAAAGAGATCTTGTGTTCAAATCCAGATAAGATTTAAAGTTATTTGTCATAGAAAAATATATTATTTTAAAAGCTGTTTTGTCTCTTTTCATAACTTATTTGCGATATGATAATATATATTCTTAATATAATTAAACTGCTGGGTGATATGCTGATAATTGTGAATTCATATCATTGATTTCAATATACAATTATGTTTTATAAAAGGTATATTTTAAAGCAAGCAGTGAGAAATTTTATTATTTAAATAAAACGTAATATGTTGTACATAAATACATTACAAGCTATTATCTATATCTTAGCACAAGATAAAAATGAAAAATAATTTATTTCTATTAGTCAAGGCAGAGAAGACTAATTACTTATTTGTATATGAAGAAAAATGATCAGTGAAACAGACACAGAAATGTGTCTGACTCACACCCCACTAGGGAATTGTGAAAAAAATACATAACACTGAAATTAAATTTTCACTGTTTAGTTGGTGTAATTAAGTATTAAAACCAATTTTAATTAGTTTATTAGATGTTTATTCATTTTACCTAACAGATAAAATATAAACTTAATATACAATTGGCTACTAATTATAGTAATATTATAGTAGTATGCAGACCCATATATTTGCAATATTATATAATTTATTTTGTTTGTACAGAAAGGGAATATTACATCTTTGAATTTGAGCCAAATCAACCTCCTAAGCCTCAACATTTATGACTTTTATGGCTATCATACAAATGGCATAATCAAGTGCGCAATTTATTATTAGAAAGTATTATTAAAATTAGCAGATAGTTGGCTTAAACGAATAAATAAAACCTTCAACTCACCGATGATAATCGTGGAATTGCGGAGGAGGAATATTTAGCATTGTTAAAAACATTATTTTTACATAGATTTAAAATAAAAACCTGGGCTACTGGTCTAATCATTGTGTTAATAAAACAAATATGGGAGCTTGCTAAATAATAAATTATAAAAAAAATCTAAATAAAATCAAACTCGCTATTATTTATTCATACTGATATGTACAGAAACCAAATAAGATAACTGAATCAAAGAGTATATAAGAACTGAATCTGATAGCAGTGTAGGAGTGGGCGTTAATTCAATAAGTAGCTTATTTAAACCGCTTTTCTAATGTTAACGAATTAGCTGCTTTTCGTTTACCGCAAAAGCCGTTAAATATTCACTATACCGCGCACCAGATAAGTCTGCGCGCGGCAAAAATTGGAACTAAATTTCTTTCCGTCATATTGTTTTCCGGAATTAGTGTGCAGCAGTGGCGTTTTTATTCGATTTTATTGGTAATCATCATGCCTAAGGTTATAAAAAGTGCTGGTAGAGATGTTATATTGAAAGTAAAACGTGCTTATGAAGCAGAACGGCAAAATAAAGGGCCGATTGTACCATTTTCAAAACTTCTTTATTACTTGACAGGTAATTTTTGGGGTGACCAGTACATGGTATTATGTCTTTATGTGGGGTATTTTTATACGATACATATTTTTACTTTGTTGTTGGTTAATGATTTAGTTTGTTTTAGGATTAAAACCCCATTGAAAAAAAATACGTATTGTGGAAAAAAATTTAAATCAAGCCACAGGTGAAATATCTTCAATCTGAAGCGGCATTTAATTCGATAATGTGTGTCAGCATGTTGAAAAAATCGTAGACCAATATTTTGAATCTGACAGGCTTTTGGACATAGAACTGGACAAATTTATAATTGATCATGCAAGTGACAGCAAAACTTTAAACTCTTCTAATAACGAGTCAAGTGAATCTGAAACATGTGAAAATAGAATGGAAAGATTGACCCACTGATGGACCATAGTTATCCAAAATTTAGAAGTTCTGCTATATTCTCGATAAATGATTTACATTAAATATATATACAGCCTTGGCCATAAGTATTAGGCACCCCTGATGTTTTAAGTTTTTGAAAGAAATATCAAACCGAAGTAAAATAAAACGATTTATAAAGATTTATATAACTATTTATTAATAAAAAAATAATATTTTGTGGGTCTACCCTTTGTCTTTTAAACAGCAGAAATTATTTTTGAAATTGAGCGTACAAATTTCTCACAGTTTTCTATAGTTATTGCGCTCCATTCCAGGCGCAGGCAACGCTGGAGGTCTTCTTTGTTGCTAATCGTGTGACGCCTGACTCTACGCTTTAACAAACCCCATAAATGCTCAATGGAGTCCAGGTCCGGAGAGTGGGCTGGCCACTTCAATAACTCAATGTCGTTTTCCCGAAACCATGTCATTGTGAGGGCTGATTTGTGACATGGCGCGTTATCCTGCTGGAATTTAACGCCATCAATGTTCGTATCACAAAAAATCTCGTGAGTGATGGCATCACCGCAGATTCTAGTACATTTATATACTTTGTAGAATTCATTCGTCCCTCGCATATGATCAATTCACCAACTTCAGAGCTCGTCAAGCAGACCCAGATCATTATGCTGCCGCCGCCATGTTTTATGGTCGGTACCACACAATGTGGCTTAAATTCTTCACCTACCCGGCGACGCACAAACGTCACACCAGGGGTACCGGGTATTCTGTTATAAAGAGAATAATGTGAATTTCGAAAAAAGTATATTTTTTATGTAGGCGATTATTTTCTTATAATTTTACTTAATGATGATAGTTAATTAAATAGATCAACTCACCTCAAACTACGATCCGTCTGACCACACAGCATTGGACCAATCTTCTTCGGTAAAATGTTGATGTTCTAAGACCTATGCATACCGCGCTTTCTTGTTGATCTCTGAGAGCCATGGCTTCTTCCGAGCTTTACAAACTTTCAGGCCAGCTTCTAGAAGTCTTCGGCGAGCAGTTCGATCAGAAATCGTTTTATCAGTCCCAGCTGACAACTCAGCAGCGAGCTCCAAAGAGGTTTTCCTCCTATTTTTTAAAGACTCTCTTAGCAATTGACGGTCCTCACGGTCGGTGGTGATGCGTTTTCGCCTAGTTCTGGGTCTATTTTGATGTGATCTGGTAGCAGTGAATCGCTCAATAGCAAAATTGCACTGATCGGCGCGAACATTTCACTGCTTCGGAAATCTTTACTTGGGATTTCCCTTGCCTATGCAAAAGCTGTATCTGCACACGTTGCTCTAATGATAATTCGGTTTTTTTGGGCATCTTACAAAGATATCACTGGAATGTATTGAAAAAAATACCAAAATCGCACTAGATCACTGTTTGTATCCACGACGAGTGACGGTAGCGAATTCATGATTAATTTCAAAAATCGTAAGAATTACACAATTTATTGCACCCAGGTGTTTTATTGCTAGATGCGGCTTAGGTCATTATTTTAAGCCTTTTCGGATGCCGACAAAAGGATACATAAACAATAGATTTGGTTTATTACTATACTTTCCGAACAGTTGCAAAATGTTTAGGGTGCTTAATACTTTTGGCCAAGGCTGTATATATATAAAATTTGGTGTTGTTTTATTTCATTGTAGATTATGTAAATATTTCTTATGGAGCAGGTAAATAAGGAGTTATTCAGTTACAATATGTAACAAATTAAAAATATATATATTTTCACTGAGTATTAGTATGTAATTATTATTCATCACCCTAAAACTAATTGAAATTTACAAATAAAATTGTTACATCACGTCAAATTTAGTAGTTAATTCGACGTGATATCTAAATATAAATTTGTTTTCTGTTGTATACTAAGTATACCTAATACGAATTAACATTCAGAATGCCGGTGATTTTTTTGGTGTTGCATAGTGGTTGAGAGTTTGCTTTCTATACCTGGCAATATTTGGTACGCCACCCGTCGCGCGCAGACTTATCTGGCGAGCACTTTATATACTGTTTCATTCAACTATTTTCAAACTCAACGCGCGGATTAGCTCAACGAACATTCAATAAACCAGCTAATAAAATTAGCTGCTTTTTTAACAGGTTATCAGTTTGTAATTAACAGTTTCATTTCGTTATGAATATACTGTTATATATTCGCTATGTATATACTGTTACACACCGATGTTCCAAGACTTCTTTACTTACACTGTTAATTTTTATAATTATTATTATTTTATTATATTATATATTATTATTCTTTCTTTTTGTTGTTGCGCCTGAGGCGCAAAATAACTATTGTTGTCTCTGGCAGAATGACCAGCGCTATGGATCACGTCTTCTCCACAGCATAATGATGAGCAAGAGCCATTTACAACCACACCACACACACATTTTCACACCTATGGATTAGACCGCTGTATAATAAATGTACCTTCCTCATTTTGTCTTCCATAATTTTTGTTTTTTTCTGTTATTTTTTTCTTTTTAATGATTCGTCTTTCGTAAGTAATAAATGTTATGACTATGTCTAAATTAAGACATTAGATAAAATTCAGGTGTAACAGTACACCTGAATTTTATCTAATGTCTTACAGATTTACTTTTACCGAGAAAGGTGTTTTTATGCTTGTAAGCAGAGATAACAGTTACTTCGTCGATGTTATGAATGGATGTACAATATTCTTTTTTATTTTATAGAAAGCTGACTGTAAGTATAACAAGTTCCTTTTCTAGTATCTAACTACTAATTTTATTAAAATGATGACTGATTTTGATAATCATTGTTTATATTTTAGTAAAAATAAACATCTAGTTTACTTTGTGTTAATGCTGTCACTTAGATAGCTGACGTCTGACAGCTTGGTGCCGACAGTAAAAGTACCTAGGTATAATGCTCGACTTAAACTGGAAAGAGAAATTATAACTAAAAAAATATATTTAAAAAAAATAGTTTATTTGCCAACGGTATTTCTGGAGAAACTTTTTAAAAGTCGAAGTTGTTTTTGATTGAATACCGATCGCTGTCAACTAGAAGTAGGTCGTTTACGGTTTTTGTGTTAACGAAATGAAACTGTTAATTACAAACTGATAACCTGTTAAAAAAGCAGCTAATTTTATTAACAGTTAATAACACACAAGCTGCTTTGGATGATGTTAGCGACTAAGCGTTGAATGTTCCTTGAGCTAATCCGGATAATATATTTAACGGCTTTTTCGGTAATTGAAAAGCAGTTTATTAATTAACATTAAAAAAGCTGCTTATTGAATTAACGCCCACTCCTACTGTCAACTTGTCAATTGTCAGATGTCAAATTCGTAATATGTTTGTCCGTGGTCCCTGGTCAAATTGATTCAAATTTAAAATTTCAATCACGTTTGTAGATTACCACGTGTTTTATGGTTATAAATAGGGGATACTTCAGTGAAATATTATAAAATGGCAAAAATAAAAGTAAAGAAAAGTAAACGAACGCCAATACAGCCCCAAGAATCTAAAAAGGATGAAAACATGGTAACTTTACCACCAGTTCGCATGTCTGATGATCCCACCCCTAAACAGGTACTTACTTTGCCAATTTTGTATTATTTCTCATAATTTCTAGTGTATTGATATAATTATAATATATATTCCATATATGTAATACTTATGTTCCATATAAGTTCAAAACTTGAATAATTATGTTATTTTCTATACAAACAGATAAAATGGATAAACAGACAAAGAGTTTTAGTATTTGCAGCGCGTGGTATTAACCACCGCCATCGTCATTTGATGGAAGACTTGAAAAAGTTAATGCCACACCATAAGACTGAATCAAAAATGGAGCGAAGTAAAAACTTGTATGTGGTTAATGAAATCAGTGAAATGAAAAATTGTAACAAATGTATACTTTTTGAAGGAAGAAAAATGAGGGATTTATATCTTTGGATGGCTAACATTCCTAATGGACCAAGTGTGAAATTTTTGGTTGAAAATAGTAAGTTGTTTGATAAGTATTTAGCTTATAGAAAAGTTTAAACTCACTTTAAATTTGTTTTTCAAAAAATATTGAACACATTTTTGAAAATAATTATCTGTAGCTTTTGTGATAATTGGATGTTGATTGTTAATTCATTACAGTTTTATAAGCATTTATATATAAGGGTTTTTTTTAATTGAAATTGCAAATATAAGGGACCTTTATATTTGTCACCTGTGGCCTGTTTCAAGTTTAATTATTAATAAAAAGGATTGTGATATTGATTGAACATTAATATTTAATTTTTCAGTATATACAATGGGAGAGCTGAAAATGACAGGAAATTGCTTGAGAGGGTCGAGGCCACTATTATCATTTGACCCACAGTTTACTAAAGATCCACACTATTCACTTCTAAAGGAATTACTCATTCAGATATTTGGTGTTCCCAAACACCACCCTAAAAGTCAGCCATTCTTTGACCATGTTTACTCATTCATGATCCTTGACAATAGAATTTGGTTCAGAAATTATCAGATCCTCTCTGAAGATGGAGCCTTGGCAGAAATTGGTCCTAGATTTGTATTAAATCCTGTGAGTAAAGTTTTGTGCTACTAATCTTATAATAACCAGAAGGTACTGTAAATTTAAATAAAATACTGTATACCGGATTAAAACGCGATTTATTATTTATATTGTTTAAATAATTTATCCCGACGTTTCGGATGCTTTTCAGCAACCGTGGTTGCGGGAGACTGGACAGTCTGAAACGTCGGGATAAATAATTTAAACAATATAAATAATAAATCGCGTTTTAATCCGGTATACAGTATTTTATTTAAATGTGTGATACTCGCGTTAATAAAAGACAATATTAGGTACTGTAAAATTAAGCATCATAAGCAATACAATCATAGACAAAATTATGTCCTTGCATCACATACAATGCAATTGGGTAAGTATACAATTTTAATATCTTTATTTGTCTGGACATCTGTTTGGCAAATAAAATGACATAATGATGTGGTAGAATGTTAAGATAAATGAAAAACTAATGAAAAAAATATATACCTTAATTATGGTATTTTGGTTGAACAGTCATTGTTAAAACAAAGTTATTTGTAGTTATTTAACCTCTGTGCTATTTTTATTTATAAAATTAAAGATAAAAATCTAACATTACCATATTTTTAATACTAAATATATTTTTAGGTTAAAATATTTTCTGGCTCTTTTGGTGGTTCTACACTATGGGAAAATCCCAAATATGTGAGCCCTGCTAAATTGCGACAAGCATTTTCTAAAAAAGCTGCAAACAAGTATGAAAAAAGAATTGAAAAGAAGGTTGTCAATGAAGCAACTAAACCAGAGACAGGGTATCCTGATATTGAAGATGCTGCCTTCTTCAAAGGTGACCCTGTGAAGAAAGCCGAGAAACTGGTCATTAAAGGTATAAATTATGATTTTATATTTATGATGAATCTGGTCTCCATGTTGATTCATGATTGACATAATACCTTTTTGTAATAATTAATATTTTTTAGATATAAAAAACTTTAAAATTAAATTTTCTACCAAACATATGTATGAAATAACTTTAATTATATTTTTTTATATTTGTAGAAGAAATAGAAGATGAGCTAATGGCGGAAGAAAGTTCAGAATCGCCCAAAAAACCATTCTCTATGAGTATTAAAAAGTCTAAGACTAAGCCGGATATGGCGATCCGACGCAAACAATTGAAAGCCAAGAGCAAGAAAATATCGGATCAGATAAAGAAAAGAAAACAATTTAAAAAGAAAATGCCAGGAAAGTCAAAATAAGATGTTTAGGTATTGAATAAAAAACTATTCATACGCCAGTGTTTTATTTCAAAGTTAATAAACAGTCCAAAAAATGTCAATAAACAAATTTTATGTATTCAAAATTCATGGAAGGAATATTATTAGAAGTAAAACTTATATTAAAAAATAAGTAATTAAACTAAAAAAGTTGTAAAAACAGAGATTTGATAAGGCTTAAAACTAAATTAATTTATAAAAATATATTCATTTTTATTATTATTCATAACGCTGTAAGCATGTATGTACTAAGTTGATTGTTTCTAAAATAATGATGAATGTATAATGTATATAGTCTTTATACAACAACCGCCAAAATAACATAATTGTTTTAATATAATGGTAGACAACAATCAAATAACTATTTAAAAAAGTAAAACTGAGCAAAAATTACCTGAAAATTATTATGGACGGTATAACAACTTTTCAAAGTGCAAAATAATTTAGAAACAATTTTCAACTACCGAATCTAGAAGAATATGACATCAATAATATTTCTACACCTAAAATAACTTTCCAAGCAAGACTGGGGTTACCATAAACCGGTAAAGTCTTCGTGTTTTATTAAAATTGTGATAATATTTTTCATAAAAATTGTGTTAAAAAAGTACAATTACTATTATCCTAGAACCAATCGTAAGAATATATTAAAAGCGTTTGCAACAATGAAATGGCACCATTTTATACAGTACTTGGAAGATATTTTAATGTTATAATTTAAATATACACTTCTTAAAAAACTACATACTTTACGACGATTCAAATGAGTATCAAAACGATTTTGTTAAATATATGGAACGAGCAAAAATACAAAAAAATCATGTTTTAATAATAAGTTAACCCTTCTTATTTTACTTATTGATTATGAGTTTAATATGCCTTCTTTATCGAATATATTTTAAAAGCCCTTTTTACTATGAAGCCCAATTGGTGTCAAAATAACGATTTTTTAATATTATACAATAACAGTGATAATTGATTAAACAATTATAAATATTGATATCGAAAGCCATTTAAACATGAGATTACGAACTAATCTAACTTACCGACCTAATACATTGTGAGTAAAAAAATAAATGATTATACGAGATAGCAACAGACATATTTTTTTCTAATACTGAGAAGACAAATTAAATCTTAGTACCCACCATCCACTAGCCTCTCAAATCGAATACAACTCTTACGCCGCTTTGTAAGTTGTAAGGCGAATTCAACTTATATCCCACTAACATCTGTCTGTCTGTCTGTCAAGGCCAGAATAAATGCGTGTAACTTCGGTGCGTCTAAATTAAATAAACTCTGAGTTTTAAAAACTAAGGCACACGTCTAGATCTAGTTATTACATAAACATATTCATTATAATTCTTCAGTACCGTTTGAATCTAGGTTGAAATTATCTGAAACAAAAAATACATATGCATTTCATTTCGTAAAATTCACCTGTAACTTCTTACGTACAGCTCATTTATTTCTTAAACAAATAGTTACCCAAAATGCAAAATCATGGTTAGAAAGCATGCAATTATATAAAAAAATTGACAGACCTTGTCCTTTGTTACTTTAAAATCCTAAACAGTGCCGTAACTAGCCTTTTTTGCGTTTGGTCGGGGGCTGTATAACAATCTCTAAGAACAGTAGATGAACCTAGCTCTCAATTGCTTTGCATGTCATGGTCAGTCAACTTCGAATGGGGCCACACTATCTCTAAAAGCCGTTGCTGTCTTACGAGGGGACGTAACAACTCGATACAGTTAGTTCTGTCAACTCGATACATTCAGTTTCAAGGACTTGCAATAATACTGCTTTAACGCTTTCGGTACGCGTGCGCCGAAAATATCGACGCTAGAAAACAAAATGTGGTAAATGATAGTAGAAGTAAAGAAAGAAAGAAAGAAAAACATTTATTTCACAAAACACTCACAGGATACACTTAATAAAATAAAACAAAGTACAAAAAAAAAATCAATAACTAAAACCAGCTATTGAATAAAATATTCCTATTTTTAAAATAAAGTATTTAAACAATAATTATGTTTAACACTAGAGAGTTCCTGTGCAGTGCCGGAAATGGGTCACCGACTCAGGATTATCTGTGACACAGCCGCGGCTATGACACAGCACTGATTTTCAGCGGTGCCCGTTTTAAGTAGTAATTTTTATTTGAAAAAATCTTTCTGCTCTGGTGAACAATTTTGGATTTGCAAGTTACCTACTACGTTTATGCTTTCTAGCGTCGATATCAGCATAAATGTAGCAATTCGTGCGTGCAAACAACATCTACAGTTTGTAAAATTATATTCTGTTTTACAGTCTACGTATTAGATAAAGATCATATTGAAAATATATTAGACACACATGCATTAAACACCTCGGACTGTTCGATATTTTCGAGACGTAAAGAACGCTCGTACCGAAAGTAAAAAGTAGGTCGACAGCGCATCATTGACTGATGTTCTGTGGTTCTGTGGGGTATCACTCACCATCAAGTGAACCTCATGCTCGTCTGATCTCTGTCATTAAAAAAAAAGTAGCAGCGCCGCGATGGCTGGGGTGAGAACTACTCTTACCCCACAGAAACCGTACCAAGCGCTCATAAGGCCTGTGATTCTATGTACATCTCGTCATGATCGTAGAACAACGACGGTTCTGATTTTTTACGATTTTAGTTTTATTGTATAAAAATCTTTAAACAAATTTCAATTCTCAACAGACCAAACAAAAAGTTGGAGTTTGAAAAAAAGAATCCAGTTATTGCCTAGAATAGCAGCGGTTCTGCTTTTTCAACGCAGTACAATAACACGTATTATACCTTCATTGTACTACGTCGTCCCCTCGGCCTCCCCTCACGGTAATCAGTATAAAATTAATATTAAAAAGATACCAAACATAATATTGCCGAGTTTGAACCCGAATAGATTAGCCGTGTTTTAATTATGCATAAAAAACGACTTATCAATCTTTAAAACGCTCTCCTGTTAAGTAGCCGTTCTACGATCATGACGATCTATTTTCTTTGGACACGTTGAGCGCCACGCGTATTTCTAAGGCAATCCCGTTCAGGCCACGAGCGCCGCTTATACGCACTGGTATTGAAGGGACGGTGTTTCCGATCGCAGTAAAAGATAGTGTAAAATTTTATAGTTCTCATGTTACACGCTCAGCGTCAGCCTGACGCGGCCTAAGCGGAAAGTCTAGTGTCAGTCACCGATGGCTGACGCGGCCTAAACGGAAAGTCTAGTGTCAGCCACCGATGGCTGACGTGGCGCTCAACGTGTTATAGACCTCCTGTACCCAAGCACCATGCAGACTCACAAATCAGTACTTGTCATGCAGATCTTCCATTTCGGCGCCCTCTTCCCCCCGGCCGGCCTTGTGCCCGCCCAGATCCGCGAGCCTCGAACTCTTCCACCGTCCGTCGTCACCATTCATGTTACGATCCTCACACACGCATAGGAACAGGGAATCCACTACCATCTGAAAGATGATTCCATAATTATGCCAAAATCGCTTTATTAGCCATTTTCACTCTAATATGAGGGATTCTTAATTTGATGTTTAGTCAGATATCACGTCTGGCATTTTTTTTATTGTACGGAGGGGCAAACGTGCAGGTAGCTCATGTGATGGTAAGTGATCACACACATCTGCAACACCAAAGGGCTTGCAAGTGTGTTGCCGACTTTTAAGGAAGATGTAGGCTGACATTCTGCAGTATGAATACTTTTAAGGTGTAGGCTGAAAAATAGCATGGTAAATATTGTACTTATTTTTATTTCAAGGCAGTGAATAATGTCTCTCTCTCTCTCCCTGAAGTGTATGATGAAAGTGAATTCCTGAGTCTCCTAGTGGGGCAAGCAGAACAAAGTAGACAATTTTCAATGCTCTGACTGACCAAATCATTTTTTAACTTTATCCCTGGGACACGTACCTGGGACCTCTGGTGCTAAATGCATCACGCATCCCAATAAGCCACAGAGGAGGTTCAGATTATTTGACAGATATTAGTTAGCTACACTAATATCTGTCAAATAAATACAACAATTTGATTTCCATCACAATTATAACACACTTTATATTGATTATGTTTTTAAAGGCACAATTTTGATATATACATACTTTTATAACGCGATTTATTATTTATCCCGACGTTTCGACCAGTCAGTATGTCCGTGACCACGTTTGCTGAAAAGCATTCGAAAAGTCGGGATAAATAATATAATCAATAGCTTTTAATCCTATATAAAGTACTTTATTACTGGTCGGACTTGAATTCGTGTTGTTCTCTCGATAATAATAAGTGCGTGTTCCTATTTCACCATGCCTACTGTTGATAAAGGAAAAATGTTCAAAAGTATACATTGTTACCTAAATAAATAAATAAATGATAAAATGCTTTAGATGTGTAATACTCGCGTTAATTAAAGACAGAAATACTTGTTTACCTCATAAAGAGAAAGAATACAGTGCGCGATGAAAAACGAGAAAATGCATATCACAAGTGTTGGAGCGGCAAAGAAGTGCAAGTCTGAATTCCTCTTGAGCAGCAACAGGCCGATGATGCCCGTGACCGCCGTCACTATGCACTTGCCTAGGAACAGTATGAAGTCACCCACACTGTTGATAGTCGCCACTTGTAGGGCGTTGTTCACTATTGTACTGAAAGCCTGGAAGATAAAGCAGTTACTTATTCAATACTAGCAAAACGCCCCGGCTTCGCACCGGTGCAATGTAGATGTTAAAATAGCAAAGCCTATGTTACTCGCTGATAATATAGCATTCTATTGGTGAAAGAATTTTTAAAATCGGTCCAGTAGTTTTTGAGTTTATTCAATACATACAAAAATATAAAAATACAAATGTTTCCTCTTTATAATATTAGTATAGAAAATGAGGTCACATCTCCCCTTTACGGTACTTCTAAATGAAAATCAATCTGACAAAGTTTAAAGATCCTTTTTTTAAATTAAGTTTTATGAAATTATCAAATTTTTCTTAACCTTCTATTTTTTTTATTTATTTATTTATCATTTTACAATAATAATTGTACTTACAGCCAAGCCAAGACGTACAAAAATTAATGCAAAAAATGTATTGTTACATTTTACAAAGACAAAGAGTTGAGAAACCTCAAATTTTTTTTCAGAAATCTAGGTGTGTTAACTAAAAACAAATCAACATCGGTATCAAAGGCTAATAATTTATTTAATATTGTAAGAGCTGTATGCTATTATATAAATTATTAGCAAAACTAAAAAAAACACGATGAGTTCTCAAGTATGGGAAACAGGGATTCATTTATATATTATATTATTATAAATAATACATATCTATGAATTCATTATAATAGATTCAGAGGTAATCAAGTACAATTCTTGTCAACTGAAACTAAAATAATAATTGTGATCCTTTGAGACGAATTTCATTAAAACAATAACGTAATGCATTTTGAGAGATTATTTTGACACGACCTGGAGAACCGATGGGTCGCGGGTTCAGATCTCGCCATAAAGAAATGTTTTTCTGTTAACATTTTTACCTATGTCAGGTTACATAGGAAATAAACGGATGGGAGGGATCTTGGGAAAATATGGAAAATCCGCGAAGTGCATGTTGCACCTTTCCGAATGCGATGAGTAAAAAATAAGTCTACTCCGCATCGGTTACTGATGTACTATGGCAATGTGAGACTCACACATGTATGTCGATATCTAGATTAGACATGTGTAACACTGCGCTGCGCCACGCAATTGCGTCGGCACGCTTCACTGCGCAGGGTGAGTCAGCTCACACATTCATAATGTGTTGGCGCACGGCGCAGTACCTCACTCACTGAGTGAACTATGAGCGTGGCGTTGCGTGCGTTTCACTGCTCGCTTTGCGCGTCCCATTTTGTTGCGTCGTGGCGCAATTTTTAGTTGACTCAAGGAGCCGACGCACTATACTGCGCCTAAGTTGCTGAGTTGGCGCGGGGAATTACACTGAGTTACCCCTGTCTAATCTAGATAAAATTGTGTAATCTTACCTTAGCAGCCGCCTTACAAAAATGACATCTCTCGATCGTTATTATAGTATAGGCGTTGTGGTTCAAATAGCGAATAAACTTCTCCAAGCAGTAGAAACAACAGATGCCGCACTTTAGTCCACATTTAGCGCACTCGGAGCCTTTTTCTGCTCTTGAAGATAGTCTGAACGATAAGAATATAACTATAGTTAATTAAATATATAAGCTACATTTATGTCGATACTACATAAAACGAAAATTATAAACATTTGTTGTAAAGGGTCCAGCTAGTTAAGCATAGGCAATCTGCCCCCAATAGGAAAGTCATTACATAGCTTTATCATGAAAAAAAAATAGAATAATATTCTCTAGTAAGTCTGCTATCACTTGCTTTTAGAATCATTTCTCCATGTGATGTAGTTTGTAAGAAAAACGTTTTAAAAGTTTCTACTTTTTTCATATTGTTTTAAATACTTCTACTTCGTTTTGGTCCAAAACAAGTATATATAAACTCCTCATATATTTATCTAAAAGATGGTATTGTCATTAATACTTTCCTATTGGGGGCAGATTGCCTCTGCTTAACCGGCTAGACCCTTTCAATAAATTTAGGTAAATAAAAAATACTTCAAAACATTAAACCGTTTTCATTTAAATGTATGAAAGACAATATCAAATATCGAGAATATATAAAAATAAATGTAACATACTTGGCGTGTAGGTAAGTGAGAATCAGCCGTGGTATCTTGAACAATGTAATCAGGAAAGACCCCTTGGCCACTGATCCCAAATGATACTTTAAAAGCTTTCCAATTGAGTATAAAACTGGAGAGGAGTGAGCCTTCGGACCTCTGGAATAAAAAACAACTACATATACAAGACATCAGCTATAGTGTAGGGAAAAATAAGATAAAACATTAATCGCCGGATCCGGAACAAAATGATAACTGCTAAATGATATTTGGGTGGCAATTATCATTTTATTCTCCGGACCCGGCAATTTATTCACTGTCACGAATAACAATACATATTTAATACATAAAAAAATTACTTCACAACTGACAGTGAAAAGGCAGAGGATTCATGTATTTCATTCATTCCTGTTATATGTATATTGTGGCAAACATTTTTAACAATATTTACCACGTTAGTTTCCAGCGTCAGGCGTCACAATGTGGATTTTTTACGAAATCGAAAATCAACTTAGTAAGCAGTTTTTATTAAGGTAAATATATGTCGGATATAATTGTATATGTCGGAGAAACATTCTCCTTGATATCGCCATTATTGGTCATAGGTCTTGTTGGCGTCATCATGAGGATGTGGGGGAAGGGAGGTTTGCTCCTCCTCTAACATAAAGGGTGGATTCTCGACCAGCCGAACCATGACAGACCCTAAGGCCCCAAGGTGGTTGGTGTCGAGATGTTGTATATATACTCAGCGCTAATAGGAGAAACTTTGATAGTGCGATTCAGGATTATTAACGTCTTCGTACAGATTTATGCGAATATTGTAGAATTTGCTACCAAATAATACCAAAAAAAATAATTAAGTATTCATGGTTTCACAAAGTGAAATCACTAATCACTTCCCTAATTAAATATTTATTAATCAATATCTTTGTGCATATCTTATCTTATACCTTTAAACGAGCAATTCTTGTATATATATATATAATTGGAATCTCGGAATCGGCTCCAACGATTTTCATGAAATTTCGTATACGGGGGGTTTCGGGGGCAAAAAATCGATCTAGCTAGGAATCATTTCTAGAAAATGTCATTTTATTCGTGTTTTATCAACTTAAAAGAAAAATTACTTTTCCTGACATCTATCGGCGAGTAATAATACTATGTCATTTTATTCGTGTTTTATCAACTTACACGAAAAATGACTCTTCCTGACATCTATCGGCGAATAGTAATACTATTTTTTTTAAACTAGGAATCATTTCTAGAAAATGTCATTTTATTCGTGTTTTATCAACTTAAACATAAACTTACTTTTTTTTTATTGGAAGAATAATAACAAAAAGGTGGCGTTTGAGTAGTCCCAATTTAAACTGAAAATGACTCTTCCTGACATCTATCGGCGAATATTAATAGTATTTTTTTTTAATTGCTTTAACGACACAACAACACTAAAGCTATTCCAGCAGATGGCGTTGTTAAGTAACACGAAGTCAATGAGTAGTTGCTTTGAGGTTAGACTTGATTTTATTAGTATGTAATTCGTACTTAAATATAATTTCCAAAAAACACAATTTATAAAAATAAAAAAAATACCGAGCAAAGCTCGGTCATCCAGGTACTATTATTTAAAAAAGAATTACCCTGACCCAGAAAGCTACCCAGTTCGGATTGCATCTACCGAGAAGAGCCAGGAAGAAATTCGATAGTTACTAGATCAGCAATAGAGTACTGTACCTGAAATACCAATGGGATACAGCTCCCGCGATAGTCATCTGTTGGCAGCCAAGTATAAACTCACTGCCCCATATAAGGCATATGAGGCACATCCACCACATACTCTTTACCCACATAGGGTCAAACTCTATAGAATCTACAATTAAAATATTGCAACTATAAATAACTATAAAAACACTAAATACTACATACAATCAAGGCCATGTCCTTTATAATATTATTAAACGATGTCTATCGTTATCGCGCGGGCACGAACGAACTAGTCAAAAAATATCTATCTAGAATAGACAATTAGTATCTAATACCTCATTTTACGCGTCCTCTGAGAGTTTTTATGTTTACCCTGTAGTGTTCTATTCAAAAAGATTTACATACCTACGTATTTTAAAATTAATAAACTATTGATTTAAGTCAAATTAACTTATAATGGCTTAAAACGCGATTTATTATTTATTTTAAGCATCCGAAACGTCGGGATAAATAACAAATCGCATTAATAAAAGACAATATTAAACTATTGATTTGTCCATTTTGACAATTTTTCAGAATGACCTGGTTTATTCTCTTAGAGATGTTAATACTATAGCCTTCTCCTATTGGCATTTAACCTCCTTGGCCTGGTTACTGGAAGGATATAAATTGATGCAGAAACTCTGCAAAAAGTCCCAATGTAGATAAAGGTTAGATACTCTCAAAAGACTTTATGTAGTTTGTCCACTCTGTTTACATAATCTACAGTCTACACATGATTCGTGCCCCCGCAATAACGATGTCTAATTATGATTATTACACTACATAACTAAGACACTAAATAATTGCCAAGCTTGTTAAAATACAAAAAACCACATGAAACATAAAAAAATGATAAACCTTTTAACCATACGAATTTTGTGGAAGTTTAATGCCTTTTTGATTGATCTCGCATATTGTCTCCATAGATTGTGCTTTAAAAAAAATATTTGTTGATCATAGCTCGATTATAAATGTGTCTAGAGGTGAAATCGTAAGAGGTAAAGACATACTATTCATAGGCTCAGTCAACAAGGATAGTATTATATATTTCATGTTTGGTAATACAATATAGTAGTATACATCTTATAAAATATAAATTTTGACAAAACTAATTGGCAATTTGAATAAAGCTTGAACCCTAGAGTTTTTTATTTTCACACGAAACATTGTATTTTTTTTCAAACAAACGAAAGCCCACATTATTATATATAGGTAGTATGTACATTTGATATGAATTGCTTGAAACCCAACATTAAATATTTTATTTCTCTAATCCATAATTTAACAGTTTGCATATTAAACATGCAAAGAAATGAAATATGTTTTTTCCAAATTTTAAAAAAGAGTCTTACTTTTCAATTTAGCACTGTTAAAACTCTGGGCTGGAACTGCTGTATTATCAACATTACCAGATTGTGTGCCATTAATTAAAAAATTGGTTTTAAAGGGTATTCCTGGATAATTTGCAGTTGCCAAACACACCTGTAAAACAATTATTTTTTATGTGTATAGAATCACAAATATTATTACACCAGTGCATAATGTCAAGGAAAGATCTTAATGGAGGTTAGTATTTCAATATTTGAGGCATTTTTATTTCTTTTATGAATTTTAATTACATTTAATAATTACAATAATATGTAGTTTTCAATATAGCAAACGAATTAAACTTTACACTTCAAGAGATAACTTCAATTAAATATGAAAATATGTTTAAGTTAAGAAAGTTATAAATTCAAAACAATAAAAAATAATTCAAGAGGTAGCAATTATTGAGTTTTTATAATAATAATATAAAAACTCTTTAATCAAATTTAAAAGTTCTTTATTTGATTATATTTTTTAGTAAAATTGTGTCACTAATTTGTTATTCATTCTTGTATTTTCTAACAAAGGGCCCAGAACTCTGGAGCAATATTTTACAAAATAAATATAGGAAGAAGTAAACTAATCATTGTTGATAAAGTAACTAGTGATAATGGCTTCAAGTATACGAATCGAATTGTTAAAAAAGGACAATTACGAGACTTGGAAAATACAAGTAGAAGCATTGTTGATTAGACATGACTTATGGGAATATGTGAGTGGAGAAAAAACTAGACCTCCAGATGATTCCAGCATGTGGGAAAGAACTGATAAAAAGGCGAGATCAGAATTGATCTTAGCTATGGATCCGAGTGTAGTTCGTCACGTGAAGAACGAGAGCACTGCGCGGGATGTTTGGCTGAAATTAGAGAGTTTATTCGCATCTCGAGGACCGGCTAAGAAGGCGACAATTATGAAAAGACTATTTTTGCACAAGATGATAGGTACTGAGAATGTAAGTGAACACCTTGACTTATTTTTCGAAGCTGTCGATAAATTAGAGGGAATGGATATAAAAATACATGATGATCTTTTGGCAATAATGTTGCTTCACAGTCTACCGGAAAGTTACGATAATTTTCGCTGTGCCATCGAAAGTCGAGACGACCTTCCGAAGCCAGAGATTTTAAAGATTAAAATATTAGAGGAATAAGAAGAATTGGCAACCGAAGAGAAGAGTATTGATTTGTTATCGCTGTAACTGTGTAGGGCATATAGCTTCTAATTGTAATAAGCAAATAAAAATGCAACAGTGTTCGAATAATGTAGACATAAATGATGATAGTTTAATGTGTCTGAATATTCCAGGTTCAGAAGAATGCGGTATAATTGATTCATTTAAACAGCAATGGGTACTTGACTCTGGGTGTACGTCTCATTTATGCAACGATATAAATAAATTTGGTACTACTTTTGAAGCTATTGGTGGTAAATTAAAACTAGCCACTAATATGAATACTGAGGTTAAAGGTAAGGGTGTAGTTAGACTGTCGGCATTGGGTGAAAAAGCAGTAGGTCCTATTGAGTTTAAAGAATCACTATTTGTACCAGATTTAAGAACTAATTTAATTTCGGTAGCTAGAATAACTGACAACGGATACGACGTTCTTTTTACGCGTGACATGGCAAAACTTATAGATTGCAATGGTAAAACTAAACTAACGGCACCTCGTAAAGGTAACTTGTATTGTATTCATGAATGTGAATCTGTGAATTTAGTCACTACTGATGTTCATAAGGATTTGCAGTGTTGGCATGAACGTCTTGGACATTTAAATGTAAACGATATGGCAAAGTTACTTAATAAAACAGGTAGAAAATTAAATGGGAATGACATCCATATATTGCGTAATTGTGATATTTGTGCTAGAGGGAAGATGTCAGCCTTACCATTTTTAGAATCTAGTGGGCCTTGTGATGAGAAATTACGTATTGTCTATTCTGACATTGTAGGACCAATGAGATGTGAATCAAAAATAGGTGCCAAATATTTTATAACTTTTATAGATGACTGTACACGTTGGTGCGAGGTATATTTTCTTAAAAGTAAGAGTAAGGCTTTAGAAGCTTTTAAGATATACAAACAATATATGGAGAATTTTACCGGACTTAAAATTAAGTATTTACAAACTGATAATGGTGGTGAATATTGTAGCGCTGAATTTTCTGAATTTCTTCGCCAAGAAGGAATTTCAAGAAGATTGACTGTTGCTTATACTCCACAACAAAATGGAGTAGCCGAGCGAATGAATCGCACCTTAGTTGAAATGGCCAGATGTATGCTTTTGGGTTGCGAGCTGTCCATGGATTTTTGGGCTGAAGCCGTAGATACGGCATGCTTTGTTAGGAACCGATGTCCAACTGCTGCATTAAAGCACGCCATTCCATATGAAAAATGGGTTGGAAAACCGGTTAGGATAGATTATCTTCGTATGTTTGGATCTAAGGTCCATATATTGGATAAACGTCTTAATAAGGACAAGTTCGCTGCTCGTGCAATACAAGGTGTATTTGTGGGTTATCCGAAAACATCCAAAGGTTTTAGAGTATGGATACCAGAACTTAAAAAATTCATGGTCGTAAGAGATATAAGATTTCATGAATTTATGACGACAACAAGTATTGTAAATAATGATAAGGTTGAGGATCAGAACGGAAAGAATTTTATAGATATTTTATGTTTTAATAAAGAGTCAAAAGAGGTTACATATTCGGAAAGTAATAGAGAAAATGATATATTCATTGAACCTACAACTTTACCGATGTTAAGCGAAAATGAACTTGTAGAAATAGTACCAAGTTCAAGTATAGAAGCATCAGAAATGCATACGCTTCCTTTAAAAAGACTTCGAGGAAGGCCTAAATTATTACGAACTGGAGCTGTGGGCCGCCCTAAAAGGGTTTACAGAATGGGTGAAATTGAAGAACAATCAACTGATTGTGATGCTGGTCTCGATCCAGAAACCGATGCTAATCTTGAATCAGAAACTGAATTCCCTATTCAAAGAGAACAACGAATGCAAAGCTCAAATGATATCTCTTTAAGAGACAACACTGATTTTGCGGGTGCCATGGAAATATCTTTAGAAAATGCTTTGAAAAGTGATGAATATTTTAAATGGGAAGAGGCAATATTATCTGAAATAAGAAGTCTAGTTCAAATGGACACGTGGAAAATTGTGAAGAGACCAGAGAATAAAAATATTGTAGGATGTCGATATGTCTTGACTACAAAAGTGAATATCGATAAATCAACAAAGAAAAAGGCCAGACTTGTGGCTCAAGGGTTTACTCAATGTTTTGGAGTTGATTACGAAAAAACTTTTGCGCCTGTTGTGAGGTTGGATTCAGTAAGATTACTAATGGCTCTTTCTGTAGAATTGGATCTTGAAATTCATCAGCTGGATATAAACACAGCTTACTTGAACGGATATCTTAATGAAGATATTTATATGCGAGTTCCAAAGTTACTAAAAGAATGTTTGATTAAATTGATACATAACAAAGATGAGGATGCGAATATAATTCAGCGTGCAAAGATAATGCTGAATGATTTAGAGGCTGGTGGTGACACTTGCTTATTAAAAAAATCTTTGTACGGTTTAAAGCAAGCTGGAAGACAGTGGAATTTAAGACTTGATAGCAAACTGAAAGAAATGGGCTTAAAACAAAGTTTAAATGAACCTTGTTTCTATATGAGGAATGAGGGAAATCAGTATTTATTTGTATTAGTTTTTGTAGATGACATTTTGATAGCATCTCAGCAAGGAGATCGAATATCGCGTTTTAAAAATGAACTAAAAAAGGAATTTGATCTGAAGGATTATGGTGAAACAAAATATTTTTTGGGTATTGACATTAAGAAAAATGACAATGGCATTACTCTGTCTCAAGAACAATATATAAAAGATATTTTGCAAAAATTTGGAGTAGAAGATGGTAAAAGTTATACTACTCCAATGGAATTGAGTAGTTCTAAAACTGAACAGATTAAAAAAGTAGAAGTTGGTGATAACAAATGGCCATATAGGGAGTTGATTGGGTCTCTCATGTATTTAAGTACTGCAACTAGGCCTGACATAACAAACTCTGTATGTAAATTAGCACAGTTTGCTAGTAAGCCAGAAAAAAAGCACTGGTTGGCTGCAAAACGCATATTAAGGTACTTAAAGGGCACCATCAATTATGGACTTATTTTCAAAAAGGACGGTAAGTCTTTAGAGGGATATTGTGATGCAGATTGGGGAAGCTGTACCGTAGATAGGCGATCGTTTTCAGGATATGCTTTTATTTTATCGGGTGCTTGTATATCTTGGTGTTCTAAAAAGCAACGAACTGTAGCAACATCTAGCTGTGAAGCGGAGTATATTAGTATTGCAGAAGCTATGAAGGAAGCTCTTTATTTACAAAGCTTCCTTAAAGAATTAGGACTTGAAAGGTACGCTGCCGTTTCACTTAATTCCGATAGTAGATCTGCAATTTATCTTGCAGAAGACCCAGTTCTTCATGCGAGAAGTAAGCATATTGATATTAAATATCATTTTATAAGAGGGGTATTAAAACAAAATATCGACATAAAATTGAGACATATACCCACGGAGCACATGTTAGCGGATGTGCTAACCAAACCACTAGGGCGTATTAAACACCACAAATGTATATTTGGTTTAGGTGTTAAACCTGTTTAGTTTATTTCAGAATTTTTAAATTTGAAGCGGGTGTATTGAGTTTTTATAATAATAATATAAAAACTCTTTAATCAAATTTAAAAGTTCTTTATTTGATTATATTTTTTAGTAAAATTGTGTCACTAATTTGTTATTCATTCTTGTATTTTCTAACAGCAATTACATTAAATTGAATATTATATCACTCCAAGTGTTTAAAATATAATTTGTTAATAGATTTTTAAACACAAAATTTCATATAATATAACAATTAAATCTATAACACTTACCACAACTAGTGACCAAAACGTAAAAAATAGCACCAAGAAGAAGAAAGTAATTATCGGTTGTAGGAAGAGCGCAGGAATGGAACCAAGACAATGTGCAGTCTCTTTAAACAAAGCTGCCAAAAATGAAACTCGTGATCGCATCACCCACACAAGAAGCAGCAGAATTACCTACAAATATATGAGTATATATTATATAATATATTCTAAATGAACCAATGATTAATATTTTATACTTACTGTTATTATGGTAGCTATGACTGAATACCATAAAAAGGCTTTCTCATTCTTAAAAGATTCCTGTAATATTTAACAGTTGAAAGTTAATCCATAAATAATTACGAAAATATATGTGTTTATAGAAAATTCTTACAGCCAAAAATGCAGTACTGTCAGAAAAATCCCTCTGTTTGGTTCGTAGTTCATGATATGTATACCATAAGAGGGCAGTACCAGCCACACTTGCTATAGATACAACTATCATAAATATCCAAGAAACAAATGTTGCCAATAAATGTAAAATTGAGACCATTAGCAGTGAACATACTGAAACATAAATATTGTTACAAGAAAATTTAAACTTAAAAACTCAAAATTAAAATGTTTGTAATCATACTGTCATCATAAGGAAATAAAAAATATACACATGACTTTTTTAATATTGAGTTATCTATATATTCAGCATCAGTAAAAAAGGAGGCATGGCTATTGGCTGGTAATTTTTTTCTCCAAACCAAGTTTTACGTAGAAACATTCTTTTTCCTTATGATGGCAGAATTTGTCTAATAAAAAAGTACTAACTAAATGCTATAATAACACAGATGATCATTTCTATCCATGAATTGTATAGATCAGACAACATTTGCTCAACAGTATCCCAACTATTGAGTAAGTCATAAAAATCTGTAAAAACTTTTTGAGCCACATCTTTAGCTGGCTTTGGAAAGCATCTGTTTAAAAGGGGGAATGATTCATAAACAGGTAAGACAGGACATGGGCCTATGTAGCTGTTTAAGCCATTGGAATTTGTTGTTATGTTTAAATTTAAATCATAACTACATAAATTTGACCCAGTCTCTTTGTAGAAATTTTGTATATCAGCAAAAGTTTCCATTTTCTTGTTTGGACATTTTTTTACACAAATTTTAAGAGATCTCCGCAATTCTTTTACATCCATAAAAAATAAATAGCTTTTATCTGCAGTGCTTATTCCTGATAATTCATTATTTAATAATTTCTTGTTACTTTTCACACCACAAGTATTGCCAAATGAATCATAGCCATTAATAAGACGTTGTGGATTTCCATATACAAAAGCTATTGCAGCAATAATAATCTGAAACAAAATTTAAGTCTGAACTTATATTTATATGATTACTAAGGTAAGTAGAATACAGAAAAATAATGCTTACCATTAGTACCCAAAAAATAACATAAATAACAAGCCATAACACATCAGTGCAGCCTTTCCTTGGTGTTTCATTTTGGGGAGCTATTTCACTTTGAGTGCAGCCCATGTTTAGTAGATAAATAAACGTACTGTATTGTCTGCAAATGGCAGGGCGTAGCCCAAATATCAGATAGACTCTATTGTTAACCGGGTAAGTCGTGACTTACTTATTTTACACTAATTATGAAAACAAAAATTATAAACAAAAATTTCAATCATCGGAGCCGCCCGTAATAGAAATTAGAAAACATGTCTCTAGAGTTTAGATAAGACGCCAAGCATCAAAGAATACAAAAACAAAAATTAATATATTAATTTATAAACCTGTGTATAACAGATACATTCAACCTGGGTAACTTTGGCCCACTTTGGAAAGATTTTAAGGTACTATGCATTTACTAATTCTTTATTGTTTTATAAATTAGTGTTTTCAGTGGGATAAAACCTCAGTAAATCTAAATTATTTGAAAAAATATAACTAAATAAACTATACATTTCCATAAAAAATTGGTGAACCAAAGTTACAAAGATACTTGGGTAACATTGTCCTACTTAAGGATATGATAAATAAAATCGATAATCTAAAAAGTTTCATATATTTTAGGTCAAATTAACTTATGTTTTAAGCTTAAAAATAGTCAATTTAATCATATGACAACTTTTTTCTTTTGGTAGTAATAGTGTTTTTACAATAATAACAAAATGAAACTCTTTTGTAAAATAGAATGAACTTTTATTTAAAGTCCATTTAGGTAGTTTTTACTGTTATAATCAGATTTAAATAAATTATTTAAATAATAGAAATAAACACTTAACTTAATATCAAAACACACAAATGTTGATTCTCAATCTCCACATTCCATGTACAGAAATTGATCATCAATGGCATATGAATAACCTTGTTTTGTAATTTTACTGTCGTCTAAATATGCTTTGGGGATGATATTTTATGATTTCAAGTTTCGGTAATGATCCTTCCTGGAAAACGACTTCGTATTTGACAATGCAAAATCCAGATCATATATTACGTTTTATGGTAATTTTTCCGCTTCTATTTTTCTCTTTGGACTTTACTTGAGTTTGTTCATCTATCTTCTCCAGTATTCCTTCATGCATTTCATACTTTCCTAAAATATCACATTTAAGACTTTCTTCAGCCATCTGGGAAATAAATGAAAATGAAATGAAATGAATAAACACTTTATTGTACACCGAAAAATAAAAAAGAACAAAGTATATAACAAAAAGTACGTAAAAGTGGCGGCCTTACTAGTAATCTCTTCCAGACATACAAGGAAATTTTTTGACTGAAAATTTGGTGATTGGTACACACATCTAAATAAATATCATAATAATAAAATTACGTAACTAAAAATAATAATACTGTCTCTAAGAAGTACAGATTTAATGAAGAAAATGGGAGGTACCCAAGTTTTGACCCAAGCAAAGTTACCTCAAAATATCTTAAAAAGTACCTGATTTAAGACTTAATTTTAATATCCAAAAATTATTAAAGAAAGAAAAACAAGCTCATGACCAATTACTGCATTATTAGTAACTTGAAATATTATTCCGTAGTATAAAATAAAATTCACCCTGTAGAGTCTTATGCAATAATTACTAACAACTTTTAAACAATGTTTTTCGTTACAAAGTTTTTGCCACTAACTTTTCGATCCACAGAATGAAATAAATAATTGACAAATTTAAAATTTAACTGCGGATTACCTTTAAAAGCAGAGTTAATTTTCTCAGCCTACAACATTTACAAAGTTATTTTATATTTAGAAGCTTTAAAAAATATAAAAATCCAAAGAGTGACTGGTGCGCTACTGTTACATTGAAGACTTAAGTTACTCAGATTGACTATAGGCAAATTGGAAACTTCTTTATGTTCGATTCTTTCAAAGATTAAGAATTTCTTTGACTTTTTAAATAAACGTCACTCGTCACTCGTCAGTGTCAAATAGTCATAACTCATAACCTTTATTATCACGATCGATTCTCATTTTCTCATTTCTTAATAGATGCTCTTCTCACAGGATATTTCAGTATTTTCAGTACTATCTAGTAACTGCGATTATTTAAACGTTAATTCTTAAGAAGTTTCAAATTTATTATTAAGCATTACACTATTTTAGTGCATAATGTTTATGAATTATGTATCAAGCAGTAAAACCTTTATTTTACAATACTGCTGCAGAAGATATATCAACAATAATATAGCCAGCATTTCGAAAATACATAGAGAGATATACACAAGAATGTATCCAACAAAAGTTATATTAGACAATGGGGCATCTATAAACATAAGATATCATGAACCTCGAAAAATTATAAAAGTAAGATGTACTGTATATAGTTTTTTAATATTGTCATAGTATTTCTGGGATCGGTTTGAAATATTTTTTGTCATTCATTTATCAGACCAGATTGTGTACTTTGTAATGTACATTATATTCTATACTTAGATTAACTACTTACTACCTTGTTACTTAAGTAAACATTAAATGCAACCATTTTCAGTTTTTATCATTAAGGAAATGTATATTCTTATATTTCTGATGTCTTAAATGAATTAATATATCTCTTTTATTTCAGTTACCTTTGGATTTGGCTCTTTTGTCTGAAGAAGAGAAAAAGATAAGGTTAGACAGAAGGAAACCCAAGAAAAGGGTTAAGATCACTGAAACTATTGAAGATAACTTCAATGCCAAAAAGTATTTAAAATATATGAAAAAGAAGTAATGAATCCAAAAAATATTACAGTGTTTAAGTTTGTAGATATATTTAAATGGTAGAAATAAAAAATGTTATTAAAATTTGTCTAGTGAAATTGCAATAATTATTGGGGTGACATTTTAAAAAAAACACTATTTTTATAGCGATTAGCAAGGTTGATCAATATACATATTGATGGTTAACAGCCTATATGTCGTCACCAAAATTTTTAGTAAAAATAAGTTAAATATACAGTTCGATTCAGAATGACAAACGGAATTGAACTGTTTATTTTTTACTCAACAATATTATTTTCTATGTGTCATAATATACTTATATATATCGATGTATCCGTAGAAGAAAGTCGGATATGATTATGATACCCTTATTCCCTTTTTTGTATTTGTAATGCTAAACTGATTGATATAATTGACTAGTAAAATCAAAATTTTAATGATAAAGATAACAGTCAAATAATGGTTTATAAAGGCAATTTTTCAAGTGTAAAGTAGAGCGCCTTGCAGATGTAACGTTGTTCTATGGACACGTCAATATGTATATGGTGACACATAGAAAAATAATATTGTTGAGTAAAAAATAAACAGTTCGATTCCGTTTGTCATATATATTTTCTTAAGTGTATCTACATGGGATGTGATAAAGGTGTAACACATAAAATGCTGCTTTGTTCATATAGGAATTTTAGGGACTGCTGTTGCTCATGTCAGCTGGGTTATACATGTAGCCTGAGTTGTATTGTTTGTTATGTTAAACAAGCAAGAACCTTGGCTCACTATCCTTCAGTATGTACCACAGTGCCCAACCATAACATTTTTTTGCCACATTATAAAAAATAAAAACAAAAAATTTCGTCTAAAAATTAAGGATGAACAACCCTTATCACTTAGGGGTATTTTCATACCTATTTTCATACCAAAAATAGATAGTAGCCGATTCTCAGACCTACTGAATACGCATATAAAATTTGGTAAAAATCGGTAAAGCCGTTTCAGAGGAGTACGGTAACTAACATTGTGACATGGAAATTTTATATATTAGATACTATTTTTGTGTAAACCTAGTACATCTACATAGCACCCGTGTGTAGCCGGGGCTTGTTGCTAGTATATTATAATTAAAAAATAAAAACTAAGTTATCTCGCTGGAGGACTGTTACTCTGTGCTGGTTTTTTAACAATGGTAACATTAACAATAAGTGATGCCAGATCAGGGGAATTCCACCTAGATTTTGGGGGTTTTCGACTGAGTTAGGGGTCCATAGTTACGTCAAAACTCTTTCGCCTTTCACAAAGCTTTCACTGGCAAAGCGTGTAGTAACGTCGTGTGGCGTATTGTATTATATTGGCACACTTCTCATCAGGTGTTGACACGTCACATCGCGTAGCGTTTTAGTAGTAGTTTCCACCATAAACCCTAATGGAAAAATTATCTTTTTTTATTTTATATACATTAAATGCTGTATTTTCTCTATTTTATTTATGCCCCTTTAACATTTTTTTTCCTCCTATGTTAATCGTAGGATTTTTAAAGAGATTTAGGGAATTTTAGGGATAAATTCTTAAGAAACTAGGGTAAATAAAATCGTTAGTGGAAACACTGACAATAAGTGAGTCCTATTTTTGACAATTGTCATTAATGACATTTGACAATATATTTATTTCGACGAAGTACTAAGGTAAATTTTGGCTCATGTGCATCGATTTTAATTATTAAGTATTGTTATTTGTTTTCGTTTTTAAATAAGTTTATAATTAGCAACAATTTATTTTATACTTCTCATAACGTTACGCAAGTCTTTCAACAATTGTTAATTTTTCCAGGTATATCATGTTCAATTAACCTTGTAGCCTTACGTAAGGCATCATTCAAAATGGGCAATAAGGTATCAGCAGACGCAGTAAAAATAACGACAATACAAAATGGAAGTCCGCCACCAGAATGTCCTATGCATAATAAAGCGGAGAAACCCAGCAACAAGTCAGATTTACGCCCATCGGAATGTCCCGTTCAGCACGATAATAATATAAACCCTTATAACTTGGTAAATTTGAAAACCACATTATATATTTATTTCGGAAAATATTTATTGACTATATATGATGTAATATTTCTTAGATGCCTCCAGCAAATCAACAGCCAGCTCCTGATCAACCATTTGAACTTCCAACTCAAAGACAAGTTTCTTCTATCCCTCGTGCTATGCCTGATGGTTCAACAGAATTTTGGGTTTATCCTAGCCAGCAAATGTTTTGGAATGCCATGCTACGTAAGGGTTGGCGTTGGAAAGATGAAGATATCAAACCAAAAGATATGGAAGATATTATTAAAATACATAATGCCAACAATGAACAGGTACATATATTTGTTTAGAAAAAAATGTTTAATATTGTTTTTTTGTGATCAGTTAGTATTATTAATTATAACAATTTTAGGCTTGGCAAGAAGTTTTGAAGTGGGAAGCTTTACATGCAAAGGAATGTGGACATCCAAGACTCAAGAGTTTTGGAGGGAAAGCTACTGAGTACAGTCCAAGAGCACGTATAAGATCAATGCTTGGGTAAGAATATTTTAGATAATATTACAAAACTTAATTGCAATATTGTAACTTTTGATGAAGTTATGCTCTTCATTTATTAATACAAACCTCTTTTTATTTATCCTGTGGTCTATGGTCACTGTTAGCCTTTCATTAAAGATATCAGGATACTTTGTTTTACTTACCTTTTTTGGGGGTAATAATTGTAAATGATTTTGATCTATAGCTATGTCCAAACCAAATCATCTGTCAGATAGGGTAAGTGCAGACTTTAAAGGTTTATATTACATTGCAGGTATGAATTACCCTTTGACCGACATGACTGGATTGTGGACAGATGTGGAAAAGATGTAAAATATATTATTGATTACTATGATGGTGGTGAGGTTGATAACAAATACGAGTTTGCCTTGTTAGATGTCAGGCCAGCAATGGATTCTTTTGAAAATGTGTGGGATAGAATGAGAGTTATGTATATGCGATACCGTTTTGAGTTACTGGGCAATAAAGAAAATCCTAAATTAACAAATTAATTCTGTTAAAAATAAATGTCTTCAACCAAATTCTTAAAAGCTTCTATAAATTATACCTGAGTTATGTTCCTGCCAAAAATAAGTGACTGTATTTAAAGTTAATGATATTTCAGTATTCTTGGCTTCAACATTTCTTAGATTTTTTCTTAATCTTTAATTTTTTTTATAAGTATAAGAATTAAAATTTATGCATTATTTATTGAAACTCATCCCACCATTATATTGCACAAAATTTTTATCAAATGATAATTGTATAAAAACTGTGTGGAGTTGTTCTGTGGGCAAAAATTGTCACTGCAGTGGCTCTTTGTGATTTTCAAAATTATTGTTCCTTAATTTTCTCAATAATTTTCATTATATTAATATAAGAAGTGTAGTCTGTAGACAAGTAGATCATAGTACTGTTGATCATTTATTTGTTTAAAGTAAAAGGTTTTATTGGGCCTAGAATTGTTTAGATTCATTTTAACATATTAATTAAGCACTAATGTGTTACAACAATTTTGATAGTGTTGAAAATACTACTTTTCCTTCCCAATTAAATAATTATAAATCCCACAATTGTTTCATTTTATGTATTGCACATAACTAAAAAACATTTTAATCAACCCTTCAAGACTTCATTATCAACCAGAGAATTACAAAAGTAAACTAGATGAAATTGTTATTATTATTTATTTCATTCAATTATCAAGATTAAGCTTAGGGTGGCTTGCAGTGATTCCTTTACATTCATTTTTAAATATTTCAACTTGTTGTTCAATATAAGCTTCAAAGTTATTATGTGGACAATTTGGTAACACTTTGAACTTAGGCTTTCCCTTGGAACTATGGTACACAGAACGAAGTGTTAACACTGGTGGCTTTTCTGGAAAATTAGCACCTGTAAATGATAATGATCATTCTTATATTTTAACTAGCTGAATGGTGGCAAGTTAAAATAAAGCAGATAGCAGCAAAAAACATATATGTGCCAATTGTCATGGCAATTGGTCTAATACAGTTGGATTTTAGCAATTTCATATATTGTTGGTTCAACAGTAAAACAAATAATGTTTTATCTAAAATTTATATTAGTAAATAGCAACCAAAGGTTATTGCAAATTATTTATATGAGGTGAATAGAGGGGCCTGAAAATTTTAGTCTTTTTGCATTTGATATTTTACAAGGCTATATTAATAATAATTATTATTGGAGTTACTCCAGTTTCAATAATTATAATAAAATTATTTTTATAATGCTCCTTACCTATATCAATCTGCAGTATCCAATGGAAATCATTCATTTGAAACAGTAAAGCTGCACTTGTAGCATCATGCTCTAATATGGCACCTTCATACTTAATTATTAATTGAGCTAATAACTCTCGCTTCACTCTGTCATTGTTTATAATATCCTGGATCTGTCAAATTATTTAATTGTTAAGGTTATTTTTAAAGGATACATAATAAATGACTAATGTTATTTATAATTTATTACCTTACTGTTCAGTAAATCTGTTACCATTGGTACATAATCCATAAGAATTCCAGACTGATGCATACTAAAAACATACTTTTTCTTTGAGAAAGGTAAAATGTAGCAATTATTGATTGACATAAAGTTTAATACTTACAGAGGTAGAGTAATATTTCCGAGAACATTAGAAAGGAAAGGTGACAGTATTAACTCTGCATTTGTGGAATTTGGGTATCTTACTAGAAGAAGTGCTGTATCTATACCTGGATTTACATCAGTACTGTAAAAAGAAAACTTAATAAGTACAATTTATTACAAAATATATTCTAAATAGCCTATTAATATCAGCATTATTAGTACTGTTACTAAAGTTTAACCAGACAAGGTGAGGTTTACCTTTTAATATTTTTTGTAGAGAATTTGTTAAGAATAATTTATTTTGGAAACAGGTATAAATGTTTTTCCTTTAGGACTGCCAGTAAATAAATTGGATAATATTAGTAATCAACAGTTATATAGTATTTACTGGAAACAGTTTGTTTTATAGTAGCATGATCATAAACTCAACAATCACTTAACCCTTAACCACTGACGTACGTATATGGTACGTCATCCAAACGGTTTTTCGTTTAAAACTTTATTTTGGGCGGGAACTAACCAAAAAAGCAAGTTCCTATTGTAAGAGAATATTTTTGTATTAATTTTTAAAAAATGTCTATAAAAATTACATTACCTCAAAGGCAATATTTTTATGAATATTATAACTACTTTTTTTATAATCCCTATTTCATTTAAATATGTTTTAACAAACCCATTACAATAATCACTAGAATTACACTCTATTGATGCATCAGAAGGTCTTCAAAATGATGTACGTATGACATACGTACGTCAGTGTTAGTGTAACAAAATGACACGTCAGTGGTTAAGGGTTAAGAACAATTTTTAACCATTTTACATGTTAAATGGTGTATTTATAAGGCCTACCTTTCATTGTATAACTCAGGAAGTTTTGACATATTCACTTTAAGCTTTATCAAGAACTCTACTATATGTCCACCCACCCATACTTCAACATCCTGCTCAGTTGTCAATGCATTACCAAGTAAAGCACTATATTCAAATGATGCACGAGAGCTGTCATCTTCATTTAGTTTTTTTACCTGTTGTAATAAAAATTATTAAATATCCTTACTCAGTCAACCACTGAAAAGATATCAATTTGTTATGGTAAAAAAAAGCTACATTAAAGTTAGTATATATGAGCATAATTGAATTAAAAGCAAAAAATAAAGGCAAACCTGGTGAATTTTGTATAAATCAATTAGTTCGGATATAGTCTCACATAAGGCTTTAGGGTCACTTGAATCCCATTGACATAAACTTGGTACTGCCTGATTTAATAATTCTTCATCAGCATTAGAAAGAAAACTTTCATCATCAAACCTGAAGTCTGGAGCAAACCATGGCGTTGAGGGGTCAAATATTACTTCCCATTTTAATTTTTTCGAGCAATATGGTAGCACTAAACGTAAATGACTTTCAACTGCATCTGTATTTCCAGAAATTCTTTCCAAGTCCACTTTGGTTTTACATAATCCTGAAAATAATAATGAACTATTTAACGATTTGTAAAATATTTTAGATTAATTAATAAAAACGAATTCCATGATACATGTTATTACCAAGTTTTAAATCCTGATATATTGTTTGAATATACGGACGAAAAACAGGAGATATTTCGCTAAGGATACTAAAATTGTCTGTCATTTTTAGACCCTTGAATAATTATATTATTATTATTTTCCAATTCCCAATTGTATAAACCTCTTGAGTATTGTGTTCTGTGGTATAAACTAACAAAATATATAAATATTTTTGATCACTGTCAAGTGTCAGTACTCAGTAATAAGTAGTAATTATATCAGTGTTGCCAGCTGTGTCTTGTCAAAAGTTACCTAAAATGGTTCAAAAAGTAACCTTTTATAGTCTGTCAAGAAAGTCATGAAAAGAATGATTTGGGAACTAAAAATTTTGCTTGTACTAGCAACACTGATTTATTGTACATTAGCTGTCACTTTATAGCTTTGTTGTTATTGTGTTGACTTCTTTTTACGTTTTATAGTGTTATTTTCCTTACAATAACTCAAATATTAAATATGAATCGAAAAGTTTATAAGAGCAGTGCGAGGCGAATCATATTTAAAGTATTTAAAGAGTGCATGGCCGAATTTCAAGCGAGGAAGTTCATTTGGATTTGGATGATGTTTACGGTCGAACAGCAAAGATGACTGGTGCGTATATTATATTTTATCATTATACACAATAAAGGAACTGTTTTCTCTTTAAAATTATTTGTTTTAAGTAGTAATTTATCGGTTATAAAGTCTTGTTTACATTGTGTTGAGGTTATGAAATTTACCTACGTATTTATAGTACACCTTCAACAGTTTTGATCCTTTTTTTATTATTTAGTTTAACGAGATTTTTTTCGGTTCGGTGCGATTTTATTGTTTTTGTTTAGATAATATGAATATCGTTATTGACAATAATTGTTAACATGTTTCTCTTCGTTTTAGGTGTTTCCATAAGCACAATTCGGCGCATTGTGGATCACGAAGGTATGACGAATGATGGCAATTTCACAACGCCTGGAAAACACAGGAAAGGCCGGCCTAAGAAACAGTTGGATAATTTCGATATAATATGTGCAATTCGCCAAATGTTGCAAAGTTAGCCAAAGAAATATTTGAGTCAGTAACATCACAGGAATGGAAAAATTGTGTAGACCATGTCATTAACATTGAAAATGAATACTTTGTTCGTGGAGGAACTCTATATAATGACATCACAACAGAGGACAATGAATCGGACGAGGAAGAAATGTACCAGGGACCAAGAGTATCAGGCTATATTTCGGGAGTCGAATACCTCGACTCAGATTATTTGGAATCTGATTAGTAAAATATATTTTTATAATTGTAATTTTCGTTATTATTTTTTGTAATCCCAGCGACTGCCTTGCGGACAAAATATATATGTAAAGATGCAAATCCTTATCTAAATTTTTTTTTATGTACTTACTATAGGAATCATAAACATTTTATTTGAAGAACAAATAAAGTATCAACAATATTTAGTCGAAGTATACGGGGATACCCTATAAACTATGGTGGCGCCCTCCTTTTTTTTCATGACTTTCTTGACAAACTATAGTATGAAACGTAACCTTTTTTTTGTTGGTTGTATTTACTTACAGAAATATAGGATAATTTAGTAATGTTTTAATAATGTTTCCAAAACAAACCAAATCTGAGTGGGTCCCCGACCGAATGATTAATGATTCGGCCACAAGCACGAACGAACTCGAACAAGAACGAATCCATCCATTTTAATGTGTTATGGATACAATATATTTTAAGTGCGTGTGAGAAATACTTGTTTTTAGAAGTTGAACCTCAGAGGATTTATCGTGTGTGAGTTGCACTTACTGTCTACCAATGAAGTTTTTCGTTAGCCAACAATGCGTTCCGTTTCAAGGTTTAATTAATTCTACAAATTCCGCAAAATCACCTAAAAGTAACCTTTCGAGTCGTGTAACCTAGAGGTAATCTGAAAGAGTTAAAAATCACCTAAAAGGTTACAAAAGTAATCTTCTGGCAACGCTGAATTATATATAGTATTTAGAGAATAGAGATGCACGATACTATATCGATATTGTCAAGTATTGATACAAAGCGATGCGATATATCGATATTTTGAATCGATACATGACTGGATACGATACGCATCGATATATCGTATTCCAGGTAAAAATATCGAATCGGTATAATCACTGCAACAAATAATAATTTGATTAAACCTCATTCAAATTATTAAGTCTCGTATGTTTTTTAGTTTAATATTAGATAATGTAAACAAACTTTTAAAGCTGAGCTGGGTACATGATAATTGTTTTTTTCTAATGTTACCTTATTTAGAATAACACTCAGTCTGTCAGGCCTGAGTAACTTAGCTCGTCGTTATTTGTCAGTGGCTGTGACTTCAGTGCCATCGGAATTCTTATTTTCATTAGCCGGAAATACCCTTACTGACAGACGTAATCGTTTAAATCTGCAACGACTATCCAAACTCTTGTTTCCACGAAGCTTAAGCGCCTCTCAATGGCTATTGTATTGTTTACTAGCATTTGAAGCTTGCTTGTTTCTTTTTTAAGAATAAACCACGTTGTCCTTGATTTAAGACTTTTATTGTGTATCGTACATCTACATTGCACCCGTACGTGCCGAGGCGTGTTACTAGTCGTATCTATATATATAAAAGAGATTCCCACCTATATAGATACTCATCACGATATCTCTGGAACCATAAGGCGTAGCAACTTGAAATATGGTAGGAATATTCCTTTCGCCGAGTAGAGGTCAGCTAAGAACGGATTTTACGAAATTCAACCCACAAGGGGGGTTGCGGGGGCAATTGCTAGTATAATATAAAGGACTAATGAATGTGTGTATAGCTTCGATATTAATGCTTAACATAGCGAAACCACTGCAGGTGATACTATTTTGAGTGCGTTCCACTAAGGGATAATTTCGATCAAAACCCCATTTAGCCGTTCCACTTGACGACCGCGCTCGTTGTGGTTGTGGCGAAAACGTCAAGAATGACGTCATTAATTTAGCTCATGTCAAGCTTACGATACATCAAAAGAGATGGATCTTTGCGGTCGTTGAGACTTTTGGAGCAATTTTCAAAAATTTTATTATATAGTTATCAGCTTTCAGAGATCATATTATGCTAATGGTTCTCCAGCTGATGCTCAACGTGCGGTTATAGATAAAAATAATCATATTCAACTGCGATTTATACATTTTGCCTCATTCATCAATAAAAAACATGGTTGCTTAACTTTTATTTCTCACGAAGAAATCGGCCCTTAATAATTAATATGTAAAGAATCGTCTTTTATTAACGCGAGTATCACACATTTAAATAAAATACTGTATACCGGATTAAAACGCGATTTATTATTTATATTGTTTAAATTATTATTACTGAAAAGCATCCGAAACGTCAGGATAAATAATTTAAACAATATAAATAATAAATCGCGTTTTAATCCGGTATACAGTATTTTATTTAAATGTAAAGAATCATCAAAAACATACTATATCATGATGTTTCTTTTATAAAACACTTATTTTGTTTGCAAATTATTTCTACATAGGTATAAATTTATAATATTTTTCAATATTGATTTATTATTTAAATACTCCAATAAAATAAAACAAGACAAATTAAACTGTATTAATCAAGTTATCTAATCATTAAAAAAGTTTGTTTTGTTTTATAATTTGTAACCGATCCTCTAAAGTTTTTCTCAACCTCACCGCAATGTGTAATTCCTAATGTTTACAATGCTCCATAGTCCATAACCATAATCCATTCCACTTGAACAAACGACTGCAACGTTCATAACGGTAGTGGAACGGGGAAAACTGCGTTCGGGAGCGTGGTTGGTCTGATCGCTTAGTGGAACGCACTCTTTGGTGGTTTTCCAATTACAGCACTAGAGCGCATTATGCGGCATAATGCTCAACGTTGAATGTACCGACTATGTTCCGGCCAACAAATATTAAAATTTCGAAATAAAAAAAATCTCATTGTATAGATCTTAATTTGCCCTTTGGACCTACGTTAATTATTTTATAAGCCCGTTTTTCGTTTTTCCAGGATAAATCGAAATAGAATTTTCCATTTTCTTATATTTCAAATAGTCATATCGCTTTGAAAAATGATTATAGTTTACTCCATCAAGCGTAAAAAAATTGCCCTTGGGCTACTTTAATTTGCCCGCGTGCAAATTCTTAAAAATATTCAATAATTAACAAATAAATAATAAAAAAAACTGTCGTGGCATTTTCAAGCCAATTGGCTACTTGACAGTTATAACCATGGACCTAAAAAAAAGAGCGGACACCACCTCTCGTTACAATAACTGAAGCACCCCTAGGAAGCCAGCTCGCTAATACAAACACGCCGGCACGCACACATTCACACCATAGGAAGCCGATCGCTCGCCATTACGCTTAGCTTGCTACATATAGTAATCTGTGATTACGCTCCCAACCGCCTGCGCGTGATGTTATATGACGAAAAATAAAAGATGCCGTTCTACGTGATGAAAAGTTGTAGAAACCATAATGGTTCCATTAAAGAAAGTCAGGGAATCACCTTTCATAAGTAAGCAAGTTATTTATTCACCATAATTCTCGTTTATACTTCAATATAATTTAGCAAAACGCAACCAAACAGTGTTGTCAGTAATGTAAATTTGCAAATTGGCTACTTGACAGTTATAACAATAAAATATGTAATCTACTGGATATGGTAGTTTATATGTTAAGGATAATTATTCAATATGTTTTTTGCATTAAATTAAATTATAAATATTTTATTTTTGCAAAATAAATTTGCAATTTTTTATCTGTCGACTAAAAGTAATGAAACGGCAGCCCTGCCATGATTGAACATCGTATGATGTCATAGCACTCATATTACATGTAAACAAAACATCTGATAATTAATATCGTGTTATTTTATTATTGTTATTGAAGCTAACTTATGAAAAGTTTCATTAAATGGAGCCAGGATATATAAAATCTGTTAGTGCAAATATATCCAAAGTATAATTGTAGTGAATTTATAGTCGCAAATTTCTTAGTGTTATCCTAGCCTTTGCTCTGCAGAGTTATGGAAAACAAAAACTTCCATGTAAGTACTTGAATAAACAAAGTAATACACCATTTATAAATAGTGATAAGATTATTAAGCAGATAATATTAATAATTCTTAGGCTATAAAAAGTGTAAATAGTTATAAGATTAAGTCAAATGCTTACTTACATACAAAGTGTTTTTATAATTTTAGATCTTCACAATGATGCTGCAAACATGCAGCGGCTTTTTAAATGTGCACTCATACAAGTAAGGAGCCAAGTTGCACTGCCACTGAATGTTATTGGAAAAAATAAAAACTACAAGCACTAATACTCTGAAGTGCATATTATTAAAAAAATGGGTACACCGTAAAGGAAACAGAAATAATTCCTTATACAAGATGGAGATTATATACTTTATAACATAGAAATGAATAAAAAATTGTAGAAGTGCTAAATTCTAAAACATTAACATGGTTATGAAGACAAAACAACGCAATTGCTCTTATTGAATTATTTGAGCTCCAGATTTAATACTGAAAATCTGTAAGTCTGCCTGTTCATATTATAGCAGCATTTCCTAATGAGATTTTTAATGGTGATACGGTAATAAAAATAAATTATCGAATTGATGATATAACGAACATATTTATTGCCAAGTATTGATTGAAGATTTGGCTAAATACATAGAAGACTTATTGTCTGAATTAGTTTATAATTATATTTATAATTAGGCTTTTTGGAATAAATTTGTCCATATCAGTACCAAATAAAAACAATTGAATCATAATAAATAATGTATTTTTAATTTCCATTTACCATCACTGATTAACTACAGGAATCATTGCACATGCAATAACAACACAGTAATTTAGATATTTTAATAGTTTCTTATTAAGTATAGTATGAGATTTTAACAGAAGATTCTTGCAAATTTGTAAAAATCTATATCAATATGAATCCTTAAACTTGCTACCTGGTTTGTTTTGATAATTTACAGTTAGAGTAGAGTTAGTTAGTTAGTTTCCTTTTTTGCAGTAATAGTTCTTCTATATGTTTAAATCCTCTGTCTGCAATGTAGACGCCAAGTTCTAAACAATTTAATGCTAACTTTATCCACTGCTTTCGACGTTTAAACATTTAAGTACGTGTATAAATTAATTTTCATGAGATTTAACGGTAGTATTTCCACACATTGACACGGCACACGTCTTGTACTTTGTAAATTTTCCAAGTATTTTAATTCTTTTAATAAAAATATTTTTAATCTTTCCTCTCAAATGCGCTTAGAGCGTTGTATAATAATTCTTAGCTTGTTTTGTTTATATAAAATGTGAGTTGTGACATCATTGCCGAAAATGTCACGTGACCGGCAGCTTTCGCGCGAAATTCAAATTAATGAAAATAAAATATTTTTAAAAAATTAAATATCGCTTATTTTAAGAAAAGGATGATTGAGGAAGGTATAAAATGAACATTTACACATGTTTAAATACTTTTCCGAAAACTGTCAAGTAGCCAATTACCTAAAACGTAGGAGTTAAATTATTTTTATCTTAATGTACTTAGCACCGTGTAAATTTATTATAATATTATAAATAAATATATTTTTTCATTAAATATATTTACCAAAAATATTTATAGGTTGATCGAATATTTTTTAAACTTTAATTATAATATAGATCAAATGAAGGGATATTTACAAAAACAACACAACTTTTTAGAAACAATTTCACAGGAATTAAAGAAAACTCTCTGCAATCCACATTTTTCTCTACATAACTAAAAGCTTTTGATAATTTATTCATTATGATGTATTTGATTAAGGACTTGAGTTTTCTTACTATTTAAACCTGCCATTGTGGAGAAAAATTATTATATGTAATGTTCACTAGTGCTCTTTATGTAAAAAAAATCCACTTATGTTATTTTTGTAAAAAATAAAGTAAAAGTTTAGAAAATTAAATAAAAAACATATCTTAATTAAGTAGTTTATTAGATATCAATCATACGTGAACCCTACAAGATGATTATTTATGATAAATTATGTGAAATAACAGAGGAAGGAGAAGATATTGATGTTGATAATGAAGATGTAAGTGGAGGAGAAGAATAAAGGTTATTTTAAATAATGTTTCAATCTCTGTAGGTCATTGGCTTTATTTACATTTAATGGAATTCGAGCCTTGTACAATGGACTGAAATTTAGTTCTTAATACTTGATATAAAAACCACTTGATATAAAAACCATCAATTATCAAAAAAGACAAATATCTAAATAAGAAGATAAATATTATTTAGGTATACCAAATTTTATTGAGTATAAATAAAAGTTAAAAAATAATTAACATGTTACCTTGAGCTTGAGCGCAGTTCATTTATAAATAATACAAACGCAATAATGAATATAAAGCTTAAACAAAAAATATATCATTTATTTTAAAAGTGCTCATTTATATAAAATCAATTAGATTTTAGAGTATTACGTTGCCTTTTTGTTATTTACAATAAAATCCAAGTTCCGAGGTCACCACACCTTAAAATTGGGTTATTTTTTTTCATCTGGCAATAATTTAGACACTCACACATAGTTCGCCGCCGCCATTGTGGTGCTTCAAATATTTCTTAGCGACGTTCTGTCCGCTCTTTTTTTTAGGTCCATGGTTATAACAATAAAATATGCAATCTACTGGATATGGTAGTTTATATGTTAAGGATAATTATTGAATATATTTTTTGCATTAAATTAAATTTTAAATATTTTATTTTTAAAAAATAAATTTGCGATTTTTTTATCTGTCGACTAAAAGTACAATAATGAAACGGGGGCGGCCATGATTGAAGTTTGAACATCGTGTGATGTCATATCTCATGTAAACAAAACATCTGATAATTAATATCGTGTTATTTTATTATTTTTATTGAAGCTAACTTGTGAAAAGATTCACTAAATGGAGCCAGAATATATAAAATCTGTTAGTGTAAATATATCCAAAGTATAATTGTAGTGAATTTATAGTCGCAAATTTCTTAGTGTTATCCTAGCCTTTGCTCTGCTTTTTTGTTTTCCATAGGTAACTTTACCTATGGAAAACAAAAACTTTCATGTAAGTACTTGAATAAACAAAGTAATACACCATTTATTTATTAAGTCGATAATATTAATAATTCTTAGGCTATAAAAAGTGTAAATAGTTATAAGATTGAGGAAATGCTTACTTAAATACGAAGTGTTTTTTTTAATTTTAGATCTTCACAATGGTGCTGCAAACATGCAGCGGCTTTTTAAATGTGGACTCATACAAGTGAAGAGCCAAGTTGCACTGCCACTGAATGTTATTGGAAAAAATCAAAACTACGGGCACTAGTACTCTGAAGTGCATATTAATTAAAAAATATGTACACGAAACAGTAATAATTCCTTATACACCTGACAAGATGGAGATTATATACTTTATAATATAAAAATGAATAAAAAATTGTAGAAATGCTAAATTCTAAGAAGACAAAACAGCGCAATTGCTCTTATTGAATTATTTGAGCTCCAGATTTAATACTGAAAATATCCTATGATAGCAGCATTTCTTGATGAGGTTTTTTATGGTGATACATCAAATTGATGATATTACAAACATATTTATTTCCAAGTGTTGATTGAAGATTTGGCTAAATACATAGAAGACTTATTGTCTGAATTAATGGCTTTTTGGAACAAAGTCCATTTCAGTACCAAATAAAAACAATTGAATAATAATAAATAATGTATTTTTAATTTCCATTTACCATTACTGATTAACTACAGAAATCATTGCACATGCAATAACAACACAGTAATCTAGATATTTTAATAGTTTCTTATTTAAGTATAGTACCTATGAGGTTTTAACAGAAAATTCTTGCTTTGTAAAAATCTATATCAATATGAATCCTTAAACTTAAATTATTTATTTTTTGCAGTAATAGTTCTTCTATATGTTTAAAACCTCTGCAATGTAGACACCAAGTTCTAAACAATTAAATGCTAACTTTATCCACTGCTTTCAACGTTTAAACATTTAAGTATGTGTATAAATAAATTTTCAGGACATTAACGGTTGTATTTCCTCACATTGACACGGCACACGTCTTGTACGTTGTAAATTTTCCAAGTATTTTAATATTAATACTATTAATAAAAATATTTTTTAAATTTCCTCTCAAATGCGCTTAGAGCGTTGTATAATAATTATTCATAGCTCGTTTTGTTTATTATAATATAATATGTGACAGATGACGTCATCGCCGAAAATGTCGAGTGACCGGCAGGTTTCGCGCGAAATTCAAATAAATGAAAGTAACATATTTTTTAAAAATTAAATATCGCTTATTTTAAGAAAAGGATGATTGTGGAAGGCATAAAATGAACATTTACACATTTTTCTGAAAGTTAATTTATGTACGCAAGCGCAATGCGCAAATAATTGGCTTTAAAATGCCAAGACAGTTTTTTTTTATTATTTATTTGTTAATTATTAAATATTTTTAAGAATTTGCACGCGGGCAAATTAAAGTAGCCCAAGGGCAATTTTTTTACGCTTGATGGAGTAAACAATAATCATTTTTCAAAGAGATATGACTATTTGAAATATAAGAAAATGGAAAATTCTATTTCGATTTATCCTGGAAAAACGAAAAACGGGCTTATAAAATAATTAACGTAGGTCCAAAGGGCAAATTAAGATCTATACAATGAGATTTTTTTTATTTTGAAATTTTAATATTTGTTGGCCGGAACATAGTCGGTCTAATTCACGTTCCAATTAAGCTTCAGCATAATTCGGCATTGTGCGGCACTGAGTCGCATTATGCTCTGTAATTGGAAAACTACCTTTATTGTAGTCATCATAAAAAAAACATAGTCATATTTATGGTTTTATTGACTTTTTTTTTCTACTAATCTGTGTATTAGATAGTAGTTTGATTGATTTATCTGTGCCTCATAATCTGTGGGGATTTCGTTGAGACTTGAGAGTTGACTGTTGAGAGGGATTTGCATTTGCTAATTAGCAAAAGCGAATTGCGATCCTTTTTAGATTTCACTTTTCAGTATAAATAGATAAACAAAATAAAATAGGATTTCTGGTCTAACAATAAATAATAATATGAAAGACATGAATTCTACAATTAAGAGCAACATTTCTGAGATAACAAAGTTAGCGAGAAAGTTTAATTGTTTCTATTTGTCAGGTACATTACATATATTTAAACATTTAATCTTATTTTTACAAACAATTGTAAGATTTTTGTTTTCTTGAAGGACTTCATCAAGGCCATTGTAAACCATTTGTGGTCGGTGGTCACCAAGTAGGATTAATTCGCCCTGACGTACTGAAATATTTACAAAGATTCCCAGAGGTAAATACACATTGAATGGATTTTTAAGATTTTTGATCGTACAATATAAATGAAATAATAATGTATTATAATATGTATGTTTAAAATATATATCCATATTTTTTAAGTGATTGTTATTTAATGCTCTAAACAAAGTTATGCTATAAATACCAAATTAAACTTCAATAAATAATGAATTCTAAATACAATAAATATAGTATTATAGACTTTATGTTACAGGTTTTTAGAATTACTGGTAAGTATGTGGAATTAAACCCAGCTTTTAGGGATTATCAAGAAAGGACCACTAGAATTGCAGAGGTTTTACAGTCTTTGAGGAAGGAGGGTGAAATATGTGCCCTGAAAGGTTGGAGAGATGAGGTATTTACTACTTAACTTTAATTCTGAAACAATAATAATTAATATTATACATTATAATAATTTTTAAATTCCTCAACTCTTTAGTGCAGTATAGTATTACATACTGAGTTAGCTTTAAAAATATGATTCATTCATACTTTTACACATCATTACTTGAGTGAATATTTGACAAGATTTTTTCATTTAAGTGTTTTGAAGTAAGCACACCATTCTACCACGAGACTCTATTGGAGATGGATAGAAGTGCTATATGCTTATTTGGTATTAGAAACTATGGTGTTAGTATAAATGGGTACCTGTTCCACCCTACAAAGGGGCTGTGTATTTGGCTGCAACAGAGGAGTTTCACTAAACAAACTTGGCCTGGTAAGCCCTTTTATATTTTAATGTTTCCATCAATTCATGAATGTCTTCAGAGTCAATGAATGAGTGATTGAGAATTAAAAGTAGTTACTAATACCAGATAGAATATTTTTTGTCATAATTTGTGTGGATAATAGTAATGATGTTACTGATAGAATCATTGACATGGTGACTTACTGATAGATTTTCATAATTTGATGGCAAAAATATGCCATTGGAGATTAAATCTAAAGTTGAAATTATACTATGGTTTTAAATATTTTGTAGCTATTAAGCTTTTTCTATTATGGACTTTAATGTAATGCAGGTAAATGGGATTGCTTTGTAAGTGGAGGGCTGGCAGTGGGCTATGGTATATTGGAAACTGCTATCAAGGAAGTTGCAGAAGAGGCCTCTGTAGTTGGTGATTTAGCTAAAAAATTGGTTCCAGCGGGCTGTGTCAGGTATTTATATTTGATACATATTGGAAACATATTGCCCTGACCCGAAATAAATGGAAGAGGGTAGAGTAAGAAATATTTTAATAATTGGCAGTACTTTTTTCATATAATTATTTATTTATTTATAACTACAACTATGAAGTGTATATTTTATAGTTGTAGTATTGCGAATAATAATTAATTATGCTGACAACCAATTAAATTTGCCATAACAAAAAACTTTATATTTAACTTTATATTTACTTTATATATTCATCTCTTTTAGTTATTCATTAATTTGGTATATTTCCAGATATTACTTTCTATTTTAGTGCATCTGATTTTAATTGAAATAACAATATTATTAATCTTAAATCTTAGTCTTCACTGTAAGCTTGTTGGACACCTCTCTAGAACGATTTTCATTATTGTAAATATATTTTTTACAATTCTGATACTTTTTAATTTGTCTCCAGCTTCTACTTTGAAAGTGAGAGAGGATTGTTTCCAAACACTGAATATGTGTACGACCTGGAGTTGCCTCTGGACTTCAAGCCTCAAAATGCGGATGGCGAAGTGGAAACATTTGAGTTACTGACCGCACAGGAGTGTGTACAGCGAGCTCTCACCCCGCAGTTCAAAACAACTAGTGCTCCTGTGCTGTTAGACTTCCTTATTCGAAGAGGTTACATTAATCCAGAAAACGGTAAGTGATGAAATGAAATGAAATATAACTTTATTGCACACCACAAAAAATCAGATATAATATGAACATAAATAATATAAAAAGCAATAGGCGGCCTTATCGCTTAAAAGCGATTTCTTCCAGGCAACCTGTACTGGCTAAACTGAGATAAATTTAGATGATAAGCTAACAGTAGGTGGTATACATATAGTTTTAACATAAGCATATAGTAGATAATTAGTGAATAGGTACAAGAAAAAAGTAATAAATTTGTGATATTCTTGTACTCTCAAGATTCTGTAGGTCTCATGTTCAAGGGTGTCAAGATTCTTACTTAGTGTCAGGCATACCTTTATTTTTTTATATTAGATATCGTTCGGTAGAACACCTGCCGTGCGCATCGACGGGTCGTGGGTTCGAATCCCACTGGGTCGACATGTTTATAATTTTCTGTAAGTATGTTTTCCCCACGTCTGGTAACTTCGGGCATTGATCGGGTGGGAGGAATATCTAAATTCCGACGGGGTAACGAATCGTTCCTAGATGGAAATACCGTGAAGTGTATTGAAGTGTTTTTTTAAGATTTCCGAATGCTCGAAGTAAAAATTAGGTCGACAGCGCATCATTGACTAGTGTTCTGTGGCTGGTTATATCACCTATCATCTAGTTAAATTTAATTTCGGAAATACCGATACTTTCCGATATGAACTTTGAAAAAAGGCAAGTTCCGTATTATGATAGCATGAAACTATCGGTCTGAATTCTATCAATCCCTTACCTCATAGAAGAGGGAAGGGAAAATTCTGATAATTATACTAACCTAGAAATCCCCAACAGCTACTTTTTCAATTAAACAGTAATCAGTTATCACTAGTTATACAGTTAATCAAACTGCTTGGTGGCCACTTTATTCTCCATGACATGATATTTTAATAAAAAAAAGACCCGACAGACGTTGTTCTACCTTAACGTTGGCTTCAAAAAATACCTGTCGTATATCGGTGCTGCCTATCGGGTCCGATTATGAATCTAAACCATTCCACTCAGGATATACAAAAAAAATCCATCAAAATTGGTCCAGTGATTTAGGAAGAGTTCACGGACATACACACGTACAGAAAATAAGTATATAAACATCAGTAGAAACAATGCAGTGTTTACTATATTAATTGAGATTGATAGTATTTTTATAAAGCAAAGTACCTAATCATTCGAAATTGTGTCCGTGTTGATATCTCCGACACAAATTATATTTGTTGAAATGATAAACTACTTTTACCGTCTACAATTGATTAGTGAACATATTAAAATATGTTGCAATATTTACGTTCAAATGAATAAACCTCTAATAGTGTGGAAAACTCCAAATAATTTCTTTCTTACGATAATTATAGCATTAAGTGGGAAAATAAGTTACGTTTTTTTTATATTCTATAAACAAACGTGTAGGTGTCTCACGTGATGGTAAGTGATCACCGCCGCCCATAGACATCCGCAAAATCAGAGGGCTTGCAGGTGCGTAGGTGCTTTAAGGAAGATATAGGCTAGTTTCTTGAAGGTTCCCAAGTCGTATCGGTTCGGAAAAACCGCCGGCGACAGCTGGTTCCATAGAGTGGTTGTGCGAGGCATGAAGTGCTTTTATTGATATCACACTATATAATTACTCAGTTTTTTTATCCATACCTATAATTGTTATGATTGTGAAGGATAAATACTGATTAATGTTAACAACATTGTCACGGGGGTAGTTTGTGATATACATCGCGCCAAACTTCTAGTACGCTCTGAACGTGGCACGAGTGGCGTCGCAGTAGCAAAATATAGGTGGTATTTACTATTTGTATATATTTTATGAGTGAGAAATGAATGTCACATCACTAAGTAAGTTTTAACGCGATAAAAACAATATTAAATAGACTTAAATATTATTATAACTGACTGTAAAACCTGCGCGCATCACTTCAGAGCGTACTAGAAGTTTGGCGTGATCTATAATATACAAATACCTGGACCACATTTGATGAGATTAACTAGACTAAGTGGAAACAATGGAAGATTGATAATTTTAGTATAGATCTTCCATTCTTCGTTCATTTTACTTTAAAGAGATAACTAGCAAAATGTACATGTGTATTGTGTACTGATTGTTCTTTTTTTTTTGAAGATTTTATGGCCTGGTAACGTACTGATTGATTTTATATTTTTTAGAACCGAGTTATCGACATATCATTGAGTTGTTGCACGTCCCGCTACAAACTATATACAAGTGGTCTCATGGCGAAGTGGAGACGAACGGGGATGGGGAAATACAGTGTTGAACGGCACTGACATTATTTATTTGTATACTTTATTTTAGACATTGATTTTAAATGAAATTGTTTTTGCCCTACTTGACTTTGCCTACTTTTATTTATGTTTTAAACATTTGTATTTTGTGGGTTGAAGGGTCTGGAGTTAATTTATACCTTAGTCTTCCAGGTTTTGTTTAATAAATTATGACGTAATAAACTAATGTTGACTTAACAAAATGGTATGTAGTTTTCTCTATGCGTTATGCAGACGTTACGGGATTTCGAATTGGGATAAATGCTGCCGCACATTAGGCTACCTGTGGCGACCACAAAACGCGGCCACTATTTACATAGTATGAGGGTATAGTGCTGAAACCCAATAAGTTCTAAATTTTAAATTGTTAGATATTCAATTTTAAAAGTTTAGGGACATAAATACCTAAGATAATCAAATAATATATCACATCACATTTCACAAATATTAAGCTGCCTACACTAAAAAAAAGGTTAATAAAGAATTTTTATTATTAATTACTAATTATTTGTATATCGTAGGTTATTTTGTCTCTAAACTTTTTACCTACTTATTGGGTTTTACGATACCCTAGATATGTGCATTTTGCATACAGCACGAACTTGTGGCCACAGTGTTGGCCGATATAAAAGGCATGAAATATTATTGTGGTGTGCGGCAGCGCTTAAGATCATCTACAGAAATTCCATTCGAATTGGTGTCAGTTAAAAAAGTAATTTAACATTGTATAGATCTTTTTGTTTTTTCTATTAATTAAATTTTTAGTGAAGTCTACATTAATTGAAAATCTAAATGCCTATTTCAGCCACATTTGAGAATATCATGATAAATAAGTACCTAATTATTTTTTCTAAGTTAAAACTACTAAATTATATTTATAATTGAAATGGAAAACATAACTGATTGTTTAACAGAGATAGGAAGGGAATCGATAATTTCTAATTGCCACCCTAGAATAACGAAAAAAAATGATGTAATACGATTTGATGTTTATCGTGAAAGTGACTTTGTGCCTGATAAGAAAATATAAGAGAAAAACACGACAATTATTACCTGTTGGTTGTCAAACTTTGGTCTGTCTAATTTTCGTTCAAAATAATATATTTCAGTAATAGCTTTTTTTTATACAGCGCAAGATAGAAGCAAAGCAATTTTTAAATAATTGTATTGTAATTTAAGAATATTAAAATGAAATATTTTCTTATCAGGCACACCGGCTACTTTCGCGATATAATATAAAGAAAACATCAAATCGTATGACATATTTTTTTTCGTTATTAATGAGGCCATATCGATAGCCTTTGTAAAAGTATGAACAAATCTTGTAAACTTACTTCAGGAACGCATTAGAAGTCAGAGATTAGCTAGGGACAATTAATTTCTGTGATACTTACTACTGCGATATTAGTGGGTAATTACGTAAAAGACGAGTGTAGTATGGTATCATTTTCGAGATTCCGTAATTTTAAAGCATAACGTTGTAGGTATTTATTGCAAAATATATTTAACTGAGTAATGATGATTTAGTATAAAATTTTGCAACGCAATGTTTATTTAGTGATAATTATATACATTGGGAGCAATTTAATTTCGAGATATTCGGAAATAATCGTCTAAGTGCTAGACTTAGAAGGTTTTACTTATTCGAATCAATGTTTAATATACGGAATCTTGAAAGTCCCAGATGCAGAATATGTTGTTTTAGTTGCTTTATAATTGCCTAGTAAATATTCATTGCGATAATTTAAATGAATTTTGTCTCGACTTAGCCGAAATTATTTGTAAAATTTAAAATAAAAGTATGATACTAGATTAGATTTATATTTAATATGTATTTTCGATTATTGCTGTATATTATTTGCTAAATATATTGTAACGTTATTTTATGTATTGAGATTGCCATGAGGTAATATAACTCTAGTCAATAATGGTTCAAAGTTCAAAACTGTAGTTCTTTATTTAAAATATACTTTACAATGGAACGTCGAAAAATTAATTATTATAATATATTCAGAAGCTGAAATGTGTACTAGTATTTATTAATGCTGTGATTCTGTTTTTAACTCATATGGCTCTATATGTGCCTTTTGAGCACCATTGATAAGTAACGTTTTACTCCACGTGTGTGAAAAAAAACCTTTGCGACGAAAATATAGGTATTATATAGTCAGTGGCGGCGTAAGGCGTGGGCAACGTGGGCCACCGCCTACGGCCTCGCGACCCAGGGGGCCTCGCGCCCCGAAAAATTATGCATTACGTACTTAAAAGCCGCGAATGCACCAAAAATGTTTGCCAAAAACTGCCATTTTTTGCGCTGGCAGAGGGCCTCGCAAAATGAATCTTGCCCACATAAAATTTAGGTCTTACGCCGCCACTGTATATAGTTAGATAGTGACGGTGACAATTTTGATTTCATATCTATTAATAATGCTGTCTGACATTTGCAACTTGCAAGTTGAAATATCACAAGAACGAAAGACTTTTAGTGTGAGAAAAATATAGGTACTCACACTAAAAGTTGAGGTTTTAAGGGTTAAGAAACGGATGATAGCAATGGTTTTCTTCCAAAATAAGTCAAAAAACAATCATACTTATGCCACAAATAATTGCAATTATAAATCAAAAAACACATTATAACAATCCGATAAAACATTTTAGGTGTGAGTAAGACTGCATGTAGCAAATATTTATTTGTTTATTTTGTTAAATACTAGTACCTAACCTACCTATAGTATGATTTTCGCAGTAACATATCAAAATCAGTATTTTAGTTTAACATTATTATGAAGACATGTCATCATTGTATAAGAGTGCTTAAGTTTAGAATAATTGTAGATTAGCTCGGTAAATGTTATAGGTAATTATGGTTTAGGTATGTTTGGGGGTTTTCTTTTCCTTAATTATAAAACCTTTGATTATGTTAAAATCCCTGATGATATTTATTTTCAATTAAAAAAAACTCGATACGACTAGTGATAGCTGTTATTGTTATTATATATGAAAATGATATTGTATTGGATAATTATTATGCCTTCATCGAATTAACTATGGAAACAGGTGTTTTGTATGTGAGTCGAATCGATAAAGGCTTAGTGTTAGTAGTGTATCTATTAGAATGAAATTAAATCGCTAGAAGAAATGTACGAAGTCGCGCATTAGAAAACAATTTTTTACATTTCTAAACCTTGTTATTGGCGAAAGACTTTTTAACAATTTTACATGTTATAATCGTTTACATTTGAAGTCTATAGGAATTTAATGCTTTCCTAAAAGTGAATAATAAATTTTAATTGAATGAATATGTTGTTTCAATTATTTTATAAGATTTAAGAAGGAAAATAACAAGTTTAGACCGGGGATCATATCTCCATCGGTTTATATTGTAGTTAGGATTTTGTGGATTTTTTCGGCAGACCTATTTATTTATTTTTTATTTATTTAGTTTTAGGTAATAAGTTCGAACGAACAAAGTTGGTTTAAAAATTACTTGCGGGACCTATATCTTTATTACAATTTGGTTGAAGATTAAATTATGATAAATTAAAATAACAATAAGTAATTTCTTAGAACAACAATTCGACGAGCAGGTGTTGTTGATAATCTTGTCATTTGCGGCTGTTAACCTTTTCGCGCCGATATGTATGTAACACATAACACAATCATAAAATTAATTTACGACGTTGTAATTTACTCTGTATCTTCATGTTAAATAGGTCTGCTACAGATTTTTTTTTTAATTTGCACAGCGAGGTTCAGAAAAAATTTGCGAATTAGAATTTCTATTTTCTAATTATTTCAACTTTACTTCAACATTTAGAAACTCACAAATAAAAACGGTATGCATCAGTATATAACAACTCTGATTGATGTTACTTTATCTTATACACTTTCCTTCTATTTTACTTAAAATATATTCTCATATATCATTCAATTCTTCCTGCTTTACTTGAGTAGGGGGGCGGCAATCTTCCATAGGCCTAGGGCGGCCAGTGTTTCAAATCCGCACCTCTAGGTCTATTACGAAAATCGAACGGAACGAAACGAAAGAACAAACAACTTCGTATTTTAACTTATTAAGAAAACATTTTTAATTCTATAGTACCTGGATGACCGAGCTTTGCTCGGTATTTTTTTTTTTATAAATTGTGTTTTTTGGAAAATTTAAGTACGAATTACATAGTAATAAAATCAAGTCTAACCTCAAAGCAAACACTCATTGACTTCGTGTTACCAACGCCATCTGCTGGAATAGCTTTATTAGTGTTGTTGTGTCGTTAAAGCAATTTAAAAAAATCAAACGCCACCTTTTTGTTATCATTCTTCGAATAAAAAAAAAGTAAGTTTATGTTTAAGTTGATAGAACACGAATAAAGTGAAATTTTCTAGAAATGATACCTAGTTTTAAAAAATAGTATTACTATTCACCGATAGATGTCAGGAAGAGTCATATATCGTTTAAGTTGATAAAACACGAATAAAATGACATAGTATTACTATTCGCCGATAGATGTCAGGAAAAGTAATTTTTCCTTTAAGTTGATAAAACACGAATAAAATGACATTGTCTAGACCTAGTTTTAAAAAATAGTATTACTATTCGCCGATAGATGTCAGGAAGAGTCATTTTTCGTTTAAGTTGATAAAACGCGAATAAAATGACATAGTATTGCTATTCGCCGATAGATGTCAGGAAAAGAAATTTTTCCTTTAAGTTGATAAAACACTAATAAAATGACATTTTTTAGAAATGATTCCTAGCTAGATCGATTTTTCGCCCCCGAAACCCCCCGTATACTAAATTTCATGAAAATCGTTGGAGCCGATTCCGAGATTCCAATTATATATATACAGGGTTATTTGTGAAACACCAGCAACCTCGCAGGATCAGATAACTAACATTATAAACAATAACTTTTGTTCTACGACTTTGGATAATTCGTTACTTCGTACTTTCATACAAAAATAAATATTTATTTAATGTACTGTTAGAATGTTAATAATTCTTTACGCGTTACTAGAATTAGGTCAACAAACCAGGCGAGTTGCGGGGTATGGGGATTGGGCGGCGTCTTTGAACCAGAGTCGGATTTCGTAATATATTAAATTTTATTTAAATAATCGTCATAGATGCTTATGACGCTATCAAACACGGCAAAGCTGAGCAAAAGTGGGAATTTTACTGATTTTATTCCTACTGAGGATATTTTAATAAGATTGAATTCTAAGATTTCTAGGGATGAATCTAATACTGAAGAACTAGTAAACTTGGGAGAAAAATATTTTTTACATAAACTTTTATTGATTTTAATTTGTTAAATTCAAAATAATAATGTGTATTATTTTTTTACAAATACTATCCTTTTAATTTTTTTTTAAATCGTTTTTAATGAATACGTAAATCCAACCCTGTATTGAACTTGACCTCTTTTCCGGCCGCCAGTCGTCGGCCGCCTTTGATGCGCGTGCGTCGTGCGTCCTTGTGAGCAACAATCTTACGTAAATCTTACGTACAGTGCTATTTTAAATTGTTGATTTTTATTGCCATGGGTATGGTGTATGGGTACTCTAATGACGAATAAACGGAAATAGTGAAAATACTTGCAATATGCGAAGACAAAGATTTAGCACGACTTTATTAACAGTTGATTTTTGATGTGGTCTTTGTGTTGGTTTTGAAGGTGACTATTTGAACACTATGTACGCAATACTCACCGCCATGTGCGAGACTTGAACCTCTGAGGTAATAATTGAGTTGTCGATTATTTAATTATTGTAAATACGCTGTTTGCACTTTTTAAATACGCCTACATTAAAGAAGTTGAATGAGGTCATACGCATGATAATGGCGTCGCCGCCTTACTATGGTTACACGCCGCCCCTTTCGTTTATGAACGAATAGATCTAAGAATGTTATAGATGGCTCATAAAACTTTCAATAATCGTTTTAGTTTAACATATTAAGTTATTTTAAAAGTCGTAGAACAAAAGTTGTTGCCCACAATGTTAGCTATCTAGTCCTGCGAGGTTGCCGGTGTTTCACAAATAACCCTGTATACAAGAATTGCTCGTTTAAAGGTATAAGATACGATTACACTTACAATCATAACAATGTCAAACGAAAGAAAATGTCTTATTGCGAAAGACGTATCGATCATCGGATTAACAATACGAAAATGTATGATCCGTCATCCGAAACTTCGTATTTTGATTTCGTAATAGACCTCCAGGCCTCCACATTAGAGAATTCGGAAGAATTTTTTTTTAAAAAATTATTAAAAATTCCGACGAGTAAACATCTTTTAGTTTACCTACTGTACTTTGTGTAAATATGATTATATTGTTAGCATGAAAATAATTTTAGGCCAGGGGGCCTTCACTCTTTTGTTGTCCCAACCACCTCCCTCCACACCTCTATATCCGGCTCTGTGTGACCTATTAACCTTTAATGTCTCGTCTCCAATACAGTACTCAAACTTTTAAATAAATAACAACCGAGTATTTCAAAGATTTATTTCAACCAAGTACATTAACATATAGGTTTACTTAGACTTATAAGCATAGTATATAGTAAAAGCAAATCGTCGGCTTAATTATCAAACTTCGTATCTCCATCTGGTCAAACTTTACATGAAGAAAAAACTACAAACAGATCAAACATTCCGTGGACATACGTAGTTTTATTTTTGTAAATACCAAAAAAACTAAAAACAATTCGTAGATACGAGTGATTCCATCGTATTCGTTACGGTATTTTACACAAGATGGCATCAAAAAACAAGATCGGAAATTTTGGAGTTACGAAGTTTGATAATTAGGCCAGCGATATATGGACGCTGTTATGCGATACGGTGTCAACCCACAAAATGATAAAAATGTAAATTTTGATACCAACCGCATCCTTATGAGCTGGAGTACATATTTCAAAAGAGTTATACAATCATTTAAATCGTTTTAAAAGCAAAAATATTGAAAAAACTAGTGGGCACGAAACCCTAACATGCTTAGAATATTTAACAATAATGCACTAAATCCTATTACTTTGACTCCTCCCAAGAAAAACGATATACATTTAGCGTAATAACAATAATTACAAAAAAAAAATCGATTATTTCTGTTATTTTTTAAAAGTAATTACAAAAACCTAATTAAAACTTCAAACGCAATTTTCTCAAAATGCCAACCGGGTTGACACAGTATTGCATACCAGCGTCTATATTATTAGCAAATATAAGCTCGTCAGGCGTCAGTAGTCATCGCCGCGCGAGACGACCTCCTTGCAGGTGGGCCGCAGCAGGATAGTGTGCTCGAACTGCGCGGTGTAGCAGCCCTTGACGTCGCACAGCGGCGGGTACGCGTCCACCACGCCCTTGTCGCACAGGTCCTTGAGCGCCATGGCGTAGCGCGACGCGCCCGCGCGCTCCAGCCAGCGCTTGCAGAACGCGAGCGTGCTGAAGTTCTTGTTGATCAGGTTCAACAGCTGCTTGGACGATTGCAATCTGGGAAACGAACCGTTTTATATCGCTGGTTTCCGCCAGGGACTGAATATCGGTATAATAAAGCTTTTTGTTAATATTCTTTCGTTTTTATTCATATTAACTGTGAAAATTCGCCTGTATTTATTATATATATTTTTTCCTTATACTTGTAAAAACTTTATTGTTCACCGTAGCGCAATCTATATTATACTAATATTATAAAGCTGAAGAGTTTGTTTGAACGCGCTAATCTCAGGAACAATTATCGAGGAAGGCCGTAGGCTATATAACATCAGGCTGCGACCAATAGGAGCGAAGCATCAGTGAAAAATATTGCAAAAACGGGGAAAATTATCCATATAAAACTACTCGACCGATTTTATTATCATGATCTGATACATTGCACCCGTGCGAAGCCGGGGCGGATTGCTAGTTAAATATAAGGTTCGCCAGAGATTTCTAGTAAAATTTTAGCTAAAATGGTTTTTACGCCCTTTGTTGCGGAAACCAGGGACTGAAACCGGTTAATTTTTATTTTCCAAAATACCGATCTGACTGAGATACCATGATTTTGTTTTAAAGAGTAATGCACACTAAACTTACCACAGTATTTTTTTTCAGTAAATATGAATAAAAACGAAAGAATGTTAACAAAAATCTTTATTATACCGGTATAACTCCCATAGTAAATTAACCGGTATTCAGTGTCGATATCTATACTTCTATACTAATGTTATAAAGAGGAAAGATTTGTATTTTTATATTTTTGTATATATCGAATAAACTTAAAAAGTACTGGACCGATTTCCAAAATTCTTTCACCAATAGAAAGCTATATTATCAGCGACTAACATAGGCTTTGCTTTTTTCATCTACATTGAACCCGTGCGAGCCGGGGCGTTTTGCTAGTCTGACATAAAAAAAAACATCTAAAGTCTGACCGTAAAGGCACATATTGCTGGTAAAAAACATCTAAAGACTGACCGTAAAGGCACATTTTGCTGGTAAAAAATATCTAAAGACTGACCGTAAAGGCACATATTGCTGGTAAAAAACATTTAAAGACTGACCGTAAAGGCACATATTGCTGGTAAAAAATATCTAAAGACTGACCGTAAAGGCACATATTGCTGGTAAAAAACATTTAAAGACTGACCGTAAAGGCACATATTGCTGGTAAAAAATATCTAAAGACTGACCGTAAAGGCACATATTGCTGGTCGAAGTTCTTCATGTAGTGCGAGCAGTCCATGTCGTCGTGCACCTGCCCGCGGCCCGTGGAGCCGAACGTCTCGATCGCGTAGAACTCGTTCTCCTCCATGCGCGTCGTCTCGCCGCCCTTCACTATCGGCACCGTCTTGCCGGCGTGGATGCCTGTGTTATGTATGGACGTTTTTTTACTTATAATATTATTGATACAGGATGTTCTTAAAATTAAATAAACTTAATTATGACTTTTGTATAGTACGCAATGAATTGATTGTACAATATTGTTATAGTTTTCGAACTGTATATTTTCGCATTTTCACTAAAAATGTCGGTTACGTTATATAGGCCGTTTACGTTACCCATCGATATATATTTTTATAAATATTATAAATTAAATTTATCATCAGCACACATGTCACAAAAATTAAATAAACCAACATCAAATAATAATGACATTAGAATTAATTTGTAAAATATTATTTATTTAAGACAGAAATAATGAAAATGTGATTATTATATTTACAGAATTCAAATTATTTGTAAAAAGTTCAGATACATAATATTGGTTGGCAATAAATTATTTCTTCTACATTTGACTCTGTGAGGTGAATAAAGTAAAGGGAATTTTGACAAATATATTAGTAGTAACATTACTTACGATAGGGTCCAATTGAGTGTCCATTAAGATTGCGGATTGGTTTAACTTGATACACTTGTCCATCTAATTCTACTTCATGTGATTCCATCACCTGTAATTACAATAAATTCATAAACAACCATCATTATAGCAAGCAAAGCACCCTTAGAGAATCCCCTTTTTTTAATGGTATATCAGACAAACGCCTGTCAGCTCACTTGATAGTGAGTGATTACCGGCGCCCATAGACATCTGCAACCATAGGCGTAGCTAGGGGAGGGGCAAGGGTGTTCAATGCCCACCCTAGAAACTTCTTTGCCCACCTTTGACAGTATTAAACTGTCTGGACGGCTGTCCCCCTAGAACAAATCCCTAGCCAAGCCAATAACTGCAACCCCTGAGGACTTGCAGGTGCTTTATACAATGAGTAACCCCTATTTTTGAAGGTCCCTAAGTCATATTGGTTCGGAAATAGCGCTGGCGAAAACCGATTCCACAGAGTAAGTTTGCGAGGTAGTAAATTCCTAAGAACATGCACAGTTGTGGATTTCCAACTACAGAGGTGACGAGGGTGATATTTGGAGTTGTCAAGATGTTCTTACCTCTTGGACGGCAGCACCAACATCACACAGTCTAACATCTACTCCTGATGCCTTGATACCAGCCTCCGTGGCTTCCTGTACCCCCTTCACTAAGGGGTCGTAGCGAGGGTTGAAATGAAGAGTGAATGCGCAGTCAATGATGCGACCGTTAATATGTGTACCAAAGTCTATCTTGACTACATCGTCATACTCTAAGACAGTATTGTCACCTATAAAAGAGGAAATGGTTAGTTACATTTACTTCTTACAATGTGTAAATGACAATCCTACCAAAAACATTTTCATGTAAGTAACACCAAGACGAGTACAAACGATACATTTAAATATAATATGGTAACCAAAAAAACCAAATTGTTCAGGAGAGCAGTTAAAAGTTGACTAAGTTAAAGGGCACTTCAAACACGTAGTTTTAGTGTTTGGGCATAAGTGATAAAAAAATCGCTGTAGAGCCATGGGAGTGCAGAAAATTTTAAATAGGATGGCATTCATAATTCATTTTCGACCAAAATGTTGCAAATGCCCCATTATCTTTTAACCATCAATATAATATTATAACTTATGACTATATTCTTTAGAAACATACCTGTGTTTGGTGTGTAGTGAGCTGCACAATGGTTACGGCTGCAACCAGTGGGGAAAGCCAGCCCAGCCTTTAGTCCATCTTCACCAATTAGACGTCGTGCTGTTGATTCCAACTCTTCACATATTTGTGTCATAGTCATTCCTGGTTTTATCCAATCGCGCATGTACTTACGTGTCTAAAAAAATTTATAAAATTATTTCTAGTTATAAGTTGTAGAGTTGTAAGTTTCTTGAATTTTCCCAAATTGTGAAGAATTTATAGCAATAAAAAAGTTTCATATAAGTTTGATAAGTAAATTTGTTTTTTTTTTATTGTAGAGCAGATAACCAAGCAGGTGGGGCACCTGACAGTAAGTAATTACCACCATTTATAGGCTCATTTTTTGAAACAAATAAAGTCAAAATAAGTTGGAAACACTGAAGGCGGCAAGTCATTCCACAGTTTTGTTGTATGTGGAATTAAGTTCCTTATAAATCTTACAGTGCTTGATTTCCATACATCAAGGTATGAGGATGAAATAATAGTCTGTGGCCTGTGCTGCCCATGGTGATGGAAGTTTGCAGCTAGGATTAATTCAAATAGTTTGCCAGAATGCTTGCCGTTTTAACTGCGGTAGAATACGCTCAGAGATGAGACATTAATGTAGAAAAACCTAGAAAAACGTGTATGTTCCTTTTGAGATGAAAAGGAATTCCTTTTCTTAATAAGCATTGGTCATTTTTCTATACTATCTTAATATTTTTGTACTCTTAAAAATAAATGGAACACAAAAATGAATCACTACAAAAGGAAGCATACAAAACACATTTATAAGTTAGTGTTGTTAACTCAATAGTATTTACCTGTCTATGGGCTTCTGCAGCATGCCTTATTTCTTGATAGATATCTTGGTGCATTCTATCTAAAGCTCTTTTCTCTTCACTTGAGAACCTGTCTTTAGCTGTTCTGTCATCAATACCTTCAGCTGCACCATGTTCCATTATCTGACCCTCAGGAAAGTTACCTGAAAGTCATTATTAGCTTATAAATCAGACTTGTGTATAACCTTCAATATCATATTTTAAATAAAAGTTAGTGGAGGCGGAGATGGACTTTTCATCTCATCTCAACTTTTATTAATTCATTATTTTAAAATTATGAGAATAATTGAAATGGAATTAATTACCATCTGGGTAAAGCTCTGCAATTGGTATTGTTGGTGGGTTTGTTTGTGTTTTCGTAGCACCTTTACTTTTGTTCTTATTTCTTTTTTTCTTTTTCTTATCTTCTCCATCACCAACATTATTTTCAATCAGTGAAGGCTGACTTTTTTCTGATGTATCGTTATCATTTTCTTTTTCAACTGTCCCCTCAGTTGAGGCTGAAACAATATCACACACTTGTAAAAATTACTTATGTATATTAGACAGCTTATAAATAAACGTATAGCACTATAAAAAGGTTAAAGAAAATGGTTTTTTGTAGAGATAACTTATAAATAGATTTTATAATGCGTTTTATCTTTAGAAGTAACTATGTTTTATGTACTATGCATTAAGAATAACAGGAACACATACATATTATTAATATTCAAAGATAAATAAATATAAAGTAATAGTTTCAGAATTATTTTCGAAATTAATTATAACCTAACCTGGCTTCTTCTTCTTTTTTTTCTTTTTCTTTTTTTTAGCGGGGTCTTTAGTGTCGGTCTCCTCTACACCATCAACTTCGTCTTCCTCTTCATTTTCCAACACTTGCTCAGTTTCTTCAATAGTTTTAACGCAAGCCATAATTTATCAAACTATAATCAAAAATAAATCTGTGTAGAAATAATAATAGGCATTCAGCAATCACATGTGACGTTAATTTTTATTTTTAAAGTTTTATTAATAAATCTGGATTCATGCCTTTAAGGTTATTTAAATAGTTGCTAGATAAAAAAAAGTTACGCTGCCGGAACCGGCTCTCTTAAATACAATACCTTTAGAATTAGACTGTGGCATCTAGACAGTAGGGCCAACTGATAATTTAATTGTTGCCTGCGTGCGAACTGTTATAAAGTACTCGTAGATAAATTTGGATAAACTTCTACTATTCAATCCCGGGAGATATGTTTCGTATAATACGTCAGGAACCGACTGTTGCAAATGAGTACGAATCGGTTCTGGCACTCGTTGGCGGCCTCCGCGACACCGCTCACTTCGCTCGCTCGACTCGTGCGCGGTGGTCACCATAGCGTCACATCCTTTCTAGAGTGAGACTGGTAGGGTTAGCCACCACCAATTAAATAAAAATAAATGCTCGGGAAGTACAATAACATTTCAAAATAATAAGAATACACGACAGAAATAGAATTTAGTTTATGTCAAAAAAACTTATAAAATGTTATAGACTACTATAATGATATACTGTATTTCATTAATAGGTACCTAATGTAAAATAATGAGATTTTGCAAATAAATAGTAATAGCATAACCGCGACAGGTTTAATTAATTTTAAACATCCATTTATATACATTCATACATAAACGCGCTTGGCTAAATATCAATTGCTATTGAATAATTATTGTAGTAGTACCACGCAGTTCATAGCCTAGGACTATGGAGGGTAGAGAAAAGGAGGAATCTCTTAGTATATTAGAAGTGTCCATAAAGTCATGTGAAATTAAGGTGGCGCTGCTGTAAGCTGATGACTGCATTTGAAAGAAAGCGCCTAAAACTGTTAGAGTAGGACAGAATGAAACGAAGAAAGATATATATCCGGTCCGAAGCGACTTTCAAAAATTTAGTTGTAAAGTAAAGTAATTTCTTACATTGATTAAATATATAACAATATTTAATTTTAAAAACTTCAGAATTCTTTTGAATAATGACGTTTTCAATTGCATACTCATTTACGTTATTTTTATAAACAACTCTATTCAGTACAAATACTTCTGTAGTTTACTATTTCCGTTTGGCATACTTCACTTCATTAATAATCGCCAATTCACATCAAACCATCAGCGCCTTTTTAAGTTTTTAGTTGGTTTTGGAACTATAATCTAACAGCTTATCATGGACACTTTTGAAAGTAAAGCTCCATATGAGATATTCCTCCTTGTCTCTACCCTCCATACCTAGGACAAAAAATATATATGTTCTCTGTCACAGAAATACGAAACGGGCAGTAGGGGCACGAAATACTTGTCGCATAAATGCTACACAAGCGGTCAAAAGGTTAAAATTATTTATGGTTTTTTTATGTTAGATATCGACAGACGAGCATGAAGTTCACTTGATGGTAGGTGATACCAACCAAGAGGTCAACCACAGAACATCAGTCAATGATGCGCTGTCGACCTATTTTTTACTACTTATTCTAGACTGAAACCGAAACGCGTAATGTGCACTTCCATCTATGAACGGTGGTTCGTTACCCGGTCGGAATTTCGATATTCTTCCCACCCGCTCAATGAAGTTACCAGACGTGGGAGAACATGCTTACAGAAAATTATAAACATCCCACCGAGACCAAAATATAATTGTGGTCCCGGTGGGATTGGAACCCACGACCCATTGATGTGCACGGCAGGCGTTCTATCGAACGCGCCAACGAGCCCATCAAAACAATTTTCAGTAATAGCTTAAGATCTCTGCTTTTAAAATTGCTATCGAAGATCGCGTGATAGTCAGCACTAGTATTACAGTCATGTTTACCAAGATACACGCTACACGGCCGTTCCATAATATCAAAAATAGTGGATACGGGGCTCATAAGCCATACGTATTTAAATGTGTGGATAACTTACTAAATCATCATCGATATAATTGCTGGGGTTCATACAAAACTTACATTATTGTACAAATATAATTTTTTGGCAGCGATTTCTTCTAGGCAAACCATATACATATAATAGGAAACAATTATATATTAGTTAGGGTCTGCGATTATAGACAGGATAGCGGATTATTTATTTTAGCTATAAAAATATAACAAATTGATCAAGACACAAGGAAGTGTGTGAAATGTCTTTCTTTTATTTTTAATCTTTAGTGCCCTTTCAGATTGCCTTTCAGATTGAAAGTAATGGATTCAAATTCAAATTCAAATTCAAAAATCATTTATTCATTTAGGTAACACAATGTACACTTATGAACGTCAATAAAAAATACATATTAAATGCTTCTAATTTTACTTTCTAATTTTACAAGTTTTTGTTTTACAAATTTTTTGTAAGGAGCTGCAACCATTACACCATGTTCCACATGACATCTTTAAGTATTTAACTATAATAATCGAAAAATATATATATAAACGAAAAAATAAAAATAAATAAAAACAAAGATTTGTCCTCTATCAGCAGAATGTATGGTGAAATAGGAGCACTCACTTACATTCTCGTGGGATTGGTCGTGACCAAAGATGAAACAAAGCATAACGGCCGAAAATATATAGAATTAACTTGAAAATATGAAGAATTATAGAAAAAAGAAACCCTTGTATAAATTAAATAAAAAAAACCACCGTTTATTATTTTAAGGAATAATAAAAAGAGATGGATGTGTAGCTAGACAATGGCCTAGTACGTCTAACTTAAATTAAAACAATATTTGAGAATGCATATAATACTATAACAATTAACAAAATTGGTTTAATATTCCATGAGATTAATAGTTTATATTGTTTTATAAATATATAATAAAGGTAAAACGATTCTTTTTTTAATGGCATAATTGGATAAATGCCCACTATAAAGAATAGATTAGTTTTTTAAACAAAAAAATTGAAAGCATCCATTACATCGAAGGAAATGGATCCTGTAGTCAGGTGTTTTCAGTTTTCACGCGATTTTCCATTTCCACACCAGTCGCTCCCCGCGTGTCTTACTGTTAGTACGTGTTCGCGCCGTGTTCCATGCTCTACGACGCGCTACGAATTCGTAGCGTGACCTCTCGATATAATTTACAATAACAAAGCCAATGTTGATGTGTCCCTTTTACGGTACATATACCAACTTATACTTTTAAGTGCTAAAGAAATCAATATATTCAATAATATCTATATCCAATTTATATGACTGATGTGATTTTCGACTTATGTGATTGCACCGGAGTGAGCAAAATTAATAACTGACTGAAGTAACAAATAAAGTTTTGTTAAGTTAAATCGTTTCTACGAACTATTAAAGAAATATGCTAATTTTCTTCTGAAAGTTTTGTAGGTAAGTTTATGAATGGTTGTTTGTAACGGTATAAATTTAAATGTAGTCTAAAACATAATGTAATACAACTTAAATGTAAATAAGACTATAATTAATGTAAATAATCTACTTAAGCTTTTTGTGACTTATAAAATATAAACACTGTGCAAATTATACAGCCTTGATTTTCAAAACAATTTCTTCTAAACAACCTGGAGAGAATATATCTAATACCCTTGAATTGATATTACTATTTGATATTACTTGAATTTGATACTAATCATACATGGTCATAATATAATATGGATTGTACAATGTAAATACGAGGCAAAAGACGGGAGATAGTGATCCTCAGTATTTATTTGTATAGAAGAGGTTAAGCTTTTTTTAATTCCTAATACTGATAGTAGAAAATCAGTGTTTTGCTTTTATAAATAATGTTTTATTAAACATTAATGGATATGGGATAAATTCGAGCATTCGAAAATCCATTGACTGAAATTGAAACACGCGTTATGCACTTCACGGGGCTTCTAGCCATGAATGGTGATTCATTATTCGCGGAATTTTGATATTCCTCCCCCCCGTTTAGTAGTTTTTCCCGAACTAAAAGAAACTTAAGGGATTTTTTAAAACAGATAATGTGTTTTACATGTCATCCCGGGATTCGAAGCCGGTTACTCAACGCAACAGCACGAACTCGACAAAAAACAGCAATAAGGGATATAAAACTCATTATAAAAACATGGATTAAAGTTTATAACGGAGGGAATAGTTATGTAGCTTCGTTTTATAACTTCCAACTCCATCAAACTGTCGACAGATGGATTGAGCCGACTTAAGGAAATTGTGCGGAGTTCCGCAGTTCAGACTTCAGTGGCCACTATATCCTTGCCATAATATTATATGCTAACATTGTTAGTATATCTGATCCTGTTTAACCAACATACAATCATTATTTTTTGGAATATTATGGGATATATACTACAATATATTATATATTATGGGAAAACCCAAGTAGCATGAATAAGTTTTGTAATGAATGTTTGAATATAAATCTAGATCTATACTAATATTGTAAAGAGGAAAAATTTGTTTGTTTGTTTGTTACGATTTACTCAAAAACTTCTCGAGCGATTATGAAAATTCTTTCATCAATAGAAAGCTACATTATCAGCGAGTAATATATATTTTTTTTGTGTATAGTACATATACATTGCACCCGTAGTTCAGTCATAAAATGTTAACAATGAATTCCAAAGTTTTATTAAAATACCAACAAAATGAATGTTTTAAGAAATTTGATTAGTAGTTAAATTATCTATTTTAATTGTAACTAATTTGTTAAGGTATATATTATATGCATACAATAAACCAGGAAAACAACACAAAAGGTGCATCAAAAGCACTGCAAGAGTTACCGCATTGTGTAGGTCTTGACACGTAATTACAAGATACGATGGTCGAAGTAAGAAATAATATTATGTGTAAAAAAAACCAATTCATTGTGATAGTATGTACTTATTTTAAGTATGGTGTATAATAAGTATTAACAAATATAATAATCATTGTTAATTAATTTGCTATATTTTGACCTTGTGCTAATTTGAATTTATATGCCTTTTGCGATTAAGTAGCTTGGGTTTATTTTCAATGTATAGATTTTCTGAAAATAGTTATTTTGACGATCAAAACTCCTATGAAAATACAGAATGTTGGTTTTTACTGAATAAATATTATATAGCACAACATACAAAGGAAATAACGTAATTTTAAAAGAGAGATAAGAAAAACTTGGGGAAAGCGAGATGATGTTCATCGTTTTGCCATTACTGTCAGTAACAAAATACTCCGCATTATTTAGGTACCCTATTTAGTTACTAATAGCAATGTTTTTTTGCGTAATGCTCTCTAAATACACCATGTTTGGCTAAATAGTTATATAGAGTTTTGTAGATTTTAAAATCTAGTTTTTTATTTAACTGGATTTTGTGTGTACTAAACAAGGTTTTGCAGACGTTAACGTGTTTATGTCCATTTTGTTTAAAGAAAATACATTTTAACTTCTCTAAATAATTAAATAAATAAAATAGAAATCTGAAGTTACGTATGTATTGTGAAGTAAGTCGTAAATGCTATGAGGTTATCTCGGGTGCAATTTTAAAAAAAAAACAAGGAAAAATATTATTTCTGGTTATGTAATTAATCATTGCTAGGAATTTGTTGGTCCGATACAAAAGTTATTAAGTAGATCAATCATTTTCTATCATTCATAATAAACATAGTCTACACTAACCAGAATAACCTCATTATGAAACTTTTACTATATGATATAAGAGAGTCCAATAAAAGGTAACTAAATTAATAAATATTACTGATAAACTTTGACGATTAGTACCTACTACCGTACAGTTGCAAAATAGCTATACATAGTAAAAGTTTTTTCGAAATATTGTATCTTACGGAATTTTGGTCGAGGGTGCAAAGCTACAAGTATATCTAATATAAACATTTTTCTCTATGTAATCTACATAAAGGAACAAGCAATTGCTTCATAATTTAAGTTTTTATAGATTTACCGCGCTTTTTTCGAAACTATCATTTTTCTATTACGGCTGCGGCGCTATAACATGTTCAAGGGAGTGTAGTATGTGTAGCTCTATACATAATACTTTTGAAGGGAAATGAATCGGTACCATCGTTAAAGTTATTTCCTACATTGTGTTCTCAATTAAATATTCCTATTAAATCTATATATTGTTATGATAATGATAAAGTATTATTACGACTTGTAAGATACCTGAATGCTTTGAAAGAACAAATATATTATCTTAAATCTTTCATTTGTAAAATATTTCGGATTTTAGGCCACGTACGATGTTTGAAACTAAATCAGTCAAGATCTCAACATGTCTATAACAAATGTCGATGTTGATCGAAGGTCGAATTACATATTTTATGAAAGTGAGTATTCTAAAAATTAAAATGATGATGACTAATAATTAAACTGTAGGTACCTAACTACTTATAAAATTACAACTAAAGATAGGTATAAAGCAAAATATGTGATTTGACCAACTTTGTCTCTGAATCGACCCTTAGGTACTTGTTACTTAGCAACCATTCATTTTATTTTTCGGTACCAAAATATCAAAAAGGGTTAAATAATGATATCGTTTAAAAAGGTATAGAGACATCCAATTTGTGTCGTTTTGATATGGCTTATATTATGTTATCCCAGATGTACATTAGTTACATTTTTGAATACATTTTTTTAAGTCAGATATCGATAGCGGGAGGCTCACTTGATGGATCCACAAAAAATAAGTAAATGATGGGATGTCCACTTATTTTTTGCTTTGAGTCTTCGGAAATTTATAGATTGAAACGAACGTGCATCTTGACGCTTCTTCCATCTGTGAAAAGATATACGTAATGCAATTCTAATTTCTCACAACCATTTAATACCTGTAGTAAATAGACATAGGAAACATCTACAGAAATTATTATCATAATATCTCGGTGGGATTCAAACCCACAACTCATCGGAACGCAAGGTAGGTGTACCCAACTTTTCCGTCAAATGTACAGACAGTTATTTAGTACGGTTTCTATAGTCTTTTTGATGTAAACATATCCAACGTTTAAAAAATTATTGAGATCTAAACAAAGTATGGAACTAATTTTGCCAAAGCTTTTATCATCAGGTAAATATTTAGAGAACTTCAAAGACGGGATATTTGAGAGTTGTTGCATTTTATTTGTAAAAATGTTGCCTATTCGATCAAGGATGTAAAGTCGGTTACATTGACAGTTCAAAGTGCGCAAGCAGCTGTACCGACTAAGTTAATGAAAAGAATACCTTAGGTAATTATTAGTTATCCTTACGAATTTTAGAGTAAAGACAGAAGGTGATAACTATTAGTATATCCAGGACCAAAAAAAAACCAAGATAACAAAGGCGGGACCACCTAGCAACGAACCTGCCCCTCCCACCAAAGTCATATAAACAAACATATTCAATTAAACAACAAAAACCATCTTCCAATACGGCTGGTCACCGAGGAAGATTACGACCGAAACCCTCCAAAGAAAATTACAGATACAAGCATATGAAACTACAAATCTATCATACCAAGTAAGCTCTATATATTAACTTACAACGTAAGTAATTTAGCCCAAGATAGACACCAGTGGGTTTCTTTGGAGGAGGCCTTCACCCGAGGAGGGGTTCTTGCAAATAAAAATAAATAAATATATATTTTTTAAGTAGGTAAACCATAATCATTAGTATATAGCATAGTTATAAGATTTCATTTTATTTTTTAGTACTGTTATTATTTTGCAAGAAATAAAAGGCTTTTTATTTTATTTATTTATTTATATCCAGGACCGGATTTAGAGGTCTGGAGGCTTTGGGGCAACAAAGAAGTGGACCCAAATTATTTTTAATATTTATGAACAATTTACATATTTTTTAATATTTAAGAACAATTTACCATTGATATAAGCAATTTACTCATGTTTGACCGAAGTACAGTAGATAAAAGTGAAACAATGAAAAAATATATCAAAGGAAAACTTGTTTACTATTCTCTCTAAATCTCTAAGTCTCTATTGTGTCTCCATAAACTGAAACCGAAACGCGCAATGTGCACTTCACGGTTTTTATATTTATGATATATTTCATCGATTATATATTTTTAAACTAAGAGGTGGATATCACAATTTTCAGGACTGAATGTATGGCAAATATTGGAAGATGGTTAGAAAGTATTTTAAGGCCGTTTTAAGAAGAAAATTTGACCTGAGTCATAATAAGTAGCCACATAATAAAAAAACAACCTTTTTGTGGTAAAATAATGTACAACCATGTACATTATTCTCGTTCTACTTATTTAGGAATTCTTAATTTAAAATTTGCATAGATCCCATGAATTATGTAAATGAAATAAACACAATACTAATCGACTGAAATTACTTTTAAGATCAAGTTAACGGCTTAGTGTAATAAATGTTAATAATATTTAGATCGGAGATAATAATTCATGTTGGCAGTTCGTGATCCGAAACACAATGGTTGTATGTAAATTCAAACAGTTTCGGATATTCTCCTAATCTACATTAGATAAGTCGTGTTAGAATAGAAACAATATTGCATATTATCTTGGATCGGTTATTAAACAATATACGAATATTTTTAACTCTTTCACGAATATTTGTACTCTTATATCCAATATCCCTAGAATATATTCTTATTTGAAATTATAATTACTTATCAGTTTTTGTTGTAATGCGCGCGTCAGACGGACGAGAGGCTAATTAGATAGTAAGTAGCAGGGACTGAACCCGCTTAATTTTTATTTTCCAAAATACGTGTCTGACTGAGATACCGTGATATTAGTTTTAAAAAGTAATACACACTAAACACCTTAATTTTTTTTCAGTAAATATGAATAATAACGAAAGAATATTAACAATAACCTTTATTATACCGGTATAACTCCCATAGTAAATTAACCGGTAATCAGTCCCTGGTAAGTAGGTGAGCTATACAACATCAATCAATGATATGCCGTCGATTTTTTTAATTCAAGCAATCGGGAATTTATGTACGGGATTACAATTCGTAATCTGCAATCAATGCAGCTTTTAGATCGTTACCCGAACGAAATTTTGATTATAATTGTTCGAAGCAGTCAGTATTCAGTCTTTGTTCCGTTAATATTGTTCCGTTATACTCATAAAATCAATTTTCATAATTGAAACGGTTTTCACAGTAATAAATATTTATTTCCATATTCAGGTCGTCCAAAACTGATATGTTTATTTTGGAATATCATGAACATGCTCACTAAAAGGTTTTGGTTTAAATTAGATGAACCATATCGATCTAAGTTCTGTTTTTGGAACATTTATTTTGCTATAATTCATACTGTTTTTTCATTCTATGTTTTATTATTTCTACTGCGGTGGTCACCATACCAACATAACCTAACCTAGAACTTCAAGACCCTGTATGTACCCCCTCGCCCCTCCCTTACGTGAACCTCGAAATATTCGAATATTACGCGAAAAAGAGAGTTTTTTCATGGAGTTTTTGGAAAATGTCAGCCTCCCCCGATGTAATATCATTTATTATGATACAATCAACAACTGCATGGAGCAAAAAAAATCCCATCGTTTTTCGGAAAAGTAACCAAACTGCATATTTACTTGAAAAATATTTAGACTGTAAACTATGATGTACATTTATGATTCAGTATTTCAACAATGCATTTACATAAGGGTATTAATAAAAACTTATTTTAGATAATATGATCTGACGTGGAATACCCGTATCAAACCTTCGTCATAGGTGTGGTGTGAATCAGCAAAATTATATTTGCACAAACTATTGCAACAAATATGAAATTGGAAAGTTTTGTGCTTTGTTTGATATCTGTTTAAACTTTATAATAACGCTTACGCAATAACCGTTATTAATATTGTTTTAATTGTTAGGCTTATTGTTTGTAAATTGTGTATTAGTATGGAGATAATTATTCGAAATTGAAAATATAGATATCGTCAGCGGAAAGGCAAAACTACTAAAGCGTCAAAATTATACGTATACATGTGGGAAATATTTAGTCTCTTTTAAATCTTGTCTACAATATTATATTATTTATCTGATTTATTAATTTAAATATATACCGTCTATAGATTGACGTTCTATAGACTGAAATAGAACGTTATATATTATTGGCTATATTTCTTAATTTTGGACATAGACGATATGTATCGTAAATACATAATATCTAACCTAGCTTCTATACCTTTAGAACTAAAGTGACCTAATTCAAAATTATTTTGTGGTAGTACCTACGTCTAAAATATCCTCTAATGTCAAATTAAGTAGTTACTAATTAAATTTAGTTGATGTTAGTTAGTTGTTTTAAAGTGTTTTTAGGCCATTCTATGAAGAAAAGTTCGTTTGCCAAAATTTTAAGTTAAGTCACTTTTAATTTATTTATTAAAAACTAAATAAAATATGTCAACAATTTCTATAGGGCCTATTCATACAAGTTCAACGAGTTTCAAAGAAAACCAATTTAAGATTAGTTGGAACGGGCAGTTGTTGGTAAATTAAATAATGTTTTTTAAAAGGACTCGGCGTTTAGTCACGAGCTCGTTGTCATTTCAGCTTTATTGTTTTGTGCAGTATAAAGAATACCAAGAGACCTACTAAGGAAGAAGTAATTATAAAAATTCTTTGTTTTTGAGTTGGCAGAAGTTTAGTGCAATATAACATATAACTAACTCTATCTGTACTAATATTATAAAGAGGAAAGATTTGTATTTTGTATTTTTCTATGTGATGATTAAACTCAAAAAGTACTAGACCGATTTTAAAAATTATTTCATCAATAGAAAGCTACATTATTAGCGAGTACCTAATATATTTTTGTGTATATGTTTATATGTTTTTTTTAGTATATCTACATTGCACCCGTGTGAAGTCTTGCTAGTATTTAATATATGTATTGTAAAGCAAATAGTACATTGTTTTACGGACTTTGATTTTTTTGAAGAACTTTGTTATTTTAACCTCTCAATGCGCAAGTCTCTCTTCTTTTATTTAAATAAAATACTGTATACCGGATTAAAACGCGATTTATTGTTTAAATTATTTATCCCGACGTTTCGGATGCTTTTCAGCAACCGTGGTCGCGGGAGACTGAAAGATGACAGTTGTCTTATATTTGAAATGTCACAAAGTTGCCATATTTAATTCAATTAAATTACAAAGAAAATTATCTATTAATTTAGGTAACACAATGTACACCTATGAACGTGAATAAAAAATAATACATATTAAATTACTAATATTACTAATATTAAATGCTTCTAATTTTACATTTACTATGTGGAGGAAGGGAGGTGTGGTCTTCCTCCAACCTAAAGGGAGGATCCTCGACCAGTCGAACCACTGACTGGCCGGCCCGAAGGCCCCAGTGGTTGATGTCGAGATGTTGTATATATACTCAGCGCGCACAGAAACTTTGATAGCGCGATTCAGGAATGGACGTATTTGTATTGATTCTTGTAGCGGATCATAGGTGTCGCTACAGTACTCCCCCCCGAAGACCGGAGGTCGATCGAGTAGTTGAAACAGCTGTGTTGAGTGTTGCTTGCCAGTGCCAGGATGTCCGAGATTCCAGTGAGTCGGAATCGGATGTCGCAGAGTTCGCGGTGAGTCGGAACTGTGTGCGATGATGCTGCATGTTGCTCCAGTGAGTCGGAGTGCTGCAGTGTTCGAAGCTGACTGCTGCGTCGACCAGGAGAGATGTGCTCTGCTTGCTGACCGGCCGAAGTACAGTGTGCTGTGCTGAAGGTGGCTGAGGGTGTTGACCAGGCATACGCGCTCGCTGCATGCTAGTGGACAGGATACCCGTTGAAGCCGAAGGTGCTGGCTGGCTGTGACTTGATTGCTGCTGATTGATGTTGTAGGAAGGAGTGATGACGTCATGCTTCAGAAGTAGGTGTTCTTCTGCGGGGTCACCAATGTGGAGGAAGGTGGCTGAATCACGTCGGGGTCACCAATGTGGAGGAAGGGAGGTGTGGTCTTCCTCCAACCTAAAGGGAGGATCCTCGACCAGTCGAACCACTGACTGGCCGGCCCGAAGGCCCCAGTGGTTGATGTCGAGATGTTGTATATATACTCAGCGCGCACAGAAACTTTGATAGCGCGATTCAGGAATGGACGTATTTGTATTGATTCTTGTAGCGGATCATAGGTGTCGCTACAACTACCAGTTCACAAATCAAGGGCGTAGAGCGGACGAGAAGAACTGGCAAGAAACTCGCCGCCACTCTTTTTTTTTTTTCTTTTATTTTTATTAATAACTAGCGGACCCGACAGACGTTATCTTCAAAAATAAAAAGTATTTTTTTACATATTTATTTTCCTGAATGTTTTCTGTTATTTGGGATATAGACGAATCCGACAAATAAGATATCATTTGACGGGCTCGTTGGCGCGTTCGGTAGAACACCTGTCGTTGTTGATGGGTCGTGGGTTCGAATCCCACTGGGACTGGCAATGACTATAATTTTCTGTAAGCATGTCTTCCCCGCGTCAGACGAAACTTCGGGCATTGAACGGTTGGGTGGAATATCGAAATTCCGACCAAGTAACGAACCACCGTTCATATATGGCAAAACCGTGAAGTGCATATTGCGCGTTTCTGTATCAGTCTATGGATTTCCGAATGCTCGAAGTAGAAATTAGGTCGAAAGCGCATTGACTGATGTTCTGTGGCTGAACCTACCATAAAGTGATCATGTTCGTCTGTCGATATCTAAAATAAAATAAAATAAAGATATACTAGGAACGCAACTTAGATGTAGGTACCCAACCATCCCAACGCACCAACGATCTCATCAAAAAGGGTGACACAAATGAGAAAAGCAGGAAGTCTACAAGACCAAAAGTTTTCGGATATCCGTTCTTGGCGAAACTATTTCCTCTGCAGCCCTAAGACTTATTGATTTAATTTTCTTGTGCAAGTGCGGAACAAAGCGAGCTGGCTATCCGTTAAAACCACTCAGTTTGATCTTTGATCTAATTTTAGTTTCTTTATTGCCAATTTGATTTTACTTCAAAAAGATTCGTTATTGCTCATAGATTAGGTTAACGTTAGCTTGAACTATATTGCACCTTTAAAATTAAAATACCCAACTCAATATTTTGGCAATATTACTTCTTTTCATGGACCCTTTAAACCATGAAGACAATATAATAATAATAATAATAAAGCTTTATTTATCCCTTACTAGTTACTAGACTATAATTGTTTATATTTGTAATGTTAGTACATATGTACCTATGTTTCTTGAAACGATGAAAACAATATGTTACATTAAATCACGAAAAATGTGACATCAACTAGGTACTTAGTTTAAAATTATATAAACGGAATACTTACAATTGGAAAAAAAATTGGGTTAGGTTACTTCAATTCTTCTCAACACCAAAAAAACTATTAATAGTTAATAACCTAAATAATATAAAGGTAAAATACCAGGGTGAATCAAAAAGTTCTTAGAAGTGCATATATATGAAACCTTTTTGGATCAAGTTCGATATTCAAATTAAAGAGTGTCTATCACACTATATTTATGCAGACTGTCACTTGTTTTTGTCAGTTCGTTCGCATGTAATAAATTTTTTTGTGCAACGAGTTGCTAAAAAGTCAAAATTATGGATAAAAGTGAGTTACGTGCGGTGATAAAATATCTCAGTTTGAAAAAAATGTCTACGAAGGAAATTTTTTTTTGGACATTCAGCAGACATTAGGGGGTGATGCTGTACCCTATTCTACGGTTGCGTACTGGGTGGCTGAATTTAAAAGAGGTAGATCAAGCTGTAAAGATGACCCGCGTTCTGGGCGGCCTTCAACCTCCGTTACAGAAGAAAATGTCAAAAAGGTTGAGAATCTGGTTTTGGAAGACAGAAGAATGACTATAAAACATATAGCTGAGATCCTAAAGATATCTTTTGGTAGCAAAGTTCAATCCATTTTAATTGATTCACTGGGGTTCAAAAAAGTGTCTGCAAGATGGGTGCCACGAATGTTAACCGACGAAAACAAAAAGCGACGTTTGGAAATTTCCAAGCGTAATCTCGAAATGTTCCAGCGTGATTCGGATAATTTTTGCCGTCGTCTTGTCACCATGGATGAAACGTGGGTCCACCATTTTGATCCTGAAACTAAAAGACAAAGCATGTCTTGGAAACGACCATCCTCTCCATCCATCAAGAAATTTCGAGTTGCTCCTACCGCTGGCAAAGTTATGGCCTCTGTGTTCTGGGATAGTGAAGGAATCCTTTTTATTGATTACATGCCAAAAGGCCAGACGATTACTGGACCCTATTATGCAAATTTAATCCCGAAAGTGCGTGAAGCGATTAAAGAAAAACGTCGTGGAAAACTGTCGTTGGGCGTGTTGTTTCTTCAAGATAACGATCGGATCCTGCTCATCGATCGGAAGTTGCGCTCAACGCAATCCGCTGTGCTGGCTTCAATCTCCTTGACCACCCACCATATTCTCCGGACTTAGCCCCAAGTGATTTTCACTTATTTCCAAAATTAAAAGAGGAAATTCGTGGAACAAAATTTCACGATAATGACGCGGTTATAGCTGCCGTAGAGGACTTTTTCAAATTCAAATTCAAATTCAAAAATAATTTATTCATTTAGGTAACACAATGTACACTTATGAACGTCAATAAAAAATACATATTAAATGCTTCTAATATTACATTTACTGCCAGTTCACAAATCAAGGGCGTAGAGCGGACGAGAAGAACTGGCAAGAAACTCGCCGCCACTCTTTTTAATCGCCAAGTTTTTGTTTTACAAATGTTTTATAAGGGGCTGCAACCATTACACCATGTTCCACATGACATCACACAATTAACTATAATTATCAAAAAAAAAAAATATATATATAAACGAAAAAATAAAAAAAAGTAAAACAAAGATTTGTCCTCTATCAGTAGTATGTATGGTGAAATAGGAGCACTCACATTCTAGTGGGAACAACACGCAAATACATAGACGAAATAACTAATATCACCGCATGCACGAATTCAAGTTCGACCTGTCATCACAAGTAGCACCCGTTCACGAGCATGACGCATGGCCAGCCATCGGCCCCCTCGCCATATTTTAGGGAGAGAGACAACCCGACGCATGGACGCCGCCACAAGCAATGACATTTAAGCGAGCATGACGATCCTTGAAACGTGAGAGTCAAGAAAATATTTTTTTTTCACAAGGAATAAGGAAGTTAGAAACGCGTTATTCTAAACGCATTGCATTCGAGGGAGATTATGTAGAAAAATAAAATATTATTATTTAAATCTTTGCATTTTTTAATATTGATTCCAAGAATTTTTTGATTCACCCTCGTATGTACTATAATAAACCTGCATACATTAGAATCACTTATATTACAGATTTTCTATTTTATTTCTTTACTATAATCTAAACGAGAAAGGGTAAACCAATAAGTTTAATTTTGGTGACTCGAGACATATTTTTTGGAATTCTACTTCGAAATTTTATAAAGCGTTGAAAATTCATTTGCTATACGGAGATATTTACAGACTTAATGAAGGAGTTTCGAGGCTCAAAGCTTCCTCTTACAGACATATTTCCATTACATATTTTCGGTAACAGACAAGGTGCTTTTGTTTACTTTTTCCATCGCTTTACTGATCCATATTTAATATAAACTAGCTGTACCCGGCATACATTGGAAAGTGTTTTCGGTAACGAATCTTAGTCGTATGCAAAACAACTCACTAAAGTTTCATCATAATATGATGAATAGTTTAAGAGTACATATAAGTTAAACATACTTGATAAATTACATTGATTTTTATTTATATACATTAAACATAGATTATAAAACACAATCGTATAGTTGTACATCACGGATAGGTACTACTGATTGAATAGTGATAGTGAATATAGTATTACTAGGAAGGGTGTAAGCTACTTTGTAACATAATTAGGTACGACGAAATAATTTTAATTATGATTTCTCAATAAAAAAATTGAAAATTAAACTGATTATGTAAATATTAAATTTGCTTTGATCGACGTGCCAAAACTAAGGTTAGTTAGGCTTTAAATGTGTTCTAGTAACTTGCCTCCGCTACGCCTGGGAACTATTTCATGAGAACTAATCGGTTTTAGAAGTAACGACTCAAATACCTTCGTAAATAGTAAAATATTATTGTTGTGGCCAAAAACTGAACCAAAATGCTCGATCCCAGGCGGTTGTGGTTTAAAAATAAGGCATACGTATGTTTATGTACAAAAAGTTAAATTTTCGAGCTGTTATTAATATAGAGATTATTCTATACTATCATTTAATTTATTTTATTAATATTAGAAACTTTTTGAATGAAATAAGGTAAAATAAATTTAAGGCGAAATCAAAATCAAGTCAAAATAAAATTATTTTTATTTTCGAAAATCGGTAGATTTGGTGTTACTTACAACGTACATTCAATCCTTGATTTTCCACCAAGTAGATAATAAGGCATGTAAATGTTAATTTGTAGTTATATAAAACTACCAAAAACAAAACAAAGTGGACAAACACTCGCGATTTTGTTTTTCTATTCTTCTAGTTAGAGAAGGAATAAAGATTAGAGAAGAAATACAGAGAAATGATCATGTACGTGTCGGTCTTGGTACCTACTGCGTGTCGGAAAGCTGTCACGTAGGCAGTATTAGTCGGAAAGACTAGCAGGATTATAATGATTCGTTTAATTTTAATTGAGAAAGGTGGCCTTCCTTGTATAATCCTTGGTGGTTTACCTAACAATTGGCTATTATCTTTTTGATAAATCCGCCTTCCATAATACAATATTGTATCTTCATACAACGTACCTACTGATTTGTTTCGGCTTTTAGTAGGTACCTATTTGTCGTTTTATATCGTTGTTTAATCTTTTTTTAAGTTTACACGTGGCTTAAGGTTGTGTATTGAGACATGTTTCCGTGAGAAAAAGTTAAGAAGAATGTTCTTACCGCTTAACTATGTTTATGCAAAAAACTCGGTACTCCATTTCGTGTGATAAAATGTAAACCGGAAATCTTACGTGTTTATATTATTACTATCTAGTAACATGCATCGGCTTCGCGCTGGTGCAATGTATAATACACAAAAATAGCCTATGTTTAAATAAAATACTGTATACCGGATTAAATCTCGATTTATTATTTATATTGTTTAAATTATTTATCCCGACGTTTCGGATGCTTTTCAGCAACCGTGGTCGCGGGGAGACAGTGACAGGAAACGTCGCGATAAATAATTTAAACAATATAAATAATAAATCGCGTTTTAATCCGGTATACAGTATTTTATTTAAATGTGTGATACTCGCGTTAATAAAAGACAAAATTATAGCCTATGTTACTCGCTGATAATGTAGCTTTCTATTAATGAAAGAATTTTTAAAATCGATCGAGTAGTTTTTGGGTTAAATCGTAACAAACAAACAAATCTTTCCTCTTTATAATATTTGTATAAATTGATTTTCTAAATACATATATATTTATATCAATTGACGAGCTTGATTCAGTCACTTGATGGTAGGCAATACCTCAGCCACAGGAAATCAATACATGAACTGACCGCGCCGTGAGGTGCATGTTGCACGTTTCGGTTTCAGTCTAATTAAAAACATAAGTCGAAAGCGCATCATTGGCTGATGTTCTGCGGCTGAGGTACAAATAAGCGTAACATCTTGATACATAAATTTAAAAAAAATGTTCAAGTATTCCTTTTTTTTAAATGCAGAAATGACTATAATACTCACAAATTATACGCGACGAATTTGAAGTTTATTTAGATGTCAGTTATAAATGAAGGCAAAGTATTAATTGAGTCGCTGTTCATTAAAATGTTAATAAAATATACCTGTTTAATGAGAGATCCTGGAGGTTCTATGATGTGGTTACCGCGCGAAATGATTTTTTAATTGGGTCGGTTGGGACTGGGTTTGGAGTTTGCTATGCTATAATTGATATTCAGATCAAAAAATACTTACTTAGTTATCTTTTTATATAAAAGTTAAGATGCATATTCATACTGTAAGTTCTAACTCAAATGAGTACAATTGATTAATATTTGACTAAATAAATAGAAAAATTTATACAAAACACCCGGAAGTCCAAATTAATGAACTTTACCTAATCATGAAATAGTTCTAGGTTTTTATAGAAGGTGGGTTAATGATCAGGAATTTCAAGCTAATACTCATGTCTAATGTTAAGTGATCAGGGGCTCTTCAACATAAGCTAGGTTTATTACCTTGATCTCTCTTTGTACCCTATTAAATTATGTATAGGTTACCAATTTATAAGCCCTGATTATTTCTTTATTTAAGGAACGGTAATATAATAATAATTAATTAATATTTTTACACCACTTTTACAATTTACATAGAAAATAAATAAAATATTTAAAGAATCAAAATTTTTAGCAATACGGACGTCAGATATTGTATAATTTTTTTTTAAAATTAAATATATCATTTAGTCTTTTTGCATAATATTCCTTATCTATGTTTGGCAGAGTAAGGTTTATTATATTATATAGATATATTGTAAACAGAAACATATTATAGATATGTGATAGACGAAATGTACCTACAGTGTACACTAACCCCCTAATACTCAAACGATTGAAGTTTTACTTAAAAGTGTTGCTGTCCCTATCATTAATATACCTAAATTTAAAGATAGATATATTTTGAGAAGCCATTTTGGACAACTGTTTCAGTATGTCACACTAAAATGGGTACTTGGCAGTGTTTTCCTAGTATTTAGCATGTTTGTGAATTTGCTGGTCACGTTTTAGTTAGATGACGATTACAGCATTTACCTTCTGCTGATTTCTATTGACTTATGGCTTTGAATGAAAACGGAATGAGCTATGATTTTTAGTAAATTTTCTAAACGATTTATAATAGATAAAATGCAAATAAAAGGTAATTTAAACTTGCAGTCACAGTGAAGGCTAGAACTTTAAATTTCTCAGGGATATCTCCGTTTTCTATGATTTTTATTTTATATTATTGTTTTATTTTGATAATTACAGATTAACTGAACAATAATATATATTTTAAAGTTATTGTCATTTAAAGATAATTTCACGTAAATTTTATTTTCTATAGACTAAGATGAAGCCTATAAGACGAACTCGCGGGCACCAGCTGGTTAATAATAATTTAACAAAGTATAACTCAACCACAGTTGGTATATCAGTATACAGACACAAGTAAATATTTCAAAGCAACTATCGTATGTAAATTCTGGAGAATAATAAAAGGTAATGCATAAAAGAGCAAAGAACGAATTTTGATTAATTTGTCTTAAGAACTAGTCCAACGTTATAAACGAATAGGTTTTATGAAAGGAAACCAAACAATTTAATACATGTAAGTGGATCTACGGATCCCTTTGAAACGTAATAACATTTATGGTATTGTGCTGCCAACGAAAAGCTTTGTATTTTTCCCGAATAGCAGAGTTAACGCAACAAAAGGTGTAGGAATTATATCAGCGCCATTTCTCAATAATATCGTATCCTAATGCATAATATGGAGTTTCAGGTATATCGACAATAGCTATTGGTTCTGTCGATTGCACGACCCGATTTCATTGTGTGATTTCACTTGAATAGCCGCAGCTCATCAATAGAATGGTGTATCACCCCGAAGTAGATAATTTGTGTCTTCCTCAATCCTCATGACGAATGAGTTTCGGATACGTCCTTTATTATTTATGCTTACAACCCTTGTATGGGTGTTATCAAAATATCCATTGCCAGACATGTTATTTTTGAACTTGGAATACCTTTACATAATATTATTTCTACAAACACTTGTCTCTATTGGGATTTCTTGAAAGACAGACCCTGACGTAGGACTTAAAATCTACTGGTATTTGATCGTGGCTTTGCTCTCATCTACATCAAGATTTTTTCGAGGAATAAATAATGATTATATTATTTCATAAAAATTTAGTAATTTATAATCATTATATATAATATTAATCATTAAAATATACGCGTATGAGCATTGTTAAAAAACATATTACCTTATGTTACATACTTTTTTGAAAATCTGTAAAGTGACTAGGTCTTGGCTGCGGCTTCAGGCGAATGGCAAAATTGGATTGTTTTCCTGAGATAAAAGCCTTATCCTTTCTCAGCGTTCAAGCCATATAAGTTAATACATTTTATCAATATCGGTGCTGCGGTATGTGACAGATACTTATAAATCTAAAGTGTTAATTATCGATTCAATCGATGTACCGATTCGAAGACAAATGTCCCAATTATTTTCTTCTTCCGTCCCAAAATTGGAAACATTATACCTGGCAAAGCATACTAAAGTCCTATGCACATTTGCGTTGAAATAGCCCAGATTGTAACTCGCCGAGAAGACAGCATTCTCTTAATTTTAATATGCATTTATAAGTAAGAGCAGTTTCACAAAATGTATATTTTATTCAGGCTATATAACAATTTGGTAAGAATTAGGAAACATTTTGATGATTGAGGATGACATTTTTGTTAAGGCATCTGATAAAAATTTAAACAACCTTAACAGATCACTTCGTTGTTCGTCTATCAATACCCCTTTTCTCAGGAACCCGTGGAGGTATCAAGTGGAAATTAATATCATATACTCAGGTCTACAATTACTTAAATATCTTCTAACTCGACGCAATCAAAAAATTTTGGCCTTTTATGCTCCGTTTATGCCGTATATTTTGACACTCGCAAGGGAATCAAAACCTATAGGGTACTTCTATAGAATCATAAAATTTGGCATGAAGCAATGTCATTTAGCACAAGTACAGGAAAGAATCCGAAAACCGTAAAATGTAGTTTTTTTTAATGGGAAAATCTATACTTAATTAAAAGATTGTACGGAACCCTCGATGCGCGAGTAAGATTCGACTCGGCCATTTTTAAAAAAATTGTAACACGGATTCACCACTGAGTCACGGAGGTGTTTAAAATACTTTACTCATATGTTTAATTATTCCTCTTATCTTTCATAAGCTAGTTGTAAAGTACTTACGCCAGGGGAAAGAAGGTTAAGGTGAAAGTTTATTAGCATTTATATTAACGCTTAAGAAAGCCACCTCGGCAAAATTAAGTAAATGTTTTGAGACCCCCTAACGTCTCTCTAAATTAATGATCCTTATCTGTTGTGATATGGTTATCCTTCAGACGAATCCATTATGTTAGATGATATTTTATACTATTTGCAGCGAATTTAAATTACTTTTTTTATATAAATTATTGAATGTGAATACTTTTTACATTTAATTATGAAAAAACAGGAACAGATCGACAATTGTTTTTATCCACATACATAAGTTTGCTACATTATTTTGTTTTTGTAGGCAGTGCACGCGAATAAAGCTCTAAGAGGTATTATTTTGACTTATATAGGAATTTCATGCCTATATCCCTTTGGGGTAGGCAGAGATGACGAATTTCCATATATTCCGATACCTTCATAGCACTTTCGCTTCTTTTTTTTCTATTCTTCTTCTTAATTGACTTGCTAGACTAAAACTGTTTTAGATAGTCAAAACACACGATACAAATATAATTTATAGCCAGGCACACATAATATAGTTTTCCATCAATAAAATCTGTTTATGGGTAATAGATAATAATAATAGATAGAACTATGTTTGTCCGACTTTCATGGCTAAACCAAAATGATAACTTCTCATTATTTTTGCACAGACACACTGAAGTCTGGAGAGCGCCATTGATTGATAGCTTTTTATGAATTTTTTACTTAGTAAATGTTATAAAAAAGGACAAATGTATCACTTTATTTTAAGTTTTTCATCTTAAGTCTTTAAATCTTATATAAAAGGACAAAGGTATCACTTTATTTTAAGTTTTTACGGTTTCATATATGTGGAAATGTATTTTGTACCAAGCCAATGTACGTTATGGAAAATATGCATTAATTTTTTTTACACCAGCGCAAATAGCATGCATGTTAACGACTACAAAAATCGATGAGACGTTGAACCTTTGCAGTTAACATGCGAAGCTTCAACCATATTCAGGTAAACATTATTTGAACATTTTGTCTATGATATATGGTAAATACAAGTATGTAGTTTCGACACCTTAGGTTAGCTCCTTTTGCCTTTGTTACTCAACGAATTTGCATATAGGTATATAAATTTATATAATATTTACATATAAATTGTTTTTTTTTTGTAAAGCAGTAGTAAGAAAGTATTTTTTTTATATAATGATTAAAAATTTTAAATTTTCTAAACATATACGAGCATAATATGATATTCATTGAGATTTAAATTTAATTAGTTGAGCAATGATCAAAGATTGAGGGTGAAATGTAATTATCTGACAACCGTTTACAAATCTTAGTCAGTTTTCGAGATGATGATGTTCATAAATACATAGATAATAGGTTATTCTAATTAGAAATAAATATAATGAATAAGATTTTTTTTTACAAAATCAAATTATCATTGTAACACAGTGTACACTCATAAAAGTCAATAAATAGAAATTAAATGCTTTTAATTTTACATTTACTGAAAGTTCTCAAATCAAAGGCGTAGAACGGACGATAATAACTGGCAATAAACTTTCTGCCACTCTTTTTAATCGACAATAAGTTACAATTAGTTGAATTATATAGTTGTTGAACTGTAATACACTACGTCACTATTAAATAGGAATTTTATTTCGTAAAGATATTCACGCCTAAAAATAAAAATTACATATAGCACGAGGTAAGAAATTGCTCAGACCAACATTTTTTCAGTATAATTTTTTTTTAATAAATCAGTATATTGAATAAATTCTATTGATAAAAGTGATATACAACGATCGGAGTATATGGAAACCCGTGATCTCTGCCTACCCCAATGGAAAAAAGGCTAGGCGTGACATACATTATGTTAATATGTACTAGGTGACCCGGCGAACTTCGTACCGCCTAACTTTCATTCTGTATATTTTTGTTTACATTTCGATTCAACCATTTTCTATATGTTTCAAAATCTTTTATACTTACAGCATCATGCAAAAGACAAGAAAGACTGACATTCAACCTTTGAAAATTGATTCGGAAAAAAAAATTAACAGCATTAATCGCATATCGTTCTAAGGGCCTAGCACGAACGCACGAACGACTATCTAGAAAGTATTCAAATCGTCCATTTGTCAGTTGTATGAGAACTCATTTGAAATTTCATACAAATGACAGCTCGACGGTATGAATACATTTTCGCACTTCTGATCGCGATTTCCATGGTACGGTCAGCATGCGCTTGTTGCTCACCGAGTTTTCTTTTTTCAAATGAATTTTCAAAGCTTCAATGTTAATGCATCATACATCGGCTTTTTCTGTATACCGTCCTTGCCTTATTTCGAAGTTACTACGCATTATAACTTCGAATTGGATCGGTCTTTTGTCACTCACTGTAAATGTATAGTAGGTATGTTACTGATTTGCAGTGAGCATCAATAATAATTATTACAAATACGATACAAACGTACGTGACGTGAGCTGTCAATTGCAAAAGATGGTGCAATTCCAAGCAAAGCGGCAAATATTTTTTCCGAGATATTTTTCGACATTTTAATAGTTATTCGAGGTGGTGACGAATCCAACAAATAATAATTAAAATCAATGCAGCTGTTCTTCAGCCGGAGTTATAAATACCATTTATAATAAAACCGACTTGGTTTTACTTATTGTTATAAGGTTAAGGAAGGGATACCACCGTGGAACTTTACCAGACATGAACATCTTTTGTATCAGACATAATATTTTTTTTGGCTGAAGCCCAAAAAATGAAATTTAGTTATCATTTGAATATAATATTGGTTTATATTAACAAGGGCATAACTCATATATTCTTTCTATTATTTATCCCGTTTCGAAATCGATGCTTATCGTTTAAATATCGAGGCCACGTAGCTCCTAGGCCAAAGGTGCTAATAGACAAAACCTTAAGAGTTAGTGTATGTTGAAATAATGACTTGTCTTGATACACCAAAACTATGTATTTTAGTTATTAAGGTCTGCTAGGCTCAATTGGAAGTGGTAAGGTTTCCTATAATCTGTACTCTGTGTCTGTACTTCATAAAATGGCAGTTTCAGTGACAGTAAGTAGGTGATGTTTAATAAAATATTATTTTCCTACGATATTTCGATATAACTGTGATTTACGTACCTACGAAATAATTGACCTGTCTGTCACAATAATAATGCCGTGAAACATTAATGTAATCAATATTTTCGATTAGCTGTCAGTTAATAATTTACTATTAAAGCAATGAGTAGCAAATAGTTTGGGCATATTATATCAATTTGGAAAATTGTTTCTAAATTATTTAGTGAAATTCGACGTGAAATGGTTGCTTAATTTCGAGAAATTGAGTGTAAAAATAAATAAGAGCGAGCAAAACTTTTAAAAGAAAAGTTGAAAAGTAATTTTGAAAGTATTATACAAACATAACGTATTCGACGGTGTCTTTGGCGAATCTGATAACATGATATTGTTGACTAAAACTTTTATAACTCTTATATTTACTTACTAACTTTTCAAAATACAAAATTTCAAACATAAAAAAGAGAATATAATAACTCGATGTTCTAAACTTATACTGTGTGACAAGAATTCTTCATAGATCAAAACAGTTTAAAAGTTATTTTTACTCGCAAAAGGCAGAACAAATAGCTCATAGAATTCAATGATATGTAAGATGACACGGAGAGTAAAGCAACTGTAGTTTATAGCTAGGTAGAGATAATTTTCACTCACAAGACGCGATGAAAAAGCTTCTTCAATTACGTCACGCTCAGGGTTTTATAAATGTCTAATCATATCTTACCTAGCTCTATCTTACAGGTATAAGACACGTATTTGTTGGATCATTTCATAAACTTAGTATAAGTACATTTTAGGACATGATTCAATAAAAAAATTAACGCAAGTCTAGATTTTTTTAAATTATTTTCTTTATAATATTCTTTTATTATCACACAAATACGGGGAGTCTGCCCGAGATCACGGTTGCTGATAAGCATCCGAAACGTCCGCATAAATAATAAATCGCGTTTAAATTCGTTATGAAGTGTTTAAGATTTTCATTATTTCATCACCAGTTTTGGACAAAGTAAGACAAAAGTTTTTTTTTATGATTTTCATAATTTATCAGTTTTTCTTTCACGTAAGATAATTTATGTTGCGAATTTCATACTAAATAATTGTATGTAGGAGTGTTAGTGTCAATAAAACATTTTTATACATGTGTTTGTTTGTTAGTTCATTTTGTTTTTTTTTTCTCACAGGCTATAATAGAAAGTGACTTCATTTCATCAAAAGAGAAGTCTTCCTTGTACAGCTTTACTAACTCTAGCTCTCAGCTTAGTCTTATTCTCTGTCTTGCCGTATGATAAAAAGTTTTAAAATTGTTTAGTTCTTAGAAGTTGAGATTCCATAAATCTTGAATGTCTGTCAGGTACATCTGTACACAATGCAATTTTCCAGAGTAAAACACTTAAGGGAAATGCGGTAAAAGGTCACAAAAGCTGTGTCTAACTTGTAGCTCGTGTAGGTTTTCCTCAAAATATGCTCTTACCTTTGACCTGAGCTTTTGAAAGATGATTAACATCGGCTTTTATAAGATTTTATTGAATGGTATTCATCTACATACATTATTAAATCTATATTTATTCAAAATTCAATTATTTAAGGGAATATTTCTAATCTTATGCATAGTATTATGACTGATATTATACAAATCTCAGATTAAATAAGAAAGATAGTTATATAATAAAATAATACCTACTACGAGTATGTTTTATTCAATTAGAAAAAAACAATTATTTAACAGTAGGACAACTGTAATCTACACAGTAATCTTAGATCTAGAGCGACACTTAAGGAGACGTGACAAAATTGTATTAATGTTCACGAAGTCCTAAAATGATAGCAATCACGTTTTTATATGGGCGTCGTGTCGGCGCACCGTGTATAATCCCATAATAGAGCCCCTAAGGGGTAATTGTAGGTAATTAGTGAAGCGATGCAATTTGCGCAATAATATGTAGCAAGCTTGCAAATGAAACGTGCTTAGTAATGTTATTTTGTATTTAACAAAAATAGAAAATAGGTTTATGAATGTCATATCAGTTAAAATTGTTTATTTTTTTAATTTTTACGTGTTAACAGACGATAATGTGAACTTTGATTTATTACAAAATATGTGCAAAAAACAGTGGTGTTTTTTACATTACTCATAGAATTTCTTGAATATGTCTTGAATAATTTTGCGACATTGAACCTTTCAACCTTTAATTAATTGAACTTTTTATCATCCAATAAAAATAAAAAGGTATTTGTTTTGCTTCTAAGAAACCCTTAATAAATTTAACTAGGTAGGTAAATGATGAAAAAAATAATAATAAATTAGCAGTATAGATAATTATTTATCCTGCATTCTTTTGGGAAAAGTACTTGGATTCACACGAATAGGTATTGAAAATAATAATTTAAGCAATGATTAAACTTATTTTGTAGGTCAAAATATCCAACTACTCCAAACGACAGCGACTTTATACTCCTTCATCATAACATTTAGTGGGATTTCATAATATTTTCATTAAAATAGATAAAGAAAAATGTTGTCCGAAGCTTATAATCTAAGCGTTACGAAATTTGGCTTAACACAATATTTTAAAAAGGGTTTAACAAAAATCATTATATTCCATGCCAACGTGACAAACCTGCATATCCGTGGATTTACAAAAGCGACGTAAAATATGTATATGATAATGTACTTATGAGTAATGACCTATAAGTCATAATAAATTATGAATTAAGGTGTTTTTGTAATATGTGCCTTTTTTCGGTAGTATTTTGGTGTGTACCACAATATATCTACTGATTAATGAACTTACCTATTATAATACGAGGTTTAAATCTAAGGTATATTTAAACCAACCGTTGCGTCAGTGTGATACTGATTAAATGGAGTTGTTTCAATTTAAACTTATAGATACACACATTTTCCATTACCATGAACTAATACCAAGAAGGGTCAGAGAATATAGACAAGAAAAGAGATTTTCACCATGTGACTTATGTTATGTGCATTTTTAAAATAGAAAATATGAAGAATTATATGAACGGGATGTTTCAGTAGAAGAGAATTACCCAAATTTTGACTGTCAAACTTTGTCAAATTTATCAATACCAGGCGTGGGGAATATGTCGTCCCGGGTGGGATTCAAACCCACGACCCATTGGAGCGCACGTTAAGTGTTCTACCAAACACGCCAACGGGCCCGTCATATATATTGGTAGAATAAGGAAAGTGTACTTTTATCCCTTTTATGATATCATAACAGGGATAAAAGTACAACACAAGGATTAAAATATTTTCGTTAGGATACCTAATGAAGTTTGGTACAGGTTTGTCTTTTATCTAAATTAAATTTTTAATTAACGTTATTCGATAAACAAATCAGCCTGACTTCAGTTGACCGCTTCGTCTTCAATTCAAAGCGGCCCCAACGTCTAGCTGTCGTCAACCACGAATAGTTAGAGAATAACAATTAGTATGTCAGTACCCGTGAGGTAGGTACTTATTAGGTTATAACTTATTGGTAGGCTTATTTAGTTCAATGTAATTGAAATATATTATGATTGTGAATGCGGAGCCAAAATATATGCGGGTTTTATCACAATTTATTGACGATTTTTTAGATAGTTGTGAATTACGGAGTGCATCTATTCACAAAGCTGGATCCAAACGCAGCACCTGTAATAAATAATCTCTGTTTTGCATTGTAATGACAGTAATTTATACTCATTATTCAACATACGGTATCTCGGTGATAAAAAGAAAATAATCGAAAAAGATTCAACAACAATCCAAAGTTCACTTAATAGTAGAACAGCATACACACACAATAAGCAAATATTGTGTGAGTAATAGAAAACCTACGCCTAATTCTACAGAAATGGGTCGAGTTATTGAGCGAGCGCACTTCAAAAGGTCACTGCCCTTTCCGCCTGCACCTGTAATGTTTGTAACTTCCTACCTACCTATTTCCTCGGGGGAGATTGATATCGAAAGTGTCTGGCGTTATGTTTTAAAGCTTTTATACAATATAATAGTTTAGTCTTTCCAAGCGATGAATTGATCCATTATATTTTTAGCCTTTGTTTAGATTTCCGAACCTGAAAACCGTTTGTTCGTGTTGTTTGAATTCTAAACAATGCTTTGATTTTTAGGACTGTACAAATATATTATTTTATAAAGCTGTATATAGATATGTATATAAAGCTTTATAAGGTATTTTTGTCATGATATTTTCACCTGTGAACGTTTCTCTCGTGGGTAGGTAGGTACTATAATTTTTCATAGCGCCGCAGCTGCCTCTAGGGCACAAGCCATCGCTACTGCAATGATAATATTGTATACTTATACTCTCGGTCGTATTAAATTTCTTTTGTTTTACAAGACCCCAGAGATAAGAAGATAGATAGATGTTTTACTATAGAAGTAAGTGTTTATTTTCATACAAAATATTTAATACCTTGGAAAAGTACCTACATCATGTTGTGATTCGTAAATTTAAAAGGAAAAATCGTATATTGTAATCAAATTTAGTGTTAAAAAAGAAGTAATTTATATTAGTTATAATGAGTTTACATATTGTTTTGATGCTTTTAAGTGCATTTAATTCAGATGGTCAATTGTTATTATTTTAGAAGTAATATCATTCATTCAATTCATTCGACAGTTCATTCTTTATTGTATCGTTCATGTCATTCGTTTGTTTCAAGAAGGGATAGTCAAGACACTGTATCGACTCACGTTTAGCTGTAAAGTAAAATATTAGAATAAGATCATTCTGGTTGCAGTCGTGCTGCAGTCAAGTTCTATTTAGTATAAGGGAATATTGTGGAGTTGTTGTATTAAAGTCTAAGTGAATATCAATATTTTAAAAGTATAGACGCGTTGGTAGTTGAATATACGAGAAGTGTCTGTATTGAAAATGGAAATATACGTTTGGACTGTACACCGGTGGTTTTCTTTACAATCATATTTTCTTTATGTTAAAATGTCTCATAATAACATTATATTGTATTTTTTTTTTTTTTTTTTTTTATAACTAGCACTTACCAAATAAGTACTAAGAGCACATGCAATCTAGCCTATCACTTAAGGCTAATGAACAGTTTATTTCTATCCTAAATTAACTAGAAAATATATTTCTACTAAGATAATGTCCTTTAACACTTTTCTTATTGTCTCTATCATAGGGGGACACATATTATTTATTGTGTTCCTTGCAAAGCACTACACTTTTTCACTGTCACTATACACTAACTCGAAGGGTTTTGTCCTTTTAAGCCTTCGCACTAGGTCTGTGTGGTCAAGGAGCTGGATGGCCTCGACATTCACATGATGGTGAAGCCTCTTCTGGTGGGCTTCGGCAGTTTTTTTAATTATGGATGCGACAAACTCCACCTTCAGATTTCGGTGGATGTCGTCATTCCTTATGTACCAAGGGGCACTTATAATTTCCCTCAGTACCTTGTTTTGGAAAGTTTGTATCATTTTAATATTACTTTGTTTGGCACATATTGTATTTGATTAAAATAAATTGAAAATGGGATATAACATTAAAGATAATCTTAAGTGTACGTAGAACTATGAAAAACATAGCTTCGATAATAATTTTCTGTAAATATTATACGTATCCGCCTGAAAACTAGCCGTTGTTAAAATTAGCGCAATTGGAATTCCCATTTAAATAACTCTATGCCTTAATACAATTTGTTTTTTTTTAATATATTAGGTATCAATAGACGAGCATGAAGTTCACTAGATAGAAGGTGATATCCCAGCTACAGAACATCAATCAACGATGCGCTGTCGACTTACTTTTTACTTCGAGTATTCGGAAATCCATAGATTGAAACTAAAACGCGCAATGTGCACTTCACGGATTTTCCATTTATAAACGGTGGTTCTTTACCCGGTCGGAATTTTGATAGTCCTCCCAAACGATAAATACCAGACTTGGGCAATATATCGTCCCGAGTGGGATTCGAACCCATGACCCATTGGAGCGCACGTTAAGTGTTCTACCAAACACGCCAACGAGCCCGTCATATATATTGGTAGAATAAGTAAAGTGTTGTACTTTTATCCCTTTTATGATATCATAACACATGGGATTGAAATATTTTCGTTAGGATACCTAATGAAGTTTGGTACAGGTTTGTCTCGATGATATGCGAAGTAAATACCCACGAAATTCCCACGAGAATGTAAGTGAGTGCTCCTATTTCACCATACATTCTGCTGATAGAGGACAAATCTTTGTTTTTATTTATTTTTATTTTTTCGTTTATATATATATTTTTCGATTATTATAGTTAATTACTTAAAGATGTCATGTGGAACATGGTGTAATGGTTGCAGCTCCTTACAAAACATTTGTAAAACAAAAACTTGGCGATTAAAAAAGAGTGGCGGCGAATTTCTTGCCAGTTCTTCTCGTCCGCTCTACGCCCTTGATTTGAGAACTGGCAGTAAATGTAAAACTAGAAGCATTTAATTTTCGACGTTCATAAGTGTACATTGTGTTACCTAAATGAATAAATGATTTTTGAATTTGAAATACTTGTCAATAAAACTAAGATGTAGTACCTACACTCTCAAAGTTGAAAATAATGAAACAATGACTTTAACTAGACCTACTAAATAATATAAATATGACCGCATACGCATGTATGCATGTTGCGTTTAGTACCGAAAATTAATGAAAGAGATAAATGATTCTTGAAACTGACATATAAATTTGTTTGCCCCTGGCCTCATGAAGAGACTCGAGAATTAACTTCAAAAAAATTTATATAATACTAGCAGCGAAACCCGGCGTTGCTCGGGTTAAAATACATCGCATGTCAGAACTTTCTAGATTATTTCGGATCAATTTCATCGATTGCACTCATTTTGGAACTCTCTAGATTTTTCCAGAAGCTTTCTAAATCGATTACAACATTTGAAACCATTTTAGAACTTTGTAGATCATTTCGGATCAATTTTATCGATTTCACACATTTTGGAACTTTCTAGATCTTTCCAGAAGCTTTCTAAAACATTCTAAATCGATTACAACAATTGAAACCATTTTAAAACTTTCTAGATTATTTCAGAAATTTTTAGAATTTTCTAGATCATTTCAGATCAATTTTAGCGATTGCACACATTTTGGAACTTTCTAGATCTTTGCAGAACATTCTAGATCGATTACAACAATTGAAATCATTTTAGAACTTTCTAGATCATTTCAGAAATTTATAGAATTTTCTAGATCATTTCGGATCAATTTTAGCGATTGCACACATTTTGGAACTTTCTAGATCTTTCCAGAAACTTTCTGAAATATTCTAGATCGATTACAATAATTGCACGGCTTATGGAACTTTCTAGATCATTCCAGAAAGTTTTAGAACTTTCTAGATTGATTTTATCAGTTGCACACATTCTGGAACTTTTTAGATCACTTCCGAGATTTTCATAATTTTACGGAAGATTACATTAGTTAGAAAAGGACAGATATATATTATTCCACATTTTTGCCACCCACAACCACCCACTTCCACCCACCCCTACCAAACTCCCTTATGCACACCTAGAGACCAAGGGGTATGTGCCATCCCAAGGGGAAGTTGATCAAAGTAGCGTATGATAGAAAAAACCGTGGACACACGTACGAACATTTGCATTTTATATAATATATTAAGATTAGAAATAACAATGAGATCTCTCCTTATCACAGCTCCGTCGAGAATAATCTCAATAAGTATTAACGTACACTACCTACAACTTTTATAGTGCTATTCAAATGCTATCGTGCGTTTAATATCGTCCGCAATTATGAGAGCCTAGATACATTTTATACAGATTTAAACGGAAAGTCGTTTCACGTAAATTTTCGTAATAATTTGAATAAAATAATATTCCAAAACTAGTTCAGCTTTTGTAGGCTCTGTATTTAATATAAAAATTTAAACAAATCAATCCAGCTGTATTAGTTTGATCTTAATCACTCACATTCAAACGACTGTACTTTATTTACTGCCTTCATAAAATTTATATGTGTATTTTTATAATTCTATATTAATATGTATATGAGCCGTTCAGTGCACAAATGGATTAACTCCAGTTTTTGAAAAATCTTAAATTTAAGTATCAAAGTACTTGGTATAACTTATTTTATCGCATTACTCAAATTTTTTATGGAGTTAATAGGTATACGAATTTGTGTAACGAATGGCTCATACATATATTAATATAGAATGTATGTAATCAACCTATAACGTTTTGAGTTTAATTAATCTTCAGATTGTCTTTTGTTTACGCGAGTGTCACATATTTAAATGAAAAAACTTTTACAGGACTAAATTCCAAGTTCAATTTTGTTCAGCGGAGCAAACGATTAATCTATTAATTAAAATAATTATTATTTTTGGCGAGACATTGCTTTAAAAGCTGCATATACAAATATTGATTTGAAATAAAAATAATTAGTACCAGAAATTTAATTCCAAAACTACTTCATATATTTTGTACAGCCTTTTAAAAAGACGCAAAAATTTCGTGTTCTCATTTAAAGTTGTAGAATAAAAAGCCTTTAGAAATAACTGCCAATTAACTGAACAAAAAATAATGTAACCTACATTTTGTTTCAGGTTCAAGAAACCGAGTTTTAAATACCAGACCAGTTCGTGTGACCAGAGAGTGAAGTGAATGAAATTGTGACATTTATGTGCCCATAATAAAGTGGACGGTATTGCAATTCGCTAGACGTTTTTACGGTTGGGGTCAGGTGACATCGCTGATAAAACTTAGACATATATAGACAGCGGCGATGTCTGCATGTGTGGTGGAAGAGGGTCGGGAAGAAGGCGGTGGTTACGAGGCTACTGAGTTGGAGCCGAGTGAAGTATACGAGCGACCACGCCGGGAGGTGCTGTTGAGCGCACGTGGCCGCCGTGCTTGCTCTGAACAGGGACCGCAACAATCCTATTATTTACGTGAGTATCCACAGTTCTTCACAAAAATCTAGTGATCACTGAGAAAAATTAGTACATAGCAATTCTTCTTTGGTACACAATCTGAGCTACTTATTATTATTAATGTACGTTGGACATTTATTTCGTTGTATGCTATGGGAAGTAAGTATCGGAAGCCAATCGCCTTCATAGTAGGACATTATATTTTATTAGTAGAGTTTGTCGACACTAAATAAAAGGGCCGGCAATTAGCGAGTTAGCGACATCTTGTTGCTTGATTGGTTTTTGAGGTGCTTATGATTGTCTTCTTATACTAAGTACAATTAATTCATGCTTTAATGGAATACAATAACGTGATTATATTCTGTTTACTCTCGACATCTTTTAGGTGAGAGTAGGTAATTTGCATGTAAAAAGGCGTTGAAAAGTACGTCGCAGGTATTGAAAATAAACTGATATAATTTCGTTATTTTTCATACGTAGGTATAATGTACAATCATCGAATAAGATATTAATTGATACTTTAGAATTTAGATGAAAACGTTTTAGAGATATTTTCTAATATTATATACGTATAGAAGAAAGAACAAAGTATAATTTATTTATTGTAGCTATTATTAAAGTAATATTATCTTGTTTTATACGCTTGATGTTGAAGATTCTGAAGGATGAATTTTTAAAAAAACTTTATATGGACTTTTAACAAATTCACCTACGTCACATAAATTAGTCAAGCTATAAAGAACAGACTCACCGCGAGTAATTGCCAAGGCAGTTTTCTGAATTAAAACTCGTAAACCTTCACTTTTACACGGAATAAGCTACATCAGCGATTTTCAATCTCTTTTGGCGATGGAACCCTTTTGAAGCGCTCAACAATTTACAGAGCCATAAAATACGCTAAATCTATTTCTAATATTTATTTGTGATAATATTATAAGAATTGTGTTGGTTTGTGAAAAAATATGTTGTTGGGAGAAGAAAAAGGGAATTTGTGGTCTTTCTGAAAGTGATATCTATCTATATATATATAAGCAACTTTTTTTTTCTTTGTTATCGATAAACTTGAAAACTACTGGACCGATCGGCATGATACCATGACCATTCGACGCGGAATTAATTGTAGAAGGTTTTATGGCTGGTGGCTATTCATTTTTTGAATTCCATCAACCCTTTACCATTTTTTTTCAAATTTATGTGGATAGTTCATATTCGTCTATCCTTTACAATTCGCCCAGCGAAGCGGGCGGGCGGGGACGGCTAGTTATATTATATTATTACCTGCAGAGCCCTCACATAGGCTTTGTGGATACCCAAAGCTCCTCGAAGCATTATCTGAGTGTACCATAGCCGATAGCGGTGCTTTGGTACATATTTCATAGCAAAGGAAATTATTTTCTCTATTTCGAATTTACATCTTCTAAAAATATGTTAGCTATGGTTTTATGTTTATAATGGACAAATAAACGAAGACAAAAATTATTCAATTCCAACCAATTATGTGAACGTAACGTTTCGTTAACGCTGTCAAAATTATCAAATATTCTTACAATGATTTCTTTATGACACTTTTTTAAAGAATTTGATTCCTTAGTAAAGAATAATACCTACCTAGTATATAATTCATAGATTTGAATTGTTAAATAAAATTGACAGATATATGTTATTAATGTGATTGCCTGCTGCTTCGCTCGCATGGAAAGATTGGTATCTTTTTTGGGAATAAATTATTATGTGTACAAACAAATTATACTGATACGCGTAATAGTTATATTATTAGTGCATGTACTTATACAACCAGCACGTGGCTTGTCGATCTTTTGTTCACACTGATGGCCAGGCGCTTGTAAATGAGCAATGATTACCTAATCTAAATAATCGCTCATTTGTTTCGAACGGCGACCGAATTCGAAATCAATCACGCATTCGAATGATAATTTAAAACTGTTTTTTTTTTCTTTATGTCAGATATCGAAAGACGAGTATGAGGTTCCTCATACTCTGAGGTATCCTCAGCCACAGAACATCAGTCAATGATGCGCTGTCGACCTCATTTTTACTTCGAGCATTCGGAAATCCATAGACTGAAACTGAAACGCGCAATATGCACTTCACGGTTTTTCCATCTATGAACGGTGGTTCGTTACCCGGACGGAATTTAGATATTCCTCCCACCCGATCAATGCCCAAAGTTACCAGACGTTAGAAAAACATGCTTACAGAAAATTATATACATGTGGTCCCGGTGGGATTCGAACCCACGATCCATCGATATGCACGGCAGGTGTTCTACCGAACGTACCAACGAGTCCGTCAAAATTGAAATTATGGTTGAAATTCCTTGTCCGTGTGTTGTGGATGGCTGGGTAGTCAACGCATTCGAACTTTTGATTTCTCGTTTTCAGAGCATGGTTCTTCACATCTTTGGGGTGGGAACAACAGTCGTCGGGGTTGGAGTCGCAAGCGGACGTCTGCACCTCAGATGGGCAACACTCAGGGCTCGATGCCTCGTGTGGCACTCGTGCTTCGGTCGCGGCGCAGCTGGCCTGTTGCTCCACAGTCTTATCGCAGGTATCTAAACATAAATAACCATACTATTGTCTTTTATTAACGCCAGTATCACACATTTAAATAAAATACTTGATACCGGATTAAATAAGATGCAGGTGCTTATAAACCGGATAAACGATAGTCCCAAGACTATGGTTTATCCTACATTGGGCAAACTAAACGTAGCATTTCGAACCGACTTAAGTTAGCAGTATGTGAACACACATCAGACAAGACAGACTACTACATAAGTTTCGACCAACCGAAAATCCTTGCAAGAGTAAGTATGTATATTCTTTCCCAGACAAGTCGCGGGGCTTTAATATAGAAGAACAATATTTCCAACACCTGGGATCCAGTAATTAAAAATCTAAAACCCTATTAAAAATAAGAGTGCACTGTAAGTCAATATAAAGAAATTTACAGTAAATATCAACTTTGTAGGCGTTTGTGTGTTTGTAACAATAGATGGCGTTAATATGGCAACTTTGTGATATTTCAAATCAGACAGCGTCATCTTTCAGCCTACCTGTGACCACGATTGCTGAAAAGCATCCGAAACATTGTGATAAATAATAAATAAAAAAGTCACTTTTTAATCCAGTATAAAGTATTTTATTTAAATAAATAACCATTTCAATATATCCGTTGAACAAAGTGGGATACGATTGTGATACCAAGTAGCTTTGTTAGACTAACCTGACCTATATATCTACAAACTTCGTACTAGCTAAAAATAATTGTTGCGTATCTTTAATCGTTTACGCAGTGCACGCAACGGAAGCTCTCAAAAGGAATAAATTATCCCCGCTTTTGCAACATTTTTCATTGATGCTCCTATTAGTCTTAACGGGATGTTATACAGCATTCCTCGATAAATGGGGTGTCCAACATTTATATCAATTCGAACCAGTAGTTCCTGAGTTTAGCGCGTTAAATTAAACAAACTTATCAGCCTCATAATATTAGTATAGATAGTATTGATTTACTAGTAAAATCAAAATTTTAAAAACAAAATGTTTTCGAAGATAGCAGTCGAAGTTATTTATGTAGTATATATCCAAAGAATAAGGTCGAGTGTAAAGTAGAGATTAAGCAGATTACGTTGTTCTACGATTAGGTCGATTTAAGCTTTGGATCAGCGCGGCGTATGCAACGCAAAAACAAAAAGGTAGTAGGTATTTAATATCATTTTTGTAAGTTTTTTTTAAACTTTTCGATATAATAATTATTTTTTGCATAGAAATATCAATAAAAAGTAATGAAAAGTTTTTTAATTTTAAAAAGAGATTATAAGTACAAACTTTAAACTTAAAGACTATTCTGTAATTAAGAAAATGTCAGCTTCTATTCAAAATCAGGATCTTTAATTAAGTGAAAAACAAAGAATGAATGAGGAGCACCTTTATTAATATTTCTTCATTTAGTTCAGCATTAGCGCTTTCACAAACTGGAAGTGATTTATGGCAGACGTCAATGGTTTTATTTACGCACGTAATACTTTGTGATGCGAAGGCTGGTAGGCATCATTTGGGCAAGATAGCGCATGTGACGTTAAAAATACATAGATTGTTTAGAAGAGGAATTTTGTAAGCTTTGTACTTATGGAATATTTCTTGAGGCCTTTTTGCGCAGAATTTATACTACCAGGCCGCCTAGCATGATCATCAAGATATGTTTTTGACAGACAAGATATATCGATCGATTAATATCTCTACTTTTGACATTAGAAGTTTCGAGTTTTAAGTGTAAGTGACATGTTAGATCCGGAAAACATAAATAGATAATCGATTAAAACACGAAAAAACGCTCGAAACTTTTGTCGTGGCTGTGATGCTAGGCCGGGAGTGTACATACATATATACCTACATTATCTGTTCTTTTCATATATAGTGTTGCCTATAAAATGAAACTAAATTACCAAAAGCTATCATGCGGGTCATCAGGCGGAAAGTGTTATTTAATTTCTATCCACATTTCCATTTTCATGTTAGGTATCGACAGACGAGAATGAAGCTCATTTGAGGGTAGGTGAAAGCCACAGGAGATTAATTTATCAATGATGTGCTGTGGAGACAATTTAATTTTTAAATTGATAGACTGCAGCTTATCAATTAAGTGATAGTTTATTTACCCGAGAGATATTCGATATTTCTCTCATTCATTGAATGGTCAAAGTTTTCATCGAAATATTTTCATCGAAAGCATTGATTGATAAAATGTCAGTGATCGAAAGTTATAGATATATTTAAACGGTGGGCAAGATTTGAAGCCGCGTGAAAAATCAAAAATCAGCTTCGATGCACGGCACTTCCGAATAAAAGGATTTATTACGAAAGAAGAAATAGTAAATAACCAAATTATAATATATTAGAACAGTTTTAGTGATACGAACCTCACCTCACACTAGATAAGAAATCTATCTTGCTACCGGATCCTTTCCATATACATATACAATTCATAATTTCCTTTTGCTAGTGAACTAGTTTATACTTGACTAAAACATTGCTAACTTAAAAGTTGATGTTTGTAATTAAAGTTTACGTTAATAATATTGTCTTTTATTAACGCGAGTATCACACATTTAAATAAAATACTGTATACCGGATTAAAACGCGATTTATTGTTTAAATTATTTATCCCGACGTTTCGGATGCTTTTCAGCAACCGTGGTCGCGGGAGACACGGTTGCTGAAAAGCATCCGAAACGTCGGGATAAATAATTTAAACAATAAATCGCGTTTTAATCCGGTATACAGTATTTTATTTAAATTTACGTTAATAATTTTAGTTATTTTAGCTTTCTACTTTAAAATTACCAGTAGCCAAGACAAATAAGTTACATTTATTTACTTGAATGAATAACCGACGTTTTAAAGCTTCCTCAAGAATCAAACAAGGGTCTCCAGAGTTTAATGCAATATATAACTGAGCTGTTGTACTGAAAAGATCTATACATATTAATTATGTAGTTAAGTATATACATATTAATTATGTTTTTATTTAAATCCTTCTTTTCAAACAGAAAATAATTGCCTTTTTTTGAAGAATCCTTTAACGGTTTGGTGGAACCACTCCATTTATGTTCACGATTCAGTTGCAAATGTATCATTAAATCCACAAATTTAAAGTATGATTGATTGCCACTTTACTTTCTCTGAGTACTCTTTGTATTTCGCATACGTCCTGTCATTAATGTCAATGTGTGATAACTCCAGTCGCGTACTGAGGTCTGTCTTCGAATTCGTTTTGAATAATATAAAAAGAAGAATTGTTTCAGACACATATAAAATAAATTGTATGCTCGTATTTTTATTATAAAACATAATTATTTCGTAAGTAATTGCAGTAGACATCAACTAATACATTGTCAAGTGTAAGACAGTACGAGTAAGAAGATTATCGCCAGAAAGTAATTAGATCTAAGGAGAGAACAAAACGTTTTATTTGTGTCTGTAACGGTGGATTAAAATATTCCTTAAACCACTATAAAACATACAATATTAACAAAAGATATTTGAGTAGTTGCTTCTGTTAGTATTTCAGTAACTAAAAGTAAGTATATACATATATATATATCGCAATCGATATCAAATTGTTTCCATCAATTATTACTAGTGGTGGACTCTCAAATGTCCAAGGATTGCCGCCGTCCAATTTTTTGCCGCCCTTGCCTGTCTACTCTTGATATAATTATATATTTTTACGAACGCAGCCCAGAGACCGATTACTGATTGAGGACCGCAACACTTCAGTTTCACTAAGAAATATAACAGATTTTTTGTACCTACTGGTGGATGTTCAACAAAAGGGAAGAGGGTTTTCTTTTTTTTTTTTTTTTAAACTTAATAGGCAGTTGTTTGACCACTAACCCACCTGGTGGTAAGTGGTGTTGCGGTCAAGGTGGTAAATCACAACTGCCTAGAAGATGCCTATTTACTCTTGTTTTGAAGAGTTGAAGAAAAGAAAAGAGAGAGAGAAGAGAGAAGTTATATTGATCGGGGAGTTCCAATCCTTAGCGGTTCGCATGATGAAGGAGGAGGCGAAGGGTAGTCATCGTTAAGGTGTTTTACAAACTGTAAGACTTCTAAAAAAAAAGAACATAAATTACATTAGTTTACAAAATTTAAGTTTTTTTTATACCCCGAAAGAAATGTATATTAATATGTTCACCTACCTTCCTTTAACCTAAAAGTGTTAATAGAAATATTCTATCACGTCACAATTTCTTCCTACAGTCAAATGTTTTTTTCAACTACCCAATGTGCTGACGACAGTTTATTGTTTTATTTATTCGTTCGCTGCAAACGATAATTATTTTTTTTCGGATTGATTTAAAATGTTAGTAGAAAGTCTAAACAAAGTTCTTATCGATTTTGTTATGTTTGTGGACAGTTTATATTTTCAAAAAATTGAAGACCCGTTGTAGATTCATTGAACATATCTTCATTATTTTGGATTTTCCGTTGGAAACCATGATAAAAAGTGGGTGCCTCATGTGTTTTGCGAAAGCTGTATAATCATCTTACTCCAATGGTCATCAGGAGAAAACGCCATACACCTTCAATTTGATTCACAAATGCTATGGAGATAACGTAGTAATCATGAAAATGATTGTTACTTTTGTGTTACGAAGATTGAAGATTGGGATATAATAAAAAAAATATAAGGCAAGTATTATAATATATGCCTAAGTTCCGTCTGTTACGAAGCCCATTTTGCATACGAAAGATCTACCACATCTAGTTTGTCCCGGTAACTCGAGTTCAAATATACTAGGTGACAATGAAGGTTATGATGATTAAAAAGTGAAAATTACAAAGAAATTATTAGGGATTTATTGGAAAATATTAAACAGCTAATTGTAAAAATGTCAATAAATATTCATTTTTTACACTCGCATCTGAGTTTTTTCACTGAAAACTTAGGAAGTAGGAGTGACCAATAAGGGGAACGTTTCCACCAAGATTTAAAGGTTTTTGAAGAACAACATCAAGGATTTTGGGATGATAACATGTTAGGGTATTGTACATCCATTATAAGAGATACGGATTCAAATAAATATAAAAAGAAGGCAAAAATTAATCAATTTTACATTTTTTTTTAGAATTAATACCAACATTATGCCATCCAGTTAAGTATATAAATATTTATTTAACCAGACGTGACAATTTTTTTTTATTATTTTTTCTGGATAATTCTACCCAAATAAAAAATAAATTAACAACTTTCATGCTGGGGTATGAAAACCATGTAAACTAGTGTTATGTTCCCAAATATGCCGCCTTTTAAATCTGCCGCCCTAGGTTAAAGCTTACTCAGCCTGCTGGTAAATCCGCCACTGTCAATAATACATCAATGAATAACATAAGTAATTATAAAAGAAAAGATATATTCGTGAATGTGATGTGAACACATTCACGAATATATCTATATATATTTACTTATGAGTGAAGGCGAAAGATAAACAAAAACAATACGTTTTTATTCGCTACGATAGATAATGTAATCTATGAGAATTTGATATTATCGATTAAGAACATCTGATCTATTAAAACAGAGAGACGTCTCAGTTGAGAATGAAGATTGGAGAAAATGGCACATAATTTTATTTGTAAGCTAGCTTGTATAGTACAAAGGATAGGCGAACCTCCTTTATACTGCTATTTTTTTAAAAAACGATTAAGCTTCATTAAGAAATCATAGCCATTTATTTCTGTTAAGTATTTACTTTATTTACGGTACACAGTTCGGCTCCTGGAACACAGTTCATAACTATATTGGGAGTCTGGGTTTATTTAATTGGTGTAAATAAATAGTTTTTATATTTTCCCTGAATAAAATGAATAAAAGATGTAGGGCTAACCGCACTCGACTACAAACTTCTTCAGTGACACACAATTGCATGAATATAAATTTTCATTGCGGTACCATATCCACCTATAAAAATTAATACAACAACTCAACCAAAATTTAATTCAAATAAGTACATATTAACTGTAAGTTGTAACCTAACCTGTTCATTAGATTTGATCGTCAAATACTTTAAATATGAAAATATACACGTGAGGCCTAAGTTTTTTATTGCCCAATCGGCTGAGGATCGATTTGCCAATAATTGTGTTTACAAAACATAGTCAATTTTTGGAAGATGATGTAAAAGTTATCTAAACGGGACGTATAATGTTTATTTTGCTTCAAGGTTTAGCTACTTTACGATATTAATACAAATTTAAATATTATGAACAACGTTGAGGTAAGATAGTATATAAAAATCTTGTCTAAATAAGTAAGTTAATTTGTAGTTATTGTAGTGCAGTGAATATCCTTCTAGGTATCTACTAAAGATTGACTTCGTTCGTTAGGATTTTTTCTCGGAAAAAAACGAATGTATTTATTCTCCCACTATAAAACTGAATTTGATTAATATTTGTTCATTTTTGTGTAAAACAAGGACATATCAACAAACTTAGTTACACACATTTTTTACTTATGTTAAACAACAATTTTAATGTTTAAAGAAAATGAATAACAGACAAACGGACTATTGTTAGCGTTGGCTTTTGTACTTCTAAAGCTTACGATTAATTGAAACAATATTCAAAAGCTTGAATATTTAATCTAGGTTATCCTACGAGCCATATTTATTTGATTTGTCTCAACTCGTTGGGGTCGTGGTTAAGTTCTGTGATTAGTTTAAACAATTTCAGAGGTGTTGACAAAACTTGATTGTAATAATTATTTAGGGGTTTGAAGGAAGCTTAATTTAGAAATTAGTAACTGGAGGAAATTCGATTAATTACATTTTGATATTTTGTAGATAATAAGATGGCAACGGTAAATGTGTATCTTCGTCCTACTCACTATTATGCAATACCAACTTATATGAGAAAGGTCATTAGCATCAATACTGATTTTTGGAGAGTCATAAATGTGAAAACTACTAATTATATTTATTATTTCATTTACGCTTTATAAATTGTTTCAATATTTTTCTTTGGTTTAATCATTTATTTGTCGATACGCAGTTACTTCAACTTCATAAGCACTGTATATAGTATATTTTTCTGTAATATATAGATAGATTATTTATATATCCAATAATTTGAGATAGAATTATTAATCTTCTAAGAATATAATAATATACGAAAACACCGAATTGGTTTATTTTTACGCCATCTATCGATATACCCTTTCAACACAAGTTAGAAAATGGTTTCTAAGGAGAGTTTGCAGTACCTAAATAATTCGGAAAAGCGATCATAGATGGCAGTACAAGGCGAACAATTAATATTTTTTCCAAAAGGTTGTAACACTGGCTGTTCACCGGTTGTTAAGTTCAGCCCGATAGAGGTCATCTCTGTCTTATCTCATCTTTTCATAATTCTCGTCATACAAAATCAAAATAAGGGTTAAAAGATTCGTCTTTCTTTTATCATAATATAAAATGGAATATCTTTATATCATTCCCGAAGTAATTTTTTAAATGACAAACTACATTAAAACCCATAAGGTGACTTTACAGGAATACTTATATAATACCTGTTTTTGATGATTCGTAAATCTAGACTGAAACTTGCAATCGGCAATTTTTCCATTAATAAATGGCTGTTCGTTACTCAAACGGATTTTTGAAATTCCTTACCCTGTATAAAATTCGTTCGTTTAGGGAAACACATCAAAAGAAAATTATAAATAAAATTATTATTATTAATAATAATATTATTATTTTTAGTTATTTTGATTTTTACATATACTTACATTAAATAAGGTCGAATTTGAGCCGTTTCATAATAAGCTTTTTCTGTTAACGCTAGTTGATACTTATATTTAAATGATTTTACCGAATCAAAACACTAATAAAATAAATAATAGCGCTTTAATCTGAAAAAAGATAAGTTGTTTATCACCAATACTCTATGCTGCCTCATTTTATCTGAAAGTTAATATTATTCAAAGGAATAAGTAGCTTAGCTTCAGCTGTCTTTGTGAGATTCAGGACGACCATTAATCTTTAAGTTATTATGTTTATTTTCTACAGCTTTTGCGCATTTAAGGCTTTGTCTGTTATGAATTGTGTACTTCTTAAATATAATTAGGACTAAACAACCATATTAATGAATTTATTTTATTGAGTTTGTTATTTGCGATGATCATTTACTGTCATAAAACGTAAAACGGTATACAGTTTAACGGGCATTCAAATGAGTGTTAGGTATTTAATTTATTTTACCTTTGGAGAAGTTACTTGGTACCAAAATATACTGTGGAATATTTTCTCAAGAGCAGGTATTCGTCAAATATTGCAAGGATATAGGGATATAGATAGTAACATAGACATGTGATTAGGTATGCATCATTAAGCATTTAGTATAAACTAGTGATGCAATTAATACCACTTTTACGAATACGAATAGTGCTTCTACTATTCAGCGAATACGAATACGAATATAATTATACTATTTAATAAAAAGAAGCAAAAACTATTATATTTTCTCAAAATGTTTCCAAATATCACTTAATTCAAGTTTTCACGACATTTTAAGCAATTAAACAAGAATATTTGAGCACACAACACGTTCGCTCTCAACAATAACAAATGTAGGTATACTATACTGTAAACAAAGTGCCATATCAAAACTAACAACTACTTAGATGGTAGTCCCTTTTTCTATAAGTAAAATACTCGCGCAACAACGTTCGGATACACATAGCCTCAATTTTACCTGTTTGGATATATGAATATCGATCTATTGAAAAGTGCGTTCGAATACAGTTTTATATTTACGAATATCTTCATTATATTCGGCGAATACGAATATTCGGTGATCAGCTGATATTCAGCGACTACGAATATTCGTGTTCGTTGCATCACTAGTATAAACAACGTTTAAATCATTTAAAAAAGAATTCCTTAAATATCTTGACGGTATTAGATACGGTATAGACGCAAGAAGTATTAGATATATTTTAGTACGATACAAAGATGTCAAACATTGTTTAGTTATAAATGATACAAAAATCTGTCATTTTTTCTGCTTCATTAAATCCAAATCACAGCATTGAATGAAACACTTTCAAGACTGTAGAAGCGTAAAGGGAGTCCGCTAAGTGTTCTGTGGAAAGTTAATGTTTCGAATATCGACAACGCGCCCTCCTATTTTAAGCACGTGAAAAGTAAAGGGGGAAGGAAAGGTCTTGGGCGGGGTGGGTTGTGTGGGGGCTTGAGGCATTCAACAGGCGACGCGGGCGGTCGATACAAGCGGCGCGGCGCCGTGAAGCAACCGGCAGCGCCGCCGCCGCGCTATCTTCGCCAACTAGTCTAGTCAACAAGTTCAAAAACGTGTTAAATAGAAATAAAGCTCCTAAAAATATGTGCCATAGCTCATTCGATTCGGAATGAAAAACGTTTTTTAAGGGTATATTAGCACATAAAAAATTGCAATTGTTATTAACAAAATAAGATTTAAAAAAAAAGGTATTTAGTTTATCGTTAATAACTTTTAAAATAATGATATATAAGGAATTTTGAAAAAAGATCCTGAAAGAGGAGGAAATTTCCAATAAAAAAGTCCTGACTCCCAAAACTCTATCTATATTATTTATAAAAAAAATTTAACGCTGGAAATAGGGCTCCGCTTGGGCGTTACAGCAAAGGCGCGCCGTCTAAAAAGCCGGTATATCACCTAAAATAATTTTTTTAAAATATTAAATAACAATTTAAAAATTTGAATAAATTATGGTGTAATATAGACACTTGAACGAAAAAAACCTCGGTGAAAAAAGTTTTTTTTGACGATTTTTCAAAAAGTTACACCATTGTTAATTAACTAGTTTTTTTCCAATCTCTGTTTTTATAAATTACGGCATAAAAGTTTAAATAATTAGTCTATAAATTTTTCGCTTCGTGGAGCTCTTCTTATTTAGATACTTAATAAAGTTATGCAAAAAAAAAAATATTAATGTTTATTATTTTGTTAATTATAATTTTTTTAAATTAACTAAAAATGAAATTTCTAAAAAATGTTATCAAAAAAAATTTTTTTTGGTAATATCTTATTATTGCTGTTTTTGCATCTAATATAGGTATTAATTAACATTGGAAAAAAAAATTTACGTCATTTGTAAAGAAAATGTTTTCAAACAAATAGACTATTTTGGGATTTAAAAAAATTTTTTTTACTATCTTATTGCATAGGTAAAATGATTGAGTTAAAAAAAAAAAATTCTTAAATAATTTTTTTTTGTTTATAATAGTTTTTTTTTATATTTCAACTGTTTAAATAATTAGTTAAGAAATTATTTTATTCTTAAACTCATCATTGAACCTTTTCAATGGAATAACACAGAATTTTTTTTTTATAAATAATTTAATTGTTTATTAACTTAACAATTTGTTAAAAATAAATAATATTAACCGTGATATTTTTTTTCGGAAACTTCAAAAAAATACAAAAACAACCATATATAACAAAGTTAAGATTTTTTTTTAATTTTTTTTTGTTGTAAAAATTACAAAAAAATTTTTTTTTAACTTTGTTATATATGAGCATTTTTTGCTCAACTCCGAACATTTTGCCGAGCACTTTTTGCTCGACTCCGAACATTTTGCCGAGCATTTTTTGCTCGACTCCGAAAATTTTTTGCTCGACACCGAACATTTTGCCGAGCATTTTTTGCTAGAGGTCGAAAATTTTTTGCTCGACTCCGAACATTTTACCGAGCATTTTTTGCTCGACACCGAACATTTTGCCGAGCATTTTTTGCTCGACTCCGAGCATTTATTGTTCGACACCGAACATTTTGCCGAGCAATTTTTGCTCGTCCCCGAACATTTTGCCAAACATTTTTTGCTTGACTCCGAACATTTTGCCGAGCATTTATTGCTCGACACCGAACATTTTGCCGAGCATTTTTTGCTCGACTCCGAACATTTTTTGCTCGACTCCGAACATTTTACCGAGCATTTTTTGCTCGACTCCGAACATTTTACCGAGCATTTTTTGCTCGACTCCGAACATTTTACCGAGCATTTTTTGCTCAACACCGAACATTTTGCCGAGCATTTTTTGCTCGACTCCGAGCATTTATTGTTCGACACCGAACATTTTGCCGAGCATTTTTTGCTCGTCCCCGAACATTTTGCCGAACATTTTTTGCTTGACTCCGAACATTTTGCCGAGCATTTTTTGCTCGACTCCGAACATTTTGCCGAACATTTTTTGCTTGACTCCGAACATTTTGCCGAGCATTTTTTGCTAGAGGTCGAACATTTTTTGCTCGACTCCGAACATATTGCCGAGCATTTTCTGCTCGACACCGAACATTTTGCCGAGCATTTTTTGCTCGACTCCGAGCATTTATTGTTCGACACCGAACATTTTGCCGAGCATTTTTTGCTCGTCCCCGAACATTTTGCCGAACATTTTTTGCTTGACTCCGAACATTTTGCCGAGCATTTATTGCTCGACACCGAACATTTTGCCGAGCATTATTTGCTCGACTCCGAACATTTTTTGCTCGACTCCGAACATTTTTTGCTCGACTCCGAACATTTTGCCGAGCATTTTTTGCTCGACACCGAACATTTTGCCGAGCATTTTTTGCTAGAGGTCGAACATTTTTTGCTCGACTCCGAACATATTGCCGAGCATTTTTTGCTCGACTCCGAAGATTTTTTGCTCGACTCCGAAAATTTTTTGCTCGACACCGAACATTTTGCCGAGCATTTTTTGCTAGAGGTCGAACATTTTTTGCTCGACTCCGAACATTTTGCCGAGCATTTTTTGCTCGACTCCGAACATTTTTTGCTCGACTCCGAATATTTTTTGCTCGACACCGAACATATTGCCGAGCATTTTTTGCTCGACTCCGAACATTTTGCCGAACATTTTTTGCTCGACTCCGAACATTTTACCGAGCATTTTTTGCTCGACACCGAATATTTTTGCTCGACACCGAACATATTGCCGAGCATTTTTTGCTCGACTCCGAACATTTTTTGCTCGACTCCGAACATTTTTTGCTCGTCTCCGAACATATTGCCGAGCATTTTTTGCTCGACTCCGAACATTTTGCCAAACATTTTTTGCTTGACTCCGAACATTTTGCCGAGCATTTTTTGCTAAAGGTCGAACATTTTTTGCTCGACTCCGAACATTTTGCCGAGCATTTATTGCTCGACACCGAACATTTTGCCGAGCATATTTTGCTCGACTCCGAACATTTTTTTCTCAACTCCGAACATTTTTTGCTCGACTCCGAACATATTGCCGAGCATTTTTTGCTCGACTCCGAACATTTTGCCGAACATTTTTTGCTTGACTCCGAACATTTTGCCGAGCACTTATTGCTCGACACCGAACATTTTGCCGAACATTTTTTGTTCGACTCCGAACATTTTGCCGAGCATTTATTGCTCGACACCGAACATTTTGCCGAGCATTTTTTGCTCGACACCGAACATTTTGCCAAGCATTTTTTGCTCAACTCCGAGCATTTTTTGCTCGACTCCGACAATTTTTTGCTCGACACCGAACTTTTTGCCGAGCATTTTTTGCTAGAGGTCGAACATTTTTTGCTCGACTCCGAACATTTTTTGCTCGACTCCGAACATTTTGCCGAGCATTTTTTGCTCGACTCCGAACATTTTGCCGAACATTTTTTGCTCGACTCCGAACATTTTACCGAGCATTTTTTGCTCGACACCGAATATTTTTTGCTCCACACCGAACATATTGCCGAGCATTTTTTGCTCGACTCCGAACATTTTTTGCTCGACTCCGAACATTTTTTGCTCGACTCCGAACATATTGCCGAGCATTTTTTGCTCGATTCCGAACATTTTTTTCTCGACTCCGAACATTTTTTGCTCGACTCCGAACATATTGCCGAGCATTTTTTGCTCGTCCCCGAACATTTTGCCGAACATTTTTTGCTTGACTCCGAACATTTTGCCGAGCATTTATTGCTCGACACCGAACATTTTGCCGAGCATTTTTTGCTCGACTCCGAACATTTTTTGCTCGACTCCGAACATTTTACCGAGCATTTTTTGCTCGACACCGAACATTTTGCCGAACATTTTTTGCTCGACTCCGAACATTTTACCGAGCATTTTTTGCTCAACTCCAAACATTTTGCCGAACATTTTTTGCTCGACTCCGAACATTTTACCGAGCATTTTTTGCTCGACTCCGAGCATTTATTGTTCGACACCGAACATTTTGCCGAGCATTTTTTGCTCGTCCCCGAACATTTTGCCGAACATTTTTTGCTTGACTCCGAACATTTTGCCGAGCATTTTTTGTTCGACTCCGAACATTTTGCCGAACATTTTTTGCTTGACTCCGAACATTTTGCCGAGCATTTTTTGCTAGAGGTCGAACATTTTTTGCTCGACTCCGAACATATTGCCGAGCATTTTTTGCTCGACACCGAACATTTTGCCGAGCATTTTTTGCTCGACTCCGAGCATTTATTGTTCGACACCGAACATTTTGCCGAGCATTTTTTGCTCGTCCCCGAACATTTTGCCGAACATTTTTTGCTTGACTCCGAACATTTTGCCGAGCATTTATTGCTCGACACCGAACATTTTGCCGAGCATTATTTGCTCGACTCCGAACATTTTTTGCTCGACTCCGAACATTTTTTGCTCGACTCCGAACATTTTGCCGAGCATTTTTTGCTCGACACCGAACATTTTGCCGAGCATTTTTTGCTAGAGGTCGAACATTTTTTGCTCGACTCCGAACATATTGCCGAGCATTTTTTGCTCGACTCCGAAGATTTTTTGCTCGACTCCGAAAATTTTTTGCTCGACACCGAACATTTTGCCGAGCATTTATTGCTCGACACCGAACATTTTGCCGAGCATTATTTGCTCGACTCCGAACATTTTTTGCTCGACTCCGAACATTTTTTGCTCGACTCCGAACATTTTGCCGAGCATTTTTTGCTCGACACCGAACATTTTGCCGAGCATTTTTTGCTCGACTCCGAGCATTTATTGTTCGACACCGAACATTTTGCCGAGCATTTTTTGCTCGTCCCCGAACATTTTGCCGAACATTTTTTGCTTGACTCCAAACATTTTGCCGAGCATTTATTGCTCGACACCGAACATTTTGCCGAGCATTATTTGCTCGACTCCGAACATTTTTTGCTCGACTCCGAACATTTTTTGCTCGACTCCGAACATTTTGCCGAGCATTTTTTGCACGACACCGAACATTTTGCCGAGCATTTTTTGCTAGAGGTCGAACATTTTTTGCTCGACTCCGAACATTTTGCCGAGCATTTTTTGCTCGACTCCGAACATTTTTTGCTCGACACCGAACATTTTGCCGAGCATTTTTTGCTAGAGGTCGAACATTTTTTGCTCGACTCCGAACATTTTGCCGAGCATTTTTTGCTCGACTCCGAACATTTTTTGCTCGACTCCGAATATTTTTTGCTCGACACCGAACATATTGCCGAGCATTTTTTGCTCGACTCCGAACATTTTGCCGAACATTTTTTGCTCGACTCCGAACATTTTACCGAGCATTTTTTGCTCGACACCGAATATTTTTGCTCGACACCGAACATATTGCCGAGCATTTTTTGCTCGACTCCGAACATTTTTTGCTCGACTCCGAACATATTGCCGAGCATTTTTTGCTCGACTCCGAACATTTTGCCAAACATTTTTTGCTTGACTCCGAACATTTTGCCGAGCACTTATTGCTCGACACCGAACATTTTGCCGAGCATTTATTGCTCGACACCGAACATTTTGCCGAGCATTATTTGCTCGACTCCGAACATTTTTTGCTCGACTCCGAACATTTTTTGCTCGACTCCGAACATTTTGCCGAGCATTTTTTGCTCGACACCGAACATTTTGCCGAGCATTTTTTGCTAGAGGTCGAACATTTTTTGCTCGACTCCGAACATTTTGCCGAGCATTTTTGGCTCGACTCCGAACATTTTTTGCTCGACACCGAACATTTTGCCGAGCATTTTTTGCTAGAGGTCGAACATTTTTTGCTCGACTCCGAACATTTTGCCGAGCATTTTTTGCTCGACTCCGAACATTTTTTGCTCGACTCCGAATATTTTTTGCTCGACACCGAACATATTGCCGAGCATTTTTTGCTCGACTCCGAACATTTTGCCGAACATTTTTTGCTCGACTCCGAACATTTTTTGCTCGACACCGAACATTTTGCCGAGCATTTTTTGCTAGAGGTCGAACATTTTTTGCTCGACTCCGAACATTTTGCCGAGCATTTTTTGCTCGACTCCGAACATTTTTTGCTCGACTCCGAATATTTTTTGCTCGACACCGAACATATTGCCGAGCATTTTTTGCTCGACTCCGAACATTTTGCCGAACATTTTTTGCTCGACTCCGAACATTTTACCGAGCATTTTTTGCTCGACACCGAATATTTTTGCTCGACACCGAACATATTGCCGAGCATTTTTTGCTCGACTCCGAACATTTTTTGCTCGACTCCGAACATTTTTTGCTCGACTCCGAACATATTGCCGAGCATTTTTTGCTCGACTCCGAACATTTTGCCAAACATTTTTTGCTTGACTCCGAACATTTTGCCGAGCATTTTTTGCTAAAGGTCGAACATTTTTTGCTCGACTCCGAACATTTTGCCGAGCATTTATTGCTCGACACCGAACATTTTGCCGAGCATATTTTGCTCGACTCCGAACATTTTTTTCTCAACTCCGAACATTTTTTGCTCGACTCCGAACATATTGCCGAGCATTTTTTGCTCGACTCCGAACATTTTGCCGAACATTTTTTGCTTGACTCCGAACATTTTGCCGAGCACTTATTGCTCGACACCGAACATTTTGCCGAGCATTTATTGCTCGACACCGAACATTTTGCCGAGCATTTTTTGCTCGACACCGAACATTTTGCCGAGCATTTTTTGCTCGACTCCGAACATTTTTTGCTCGACTCCGAATATTTTTTGTTCGACACCGAACATTTTGCCGAACATTTTTTGCTCGACTCCGAACATTTTACCGAGCATTTTTTGCTCGACACCGAATATTTTTTGCTCGACACCGAACATATTGCCGAGCATTTTTTGCTCGACTCCGAACATTTTTTGCTCGACTCCGAACATATTGCCGAGCATTTTTTGCTCGATTCCGAACATTTTTTTCTCGACTCCGAACATTTTTTGCTCGACTCCGAACATATTGCCGAGCATTTTTTGCTCGTCCCCGAACATTTTGCCGAACATTTTTTGCTTGACTCCGAACATTTTGCCGAGCATTTATTGCTCGACACCGAACATTTTGCCGAGCATTTTTTGCTCGACTCCGAACATTTTTTGCTCGACTCCGAACATTTTACCGAGAATTTTTTGCTCGACACCGAACATTTTGCCGAACATTTTTTGCTCGACTCCGAACATTTTACCGAGCATTTTTTGCTCAACTCCGAACATTTTGCCGAACATTTTTTGCTCGACTCCGAACATTTTGCCGAGCATTTATTGCTCGACACCAAACATTTTGCCGAGCATTTTTTGCTCGACTCCGAGCATTTTTTGCTCGACTCCGAACATTTTACCGAGCATTTTTTGCTCGACTCCGAACATTTTACCGAGCATTTTTTGCTCAACACCGAACATTTTGCCGAGCATTTTTTGCTCGACTCCGAGCATTTATTGTTCGACACCGAACATTTTGCCGAGCATTTTTTGCTCGTCCCCGAACATTTTGCCGAACATTTTTTGCTTGACTCCGAACATTTTGCCGAGCATTTATTGCTCGACACCAAACATTTTGCCGAGCATTTTTTGCTCGACTCCGAGCATTTATTGTTCGACACCGAACATTTTGCCGAGCATTTTTTGCTCGTCCCCGAACATTTTGCCGAACATTTTTTGCTTGACTCCGAACATTTTGCCGAGCATTTATTGCTCGACACCGAAAATTTTGCCGAACATTTTTTGCTCGACTCCGAACATTTTTTGCTCGACTCCGAAAATTTTGCCGAGCATTTTTTGCTCGACACCGAACATTTTGCCGAGCATTTTTTGCTAGAGGTCGAACATTTTTTGCTCGACTCCGAACATATTGCCGAGCATTTTTTGCTCGACTCCGAAGATTTTTTGCTCGACTCCGAAAATTTTTTGCTCGACACCGAACATTTTGCCGAGCATTTTTTGCTAGAGGTCGAACATTTTTTGCTCGACTCCGAACATATTGCCGAGCATTTTTTGCTCGACTCCGAACATTTTGCCGAACATTTTTTGCTCGACTCCGAACATTTTACCGAGCATTTTTTGCTCGACACCGAACATTTTGCCGGGCATTTTTTGCTCGTCCCCGAACATTTTGCCGAACATTTTTTGCTTGACTCCGAACATTTTGCCGAGCATTTTTTGCTAAAGGTCGAACATTTTTTGCTCGACTCCGAACATTTTACCGAGCATTTTTTTGCTCAAATCCGAACATTTTGCCGAGCATTTTTTGCTCGACTCCGAACATTTTTTGCTCGACACCGAATATTTTGCCGAGCAATTTTTGCTCGACTCCGAACATTTTGCCGAGCATTTTTTGCTCGTTTCCGAACATTTTGCCGAGCCTTTTTTTATCTCGTGTCCGAATATTTTGCCAAACATTTTTTGGTTGACTCCGAACATTTTGCCGAGCATTTATTGCTCGACACCGAACATTTTGCCGAGCATTTTTTGCTCGACTCCAAACATTTTTTTGCTCTACTCCGAAAATTTTTTGCTCGACACCGAACATTTTGCCGAGCATTTTTTGCTAGAGGTCGAACATTTTTTGCTCGACTCCGAACATATTGCCGAGCATTTTTTGCATGACTCCAAACATTTTGCCGAACATTTTTTGCTCGACTCCTTACATTTTACTGAGCATTTTTTGCTCGACACCGAACATTTTGCCGAGCATTTTTTGCTCGTCTCCGAACATTTTGCCGAACATTTTTTGCTCGACACCGAACATTTTGTCGACCATTTTTTGCTCGACTCCGAACATTTTTTGCTCGACTCCGAACATTTTGCCGAGCATTTTTTGCTCGACACCGAACATTTTGCCGAGCATTTTTTGCTAGAGGTCGAACATTTTTTGCTCGACTCCGAACATATTGCCGAGCATTTTTTGCTCGACTCCGAAGATTTTTTGCTCGACTCCGAAAATTTTTTGCTCGACACCGAACATTTTGCCGAACATTTTTTGCTTGACTCCGAACATTTTGCCGAGCATTTTTTGCTAAAGGTCGAACATTTTTTGCTCGACTCCGAACATTTTACCGAGCATTTTTTTCGAGCCGAGCATTTTGCTCGACTCCGAACATATTGCCGAGCATTTTTTGCTCGACTCCGAACATTTTGCCGAAAATTTTTTGCTCGACTCCGAACATTTTACCGAGCATTTTTTGCTCGACACCGAACATTTTGCCGAGCATTTTTTGCTCGACTCCGAGCATTTATTGTTCGACACCGAACATTTTGCCGAGCAATTTTTGCTCGTCCCCGAACATTTTGCCAAACATTTTTTGCTTGACTCCGAACATTTTGCCGAGCATTTATTGCTCGACACCGAACATTTTGCCGAGCATTTTTTGCTCGACTCCGAACATTTTTTGCTCGACTCCGAACATTTTACCGAGCATTTTTTGCTCGACTCCGAACATTTTACCGAGCATTTTTTGCTCGACTCCGAACATTTTACCGAGCATTTTTTGCTCAACACCGAACATTTTGCCGAGCATTTTTTGCTCGACTCCGAGCATTTATTGTTCGACACCGAACATTTTGCCGAGCATTTTTTGCTCGTCCCCGAACATTTTGCCGAACATTTTTTGCTTGACTCCGAACATTTTGCCGAGCATTTTTTGCTAAAGGTCGAACATTTTTTGCTCGACTCCGAACATTTTGCCGAGCATTTATTGCTCGACACCGAACATTTTGCCGAGCATATTTTGCTCGACTCCGAACATTTTTTTCTCAACTCCGAACATTTTTTGCTCGACTCCGAACATATTGCCGAGCATTTTTTGCTCGACTCCGAACATTTTGCCGAACATTTTTTGCTTGACTCCGAACATTTTGCCGAGCACTTATTGCTCGACACCGAACATTTTGCCGAGCATTTATTGCTCGACACCGAACATTTTGCCGAGCATTTTTTGCTCGACACCGAACATTTTGCCGAGCATTTTTTGCTCGACTCCGAACATTTTTTGCTCGACTCCGAATATTTTTTGCTCGACACCGAACATTTTGCCGAACATTTTTTGCTCGACTCCGAACATTTTACCGAGCATTTTTTGCTCGACACCGAATATTTTTTGCTCGACACCGAACATATTGCCGAGCATTTTTTGCTCGACTCCGAACATTTTTTGCTCGACTCCGAACATATTGCCGAGCATTTTTTGCTCGATTCCGAACATTTTTTTCTCGACTCCGAACATTTTTTGCTCGACTCCGAACATATTGCCGAGCATTTTTTGCTCGTCCCCGAACATTTTGCCGAACATTTTTTGCTTGACTCCGAACATTTTGCCGAGCATTTATTGCTCGACACCGAACATTTTGCCGAGCATTTTTTGCTCGACTCCGAACATTTTTTGCTCGACTCCGAACATTTTACCGAGCATTTTTTGCTCGACACCGAACATTTTGCCGAACATTTTTTGCTCGACTCCGAACATTTTACCGAGCATTTTTTGCTCAACTCCGAACATTTTGCCGAACATTTTTTGCTCGACTCCGAACATTTTACCGAGCATTTTTTGCTCGACTCCGAGCATTTATTGTTCGACACCGAACATTTTGCCGAGCATTTTTTGCTCGTCCCCGAACATTTTGCCGAACATTTTTTGCTTGACTCCGAACATTTTGCCGAGCATTTTTTGTTCGACTCCGAACATTTTGCCGAACATTTTTTGCTTGACTCCGAACATTTTGCCGAGCATTTTTTGCTAGAGGTCGAACATTTTTTGCTCGACTCCGAACATATTGCCGAGCATTTTTTGCTCGACACCGAACATTTTGCCGAGCATTTTTTGCTCGACTCCGAGCATTTATTGTTCGACACCGAACATTTTGCCGAGCATTTTTTGCTCGTCCCCGAACATTTTGCCGAACATTTTTTGCTTGACTCCGAACATTTTGCCGAGCATTTATTGCTCGACACCAAACATTTTGCCGAGCATTTTTTGCTCGACTCCGAGCATTTATTGTTCGACACCGAACATTTTGCCGAGCATTTTTTGCTCGTCCCCGAACATTTTGCCGAACATTTTTTGCTTGACTCCGAACATTTTGCCGAGCATTTATTGCTCGACACCGAAAATTTTGCCGAACATTTTTTGCTCGACTCCGAACATTTTTTGCTCGACTCCGAAAATTTTGCCGAGCATTTTTTGCTCGACACCGAACATTTTGCCGAGCATTTTTTGCTAGAGGTCGAACATTTTTTGCTCGACTCCGAACATATTGCCGAGCATTTTTTGCTCGACTCCGAAGATTTTTTGCTCGACTCCGAAAATTTTTTGCTCGACACCGAACATTTTGCCGAGCATTTTTTGCTAGAGGTCGAACATTTTTTGCTCGACTCCGAACATATTGCCGAGCATTTTTTGCTCGACTCCGAACATTTTGCCGAACATTTTTTGCTCGACTCCGAACATTTTACCGAGCATTTTTTGCTCGACACCGAACATTTTGCCGGGCATTTTTTGCTCGTCCCCGAACATTTTGCCGAACATTTTTTGCTTGACTCCGAACATTTTGCCGAGCATTTTTTGCTAAAGGTCGAACATTTTTTGCTCGACTCCGAACATTTTACCGAGCATTTTTTTGCTCAAATCCGAACATTTTGCCGAGCATTTTTTGCTCGACTCCGAACATTTTTTGCTCGACACCGAATATTTTGCCGAGCAATTTTTGCTCGACTCCGAACATTTTGCCGAGCATTTTTTGCTCGTTTCCGAACATTTTGCCGAGCCTTTTTTTATCTCGTGTCCGAATATTTTGCCAAACATTTTTTGGTTGACTCCGAACATTTTGCCGAGCATTTATTGCTCGACACCGAACATTTTGCCGAGCATTTTTTGCTCGACTCCGAACATTTTTTTGCTCTACTCCGAAAATTTTTTGCTCGACACCGAACATTTTGCCGAGCATTTTTTGCTAGAGGTCGAACATTTTTTGCTCGACTCCGAACATATTGCCGAGCATTTTTTGCATGACTCCAAACATTTTGCCGAACATTTTTTGCTCGACTCCTTACATTTTACTGAGCATTTTTTGCTCGACACCGAACATTTTGCCGAGCATTTTTTGCTCGTCTCCGAACATTTTGCCGAACATTTTTTGCTCGACACCGAACATTTTGTCGACCATTTTTTGCTCGACTCCGAACATTTTGCCGAGCATTTTTTGCTCGTCCCCGAACATTTTGCCGAACATTTTTTGCTTGACTCCGAACATTTTGCCGAGCATTTATTGCTCGACAACGAACATTTTGCCGAGCATTTTTTGCTCGACTCCGAACATTTTTTGCTCGACTCCGAATATTTTTTGCTCGACACCGAACATATTGCCGAGCATTTTTTGCTCGACTCCGAACATTTTGCCGAACATTTTTTGCTCGACTCCGAACATTTTACCGAGCATTTTTTGCTCGACACCGAATATTTTTTGCTCGACACCGAACATATTGCTGAGCATTTTTTGCTCGACTCCGAACATTTTTTGCTCGACTCCGAACATTTTTTGCTCGACTCCGAACATATTGCCGAGCATTTTTTGCTCGACTCCGAACATTTTGCCAAACATTTTTTGCTTGACTCCGAACATTTTGCCGAGCATTTTTTGCTAAAGGTCGAACATTTTTTGCTCGACTCCGAACATTTTGCCGAGCATTTATTGCTCGACACCGAACATTTTGCCGAGCATTTTTTGCTCGACTCCGAACATTTTTTTCTCAACTCCGAACAATTTTTGCTCGACTCCGAACATATTGCCGAGCATTTTTTGCTCGTCTCCGAACATTTTGCCGAACATTTTTTGCTCGACACCGAACATTTTGCCGAGCATTTTTTGCTCGACTCCGAACATTTTGCCGAGCATTTTTTGCTCGACTCCGAACATTTTGCCGAACATTTTTTGCTTGACTCCGAACATTTTGCCGAGCATTTTTTGCTAGAGGTCGAACATTTTTTGCTCGACTCCGAACATATTGCCGAGCATTTTTTGCTCGACACCGAACATATTGCCGAGCATTTTTTGCTCGACACCGAACATTTTGCCGAGCATTTTTTGCTCTAATCCGAGCATTTATTGTTCGACACCGAACATTTTGCCGAGCATTTTTTGCTCGTCCCCGAACATTTTGCCGAACATTTTTTGCTTGACTCCGAACATTTTGCCGAGCATTTATTGCTCGACACCGAACATATTGCCGAGCATTTTTTGCTCGACTCCGAACATTTTGCCAAACATTTTTTGCTTGACTCCGAACATTTTGCCGAGCATTTTTTGCTAAAGGTCGAACATTTTTTGCTCGACTCCGAACATTTTGCCGAGCATTTATTGCTCGACACCGAACATTTTGCCGAGCATTTTTTGCTCGACTCCGAACATTTTTTTCTCAACTCCGAACAATTTTTGCTCGACTCCGAACATATTGCCGAGCATTTTTTGCTCGTCTCCGAACATTTTGCCGAACATTTTTTGCTCGACACCGAACATTTTGCCGAGCATTTTTTGCTCGACTCCGAACATTTTGCCGAGCATTTTTTGCTCGACTCCGAACATTTTGCCGAACATTTTTTGCTTGACTCCGAACATTTTGCCGAGCATTTTTTGCTAGAGGTCGAACATTTTTTGCTCGACTCCGAACATATTGCCGAGCATTTTTTGCTCGACACCGAACATATTGCCGAGCATTTTTTGCTCGACACCGAACATTTTGCCGAGCATTTTTTGCTCTAATCCGAGCATTTATTGTTCGACACCGAACATTTTGCCGAGCATTTTTTGCTCGTCCCCGAACATTTTGCCGAACATTTTTTGCTTGACTCCGAACATTTTGCCGAGCATTTATTGCTCGACACCGAACATTTTGCCGAGCATTTTTTGCTCGACTCCGAACATTTTTTGCTCGACTCCGAATATTTTTTGCTCGACACCGAACATATTGCCGAGCATTTTTTGCTCGACTCCGAACATTTTGCCGAACATTTTTTGCTCGACTCCGAACATTTTACCGAGCATTTTTTGCTCGACACCGAATATTTTTTGCTCGACATCGAACATATTGCCGAGCATTTTTTGCTTGACTCCGAACATTTTTTGCTCGACTCCGAACATTTTTTCTCGACTCCGAACATATTGCCGAGCATTTTTTGCTCGACTCCGAACATTTTGCCAAACATTTTTTGGTTGACTCCGAACATTTTGCCGAGCATTTATTGCTCGACACGGAACATTTTGCCGAGCATTATTTGCTCGACTCCGAACATTTTTTGCTCGACTCCGAACATTTTTTGCTCGACTCCGAACATTTTGCCGAGCATTTTTTGCTCGACACCGAACATTTTGCCGAGCATTTTTTGCTAGAGGTCGAACATTTTTTGCTCGACTCCGAACATATTGCCGAGCATTTTTTGCTCGACTCCGAAGTTTTTTGCTCGACTCCGAAAATTTTTTGCTCGACACCGAACATTTTGCCGAGCATTTTTTGCTAGAGGTCGAACATTTTTTGCTCGACTCCGAACATATTGCCGAGCATTTTTTGCTCGACTCCGAACATTTTGCCGAACATTTTTTGCTCGACTCCGAACATTTTACCGAGCATTTTTTGCTCGACACCGAACATTTTGCCGGGCATTTTTTGCTCGTCCCCGAACATTTTGCCGAACATTTTTTGCTTGACTCCGAACATTTTGCCGAGCATTTTTTGCTAAAGGTCGAACATTTTTTGCTCGACTCCGAACATTTTACCGAGCATTTCTTTGCTCAACTCCGAATTTTTTTTTTTTTAAATCAATCATTTTACCTATGCAATAAGATAGTAAAAAAAAAATTTTTAAATCCCAAAATAGTCTTTTGTTTAAAATCATTTTCTTTACAAATGAGGTAAATTTTTTTTTTCCAATGTTAATTAATACCTATATTAGATGCAAAAACAGCAATAATAAGATATTACCAAAAAAAATTTTTTTTGATAACATTTTTTAGAAAATTCATTTTTAGTTAATTTAAAAAAATTATAATTAACAAAATAATAAACATTAATATTTTTTTTTTGCATAACTTTATTAAGTATCTAAATAAGAAGAGCTCCACGAAGCGAACAATTGAGTCGTATAGAATCAAAGGCGGCTATCTGACATTTTTGGTAAAAATTAGCTGTTAATGTAGGAATACTCAAAACTTTGAATACTTTTTACCACTATTTACTTTTCGTATTAAATACAACTATTTCTCATACAAAAATCACTACAAAGTTTCAGGTTGGGATCAAATCCGGCAATCTTTACAAAGTCATTATCAAAGACGGCAATCTGCTCTTTCGGCCAATCGCAGGCATCTAAATGGCGTCCATCTTGTCTTACTTTCCATAGTAAATTACGAAATTGTTTTCGCACATTTTGCCTATTTATTAAATATCCAGTTGCTAAAGTTGAGTTAATTCGGTAAAATTATAATAATGGATAATCATCCGAACCCCGTGAACAGTCGTTTTGGTCGAAAGTACTAAACAGATTCTACAAAATGGAAAAGAAATATTGCTAAAAACTAATGTTACTACTGCATATTGTTATACCTAGGGCTGCCACTATCATGTCTCTAATTTATATTTTTTCTTATTCATATATAGCTAAGGTACATACCCTACGTAACCTACTGCTATAACACAGAAGTGCAACATTTTTCTTTGTTTATTATGAATAATATTTTTTGTTATATTTTATTAGAACAAGATCAAGCCAAAACTTTGTATTGTAAGGTACTAACAAAATATCAGTATAGTAGGTTTACCAATGGAATCAATAATGTAAAATTACATTTTTTGCCATCAACCCTACTTATTAAACTATTTTATTTAAATACGTTTTTAAAATATCGAAATCTACGCCAGAAAGCGTTTCCTAATATGATACAAAATCTTTGCAATGTTGTAATATAAATATACAAAAATTACATGACAAGTACGGAGTCACAATATTGTCGCAAGTCTTTTTTTTACTACCTGAACTACAACTGGACAGTTAGTGACTAAAAATATTTATTACCTACTTAGTTTATATTTGTGTCTTTGACAGCCCTTGATATATCAGGATATATCTTTGATAGTTTAGAATCAAAAACGGCAATCTGCCCTAGGCTTAGAATCAAATACGGCTATCTTCAATGTTCAGTATCAAATCCGGCAATCTACAAAATAAAATAAGTTTTTGTCGTTTAGACTGTTATGTTACTTTATATATTTGGTGTTATCTTTAATTGTTAACATTAATAGATACCTTAAACATGCAGTGAATAATACCTAATACAAAAATGAAGGAGAAAAACGATTTTTTTATATTGCCAACAATCAGCCATAAGTCAGATTGCCGCCTTTGATTCTATACGACTCAATTTATAGACTAATTATTTAAACTTTTATGCCGTAATTTATAAAAACAGAGATTGGAAAAAAACTAGTTAATTAACAATGTGTAACTTTTTGAAAAATCGTCAAAAAAATTTTTTTTCACCGAGGTTTTTTTCGTTCAAGTGTCTATATTACACCATAATTTATTCAAATTTTTAAATTGTTATTTAATATTTTAAAAAAAATATTTTACGTGATATACCGGCTTTTTAGACGGCGCGCCTTTGCTGTAACGCCCAAGCGGAGCCCTATTTCCAGCGTTAAATTTTTTTTATAAATAATATATATAGAGTTCCGAGAGTCAGGACTTTTTTATTGGAAATTTCCTCCTCTTTCAGGATCTTTTTTCAAAGTTATTAACGAAAAACTAAATACCTTTTCTTTTAAATCTTATTTTGTTAATAACAATTGCAATTTTTTATGTGCTAATATACCCTTAAAAAACATTTTTCTAGACGTCATTCCGAATCGAATGAGCTATGGCACATATTTTTAGGAGCTTTATTTCTATTTAACACGTTTTTGAACTTGTTGACTAGACTAAACATACAACGCGCCGTGCTGTTGCCGCTACGCTCGCTCTGTCATTATCCCGCCAATTGTATACACTTCGATACCACCCACGTATGTAAGTGTGGTAAATAACAAAATTATTGCTTTACGTTACGTTATATTTTTCAAACTCAGGGCTCGGAAACCGGTTAATTTACTATGGGAGCTTAACCGAAATAATGAAGGTTTTTGTTTATATTCTTATGTTTTTAGTTATATTTATTGAAAAAATTAGTGTGGTTAGTTTAGTGTGTGTTACAATCTCTGTAAAACTAACATCATGGTACATACGAAAATACTTGTCTGACTGAGAAGTCAGACACGTATTTTCGAAATAAAAAAATTAACCGGTTCCGAGCCCTGTTCAAACTATACTGCTTGTTTTACTTTATCTTTTTATAATAATATAACTGCGTTTTATAAGTAAGTACGTAATTAAGTATTGTTTACTTTTTATTGTGAAAACATTAAAAGAAGGAGAACAGACGGAGAGTTGCAAAACGTAAAACATAAAATATATTGTTGGTTACCAAAATTTACGTGGATGGTATCGAGTTACTAGTTGTTATTTCTTATTCACTATACATTTGAGGATGAGTTCTTTTCATTAAAACTAACAATTTCTGTTCTAGCTTTTACATATTATAATATTACATTTACATAACAAATTTTTATAGTTAACACCATAAATAATAAAGAAGTTGGGCTTGGAATATGTGTATATGACCAAGAATTTATTTTTGTAAAGTATGAATAAATTTATAATGACTGAGGGCGAATAAGTACATTTGGAAAGCCCATTTATATTTTGAAAAGTTTCTCTTTTACTGAACTTCGTAAATAATATTTTTTTTGTACAAAATTTAAAAAGGTTTAATATAAGCTGAAATAATAATAAAACATAACGAAACTAATTAATTTTGTTTTAAAATGCTATAAGTACGTAGTGTAGCTACAATATTTTGTATAAAATACTCCTACTCAAAGCGAAAAATGTATTTGTACAATGTACTGGGTGGCGCAAATTGTAAAGACCCTATTTGGTTCAGCTATAACATTTTTTCTAAATTAGAAAACTAGATTTAGGTTTTTTTAAATGTATATTTGTGCTATTAAATTTCGTACCATTAGGATTTATTTTAAAGATGATGTCTTTTAAATGGTGACCTTCAGAGTTGATGCACATTTGAGCCCTATTTATGACATTTTGCATAACTTGCCGTAATACTTAATGCTATATGTTCCTTATTTCTTGATGAAGTTTTCTTTTAGAGCTGCGAGAGTCTGTGGCTTGTTCACATACACCCATTGGGGCTGGAGCACATCTGGTTTTTTTATAGCTGAACCAAATAGGGTCTTTACTTTTGCGCCACCCAGTATATAGAAAAGAGGCAATATTTTACCTTCAACAGACTATAGAGGACTCTCGATAGATAAAACGCTATGTTGTTTCATCTTGTCGGAGAAATTGCGTGAGAAAGTTTGCCTGGGGTCACAGTAGGAAATTGATTGTAGCCACGGGAAAGAAATACTAGTGGATATACAATGTGGTATATCGATAAAAGAAAAGATAGGTACATCATTGAAAGTTTTAAAGGCTTTTCTTCTATATTACAATTACCACCTATGCCTAATTTTTATTTTTAAAATATCTAATGGTTGTAGCTCAAGTGTCATGTCATGTAAACAATATTTCAATTTAAAAAAAATATAACAAGCCAATTGTCATTAAACAAACATCATGCTACAATCCTTTTGGAAATAAAGGAAATAATGGAAAAATTAAAAAGTGTAGACACTTAGAAGCGTACCCTTAAAATGCTTCTTACAAAATAACAAATATTTGGTATAAAATATAAAAAAATACTCTTTTGAAATGGAAATATAACCCTCAAGAATTTTAATTGCTCAGAGTATGACCATTTTATTCAATGAATTTTCAGTTTTGCAAAATTGCTGGCTTTTATCTACGTTCTCCGATACGAATTCAATTTTACGGACATTTACTTTGTATCTACTATGAATTGGACATTTATAGTTCCTGAACTACTGAATAAAATGAAAGTTATCTATTACTCTCGGTTGATTCACTCGAATATGTTAATAATAAAATATACAAGCGCTAAAATACAACCCTTAAATAAATTAAATGTTAATACAATCTTATATTAATCACCAGTGGCTAGGGGATTGCTTACAAGCCGATCCCTATAGCTTTCCCTTTATATACAAAAAAAATTAACTTAATACCTAATCTACAATCACACTAAAAACAGGGAAGGTGATGGAAATCTTTCAATTTACTTTAGGTTTTCCTCGAACTGTGTGAAAGTTCGAATTTTTTTTTCGATGTTCGAAAAGTTATGTTTTTTTTGTGAACGGCTTACCTTTTGAACTCTCACAGTTCGCCACTGTTAATTACAATAAATATTTTCTTAAACATACCATAATAACTTAACTTAACTGAAATGATAATTGGACGCTGTTAAGCAAAACAGTGTCAACTGTCAACCCACATGGTTGCCATTTTGAGAAAATTGAGTTTGAAGTTTTAATTAGGATTTTTAAATTTATTTTTAAAAATTACAGAAATAATAGATTTTTTTTATAAATATAAAAACATATATCGTTTGTCGTGGTAGCAATCAAAGTAATAGAATTTAGTGCATTTTTGTTAAATATTTTAGGGATTCGTGCCCGCAGTTTTTTCAATATTTTTGCTATTAAAATAATTTAAATGATATATATCTCTTTTGAAATATGAAATCCAGCTCATAGGTATCAAATTTTACATTTTAATCATTTTGGACACTGTATTGCTTAACAGCGTCCAATTTTATAATGTTGTTAATTACTAAAAATACTTATATAAAACTTTTTTTAAATAAGCTAACGTAGCTCGTAGCGTTACTGTGTAGCATTTTCCTGACCTTAAACGATGTGTGTATCCATCGTAATTCGATCGGTCGACACTTGAACAGATTAACATCATCACTAGGGTTAACACGTTAATACTGAGATCAAAGCAAGATCGATGTAAGGTCAAAGACCTCTGATGATATGTTCATGTTTACTGGTGATGCTTCAGTCTAAAGTTTATTTATTAGACGTATACAGTATGGCTGGTAGCCATTTTTAAACGTTACTTGTCACCGGATATATTTACAAAAATAACCTTAAATTACATAACTAAATTTAACGTAACCTCCGCCTCCATGGCTCAGTGGTTTCACGTCTCGTCTCACCGAAGGTCCTGGGTTGGAGTCCTGGGACAAAAACAAAAATAACAATTTTGTTTTGGAGCATAGAAGACTGATCAACTATTTGCAATCAGTGAAACAGTCTCAGTAATGTCTGCCCTATGCCGACACAGGAATTCACTATTTTTGATAAAGTTGTAATGATATTTTTTATATTTTTCGTTATTCCAAACGTTTTCAAAAGTTTTTGGTATTTATATTGTAGTTATGTTCTTAAAGTTCATCTGAAATAACAAGTTTATTTTGTATCGTATTATGTGTCGTCCTAAGTTGGCATTCTATTATAATAATGTGAAAACTGAATAAATATCAAATGCACTATGAATTTCTCCGCCAAATGCATTTTACAAAATTTGACTTTTTTAACAAAAGCTAGGAGAACAGAAGCTTAAAAGAGAATGGATTTCTCGTTAATCGATATACGAGAAACGTGTTCGTGCTCAAGTTTATTTTATGAATAGCGAAGATAATCCTTATACCGATAAAAAAAGAATCATTAAAAAAAAACATTTGCTCTTTATTGTTCGAGTTTAATGAAAGTTAGTGCCGTGTCATACTTGAATTTTATTTCATTCTACAATATCATAGATGTTTCGTAATATTATTTTCTCCTCTTTGTTACAAAAAGCAACTACTCAACCTTCCATTTTCATTTCATTTACCTACTATAAACCTCAAAAGCAACTTGTGTGATTAAATAGCGGTTTTTTAAATTAAGAAATCGCTTTTAACCTCAAATAAGTCTATTTTGTGTTCTCTACTCTATTATAAAATATATCAAACTATTAAAATCATATACAATATTCATAGGTTTAAAATTTACGTTTTATACTATTGACTATAAAACTTTCATTTCTATTACTGAAATAAAATTGTTCTCATTCTGTAATATTATGCAGTCTTAGGTAATACAAGGTAGTATCCGAAATCCAATTTTAGAATATGCTTAAACTTCTCTACAAGTTTGGTCATTTCATTCAGAAGAGGAAGGTAGAAATTGAATTGAAAAAGAGATTTAACGAGTTTAGTTTAGGTGTTCGGACCCTTTTCTTCCTTTGGAATATCTCTTATCGATGTCATGATTTGGGGAGTTTATATTGCTATCGGTGTTGCAACCCAAGACAACATCAAAATATCACATTATATTAAATTAAATTTATCAAGATTGTCTAGATTTTCGATTACCTTTTATACCTTTTTATATCAATTAAAATGAAAGTATTTAATTTCGTAAATATTACATAATTATATTACAAATGAAAGTTATAATTATACATGTACATTGTACATATACATTAATCATTGTAGAAGATATTTGTTTATCTTTGTATATTATTAAAGTTTATTTACAGTGAAAATAGCAATCAATTTAAATTCATTGTTTAGTAGATTCCTTACTCCAGTAGGGAACTTAAATAGAAATATATTTTTTTATATTACGTTTCCATTCCATTTCAGTCCTTTTATATCCTGCCCAGCTGAACTCTCTTTTGTGAAAACTTTTTTTATTTGGATATTACGGGATCTGAACCCGGGGCTACGGTGCTTAATACAACACGCACACCACCGAAACACGAATGCGATCAAGCCGTTATTCTTACATTGTTGTTTCCAATTTAATTGAAAACGTGTAAGCGCATAATGAAAGTTGCATTTTAAGTCTAATAAGAAACCCGTTTGTTCAATTAACCTTTGTAATAAATTTAACATTAAATACGTCTTTTGGTTATATGTAGGATGGTTATTTTATTGTTTCTTTTGAGTAAACGCCTAGATACACATCTTAACAAATAAATACAAATCAGAGATTATTTTCTTTCAATCTGAATGCACCATGGGTTGTTCTTTCTTATCCCTTATAAATTTCCGTAACCTTCCTTTTAGTGCACGGAATATAGGCCCATATAGTTAAAGAAACTTCATTGGTTTTCAATATTATGAAAGTCGAATAACATTGAGTTTCGCTACTTGAAACAAACGTAGTATGTGACCGAAAGCGAGTGGCCACAGATGTCGAACAGACATGGGCAAGGATCGATATCTCTGCCATGAATAATTAAGATGGATGAAGCGCTTTCCAGGGTACGCTTGCTTTATCGCTTTGATTGCGAAAACAGATTTCTTATAAACGGATTATTTCAGCCTTCAAGTCTGCTCTTGGAATTCGATGTATGGTTATTTTGAGCAGATTCGTTTTTACCAATTTTTAATTTCTTATTCCTAAATGCTGGAAAAATATTAAAACACCTCTAATTAAATACATTATTTTTAAACACATTTATTTTTGCATCGATATTTTAACTGTTTGAATACTTAATTTCCTTTATGTGTGACTTGTTTATAATTTTCTACAAAGTTATACTCTTCTATAAAACAAATTATGCCATAAAATAATGGGGGGATATCTTATAGCACTGTTTTAGAATACCTATAGCGTTTTTTAGTTTCTGTAAAAGTATAATACATAGTTGCGCATCATTAAATCATGAATTAGTGGCTCGGATATTAGGTACCTATTGTATCGAAAAAAAATAATAATAACCCATATTCGTTATTTTACTATAAGAGGAAGCGGTGAAAAATGTGTCATGATAAATATTAAATCGTCAACTTTTATTGTAGCGGAAGCTAAAACATTATAGTGGGCACTAAACGTAGCGAACGTCTATCGCGTCGGGTCGTTTTATTTTCTACGTTGAATCCGGTTTTATGGATTTTACTCTTTTAATATTTCACACTGAACCATCATGACTTTTAACCATAAATTCCATTAAAATTACTGTAGTATGGGTTCCATCCTTACATAGTTATCATACAAACTTTCGCATAGTTAGTTTCTTATTCTCTTCGTCTACGCGAACCCTCTAGGATTAAGTTTTCCTTATATTTTCAGTAAAAAGATAAAATCAAAACATGGTTAAACTCCTACCACCGCAGGACAACAGGTGAGATAGTTGTTAAAAATGCTGAAAATGCTGTAGGATTGATGCCATATTTCGCATAATGGCAGCCAAGCTATCAGCGCAAGCTTCGCCAAAAATTCCGGATGCGTTACAACTAAAATTGTGTCTGTTTTCGTTTTATGTTGTTATTTACTAATCATAATTAAAAGTGCTTAGGCCACCCGTGGCGACCAATTTTTAGGTAATATGTTGGTCAATTTATTTATTATTATAACTAGCGACCCGCCCCGGCTTCGCACCTGTGCAATGCTGATACTAAATACACTACAGAAAAACTGTTATTATTATACATATAAACCTTCCTCTTCAATCACTCTATCTATTTAAAAAAACAGCATCAAAATCCGTTGTGTAGTTTTAAGATTTAAGCATACAAAGGGACAGAGAAAGCGACTTTGTTTTATACTATGTAGTGATAATTATTAGAAATCTGTTTTGCCCAAATAACGCAGGTAGAGTAAGTCGAATTGGAAATTCAATCAATAAAGCAAATGTGTGATGTCGTTAACGAAAACTGCATGACTGAGCAGAAAAACGCTTTGATCACATTTTATAACGGTATATTTTTTCATATAATGCCTTATTTTTCTATAGAATGTTGCCAATTAAGGCACTATCGTTTTAAATTACAAAATTCATTTATTTTATTCTTGAGTATATAATTGTAGTATAGTCGTCGTTTAATTATACAAAATAATCTATTTCATAAGCGTTTTGAACAAAACTTATAATTGATGAACTTTAGTTTTTTTATTTATCTATCCCAGAAATAAAATTTGTTAGGATTGAAAAGTTTTTGTGAAAAAGAATTAGGTATTATAGTTAGATAACCGATTTGCAAATACTTAATTTCTGTACTCTATATCTTTTGCTTTATAATTTTAAGAAATATTCTTATATTAAACATAACCTATATTCAGTATTATTAAATACAAAAAGTTATGATATTTCGAAGTATGAACTTATAGGGTGATGGTGTCGTGGCACAAGAAATTGAGTTGTTTTTTCTTCGTAATTATTACGAGCCGAAGTTGAAGAAGCAGTTAGAGAAATATATTAAATTTATTGTAAATGTAAATTACATATTTTATTTATTTAGGTCTTGTAAACGAATTAGAGGTTACGTTACCGTATTATAAAATTTTTAATCTTCTATGTATACTTATATAAAACAAAGTCGTATTAGTTATCTACACCAGTAATTATAACTCACGGCTGTACCGATATTAATGATATCTTATTTGTTAGATTCGTCTATGTCTCGATAAACTGAATTCTTAATCTATATAATAGAAGTGGTAAAATAGCATATTCAAATCTAGAAATATTTTTTTTATTCTTGAAGCCAACATTCTGGCAGGATGTCTGTTAGGTCTGCTAGTATTACGTATATAATATATTCAAGCACTGATAAATTTTGAATATATTAAAATATGATGGGCAAATATAGAACTCACCATAAACCAAACGTAAAAAATATATTTATTTTTTAAATAACTTATTAACTTGTATAACTATTATGTATGTATATATTTAAAAATAGAAAAAGCTTACTAAAATGACCCTGGTCGTGTCTGTGTACAAAATCATATACGGATGAGATAATTGCGTAGAGATATCGAGGTAAGTGGTGCTATAATATTCAGCAAAAAGGTAATTTTCATACTGAAATCTAACCTTTGCTTTACTGTGAACTGTCTGGTTTTGGAAGGTCGTGACCTGCTAATATTATCACAATATTTATAGCTGAAAATGTATTATTTTTATTTGTATTTTTTTATGTTAGATATCGACAGACGAACATAAGGTTCACTTGTTGGTAGGTGATATCTCAGCCACAGAACATTAGTCAATGAAGCGCTGTCGACATACTTTTTTTTTTAGTTCGAGCAGTCGGAAAAGCATAATATAAATTGTTATGTCTATCAAATATAATAAAGTCACTGCTGTACCCAGTCGCTTTATTTATCTGCAGCTTTAATTCTAATACCTTATCTGTCTCTTTCTAAAATTAAATAAGGAATAGAGACAAAGGGCTTTACCTAAGCATAACTAAATTTGACTTTGAGGATTAAGGGAGGCCTACGCCGTAGAGGCGACTATTGCAAAAATATAATAATTTTTGTGTTTTAATTTGATTGATGTAACTTGATGAACTTAGGTTTACATAACTAAATTATTATGAATTTAGTAGAGTCCATAATTAAGAACTTTTGATGGAATGCTGAATGCAGCGACCTGTTTTGTGATTCTTAACTCTCTTTCTTAATACTTTTTCATTATTTTATCTTTTCATGCACTTTTTGTTTATGTATGAACATGTTCAAGATCAACATTATATTATTTATATGTAAAAGTCCTCGATAAGATTCACTCTTTTTTGACCTTTATGTATCGTGAATGTTTTTATATTTTCAATTTACCATCCGTAGGCACTATAAAGATATTACAGTCGAAGTACAACTCATACAAAAATAGGAAAAAAAACAGACACAAAATTAGGGTTTTTTGTAATAAAAATTGTAAATTTTGGTTTGTTTGACCACATGTACTAGTTCTAGTCTTATCAATCCTAAACAGAAAAATCGTGTTGATCCTTTTTACGTTTCAGTCATGAATTTCAGATACGTATACATATACAATTTATATAAAGTGACGTGAAAGTAAACAAAAAAATTGACATTATTTCATTAGAAGTCAAAATAATACGTACATTTACAGTATTTCAAATTCTAGGTGTATTTTTCTTAGAAAATACATATTTTACTAATAAATGATTAATTAGTAAAATAGTGTTGACACAACACATTTTTAGAAACAATCTAGTGTTCTTCCTATTCATCCTTCCTTCATAATATAATATTATAATCACGTAGATTTATTATATTATAGAGAGGAAATATTTTTATTTTTGTATGTTTGTAATGAATAAACTCAAAAACGACTGGACCGATTTTAATAAATCTTTCACCAATAGAATTTTTATACATTATCAGCGAGTGTTTTTTGGTATCAAATCATGAATGGTTCAATTCTGTTTATTAATTTAATACACTGTAACACATAACACAATTAGTTACCACTGTGTTTTTCCTCAACGTAAAACTATTATTTATATTAAATAGGCACAATTAGGTAACCGTCTCTGAATCTAACCATAAGCTATGTTTTCTTCAATTACAGAGTGTTATTTATTATCTCGTAAATAAGAATAATTTGTCTTTTAAGATAATTCGATTATTAATGTGCCCTTCACGGTTAGGAAATTTACGATGAACAGAATATTACTTCTAAGAGGAAAGTTTGTTGAAGATTTATATTCTATTTTGGTGATTTTCTTATAGGATACTTAAATTGTGAGAATTTTAAGTGCCAGTATAGGGTTTTTTTGCTATTTGGAGAAACTAATTGTAATCTCGTAATCATTACGGGTTATTTTTATATTTTAATTAATATTTTTCTAGACAGTGATAGAAACACTAAATTAAAGTTATAAAAAATTAAATCAAAACCTCAAATTCCAGTTAAACTTAATGAAAATATCGTTAGAAATAATATTATAGGAGCAGTCTGGAAGTAAAATGGCTTCTCATATATCGTTCGTTAACGGGTTAATAACTTCGCAGAATATACTAATAATAATAGATTTTACTACTCGTTATGATAATTTCGTTATGTCAATAATATATCTGTATATATAAGACAAGAGTTTGTAATATCATATTGGTATCTCTGACTATATTACGTCAGTGCGTCACTAGTAAAGTATTATTAAAAATTGCCGCTTTTACACCTAAAAAGATGAGTCTAGACGGCCAAAAATAGATTGTAGAATCTAGACGGTAGGTACTTTCAATTGATACTCAGATATATTTATGTAGCTCGTTTTGTTTTGATTATTTGTTATATTGTGATCATTATTAGTTGAAAAAGGCAATGATTTTGGCATGTTTTTATAGAAATCTTATAGTTATTGATTTAAAACACAATAGCGAACATTAGGGAATTTAGATTGATGGACTGAGTACAAGTGTCTCACTTATTCTACTACTTATTTAACAAATGAATTAAGCTTTCTTGTTACCTTGATACCGGGAGTTTCGGAATGACTCAAAAAAACCGATAAATATTTATATCGTTCAATTCAAGTGGAAGATTATGAAAGCTCAATGTGATCCTAATTTGTTTTGATATTTAAATGTGAGTGAACATTGGGCAGTCTTTTTATATCAATTGTAACATATGCTACAGGATATAATATTTATATTCAGAAGTAGGTATATGATTTTTTCTTAGTTTTAGTATACTTTCGTTATAATAATTTCGTGTCAAGTAAATCTCTTTTGGGAATTTGTAATAAAAATTGTATATCTGTTCTACTGATATTTACTTAATTATTAAACTAATTAATAAAAATAATATATATTCTTAAGTATTCTATAGTTGTTTATCACCGGCTTTGATCGCCACCGTAGCTCAGTGGAAAGTACGATGCGAATACCGGGGAAACAATATTTAAAAAAAAATGATTCGGTCAGGCAGGGTACAGAAGGATGATCACCTACTTGCCTGTAAAGAAAAATGATCAGTGAAACAGAGACAGAAATAGGTCTGCCTCATGCCTTAGTATGGGAACTCGGTTTACTATCACATGCATTGGGAACATAGAGCACGGGATTCTGTCACCAATTAACTATCGAAAAAGATTGCAGCTGTTCTAAAAACTATACTGAAATAAGATATTCATGTGTTACTAAATGATAAATTCTAAGTATTAAGACACATAGTTTGGACTGGTTTGCCATTCAAATAATAAAAAAGAATCGCTTCAGTCTTAAAGTATACTTATGTATATCGAAATCCAATTTCTAAAGAAGATGAAGAAGTCTATTGAGTTTCATGAAAGTTTATTTTCTATTTGCAGGTAAATAACTGAGTCGAGGTAGAGGAATGGACTGTGCGGATTAAGCCGAGTGTGAGTATAAGATACGATTCAATTTAAACAACGACATTTGAAGGGAACTCCACTATTCAAATATAAGGGTCTATGTTTACTCATATAGCTAGATTTTTATTAATATAATCAAAGTAGTTTCAGCAGTCATCTACAAGTTTTAAATCTTTTGTGAAAAGTGAAAATACTAAAATTAATTGTATTTAAACGTACTTAAGTAATAATTACGAGTATACTCTTAGGTGATTTATTATAAATTATCTTCAGATGAGTTAATATAAAATGAATTCGTTAACTATTTTGTTTTAAATATACGTTGACTGCGTTTCACCTAATGATAAGTGACAACGCAGTCTAGGATGGAGCATGATCATTCCCTAACAAGTGCCTATTCACATTCGTCTTGAAAGTACCCAGATTGTATGTTGGTGGGAATACGGATTCCGGCTGTGAATTCTTATAAGTTCTCACGATAAAGGAGGTGGAGAAATGTTTCGTACGAGTACGCGGAATATAATATTTGGGTTATATAATATTGTACGATTGTAATAATTATTAATGTGGATTTCATAGTAATTGCCACATTTTTTGATGTGGAATCTACAATAAAAGAGGCAACTAATGGGGATAATTCACACAGTTATCGTTCATTAAAGGACACAACGCATTGTGTGGAAGCGGTAACAATGAAGACCAACACAATAACAGTATATTACCTGTACAATGATATCACGCTATCTATGACCGCTAAATAGATGAATTTTCTGTTATTTTATTGCGTAGTAGCTGATACTTGTTTTCGTTAACACGCAATTATGTTTAAAAAACTAAGTTTTCTGCCGATATCTAATTTTATGAAACAAAGCCTATATTTTGTTCCAGACTGAGCTTGATATACCTATGAAAACTGGAAATTATGAAGTTTTAGATATAAGCATGAAAAAATAGTTTATTTTTTGTATGATGTTTTTTCGTAATCAATTCTCAATTTCTCGAAAATCTATACAATGTACAAATTGGTTGAATCTTCTCTTTCATTATTCCTATAGATTTTGTATTTTAGTTTATATAGGCAGATTAACGCTAACTCGGGAATTCACTTGTTCCTTGAACACATCATAGAACTCAACTGTTTCAAAGTTATGTTCGCCTGCTCGAGATTCCGCTTGAAATAATGACAGGAAATCCACAAAGTTCACGTGGAATTTACTGCACGATCAAATAGGAATGAATTGTCGCCAGCGGTTCTTTGGTTTCGCAAATAAACATGACTGGCAGTGAATACTCTCTCAATGAAATCACTCATAATATCAAATCGTGTGTAAAGAACCTCGGGTGTTCCTGACTTCCATGTTGCTTTTTGATTTCATTTTTATTTGAGATAATTTCACCCTATTTTTTCGTGTATACGTACATAGTTGTATACCAGCCATTGTAAAATATCAGGACAAGAGATGAACTCAAAGGTATGAATTCAACTTGAAAAAGGGTATGAAAACAATGGCTGTTAAGTGGACGTTCTACAAATTAAAGAAAAATATACTCGTACCTCTCTCAGCTATTCAATTTTATAAAGAGGGTGAGCGACGGCTCCGGAATAAGCAGCCGTGAATAGTTTTCTTTGTAAAAGACGATTGAATACACTTCCAATATGGACCAGCGGTTAGAGAGAATCACGTGATCAATATATCCCATTTATTGGAGATGTTTGTCCGATCAGTTTCTATAATATTTGCTTACAATGAAAATACTCGTATATAAAGGAATTCCAATACTGATTCACGTATGCCTGGATTCTACATTCAAGTAAAGTTGTTATGACAAAATAAACAAAAAGTAAGTATTTATTTTGTCATCTGTCTACGTCACCACTTAAATATATATCAACCGATAGCGTAATTAAAATCTTATTATTTACATATATAAAAATAAGTCGGGTTTTCCTTCCTGACGCTATAACTCCAGAACGCACGAACCGATTTCCACGGTTTTGCATTCGTTGGAAAGGTCTCGGGTCGTGAGGAGGAAAATTCAGGAAAAATTTCAACAGAAAAGCGGGAAAAACTTTTTTTCTTTAAGAAAAATTATATAATTTCGAAGCCAAAATTGTGGCAGAACAACGTCTGCGGGGTCCACTAGTTATTTATATAACTATTCGTCAATAAACTATGTCAGAATAGTTGTTATATTGTTAATATCGATTACGAACTAAAACTTGAAATTCTATAAGAGCATCTCGTATTAAATTTCATAGTCATTAGTAAATATTTGGAGTTACTTCCGAGGTTTTAGGAGGACTTGTCTCTGAAAGCAGTTTTTATATTCATTTAAAAAAACATAACATTCCGTTTTACGGTACTTCAGTTAAAGCTATCTATCCATTGTATTGAGAGTGAGTGATTTACTGAAATGTGTTGGGAAATTCCGTTATTAACTTCCGAAAATCACCAGGAACAATCTTTATTGTATAAAAGAAAAAACCATTGGGACAATAAATCCGAAGTAATTACAGATTGTGGGTGTTCTTGTCGACACAGCTGTTGTTTTCTTTTGCTATGTCTTAAGTTTACTGACATGTTTATAAATTTCAATTCATATTTGTTTTTCTGTGTACCACAATGTCGAGTGGGCTAAGAAGAATTTTGAAGTTCTGTCGGGATCAAAACCATACTTTATTTATGTACATATATAGAACTATGAAGTGCCCAACCGCGACCTACTTGTGAGTAAATATTCATATCTTCAATCTATATCTATACTTCTACACTAATATTATAAAGAGGAAAGATTTGTATTTTTGTATGTTATGACAGCCCATGGACATCCGCAGCATTAGAAGTCTTGAGGATGGGTTACCGGCCTTAAAGGTTAGGGTAGGCTACTTTCTTGAAGGTTCCCAAGTCGTATCGGTTTGGAAAAATCGCTGGCGACACCCCAGATTACGCGTTAACGCTTTAATCCACAGAACATTAAAAACAAGTTCTGTTCTGTGCTTTAATATAACGATGTTTAACTACTTACAGCAAAAATAAAGTACGGCAAGAAGCGTATCTATGATATCCTGGATTGGGCTCAAGTGCTCCACACGTTTGTCTGTTGATCTGACATTTAAAGACTGGTGAATGACCGATTGTATGAACACTGTATATTAGTTTTTATGTAACCACAAATAACTTGCCAAGAAGTCTAATATCGATTATTCTTATGTAAATTCAGGCCAGGTTACTGTAGGTTTACGAGTGACAGGTATTATTTTATTTATGTTTAAAAAGATATCCTTAACAAATTGATTACATGCTACTTGCAAGGTATTACGTATCGTAATTTTAATATTTATTTTTATATTTTTGGAATAAATATTAAGAAGGATAATACTGACTTTCATTGTTGGTAGGTTAAAGTTAAATAAAATGTGGCAACAAAAGACGCTTTTCTGTAACAAAGGAGTCAGTTGTCTACAGATTATAACCGGAATCGGAACACAATGTTGAATATCTCGAGAAATATTTCCTTTTTTTTCTTTGAATTATTTACCTATTTGCTTCTATTTTTTACATTGTTAGTTCTATGATTTATAAATGTATGAAGTAAATGTATAATATGAAATTAAACATTCTTAAATAAGACTTTGATTTGACTTTTAAAAATCTCGAACACAACTTAGTCGATGTGAAAAATTATTATAATAATATTACACTGCAATCCTAATTAAAATAGGCTATTGAGATAACTAAATTTCCAGCTCGAAACTTAAATAATTTAAATTATTATTCTAAAGTCAAAAAGTCAAAAGATATTATAGCGTTCTTAAGCGGCTATTTGCGTGCGCTAAATGAAGGATTCAGTTTACGTATAAGTGTTACACATTTATCTTTTATGTTGAAGTCTCTATAAAGGTTATAATTCTACACAGCACGCCATCACTAGATCATTAATACAATACTTTATCCATGACATAATAACACTAAACATACATTTATCAAACGAGAACTTTGCTAGTTATTTTATGTTGTGATTAGATATTTGGGAGTGAGAGCCAATTGTGGTAGGTGATACGTCATCCACAGAACATTTATTTGAAGTAAAACCATATTAATAAATTACGTTTATTTACACCAATATAGTATTTTAATATGTTTCACAGGTGAGGTGACAGTTATTTACCGTTCACGAATTCCACGTAGTAAACATTAATACATTTATTCAGATTTTCTCTACCCTCAGCTGCTTTCCTCCCGTACATAAAATATAATCCTATTATTTAATTGTTTATTTTCAGACCGTGTGGAGCATTTTGTATGATATGAGTATTATTCTAATAGCTCGCGTTTAAACATTATGATAGATTCTACGTATTTATAATTAATTAGAAATTGTTTTCAGTACATATTATTCTAACTTAAAGCCTTCAAATATTAAACTTTATCTTTGTTTTATACCACTCAGTATTTATTTATCGTGGGGCGAGAAAGGTACGTACAGATGATATACAATTCATTCGGTACGCCCGTAGGCATTAGCTACGCAATCAGGTTTTATTGTCGTCCCCATTAAAATATTGAGGCTAGTTGCTTGTATTTTAACTAATCGGAATAACGGTTACTGAATCTAATCCAACTGGCAGTACAACACGGTTATAGTGATGACACACAACCCTGTGATATCCACGAAGTATATATATACATTATACATATATACTTTAGTTACTTAAGAAGTGCAGAAATAGTACCTAGAGTGGTATCATAATATATATACATACTTTTAGTGGGATAGATGGGGACAGGGATTTGCTGTAGAAGTGAGGAAAATGACAAGACATACTGAGTGATGCAACATTAAAAATCAACGTGTCTTAGTGCCACTGCAACTGGATCAAATCAATCGGTGAGTTCATGGTCGACGAATTGCTCTATTTCGAATGCGGCCAGAGTATAGAGTATTGCTAGAACCTTCGATCAACAATATACATGTCAATGGCTAGAACCTTAAATATAGAGACATTTTGTTGAAGTTCTTTAAATTATAATTGTGGTTTCACATCATTAAAGCTTAGACTTGTTCAACAGTCTTATAGCACACATTATCCTGTTTTGATAAAAAAACATAGGTATTAATTTCTTCAATAGGTTGATTTTAAATGACTTTAGTGAAAAATTCATTGAAAAATTACATGGCATTATTGTTTCAATAAATGAAAGCGAGATGTGTTAAATATGCATCTCGATGTGGGATCTTTAGTCATAAATATTGTTAGGTAAAAGAGTTATATCTTTAATCATTTGGACCAGAAGTCAGCTGAATTGGCTTCTGTACAAGATCACGATATTAATAAATTGTGATCGATTGGATATTTTGGTAAAACATGTGGATTCATTCAACATACCATTATTATACGACATTGGACATAGAGATTAATAGAACCTTGTATAAAATTTATTAACTAAAAAAAGTTGTTTAAATCCATATTCTCTTTACTTTATTATCTAAGTTATACGTTCAGACTAAAATAACTAGTCTGGTTTCAGCTAATAATATATGCTTTAAATGGCATTGTAACTCTGCGATCGATGATAATAAAAAGACAAACTGTTTGTTGATAATAATAATATAATGGGTTATATTATGATTAGTCTGTGCGCATAAACTTGACCTTGTAAAACCAATCTATAGCTACGCCCAAGCTGGATTATTCGAGTTTCCCCTATTGATTAACTCGCTGTTTCCTTTTACCTGTTCAAGCTTGAAATCTTAAAACACTTCTTACATGAAATATAAAACGATTTTCAGACGAAATTCATATCAATTTATTAATAGAAAGTTTATAATTTTGTTTTAGATCAAAATATTTTTTTGCTTAAGGAATTATTAATGTTATAAAAACAGTAAACAAAAAAAACTTAAACACAATAACCAACAGTTTTCCTGTTTTTACAGTTTGGAAGCAAAATAGCTCCGTCAGTTATTTTGCTTTCAAACAGCAGCTAACTTACTTCTGTTCTTGCATACTCTTCAAATAAGGGCAAGAGATATGACTCGTGAAAAGTGAGTAGTAACTGACGCAGGTGAAAAATGCAGTTCAGTGCTACGCAGTACGCAGTAGCACCTTATAATCGCAAGCCTCAATGGTGCTACAAGTATTATGGAATGTCGAGCGCGTAGTACGTTACTAGTATGGTGCAGTGGCTTCTAATGAGTCTTGACCTCCTTCAACAAGAGTTTCAATCCTGATCTGTGCTGCGCCACCTCCCGACAGTAGCACATTGAAGATATAATTTTAAAATTTTCTCCTGAATTCTTGCATTTCAAATGATAACTTTGCCAATGTAAGTTCAAGAATTCTCAATATTGTAGGAAATTGTATACTCACGGATGTGAAAGTTAGATAAAATAAATTATAGGTAGTTGTGTTCAGATTTCAAAGTATTACTCTGCAGCATCCAATGCTATAAGGTTCTTTTTCCAGAGGTCACACTGTCCGGAAAAAGGTACTCTAGGAAATGTCCCACTTTGAACCAATAAAATTTATATGTGTACTGAAGTATTTTTACAATTTTGAACACGTTACTTTGGGTGCTGTTTGAAAACTTACCTTTCTAGTTTTATAGAATACTAGCAATTGCCCCCGCAACCCCCCTTGTGGGTTGAATTTCGTAAAATCCGTTCTTAGCTGACCTCTACTCGGCGAAAGGAATATTCCTACCATATTTCAAGTCGTTACGCCTTATGGTTCCAGAGATATCGTGATGAGTGACTATATAGGTGGAAATCTCTTATATATATAATAGATGAAACGATAGTGAAATTATTACCTGTAATAATATTTATATATAGGTTTCCGTTGTACTCTTATGGCCTAATATGTTAATAGCTATAATAAAACACTAGCAATTATTGTGTGCGTTATGAAAAAAATAAAATATAATAGACCTATGATATATTGTTAATACTTTTACTTAATATTATTACTATTGTCAGTCTTGTGGTGGAAATATGTTACAAAATGATTACTTACTTCAAATAAATAAAATCTATTTCTATCGTTTTGTGTCATGTGAGATCCAAAAGTTCAGTATTAGATGTTGAGTGCACAGTTAGAACACGTTCATGGTCAAACAACAAGTCAAACGCACGTTCAATATAACGCCAACAGACTATCGCGTCGGTCGGACCACACAGCATCTCTATCTCTTGCTGTATACCACAAGAACGAACACCCGCGAAGCAGAGTACAGAGCGTCGTACAGCAACATAAGACCGCTAGTATGAGCAAGGTAAATGGGCATTAAGTTGGAGGATTGAAGGGCTAAAATTGTAGGAGAGGAGCAGTGGAAAACTGTATGTGCGTCCCGCTCACTCGGGGCCTTAGGCTGCGAGGCGCAGTCGGCGAGCCGGCAGCCAGTCGTGGTCCGCCGGCCGTCGCGACGCTCGAGGCCGCTCCGCCACGCCGCCTGTGGCGTCTGTCATGTGGAATACGTGAAATGCTCTACTGACTCTAGCCGTGCCGTGTCTGTTTAGCTGTGTGCGCGGCATCGGCTTGTCCATTTAGGCAACGCATCTCACGCCATCGAGTTCCATTGTGTGTGATACGAGCGTGTCACAGATCTGTGATTTTAATTTTTCCGACCGCTTCTAATAGACAGTTTTCATAAAATTAGACGCGTTATTAAAATAGATGACGATATAATATCTAACATGCTATCGGTTCACTAATGGGTTAAGTTGTTTTAGGCTTATGTAGGCATTATGAATTATTTCATGCGTCGCGATCATCGTTACCACATATAAGATAACAGTTTAATCTGATAATCAGGCAGTAAAATACATTCATTAGCGCTCTACGTAGCGTGTTTTGGGTGCTAATATTGTGTAAAATTTAGTTTATGATCATCAAGCGTATGATGGCTTCCTTAAACGTATTTCACACCTGTTTACTATACATAAACGTGTACGGAGTAATAAGCAATAAAATACGTAGCCTACTTGTTGAATGACAAATATTTTTAAATGAGTATATTTAAATGGTGTATTCAATTTCTTAGATACTTATTTTCTAAATTAATTTGAAGCCGATGTTCCATGTACTCGTACAAGCCTTACGTGTGAAAAGCGCAAATTATTTTTGATTTAATTTAAAAAAAATGCTGCTTACTCAACCAGGCAAGAGGATGGCTCTTAAATTTTAAGAAGAAAATAATATATAACATATTTGGAGAATAATTCTTATATTAGATAGTGAACAATTTTTGAAGAGATAATGTGTAGAGATTCACGTGAATCTCTATTACATGTTTATTCGGTTGAGGATGAAACCACTTACCGTAAACAAAATCAGTTCTAAAACCTTTAGGAGGGTAAAAATAATCATGGCTAGTGATCCGTGGCTAATTTAAGGAAACAGATCTTGAAATAAATTACTTTATAAACTGAAAGTAGTACCAGAGAATAGGTATATAATAGATTTTCAAATCGTAGATATTATCACTATTGCTTATAGAAATAATACATGTATAAATGTATTTTTATTAAACAAACGTCTTCGTATGTTCAGATTGATATGACCCGGGTACTCGTATGTAGTTTATCGTAATATAAATAACTCTGCTAATTTGTTTAGCAATAACTCACAGTAAAAACAAAGATGTTGCAACAACTAGACTAGAAGTAGAATTAAAAAGAAAATAAAATACAATTCAATTCTAAAGTCAAAGTCGGCTCGTTTTTTAAACCACAACTCAATATATCCTTCAGATTTATAGGCCGATAAATGTATATATTTTTCTTCGTGTAATCGTTATCGGTTATGATTTTATACTCACGCGCAAAATCTCTTCTCACTGATAAGCCTGTTTTATGAATGCAATTAAAGTATACAGCATTGAGTACGAACAGCTTAGGGTGAGATTATATTAAGTAGTTCACGCACAACCACATTTAGTTTTCTTCATAATATGTTCAGAAAATGATAATATTATTCTAAAGACGTAACCTACTTTGTTTGAAATTTTATTTTTTGTATATAGCTTGTAAAATACCTTTAAATTTTCTTATATGAATGATAATTTAAATGTAGAGACGCAATAATAGAGACGCAGAGACAAAAAATAAAATCATAGTAATTATATATTTTGTTTATATATCAATGTACAGTCAAAAAATAATACAAATAAGACACTAAAACCTTTTAAATAATTTATCATATTATCTCACTTAATGTACATTTTACCCTATTTTTATCCGCGATTTTGCTAATGTAGATCTTGTTCTCAAGGCTTGTCCAACTTTTGAAAATCCTGTTACATATAAGTTCTTGATTAATAAACTCTATACTTTCCAGTCTTTGGAAGTCAATATCATTGGACCTCCTTATTACATATAGGAAAATTGCCCGATGCTTCATTTTTAAAGAAGTACAGATATAGGTTAAGACAGATAGATAAAACGTTTATTCACAAACAGAGACATGACAAGAACTTAAACTAACTAAAAATATTACTTATGTTTATATAGATATATACTTTTATATATATTGAAGATTTGATAGGTACTAACACGAACCCGAACAAATCAATTTTGTTTTACGTCGGTTGTCACGGTGTGACACGACTTTGCTTTTTGCGTCCATTTAATGATGATACGTGATGACGGCTGCAAAATTGTAGCAAGCAATTGAATCCAACGACCGCTCAACTAGGAGTAATTGATTGAGTCTATCACTATTGGTGGCTGAACGCCTTTAATGGATGGTTATTAGGAAGGTTATGATAATTTTCCTTTATTTTTATTGACCATTGTTTTAATTTTGCATTGTCAAGGCTATGGGACTATTACTTCCAAGGAGGCATGTTTCGGCTCTATTTTAGTGTGTCAAGTATTTAAGAATAACAATGTATTGAACATACAAAACAATAGAAAAAAAACCCCAAAGACACTAGAAAAGTTGCCATAGTAACTGAAATACAGTTAAGTAGTTAAGTATTTTTAATTAAAAATGTATGTAGTATGAATGAATGTACATAAATTCAAGATTTTAGAAACAGTTCTATAATCTTGAATTTATGATGACATCATATAAATAATAAACAGAATACACGGAGAACTAGATTGTTGAAAATAAAATTGTAATGGGTCTTAAGGAAAATATCACCTGCTAATGTGGATACATTTGTGGAGAGTTCTATGTTACTTTTGAAAACTATTTAGGAAAGACTTTTTATCCAATTGAACCCAAATCGCATATTAGTGGCGATCAGTTTATTAAATTAAATATTACTAATATATATTATTATATATGCAAAGACATTCGTTTATTTACACACAGGACACAATGTGATACCTACCTACCTAACCATGTGTAATTATCAAATTAATTATTACTTGAAATATATGGTGAATATGACTGATAGGTATTGTATAAGGAATCATAATGATTTATAATATGTAAAAATCATGTTTCGACAATTGTTGATATCTCCCAATAAAGATAAGTTATTTTTTAATTGAATACAATAGGTACATATTAGGGGCCCAAATTAAGCAAACTTGTATCATAATATTTTTTACTCATTTATAATATGTTAATTTTAATACAATACATTTTCTTTCTTATTTTTCTTCCTCTCGCTAATCTTGAAGCCGATGTCACAAAACAACTTGTTAATTATAATATGTGCAATTCAATAGATATTACGTCCCAAATGCAAATAAACTCAATAAAATACGCGAATGAAGTAGATTTAATTCTATTTCCGTGTCACTAGAAGACAAGTGCTTGTTCTCAACATTAATAACTGTATGAGGAATTATGTGACTAATTGGATCTTTGCCAGCGAATACCGGTAGATTATCTTTTCGTCACTATCATAACTCGCTATGATGCATAAAGCTACTTATTATATTAATTCACGATGACAAAATATTTTTGTTTACTAAGATCTTTGAGGTAGTTTTAAGCGAGCCTTCGTAGGGCGGGGTAGCTCTTGGAAAATGTCTGACAACGTGTGAACGACTATAGCCAGAGGTTACTCATACCAAAAGATATACTCACAATCATTATTTAAATAACATAATTTTACCGGACTAAAACGCAATTTATTATTTACCTCGACATTTGCTTAAAAGTATATAAAAGGTCTGAATAATAAATCACCTTTTAATCCAGTAAAAGCTATTTTATTTGAATGTATGATACTCGTTTAATTAAAGACAATATTACAATCATTATTTACAAATGGAGTATAATATCTCAATAAAACATGAGTCTAGAACAAATTTGCATTATGGGAAATAGAAGAACAAAAGTAATTAAGAATATTAATTAAAGCTCCGATGGTGAAGATTAACAGATTTTTCGTTTTAACAAAAATATATCATAGATATTTTAGTATGCCGTAGTAACAAATTTTCGAAACTGCCCGAGTATACTGCTAATTGATATATTACTGGCACGTGTATCTCACCTAAACAGTGTGTTGAACTAGTTAAACTTTAAATATTTTGTACTGAAACTGTACCATAACTTGTTTTTTCACAAAGGTAAGTATTTAGTAACATTTGCACCCATTAGCGAATCGAAAGCATGCTCATAATTTACTAGTTTCACTAGCTTCGTCATACCGTTATGAGTCATTTAATAAATTAGTAATGAACATTTCTTTAAAAAAATATTATATTACCTTATGTTTTAGAGACGAATACTAAAGCTTTATTTAGTATAGCTTTATCTAACACTGAAAATTAATGTTCTTATATGTAAACAAAACGCTAGACTAACATATCAAGAAATGTATCTTTTCAACTTTCAAGACTGACTTAGCTTTTCTCTTTACTGATTACTTAATTTTATATGTTGGCTATAAGTGGGTGAATTATTGTGACTCGCGAATGGTGATTTTAAAGTGTATAGTGAAGAAATGTCGGTTAATTGAGAGTGAGACCATACGCGGCGCGTGCGCATTGGTAAGAGAGGTGGTGACGGCAGCAAGGTGGTTGGAGGCGGGGTATTCCGTTGCTGCGTGCCCTGGTGCGGGGCGCGCACGGCGGCGCCCGACGACGCCGACTATGCCTTGAGGGAAGGCAGCCCTCAATCTGAACACGAAGAATTCGGTAAGTCATATATTTTGACTAATATTACTTGTTCCCATTAGTAATCCCACTTCGCTGGACAAAGTGAAAATTTGGGGTTATAGGTAAATTCTGATGACAAATAAAAGAGTACAAAAAAAATCTAGAGAGGGTGTCCCTAATCATCTAGCGGTATGAAATATATATACTTTACGACCTATTCTCATACCTACCGAGCTATTTTGGAGGAGTGCGATAAATTGAGGTATCATATTTGAGGAACACCTAACCTTCAACCTGAACTCTAAGAATTCGGCATAATTTATTATATATTTCTACGAATTATTTTATTAGTACCCGACATGATGTGATGGTCAGTAATCACCTAATTCAACACCATTCAAATATTTAAAGTTGGATAATGGGATTTCCTGGCGCTTGTGTGACGTGTAAGAGATTAGGAATGTTGTCCAATGCTGATTCCATAAGTCTTTTCTACCATACATCATTTACGTCCTTAAAACGCGGTCTCGTAGCACAAAAAAACGTGTTTTGGAATTAACGTTAAACGAAAAGCTCTCCGTTTAAAAACATTTATTTTCTTATAATGAATTTAACAAAATTAGTACTTTAACAGTGGGTGCATATTATTTAGTATCTACGAGTAACGAAAATGAATTCCTTTATATATATTCTAAAAAATAGGTAAGAGATAACGAGAAAATGTGTTTTCTGTCTTTTTGTTACAGTAGTGAGCAATTTTTTAACATTATATTTTAAAATAAACATTCAACTTTGTAACTGCACAGAATATATTCACCTTAGATATTTACGTAATATTTAGAGAAGTTAACGCAAATAATTTAAGAGCCCAAGGCCGGTCTACGAACGAGTTAGCCAAATTTTCTAAAGTTTGTGTGTAATTCCGGAGGTTTTTGGCATATATATGGTAAAGAAGGGAAATATATACTTATTTTATTAATAAATAACTTATTTAGTAACTAGTAAGTTAGAAATGCTACGATTCTTTTATCCAGAGACTAATAAGTCATGATCAGTTCTGCATTTTAACTCTATCGATCTGCATTTTACTTCCAACTAAATCATTGTAATTGATTAAAATAAGGCAAGGTACGATTTTTGTCGTAGACCATTTGACTCGACATGAATTTTCTTGATCAAGTGGGTAGTATCAAACAGGAGATGGCCATCTACAGGCTCTTTGTACAAACAAACACATACTAGTAAAAGAAGTTTGACTCTAGTGTTAGGAATCACCTTATCTATCAGAATGGGTGGCCTTTCTTAACAAGATGTGCCTAAGAATACCGTCCCTTACCTTAATAAACAATCTTCAGTAGACTAAAGTTCTAAACTTTGATATTATCTTTTGGAATTGTCTACAATGATCTCTGAAATATATATTTTTTAATTAATTGAAAAATATTCTTACTGTCAAACAAAAATCATTGATTTTTTTACCAAGAAATATAAGATAGAATAATTTTTTGGCGTTTCCATCGAAGATTTTATTTCTATCTGATGTCTATGCTTTCAAAATTGCATCTAAAGTTTGTTTTAACTACCATATTACAATATATATCCATAAAATATTTGTTTAAAGGAAGGACATTATAAAAGCAACATTATTTTCAGTGAGGGATTTAGATTAAGGCTACGCTGCACTTATCCTTCTTGACCTTTGTGAGATCTCCTAAAAGAGATCGGGTTCTCATCTAGCGTTAAATCGAAGTTTTAATGTCCCGTGTCTAAGTGGACACTTTTATAAACGAGTTGCTTTTCCGCTAACAGAATTAGTCGATTTGCGTTCTCCATTTGGTACGGTCTTTCATATGGTTCCGTGATTTGTGTCAATGTGGAAATATTAGGATGTGTAGTGACTATTATGTTTCGTGTTAGTGAGTGACGCTTTTGGGAAAAACATAGAGATTGGATTGCGATGATTATAACGTATGTATTCCACAACTGTTTTATGTAATATTATCGATACATAAAGTTTCCATTATCTGACGGTATTTTAGACGCTTATTTAAAAATATAAAAAACTAAGTAATTAGAATAAAAATAAGTAATTTTGTTCGTTTATAGCGAGACTTTGAAACGGCTTATCGTATTTTAAAATTGGATTTTCAGTAGATATAAGCAAATATAAATAAACTGTAATTTCCTTACAAATATTCTGTTAATCAATTGCTCAGTCACTGGTTATTGAATCAATATATATAATATATTGGTTATAAAAGAATTTTAGTACTCGCTCCTTCTAATCGTAGCTATAAAAATATTTCTTACGTTTGTATTTAACTTACCCGACAAGAAAGTCTTACTAACATAAATCCCAAAACTGAAGAACTATGTTGAAAGAAATTTTTAAAATCTATACTGCGATATCTACGTGTAAGTAGAATATCCCAGTGAGACCCCTATAAGTTTTCAAAGGTCTGTCGACTATCAGTTGTAACTAGCAAGATAACTTTCCATAAAACAAAATTTATACTTCTCTCTAGTATATAATAGTAAATATAGAACAAAATTTGATATTTTTTCTTAATAGTAAATATTAGCACATTAGATTACCTTAATACACATTTTATTTCTTGTTATATATATTTTAGAAACAATCAACGAGTCATTCATTCATTTTGGAAAATATTATTTTTGAAGCGTTCCATAATTGACTAATATTAAAAACATTCATATATTCCAGAGAGAATTTTCAATACACTTTACTTTGGATTACCTTTAACCTTTGTCTTTGAAGAGTTTGGGAGTTGGGAAATAATTCCAATGTTGTCTTCGTCCTTCATTCAATTAATTTGAAACCCGTATTTAAACCTTGATACAAAATGAGAGTACCTTAATCTTATACTTTAATGATGTTCCTTACGTTTTCTAGAGATTTCCATAAATATGTGTATTTTTTTCTAGTCTATGTTTTTAGTATATTTTTGATTTTATAATAATGATAATAAATAATAATACCTTCTACAGATTTAGGAATATAATTCGAGAATTAAAATGAGAAGTTTATTTATATCACATTTGTGAAAGAAAGTACTTGTAATTTCAATGAAAATGAAAGAGATTTAAATATTACAATGATGGTTATGTGGCTTCCTCAACTATAGATCGCAAACTATGACAGATTTGTTGTCTTTCATATACTTTTGAATAGCATTTTAAACATTTGATAAAGTAAAACAGCTTTTAAATAAAATACTGTATACCGGATTAAAATTTAAATGTGTGATACTCGCGTTAATAAAAGACAATATTAAGTAAAACAGCTATTAAAATCATTATATTGAAAAACAAAAGTATAAAATCTTATAAAGGTAGTCTACTAATTGCAATTTATATTTAATCTTTTGGATTTGTAATACAATAAGCAATTAAATAATCGCCTTTAAAAAGGAAATTATAATTTTCAGACTGTCAACGTTTTTACACCTTGATAAGGGTGAATAACACTCCTTATTTATTGTAATTAAGTTCTTGTTACGATCTTTATCCTTAATAATACACATACTCAGCTTCTAAGTTGTGGATTTAGACATTTCTAGGGTATCGTATTTTCAAATTTTTAGTCTAATAATTAATATGTAATTTAGTCTGTCTGTTTTTTGTTGCATTTTCATGGTTAACTACTTAATTGAGAAAGGTTTAACAATAGAAAAGGATAGGGCTTTAATTAAATCCGAGAAAAAAATCCAATTTTTGTTTGCGCAAACACAAAATTTAAATACATATAAATAAAGAAGAAATTATGAAAGTATTATACATAAACTAGTTTGTGCCAGCGACTTCGTTCACTATTAAGCTATATAAGCTACACTACTACAAGCAAGATATTTCAGATAATAATAATAATAATTCATTTATTTCGGATCCATCCTGAGACTACATAATGTTCGTCCCAAAATTCGATTCCCATGAAACAAAGTTTTGATGTTGCCCCAGACTAAGCTCCATCTATATGTGAACACTAACGTACATCTTCTTCTTCAGAAAATCAGTTCAGTATCTTTGAAGATTAGCGTGAACAAACAGACAGACAGTCAATAGTTCAAAATGATTTTTATGTTCCCCTTCTTTATTCATCTCTATCTATTTGTCGTAATTTTTTTCAATGTATAGAAATTTTGATTCTACTGTTTTATTATCTGTAGATATAAGTATAGTACCAAATATCTAAAGCATGTTTAAGGTTGAAAATATACTAATTCAAAGTTTTAATAGACATAAGCACTGCTTTTGCTTAGTTTCATTACAGTCTATTACATTAATTAAATGCCGCTATTCAGAAGCCTGTGACGCCGAGTCAAAGTTTAATACGTTTTATGAACGCTAAGGCTGCCTTATGCGTATATTAACTAAATACTATCTAAATATTATGTACTATCATTTATATTTTTTATTCTCTTATTCTGCTGTATCTGGACTATGTACTTATGCATAATTTATTGTTTATGTATTTGTTGTATTGACTATTCCCTAATCATTATTATAATGTTTTATCTTAAGTATCAGGGTTATCTGGAAAAAAACCGCCGCCAGGCTATAAGGTCTCCCCTTGCAGAATTACCTATTTTAAGTTTATAATAAGTTTGATAAAGTATTTCATTTATTCATGCTAATTATTTTACGTTGAATAGAATATATTCTAAACTTATTACAGAAAAATCATAAAAGGTAAATATTACAAAAAAAAAAATCAGTATACGTTATACGAGCGTAGTCATGTAAAGAAGCAGCCCGCGTAGCCCCTTGTTTGGTCGCTTGTTGCTCACGATATTAAAGATTTCTGGCATGCATTTGATATAAGTATTAAGGCTACTTTGATGGAAAAGGAATTGAAACTATAGAATAAATAAATGCCAAAAAAAAACTAGCAATCAAAATCCTTGCGTTTCTCGATTGCTACTCACTGGTTAACGATGTCTTTTTTAAACAATCACGCCATTGAGCACTTCGGTTCTGAATTGTATTGTTAATCCAAGATTCATTACCTGTAACAATGACGTAAAACACGTCGAGACAAGCCTAATTCTAATTTAGCAATCATGTCATGGCACCATTCCACGCGGACCTGCTTCTGAGCATACGAAGGTGCGCATGTAGACTCGTGAACTCTTTTCAATCCAATGTGCTGTATATGCTAAATCTCAAATAAATTTTTACTACTTTCTTCATAGTAATACAACTTAACACGCCTTAAAAGGTTTTTTATCTAGAAATGTATATCAATAGATTCGTCTGGTTTTAGGCGACACTTAAAATCGTAAAAAAAAACGCGTGAAAATATTCCTGATGAAGATCTATATTTCAGTGAAAAGCAATTTTAAAATTTTTATTAACACGTAAATAATGTGGAGGGAAATTTGAAATTAGAATGTTTGCATTTGTAAATAATCGTATGTTCAAAATAAATTATTACTGGCCAGTGTTTCATACGTAATAATATGAAAACAGAAGAATATCATATGAAAACTTTTTCGTAAAATTTTCCAAACAACCCGATACGGACGGACTCGTTGCTGCAGAGGTATATTAAATTTGCATTTATAGGTCGCGAAGGCGTTTCCCGACGAGTCTGATATTTTTATCTATACTAAAATTATAAAGAGGAAAGATTTCTTTCTATGCATGTTTGTTTGTTTGTTTTTAGTACATCTACATTGCACCCCCACAGTTTTTTATATGATTTTATGAATAATATTCCTTGAAACTGTTAACTACATGATGCGCCTTACGCTTTTCTACAAACATTATGAAATACAGTAAAAGGGGCATATTTTCTATGTCGCGCTTGACTTCAACGAAGTCAATAGAGAAGATTTTAAATTGATAACTTAGTTAAAATAAAATACTGTATACCGGATTAAAACGCGATTTATTATTTATATTGTTTAAATTATTTATCCCGACGTTTCGGATGCTTTTCAGCAACCGTGGTCGCGGGGAGACAGAAAGATGACAGTTGTCTGATTTTTGAAATGTCACAAAGTTGCCATATTAACGCCATCTATTGCTACGGAGTTGATATTTACAGTAATTTTCTATATTATGACAGTATACTCAAAATACGCAACAATTTGGTTAAGCTTATTATATTTTACAAGCCATATTTTCTCGTAGAAAATTCCCGGTTATAAGACCACTCTAATGTACTATGTGTGCTACATTATAGGCAATCAAAGTGTTAAGTTTCCAAGTCCCATAACAATTTGACTACACTGCCACAATAGGTTGTCTGCGGGAGCGGCCGATTGTACCAATATTTACTATGGCCGGATCGATAGCCATTGCAAGCGTTCAAACGGTCCCTTGATATTGACAATAAATTTCACGGATATGACCTAGCCCAAAGTAGCGCGAAGGAGTTTTTTATATGTTAGATATTGACAGACGAGCATAGGATGCCCTTGATGGTAGGTGCTCAGCCACAGAACATCAGTCAATGATGCGCTGTCGACCTACTCTTTACTTCGATCATTCGGAAATCCATAGACATAAAACCGAAACGCGCAATATCTACTTGATGGTTTTTCCATCTATGAACGGTTGTTCGTTACTCGGTCGGAATTTCGATACTCCTCCGACCCGATCAATGCCCGAAATTACCAGACGTGGGGAAAACATCGATACTCGATTCTACCGAACGCTACAACGAGATTTTTTTAATCTGTAATAATTGCTCACTACGATGTATTTCATACTATTTTACCGATCGTTTATATGTAATTTGACAGTAATCTAGACATTTTTCTTATTAGCTCATACTTAATAGTTATAATAGTAGTTCATAATAATTTATAATTAACGAATATTTGCTTATCTCAAATTGGGCGTAACCAAATTATCTTAGAATTGAGACGCTGAAAGAGCTTTGTTGGAGCACTATATTTTTATTTTTTGTTAGATTTAATTATTTGTTTGTATAATGTGCCATCAGTACTATATGTGCTTTTTTAAAAAAAAAACATTTTAAAGATAAAGTCACATTAAAGCTATAAATTTGTTTTGGAATTCTGAAAAAACAAATGTTTTTTTGAGAATGTGGTAAATTGTGTTATTTATAGATAGTATAAAATAAGTTCAGAGTCAGTCTGTTTGTTTACTTCATCGTTGTTTATAGGAAAGTTTATTTATGTATATTGAACAGCGTATTCGCCCTAGTATCACTTTAAATATGACAAATTTTCATACTATCTATCGTTGCCTATTTCCCCCTATTAAGTTGGGCGGATTCAGCTTGGCTGACTCATTGACTCATTCAGTATATGATTTTATTTATATCTTCAGATAGATAATGAATGAATGAATTTATTTATTTGAAAAAGCATTACATTGAATAATATTCTCCTAAAACAGAGCTACAAATAATATAATAAGATATTGTTATACTTTTCACTCTCTCGCCGTTGTAGTTGGTTGACAACTGTGGTACGATTTAAACACTATTACATTTATTTTATTTTTCTTACCAAACTTAATAACATTCTGAACATAGCCTTATAATAATAATATTGATAAAAAATACACATAAGGTACATCCTTAATAAAAAGATTCAAAGTACTTAATTAATAATAATAGCAAAGAGTCAAGCTTACATAAAAATGTAAAATAAATTTTCTGTCTCGTCGTAGCTCATTTTTTTCAGAAGTCTTCTAATTGTTTCCTAAATGAAGCATGTTTATAAGTAGCCTTTATTAAGATTTTTTACATGATGACATTAGAAAAGAATTAACAAGTATTATTTGCAAAAACGTAATTATAAAAAAAAATCGCAGACAAAGGTAATAAACGTCGAATTTTGTATTCAATTTGAAATAATCCTCTTAGTAAGGATTTTACTCTGAATATCGAAGTACGTAGCCAATCAATGTTTCCACTTGTTTTATATTAACGATGCTTTAGAAGCTTAATATAAAATATTCGTTTATTTACAAGTGATAATGGCTCCGAGTCTTCTTTTAGAGTGAAGGTTTTTTAAATGATACAAAAAGCAGTATTTATTTTTAGTCTTAGTTTGAAAGTTAATCGTATTAGACTCGGGTAAAATTAGTTTAGAGTCTTGTTGTTTCCGCAGTAAAGCAATTAAGGAATACAAAGCTATATTGTAATATGTTGTATAACAATTAACATCGTAGACGATGTCTAGAGTGTATGGGACTCGAATACATGTTTTTATTAAAGATTAATTTGTTTAACGAGGTATATAATTTGATGTGATTGAGCTTTTAAATAAAATACTTTATAACGGATTAAAACGTGATGTATTATTTATATTATTTACGTCCGCAACGTTTCGGATGTATTCCTACGGAGTTGATAGTTACTGTAATAGACTGGCAACTTTATGATATTTCAAATCAGACAGCTGTCATCTTTCAGTCTACCGCGACCATAGAGTAAGGTAACTATATTGGCTGCGACCACGGTTGCTGAAAAGCATCCGAAACGTCAGCATAAATAATATAAATTACAAATCGCGTTTTAATCCGTTATAAAGCATTTTATGTAAATATGTGATACTCGCGTTAATAAAAGACAATATTGTGATTTAGCTTATTTATCTAGCTTTTATTATTAAAAATGAAAAATAAATTCTTTTAATTTACTGGAAAGCTGGCATAATTTTACAGTAATTACCTGAACTTATAATATGTACGTTTTGAGTAGATTCGTTTAGATACCTATCTTTGATTAATTTTGTTGACTCTGCTATTAAAATATTGAGAATAAGAAATCCATACGGCACGCACCCACTTTGAAATCTCAATTTAATAGAGGCATCTCGCCTTTAAGAGGCATAAAAATATTTTTTATTCAAACCACATATAAAATCTCAGGAAGGTGGAAATTAACCATTATCCCAGGACAGGTCGGGTACAACCAACGTAGAATATATAATTTCAATACATTTTGCAATTCCGAAGATTAGGTCTCTTTGTGAGGTCCCACCGGATGCTCTTAAAGGTCATTTACCAATTCTAACGCTATAGAATATTAATATACTCTCCATAAAATATTTAAATTTAGACTTTTAGATTTTATAACTGACATCCAAAAATGGAAAACACATTTCTTTTTTCGTGTATTTTTCTGCAACAACTAATAACTTTTGTTATTTCACAGTCGCTCCGGAACCAATAATAAATTCTCCACGCCCGCTCGGACAGCAGTCACCTTTACCTGGTATAGAAGAAGAGGACGATTCGGACTGGCCTTTAGAAGACGCCACAGACGCAACCCTTACCCCCTCATACAAAAGCACAAGAAGTAGCACTGACACTGCCTACACATCTTCGAGAAGTTCAGGCAAGAAGCGCAGTTTTGGCAGTCCATCGTCGGTAAAGATATGTATCTCTGCGGCGGCTAGGAAGTCGAATAAGGCTCGAAAGCGTGGCTCCGCAACGGTCGGTACATCGCCTTCCGGTCAATCCGGAGACGAGGTGCCGCCTCCGCAGCCACACTACATCAAAATGCAAGCTGAACAAGGCAGTATTGGAGAGCTACAAAAATACCACGGCAGATATCTCAAGAGTCGGAGACACACTCTCGCCAACGTCCGGTGAGTTCATTGTTTCAGAAACAATATATTACTTAATATAATTTACTTTAGAGTAAAGATATTTTATTCGTAAGAAGTAGAATAATTAAGCCCGGCGTTTGTTATTAAGATGTGTTGTATGGTACTGTCAATCTGACCTATTTATTTGACAGAACACACACACCAATACATTCTACTTTGCTACCAAACAGATAATTACTTTCAATTTACCTACATAATGGAAAAATAGCAATTAAATCTTTACAGTAAAATATTTTTCATATCTACTGATTTTTTATCACTTCGTATATTGTACTTGAATGCCTAATAATTTTCGTTTTAAAAAAAAAATTGTCGACTGAATGTTTTTCTTACTGAATTCTAGAGTTCCTGACTAAACATTATCATACCCAGTTAGTGTTAAAATACAAAGAACTCTGAAACAAGTATTATTATTTCTTGATAAATTGCATCTTACGAGTAACAAGAAGTGCCAAAGCTATTAATAAATTCCACAATTTCTTACCTATTAGATTCCAAGCAGACTGAAGACTAACTCGAGTAAAACTTTGCAATGGCTCCAACTGTCCACTGTTAGTTACAGAACAACTTTTTCAATTTACCATATTTTTCTCTCGTTTTCAATTATTACTGGTATTTCAGCCATACCTTTCTTCAAATTTTAATTAAATCATAAGGCAGCGTTTACTTATATACACACTACAACGTTTCTACAATCCATTTCCCCCTTGGCTGGTTTTAAATAGTAATTTCAAACTGGCCAAGTGAAAAATGGATTCCCGTACAGAGGATTCCGAACTATTATACAGTTTCCCGTGAGAATATTGACTTCGGACTTTCCTTTAGGTTATCCTAAACAATGACTTATTTAATACCCTGTTTTTAATTAAGGATCAGTATTTCGGAGAGAAGGTGTGGTATGTTCATTTCATTTATTAATGTCATCTAATATATTCATTTAAAATTATTTTTTAAACTTACTTCGTTTTCGTTAGACAATATGTACTCGATACAGTAAGTTTTCTTGGTACTTGACTTCTACAATGAGAATTTCTATATTAATTTCATTCGTAAGTAATTTTTATTTATGCAAAGTTTCAATGCTTCCATTCTATTGATTCGGGGCTTTGTAAAGTAAAAGGGTTTTGTTATTGCGTCGCATCTTCGGAAACCTAAGAGAACATTTAGTTAAATATACAAACTACTGAAATTCAAACATAAACGAAACAGACAGATATACTTAGAATTCACAGCAAATCATTCTTGCTTTGAAATCACGCCTCTGTGCGTCGTAAACTATCGACATACTGCCCTAAAATAATTTAGCACTTAGTCAATGAGTGTCGCTGGATGTATGTATAATATTATAATATGCCCGACCCGGCTTCAAGGCTATATTTATGAAGAAAATGATATCAAATCAGATTTTTGTCAAAAAAAATAGAAAATAATTATGTGGATATCATCACTCTAGAGGTATGAAATAGATTCTTAATGATTTATTATCATACCTCCCGAATATACATAAAAAAATCATAAAAATCGGTCGAGCTGTTTCGGAGGATTGCGACCATAAATACGGTGACACAAGATTTTTATATATCTACATAGATTTAAACTGAATCAAGGCGAAAACATCGCCTTAGGCAATGAGTCTGAAAAGTTAGGGACATCATGCGTAACAAGGCGTATTGTTATGAATCTTCGCAGTATTCCTGTTGAATACTAATGCCAACATTCTATTTAATCTTTCTTCACTTAATAAATTTTGTTTTGGTAGTTTGCTATTTTTAGTAGCTTGTCGTTGTAACGATTGCAAACATATCCATTGAAATTTGTTATCTTTTTTAACCCAAGTATTATGCTTTCTCACTCTTCAAACTTATAAATATAAAATACTAGCTCCTATAGGTAGCAGTAAAACATAAAATGTCTCAACTAATGTTTTAACGTATAGCAATAAATGCAACATTAAAATTGCAGTCGTTACTCAAGTTTAGTACTGAGTTTATGTGAACACTCGACGGAATTACGATAATATTTATATTATTTTCAATGTATTATATATACAGACAGTGGTACAATTATTGTGCGCAATTTTCCAATTAGTTTGGGGTTCTCAATTCAGGATAACGTATTGTATGGTATTTATAGAAAATCTGCTGACTGATTACGATAATTATTATGGTCAATAATTAATGACCTGGGATTGCGATGTATTTCCGATTAAATGTTTCGGTTTTTTACACGTTAATCGGCCAAAGTGCTTAAAACATAAAGCTTACATAGACCGTCTCCGTGGCTCAGTGGAAAGGGTGATGCGTTAGCACCGAAGGTCTTGGGTTAAAATTCTGGGGAGATAAGATTTAAAAACATTGTTTCGGTCAGATAAGGTACAGAAAACTAATCACCTACTTGCCTGAAATTAAAAATTATCAATAAAATAGACTTATAAATGGGTGTCTGCCCCTTGCACTAATGTTCCCAACTTGAGAATTCACTTCCAAGTGGAAGTGGAACATCGAGATACAAAAACTAATACGGAGCCCAGAACATGTAAATGCTTTCATGTAGTTACATTCCGACTTATATTAAAAAAATTAAAGGATTATGAAGATGTATATAAGAGCGTAGGGAAATGTCAAAGATTTATAAAATTTTTGTGAGTGGAAGAGTTGTGAGTGGTCGACCTAGGCAAACGTACCTCGATCAGATCGGGGACGTTCTTCAAAAGAGCTAGGTCTAAAGTACTCGAAACCGACGAGCGTGTATGAAAGCATTGATGAAAGTGGAAGAAGCGAAAGTGGTATGCAAGGATCGGTGTAAATGGAATTCCGTGGTCTCTGCCTACCCCGAGTAGAAAGAGCCTCGATGTATATGTATGTATGTATATCACACGTTTACAAGTATTTATTGTACAACATAATACCATTATCAATGAAGCAATTATTGTCGAGGAAGACACACAAATAACTTTGTCGCATATCACAGACAAATACCTTATTTTCTGAGCACCACCGCACCGCCGTGTAAACATCGTAACTTACACAGCACTAAGCAGGGCCCTATTCACAAACAAAGGCTTTGTGTAAGCGTGTATAGCTCGTAGTCTATTCAAAGCATAACGGCATGCGATGATTAATCGATGGCGAACGAGGAACATGTAAGGTATATAAAAGCTTGATTGAAAGGTATTGAAATAAAATATGTATAATCTGTGTAGGTACTGGTTTTGTATAAAATAAGGTGTATAATTATTATTATCGATAGTCCTTCATATTTATAGTAGGTAAGTGCTTTCTATATCATATGTTTATAATTAGATCCTTTAAATATCCTAATCTTAGATTATTTATATGTCTAGATAGAGTGTCGCGCTGCAAACGACCTAAAACAAACAATCCATGTCTGTTATAATAGTGTGCGTGACAGCTACGTCTTACACTCGCGATAAGTCATTATGCGTTCCTAGTTGGCGTGAATAATGTTACCAGTTGTGGAAAAATTCATCTCAAAATAGGGAGAAATTAATCAAAGTCGAGAATATATTTTTTCAATTCACAAAAATATGTAGTATGAAAAAATAAATTAATTGGAATAAAACAACAATACTAACAATATTTCGAAGGTCGGAACTCAAGTCATTTTCATTCTTTGCATATAAACGTACCAATTATTATTTTTTAAAACTTCTGGGTCAATTTTGAAGAAAATATATAAAACTATGATTTATGTGGATACATAAAAATAAAATCATAACTTATATGCAAATGCGTTTGAAAAATGTTTTTTAACTTGGAATATATAATATTATTATGTATATTTAAACTCATAACATTTGTTTTAACTCTATTAAAAATAATTATTTTTTTAAAATACATCTTTCTTCGATTGACGATCTGACAATAATTAAAAAAAAATACCTTTTGAGGCCACGTCAGAAACAAAGAAATCCGTTTTGTTTTTTTTTTAAACAAACGAAGGGTAAAAATTATCGTCATTAAACTATAATGAAATACAACATCACACTTATTTTTTAAATTTATTATTATTATATATATATTGGCTTTTTCTAAAATTAAATAACAAAATAAACTTGGATTTCATATTTAAAACAATCAAACCAATATCCTCAAAATTTAAAACAACTTCAAAAAAAATATTGTAAGAACGACTTCCAGGTACTAAAAAGTAAAAAATAATTGAACGGGGGGTTTTCATTTACTATAGAGAGATATTTTCATTTTAACTATAATTAGAGTTCATACCTTGACATATTTACTTAATAGATATTCATATTAATTTACTTTTATTTAGTATAAATAATTAAATTAAAAAAAAAAACAATTACTATTAAACTCCTTTTTTATTTAAAGTCGGTTAAAAACGGCACCCATGTTGACGCTAAATCTATTTCTAATATATTTATGAATTACATACTAGGTCATATTTTTAAGGTATTTTTGGGTTCATAAACTGGCAACACACGCGTCAAACACAAAATGGCAGAAATAAATAATTATTTAATTTCGAAATATTTCAATGGCTTAATTGGCTGGAATTGATACGAAATAATGTTACTTACCGATGATAGGTAACTTTTTTTGTTGTTTTAGATCGTCCTTTGTAATTTCTGCACACTTTAATCACACAAACCGCCATTGTAAACAAGATAATTTTACAAACAAACTCGAGCGTATCCATTGACAGCACAACTGCTACTGATCGCGGGGAAGGTATAAAGAGTCTAACAGCTGGACACAATATTTTTTGACGCGTTTTCAGCTTCGACTGTCTATCTAGACATATAAATAATCAAAGATCCTAATAATATTATAAATGTAAAAGTTTGTGAGAATGTATGTTTGTAAAAAAACTACCTACTGAACGGTTTTTAATAATTTTTTACAGTTTCTTTATACATCAGAATAACATAATATAGGCTATAATTTATAATCATATTGAGTTAATTGGCCAAAGTATAACGATGAGTGTCAAGTAATTCGGAAATTCCTGAAATCTGAGAGCTAAAGAAAAGAAGATAATAATCAAATTTTGCGCGGATGATGTCGCCGGTAATTACAAGAACAGCTTTTGCAGAAGAATAATTAAAACGTCAGCTTAAGGAACCCTGAAACCTCTCGTCATAGTTTAAAGGAAACTTGAAACTATGACGAAATTCCTATCTAATCTGTATCTTTTATAGAAGTCGTGGAGTATAATGGCAGAAACAAGTGTTACAAGAAGTTATAAACGCGAAGGCTCCTGAAATTATCCCATTCCGCAAGTTTATTATAACGTGCTTGACGCCCGCGCCGGGATTCGATATTAAATTGGAATCACGTAGGTATACATTGAACTGTATATAGAGAAGCTTTATTAAGATACGTTTACGAAGAGGGTATTGGAGTATCATGTACAGTGTACCTACATGTTAATCTCTTTAGCGAAGTATATACGAGTACATATTTTTAGGAAAATCGGATTTCATTTGGTATAATATCATTATAAAACATTATTTTATATTGTATTTGGGAAAGGGCACCGATTAATCTCATTATAGATACAGATTATGAATGTTGTGATTTCTTTTACAATAAATAATCTGTGAGTATAGCAATAACTTACATTATTTTATTTTTACTCTGAATTTTTTTGTTTATGTTAACTCATTCATTTTTATTAATCAATGTTTGCTGTAAAAAAGTTACTTTCGATTTGCCGGTCTCTTCTCGGTAGATGAAAGTTGCAAAACCGGCGGTAGATTAAAAAAACGAGGATTCAGAAATGTTTTACAAAAAGCTTATTTGAATAAACACATTTTTAAGTTTGAGTTTCAACAACCTGCAATCGTGTCAACACGTGCCCACATTAAAAACTTTCTTGAAGATTTCAATATATTTTATTAACGCGAGTATCACACATTTAAATAAAATACTGTATACCGGATTAAAAAGTTATTATATACAATATATATTATATTGTTAAAGCGTTCGAAACGTCGAGATAAATAATTTAACAATATAAATAGTAAATCGCGTTTTAATCCGGTATACAGTATTTTATTTAAAAAGGTACAGTAGTTCTAGAGGTAGAACTTTTTATAAAAATGCAAACGACCTCTTTACCTCTGTCATTATGCTTTCATTACGCTGGTTCTAGGAAAAAATGATTCATATGTATTCAGTACTGACTTTTGCAATTTCTATTACTTATAATTTCTAGAACTGTTGTTTGGTATGATGTTAATTTAAAATAGAAATGACAACGCACTCGTGCTTCGACTTGTGTATTCCATTAATAGCTTTTAGGTTAATGATAACAAATAAACAACATTCAAGGTGAATATATCGCGTGGTGAATTGTCTGAAATATTAGTAACTAATTTTGTCCCCAAATTCATGCGATCAATGGGAGAATAGAGATACTTTTAAATAAAATACTGTATACCGGATTAAAACGCGATTTATTATTTATATTGTTTAAATTATTTATCCCGACGTTTCGGATGCTTTTCAGCAACCGTGGTCGCGGGGAGACAGAAGACGCGTTTTAATCCGGTATACAGTATTTTATTTAGATTCTATTTATACCTCAAAAGTCGGAACTGCATATGTAGATTCCCTGGTATTGTTTTATCAAAACACTATATTACTAACATAATACAGTGTTTTGATATAAAATAGCGGGAATACAAACTTAGCATCTCAGGTTTATAAACAGAAATCATTTGTGGATTACAGACAAGCTAATTCGTATTCAAATTATGTTTTGATGGTCCAATAAAAAAGAACACTTCGTTATGTAAATCGGGCGTAAAATAGATGTAATCGTAATAAAAGTCAGATAATTAATCTCTTTGGCTCAATATACGCGTCGATAAATAATGTAGAATCCAATGTAAATGCGCGTTTTACTAGAATGGTGACGATCGAGTGGGTATTCGGATAAACGAGTCGTCGTGACGTCACCAGAGATCGTGGAAAGTCTATAGTTTTACGACTAGCGACTTAGCAGGTAGGAGCTTTATTCTTTCATTGTTCATACATATATAGTTTCAGCATTTGCAAAGATTATATAGAGATAGCAAATCATAATTTTAATGTTATCTTTTGTTACCTTTCGCGTTAATTTATTACATTTTAATGATATTTATATTTAATTTTTAATATGATGAATAAAGCGCATTTTATCTGCTAAAAGTTATTTCAATTACGAGTATTATTATAAATATTTTCTATACATGTATTTTAACTAACATATTTCATTTCACAAACATCCGAAGACCCAATGGTAGGTGCTATTGGACTCGCCCTAATTTAAAATTTCCTTAACGATCAGTGTGTGGACACAATACGTGTTAAATAGATGTTCTACCTAATAACGGTCTCCGTATCCCATTGTGGACAGATTTACGAGGTACTAAAGTGCAAGCGTACTATTTCAGCAGCTTTTTCTTGATGTACACGAGCGTCCAATAAAACATCTGATATAGGAGACTCGTGAGTCGTGCGCATGATCCAATTTGTACTGTAAAAAAGAAAAGTTGTTTTGTGTCTGAAGTCGAGTCTTTATTAGGTAAACACTCGGAGTGGGGCCGACGAAACTTAGTCCAATTTAACCCCAAGAAGACACAAGTTTGCGAGTTTATCGCAAAAAAAAACCCTGTCGTATCTTCTGGTTTCGAGAATACTTCCCTGACTGCCTCATCAGTATTGGAATCCTTGGAGTTGACATATCGAACTATTATACGTTGAGTTCCATGGTCACTTGGAAACAAATGCTAGATTAGCCCCTAAGCCTTCGCCATCTATTCTGTAATTTTTTATGTTATGCCAATATTGAATAATAGTATCCTCTTGTTTTTCGTGTGACTTGGGGTTGCTTGGAAGTTGAGAAGCATTCGAAATGTCGGAATAAATAATAAATAGCGTTTTAATCTGCTTAAAGTTACATTATTTAAATGTGTTATTTTATTTAAATGTTAATATTCGCGTCAATAAAAAACAATATAATCTCTAAACAATTTATTTAATAACAAAAGGAACGAATATTATATTTAAAATATATATCATTGTTGTGCCTAATTAATTTCTAATGTCGTTAAATATTTCAGTACAATTAAAGTAGGATTATTAGTAGAGCACGGTATTACAAACTAGACATGTTTAATCTAGAGAGATTAGATCTATTAATTTCAACGTAAGTGCAGTGTTCCCGCGATAAGTCTATAAATACTCATAAAAGAGGCTATTGTTACTGTTAATGATAAATGAATCGAACAAAGGTTTGCGAGCAGATGTATTAGATTGCGATAGTTTATTGGCGTATGTCCAACATTTGCGCGAATGAGAGTAAATGTCCGATCGCATTTAATCAATGAGCTGAAAATTGAGGACAATGCAACATCTTATCCTAGACTAGATTTGTTGGCTCCGTCGTTCTTGGTGCTTATATTTGCAGGTCGTTGTCTCCATTCAATAAATACTGTTTCACTGAATGTTTTTTATTACATATATTAGCATCTAATATAGCTTGATGGAGAGTTTATTTATACTAAAAATGTTAGTTTCAGTTGAGACCGAGATGCGAGACAGGGTGGAGCAACCGATACAGTATCTCGTGCCTCCATTAGACTTTATTGTAAGCTTTCTGACGCTCAGTTTGCGTGCCAGACTGCGTCAGGGGACATTTTGAGCGATACATAATGTTATTTGTATCTCGTCTCTGTCTTAAATCGAACCGCCACATTTATACCAATAAAATACAACCCGTTATGTTGACCTTTTTTATGTTAGATATCGACAGACGAGCATGAGGTTTACTTGATGGTAGGTGATACTTCAGCCACAGAACATCAGTCAATGATGCGATCGACCTATTTTTAACTTCGAGCAATAGCAAATCTATAGACTGAACCGAAACGCGCAATGTTCACTTCACGGTTTTTCAATGACGTTACCAGACATGGGGAAAACATGTTTATAGAAAATTATAAACATGTCGTCCCGGTGGGATTCGAATTCACGACCCATCGATGCGCACGGCAGGTGTTCTACCGAACGCGCCAACGAGCCCGTCAAACTATCAACAGATCTTTTGATCAAACTAATATTGTAAAGATCAAAAGATCTGTAGACGATTGTGATACAATACCACACTAAGCCCTACTGAAGGTTTCATTATGAAGATCAAAACATTAATAATAATTAAAGTTACAATTTATGGAACATAATTCAAATACATAGTTTGATTAATATTAAATCCAATAACTTCGTGGTCTCACTCTCAAATTACCCAAAATAATCCAAATTCGTGAAGCGTGAATTACAAATATCTATATAGTACGAGTACTTTCATTATTGATAATACATATATGTAGATGTGATCCTAATGGAGGTGAAACATATTAGTTCTTGGTCCATTAATTTCCGTAATTTCTACAAATCGTATAAACGCTCCCTCTGTATTTATTGTGTACGTATAATTTTATTATAGTTAAATCGCTTTTGATACACAAGGAAACATATACAAATATTACATAACTATTTTCATAATTTACGTGAAAAATCAATATTGGTTTAAGGCGCGATTTATGTATAAGTATGTAAAAAGTTTTATATTTAAAATGTTATACTTGCTTTAACAAAAGTCCATTCTATGTGATCTATACATATAATAAAACTGTAGAGGTCAAATGTCTGTACATAGAAAAAAAATGCTAAAAACCGAGTCAGGGGGATGTAAGAAGAGAAACAGAACAAACCCAGATTATTTTTATTTTTTTTGTTTCTCTGTCTGTTTGTATGTTTATGTGTTTGTCTGTTTGTACGGGCTAATCTCCGACGATACTAAACTGATTTTCATGCAATTTTCACGAATAGATTATGCAAAGCCTGGGGCAACATATAGGATTTGTTTCATCAAAATCGGTTGTCGGAAAGAAAAGTCATTTAAATGAGGAGGACTTTTCTTTATTGCATGGTGTCTTTAAAATAACCTTTAGGTGTTAACTGACTGGCGTCGAACTTTTTCGAATTATCAGATGTCAACAGTTTTATATGGAGATGAAATAGTTTGATTATTTCGCCACTTTCAATTGAATATATCATATGAAGAAACCTTGCTTAAAAGCTCAGCTTAAGGTGAAGCCTACGGGAACGAAGTCGCTGGCATCAGCTAGTATACTATAATATTCTTATGTCTTTGCCCACAACTATGCAATTATGCATCGCAATCTAATACATTTATATATGGATGTTGGCAGAGGCTGTATAAACTATTAAGATATTCTTAATCCAATCAAATAGTTTTTAACTATCAACAGATAGGTAGATTCTTACAAGAACGAGTAATGGAGAAACATAAGTTTTTATCAACTTACGAATTCTGTAATTCGAATTCAGAGTTCGTAAGTAACTTTATTTTTCTTTTTTATGTGAAATTTATAAGTCTCTTAGGGCCAGACTTCGACTGTGCTATTCATTGGTGCACACAATGTCCCAAGATACTTGATGGTTGCATATATTTTTTGAGAAATTTGTTTGTATAAATCATACATACATATAATTGTGTACATCTCGCCTCTTTTCCATTAGGGTACGTAGAGATCACGGAATTCCATATGCTCCGATACTTGCATACCGCTTTCCCTTCTTCTACTTTCATCAATGCGTTCATACACGATCGTCGGTTTCGAGTACTTTTGACCTGGCCCTATTGAAGAACATCCCTGATCTGATCGAGGTACTCTTCTACTCACAACGGCTACATAAATATGTTTCGTTTCCTTTGTATAAATCAATGCTAAAATGTATCGCATGTACACGTGTCTAAATCAGCAATAACTATGTGAACACACTCTAGACAAGCCAAACCACTACATACGTTTCGACCAACCAAAAATCCTGCGAAGAGAAAGTAGATTCTTTTCCAGACTAAAAACATCCTAACTTCAATAGATAGGATGGTTTGATACTTTCCAACACCTAGGATTCAGTAATTTAAAATCTAAAACCCCAAATCAAACATACTAAAAAAAGAACGTTAGTATGGCAACTTTGTGCCATTTCAAAAATCAGACAACTGTCATCTTTCTGTCTCCCCGTGACCACGGTTGCTGAAAAGCAACCGAAACGTCGGTCAAAATAATTTAAACAATATAAATAATATATCGCGTTTTAATCCGGTATACAGTATTTTATTTAAATTAAGTGTATTTTTTATTCAACTACCTAGTTATTTACAAGTCATGCTGGCGAGTGACATGTTTTAAAAATCTTACATAATTTATATGGGAACTAAAACACCTGTTAAGATACTGAAGTAATTGATTTAATGAAACTTGTGACAAGTTCTTTGCTAGGGAAGCTTGTGAACTAATTCAAATAATTAATCAAAATGAAAAAAAATGCTAGATTGAGAATTTTTACAATATAAGTTAGAAGAGATAAAGTTTATGTTCTGCCCTGCTGCGATATTGACGATTTTCCAATTTTATGCTTCCGTTGGACCAGAAAGTTTATTACTTTTGTTCATCCTGGGTGGTTTCATATCATTTGTATATATTAAGATATTTGGATTTGGAGGGAATAAGCATTTGCGTGAAAGTATATAGCATAAATACATCTAATTAGCGAAGAATTACAATAACAATGATACCTCCGAAACCATATATTTGATCAATCAAATAACATGTTCGTTGATTGTTTACTCATTGGAATACAGATTCAGTTTAAATATTTTCTTTACAGTATATATAATTTTTTATCCATATAAAAAATCCTACAGCTGTGTGTGTGTGTGTGTGTGTATGTTCTTTGGTACTATACTTAAACGGAAAGAGGAAAAATATTCTATGATATAAATATTATACGCTTAAAATAAATATCACGGTGACCTTTAAATTCATAAAGTAGGCGTAAAAACGAATAAGTGATAGTATAAGCTGCTAATGATGTATTATTGTATTTTTTTTTCATAAGCTCTTGATTATTCATACATAAAATACGAAAGGTAACCTTAATAAGGAATGAACTCTTCCGAACGACATTAGCTGTTAGTTGGTGACGCCGTGAAGCCTCCACATTACGTCCACGACCTCCTCCTTCACGTCTACGCTCTCATATTATGTATTGTATGCATGGGATGAATAATATGTTTGAATATTTATTTTTGATTTCGCAAGTGTCATTTTATAACATTATTTCTCTAGAAAACCACATAAAACCTTACTAGGCGATTGATATTTTAATACCACTTTGCCATGGTGGCTTCAGAAAATAAAAGATATTATTAAATTTATATCGTGCTCTAAAAAATGGGCTTTTCATTTGAGAACAATGTTCACACGTCAATTTCCTTATCTATAGTTTCACAGACAGCATAGGGTGCGCGGCTGTGCTTTGAATATTGTTCCAATGGCATCATGCATAAGGCTGGGTATCCACCGGAAATATGTAAGGTAGAGAGGTGGTGCGCGAAGATGAAGTCCACCATAAGAAGTCCATCATTAGAATCGGAGCAAGGAATGTGTGCGTCAACAAGTCACCAGTTCACCTCACCAGCCGCAGCTTTGTGTTAGTACACACAGCTGATCACCGTTTCACAGCTTCACAACGCATCCTCGTACTGCACAGTATTTTCACACAGCTCTACTTGAAAACAACACACCATTTAACAGCGCCGCTAAACATTCACCTACCATCTAGCTACCTTCCATATTGCTGGTGGGAAACCAGCCAAAAACATATGTCAGTCCGCAGGGGCTTTCTCTACTCTGTTATTCAATATTTCAGTTAACTATTATCACATCATCGTTACAATAGACAATACAATATCCCTGGTCAATACTGTACTCTGGTGTGATATCAACTCAATTGTAGCTCCATCCCAAATTGGATTGACGTTCTCAAAGGATTTAATGTTTGGCGAATAGATTCGCTTGCTTTTCCCAAAATACTTCTTCACGTGAAAACTGTAAAATCATGTTTTGATCTCTCTGATAGAAATAATTAAAAAAAATTAGCTTTTTAAGTAGGTATATAATTTTTTTTACAGTAAATGTTCAAATGGGATATGATTTTTCATATGTCATAGGATTTAATGTTTTCTTTTACATGTCATGAAAGAGGAATGTGTGTTTGATAAGAAAAATACTTATAAGAGAGAAAAATATTACAATTAATAATACCGGTGGGATGCCAAACTTTGATCTAACTGTGATTTTCAATCAAAATAATACATTTTCAGTAACAGAATATTTTATTTTAATGTTTTTATGTTACTATACAATTTGTTTCTCTGTTCTCGTCCGCTCTACGCCCTTGATTTGAGAACTGGCAGTAAATGTAAAATTAGAAGCATTTAATATGTATTTTTTATTGACGTTCATAAGTGTACATTGTGTTACCTAAATGAATAAATTATTTTTGAATTTGAATTTTGTTTAAAAAATACATTGCTTCCATCCTTTGTAATAAACGTCTACTGAAGGTATTATGCCTTGATTTTCAAATAATATTTTAACAAGTCAGCTTTCACGTTATTAGCTCTAGTAAACGATGTCGCCTGATGTATTTAAAAGGTCATAACTCTTTATTATGTTTGCTATAACAATATAATCTACGTAGAGTAATAAACTATATCGGATGAACCCACAAGCACGATGACTCATACTTAAACGTGTATAATAAAGGAAACCCTTCTACTAAATAATGTATCTGTTTATCGGCCATTAAAGTTTTAAATAAAACAAGATTTAACACTTTTCTTTGTTTAAATCAAATGACTTTAAGCTCGAGCTGTAAATATTTAATTCATTGTTACAGCCAGCAACGGATGTGGCATTTCTGAATCTGTGCTATTGAATGTTAGAGAAATTAATTAATTATTATTCAAACTAATCAAAGAAGGAATTCCGCTATTCAATTATTTGTTACGAATGAGAAATAATTTCCACGAATAATTAATTTAGGTATTTTGTTAAGGTACTATAAATTTAACTTGTTCAGTTTTGTGTCATTTGTTGCTACAGAGAAAAACATAGTTCAATATATTTTTAGATATTTTACTCCTCACGCTCCGACGTCTTCCTTTGTTGACAGAGATATAGGTAAGAAAAACTAATAAATAACTGCTAAAGTCACATACTTTGACGAGTTTTTATTTAAAAAAGAATGATTGATCATACATACATCCGGGATTCGCTACTTTTTTATCGACTCTGCTTTTTTCATTTATTCATTTTAAGTGTAATATAACCTAAGTATCGCGCGAGTATACAGCTAGAACGAATATTAATTATGGAAGTCAACTCTTAAAGTCAAATTAAAACGAATTACATAATTCGTATCTAAAATTTTACATTTTTTGACTATTAGGAAACTGTTTTTTTATTTTAAGCATTCGGGAATCAGTATGCAGTTCTTGGTTAAAATTTATGAATATTCTTAGATAACTCTTACCGAGAAAAATACTAGACACAAGGAACTAAGAAATATATTTTTCTTAAAAATTGCTAAGCGAGTCTTCATTTTTGCGCAAAACTTCGCATAAATATTCATTTTAAGAAAGGAAAATTATTCTTATAATAACAAAGAAACCTTCAACATTTGTTTTCCCTAAAAATTGCTACAAAATGCAAGTCTTCCAAGTTACATTTTTACTCGTTTGATCTCGGAAAATCCAAAGACCTCCGAGGAAAACGTAACTGCTTATCCATTTAGTATGTGCAATTTGATTCTCTTTTTAAACCGTAAAAAGTTTCACTATCCAAGTGAAATGCCAAATGATATAGTATGTATAATAACGTAACGTATGTACATAGGTACTTATAATTAATTTGCTCTACATAGATTCTAGGAATCAGAGTTTATCCTATTTTTGTTTTATGTTTGCCTTTATTTCCCTATATTTATTTTACTTTGTTCTGAAGACACAACATAGTCTGTTACAGATAGGGAACAGTTTTTATAATTGTTGACGGGCTTGTTGGCGCGTTCGGTAGAACACCTGCCGTGCGTACCGATGGGTCGTGGGTTCGAATCCCACCGGTACATGGTTATAATTTTCTGTAAGCATGTCTTCCCCACGTCTGGTAACTTCAGCTATTGATAGGGTGGGAGGAATATCTAAATTCCGACCGGGTAACGAACCACCGTTCATAGATGGAAAAATCGTGAAGTGCATATTGAGCGTATCAGTTTCAGTCTATGGATTTCCGAATGCTCGAAGTAAAAAGTAGGTCAACAGCGCATCATTCACTGATGTTCTGTGGGTGAGGTACTATCATCAAGTGAACCTCGTGCTCGTCTGTTGATAACATAAAGTCTAACATAAAACAATAGTCTTATTCATTGGTGTAATGAGTAACGAGTATCATATTACCTCATGATTTTGAATTCAAAAACCAGCTACAACTGAACATCCCAAGTACTATTAAAGTTTAAATTGACATTCAATTAATGCTTCAGTTGCACAGTCGTTTAATCAGTGTTGATTCTTATACGTATATAATATCTATGGGAGACGAGTTTCTGGTTAACATTGAGTTACAATTAATTAGATACCTTTGTCGCAAACTGTTGTGGTTCAACAGACAGATGAAATGGAATAATATCTTACGGATGCCAAGTACGGATCGATATTAAGTTTAGTATGGAAAATCTAGAAATTGATAGTATAATATTAAAATAAAATACAGTATACCGGATTAAAAAGCGATTTATTATTTATATTGTTTAAATTATTTATCCCGACGTTTTGGATGCTTTTCAGCAACCGTGGTCGCGGGGAGACAGAAATATGACAGTTGTCTGATTTTTGAAATGTCACAAAGTTGCCTTATTCAATTCAATTCAAAAATAATTAATTAATTTAGGTAACACAATGTACACTTATAAACATTTGTAAAACAAAAACTTGGCGATTATAAAGAGTGGCGGCGAGTTTCTTGCCAGTTCTTCTGGTCCGCTCTACGCCCTTGATTTGGGAACTGGCAGTAAATGTAAAATAAGAAGCATTTAATAGGTATTTTTTATTGACGTTTATTAGTATATAATATAATATAAAGTGATAATATAATATTAACTGCAGCTCTAGGAAAACATGAACAGCCTTCGGGGTTCAGGGGTATGCGCATTGCGTTTAGTGGGCCTAGCATGAACAACTTCCAAAAAAGTATTCTGTCTGTACAGTATGTGTCATTTGTATAAAACAAATGATTTCTCATACATATCAAAAATGGTAGATTTGAAAAAAATCGATAGTCGTTCATGCTAGGCCCTCAGCCAACAAAAAAGTTTAAACAATACTGATTCTGTTGAACAGAACACAGGAGAAGAACTTGTAAAGAAAAATTATCACTAATGGAGACAAATCTATCCGCCTCATGCCCCATGACAATTCACTTTTTCTAGGAGAAAACAATGAATATTATTTTTTTCACACTCAGTTACTGGGTGTAATACAATATTTAAAAGATTTTACTAAATTAATAGTTCTCGTTCAAGTGGTATTTTTATCGCCGTATATTATATTTGTACTACGGACCCGCCCCGACTTCGCACAGGTCTAGATTTTTTGACAAAAAAAAGTAGGGGTTGTTAATAGAAGAGTGAAAATGTAGGGTTGTATGTATTTTTTAATGCCACATTATAAAAAAATAAAAACAAAAAATTTCGTCCAAAAATTAAAAAAAAAATTTAAGGGTGAACAACCCTTATCACTTAGGGGTACGAAAAATAGATAGTAGCCGATTCTCAGACCTACTGAATACGCATATAAAATTTGATAAAAATCGGTAAAGCCGTTTCGGAGGAGTACGGTAACTAACATTGTGACATGGAAATTTTATATATAAGATAAAAAAAAAACACATGTAATTGACCGCCTCCGTTGCTCAGTGTTAAGTGCGATGCGTTTAGCACCGGAGCTCTTGGGTTCGAATCCCGGGGAAACAAGCTCTAATAAAAATTGTTTCGGTCGGGCAAGGCACAGAAGGCTGATAACCTACTTGCCCGTAAAAAATAATAATCACTGAAACATACACAGAAATGGGTCTGCCCCTTGCCTCACTAGGAGACTCGGAAACTCTAGAATTCACTTATTATTTGTATTTATTTTCTCTAAAATAATACCACTCTCGTATTCCAAAATTTAACTCATATCTGAAACTGTTTGCCGATATTATTCTATAGATATAAGGCATTTGGATATTTACATTTAGTTAATTGTCGTGGATCCGTCAGTAATTCATCTTGAATTGTGTCTTGGCATGCGAACCTAAGACACAGACTTGATATGAGAGGTCATGGAAACTTCATAAATAAACTAAAGTGTAACTTCCTCACATCGCGATCGTTCCGAAATACTTTTGTTTGTTAAAAAAATAAATAGTTTAGTTTAATTAAATATCACTCAAATAATTAAGTAGTTAGGAACACCAGCAGCAAGCCCTCAGTTTACTTAGCTCGTGTTGTGGAATTCATTTGCCGCAGTAATAATTGCGCTCAGCAATTATTCACAGAATGAGAATTTTCGCTATATAAATGTTTACCTTTTTACATTAATTACTATTTTAATGCAAGGTTCTATTTTTCCTTGTCAAATTAAAGCTATTACAGTGGTCGATAAGCAGCTATACAGCTTTAAGAGAGACTTTTGGATATTAAATTAGTATGAAATAAAAGGAGAGAGAAGATCGAACATGCGGGTCATTTTATGATTGTTAATTCCTTATCTTGCTGGAAAAGTTTTAACCATTAGCAAATTGTACGTTTTGCGTTGTCATTCACCCTAATAAGATCGTCACCAGCCATTTACCGATATTCGAATATCATCGGACATTATATCGTTATTATTATTAGATTAGTGTTAGATTCCTTTGAAATTTGAAAGATCTTAGGACTGGACGAACAATTAGTACCAATTTTTATTTCTATTTGTAAAAAAAAACTAAGAAAAATAATGAATATTAATTTATTAATAATCTTAATATTATTTTTATATAGTTTTTTTCATTGACATATTTAATACTATGTCAATGTTGTATTAATTCAAAAACACCGCTTAAACTATTATTTGTATCTTTTTATTCTTCAAGGTTTTGTAGATGAACATAAAATAACTTTATAATTATGAAAAAGCAATGAAAAGTTTAATATTTAATTGAAATTTCCAAGAATATGTGTCAGTTGTTTTTGTACAACTGTATTCATAACAATAGGAACTGCGAGAAAGAAAAATAATTAGAATGACACAAAAGCCTTAAAAATGCATTAAAGTAGGTGTAGGTATATAACAAAACAACAATAAATTTGTATATATTTAAATTAACTACTATGGAAATATAGTATATACCTATAAATTATTTTAATACTTAATTAATACGGTAATTCTTAAACTCTGTTTATATAAAATGTCTAATCAAAGGTCTTAAAATTATATTTAATTCAAAAAAAATATGTTACACTTCGTATGTTATATTTGGTTGCTAGATGACTACCGCGATGTTGATTTAAAGACGGGAAATTGGTTAGTGTATTTATTTCTAAAAATGCGCTCTATTTATATGTATAAACAGACATTAGTTCATGAATAGGCGAGCTTTTGAACAGTTTCACCATCTTGGTTAGAGCGCGCTTATTTGTGTACGAGTATATTTTGTTCAGACTTTATTTCCTGATATTTAGAAAGATAGAACTTTCCTGTTCTCTGTTTGGCATTATTTATAATCTTTAATAATGATTTGAACCAAGCGGTGACAAACATCGATGGCTCCCACGTTAGTTATGATAACCAACACAGTGTTTTAAACTACATGGTCTGATTTCATTTATTTTCTGTGTTCGCAATAAAAATATCACACATTATATTTTTTTAGGTTATAAGGTTTTATAATAATAACACCTAGATGAAAATTGACAGAACGTAGAATACTAACTTTGTTGGTTACCATAATTTTCCGTAGGAGGCATCGACATGATTCTCTCTGTTTTTTTTCTTCTTTTTATCTCTGTGTGCTACTAATATGTACTCTTCGGCCTTTAGATTAGAGTATATATTTTAGCACATACAATATATAAATATATATTATTATGTATTTATTTATCAGATAAAATAATCCATTTTGTTAGTAGAGACTTAGAAAACTAGTGTTAGTATACAAGGACAATATTATTATTATTTTTTTATTGAAAAGAACAAAATATCACGAGAAAGTCTATGCGTACACTAGTCGATCCGAACCGACGAGTGTACGCACAAAGTGTCTCATGATAGGTGATGAGAGGTCATCTGCTACAGTGTTTAAGATGCTGTTCTGACTGCCCCGTACCTGGCTCAACAGAGATCCTGTTTTAATTCGAATAACAGCCCAGAAGTCATTAGTACGGGCTCGGGCGAACATATATATATATATATATACATAAGAATATAACCACAAGCTCGATAAATTGTTATAATAAAAACTTTTACGTAACGGGCAAAGTTTTGAGACGAGAACGTCTACAGCGAACTTATCAATTAACTAAGTGACGTGGATAGAAAGTTATAAAATATTCTTATTTTGACTTTCCTCAAATTCGAGTATCTTTGAAAATACTTATTACAGAACAAGAGTTTTTAAGATACTTTTTAAGCATGTTATTTCTCCTTTATGTATAGGATATGTTTTCTATATTTTCGTTTGTAAACTTGAGTATAACACAATTTTTACGATAAATAACTTTTAAAGAACTAAACGCCATTCATTTATCATATTCAAAGGTAGTTACGGTCAGACTGACAGGTGACAGCTGTCTGAATTGTAATTTCACAAAGATGGCGTAGGTGTTGAAACTTTGTTAAATTTCATTTCTAAATATTTTAGACAGTATATATATATTTAAATAAAATACTGTATACCGGATTAAAACGCGATTTATTATTTATATTGTTTAAATTATTTATCCCGACGTTTCGGATGCTTTACAGCAACCGTGGTCGCGGGGAGACAGTTGCTGTAAAGCATCCGAAACGTCGGGATAAATAATTTAAACAATATAAATAATAAATCGCGTTTTAATCCGGTATACAGTATTTTATTTAAATGTGTGATACTCGCGTTCATAAAAGACAGTATATATGTATATATATATATATATAACAGAGTTAATTGACCGAACTTTATACTATATATATATATATATATATATATATATATATATATATATATATATATATATATATATATATATAGTCCTAAAGTTCGGTCAATTTACTCTGTTAATTATTATATTATAATAAAATAAATAAGTAAATTTGATTACTTCAATATAATATTCACTCCGAATTCCTTCATTCCATTTGCTTTTTCATTACAGAATCTAATCTACTCTATAAATCATACCTAAAACACTTGACTTTTTAAAATAAATGTTGCGTCATGTTAGCAACTCTGAATCTTTATTCTGTACTAGCAAAACAGTAGGCAGAATTTCTGCGCATTTCGCGTTTAATATTTTATATTATGGTACTAAAACATGTTTCGCTTTTATTAAATAAACTAGCCAAGTGAGCTACGAAGGTACTATCACACTATATGTCTATAAAACTATATTTTTTAATCATTTCGGTAATCTATGCGCACCTTTTTATTATTTGTTGTTTCTGGCACTATAGTCACACTCATAAAGTTTGATCAAAACATGATCAAATAGTATTTTCAGTTTTATGATATAGGAAAAACAATAGACAATGGAAAAACGTACGTACGCGGACAAAAAGGGTTAACGACATTTATTAATCTCAAAAGAAATTACATTTCGCTTCATGAGAATTACATACATATTATAACTTATAACTAGGCATACAGACTTGATTTTTTTATGAATACAACATAACAATAAAACTTAACTAAAAGTATGTTAAGTAAATGGATGGCCGAACTGTGCAGGTTTAGTAATAGTGTCCCTTTACATCCCTTATTACAGGAGATCGATCACCAATATCTAACGCTGAAAATTCGGAGAAACTATAGAATAACCAACTTCGTATTTTAATTTATTAAGAAAACATGTTCATGTCTATTTACGATCATACGAAAGATGACGGATCGATCATCGGATTCGAAAGATTTTCGTCATAGGAAAATTTAAGATCCGTTAACCAAATATAATACGAAGTATTTTGGTTTTGGTAATAGGCCTCCTGGACCCTAAAATCCATGCGAGGTTTACTCACGAGATAAGAAGAATAATCCCTTTTCTGTACCAACAATATCTATACTGAGGTTGGTGAAATGTTTTCGAAATTTTCTTAAAAATCAATGTTAATGTACATCAAATATACATTTTTGTTAGATATTCCTGACTTCTTTGTTGTTTATCGATATAAGAAATATTTACTGTATTTATGATTTCTATCAGTTTTTAATTTATCTTTGAGAACATTATTTGCAAAAAATATGAAAACAATGTAAACTTTTATGAAGTTTACTAACGTGTTTGATATAAAATTTTGACGAGAATCGGGATTCTACCTCGATGACCGCTGAAATGTTAACATAAAATTATGCCCTACAAAGCTGCCTTTCAGTTCAGTAAACTTCAATACAAACGTATTACAAAAGTAACATAGATTTATACAGTGATCAGGTTAAGCTGGACAAGTCTTTGCTGATGGCAGACATAAATATGTCAGTAGTTATTTCATGTCATTATCTATAAAAAAAATATGTTAGACATCGACAGACGAGCATGAGCTTCACTTGTTGGCAGGTGATACCCCAGCCACAAAACATCATTGATGCGCCGTCGACCCATTATTTTCTTCGAGCATTGGGGAATCCATAGACTGAAACTAAAACGCGCAATGTGCACTTCACGGTTTTTCCATCTATGAACGGTGGTTCGTTACCCGGTCTGAACTTAGATATTCCTCCCACCCGATCAATGCCCGAAGCTACCAGACGTGGGGAAAACATGCTTACAGAAAATTATAAACATGTGATTCTGGTGGGATTCGAGCCCACGACCCCTCGATGCGCACGGCAGATGTTCTACCGAACGCGCCAACGAGCCCGTCAACCTACCTTATTTTTTATTCCTACCTACATATTCCTTTATGTGGTGTCCCAGAACTCAACGTCAAGCCGAAACGGGGCGAAAGGATTGTTTGTAACGATCATGAGAAAAATCACAAAAAAAAATCTATCCCATGCAGTTTGAAAATTATGGGCATTTAAGAAAAACCTAAAAATTTGGTCAAACTGTAACCATTTTTCGGTTATTGTGGTTAATTTTTATTATTTTTGTTCATTTAAACTTTGGAATCGTAACCCTCAATAACATTTCTAGAATTACAGTCAAAAATAATGACACAATAGCCCCAAGTTTCCTAGAATTAAGACTATTGGTTAAACTATTAATTAAAAACTTTCAAAATTTCTCGACTTTGAAAGGCTCTCCTTTGAAAAAAATGTACTAGAGTACCTTGGCAAGTGCCATTAAAAGTTGGTTACAAGTAAGGTTATCCATACATAGAGATTTTAAAACACCCATTTTAGCATAACGATAAGAAAGCAAACGAAGATCAAGAAAGTTGTCACTTTAAAAACAGTTTTTTAGGGGATTAAAAAGGGTAGCGAACTAATTTATGCAAAGGGAACGGATCCCAGGCGATGTTAAATTTTAAATTAAAACCGTTATAAGTTTTTCGCTGCGATTAAACAATGAATTACAAGATAATCGACTCAAATTACGAAGGCTCATAATGGAGGCAGCGTAATAAAACTCACGTTATTATCTCAGACCAGAATGTGCTTCAGCTGTAAATAATTATTCCTTCACTAATTATGTTGTTAACTTTGAAGGACATTGTCTTAATCTCTTTGCTGATCTTTAAATAATCTCATATCATTTGATCAAGAAGGAAAAGAACTAAATAAAAATCTCACACCTAAATGTTATTCCTAATTTGAAATCATTGACATAGTATGTTGATCGAAGTTTGAAATATTTTATCTGACTGTAAAATACAATTAACACATCGATTTCACCGCTTATTTAGGTAAGTAAAACAATAAGAAATGATTTGAACTAATATATAAAATTTGTTTATAAAGTACGTTCTTACTAGGGCGGTTACTTCACCCCAGTTACAAGCAGAATAAAAAAAAACACAGTTATATAAAAATATAAGCCCACACAATGGATTATTATTGGTGGTTGCGCAGGAGAAGATATGCTCATCTCCTGATGCTCCCGTAACTCCAATTTGTTGGTGCCAGCTATGGCAAATCGTCGGGGTCCTGGATTGTATACGATTATTTCGTGGGCCCCAAGACGGCGAGACCTGTGGGTCTAGAGGGGATTAGTGGGTATTACTCACCCGGCTTTCTGACTAGAGAAACACACCGGGGGGGTTGAGTCCCACACTCCCCCCGCGTAATATCTCACACATTGCGCGAACGCAATGTCTCAAGAAAAAAAAGGAAAGGAATCAGCGGCGTTACTAGCCTTTTTGGAGCCCAATCCATGTTTTTTAGACAAAGGCCTATTATAAAAACGAAGTGGACTGTCGAGCGTTGGAGGAAAAGTTGGTTTCCCGGCAGTAGACAACTGAAAGCTGGTTTTCACTGGCACCTCAGTTTTAATTTATTTATTGTACAACATAATAGGTGAATTGAAACTGATATTGGATTTGTTTTTAATATTGTCTTTTATTAACGCGAGTGTCACACATTTAAATAAAATACTTTGTAATGGATTAAAACGCGATTTATTATTTATATTATTTATATCAGCGTTTCGGATTTAAAGTATTTTATTTCAATGGATTTGTTTTTTATTTTTAAGCTGTAGTTACTCACAACACAATTACAATATAAGGCCTGTAATATTAGAATTTAGGGCATTGCACTTTTTCCTAACCGTTTTTTTTTGAGGGCTTTTCGAAAAAGTATTTTTAAATAAAGATATCCTCTGTGGCCCACCGGGATATCCCCTTGAATCCGCAGGCCCTATGCGACCGCATTGTCTACATTGGCATAGCTACGCCACTGGATGTACCTAATAGTTAAGTTAAAAATCTGGAATTCACCAAATTTTTAACTACATATTTTTATAGGCATATATAGGATATAACTTACTTTTTCTATTTTAGAATATCTTATATTATAAAAATGGGAAATACTATGAATTTCAGGAATTAATATATGAATGTCCGCCGCTCATTTTATATGAGGGTTCTTACTTTGAAGTTTGATGTGACCTACAAAATGATTTTTGATCATGCGACGGTACAGTAAGGTAAACTTCCGTGTTATACAATCAAATAAATACTATAAATAACGGAATATATTATTAGAAAATACTCTTGCAACAATATATCAAAATAATATTTAAACAGTTAAATCTTTGGCAAAACATTTGATATGTTTATATAAATATTCGATATTATATTGGAAATATTTTGCGGTAAACGTGACGAGTCACAGCGTGTTACCCACGCAACTTACTGTGCTAAAATTATTTACCAATACGTGACGTCTTTTCTATTCGTATTTTCAGGTAACAAATTTATATATTTTATTTTTTAACATATTATTTTAAGAGTATAAAGGCCGAATACTCTAGCGCTGAAGACCACTAAAGTCTTATTTAAAATACAGGCATATTTAAAAAATATAAGTAGTACAAATGAAGCCCTAATGTTGTTTTTTAGTACAATATCGCCGTTGGTAATGTTTTTAATTATTTTATTATACTCGAACATAGGTTTAATACTTTACTCATAAGACTGTAGTTATATTTCAGTTTGTAAACCTAAAATTTTAAGTGGCGTAACTGTTAGACTATGAAAGGTACGTTCAGAGAACCTCGTTCGGAATTTCAATTATTTAATGTTAAACATGTTATACTCGTACATTAAATACTTGAAATTCCTCCAACGCTCGTTTGGCGCGTTTTGTAGAACACCTACCTCGCGCACCTAATGGTCGCGGTTTCAGTTTCGCCGGGGTGACATGTTTATAATTTTCTATGAGCATGTCTTTCCCACGTCAAGGTCACTTCGGGTTTTAAACGGGTGGAACGAATGTCGAAATTCCGTTTCACTGTTCATAGATGGAAAAACCATGAAGTGCACATTGCACGTTTCATTCACAGTCTATGGATTTCCGAATGCTCGAAGTAAAAAGACCTCCGTCAAGTGAACTTCAAATTCAAAATAATTTATTCATTTAGGTAACATAATGTACACTTATGAACGTCAATAAAAAATACATATTAAATGCTTCTCATTTTACATTTACTGCCAGTTCTCAAATCAAGGGCGTAGAACGTTCATGCTCGTCTGTCGATATCTAACATAAAAAAAATCTTAAATATTATTTTGCATAAGCTTAGGTAGGTAGAGTAGTTAATATTTTTTTTAATATAACAATACTTCAATAATTAGAAACGTGTAATAATTATCAAGTTTAAATCTGATCCGTACCTACTTCTGCTGTGTATATGAATGTGGATCACAAGATCGAATAAATTTGAAAGTCCTAAAAACAAGAAAACAATAAAGCTTGAATGCTTTGAATACGTTAATAAACAAAAGAATGTGCTAAGACTATCTACTGACAATCCGCAATTACTTAGTTGCTAAACCAATATTTCCACTATTGGATACAATATAACATAGGAAAATAAAAAATAATGGTACAGCTTCAGATCCGTAGTTATCCACAATCATGTAAGTAGTAGCGTAGTGGTAGTCAACTTTAAAAAAAAAGTGGCCAGTAGTAAAATATTAAGTACATAGTTGTGTACTTTAAGTAAATAACTTCATAATAATTTCCCTTACGACAGTTTTTCAGTGCACTACGTTATTTTCTACTTTTCGACGGAACGTGATAACTAGAAATCCTTTTAAGCTTTGTCTTGTTCTTTCAGGACTGCTGCAGTAAAGTTGCTATAAGATATAACGGTATAAAAAAGGATCATTGAAGGCATTAGTAGAATTGGTTTTTATTAATAAATCATAAATTGCGGCACGGAGGGCGAAAAGCTTACTTATTTATCCTTAACCTTTAATGAGAGTCATTATTTTGCTTAGTCCACTTTCTTCGAAGGTATGTTTGTTCTATTAATTTTCAAAACAGACGACCTCGGTTTTATAAAGTTTAAGAATAATTAAAAGTTATTTCAAATTCGAACTCAAAATCATTTATTCATTTAGGTAACACAATGTACACTTATGAACGGCAGTAAAAAATACATATTTGCTTCTAATTTTACATTTACCGCCAGTTCTCAAATCAAGGGCGTAGATCGGAAGAGAAGACCTGGCAATAAACTCTTCGTCACTCTTTTTAATCGCCAAATTTTTGTTTTACATAATATTTGTAAGGCGCTGCAACCATTATGCCATGTTCCACATGACATCTTTAAGTAATTAACTATAATAATAAATAATATAAACGAGAAAAAAAAACAAAGATTTGTCCTCTATCAGCAGTAGGCATGGTGAAATAGGAGCACGCACTTACATTCTCGTGGGAACAACACACAAATACATAGTCGAAGTAACTAATATCACCGCATACACGAATTCAAGTCCGACCTGTCACCACAAGTAGCACCCGTTCACGAGTATGACGCATGGCCAGCCATCGGCCCCCTCGCAATATTTTAGGGAGAGAGATAACCCGACGCATGGACGCCACCACAAGCAATGACATTTAAGCGAGCATGACGATCCTTGAAATGTGAACTTGGCTACATAAGAAAATAATAATAATACTTATTATTCTGAAATAATTTCGTACCACATGGATCACGGTGTGCTCCCACTTTACATTAAAACAGTGGTGGATGTTGACGATCGCCCCCGAGTCTGGAAATGCAGCTGAGGGTTTCAATTATAATTCAGATAACATTAAGTATACATATGATGTGAGCCTTATTTTGTTGTGGCCCAAATTTCATTTAGTTTTAGCCGTTTCGGCTCAGCGTTTATAAATCAGTCAGTCCATGAGGATAAATGTTGCTTTATCTCTACATAGTATAAAACAAAGTCGCTTACCGCGTCAATCCCTCTGTACGGTTAGACCTTTTGAATTACGCAACAGATTTTAATGCGGTTTTCATCAGTGGATGGAGTGATTCAAAAGGAAGGTTTATATGTATAGTTTAATAATGTTTTGTGTTAATTTGATTAAAAGTAATATTATTCACTCACTCCGCACTGACACCGCAATAGTATCTACATAACGCTTGTGCGAAGCCGGGGCGGGTCGCTATATATTTATATAAAAGATAATATAATATACTAAATGTATTAAAATTGAAGTAAACAAACCAAAAACAATCTGAATTTATTAACATCAAGGCCAATAAAACAAAATCAATAAACATATTCGTAGACATAAATGGTACAATCTTAGATTGAATCTTATTTTTCTTTAACTTTCTTACCTACCCATTTGCTCTCTTTGGTCTCGCCATTTATCAACAGCCACTCTACTTGGTAAATGTTGTAGAAGCCAATTCAAATTGAAATCTTCACTGAACGCGAGCGATTCAATTATATTTGTCGAAGATAGGTAACTTTATCGAGGTGGCGTATTTGCTCCTTAGAGTGAATAAATTATTTGCTAAAGGTGACTCAAATTGGAAAATTGGCCATTTCTGCTTTAGTAAGGTCACTTAGGTGAAAGATTAAAAGTTTGAATCGAGGTATATGAATAAATTTATTATTCTTATGAATCTTATATACATAGAGTTATATTGGTTATTCAGTGTCTGTTCTCTGGAGCGAGAATCTCGAATTTATTATTATACATTTAATTATTTTTTTGAAGTTATACTTCTTTAGGCGCGTTATGAAAAAATGATGAGAGTGAAATTTTACGATGCGCGCGCACAGCGAGACACAAAATTCTCACGGGAGTTATTTTTTTTAAAATTTAAATTGAACTTTATTGACTGTGTTGACAATCCTTTTCCAATCCTTTTATTGTAATTAATTATTTGCATGAAATTAAAAACATTTTTTTAATTATGCCAAAGAAGTATAACTTCTAACGCAACGGCGGATCCAGGGGGGGGGTCATGGGGGTCATGACCCCCCCCTGAGCTGATTCCAGGACTTAGGTGGACCCCTAATTGAACATAATGATTTTATTTAAATAGGTAATTTGTCACCATACAGATTTTATGTAACTACATACCTTCAATATTTAATTAATTTAATATAATATAATAACTTTGTATTCAAGAGAAGATGTACACGTTATTATTTGTTAAGTTTTTCAAGTGCACAATAAAGAATAAATAGTTTTAAGTAAGGTAAACTGTAAAGGCACCAAACCCGAGGGGTTTCTAAAAATGGCACCTTATTCCGAGGTATTTAGAAAAACGACGATTTCTAGCAATTTACAAATTCTTTTCAATTAGCAATTTATCTATTCATGTTTATATGAGGAAAACAGTACTTTAGCGTGTGTACTTTTTAAAATAATCTTTAAGTTTTACGCTAGCAACTGACTCGAACGTACGCTTCATACATTTCGGATCTTCTGCACGTGAGAACTACTATTTTCTAAATAGTGGTTAAGATGATATTATTATATTGAGTGAGATTTTGTTTAGAATGAAACAGTGAAAGGGTTATATTTTCTTCACAAATTAAGGAGAAAATAAAATACCGGTATTAGGTGCCAAATATTTGAGTTGGTTCCTAAATACCGATGCATACCACGGAATTGCAATTTCATAGACATTAACTTTCTTTTTAATTTTGAAGGCAGTTTTATGATTACGAACTTATTGTTTTGGTTTTGATTACTTAAAAAGCCAAAACATATGAAAATCTATTTTCGTGGTATACTTTGGCGTCGCATTTACTAATTATAGCAGATCAAAGATGATCTATTTAGGTATTTCATTAATTCGTTGTATAGAAATGCTAAGTATAAAAAATTAAGATATTAATGTATTTCGAAATAACATTGAATGTGTTTTATATATTATTTCGAAGATATCGCAAGTAAGCAGTAGTATATATACATTATACATGATATTCAAACATCTTTTATTGTTTAATACTCGGAATTAGAAAATGTGATTTAGTATTATAAAACACTATTCCGATGTATGTAAATCGGAATAATGTTCTACAAGTCCCTTAATTCGTGGTATTCATACAGAGTGTGCATTATCTTGCGCAGAGTACCTATGATTTAAGTAATGGAAGTATATGTTTACCTATTTGACCTTATTTTTTTTTAAATAACCTTCATAACACGATAAACTTAGATATTTAGTAACAAACGTTTATGAATAAAACATCAATAAGAGACTCAAATTTTACACAATATCAGTTTCAATTATACCAACAAAGAAAATAAATTCCTTCGCTAATTATTACGTACATAAATAAGTAATTATAATGCTACTTGTAAATGATACTGACAAATTTTCAATTCTTAAAGAAGTCACATCATTTATTTCTTATTAAAAAACAGAACCTACGTTAATAATAACTGATGAATAGAAAAATTAATTATGTAAAAGCAACTTTCTGTTATTGACATCTATTTACTATAATTCTATGAAGAAAGCAAAAAAATAACTGTCCATTAATAAGTTTAATTAACTATGTTTTATTTTCCATATATATTTAAAATAACGTTATTAACCATCTAAGTAACCATTTGCCATTTTATTTATCATATATTATATACGACTGATTCAACAACAAAAATAAATAAATATACTTCATTTATTTTACATCAAGTAATCAGTAAATACATCTATTTACTATAATTCTATGAAGAAAGCAAAAAAATAACTGTCCATTAATAAGTTTAATTAACTATGTTTTATTTTCCATATATATTTAAAATAACGTTATTAACCATCTAAGTAACCATTTGCCATTTTATTTATCATATATTATATAAGACTGATTCAACAACAAAAATAAATAAATATACTTCATTTATTTTACATCAAGTAATCAAGTCATCAGTAAATACATCTATTTACTATAATTCTATGAAGAAAGCAAAAAAATAACTGTCCATTAATAAGTTTAATTAACTATGTTTTATTTTCCATATATATTTAAAATAACGTTATTAACCATCTAAGTAACCATTTGCCATTTTATTTATCATATATTATATAAGACTGATTCAACAACAAAAATAAATAAATATACTTCATTTTTTTACATCATGTATCATTCTCCCCACCCCGTTTTCTTTGTATTTTGTATTGGGATACAAATGCATCGGAATTAGAATTTTTACATCGGAATGAGGCGCCTCGGACTTTCATCATATTTTTACATAATTTAACAAATTAGTAATTTTTTAAATGCCAAATTGTGAGTAAGAGTCAGATAAATAACACTTCTGATAAAAATAGTCAATTCTACAGAAAGCTATAGTAAATACTTAATTTTCAATGTTCTTTTGAGTTATAGTGAAAATACCGCGGAATTAGGTGCCTTTACCTTACAGTACTTACGTACATTAATAAAAAACCTACTTTTTACTTGTATCTATTGTTATCATAATAAAATATTAAGTTCTTGACTTGACCACGAATATGTGACCCCCTCCTGGCGCCAAAGCTGGATCCGCCCTTGTTCTAACGCGTGTACATAAGTACACACATATTTTTTTAAATAGGTTTCTAGACCTTCGGAAGAAGTAAGTAAGGTCTGTATATATACGTAAACACAGTAGGTACTGTAAAGTCATTGATGAAAACCAGAAAGTCCATTTTCAATCAATCACTCAACACATTTCTCCTTTTGCTTCAGTTATATAAATATAAACATTATACTAGAATTGTTAAGCCTATACAGATGTATTTATAGGTCCAGGGAAACGAATTCCATTTAACCCAGTGTTTTTTAACACATTAAGCTTATAGTCATAAAGTGTCTGAAGCGTTGTGTATCCTTTACCAATTCCCCTAATTGCAAAAAGCACTATGTATCTAAATGTCACGCAGCTGAAAATCGCGTAAAAAAACTGAAAAAGAGGTTGGTACAAAAATATATGTAACAGTTGAAAAAATGATTAAATTGTCTCAAAGAGCTTGGCATTGAGGGTGTAAAATACAAAAATAATGAGTTTCGTAGACATTTATTACACGCTTTTTTTTGTAATAAAATTTGTTAAATTTGGAAGAGGAGATAAAGGTTGGTAGCTCAAAGTCGCGAACAAATGTTAGTGGTTATCTTAGTTTAACAATCAATATGGTCAAAAGGTAGCCTGTAAAAAAAAAAAATAGTATATTATATAAGGGGTTGAGAAATTAATCCCACCTACGTTATTTCCGAGTGACGCATTCTCCATTTCTTTTATATTATAGTTATTATAAAATTCCTCACTGAAATTAATAGCTCACGTGCCCGTCATAAATGTCCCATCCAAATATTATAAAAGATTTTGGCATCGATCTAGTAGTAATAAAATTTAAACGAAATTTGTGGTGACAAGTGTATTTTTACTTATAAAAATTAAAACTACTTTATTTGAAAATACACTTGCATAATAAATATAACCAAATATAATTGTTGACGTATGTGATATTTACTTCGCTTCGATTATTTAGTATTTATGGATAGTTTAATAGTTTCAATAGTTTCAATGGATATTTCTTAGATTATTTATATAAATAATCAAAGGGATATTTATTATAAAGTGCAAAATATTTTTCTTTGATTTTTTTAAAATTATAAAGCATTTTACCTCTTATTTAATTATTTCGTAAAAACTACTGTAGTAAAAGGTAAAAACCTGTTAATATTAGCTTTTATTTAACGAAATAAATGTAAACTAATACACTGAGATATAAATGTGTATATTTTCTAATGATAATGTCTTGTCTAACATTTAAATACAGGAGTATACATTATCATAGACAAAGAGTTTTAATATCACCATAATTTTCTATTGGTATACGTTTTAGTTTACAACTGTTCAGTTGGTTTTCAGAAATACATTGTCATCAAGCCTACAGTGAGTATTTATAATATTGTTTCCAATTAACTGAAAATTACATTAGCGGCTATTCCCAAAAATTGTCTCCAATGGATTACCCGATGACCTTGACCTGGTAATTAAAAATAATATTACGTTCTACTATAAGTTGATTTAGATACATTATATAAAACAAGTAATTTAATCATTGGGGAGACCATAGATGTAAGTAGTTTTCAAAACTGAAAACTGGAACAGCTGATTCTATTAAAACCGTCACCACTGAAATCAATACTGGCACTCCACATCTCATAAAAGGAAGATTGTACATTTTCGTTTCAGCGCCATCTAGGAAACAAGAGTAAGATCACTTCGTAAAGGTTTTGTTGGGGTTGTAAAAAGTGTTGTGGTTGGTTTTAAAAAAGTTAGTAATTTTGGGAAACTGCCACAGATGTCACTGTTAAAACGTAATTGGTGTTGTCCATTATTAGATGTTGGTTCATTCATTACTTATCATCAAAATACATTGTGGGTGAATAGACTATAAGTTATTACTTGTTATTTTAGCTTTTTCACAAACAGCTATAATAATAACTTGTCCTTATGCATATTTTAATATTTTCTCGGTATACTTAGTAAAATAGCCATCGTCATGACGAGGGACCAAGCGTCATGGAACAATAATAACATTTTATTCCGACTCTATTCTGTGCTACACTAATTGGCCTCGTATGAAAGCGGCCTTCAAGAAATGTAGTACCAACTACAGCACATCGTCATATATATTCAAGTTAAAGTGTGCACCACAAAGTAAGAGGTTCAAAGTGTATAGGTATTTTACTACGAGTAGGTATTTTAATTATTACAGAGTTGTTAAAACACAGGTTCGGCTGACGACTAAGGGTGACGATCGCCTAGACCTACCCATGGCTGCGAGTCCATAATGAGCTTACAATGTTCTTAAAAATGCTGTGAAACTTATTTTTAATACAAAAAATATTTATATAGAATTAATAAATAAATCTGTCTGTATTTATATATTTCCTATTTTATTATCAGAGGTATTGCGTAAGTACTTCGTTTACAAGCTAACCAATCTATGCAATGATTTAACTTTACTATCATTTTTTTTGGTTAATTGAATAAATAAATACTGAAAATAAAAATACACCGTACTTATTTAAAAAAATGCTTTGTAGTTTCTACGTTTTACTACGTACGTACTATTGTAAAAGTGCAGATGGCGCATTTTGGCTTCAGTCCATAAATTTTCGAATTATTATCTACATGAAGTTAAAATAAAAACGGCTGACAAAGCATCATTGAACATTTACTGTTCACTTACTCTAAAGTGAACCTCGTGTTTGTTTGTCGACATCTTATAGTGATGACACAAAATAATGCTTGAGAATGAATTAATACACATCTACGGCTAATCTATACTAATATAATAAAGAAGTAAGTGTTAATTTTACCTTTTAAATATTTTGATGACATTCTAGAAAACATCTAGGTTGACTAACAGTTTTCTCTTTAATTAGAGTAGTTAAAAGCGTTAATAAAATCAACTACGTTGTGAAAGAAACTTCTTAACGACCTCCATCAGCTGAGCAGACGTAGAAACGGTCGTACCTCGGAAAAAATCTGTGATATCGTTATGTAACTCTTTTCAGTTCGCATTTCGAAAACTTCCCTTTACATTATATAACTTCAGTTATATGCTACTTCACAATTTCCGTTTGAGTTTTCCTTCCAGTATTATTGAATCAAGAAATGGAAAACTTGATAATTTTTTGCGGTGGGCACGTGTTTTGGCTTGCGTTTTTTCCTGCTTTATATTTATTATATTTGGTTGACGATTGAATTAATATCGTATATTTATAATAAATAAAAAAAATCTATATTAAATATTATTTTTTAATACAAAATATAAACTGTTATTCAGGATTTTAAATGTTCTAGTATCCTCGATCGCATTTTTTTTCTAGATTTCACCAAATGAAAGTTTTTATTACACAAGAAAAGTGTAGGTAAAGCTAAGCTACCTAGGGGAAGCCCGGGCAAGACGCATATGTTAAGGAAAGTGTTAAATAAAACTACAATCCGTTAATAAATAGAACTGTTTTGTACTTTTATTTTGTACTATGTTTAATAATCTTTAAAAAATAATATTTAAAATTATAAAACTTAATCAATTTCTATATTAATTATGAGCATTAACAAAAAGTATCAATAATCCGTTTTGCCCGACCCCCCCGGGCAAAAAGGATATGTTGATATAGTTAAGATCAGTTCTCACATTGATCACAGAAGTAGCTGCCAACTCTTATATAAGATGTGCAGCCTTCATGAGACTAACTTGTGCACTGATTATACTTAATCCAATCTTCCGTTGGTGTTTCAGTATCTTTGTCAGGGCATACTAAACAATAAAAACCTTGTTTAGGGTTTCTGTCAAAGGATCTTTTATTTTTGACTTTTTCTGCGGCCTGCTAATTCTGAAGTCCTTGTCTCCTTGTTTGCATTCTTCAATTTTATAGGTTTTTTTGTAGCCATTTTAAATGGATTGGAAATATTTTTTCTGGTAACATAATCAAACTCCTGTTCAGAAAAATTTGAGCGGGTTAGCCCAAATAATAAACTATCTCTTTTTTTAAGATACGGAGATACACAGTACTTCTTCTTGTTTAAGACTAAAAACAGTTATAAACCTCCCGAAGTCAAATTCACGTATCTCTGCAAAGTTGTAATCGAAACTCCAAGCTTCTTTGCGGTCAAATTCATTGTCCATCATCTTTTATAGTGTTTAGTATTTTACTTTTGTGTTTATAATTTAACACCATCTTAAACAAAGTATACCTTTATCTGTTACTTAAGACTCAATTCGGGCAAAACGGATACCTATTCATTTTGCCCATATCCGTTTTGCCCAAAACTTCAAAATTAGAAACAAGTCAAGATGTGAATTGTTGTTAGTAGGTAAATCAAAAGTAACAATCACAATGTATACTTAACTAAACATATAATGGAATAAATAAAACTTATTCATTGATAACTGGTTGGTTATATAAAAAGTTGGTATACAAATCTTCACAAAAATCGTAAGAAAACTATAAAAATGTTTTTTTTTAATCTCCACAACAGATGCACTCGCGCAATGTTTTGGTTGAACTGTCATGGCATAGCCGGCTACACGGGTCATGATTTGAGAAATTAAAAATAATTCCATATATAATAGATTTTTGGAAAAATCGATTATTCTTCTTACCCACACTATGCTTGTTGCCCGGGCTTCCCCTACACTCCGTACTATCTGGTGATTTAGTTGTCTCTTATGTAAATGACTGTAATGTCTCTTAAATGACCGCCTCCGTGGCTCAGTGATAAGCATGATGCTTTTAGCACCGGAGGTCCTGCGTTCGAATCCCGGGAATACAAGATTAAAAAAATCATTAAGTCGGACAGGGTTCAGAAGGCTGATCACCTATCTTGCTTGTATAAAAAAAAAACAAGTGCTAGTCAGACTCGTGCACGAAGGGTTCCGTACTATTATCTATAAAAAGGGAAAAGAATCACGTTTGTTGTATGGGAGCCCTTAAATATTTGTTTTAATTTAATTAATTTTTTTGAAAGTGAATGTATAACTAAATAATTATGTTGTGAATTATTCGAGTGTCTACCTGTTGCCGTTTTCAATATCAAGCAAAAACAAGCGAAAAAATCATGTTTGTTGTATATTGGGAGCCCCCTTAAAGATTTACTTTAGTCTGTTTTTTAGTATTCGTTGTTATAAATACATCATCTGTGTAAATTTAATTGTCTTACTATCACGGTTCATGAGATACAGCCTGGGGACAGACAGACGGACGGACGGACAGCGCAGTCTTAATTAGTAATAGGGTTTTACCTTTTGGGTTAGGAACTCTAAACATAATCACTGAAACAGTCACAGAAATAGGTCTGCCGCATGCCCCACAGGAGACTCGGGAATTCACTCTATCTTAGCAAAAATAACAAGTACTTTCATATTAGAAAGAAATATGATTCGAGCCAGAATATCTATCTAATAATATCCTATCTTGTTTCTTACCAAAACAAAAATATTCATGTTTGCGAAAATAATGAGAGTTGTTTAGTTAAATAGTACAAACATTTATCTTCAAGAGCAATAAAATTCTTAGAAAATAACCTTTCTGTTGTTTAGAAGTCAGGAAAATACACGAACTTTACATTTTACGGCCTACGCGTAATTCCATAATACACAAGGAAAATGTCGAAGTGAACATAAAGAAAATATGAAAATTAATTATTCCCATCATTCTTTTACATGAATTTATTAATTATAGGTATTTTCAGATCTTTTTTGTGAAGTTCACGTTTAGTAAACTCTATTTAATGTTAGAAAGATGTTTAGAGAAGTTTAGTCTCTTGTAAAACAGCCAATTAGGTATTTCGAAAAGTACGTCATTTCTTTGCTTTTTAACTTGGTTCTGAGGATTACAATGTTATTTTCAACTAGATAATATATGTATAATATCTATATATATATGGCCCTTATTATATTCTTTCTTATTACATAAGGACATTAAAATAATAACTTGAAGGACGTGAAACCTCATTTGGGGATACCAATTTATTAAGTTTATAATATAGGCTAGAATTTTTTTTTTAATCACATCTGATCTAGTATTGATGTAAACTAAGGTGGTCAATTACGTTTGCCTATGATAAACCTATATACTCTTGACTTTAGGTGCACAATATTATACCCTGAAAAAACAGACGACCGCAACCGTAGGGAATTCCTATACTTGGCTTTTCCTACTATACATGACTTAACAATATACTTTTAACTCTAAAATAAGGGTAATACATTTAACTTTTAAATGTATTACTCTTATTGTGTACTGTGTACTCACTGTTAAAGAAATTTCATAAAAATAATTATTATATTATATTCATAATGTTTACTTACATAAATTTTTATTCCATTTCATCATTATTGATTTAAGTTATGGTTATTATTATCGAAATCATTCTCTTAACCTATGTAAATCAAACGTTAAGGTAACAGAATAGTTGGCACGATCATGAAAACAAAAGATAATGTGATAAACGTACAAATATTGTTCATTTTTTTATATTGTACCTAAGAGTTTCAGCATACCCTATAATGGATAGTAAGTGAGAGGAAAAATAAAATGTGAGCTTAGATGTGTGGTCACAAAACTTGGCAATATAACTTCGGATGTTACTTTAACATTAGTCGAAGTTCGACCTAGATCGTTTATTTTTACGATTTGCTAGTATGTGATGAGGAGATATGTAAGTCATGTAACAAGAAGAGTTTTGAACATGGATGTGGAAGGCCGAATGAGATATTGATGGATTGTATGAAGAATGATATATATATATGTGTGTATGAAAGGTATGACTACAGAACTTACAGGTACAGAAAGAAATGGAAGAAAATAATTGGTGTGCCGACCCTACATTGTAGGGTTCGGGCAGAAAGAGACATTCTCGTTGGATTTGCCTGATTGCTTTTTAATTCTTTATTCAAAAACACCTCAAATTAATATGTGGTTATAACTTATTTGACGTGCTTCTAGAATTCTAATTCTAAAAGAAACGTGGAAGAGCGCCAAAGCAATTAAATTGTGAAGCCGCACGCGACCGTCTCAACTGCTCTCTCTCAAGTCACCAAATGATATGCTTCTAAAGATAACGTCTTAAATTTAAAGACATAATTCCAACTTTCATCCGAAGTATGCAACTGATAAAAGCAAAGCTTTTGCATATTTCACTAATAAGCCACCAAAATTACCTGTATGAATTTATTTCACATTGGATAGATTATCTTGCAGCATTATTAATTTTGTATAAGGCAGCCAAGAGTTTGTATACAGACCACACCGATTTTAAAGCTAGTGATGAATCATACATTCATAAAAGAGTTATGGACTAACGAATCTACCAAAGCACACATTAAATAATTTAGTAGAAAATAGCTTTTATATCAAGAATGTACATACATTAAAGCAATACAATATTTTTGTAAAATAAGATAAGATAAATCTTTTTTTCATCCACATTGCACCTGTGCAAAGTAAGGGCGGATCGCTAGTATGAAAATAAAAACAGTTGCTCGACGTTTTTGGACATTTTTCTAACGACTTGAAAGTGAATTGTGTTTATACCCCGCTACTTCAGTTAAGGCATTTGGATATAAGAAATAAGTAGTGTACCTATTAGTGTCCGAAAGTTTCAACGTGGCTTACAAATATCCGAGTTATATTAACTTTAGAAAATACACCGATAAACTGTTCTAAACCAGGTGGATTTCATTAAAAATTACGAGACAGGTTTTCACTTTAAAATTGCATTATATTATATATCTTTACAAGATACAATAAATAATCCGGTCGTTGGAAAGAAATCACCGCTTGGAAGGAGTCCAGACAAATCAATTCCTTAGTCGACGATTTGAACATCTGTGGTGGAGAGAGCATTGTTTATTTTTCCTGAACTTTGTCAACAGAAGTTCACGTTAAGATTAAAAAGGAAATAACTTGAATCCAGATAAGAATTAAAGTAGTTTTTGAAAAGGACAAATCAAACTTAATAGCCAAGTTAAGTAATCATAATAACAGTATGCAGTATCTGCAACTCCTGAATGTTTCCAAAATTAATCAGCTGGTAATAAGCGTATGACTCTAATATTGAATTATCTACGAACATCTATTGAGTAATTATCCGAACAAATTGTATCGCTATTTCCTCGGGAACTGATCCATAGGTATACATACTCTTATAGTAAGTTCTGATAAGTTTTTGAGCAAGGGTCCGTTGTACCCGCAGTTACGTCACAGGCGGGTCGATACGGCACCGCACGCCGCGCCGTACTCGATGATTTTCAAATACTCTGTTTTATTTCCTACTAGTGGAGCCGACAGACGTTGTCCTGCAGAACTTCAAAAATTAAAAAGTATGTCCCATTCCCACTTCTATTATATACATTATAGATATGCATTGGATATCAATTATTATCAATATAAAAGCTATAAGCGTATAATCCAAATAGATCATTAAAATCGGTGCAGTTGTTCTTGAGTTATAAATAGTGTAACTAAAACGGCTTTCTTATATATGTAAATATATTATATATATTATTTTAGTGGTTTCTCTCTGCACTAGAAATAAGAATGTTGATAAGTTAAATTGGATAACATTATTAAAAACAAGTGTAGGTACATTTGACAATACGAAAAGAAGGGGTGTATTTCATTACGTAATTAAAGTTTTATGTAGATAATCAATTTTTTTATGAGTTTAATTGGCTCATTCTGTAAACCTAACGTTAAGATCTGATATAACATTGTATACTGAAGAAATAAAACCTGTTATTTGTTTTTCGATACATGTTACTTTTAATTATTGTTGTTACATTTGATACTTCTCATTTATAAGTTCAGCAGTAATAAAAGTATATAATAATAATGAATGTTAACTGATATCAAATAAAATATTGAATTGTAATATAATCTTCCTGGTAGCACTAGCAACATACTTATTCAAATTGCGCCTTATAAAAATGTTTTCAGTCATTGGAAATTCCATATAAATAGGAGACCTTGAATAACACGAACAACAACTTTTGAATTTCAAATTGAAGTCCGATTTTGATTTATATTCTCTACAAAATGCAATTCTACGGCATTTCTGGACTATAACGTATTTTATTTTCTTCACTACTGTATACTAAACCTGTATGTACTGTACTCAGTACTACTAAATCACATGTAGTTTGTAAATTGTATTGTTTATTCTACTATTAATTATGTGATTTTATACAACAACCATTCATTATTTTGTGTTATTAAGTTCATATAGATATATTATTGATATTTTTATGTCAGATATATAAAGACACACAAGCATGAGGTTCACTTGCTGGTAGGTGAAACCTCAGTCATATAATATTAGTCAATGATGCGCTGTCGACCTATTTTGACCTGAAATCCCTAGACTTAAACCGAAACGAGCTATATACTCTTCACGGTTTTACCATCTATGAAAACTCTAAATGGCGTTGAAAATTTTAGGTTATCGCTTTTACGAATGTCTCTTACCCAATGAATAAATAAATAAATCTGAGTGTGTTAGGAAACGAATTTAAATGAAGAATATCAGCATGCATATTCGCATTAGGATACATTCATGAACGAGACAAATAACTTACTTATTTCAAAGTAATACATGATCTTCTTATACACTTTTATACTGATGCAACTGTAGACCTTTCATTTAGCCAAAACAAATATCATAAAAGTTTTGCTTTACTTACTTATCTACTCTGTAATACCATTATTATTCTACTACGTAAAGTTTATTTGCGTTCCATTTTACGAGCTAAACTAATAATAATAAATATTACTTAAAACTTCTTTTACTTAACCCTTCTTTGATTTTTTATATCTTTGTGAAATTAATCAGGGTGATGTTATTCACGCTTTAGATTAAAGGAAAAATATTATTAAAAAATCCTAGTGTAAATAAATAATATGAAATAAGTAAAAAAGTATGATGGAAATTTCCATCATCATGCAAAGAAGGGTAAAATAATAATTAAAAACTCAGAAAAAGTAATAAATCGTTTTAAACACACTTTTGGTTTTATTCCATTTGGATAATTCTGACATGAAGTGTGTACTGTGTATATCATTTTAGACACACTAGGTATAAGGTTCACTTGATGGTAGGTGATACTCCAGCCACAGAATATCAGTCAATGATGCGCTTTCGACCAATTTTTACTTCGAAAATTCGGAAATCCATAGACAGGATAGACTGAGACCGAAACGTGCATGTGCATTTCACGGTTTATCCATCTATGAACGGTGGTTCATTACCCGGTCGGAATTTAGATATTCCTCCAACCCGTGCAATCAATTTAATTTTAATTATGTGATATACTACTTGATTTGATAGGCCGACAGCGCATCTGAGACTTTTAAGTCACGGGTGTCCATGGGTTGTAGTGACAACAAACCATCAGGTAAACCCACCTGTTCGGTTGTCTGCTCTGTAATAAAAAATAAATAAAATTAAAATTATTTACTCTTTTATAATAAGCGAATAAATATTAATATATTAATTAAATAAAAAAATATATGTGGAAACGTGTAATGTGTGTGTGTAATATGTGTGTAAATAATAATAATATGTGCTGTAAATATTTTGGCTGTTATTAGGTTGTTATGTTCAAAGTTCATTTATCGTTTCTAAACAATGTTATTCTCTTTGCAGGTAAGTGCGTGAAACCAGAGCGAACGTGTGACGACTTTCCATATTAATTACAGATTTTTTGTGCCCAAAATAAGTAAGTATACTCTAATATTTTTTGTTTCGTAAGTAGGATTAAATGTACCCGAAATATTTACTTCTTCAAAGGCTTATTTTTTCAGGTTTTATAATACGCAATAATATATAATATAATATCGGATGAACGATAATGGACGAGTTAAACTTTGCTTTGAATGGTTGCAGTTGTTGAAGAAAAAAATTAAGAAGTACTTAAAAAGCAAAATTTTGCTGAATATATTAAATGTATTATTTATCCTCACGTTTCGAATCACTTTCAGCATCGCCATCAGCGTCTAAGCAATGTGTATATTCGCGTTATCAAAAGATATTTAAAAAAATCTGTATTTATCAAATATAAGCAACGCGTCCCGGCTTCATACGGGTGCATTTATATGTCCTATAAGTACATAAAAAACCCATGTTACTCGCTGATAAGGTAGCTTTCTATTGGTGAAATCGGTCCAGCAGTTTTTGAGTTTATTTATCACATACAAAAATACAACCTTCTTACCTCTTTATAATATTAGTATAGAAGTATAGATATGGATTGCTACATAAAAATATGACAGTACTGACTTCCATTATCTATTTTAGAAGGACCTGTATTAATTATGGAAGCCAGTAGGTACCATCCCTCTAGTTTAAAAACTAAAAATGTATAGTTTGGTAAACGTTATTTTATACATGATATAAAGATATGTAAGATAAAAATAGTATTATAACCGTCTGCTTAGCTTAGTGTTTTGAGAATTGCATAGAAAAAAAAATATTTCATGCTACTAGGGAATCCACTTTTTAACGGTAAACGGTGTATTATAGGAAAATATATCTTTAAATAGTAACAATGTACTATATTTTATGTTTTCGATAGATAAAATTAAAATTTATTAGACAAAATTAACTGGTTTTGAGCACAATACATACCGCATCAAAATCCTTGAAATAAAATTTTAGAGAAGACAGTATTTGATTTCTCTAGCCATATATAAGTCTGTGAAAATTGGAACTGCCGAACGACTTTGGCCATAGACATGTTATTGATACTTATATATGAATATATTTATTCGACAATTTGTCAATGTCAAGTGAGAAATGTATGTTTGGTTATTAATCAATGTAGCACTGAAGCGGAAATGAATTATGCGAGTTTGGGGAAGAATTGTCATTTGTGTGGTTATTCTGATTTTGGAAAGTTTTAAATCAAAGTACCTACATTATAAATTATCAACAATTCCACGCGCCGTCACTACCATCCAAACTGTTTAGAGTATAACATTGTTAGAGTTCTAGTTAAGTTGCTGCAGTACAACCTCAAGTACAACATTAAACTTATTTATTTTATTTCTTAGTTTAAGTATTAGTTAAAGTTAGTTATTATTTAAGTTTTTGGCATTAAATCGTTTTTTAACGTTACACCAAAAGTTGAATCGACATATGCCAATAGGCAATAGCTTTATTATAGCAAAAATATATTTTCTTGCGACTTAACAAATATTAAAATTTCAAACAGCCTTCGTATGAACACTTTGCGTGAAATAATTTCAACATTGCAAAAAATGATTTTACATACAATTTTTTAATTATATGAATAATATTTTTAAATTGCATATAAATGACAGGCGATATGATTATCCCTGAAAACCTTAAAAACAGGGTGTGGCTTTCTATGAGAATAATATATTTTTTTAATTGATTTAGTATTTCCAGACATAACCCATCAGGCTGATGCTTTTATTCAGTGTGAGAGTTTGATATCTTTTAACCGAACAATATTCTGAAAATATGCCAGTTTTTATATACAGTAAATACTAAATGTTCAGAATATCATTTCATCCAAGGAGTAAAATATACATATTTGATGAAGGAAACTCACCCTTACTTAAGGAATATTTTGAAGTAATATTAGATATAAACCGTATGTGTTTAATTATATTCATAGTTAAAAAATCTTAACATTCTTATATGTTAAATTCGTTTCTCAATTCTGAGAGTGGTACAGTGGTATTTGATAGGTTTAAAATAGAATGAACGTAACACTTAACGTTCCTAAACGATCATGAGCATGTCTCAAGTTGATTGCAATAATATTTTCATGCATAATGCATACTTTGGAAATTATACAAGCATATTTTCGACGAATTTCTACAAATGCTAGTACAAATAACGAACAAGAGCTTGGGCTCAAAGAGTATTTCAAAACAGCCTTCTCATTGTAGATAGGTCTTGCCTATTCACGGATATTCTCTCTGCAGACATTTTACCTATAACAATGGGTGCAGAAACGAAGGCTGTATTGTTTTAATGAAACAGATTTTTTTTAATTAAGAATAAGAAAGCATTTGACCACAATCCCGCCTGATGGTAAGCGCGGATGCGGTCTAAATGGAGCATGCTTACTTAAAATACCCCTATTCTGGCTTTGAAGACATTGAGGTTATAGGAATCGGGAAAGACAGACCCAGGAAGAGAACTCCATGCCTTGGTTGTTCGAAAGATGAAAGACGAAGCGAAGTGTTTTGTACGAATATAAGGCATATCAACCATATATGGGTGGAATCCCTGTGTCTGGCTGTCCTATGTTGAAAGTGGGGTACGGGGATAAGTACATTTAATTTAGACGCGTACTCACCGAAGAGCAACCTGTAAAAAACCAACAGACTGACGACAATTCGACGGTGCTCGAGAATCAGCAGCCGTTTCTGAGCTAGATTAGATTCACAGATAACAGTAAGTTGATGATATATGAATATAAATATAATTAAATAATCTTCTTTATACTATTGCCTTTACTAATGTGAGTATCACACATTTAAATAAAAATATACACATTTGAATAATACGAAGAAAAAAAGATATACATATATTAAAGTTATTTTATTCATATCTTAGATATTACCAATATGGGCGACTTTAAATAAATTACTAATAACCTTTAAAACACGGGTTTTGGGGTGCTATGAAAGGTTTTAATGCGCATTTAGAGCATGCTACAATGCCCTTGGCATTATGATACGAAAGTTAATATATAATTGGGTCTTTCTCGTTGGTAGCGCTAAGCGTTATAAGCAATCAGTTTCAGTTTCCGGGAGCAGATACCTCCACTGAACTAGCTCGCGCCTCTTGATTGGAAGGAAGCAAACACTTCACTAATTTCGTTTTCATAGATTTGCATCAGGCCTTTGATGTCTTCAGTTGCCATTATAATATACTGATAATGTTTGCTCTATTTTTAAATTACTGCACTAGGTTTTGCACCCGCGGCTTTGGTCATACGAAAGCACTGGAGACCAATTACCAAAACCCAAATACGAAATTGCGGCTGACGGTTCGTACATTTTCCTATTACGAAAATCTTTCGGATTCGATGATCGATCCGTCGTTCGCTATTAGACATGTACGTCTTTCCTTTGAAATTACTATGTATAATTGTAATTATATTCTTAAAAAGAATTGAAATATTTTCTTAATAAGTTAAAATACGAAGTTAGTTATTCTTTCATTTCCTTCGAAATTCGGTCTTCGATTTTAGTAATAGACCTCCTGTAACGTTTTCTTTTCATAAAATGACATCCAGCTATCTGTGAGAAAAAATATTTCGCCCCGTATTGCCGCGAAACTAATATTAATAAAAATTCTACTATTTACTAACGTTTATTTTTAATTAAATAATGAAATAACTTTTGCACACTACGTAATAACGATACAAATATTACCACCAAATGCGTGGATATAAGATACAATCATTTTATCAACAGTTAGTAATGACAAGGAAAATTACACATAACAAAGCATAATATACAAGCTAAGTACCTACTTATATTGCGCCGTGCCGTTATCGCCCCATTGTGTTAAATATTGTGACTGTTTTATCAGTTCAGTAAGTGTATTGTAAATTAAGTGTTAGTATAATAAAGATTGATCCAATATTTTCGGGGCTGTGTGCCGACTGAACGTGACGGTCGGGAAGTTATACTGACGGTCAGGGTGAGACTGTGACAGGTGTTTATTAACGCTCGGGGGATGATCCAGGTCGATGCGTTCACGCTAGCGAGGCATTGGTGTCTCGGCTCTGCTTCACTCGAGTGGGTTGAGTCCACTCTTACTTTGTGCTTCGCTCGCGGTCCGCTCCACAAGGCACACGGTTCGTATCCGATCCACAGTATTCTCTTAACCGCGAGTGAGCGCGCTGCCTCCCGCGGCGCGCCCTCCGCTCGACGTAGTAAGCACATGGCTACGAAATGTCACTGTCCATACATTTTCCGATAACGTCCGATTAACAATTAGTACCGCCAATAACACGCTCGGTATCACCGATTGTCGCAGCTAAGCGTTGAAAAATCGGTGTAAATATTGTGATTAAGTTCATTTCGGCACAAGTGTCTAGAATGTTAATGGAATGTGTTGTTAAAATGCAACCTTGAGATCATGACATACAGTTTTTTGTGCGTTTTATTAAATTCATTGTTCGCAAAGCCGGTAATTAATGTAACCGCATGTTGTGAATGTACGGTTTGCATCTGATGTAAGTTTGTTTTTTACGAAACAGGAAATAGTTAAGTTTGATGGCCATTGTAGTGCCAATAATTCATTGGTCATAAGTGTGTACGATAGTGTTTTCTATTTAGTTATTTGTTTACGGAAGCATTCACCGTTGTTGGTAAGACTAAAAGTTCTCAATGCAACACACATAGTTAAATAAGCATTTTGAATATTAAATAACATTACCTTAAGCAAGTAGGTCTGTTTATTGTGGATGTAATTGAATCTACTTGAATAATTAGCCTTTTAGTTTAAATGTTTTGAATGAGCAGTATTTATTTTATTTAAGTAAATATATTCTAATAATATTACATAAATAACTATGAATACATACGTAAAAACTAAATTCTCACAGAGTAAATTCCATCAAAATTGTTCTAAACCGGTTGAGGAAAAAAGCATATTTGTCATTAGATTTGTAGGTTCATTGCATGCATACATAACAATTATGTGCCATTGAGTACATTCTTGCGATATCGCAATTATTATATCAATATCATTGTCTAATACAATCTACTATAGTCTTAGATAGTCATAGCAGTCAGGGCCAGTTTTATTTACACGAGAAATATAACTAAAGCTGTAAGACAGAGGATCTTTCAATAAATTTCTTCTCATAGGTATAAACAGTAGATTGCATAATATTATAAAATATTATTTTAAAAATAAATGAAGTTAAGATTAGTCCTCTGAAAGTCTTAGGTAAATAATTGAAAGTCGAAATTCTAAAATTTTATTGAAACTGGGATTGTTGTGAATAAGAATGTTAAAGCAAAATGTATGTACCTAAATGATTATTTGAACCTAAACTTATATAATATGTAAGTTTTACTATAAAATGTTTGCTCAATATTGCTGAGAGCAGTAGCTAAACCTACTTCTACTTTACGCCGAGTATTATAATACATAATATATACAATTTTTTTAATTATTCCTTACAATCACTGAATATTAAAATCATTGACCTTACAATTACTGAACAGACTTTGAAAATACTTGCTTTTCTGTCTGGGTATCGAACACTTTATGAACTTGTGAATTCGAAAATAGCAGATTTCAAAGTAAGCTATTACACTCATTAAGACCAAATACCTACTTTATGAATTTTTACCCATCATTTAACTTGTACGGGTATCCATGGTATTGAAGATAGATCAACTGACACATTTCTAGTTTTGAAGCCTAGCGGATGAATCAGTATGATAGACATCAGTCAGATTATTCTATTTTATATTTTATGCAGATTAAAACTAACATTTTGATTTTTAGGTGACCTTTTTTTAACAGCTATAAAGGGTAAAAGACAAGTTATATAATGGGTTCAATGTTCGTCGATTTTTGTAAGGTCTTTAGAGTCTTGTCACGATTTTCTCTCAACGATATGTTTATGGTATCCTAGTAACGAGCAGCTTTCCCTCTCAAGAAATAGACGCAATTTGCAATTGTAATGAACACAGAAATTGTCTTAACATTAAAATAAAGTTACTCTTAAAGTTTAACACTTAAACTAATAGCTCTAGAAGCAATGTTAACTTTAGTCGGTATGTTTTGCATAAGTTCAGGTTATTTTATGTATTTATTAAAGAACTTAATAATTTTAGTAAATTCTGTAGTAAAATACATTGTTTTACATTTGGAACATAAAATCGATTACTAATATATTGATAGGATCCTTATACATTCACGAATAAAAAAGGGCTTTTTTTCTTTATTATTTTAAGAAATAAGTGTCATTTTTTATTCCTATCCATATACGGAATTTTTTCGATGGATCGCGGGTTTGAAATCCATCGAGATTCACGTTTCATAGATGTGAAAATCGTGAAGTGCATATTATTGCGTTTGGATTTTGGGTATCAGGTACGTGTGGATTCCCGAAGTAAGAAATGCTTCGAAAGCGCATCATTGTTTGATACTGTAAGGTGTCACCAATAACCAAGTGATCAAGAAAAAAAATACCTTATTTATTATTATATACATTTTCAATAATGCTCTATCACCAAAAAAAACAGTCTCATTTATTTTATATTTGTTAAGTTGTATAAAATAACTACTGCTATAAATTGTATAATACTCTGAGTGATGTCATAGCTTGTACCACAATATTTTTATAGCAATAGGTAAACACCCTAATTAAAACCACAGACAATGCATTATGAAAGTCATCGCAATTAGTTTGCGAGTGCAGAAATGATAAAGACGCTTCCGTTCTATGACTATACGAAATAATTACCAACTAACAGTACTTTTAAATAACTAGACGTTTCCCACAATTTTGTTTTAAAATCTTTTCCATCTTTCACCAAGCTTTAAAATGTTTTCCAGTATAACAAAAATAATATTAATATTTCTTGCGGTCCAAGCTGTCATCCAAAATTAAAGTAAAATATATGGCAGATAGAGTTTTTTTGAAATTATTATAGATATAATTCCGTGTCCTCGAAAGGACCAAAACCATTATGAATAAGAGGTCATTTTCATTTTGAATTTATTAAATGCAAATGGAATGTTTTGCATATTTTTAAGATTCTTTAATCTGAAAATTTTATGATATTATTTCAATGACAACTATGTATGTATGTCTAATAACTTTACGAGATAAGTGAGGTGTAAAAAACTTGTTTTTAGTTTTTCAAGTAATTAAGTAATCAAAATATAGGCATAAAAACGAAAATTGATAGGACCAAAATGCACAAAAAATATAATTAATTTCAAAGAAATTAATTAAACAAATATAATCTGTGGAAGTTTTTATAGGCACGTTTCGTTATATGTATGTATATTAGTAGTGATGTTACCACATTATAATATGTATATTTTACGTATTATCTAGACAAGTTTACGATACGCCTCGGTACGGCGAACATTGATAAAGCAACCACTAATATATTATCTGTTCACGGAATCGGAAAGATAGTTCCGATGCCAGCCGAAGTTATGCTAGAATTTGTTATTCAGCCTCCTATTGTAATGTTGGGATAGGTCGGTATTAGCGACTAGCTTCATAAAAAGATGAAAATTTACTAAGAATTCTGTCACAAAACCCATTAATTACGTTGATTTAAGTTATAACCGCGAAAATAAAAAGTTTCCAATTAGATTAGTACTATTACAGTGTGAATATGCTAAGTCTGCTAATTACACAAATAGGTTCACTTACGGCCAAAATCTATCTAACATCAGGTTATGTCTCGGTCTGAGAGCTTAGCACGAACGAGGAAGTATTCGTATCATCAAGCTGTCATTTTTGTATGAAACAAATGATTTTTCATACAACTGACAGATGGACGATTCGAATACTTTTTCGATATTCGTTCGTGCTAGGCCCTCTGTCCGTGATTATTCTTGCTTGACAGCTTCAAGCACTTAAAACGACAGAGTATTAATTAATTAATTAATAAATCGCTCGTAAGTCGTAACGTTTATGTTTTTTTTGTTTAAATGTGTGATCCTTGCAATAACAATATTATATTATGTATAAGTTCAGTTCAGTTAAACAATATCTATTAATTGAAAAAAATCCCTTCTTCAGAATAATCATGATTTTCTCTACCTCTGACTATTTCGAGCATCTAACAAATGGGGGAATACCGTCTGGTTAATGATCCATCGCTGTAGGTACATAGATGCTAACCCCGTAAAGTTCACCTTTAGTGAGATAATTTTCGAATAGTTGAAAATAGGTTTTTAGTGCAAAAAATATTTTATATTGATATGGCTAAGGCTATATTGTACCTACCATAAAGTGAGCTTCAACAAAAAACTAAAATATTACTATCAATTACTAATATGGTAAACGATAAAAATTAAGAAAAAGCATTGTAATTTTAGAATTGCTTATGTGAATAAAATGGATTATTTTGAGAAGCCAGTGAAATTATCCGGAATCCGTATTATTATAATGTATTATTTTCATTATTTAATAGGGATCTGTGTAAAAACCTCCGTCAATGCTAAGACTTATATGGATTCTTAACCCTGAAGAAATTAATGTTAATGCATACATAGTTGTGCAGTAGTATTGGTTTCTTAATGAGCAGGCATAGGAATTTAATTTTTCAACGAGGTTCTTTCTCTATAATTCCTGCGTGTTTCCTACGATGGCACATAGGTCAGGCATAGAGAAAACTGAGCTCCACGGTCTTATCGCCATCTTAAAGCAGTATTATTCATTCATTCAAGGAGGCCACAGAACAGAAGAAGTACGTACATGTTCCGTGAAGGAGGCATTGACTATAGAAAGAGGCAGAGGTATGCAAAACGTATCGCGCTGACACTTTCTCTCATTAAGTCCTTACTTAAAGAGGCCTCTTGGCTAATCGATCCAATACCCAACCCAACCAATACCCCTTTAAATTGAGCTTATTTGAGTAATAACAGGGAAAATCTAAAAATATATTTTTAAGAGCAACATAATTAGTTCCAAAACACGGTTGTAAGATAATTGAGTATTTCGAGAAAACCATCTCAACAGAAAGAATGTCAAAATATCTGGAAATTGTAGCTTGTTTTGATTACAGTTAGTTACAACTTATTAGAGGAGAAATATTCGCAATATTGTCTTTTATTAACGCGAGTATCACACATTTAAATAAAATACTTTATACCGGATTAAAATGTGATTGATTATTATTTATCTGAATGGTGACCGAAACGTCGGGATAAATAACATTAATAATGTAGTATCGCGTATAAAGTATTTTATTTAAAATAAATAATAGTGTACAAATGATTTGAAAAATAAAAGCATTTTGCATCTGACGCAGCTGGCTAATGTGAGATTTCTCATTTTTAGTATCACGCAGTCTGACGGATTCTACTACTACAAACTAGTGCGACGTGGTACATTTATAGTAAAACTAAAGCGTTCCCTCATCCCTGTAAATATTACACGCATTAAAGTCTAGGACAGATGTGGATTACCGTTTCCTTTGATCACTTCACGCTCCTACCAGTTCTCATTTGTATGTTTGCTTTGACTGAGCTGAGAAAATAAAATATGTTTCTTAGACGCGTTAACGTGAAATATAGCATTCGGTCTGTAAAGCACACGCCACGCAGTAAACCTTCAAGATACTTTGATGATGTCAATTACAGCATACATGTGTTCCGGATCGTTTCAGATTTATGTTTTGAAACAGTGTGACACGGAATAAGTAAATTACAAGTAAATACTTTAGGACGGTGAAAGCTCGAGTTTAGTTTGAAGTTTTTTTTTAAAGACCTCAATGAACTTTCTGTAAATGAGAATTATTTCTCTGGAAGTCTTCAAATACAATTTATGACAATATTGCGAGTCTTACACTTTATATCGTGTACTTTAAAACAAGATTTCAGTACACTGAAGGAGCGTGAGGTTAATATGCAATGCGATCAATGCCGCGAACTGGGCAAGATATTGAATTATGCAGATTTTCCTTTCGCGTTGGAATACCAATATAAAATCTATTTCCATTAAATATTGTCAGATTCAATTGCATCTAAGTATGCGAATTTACAAATAATGTATTCCATTACATAAACAAAAAAGCGAATATATATGCGTCGGTATCTCTAATAAGTTTTCGCGAATAAATCATTAAACGGATTTTATTAAAATTCAATACGGAGAGATAAGCTCTCTCCGTATTCGTAACTCTAGAAAAGGTTTTTATACCATGCATATTCATTATACACTATAAGATACAAAATAAGAGGCTGTGCAAAATAAGAGGATTTGCTCGACATCCTTTTTTCACTTTCGTCAAATGAAAATTTTAGAAGCAAGGCATAACTATTTATTTGTTACTTATTGACTTCAGGCTTAAGATTTAAAAGAGTTTTTATATATATATATATATATATCGGCGCAGCATCTGATTATTATTACCATTTGTTTATTTACTATCAATAATTGATTATTTTAAAGGAAGAAACTATTGAAGATTGTATTGACTTAAAAACTTTCGTTTTGTAAAATGACAGTAACTGTTATGACTCATTTGTTTACGTCAAACTCTGTATAAATATGGCCGCTTGTCAGTTCAGAAGGCAGTCTGGTATCGCCGGCCAGACTCAGCGGACCTCTCTTGCTTTGTAATGAAGTGATTAAAAGAGATTAACGCAACCTATTGTTGGTGTTTTTATTACGAAACATTGATTGAGGATTCACAAGAGAATAGTGATGTCAGTAGTGCTGACATCACGCTATTTAAAACATTAAATGCCGACCCAGCCGCGTCATCAGAAGTGAGACACGAACGCCGTTCCTCTGCGTTTTTATTCGCCCACAGATAAGGATAATGGTTTTGTTTGATTTTTGTCCATATTGACGGTAGATTGAGTTCGTTACAGAATTGGATGGCCGACAGCGATTTGTTGCTTATGAGAAATTACGTTGGTGCTTTGTGACACATAATAAGCTTCGGAAGCGACCTGTATGAGACATAAAGGGGATACTCGTTATATTCTTTCTATTTCCTTGTTTACGGTTCATCAAAGGATATGTCAGAGTTCCTGTCACGTGTTTGGGTTCTTTGGATGAGAATCACAAAAGATAAGTTGGATCATTATCATACTGTGGAAGTAGTAATTGTGTGTGTTTACAGTAAGTGATTGCACATCGTACTAATAAATACAAGAGCTACAACAGTTGCTGAGTTGACATCCATCGCCGCAGCCATAACAAGGAAGTGACCACACCCCTTACATCAGCAAATTGAGGAGGGGAGTGGCCACATATAAATGACGTGACTCAAACTGCTGAGAAAAATAAGCAACGCTTACATCAACATTAAGCGAAATTACTTCACTTTAAAAGTTTTTATTGTTTTTATGTGATAATGTTTCAGAGCAGCTATCCAAGAAAAGTTGCACATGATCAACGCCGTTGGTACCTAAACCAGTTGACCAGATAACCGTATCGGCAGATAACTACTACAACATCAATGGAACTGCAACCACCCACATCAGAGGTGCCTGTATTGCTAAATCAAGACCTCTGTTCATTGTCTAAGTAATTACCATCTTACGGTGAGTCGTTTTCAGTTTACATTGACTTGAAATTAAACTCATATTAATTATCCTACTTTCTCTAAAAACTTTATATCTTCGTTTCCTCAAAACGAGATTCTACGAGACCCTCCAAGAACCTTCTACATCCATTCATTAAGTCTTTGATTTCATCTACTCTCTCCTAAAACCTTCATTCCTTAATTTAATCAAAACCTTCATCTACGAGAAATGATTATCTATGAGAACCTACGAGACACTTTGAGAAACCTCATAAGGACCTCCGAAAAACCTACAATATCCCTCGAGAATCCATCACTCAATCTTTGAGACCCTGTTGTGTGTTTATGTGACAAACTATTATAGGCAACGCAAGTTGCTTACAGATATCATACTCAGAGAAAGTTGTTCTGTGTTTAAGGTATCACAACGAGGATCAACAAAGCTGTGCAGACCACGCACCGCCTGTCTGTATAAACGTATTGGCGGCAGACGACGGCCCTTCAGCAACAGCCAACTCTATTATCTACTTCGCGAGCCAGTATGGTTGAGCAACAACATAAAGAAGCAGCTGATTAAAAAGGGCACGTATTTATTTCTTAATTATTTATCAACAAAAAGTCACACATAAATGAAAATCACAGTGTACCACTGACAATGTACCACAGAGTACGGCAATGTACCACAGAGTACACAACAACAATGTACCACAGAGTACGGCAATGTACCACAGAGTACACAACAACAATGTACCACAGAGTACACAACAACAATGTACCACAGAGTACACAACAACAATGTACCACAGAGTACACAACAATGTACCACAGAGTACACAACAACAATGTACCACAGAGTACACAACAACAAATTACCACAGAGTACACAACAATAATGTACCACAGAGTACGCAACAACAAAGTGCCACAGTATACACTACATTATAAATCACTGAATACTTATGTACCACAAAAGGTGCACAGATACCAATCTCAGAAGAAACATTCTATTGTTACAGAAAAACTTCAAGATCTCTACGAAGGAACGTAATGCAGACGGCAGGTGCAGAGCGCGCACCGCCGGTCAGAACGGCCGTATCGGCGCAGCATCTGATTATTATTACCATTTGTTTATTTACTATCAATAATTGATTATTTTAAAGGAAGAAACTATTGAAGATTGTATTGACTTAAAAACTTTCGTTTTGTAAAATGACAGTAACTGTTATGACTCATTTGTTTACGTCAAACTCTGTATAAATATGGCCGCTTGTCAGTTCAGAAGGCAGTCTGGTATCGCCGGCCAGACTCAGCGGACCTCTCTTGCTTTGTAATGAAGTGATTAAAAGAGATTAACGCAACCTATTGTTGGTGTTTTTATTACGAAACATTGATTGAGGATTCACAAGAGAATAGTGATGTCAGTAGTGCTGACATCACGCTATTTAAAACATTAAATGCCGACCTAACCGCGTCATATATTTTTTATACATTATTGTAATCAAACATTTTTTTTAAATCTTCTTTGTGTTTGACCCGTTACTGTCTGATAACTTAAATATTACAATAAAGATTTTTTGTGTTGTTAAAATCGAGTAGACTACCTGATCCTATGGGACTCGGTTCGTTAGAAGTAACAGAATTATTTTGTTCAAGCAGAAATCGACCACTAAACCTTTTTGGTACAAAAACGAAAAACTTTCTCGTTTTAACTTTAAGTTATTATGAGAAAATTTCCCTGAGGCTAACACTGCAAAGAAATGTTTACTGACTGGGTTAAAGCTATAGGTACATAAATGTGATTTTTGTTTGACTGATTTCTTGAAAACATTTGAACTACATATAAAAACCTTGTCAAAAACAAATATATGATAGTTTTTTCAAGCATGTAGAAACGATCTAAGATCATAAAAAGATAGATGAAAACGGACAGTATAGTTAAAAAAACGTAACGTTACGTAAAACACTTACTTGTTTATCAAATATAACGTGGGAGGCATCGAATTGGTTAGGTAGTTTTAGAGATATGTACAATCCAATAAATAAACACACATAAACTCTTTATATATATAGTTAGTATAGATGCGCTTTTAATAGTTTTCATTATATATCGATAATTAAAAAATATATATAGGTATATACTCAATCCGAAAGTTTTCTATCTATGAATCTAGTGGTAGTAGTCCGGTACATCCGGAAGGATTTTCCATGGTTGTAATAATGATAACATTGTCAGATTGCAGTAATGGTATATTCACAGAACAGGGTATATTTGACACAGTTTCAAACTCTATCTACATATCTAAGTAAAACAAAGTCGTGTTAGTTACACCATTTATAACTCAAGAACGGCCACTTTTAATGATATCTTATATGTTGGATTCGTCTGTGTCCCATATAACAGAATAAGTATTAAAATATCGGAAAATTTTCAAGGAAAAAAAATATATGCCGAAAATAAATTAGTTTCGGAATTCCGCCATCTTCCGCATTTGATACTTCACGTAACGCAGGCTTATATGTAGCTTTTTGTAACAATTGATGTTCATTGCAAATCGAATCAAAAAAAATTGAAGTGGGAAAATAGTATAATTATTCAAATCTATATATATTTTATTTTTGAAACCAACATTCTAGCGCATTCTGGCGGGTCCGCTAGTAATTAATAAAAATAACTACTGTGATGTCTTTCACAGCCATTCGTAAATTATTCGAATGTCGCTTAACATTTGAGTAATGTTTCTTTTATACGAATTATTCACAATAAATAGGTATGCTTATAAAATATGTACATTTACATGCGAGAACATTACCTATAGTAGTTCCAATAATGTTGCCTGATCGAGACCGCGCACGCGAACTTGTAGTGGGTAATAAAACGCCAATTAATTAGACAAATGTTACAGAAAAATATTAAATCAGAATTATGGCAACTCTGCTTTTTACATTTATTTATCTATACATATAATAAAAGAGTAGGATCGAAATTACGCTTCACTTAATATTTTTACCAGAAATTAAGAGGGGTGATAAAAGAAGGGTAGCAGAATGCATAAATGCAATTTTTAAGATTCTTGTCTGTCTGTCTGTCTGTCTGTCCGTCTGTCTGTCTGTCTGTCTGTTTGTTCACGCTAATCTCCGAAGATACTGAACGGATTTTCATGCAATTTACACAAATATATTAAGTAAAGCCCGGGGCAACATATAGGCTTTGTTTTATCGAAATCGGTTATCAGAAAGAAAAGTTATCATCATTTAAAAATAATTTTAAAGGCACCATATCACCAAATTGCAATGCAAACTGACTCGCGTTGAACTTTTTCGAATTGTCAGATGTCAATCACAGTTTGATATGTAAATGAAATACTTTGATTATTTCGCCATTTCCGATATATGTAATCGTAGAATAGTGGATCTGCAGGCCCATTGCGTAACTTCAGATGCGAGTTCGAATCTGAAGTTGAACGGAAATATTATTTTTTTGTATTTTTTTTTTTTTTTTTTTAAAGAATTATATTATAAAAATAGAAAATGTATTATTGAAATATTATATGAAAAAGTATTTCTTATGAGATCGTTTATTTCACCTTTTCATCCATCCTTTCTCTACAATCTACATAATTACGATTATTCGACATTGCTTTTATTGCTTCTTAAGGACTGTCTTCGTATCTTAGAGGTTTCCGCATTTAGCACCGGAAACCCGAGTAGGAATCCCGAGAAAAGGGAATTTAAAAAAAAAATGACTCAAAATGAAAATGATCAATTAAATGAAATAAATATCGAGGTGGATACAGTATCTTCACCACTAATTTTTATAAAAAAAATAAGTAAATTTCTTTAAAGTCAGGTTCATTTTTTCAACGATGGTATTTCTAAAGAATTCCAAATCATACTTCGAACCCCAATCTCAACCACCATTAAACGTGTCGATAATATGATGCAAAAGCAACCGTCAATGACTAATTTGATAGCTCTTTCCCAAAATAAATCACCAAGTACAGAGGATGGAGGATATGTCATTTGAAGAAAGCTTGCTCAAAAGCGAACCCCACGCGAACGAAGTCGCGGGCATCAGCTAGTGTCTAATATAATGACTGATCTTTTGGGGAAATAAGCGGGATCTTTAAAGTTTACATTAAAAGCTTTTACAGTTATTATTCTAAAATTTGCAAGAAATGTATGTGACAGGAAAATCTTTTTTTATTAGCAAACGCGCTATGAATACTTATTCGAACCTCCTGGCTGATATTCCATACATACCGACGAAACATTGTTAGTCAACTTCCATACAAAGGATGGGACAGGCAAGTGCCCTTAATAATGAATTTTCAGTGTCCAAGTAAAACAGTAGGTATAGCCTCGGTAATCTGTACTTGAAACTCGTCAGGGAATTTGCTGAGGTTTTGATATTACTACTTTTGTAACGATACTTTGGCGTAGGTACCTACATAAAAACTGTAATCGGATGTGAATAACTAATATAATTTTACAATTTTTGCAGTGCCTTTACCAAGGTTTATCTAGTAACTTTTTAAAGGTTGTTACAAATGCATTACGATCGTGTTTGAAAACTTTTTGATTATTTATTTGAGTACATTATCATCTTAATTAAACATTCTTTGTCTTTATTTCACTTACCTCTCATTGATATAACTAGGTATATTTTTAATATTCAACGGTCGTGTTTAAGATTTCTTGTAGCGATATTGCTTTGTGGTACGTGTTTTGAAGATAAATAAATACCATTCCTACAAATAAATATAAACTTTACATGTTCTCTAACATAATAACAAGAAACAATATTATGTATATACTATGAAATTTCAGGAAAACGAATACGTAATTAGAGATAGATGCCTATTTCTAAATAGTTAAACTTCCCTAGTATTTGATAATTCTTACTCGGATAAGAAGACAGTTTCCTTCAAACTGCACAGTAAAAGAAGTTTCGTCGCACGTTTGTAATAAAGTCACGTAGGCAGTGGGATCTGCGAAGTCAATCTCGGCAACGTAATCCGTCCCATAACGATCGCGAATAAATACTCAATCCGTTGTGAGTACATCGGCTTTCAGCAGAAATACCGTGTGGAAATAAATTGAAAATATTCCCGGCGGTCAGTTATATGTAATTTATATATTATATTAGTATTTAATTGCAATACAATCAGTGGTGGTTTTACTAGTGGCAGCAAACATTTTTCAGCCTATACCTTGATAATGTGTTAATTCACCACTGAAAATAATACTAATTCAACCTTGAAAAAGCTTTAGCCGTCGCGTCGGGTGGTTGATAAATCAATCAAGGAATGGCCTCTCTTTCACTGAACAATTGATTTACAGGTGATCAGTCTTCTATGCCCTTTTTAAATGGTTTTCCCGGCACTCAAACCAGACATGTCCAGTGCTAAATGCTACCCGCATCCACTGATCCTCTCCTGTAAGATGGTTATCTGAATTAATGGTGTCAATTCTTGAGTAAAATAAAACTAAAGTATATAGAAGTACAGAAGGAGCTATACATTTTGGAATGATAATATTTTTAAAAAACGTGTCATACCATGTTTAATATATTATCATACTAACTATCTTCTATGTAGTAATTTGTTATAAATGAGTAAATAACCATTAACCATGACGTTTTTATTCATAAACTTTGTTTACAGTACTGATAGTGTTTACCTACTTCTGCATTTGACTGAACTTAAATTGCTTCGTAAAACATCAATATTTAATGCCAAATTTTAGTTAAAGTGTTAGCATAATAATATCAGAGTTGCCTTTATTCGAGTGCTCCGAAATCTAAATGGATTTTCTGGCTTCACGCTGTATTATTTTGTCGTACAAAATCCACTCCCAAATCATTTTGTACGATTTCCAAAGTCCGAACACATTACCATGTAATGAAAATGGAGGCTAACATGAATATATCGGATGGTTTCTATGTTTAATTTATGAACCACTATCATTTTGTTGTCTACTAAGTCTGAGGACGAAATAATCGCATTTCACAATATAGCATATTATGTACCTTAGACGAACTAAGGATATATTACAATTTTTTTTGTAAATAAATAATTATTTTTAATAATTTATTTTATTCATTTTAATTACTAAAATATTGAATGCTCTTGTAACACCAAGAATTTGAAATTCCTTATCCGTCGCCTCTACACGACAGAGACAATACAATTTGAGCAGACATGGGACACACCTTCATGAATAATGAATACCAAAGCTTACCCCACTGAGTTGGTTCAATAAGAAAACGTATTTAAATTGTCGAATTCTTTATTTTATTTGATCTAGAGCGGTTATCGGGTGTAGTTTAGCTCGTTTTCAGTATTGGTAAAACTCCAGCTTCGTACTATTGATCGCTTAACATAATACGAGTGTTGGAAGCCGTATGCTACGAAACTGAAAACGCTGTTACATAATATCTGTAATTTAACTGTATTTATGTAAACAGTCCTATGTTGTATTGCTTCGATATGGAAAGGGCAAACGTTGAAGTATTGACAATAGAGTTTCATGTTTGAATTATGTTTTATTCAAAAGTAGATAAGAGATTTCATTCAAGGAAATAATCATTGAAAAGTGCTAAATAGACTCATTCTTTGTTTGCAAAGATCATGAAAACGTTGACCTCAATAATTCCATCTCGTTATGCTAGTTGATAGGAATCGACAGTTTCAATTTACAGACGCGGATATATCGTTTACTTCAGTTTATTGTTGACCAAAATGTATACCTATATAATATCAGACTTCTAAAACAAAATTAGAAAACTTATAACAATTTCGAATTAATATAATTATTGTCTCCTTATCTCAGTGGAATGTGCGATGCATTTAGAACCGAAGGTCACGGAAAAATTAAATATAAAATTGTTTCGGTCAAGCTGGACGTATAATACTGATCACCTACTCCGCCATAAAGAATGGATCGGTGAAACTGAAACAGAAATGAGTCTGCCCCATGCCCCACTAGGGGACTCGGGAACTATTTATATGTGTATTTACATGCATTTATGTATAAGTAAACGCGAAAGTAACTATCTGCTTATTTTGTTTTTACATCGGCGGGAGATTATGTTAAAATTTAGTATACTGGTGACCAAAACCCTTTATTACTACTAGCCTAAGATAGATTTCATTCATATTCAATATGAACGAAGTCATAGTAAAATCCTAATATATAGAGGTATAAGTACCTTCAAGATGCCAAGTAGGTACAATATTATATTGTAATATAATTGATCTCTCAGATGACTTTCCATTAGACTGAAATTAAATTAGGTGACATGCCATTTCTTTCCATGTTCAAAATTCAATTTATAAGAGCGTTTCTTTTTTGGCATCTCATTGAAGTGAAATGTTCCATGATTAAATAATTTTGATATTGTACATAGTAAATCATTGTAGAAGATTTATGTAGTTTGGTATTGGTGAGGTCGCAAGCCTTACTATAGACTACGATCAATCAATTTTTAATAAAAGTGATAGATTTCTAAAACTTTCTTACTTCTTTATTGGCCTATATTTTTGTTTCTTTTTAACAGCAGTAGTTTTCACTAATATTTTTTTTGTGTTAAATATCGATAAACGAGAGTGAGGTTAACTTGATGGATGGTGATACTATTCAACTAACAAGGGGCAACGGCTACTAGTCATCCCTGAATAATGATTCAGCCGCGTCAAAAAAATTATCTTCTAATCGCTTGGCCATCTGGAGTTCCTTATTCAGGTTTACATAGCCACGGCCTGCATGTGGGATTATTTCGTCTAAATCAGTGATGACGAGTAGGCATGATCCCCTTGTAAATTAAGTTAACGCAACGCGTCTGCAAGCCCTTTGGAATATCGGATGGCTAAGGGCGACGGTGATCACTTACCATCACGTTAGCCTCATGTCGGTTTGTAGAAAAAATGCAATATAATTCAATATTGCATTTTCGTCTTTTGTTTCAATGTAACAGATAAGAAGAACGCAAGGAGTAGGTTCACATGATATGAGATCCAAAGGCGCTTGCGGTTTTATATAGTCGTACTGAGCCAAAACCACTGAGAATATTAAATAACTCGTATTATATAATTACAGTTAACTATATAAACAAATGATTAATCTAAGTAATGAATATAGATTTTTACCTCCAGCTTCATACTACGAAACGGAACGACAGGAAAAAGAAGATTGTTTGTTTTAATTGATAGTTTTCCACATAAGATTTTTTTATTGTTGGAGGAATATTGTAATTGAATAGATTATCTGATAACAAACATATTTTATATACAAAGTATTTACTCATATAATAATTTAATACTATTATGCCAAACATAAATTGCTTTATTACTCTAATATAAACAAAATTTAAATATCGATAAAATAACACCGCTGTATATTTACATTAAAATAACTACATGCAGTTAAATTTTATGTATGATGCGTGTGCTTCGGACGCCGGACGTGTAAATACGTAGTTTTGATCATGTTTGTAAACAACGCTAATCTTTGTTATAGCACTTACGGCACGTACGAGTACATGCGGTCTGCCAAAACTAAACATCGCAATAAATCGCGGAGCAGCATTAATTGCTCATATGATTGATGCAACGTGTTTGCTGTAGGGATGTTACGGAAGTGGTTTAATTGGAACCGAATTCGAAATCTGAGTTTTTAAATTTGGTTTGTCGGAACTGGAATCAGAACCGGAACCGGAATCGGAAGCAGAGGCAAAAGAGAGATATGTAATAAAATAAAATTACAAACATTATTCATTAGTTTCATTCATATCAGTTCAAAAAATTATAACACCTTCCTGAGTGTTGAAAATAAAAATAAACGAGTTTTTGTTAAATTTTACAGTAGTAAATTAAATCAAATAGTGCTAGCCGCGGGTATCGCCGCCGCTGGGCTTCGACTTGCGATTAAAACCTCCAATTCTAATTTATCGGAACCGAAATCGGAATCGGAGGTGCAAAATCGATCGGAAGTTCGAACCCGAACCGAAGCTCCGTAACATCCCTGGTTTGTTGTAACTATTGTATCTGGCATACATTCATTAAATGGTAAAACGCTCAAAGGCAAATGAAACACATAGCGCAAGTACTTCGGTTATTGAAAAGCATTAGTGAAACAGTCTGCAAAAGCATAACTAGGCCACGTCTTACGATACCTTGAAGGAGTTGGCTGGGCTTAAATCCCATAAGATTACGGGGTAATCACCGTATGTGTAACATTGATTATATAATATATCCCGTTCCCAACCAAACTTCAAAAAGGTCTTTATATTAATTTTAATATGTGTAAGAAATTATATCGCTATGTAAATATAATAAGAACATATTAGGTGTGTTACTAAATTTTTTTGCATTTTTATTTTTATATACAAAAAAAATATTATGAAAGTTAAGAATTCATTAATATTAATTCTCAAGCCCTGATGAAAGTTATATTATTCCAAAATTTAGTATTTAGTCTTATCTATTGTATTATTGATGAAATTATCATCATCTATCTATGTCTTTGAATTAGTCAGTTTATATGTTCTATAAATAAAACGGCTAAAACATCTTTAATGGCTTATTATTGAGTAATCTTAGATGATTAATGTTTAGGTAAACATGTATTCAATGACATTTTTTGCTGCTTTATGACGTGTATTATTTTAATTCAATGACGCACATAGTCACAACAATATGCATAGATAAAAAGTTTTGAAATTATCATCATTCGTATTAGGGCATATTAAGTGACTGCTTTGAAGCAGAATATTGGCGAGTTCAGATTGACTAATATGAAGACCAGTAAGCTTGGAAAATATTTAACCTTGCGAGCTGTGGCTACATCTCTTTTTTGTTCCTAAATCGTAGTGAAATTGTAAAATGTAATTTTTGTAAACTTATAAAACAAAAAAAAATATACTTTTATCCCGGTAAGAATATTGCGATATTTTTCGTAAATACTGACATATGATAAAAAAATATACATTTTGAAAAACCGTTACTAAGAAGTAAATACAAAATCGCTTTATATTTTACGCGTCCAAAGGACAATTTTCGAATATTTTTCTTAGAGTCAAGAAACTATTGCGTCTCAAGTCTATGTGGCTTCGTCACGTCGCGTGATAACGATAACTATTACTTAAGAATAATAACAATTGTTCTCATTGCGTACACAATACACGTTACAAGTTTTTTTTTATGTCAGATATCCACAGACGAGCATGAGGTTCACTTGATGGTAGGTGATACCTCAGCCACAGAACATCAGTCAATGATGCGCTGTCGACCTAATTTTTACTTCGAGCATTCGGAAATCCACAGACTGAAACCGAAACGCGCAATATGCACTTCACGGTTTTTCCATCTATGAACGGTGGTGACCCGGTCGGAATGTAGATATTCCTCCTACCCGATCAATGCCCGAAGTTACCAGACGTGGGGAAAACATGCTTACAGAAAATTATAAGCATGTGCTCCCGGTGGTATTCGAACCCACGACCCATCGATGCGCACGGCAGGTGTTCTGCCGAACGCGCCAACGAGCCCGTCATAAGTACTTGTATATTTATGAAAAACAAATACAAAGAATCAATAACAATATCAATTCAGCAACGATAACATATAATTCGTTATACATTATGCATTTTATTGACCATGAGATCTTCCCTCGTAATAAAATAAACTCGCGATAAAATGAGGGCTCGGTGTGGTGCTGACGTCAGCGGAATATGGGTTCGCCGTTTTCACGACCAGATTATTGCAGATTCGTAAAAACGAATGTGTCACGTATATCTCACGTTCTGTTTGGCTATAACGTATCATATACAATTTTATTTATTGTTTTTTTTTGTCTTAATCTATATTTTTTTTTTTTTTTTTTTTTTTTGTCAGATATCGACAGACGAGCATGAGGTTCACTTGATGGTAGGTGATACCTCAGCCACAGAACATCAGTCAATGATGCGCTGTCGACCTAAATTTTACTTCGAGCATTCGGATATGAAATGGTTACAAGTTCAGATAATTCAAAAGAAATTTTTAACAACTTCTCATAATATTGTCTTTTATTAACGCGAGTATCACACATTTAAATAAAATACTGTATACCGGATTAAAACGCGATTTATTATTTATATTGTTTAAATTATTTACCCCGACTGTCTCCCCGCGACCACGGTTGCTGAAAAGTATCCGAAATGTCGCGCGTCGGGATAAATAATTTAAACAATATAAATAATAAATCGCGTTTTAATCCGGTGTACAGTATTTTATTTAAACTTGTCATAATTAGAATTAATGCATAAGCAATTTTTGCGATTCATATAGTGTATTATTGTATACTAGCAACACGCTCCGGCTTCACACTGGTGCAATGTATATGTTACTGTACACAAAAAAGAAAGGTTAAAAAAATCGGCTCAGTAGATCCAGAGATTACCCCTAAAACCTCACAAACTTTACCTCTTTATAATATTAGTATAGATTAAATGTATGTACATGTAAAAGTTTGGGTTATAAAAAAGTATCCGCCGATTTTTTTGCAGGTCTCTTCTCGGTAGGTTACCGATTATTTTTTTTTATATAGGTATATTGAAGAATTATTTGAATAAATATATGCATTTTTAATTTCGAGTTTAAGATTCACATTATGGCATTTAAATATGTTGTTGTTTCAAATTCAAATTTTAATTTAAAACTCAATATCAATTTGAGTTTTAAATTAAAATTAAATATAAATAAAGGCATAATTATCCTTCGGTATATAGTACTTCGTAATGTAGTCACGTTTTGCTAACTAATCATTGTAGGTATATCTTTATTGTTATGAGACATTTAAAATGCCACGTACGATCTTTAACAATTGCCTCCTGTTTGCGAGGCGCCTGATTATATTTAAATTCGATATCAACCTTAGGTAAGCGGTATTAAGCACCTCAACCTTCTAAAGTTTCAATTTGCAAATTAGTGGTCTTGTTTAGTTAGTTCACAGAATTATTTTAACTGTAAATAATATCTTTGTAGGGTATCTTAAGGTCGCTTCTAAGTTTTGTCATAAAATATGATATGACAGGTTGGTTAGGCTCATAGCGCCATTTTTTACAAAGAACTGATTACTATGATTTACTTTCAGTTTAATGCACCTAAGCTACGTAGAGACTTGTTTCTTTTGATATGATTTATAAAATAGATGAGTAAGAAGTGTGGCTAACCTTTTTTGCTATTACTGCTATGAACTAGAGAAAGATACGTTGTCGACTATCTAGAGACAATAAAAATCGTAATTATGTTTCATAACAAAATAATAATTTTATTCATCTGCACATATTCTCCGAACCTATAATAAAAGTTCCAGACACTACGTTTATTATAAATTTGCTAAAGTCAAGTGTTTTAAACTAAATTAATTGAAGAAGATGTTTCCAATTAAAAAAATACTAATTTTACGGACACAGCATATTTTTAATAGTTTTGGGATACAGTTTACATTTTTGGCCAGGTCAATTTTTGTTAAGGTCACTCGATGGTAGGTTAGAACTAAACCATGAACCTCAGTAATATAATATCAGATATTGACGCGCTATCTACATATTTTTTTACTTACAGCATTCAGAAATCCATAGACTGAAACCAAAACGTGTAATATGAACTTCATTTTTCCAACTATTCTTTGCTATGTTCGGAGTTTAAATAAAATTATAAACATGTGGTCCCAGCGTCCCAAGGAATGTGTCCTTGCGATCCACCGGAACGCAAGGTAGGTGTACTAACGTGTAAAAAAAGTGTTTTAAGCTAAATTAATTGGATAATGTTTTCATTTAAAAGAGAATTACTAGCGCCTGTCAGTTGTGTGTAGCTTGCTGTTACGGCGTGCGTGCCATGTATCTGTCAGGCGCTCACGCAAAGGTTGCGATTTGCGATTATACAATCCGCCCGCCCTGCCACTTTATTACCTCTCCAAGCGACGTGACATTGAAATACTGACAGTGTTAAGGTCTCCAAAACCCATTTCATGATTCGAAACCATTTTAATATACTAGAGTGAACGATTTATAGCGTGTTTTGTACGTACTTATATTGCGCTCGAATGACTCTTACATAATTTAAACTCCCCAGTTGTTTAATCTTCTCACAAAATTTCAGCCTTATAATTATTGCTTTTTATCAACAAGGGAAATACCGAAAGTTTAAATAGAGCTATAAAACCCTTTCCAAAAATTAATAGTCGTATTTTACCCTCTAAATAATAAAATAAAAATACAGAAATTTCAATTTAAATTATAAAACATTGATCATCATATAGTGTACTGTATTTTAGATATATAATTATTTTCAATCTTAGATAGCATATAATATTCCTTTTTTGTTGTATCTTAAGTATATTTACATATAGGGTCATTTGTTTACCTATTCTGTGAAATATTCATATCTCAGTCCATATCCAGTCTCCTATCGTGTTCTGCAATAAAGAGTCTCCTAGTAGGGCATGGGGTACATATTTCTGTGTTAGTTTCATAGATCATTTTACAGGTTCTTTGATCAACCCAAATGAAGCATTTTTTTTTAATTTGTTGCCCCAGTATTTAAACCCGGGATCTTGGGTGCTAAACGCATCGCGCTTACCACTGAGCTTGGGAGGCGGTTGAGCGAAAAGGTCGCCCAATATTATTTTCCATATTCCATAAAAAAAGTTTCTATTTATTCGTATAGTAGTAATGTGTGGTAATTTAGTTGTTACAGTTACTTTCCAAAAAAACTGCGTGTTTACATTAGTGTAGATATACAATAGGTAAGTATTGTTCGTGATCTAAGGGTCATGCTCTGACCCACGTCAGAGTAGACCTATTAGGCAAGTGGCCAACAGATGTGTAACCACTATAGCCAAACCTACACGTTCACACCGATATTACATTTTGGCTCGTTTTTGAAATTCTAATTTTTTACTATATTTTAATACTTACCAAAGATATATGTATAATAATACAATAAAATAATTTGACAAATGACTACCGTAGGTATTCATTGTTAACTGAAAATCTTGTCTTTAATATCGTATAAGAACTAAATGAGTGTATTTATTTTTTGTATAAGAGATTCATCTTATAGTAGGTGATTAATCGTCTTGGACAAAAGAGGTCTTGTCTTGAGGATTCACTCTCGTTTTTTGAAGGCGCGATAAAAATTGCAGAAATCTACGTAAAAGTAATCTAAAAGTTTTTCTGATATAACTCTGTATTCTCAATCCTATTGCATAATATTATATTTTTATGAAAGTGATTTATGGTGTTAAATTTTGCGAATCAAAAGTTAATAATATAATGTAAGTAACAGTTTTTGTTAGCTACGTTAATCCAGTTCTAATATCGCGAAATACTTTACACGAACGCTGTTAATTAGCATACAAGACAATAAATTAACATAACATTTATATAATAACTTCAGTAATGGCAGTTCGTGTTGAGAATTCTTGTATTCAGTTAAAATTGGTATCTAGGTCAGATGTCGTATCTTAATTGGCGAGCATTGGACTTGTGCGACTCTATTCTTTCTAGAGCGTCATCATACAACCTATTAGAATGTTAAGAAGCTTGTTATTATTTAAGTATCAGACAACACATTCCATAACTTACTTGAAATTCAAAAATCGGTTGATTTTATTTAGATTGTTCGACATCGACATCTTTGAGCGAAATGTGTAGTGAAATAGTGTGGTGAATAGTTTTGATGATGAGTGGTCGTCACCTCCGTATCCCGGAGGTGCGTGTGAGTGGTGCCCCGGATCAGGAAGACATAGACGACCCACCTACAGCGCTACCGCCCTTTGCCCTTACGCTAGCTTCGATACCAAGACGACGTCATTCTTGGATATGTGGGTGAGTATTCTCGTGCCATGAAGGTTATATTTTTTATTTTTATGTTAGATACCGACAGATGAGCATGAGGTTCACTTGATGGTAAGTGATACCTCAGCCATAGCCGCTGTCGATCTTTACTGCGAGCATTCGGAAATCCATAGACTGAAACTGAAACGCGCAATATGCACTTCACGGTTTTTCCATCTATGAACGATGCAGTGGTTCGTTACCCGGTCGGAATTTCGATATTCCTCCCACCCGTTCAATACCTGAAGTTACCAGACGTGGGAAAGACATGCTTACAAAAAATTATAAACATGTCGTCCCGGTGGGATTCAAACCCACGACCCATCGTTGCGCACGGCAGGTGTTCTCCTGAACGCGCCAACGAGCCCGTCAATAGAAGATAAGATACGTGTATTATACACATACAAACACTTACAGTAACAACCACCCCAACACAGGATGGGTGTTCCAGGGATTTTTAAGTTTCGATAATTTAATTAGACCGAATAAGATCCGATTCTGATGATTAATCATTTTTTAATTTTATACTTATGTTATTGTGTTTTAATTTTTAATCTATCGTTGTTAAGATCAGCACCCTCTAAAACAATATGCTTAAAAGAGGGTAGGTAGGTACTTACATCTATACTTGTAAAATCTGTCGAATAAAAAAAAATATGGCACTAATACTTTCATTCAGGTTTTTCGTTAGTATGTTAAAATCAAAAATCTCTTTTTTAACAATGTCAAATCAATTGTAATCAATTTTCACATCCGAAGGTAGGTACTAAAAGGTATACAAAATATGCGGAATATGTTGAAAGAACATCTACATTGAGAACGGGTAACGAATCACCGTTTAAAGATAGAAAATCCAGGAATTGCATATTGCGAGGAAAAAGTAAGTCGACAACGCATCACTGACTGATGTTTTGCTGCTGACGCTACCATTCAGTGCTCCACCTACCTCGTGCTTGTCTGTAGATAACTAACATAAAGAAAAACCGAGATATGCAATAGTATTCGAATATCATTTAAAGTTTTATTTACAAGGATAATATATACCAACGCATCAACTCATCCAAGGTTGGAATAACTGGTAGCGACCTGCGTCATGGAATGTTTATCTTGAATAGGTATGTTAAGATATAATATGAATGAAGTATGAGTCGTGTTATTATCCTGTGGCTTTCAGCGATGACTAGCCGTCTCCGTCTGTGAGACAATTAATATCTTTTAATATTCATGACATTTGCTGTCACTCGTGTTGGGCATTAGCACAACAATAACTCGATTTGTATGGATATGGCTATCATGACGCTTTGTTCTACCACCTTCGTAAGTTGTCTTATGTTCTCTGAGAATACAAGAGTATTTTAGAAAAAGAAAGTTTTCTTTACTTTCTTTTACGTAGTATCATACTTAAAATACTACAAATTCTGTATGGACTAATCAATAAATGCATTGCTTAAATCACTGTGGTAAAAAAAAAAATAGACTGTAAGGTTTTATGTCGTAAGCATCTACTAAAGAATAACTTTTGGACTACTGTAAGTGTAACCCTAGATTGAAAATATAAAAAATTGAAAGCAAGTTTCTTTGTATTTTCCTGTAAAGATAAATAAATTAAAATTTGGCTCATAACTAGACATCGATATCGCGAGGGCACGAACGAAAATGTGATGCCTAGTTTAACGCGTCCTCTGAGAGTTTTTATTTGTGCCAGTAGTGTTCTATTCAAAAAGATCTACACTTATGTATTTTAAAATTAATAATACCTATATTGATTTCTCGATTTTGACAATTTTTCAGATTGACCTGGTTTATTCTCTTAGATATGGTTAATCATTGGCCTCTTCCTAATGGCATTAAACATCTTTGGCCTTGTTACTGAAAGGATATTAATGTAGGTATAGGTTAGGTATTCTGAAAATACTTTATGTAGTTTGTCGATAACGATGCGATAACGATGTCTACTCATAGCAGGGTAAGGTTTAGCTATAGGTCAAATATAGCTCTCTTCTGCGATAAAAAAACTTGTGAGTGCTATAATTTATTCGAAACTTTGGTATAAACAGCAAAAATAAAAAAAAATATTCCTCTTACTCATTGAATATTTCAGTTCAATTAAAACTAAAAAAACAGTAATTAAAAAACTGCTCTAAAATTATTATACAAAGTTAAATAGATACAATTTCTCTCAATCAGAAACTACAATAGAAACCCTTAACTAATGAACTTATAAGACTGAGATCAAAATGGCTGAAACAGGTGCTTTGAAATTATTGCGGCGATACATCAAAATAATCTTAAAGGCATGATTTAGTACTGACATTTCTGATGAGTTACCAAGTTTAATGTTATATTTTAGGCAAATATATTTCGGCAGTATATTAAATCAGGATTTCCCAACCAATGTTTAGAGAGATACAAAGAAGAGTTCGATGGAAATTGACCAATCAAAAACGGAAATAATAGTTTCATTCCAATAACTGTTGTAATTGCTCTTTCAGATGACATTTAGTGGAACGATGTTAGTTGAATTGAACATTTAAGATATGATATCTTGGTCGAGTGTATATTAACAGTACCTTTCATTTCAGAGTATACGTTCGATATTATGTTTATATTTTGCAATTTATGAACTCTATGATACTTAAATAGGTCAAAGACTATTGTAAATATGTACATTAAATGATTAAAGAAAAAGTATTTACATTAATGTATTAAAACGATAGTATATGAAGAAACTTATTAGGTAAGACTAGGTTAACCAAATGAAACAAAATTCTTATCCTTGTATGTAAGGGTGCTACTTGTGGTGACTGGTCGGACTTGAATATGTATACGGTTATATTAGTTATTTCGACTATGTGTTTGCATGTTGTTCCCACGATTATGTAAGTGCGTGCTATGCCATTTCACCATGCCTGTTGATAGAGGACAAATCTTTGTTACTACAAGATGTCATGTGGAACATGGTGTAATGGTTGCAGCTCCTTACAAATATTTTGTAAAACCAAAAACTTGGCGATTAAAAAGAGCGGCGGAGAGTTTATTGCCAGTTCTTCTCGTCGGTTCTACGCCCTTGATTTGAGAACTGGCAGTAAATGTAAAATTATAAGCATTTGAATTATTTTTTTATTTTTATTTACGTTCATAAGTGTATATTATGTTACCTAAATGAATAAATGATTTGAATTTGAATTATAAAGAAAACGCAACGCCTCAGTAGTCTGAAAAGTTGGTGAAGAAATATTATTTTTAAGAATCTTCTACATACTGGAAATGAGAATGGAATAAGAATAGCTCATGTTGTTTTAATTTAAAAATATAACATACTAGCAACACGTCCCGGCTTCGCACGGGTGCAATGTAGATGTAGGTCTATACAAAAAAGCCTATGTTAATCACTATCTATGGTGAAATTGGTTAAATCGGTTCAGTATATCCAGAGTATATAGGATACCCTACAAACTCACAAACTGACAAACTTTACCTCTTTATACAATTAGTACAGATAGTATAGATTCCTTAGTCACTTTCTGCCATGCACTATACTATGTGAAACGGCGGTTTTTCCGAAGCGAAACAACTTAGAAACCTTCAAGCTTACTCTTTCCTTAGAAATCTTCTAATTCTGGTATTGCAGATGTCTATTTATTTATTTATTTATCATCATTTTACAATAATTGTACTTTAGGGATGTAACGGAAGTTGTTTTACCGGAACCGAATTCGGAATCGGAGTTTTTAAATTTGGCTTATCGGAACCGGAATCGGAACCGAAACCGGAATCGGAGGCAGACACAAAAGAGAGATGTGTAATAAAAAAAATTACAAACATTATTTTGAGTTTCATTCATATCAGTTCAAAAAAGTAAACACCCTTCCTGGGTGTGATATATAAAAATAAACTAATTTTCTTAAATTTTACACAGAAGTTAATTAAATCAAATGACGCTGATCGCGGCCACCCCGCTGATATGCTTAGACCTCCGATTATAGCCTCCGATTCAAATTTATCGGAACCGAAATCGGAATCGGAAGTGCAAAATCAATCGGAAGTTCCGACTTTTCGGAACCGAAATCGAAGCTCCGTAACATCCCCGTTGTACTTACAGCCTATGAGCCAAGACGTACAAAAAATTTAACTCCTTACATTTTACAATTTAGACAAAGAATTAAGAAACCTATAACATAGTTTCATAAATCTAGGTTTGTTAACAAAAAACAAATCAACATCCGTATCAAAGGCTAATAATTATTAGCCTTTGATATTTTTGATAATTTGATACGGAATTATAATTCGTTAAATAGTGTAAGAGCTGTATGCGTCCTACGTACTATGTGTCTATGTGTGCGGTGATCACTTACCATCATATGAGCCACCCCGTTTATCCTCTAATCTATACAAAAAAAAAACATAAATCAGTTTATTAGGTAAATTATGATTTACTATGTGACTCTTTCCGGACATTGCTTTTTTTAAATGTATGTTCCTTTGCTTCTCTGACTAGATTATCAGCAAGGTTAACTCAATTTGAGGAGGTATAAACGCGGATTTTATTCCATTAGCAGCATCAAAGCGGGATCGTTGCATTAAACGATATTGCATCTGAACACGTGGAGACACTAACCAACTTATTAACTAAATTATTCCCCTATTCTAAAATAACTTATTCAGTTGTATACAGAAGCAGGTACTCATTTGTTTCATATAGGTATTTATGTTTTGTCGAGTTTTCAACATTAAGTAAACGTCGTAATGTGATGATAGTGATGTAACGAACATTCGCTTTCGAAAATTAATGTGTATTTTGCGAATATCGGTCCGAAGATACACCTAAAGTGTAAATAATATAAGTAGGTGTATCAAAGAAAAAATATACACATTTCTAATAATTCTTGTGAGAAATATAATCATTTTCTCATGTTAAACAACATCACTAATCACACATACTCTAAATTCACGTATACTACGATCTGTTTTAGATCAGCTCGATATGCTCAGAATGAGACGAAAACAATGAGTATAGTGTGCGTGTGTCATCGAGCGATAAATGTATAAAAAAAGTTTTATTTTATGTTAGATATCGAAAGACGAGCATGAAAGTAGGTGATACCTCAGCCACAGAACATCAGTCAATGATGCGCTGTCGACCTCCCTTTTTTTTAGTTCGATCAATCAGAAATGCATACACTGAAATCGAAACGCGCAATATGCACTTCACGGTATTTCCATTTATGTATTAATAAATTTTATTCCTCTTATTACTATATTTTCTTAGCAGGCTCACAGTCTACTTTCACGATATATAAAGAAAATATCAAATCGTATGACATTTTTTTGTTATTATTATCGATACCATTCCAGTCGCATTCGCGAATATCAGTGACAGAATTTGCGCATACTAAAAATAACATCACTAATATGTGATAAAGCCTCTCGGTGTCTGGCAATTAAGTTTGGCCCAATTGGTGTTCAATTAAGCTGAAATTTTCGAATATGGTATATATGAAACTCGAATTCGAGATCGTATCAAATTGTATATTTATATTGCCATACAAACGATTGAGTTTCAGTATTACTTAAAAAAGTTATACAACACCTATTGAGTTTGGATCGAAATTCGATGCTCCTTCCATTCGTTATAAAAACAAGAAAATATATAAATAACTAGCGGACCCGACAGGCGTTGTCCTGTCTACACGTCTAAATTTCAAACTTTTTTGTGAATCTAAACCATTCCCAGATCCCCTTGAACACACACAAAAAATTTCATCAAAATCGGTCCAGTCGATAATAGATATATCAGACCGGACGGCGATACACCCGCGACTCATCGCATCAACGAGTCTGATAAAAATAATTATTGAACAATACGATAAAAAAATATTATTTTTTTATTAAAAACAATTTTTAAATGACTATAATCTGGGTTTCAGGTTTATACGATATAAATATAATACCGATCGCATGTGATATTTTTGTTCAGTGATTTAAGGATTTTTCTGACAGCATAAGCCAGGGGTCGGCAACCGGCGGCCCGCGGGCCGCATGCGGCCCGTGCTCTATCTCGTTGCGGCCCGCAAGCCTCAGGTCCTTAAGAAAAAAATACCAAAGCAATAGGCCATATTACTAGAATCACTAGAATTTATACGGCCATGCTGCTGGGCCATGAGAGTATTCTTGAAAGCTCGCTCCCACGCGGGGTGATAAAAATGTACCTATTTCATTTTTTAAGAACTGTTATGTTATGTATTGTTTCTACCGAAAATAAATATTTGCTGTACTTATTCAATTCTTGGCAATTTTTTTTGCGTTTATACGCTGCACCTGGCCGTCGGTGGCGGGCGGCTCCTTTGAGACAATAGGCGGCGGCAGTCTTTGATTAGACGCAGGTGTGCGGCGGCGAAAAAATTCAAAGCGACCGACTTTAGTTAAAATCACAGCCGCGCGCAGCTATCGCCTCATTCGGTTGTGGAAATTCGCCGGAAACTCACGTCTCATCTGGTTGCTGGCTACGCGTTTCGTTTCACCTTTCTTCCCTTCGATGATAGCTTCTCACGCACGACGTATGAGGTAAGTACGTTGTATGCACTCGCGAGCAATTTGTATTATTTTATTTACTGATTGTTTATGTGAACCTTCAGATTGATGGGTAAATGTTATAAGGACGTGGATAGTAGTTACATGACATGAAGTCAGTTACGAGTATGTCATGTTTTAATTATTTTTTGAATGTGGAGTTGAATTTGTAGGTGCTAACTGGAACATATAATTTTACAACGAATTTAATTTTTTTCATTATTGTTACAGAATATTTATATAAACATGGCTTCAAGAAAAAGGAAGATAGAAGAAGAAAAAAGAGTTTTTAACAAATTATGGACAGAATTATACTTTTTTATCGAGTTTAAAGGAAAACCGTTATGCTTGATTTGTCAAAAGAGTATTTCTGTAGTAAAGGAATATAACCTGAAGCGACATTACGACACTGAGCACAAAGCTAAATTTGACTGTCTTGAAGGAGAAATACGACAAAGGAAAATTTCCACTTTGAAATCGTCATTACAAAATCAACAAAACATATTTAAGGTTGTGGCAGACAACAGCGAATCGAATGTTCGTGCCAGTTACAGGGTAGCAGAGATTCTAGCAAAAAGTGGACGTCCGTTTACCGATAGTGAATTAGTAAAAGAGTGTGTCTTAGCTATCGCAGAAGAAATATGCCCAGAGCAAAAAAAAATGTTTGAAAGTCTTAGTCTCTCTGCGAGAACTTGCACCCGACGTACTGAAGACTTGGGTGCTAATTTGTGTGAACAACTCAGGGATAAGGCGCAGTCTTTTGACTGCTTCTCTTTAGCGATGGATGAAAGTACGGACGTGTCGGATACAGCACAGCTACTCATATTTGTACGCGGCATTGACGAAAACTTTACTGTTTACGAAGAGCTTGTGAAAATGTGCAGTTTGAAAGGTACAACTACGGGAGAAGATTTATTTCACCATGTGGAACAAGCTCTGGATTCATTGCAGTTAAGCTGGGAAAAGTTAACAAGTGTCACTACCGATGGAGGCAAGAACATGAGCGGTCAAAACAAAGGTGTTGTTGGGAGAATCATCAGCAAAGTGAAAGATTCTGGATCTACTGTGCCATTGATTTTTCACTGTATTGTCCATCAAGAGGCATTGTGCTCCAAGGTTATATCCTGGAAAGAAATAATGGATACTGTAACATCCACTGTTAATTTTATAAGAAGAAATGGGCTGACACACCGTCAGTTCCAAAAGTTTTTGGAAGATCTGGAAGCTGATCATGGTGACGTGGTTTACTACTGTGAAGTGAGGTGGCTCAGTCGAGGTGCCGTTTTGGAACGGTTTTTTGATTTGAGGAAAGAAATTGGCAACTTCATGGAGATGAAAGGAAAGCCAGTCGAAGAGCTTACTAACAAACAGTGGATTATCGATCTTGGTTTTTTGACTGATTTGACTAAGGAACTGAATCAGCTCAACAAACGCTTGCAGGGAAAAAATAAATTGATTTGCGATATGTATTCAGATGTTAAGTCATTTGAGATGAAACTGAAACTGTTTATCGAGCATATTGATGAAAAAAAGCTTGACCATTTTCCTAATTGCAAGAAAGCCGTGGAAGAAGCTGGAGATAATTTTGTGTGGCAAAATATTACAATGAGAAACGTGTTAACACAACTACAAACTGAGTTTGTAAATCGATTCACCGACTTTAAAAAGAGCTCCCTTAACCTGGAAATATTCCAAAACCCTTTTGCAATTGATATTAGTGAGGTACCAAGCAATTTGCAAATGAACATAGTAGATTTGCAAAGTAATAGCACACTTAAAACGGCATTTAAGGAAAGCACTGACTTGATACTGTTCTACGGAGGTTTGAGTTCTGAAAACTTCAAAGAATTGAAAAAGTTTGCTCAGCAGATAATAACTATGTTTGGTAGTACATATTTGTGTGAGCAGACTTTTTCAATTCTCAACTACCGCAAAAATAAGAATTGTTCGCGGTTAACGGATGAACATTTGGACGCGATTCTACGCGTGTCTACTACTAAAATGAAAGCAGACGTTAAAAAACTTGCAAGTCAAATGCAGTCGCAAAAATCTCACTAGTTCTTACTTTTATGTTAGTATAGTAATTCAATTAAAATAGACATGATTGTATTAATATATATGCGTTTTATTTCAAATATTAAAAATACATACCCGAACATATAAATATAAAAATAAGTGCGGCCCGCACTGATACTCTGGCAACATATGTGGCCCTGCTATAGCAAAAGGTTGCCGACCCCTGGCATAAGCCATTTCGACAGCGACAAATGTGGCGGATCTCTGGAGACCGTAGATAGGAATAGGCAGAGTCGACCGAAGCCATTTGTTTATGTGAGGCATTAATTTTTTTTAACCTTTCCATTCGAAGAAATTTTATCTTAAAGATACATCATTTCAGAACTTTCATAATTATTTTATAGTAGTTTTTTAAGCATGGAAGTATCGTAGATGAATATATCTGTTATTTTCATAAGTGCATAAGCACAAAGTTCAATATTTTTTAAATTCAGTAGTTATCATGTTCATTCTGATAAATAAGTATAATGCTATTATTATTGTTTTCAATCAACAGCTTTTTCAGTACAATTTACTTCATATAATGGATATCTTAAATACATAATTACTATAGGCATAGATCCAAGTTACGCAATTTCGTTTCCACTCTGTCTGCTTTTTTGAGGCACACATTTTAGTGAGTAATATCTTAATTCCCTAAACTGACTACCTTCCGAAGAAATAAAAGCCATTTTGGCTCCAGTCAGTGTTTCCATATTCCCCAATAAAATGTATGTCTACAGTACAACAATGTTCGTCATTGAATTTCTGTGGCTGTCTACTACTGGTATCACTTAAAATCGAGAGAGCTTTTTTTTGTAAATATGTCGTAAAAATATATTTTTAAAATGCTATGCAAAATCTCACACGAGCTCATTTGTCAAGATCCTGAAACGTTGTCGTCGACCGTTCAGACGTTGATACCTCATTAACAAAAAATGATGAGAATTCTTGGCAAATATTATCTCCCGTTCCGGTATTTAAATATTTGATACTCTGGCAAAACTTTCAAAAATATTATGAGAAAAAATAAAAATAATCTTTTGTGAAAACAATCTATTTGTGAATATCCGGCTTCGATTATCGTTTGCACCGGGAGTGTTCTAATGAAATAAGCTAATAAATATCTTATGTAGTTCCAGGTGCAAAATTAACTATTGTGACATTATGAGAAACTGCTGATGTGGAGTTTAGGACAGTGTGACATATTTGAAACTCTGCCACTAGTTATTCTGGGCTGTGGATGCGCGTAAACAGCGCCACATATATACGTCGTAATACATTATCTTTGCAATATTCATAAAATCTAACGTTGTATTAAAATTCTCCAGGCCAAGAATAGCATAAGACCTATTTCAAAAACATTTTATCTAAATGCGCAACACTTTATTCTTTCTAAGGGGGTAGTTGCCATAAACGAATTGTTTTATAGATATCACTAACGGTGTATGATTATGTTATCAAAAATTTTTTAACCAGTTTAAAATATTTACAGGAGGAAAATTTAATTTAATAAATATTTAATAAAAAGTAGTTTTTTTTATATATCACACAAATAAACAAGGAACAGATATATATTTAAAAATCACATAGGTTTGATTAAAATTGTAATAATAGATTTCGTCTTCTATTAACGCGACTATCACACATTTAAATAAAACACAAAATTAAATTATTTATACCGCCGTTTCGGATAATTTAAACAATATAAATAATAAATCGCGTTTTAATCCGGTATACAGTATTTTATTTAATTAATAGATTTCATAAAGAAAATCTCATAACAATATTACGATAAGTTAAATCTTGAGAAAACATAATATTAAGTTAGTTCCTTTTTCATGAAATTCACGGTATTTGAGCAACTTAATCATCAGATAAGACAGAGAGTAATGATAGTCGATTTTTACTGAAATTGACTGAAGTATTTTCATAAGAGGTCGCGTCTTTACTCTCGTGAAGCTAGAGTAGGCGGCCTACGCGTCAACGCGCGCGCGCAGTTACGATTCCGCTGTGTCCAATATAACGTCGATTGAAAGTTTCAATTTATTGGAAGATAGCGTGAAAGTTTTACTACGGAACAAAAGTGAATACTTATATACTGTGTTTTGTTGTGATGTGTTATTATTAATCTTAAATAAAGTAAGGTAACAATGAGTGGTCGAATGTTGTTTTGTTTGGTATCACAGTGTTTTCGTGAATAGTTTTCTTCTTATCGCAAAACATACTGAATAAAAAGTATGTTACAACTTATGAATACTAGGGTCCTTTAATTGATAATAAACAGCATTTATGTTATTTTCAAAAATCTGTGTATAATGTGGTCAGATATTAATTAATTATGTTCGTTATATTATTTATTAGGGAGGCTTTATAATAATTGGATAAACAAGACAAATATGACAAGGAAAATATTATGTTTGACAGATTTTGTATAAAATATACTATAGATTAAAATGAAAATAATCCACATTTAAATTATTAATTAAATTTAACAACGCATATCAAGTACCTACTCTCATATACATATATTATAATAATAATTATTCACAGTTTAGATAGAAAAGTAAATGATATTTCAGGGATTTTTTTATAGTAAGAGAATCATACTTATAGCCATCACATTAAAGTACTTGTTTATAAACAAATAAAGAGCGAATTAAATTTTAGATTTAACTGTATTTCGATTCGATTTCAACATTATTTTTGTGATTTCTTTATAATTTATTTGGCTGCCATGTTTATTATTTCCAGCAGCATTTACTATTCTCTATTAACCCTAAATAATAAAAGTATATCAAATGGATTTTCTTTAGGTTTTTCAAACATTTTGTTAACTTTCCTATGTTGATATGCTTTCTGAACGTCGGAAAAATTACTCTGTAAATCACCGGACTTGTATATGTTCAAACATTGCAATAATGTTAAGAATACGAAAAACACAAAAAAACCTCAATATGAAAGATTTTTTTTATAGTTGTTGTAGTGTTGTTTTTTTATTCATAACTGGTTTAAAAATATAAAACCATAGCGGGATTTGTAACTGTAACAAGAAGCAAAACAAATACAACAAAATATGATACGGAAATAAAATAGAATATATACTGAAAATGTAAAACAAAATTAATAACAATTATTTCAATACTAGTCACAACAATATAATATTTATATTTAGGTATAATCTAATTTTCCCCTAAAGTCTAAACGAATATAATTTCCTACCTATTTGTTGACTTTAATTAGACTTCAAGCCTACAAACCCACACTATAAATAATTATGCATTAATAAAAACAAATACCTCAAACATAAACATTCGACATAATCAATAATTTGTTACTTTACTTTATGTCTAGTCTATGTAAATTCAGTGTCATTACGACTATAAGATGTAGCGAACAGCGACATCTAAGATTTTACGTGAAAATTATACCAAGTTTCACGTCCACGTAACAGCTAACACCTGAAAGATGTTACCTATCGCTGAAATGGAAGAGGGCGCTAGTAGGCTTTTATCGGCGAACGCGAGCCGTCATAGAAAAACCAGAGATCGAGTTGTTACAGCTGAAATTCGAGCGATACGGCGTAGGCGTGGTTGGACTGTAGTCGGCTCTGAAACTAGGTAAGTGAAATGAGCTTATGAACGCAGCTACTAGATGGCTCTGAAATCAAACGTTACAATTTCCTTTGTAGTAGAAGTAATATTATAGTAATAAGTATTTATCTTACCTATACGATTGTATTTGTACTTAAATAAACTATTTTTAGATAAACTTCTTAAATTCTCTTAATTTTTTGTTATTGTTAAATCACTACATAGTATAAAACATAAATTATATAGAGTAATTTTATGTTAATGCATTATATCAAAATAATTATTCAATGACAATAGTATAATTTATTTTAACATTAAGATTTAAAATACCAATATGTTCAATAAAAATCCGAAGTAACTTGAATTTAAATAATTGCCAATTAGGTTAAACAGAACTCTTTTCAAGTAAAGAATTCAAGAGCGACACTTTGCTTTGCATTCAATACTAACTATAAATAAAATCCGTATATAAGACTTTTATATTTTGTAAATTATGGCATCTTTAATACTTTCTGGGTTTTTGAGGTAAAACACAATCTTTTAGTATTGTAGTAGAGACAATGGGTAAAAAGGTATGTACAATGTTGTGCAATTTAAAATAATTAAATGTAAGATAAAATAATTTTAAATTAATCAGTTAGATATTTCGTTCGTATAACGTTCAAATTATATGATTGTTTCTCTAAGCCAATAAAGTAATTCCTTGAAATAAAATATCTGTCTGCTACATTATTAATTTATTATAGATCATATAGATGGAAAAACCGTGAAGTGCATATTGCGATTTTCGGTTTCAGTAAAGCCATAGTTCCGAATGCTCGAAGTAAAAATGTCGACAGCGCATCATTGATTTACCATCAAGTACTCATGCTCGTCTATCGATATTTTATATTTAAAAAAATCTAGTCGCTGCCGAATTATTCTGAAATTATAATTACTGGAATTTGAATGCTAAATGAAAAATGTATTTACAGTAAATGTTACCAAATTAACTTAATGAAAATTCAGAACTCAAGGCAAAGAAATTTCAGCAAACAATCTCGAAATTCATTACGTTTTCCAGCATGGATGTCACATCATTGCGACACAATTTGCTTAAAGCTCACTCATAAATTTAACTTAAGACTAAATCTAGCGGATTAACAAGAGCCAAATTCTGAGATTTTTCTATTTATATCGTTTTTTTTCATTCATTCACTACACAATAACGTTGATTAAGTGTCACGCTGACCTTTAACAGATAACAGAAATGCTTTATGTTTATTTGATATATTAGGAAGAGCGAAATATTGTAAAGAAGGTCATTTAAGTGTCTTAACAAGATATTTTCCTCGAATATTTGTATTATGATGAGACCAGTATGTGTAGTTTTTTACTTACTACAGACGACGGGGAGTCTATTGCTATATTAACTACTAATTTTATAGCTAACTAGCATTCCCCGTATCTTCGTCTGCGTGATTTTAGAAGTTTCATCTCTCATCTTACCCCCTCTGCTAAGGGCCTCTTACCAGAGGGGGTAAAATGAGATAAGTGGGGTAAAGTTCCTCCTTTAGCTTACGGTGTAAAAAAGACAATCACAATCATGTTTCCAACCTCACTGGTTGAGGCTGTTTCGATGGATTAGATCGTTATTTTTATATTGTGTTGTTCAACAATTTAAAACAGATATCGTATCGTATTATTTGAAAATAATATTTAAAACGCTAAAGTAGAATCTTCTTATATCCATATAGTTGAATTCTGGTTTACGTTTGATTTATATGTTCGAGTAGTTAAATAGTATAAGTAAACATTTCTCATGATTAAACTGGAATTACCAACCTATTATCTCAACTGTCATAGAAACATTGAGAGGCATATGATGATAGAATATTAAATAACATCTTTGAAGAATGCCTTCAAAAATTTGGTACACCTAATTTAGTTATTTGTTCAGACTTAACAAGGCATTAGTCATGTTCAGTGCAAGGAATGTGTGATGCGTCACGTAGGTATGTGTGGTGTTCAGGTGTCATTCGTCCCAGCCACTTTGGCAACTTGCCCGCACGGATATAGCCGGGGACATGCTCGTATCACATATTTTTGGGAAGCCATGTCACGTGCATGAGGCGATAACCAATGACTGTATATTTCATAGGTAACCTAGTGTTCAAGCTCTTGCAATCTGAATATACGTAATTCAGCTTTACCTGAAATTCAGTACATAAATAGTGATTTAATCTTTTGACGGGCTCGTTGGCGCGTTCAGTAGAACATCTGCCGTTCGCATCGATGGGTCGTGGCCACGACTCGTGGGTTCGAATCCCACCGGGACGACATGTTTATAATTTTCTTTAAGAATGTTTTCCTGACTTCTGGTAACTTCGGACATTGATCGGGTGGGAGGAATATCGATATTCCACGTACCACCGTTTATAGATGGAAAATCTGTGAAGTGCACATTGCGCGTTTCGGTTTCAGCCCATGGATTTCTGAATGTTCGAAGAAAAAGTAGGTCGACAGCGCATCATTGACTGAAGTTCTGTGGCTGAGGTATCACCTACCAAGTGAACGTTGCTCGTCTGTCGATATCTAACATAAAAAAAGCACGTGAAATCTATCTTTACAACATACATACATACTTATTATATTTCACGAATCTTTCCAATTGAAATAGGCAGAGAGAGATCACCGATTTCCATATGCTTCGATTCCTGCATACGGGTGAATATACGGTATTTGAGTTTTTTGTGTCCCTGAAGGAAATGTAATCTGTTTCATTCAAAATTCATAATTTCTCTTTTTGACACTATTTTTGCATTTGTAATGATGCGGGCCAGAAGATTTTTCATTTTTTTTTAATTTTATAAGCTCCAGAGGAAAATTTGTTACCAGGGGAGTGACACTATTGGCAGAGTAGTGACAAATTAAAGCAGGGAAGTGACATGCCATTGATTATTAGCTAAGAAATTGGACATATATTAAATAAAACATATATAAATTATAGTATTTGGATATTTATTAATATATACAAGATACATTCAGTCTATAAAGTTTCTAAACACAACCTTATTTTTATTATTAGTAGTTTGTTAATTTCTAAGTATCAAATACTTAATGGGTATTGTATTAACTTTTAGTCACTGAATTTAATATTTTTGTAAATAACTTTGTTTACAATACAAACCATTGGGAAGACACAGACTCCTGAAACACAGTTCATAACTACATTGGAGTCTGGGTTTATATATTTGGTGTATTTGAATTGGTGTAAATAAAGAATTTTTATTTATTTTTTATTTATTTATAAATAACAGAATTAATATTTTCTACTTATCAGTCTCATCTGAGATGAAAATTACAGTACTGTTTGATAGTTTTTAATTATAAAATGTTAAAAAGCTTACAAGCCACTTTTAAGACGCTTAAATCTGAATAAAATTTCTTAATGAAACAAAAAGATAAACTTCGTTTACAAGAAAAACAATAATAGTATGTTATAATACACTTATCAGTCTCGAGGCTCTCTAAACAAATAAATTTAAAAAAATTAGCAATGCACAGTATAAATGAAAACTTTCATTTTTTGCAAAGAATAGAATCGATAATTTCTACTAAACTAAATAGTTTATAATGTAAATACTAAACAATCATCAATTTACTTTTCAAACACATGAACTGGTTCTGGAAACTTGTAGAATACTCTGTTACCTTTTATAAGTATATTTGGCACTGGCAATATGTTCCCATTTAACAGACATACCATTGTCATTAAATCTAAAAAAGTACAATCTTCATTGGAGTTCTTTAAAAAAGTAACACTGATCTCTCCTTCTTCTTCATCAAAATCTGACGAACATAAGCCAGCATATCAGTATTTTTATTATTTATATGGTTTTCCACAAGTACAAAATATCCGTTCTTGACAGTCATAGCAATGTCTTCAATGTATGAAATATGCCAGAGAAGTGACGCCAGAGAAGTGACAAAATCGCGCATAACCTACAAAAACAACATCACTTGCTTTTCTGACCACATTTTAACGTAATACATGACATCTACACACAATAAACATTGTATTGTGCAAATATTAAACTTCGTAACGACAAAATACAAAAACATATACTTACCAAAGGAAATACTCCAACGACTGGCACAACCATGCTTTCCTACAGTGAATCGAAAATGGACGCAATATTATTGAAGTTTTGCTCAACGTTGTTAGCTTGCTTCTAACTTCACACTGTTATACATGCGTAGTTTAAGGACAAAAATATACCTATGCGGTTTTAAGTCATATTTTAAGTCTTCGAGTTTTGCCAGATGAAGTGACACTATTGTAACGTCACGTGAATATAAGTCATTTTTTTTTATATTAATAAATGTTTTTTCAGTGTATTTTGGTAAAATATGTTTCAATGTTTATTAAAGCATATGATCATGTAAAAAAAAACATAATCACATAAGTATATAAAGCATATGGCTATAAAATCATTATAATCTAGTAAAAGGGGTGGCCAGAGGAGTATACATTTACAGGTATTTTTAACTATTTATGCCTTAAATTAAACAAATATCGTTAATAGTCTGTGTGGCCCAAATAAAAGACCATATTCTTTATTGTTTAAGCATACCGAAACAATAATATAATAAGTTTAACATACAATTTGTCTAAGGACCAATGGAATTCAAATAGCGTATATTCACCCATACAACTTTCGCTTCCACTTTCATGAACGCTAATCGTTTTCGAGAACTATTAACCTGGCTCTTTTGAAGAACGTTCCCGATCTGATCTAGGTATATATATGCAATGCTATCGAGATGATAATCGTCAGGCTATTTGTCATTTCAATCTAGAGTCTAAATCCTGGCATTCAACTACCGCGGTACCGCAAAGACAGAGGTATCATTTGAATTTCATTACACATTACGGACTTAAAATCACAACACAGTGCCTACAGTACTTATCTACTACTGAATAAATTAGGTAGATTCTCTGTACGATGTCGGTGATAGCGAACGACCCTAAGTAAAATAGGTCGACCGCAATTTTAATATATGTATATTATGGAAGTGAATAAATCACAATATTTGTTTTCTGAATAAGTTATCGACTGAAACCTTGTTTTGAAAATCGCTGTTGATAAATAATTATTAAAAAAATAAGTTGCACTTATATTTCTCCTATCTTTATGTAATAAATTAGAACATCAAACATTGAAAATCCTGATCAAATAGATGACCTATTTCCAAGATTCGTGATAGTTGCTTAAGTAGTGAATGTTTGCTATTGAGTAAAACTTTAATGAAGTAGATCGAAGGACCATTCCAGAGAATCGAACGATTTCAAGGCTCTCCGTAAATACCTTTAGCAGATATGGTACTTTACATACCTTTACTTTATCAAATGTATAAAATGCGACTTCTCTAGATAATTAATTTGTCAAGAATATTGAAACGGCTTGAAACTTGTGTGAAAAGATATATAAATAGATGAAAAACCGTCACAGGTTTTGGATATTTTAATCTGTGCACAAATCTATTTAACGTTCTGCCGTCTATACTCTATTCCCTAAGTAATCGGCTACGTACAACGTATGTATCTAAGTTATTTAGTTATGAATGATAACCTCTAAATCCGCAGTATATTGGACAAATGGACAGGCGTAGCTCTGGTATTTTGGTCAATTCTAGTCAAATAAGGTAGTTGTAGTAGAAATAGTGAAGTGTTGTGATTCAGGGTAGCATTATAAGAATGGTAATGCGCTGTAAGTAATGAAATAAGTGCTAAGAAAAAAAATACTTTGGTAAGACTTAATAAATTAATGGAAATTAAACATTTAATAGTAACTCAAACTTTGACGGTGTAATTACATTGCAAACAGACAGATTTTGCAATTTGCTTTAATATTATATATTAATTTTATGGGCATATAATAATTTTCCAAAAGGAATTTAATTTGCTTTAAAAAATTTATAATAATAAAAATATAGAAACATTGTTTATTTTTATTATTTTTTGGTAAATTATATTGGACATTGGAAATATGAATACATTTAACTTATTCTCATATTCGCTAATTACACATTGTTTGTATAAACTTGTTAATTTATTAATAGATAATGAGTTCAGAGGTGATGAGTTTAATCTATGTATATTAAGCTTAGCTCTTAAATACAAATAGAATCCGATATTATAGTGTATCATAATTTACAAACCTATATGAAATTTTGTTTGAATACAGTCAGGAACTCGTTTCGTCGTTACCAGTCGATCGGGAGTCCACCCTTACTTTCTCGAAGTCTCGAAATCCACAACTAATTGCTTAAATAAATAATATTACATATACATAGGTATGAAAATATCTTATTTTTCTCTTTTATCATGACTTCAGATATATATTTTTTTCATCAATCTATATAGGAGTATGTAAATCCATTTTAATTTTTTCATAAAAAGCTGCTTATACTATGTTATCTTAACGTGTTAGTAAAAATAAAATCGTATTAAACTTCAATTAATTTATTTTTATTTATTTATAAATATTATTGTTTGTAAATAAAAATAAGATAATTGTATAATTTTATACGAAGTGATTCAACCGGTACGACACGCTATAATGAAGTTCTCCATCTCATCAGCAAGTAAACAACTGTCAAAATAGCTACCGTTATACCCTGAAATTCGATACCCTTTACATCACCATGTTGAATACAATTAATGTAATTGGCAATGTTGTGATTAACTATTAATTAAAGAGAAACAAAAGATAACCGCAAACACGTAGGCGCAGGCGACTGTCGGATAATTCAAGCAATTTAAACCTTATATCTAGCAATTAAAAGTACAGATAACATAAGTGACGGTAAGCCGTCAGGTATTTATGCAGTCTGAATATAAATGTTAAAGTGTTTTATGTTTGTTTATCAATCTTTTATCGAAAATAAAACATAAATTTTGACACAAATACATCGAAATTATGATACCTACATACAAAGGCAAGACATTTTTCATAATAAGACAAATACAGAAAACTGATTAAATTTGGTTCACAAATATAAAAAAATACTAACAGGTACACAAGATATATACCAAAAGTATTATATAACTATCAATTCCGACGTTTCGGTCGGTAGTCTAAAGAGAATTGAACTTCAGGGAATTTTGACAGGCGGCTTGGCGTGGTTGAGGTAGAACACCTGCCGTACGCTGCGATGGGTCGTGGGTTTGAATCCCACTGGGACGATATATTTATAATTTTCTGTAAGAATGTCTTCCCCACGTCTGGTAAATTCGGGCATTGAACGGGTGGGAAGAATATCCAAATTCCGACCGGGTAACCACCGTTCATAATTACGCGTTTCGGTCTCAGTCTATGGATTAACGTAAGCTCGAAGTAAAATATAAGTCGACAGCGTATCATTGACTGATGTTCTGAGAGGTATCACCTAACATCAGGTGAACCTCATGCTCCTCGGTCGATATCTAACATGAAGAATAAATTATTGAAAAAAAAATGCCAGTGATTTCTACCACTGAAATACTCTATATAGATTGCAGTTTAACTTTTCATTAATATTCGAATATTCGTTCAATTATACAGTAAGCCAAATTAACACAAAAGCTGTATGCCGACATGCGCGATGTAGCGTTCAATACCTTGGCTAACATTACCCCTGTTAACTTATTTACTGCTCTATCACCGTTGTTAGTCTCAAAAGCAGAACTATGCTTAGTGGATAAATATATAATGGATCTAACTTAATTGGGAAAGAATGATAATAATTATTATAAAACAAGATTTTTTCTGCGTTCTACACGTATCTCAGAACTTCCATATTATGTTATCCCCTTAGGGATGTAATTTTTAAAAAGTATGATACCTACTCATATTTCTTCATTTTTTATTAAAAGTCAATTACCAGTTTAATTTAAAACGACGGATTTCGTACAAATTTCCGACCCTCTTCAATGTTATTTTTTTAAATGTTCTTAATTTTTTTCCGGGTGTATAAAAAGTTTGTAGGTACCTACTGTTTAGTTAATACATTCCTAATCTCAATTGTTTAGTGTAGTAAGTTAGGTCACTTTATCTTTATATTATTACAAATAGTAACATTCCTTGGATTCGCACGGGTGCAATGTAGCCTATGTTACTCGCTGATAATGTAGCTTTCTTAATTGGTGAAAGAATTCTTAATTACTCCCAACAACCTTTTATTTTTACACCTTGGGTTACTTTATACAGGTTTTAGTAGGGATCCCTAATTATTTCTTGAAAAAATAGCCTATTTTACTCAGTGTAGATGTAGTTTTCTAATGGTGAAATAATTAAAATTGGTTTTGAGATAAATCGTAACAAACAAACAAACAAAAAATCTCTTTTCTCTTTATTAGTACAGATAGGAAATATCAGTTTTACTAAAACACACAAAAACAGACAAACAACTGACACAGTCTTTAAAATGGATTGTAAATTTGAATAGTTATTTGTACGCATATAGATACAAATATTTTAAACATGTATTTATGAAATCGGAATGTATCATCTCCATATCGAAACCGCCGCCGCTAAAAATAAAAGCAGTGAGATTGGCTTTTGTTCTCATTTGTTATAATATTTACATACTTATCATACTTTTTTTAAACATTATAAACCATTAATATTTATTTCTCAATATAAAATATAATACTATTGTAGATACAAAATTCAAAAAATTCAACGGCAAATATCTTCAACTACAGTTATTACTCTACCAATAAAATTACGAAAGCAATAAAAAGCATTTTTCCGAGCTAGTAAATAAACCTGCAACTCATCGAACCCAGGGACGGATAAATTTCCTAAAGTAATAAAAATGTGTTCGGACCCGATTTTCATGAATATTGGGATTATTCAGTGAAATTATTTAAGTATTTAAAATATTAGTACGCATTAAATATGAATGAATGAATAAAACAATTGTAAAGCCATAAAAATAGTCTCAAAATATATACTAGATTAAAAAAAAAAACTCGAAATAGTTCTTTACATTAACACCTATGAAATTATTTATGACTCGCTGTTAGGATACCTTTTTGCTAAAAATTGTTAGGAATAGGACACATTATATAAATATCCTATTTCGTATAATAAAATCTTTGTGGATTCCTTAAGTCCGCTTTCAGTACCTCGTAGCAATACTCCTAATCCACCCCTGACTGAAACTTTCTACATACAACCTCTTATAGTACGTGTAGTCTGACCAAGGCAAGGCTGAAAGCCGACGTAATGTACAATATCCACACATAGCAATTTGCATATCTACGACAATCGTGAACATTTTAATACTAACCTAGATTTTCTATACCTACATTTGTAACATAAGTTTAATATATGATATAAAGTAAAGTATTATAAGTGGCATGAAAAATTACATTTTCCTTATTAGAACGTGTAATATTGTACATAAAACAAAGTATAAATGAAAGAAAAATAAGCTGTAAGTAAAATAAACAACGCATGAAGTAAAACGGTACGTCATTAAAATTTATATGGGGCTTCTTATTATTAATAATTATTTGCTAAATTAATCGGTTTTGCTGCCTGAGACATTGAAAATTATTTTGATATTACGTATCTTAATTTGCTTTGTAGGTGTATTAAGCTGTCTTAATGCCCTTCGTATTTTCTGTTGGCCTTCAAAGAGAAGGTATTCTAGTTAAAGGTATTTGAATAATATTACTGTAATGTTGTATCAGCAATACGGCCTATTTATTTTAAGATATTTGAAACGCGGTTGTTCATTATGTTGTCGCTCTGAAGTTTCGACGCTTTTCCGCAGCAGCAACAGATGTCACTATTACCAACGTCACCGTCACATTTACTAGTGGGGGTGTCCACTTTACCGACAACGGGTAGCCGATGATGATATAAAAGCTGAGTTCCCGCCACGAAGAGGCATTCCACGTGCACCAACTAAAGTAGTAGAAACTCTGCCCAATTGTGGATAATAATTACAGTGTTAATTTAATAGTGATCTAAAGTGAATTATAGCTAAAGTTATACTTTTGTATCGTAGTATCTGAGTGGATATAAAGTGTAAACTTTCATGTTACATTAAAGGTGTATGCATTAATGGTGTTTTCTTAATATCAGAAGTGGGATATTCTACGCTCACAGAATGCCACGCGGCTATCAAAGAATTCAAGTACGCCGTACTCTATGTATACGAGCAGTAGTAACTGTGACAGACGGAGAAAGAATAACGGTATAAATGTCAACGTAAGGGATCGCCAACTGTAAGTCAGAATGTTTAATTATTATCATCAAAAATTTCTGAATTAGAGGACATGCCTCTCGGGGATAATATTGATAGAAAGTAATTCACATGTCTTTAAATGTCTTGACACTACGATGATCAGTGTATCAGCTGTGCAAAAGTAACGGTATACTGCAAAATGAAAAATGGTTGCAATTACTTTATGAAAAAGTAATTCTCATGGATATCGAAACAATATCTTACTTAATGAAGTTTTCGAAAGTATGATATCAATTATAGTAATTAGTCTGATAAATTGGTGAAACAAATATCAGTGTTGCACAGGATTTCCGTTATTGTGACACTACAGCATCTTTTTGTAAAATACGAGATACCCTCGAAACAGGTCTTTAGCAATTTTATAAGCCAGACAGAATAACAACATTGAAAATAATAAATTGAGAGATGTTGAGATTTAATAATATTTAAATATGGATCGCAGCTATTCATTAATGACAAAGACATAGTAACAGTATTGGTTTTGCAGTCTGTTTTGTTAAAATAATCTTATTCATTGAATGGAATTAAAAATTGAATGGATATATAAAACAGTTACAGTAAAACTTAAAAGTTTAAATATATACAGGTTATACGTTATACGTGGGAAAATCATGATATTTTAATAGCTTGCTATTTGCAATGCTTGTGTTCATATTATTTAGAATGGCATATTTGACATAGCTATAATGGCTAAGTTACAATATTGAAGACAGTTATTTCAAAATACCCTCTAAAAGTAAAGTATTGTCATTATAATGAAATACTGTATAGAAGTTCACAACTATCAGTGAGATTACTTTTGAAATTGAATCCCAATACCACGCTTACTCGAAATTTGACTAGTTTACTTTTTAATTGTGAGAAAATTGGTACTTTTGAACAAAGTTTAGAGTATACTGTAGCATGAAAATCGCACTTCGACTGTACGATCGAAAAGGAACGTGGCCGTAAAAGACGTAACTTCCAAACATGTTTAACTTTTAACACGTGAAAGAAAAATATTTTGACATTTTATCTAAAGTATTTAATAAATGACGACGCATGATGCGCCATCGAGTTTAATAAAGTGTGAATCGAACCTTCACGGTTCAAAAGGAAATGTGTTCATGGCATTTGATTAATATTCATTAATTCAAGTTAATAATTACTAAAGCAAGTAATAACCCTATACCATGCGGTGTTTTCAAATACTAATAGTAGTGTTGAAGAAAGTTGTCAAAATTGTTGCAAAAATGACCGCGCAATATTTCAGTAATAGAATATATAAATGTGTTGTCAATTGTCTCAAATACACATTAACTAATATAGTATTTTACGACAAAGAGCATACATTGCAAAATTATAATATTATTTGAGAATAATAAGTAATTACTTAATTATTGTTTTTCGGTTGAGTAAAAAGGTAATGAGTATACCCTATGTTATAAGAGGGTCTAGGCTTAGGAAAGGATTATTTCTGAATAGATGCTTGGTCATGGCAAATCGTTATCTAAATTGAACGTTACTTAAATTCAACCTTTAACTAAACTGTAACCGCTAGATGGTCCCAGAATACCTATCTACTAAGAACGCCAGTCTTGTCACTAGTATGAAAGTAAAATTAGTACTTATATTGATATGTAAATTGAACTCTGATAAACTATAGTTCGATTTTTCACTCGATACATCAATGTCAAAATGTAGTCAGGAATTTTTACCAAAAATGAATTCAACATAAATAACGATTACAATTAGTTCCATCAAGTTCTACCAATTCTATTGAATTATAGGTATATATGATGTGCTAGTGTAGCATTCAAGAGTACCAAACGACAAGTCTTCGTACTCAATCGTAAAATTTCAATTAAATCTAGAATGGAGAGTAAGCTTCTTAACCTGTTAACAATATAAATTATGTCAGAACCAGAAATAGTAGTCTTGCACATATAAACGCTTAAAGGGTATAATTATCAATTTAAAAAAAATACAATACGTGGGTTCATAAAATAGAAACTCCATTCACGAATTGCGTACAGTAGTTTCTGAAGTAAATAATATGATTAGTTACTGTCCTTTCCACTAAAAGAACCTAGTAAGCGATATATTAGTCAGGTGAGGCCGAAACGAATAATATAAGTATTTGAATATTGACGAATTGTTAAATAATAAAGTAAAATATAAAGGATCTGAATGTGGGGACCAACCGTGAGGATGTTGGACATTGTTTCCCGCGCTTAAGAATCTTATAGGCCAATAGATTGAAAGTGGTCTCAATTATATTCCTGGGCAGACCAAGCTAGTTATATCCAGTACTAACTGCTAAACCATTCGACATTTTCCATGTTAATCATCTTGGTCCCTTTGTGACGTGAAACATTACAACAATTGGCTTGTATTTATATATACGCTCAATAAATTGAAATTATACTACTATCTATTTAACTTGACTAAAATTACCCTGAATGAAATAAATGAAAAATTGCAAAATGTAAAAAAGTATTATTTAAAGAGGCTAAAGAAATAAAGCCACTGAGCATTTTCCACAATATTATTTAATCGCTTGGAGCAATATAACAAATTATTGTACAGTGCGAATACAATAAAAACTGAAATTTGTAAAAGAAACTGAGGTATATGGCAGTAAAGATCATAATAGCAAAAATAAAGTGACAAATATAAAAGTTAATAAGTGAAAAATACATGAATAAAAATAACAGAAATATGATCAATACAAAATATCGAGTAAAAGTAAGAAAGTGAGGAAGTAGTCTGTACAACTAAGACTGGTTGCCAAAATTAGTTTTCAATTCGATGGTTAAGAATATTAAAAAAGGATTCAAATGCGATAGGTACATTTAATGACATAGCATTTAATATGATGGCGCAGTCGCCAAGATAATAAAGCCAATTATAGTGCTGCAATAAATACAAATGGGTGCAAATCACTACAAAAATCTATTATGGTATCGGATCATTGCATAATATACTTAACTAAGAAAAAAAATGTAAAGAAAGTCTGATCTAGTTCTCAGTGAGGTTTATATTTCTCCTTGATATCATATCATCCATTCATATATAAAGAGATCGCTAATGATGATAATGAATATTATTTTTTGACGGATATGTGAGACAAAATAAAATGACGGATTTTGATGCGTCTATTTACGCTGTTGAAAATTAGTGGTGCTTTAGATAACCAGATAATTCATATGAAATACAAGTATAAGTTATGCCGTAGCCATAACCGTGGTGTAAAAGTTACTTTTCAGAATACCTTAGAGCTTGGGCCATGACAAGTGAATTGAGTGAAGTTGAAACAATCGTTGAAATATACATATAATGGGACATAGTACTAAAGAGATTATGACAGTAGGTATTAATGTTACCGAATAAGTCCGGATGTTGTCAGTAAGTCCACGTGACACGTGAGTTAAACTTATATTATTTATAGAAATGGCAGTGCTAATTTAAATTGTAACTATCGCTATACATGCACTACGATCTAGATAAGAAAGAGAATACGAGTAAACTTTTGTAACTACAAATATGCATGCATTACAATATAAACAAGAAAGTGAATAGGAGTAAACTTTTGTAGCTATCCCTTTACAAGCATTATTACAATATAGAAAAAAAAAGGGAATACGTGTAAACTTTATTGTCAAGTGTATATGCTTCAACATTGTAAGCGAGCCTGGTCTGTCTTGGTGTTTAATTTGGTGATACACGGCTAGTTTGATCTGTACATCAGCTAGTCCAAACCATACATGTCCGCTGTGTTGATGGAATGGCGGCTCGTGCAACAGGTATCTGTGTGAACGCTGTTGTAATGGTGATACACGACTGTTTGATCTGAACATCATACAGTTTAAACCGTATATGGTGATACACGGCTGGTTGATCAGAACATCAACCAGTTCAAACCATATCGAGCCAGCCATCCACCAGCGACAGTGGGCTAATTAGGTACTAAAGCATACTGACGGCTTCTAAATGTGTGAACGTTGTTGTAATGGTGATGCACGACTGGTTGATCAGAACATCAACCAGTTCAAACCATATAAGCCAGCATACTGACTGCTTCTAAATATTGCTTATTTAACCCTTTACAATGTCCTCAGCTATACACCAGACACATACGCCGTTCGAGGACGAACGCGTGTGCAGGACGGCCGGATGTTGTCGCTCTGAAGTTTCGACGCTTTTCCGCAGCAGCAACAGATGTCACTATTACCAACGTCACCGTCACATTTACTAGTGGGGGTGTCCACTTTACCGACAACGGGTAGCCGATGATGATATAAAAGCTGAGTTCCCGCCACGAAGAGGCATTCCACGTGCACCAACTAAAGTAGTAGAAACTCTGCCCAATTGTGGATAATAATTACAGTGTTAATTTAATAGTGATCTAAAGTGAATTATAGCTAAAGTTATACTTTTGTATCGTAGTATCTGAGTGGATATAAAGTGTAAACTTTCATGTTACATTAAAGGTGTATGCATTAATGGTGTTTTCTTAATAATTAGTGATGGTGATTACTCACCATTAGGTAGGCATGCTCTGTTTTTCGCTTTTTAATAAAAATATTGATATGAAACTAGTTATATTATTGTCTATTGCTTAATCTATATCTATGCTAATATAATAGGAAAGATTAATATAATATAATTGGAAAAATTTGTTTGTTTGTTACGATTTAACTCAAAAACTACTCGACCGATTTCAAACATTCTTTTACAGTAGATCTAAATTTTACCCATGAGAAGCCGGGGTGGATCGCTAGTATGTAGTAAAATGAATTTGATATACATTTCCACCATTAGCTTAGAAATTTTCTTTATTAAATCAAAATATATGTATGTATATTGTATATAACCAATCTCACCATTAAGATAATAAAAGCTATTACAGTTAAGTATTGTGTAAATTCCCGAATCCTCTAGACGGGCATGAGGCGGACACATTTCTGTGTCCTAATATAAAGATTAAAACACATATTTATTATTTTTTACATACGATTGCAAGTAGAAAACATATCTATCTTTAAGAAAAATATTACATTCGTGGGAACGGAAGAGAAAATGCGTATACGTGCACAAAATAATTATTTCCTATGTAATCTTTCAATCGTTATTGTTCCGAAATGAGGAAGAAAGACCTTCGAAGTTATAATCTTCGCGTGACAATGCGGTGTGTTCCAACCTTTTCGAGGTGATTTAACTTTTCTGAGATATCTAAAACCATTAATCTCCCTGAATTGAGAGTTCGACAAACAATGAAATTTTCTTGAATAATATAATTCAACAAACTTATGAACATAAAAAAGTAAATTCCCCACTCCCCTAATGGGGCATGGGGCAGACCCATTTCTGTGTCTGTTGTACTGATGATTTTTCTTTAAGTAGGTGATCAGCCTTCTGTAACCTGCCCGACGAAAATATATTTTTTTAAATATTGCTTCCCTAGGACTCGAACCCAGGGCCTCATTTGCTAAACGCATTAGAAGGAGGTGGTAAAACGTATGAACATAAAACAGTATAGTAGTAATTCGTAGCTAAATATTTTTATTTAAACTGTTATAAAGTGGATGAACACATAATATCTCTTAAAAATACAAATATCCCAACAATTTTGCATTCCACATTATTTTTATTATTTTCCTTCTGAATACTAAATCTTTTTTGTAAATCTGTATCATCCCTTGGGCCACTCTCGAAATATGGGAGACTTTTCGCTAATACTTTTTCCGCTTTGATGACGCTATCTTCTTATTTTATAACTAGCGATCCGTCCCAGCTTCGCACAGGCGCAGTATAGATGTACTATACATAAAAAATAGCCTATGTTACGCTGATAATGTAGCTTTATATTGGTGAAAGAATTTTTAAAATTGGTCAGTTAGTTTTTCAGTTAAATCGTACCAAACAAACGAATCTTTTCCTCTTTATAATATTAGTATAGAAGAACATACCTTCTGCTACATAAACATAGTATAATTAGTGAATTTCCGAGTAGCTCATGGCAGACATATTTCACTGATAGAAGCTGAGCAGTCTTCAGCCCTGCCCGATTGAAACAGTATTTTTTCAAATTTGTTTTTCTAGGACTCAAACCCGGTGCTCAACGCAAAGCGCATTCCACTGAGGCACGGTGTAGATACAAGTAATATTATATTAGTCGGAAGAATATACTGAATACTCACTGAAGAATTATCTACATATGTTTCGTTTTTTTATAACTATGTAATTATATAATAACAGGTCTATAAAAGCATTTTCGTAGCTCCTTGATTTTCTCAAGAATACAAAAAATTATCGAATACTAAGGCTTTATAAAAATCTACTAAATTTGAATCGATTAAAAAATCCTAAAACATTAATGATATCCTTCATACACCAACTTAGTTCCTCTGATTTCCGTACTGAGCAGGGGCTTACACATAAGCTTTAGTAATGTTATAATAGATTTAGAATCACGAATTCAAGTCTCAAGCTTGAATCTTGAGTAAACTCTTGATTAAAATCTTCAGTAGACTTGAGTAACGTCTTGGAATACGGGCCTCAGCCTTAAAATTGCGAAAACACGTTTTATTTATTAAGTGGTTGTTGATCTATTTCTGAGAATTTATGTTCGAGGTGTGTCAAGTCGAGCACAGGGTAATAATTCTTCATTCTTCAAACACGCGTTTTGAATAACTAACCGAATCATCAGCAACAGCAAATTGGCAACTAATCAAGTGATACTTGGTAATATGTATAAACTAACAATCATACTTCCGGCTTCATAATACATAGAAGCCGAAAGTATGATTGTTAGTTTGTTATATTATATTGTAGTATGGGGGAGGGGACGACCATGTGGTGCTTCTCATGGAAAGATACACCCACAAACATGCAACACCAGAGGATCTCCAGTTTTTATCTTTAACTAGAAACTCAAAGAACTGACTTGATTTTTGAATAATCAACATAAGAAATCAACTAAATATAGCCTTTACCATTTAATTACCTCTCATAATAATTACCTCTATCACACATAAAATAGTTCAGCAGCACCAGGTATTCATCAAAAAGCGTAGCGTTCTTATAAGCGTAGACTGCGCCTTAATCTTCGTCTACGGCAGCTAGTTACAAAGCACCATTGCGAATACGACCGGAAGGAATTAATATGGTTTATTTATACTTAAGTTAAAATAAGCCTGCACGCTAGTCCCGTCTTCAGCTCCTTTCTAACAAAAAACGAACTCTAATACATATTACCATACGTTCATAAGAATAACTTCATTACTTTACTACATAATTGCAGAGCGGATTAAATATCATAATATTTATGTATTCGTATTACTGGATACAATTGAATAATTTCTTGATTCTACATTAGATCGTGCGAATAAGCGAACGGAAATAGGGATCAATTAAATTATAAAGGATAAGATTCCGGATTTTCTGTAGATAAGAGTTCTTACAAAAGGTCACAATTTGTAGGATACTTGTAAGGGTTTTATTTGGTCAAGTTTCCACACCGACAAACTTCTAATGTTTACCATAAACATATATTAATCTGGTTAAACTTGACGGTCTCAAAGGAATAAGACAAAAAAATTAATGTTTTTCTCACCAAGTATACTATATTTTATCGTCTCAATTAAGACAAAGGGTTGTACTCTTGATTAGCTGTGAATTGTGACAGGTAAGTGTTTACTTAAAGGACAATTTAGGGGTTTTAAATCGTTATCTTGTAGTGCATTGTAGTAGCGCGGCCGATAAGCGCAGGCCGGGCAAAGCGCGGCGATGTTCGGCTTTAACGGCCGCGGCGGCGGCGGCAGTTATATTCGATTGGCCCGCGCGGCCACACGCCATTGCGGCTCTTAGCCGCCCGCCGCCGTTTCCGCGTCCGCGTCCGCTTCTGCTACTATATACTCAGGTAAACAAAACAGTCATATACCTTCATCATCTTACTATACTTCGATCAACTCGAACTACGTAAAAAAAACTTCTATTTACTTATGTTTTTAGTACTTAATGTTTGTTCCAAAAGTACTTGGATACTGATCAAAATTCAAGTGTTTGTTTTCAAGAAATAAATGTATTTTTGTAATATTTGAATGACAGGTGTCTCGAACGTCATGGCTTTGTCATGTATTTGTAAATTGTGTAATATGTAAAAGTTAGCAGATAATGTATTATAATATTTAGTATTCATTTTACTATATCAGTAAGAGCTTATCGAAAAATGATTGACTTTGTAGAGAGATAAAACATAGCCAAAGTTATATGGTATGTACAATAATTCACCGGAAGCTGGGATTATCAAGTAAATATGATTATGCAATGAAAAGAAGAATATTTTATTAACTAGAAAGGAAAGCCAACGTCGATCTATCGTTAACTTGATGCTGTATTATTGTATCGAAGATAATATGAAATCTGCAGTACACTATTTGAGGATCCTTATCAATGTCGGCCTTGAGATGAGCCAGAATATGATCCACTTATCTTGATTAATATATTGCTATCAACATCATTATAAAGATATTACAAGAAGTGGATTGAACGTAGGTACTTATGTACAAGAATTAAACTTATTTCGATTTCTGATTAGCAGCTGTTTGACACAAATGTCATCAAAGGCGAGGAAATTATGTTAAAAATACCACTCTCCATGAATACCTGCTAATATTGGAAATTTCATGTTTCTTTTACAAAGTTTAAAAGATGTTTGGTTATTGAACTTCATTAAGATCGTATCAGAGCAGTGAGTGAGAGCACAGGCTTAAAAAATAAAATTATTTTCAGGTTGCAAAATTGTGTAAGCGTTCATTTTCCAACTGTGTGCAAGCGAAATGTTTTAATTTAAAATTTTAATATAGAATATTAGGAACGTAACGAACTTTCTTTGACGAGACTTATTTGTTTACAATATTTCATGAACACTAAACAGAACCTTATTGAAGTTGAAATATGTTCATCAATATATTGAAGCGCGAGGTCAATATTGTTTATTCTTTATATATAATAATTTATGTACATACAAAATAATGGTATACCGTTGTACCGTGTCACTAGGGCAAATGTCAAATATTTTTAATTGAGGTATACAAACGTTTAGAACTTGCAGTCAACTTGGTGGGATGGATTTCTATAGAATTTTTCGACGTTATCAATATCTATTGGTAACATAATTTATGTAAATACTTCAGAAACTTCTTCTTATTATATTTAATTAAATATCATTCATGTATTATGTTTAAAAAATGCTTATCAGAGTCACCCTATGGAAATCATGTTGAAATGTTTGCTCCCACATTTACTAAGCACACGTGGAGCTGATTTGTGGGCACGGTAGTTCCCCCGCCAAGAAGAGACAGGGGAAGCGGAGGGCACTACCTACCTTTTCTCGAAGCGCTTCGTCTTATTTTTGTACCCTTATTTCGGTCTCAACAGTGCTAAAAAGACTAATTTTCAGGATATACATACATACATATACATCACGCCTCTTTCCCATTGGGGTAGGCAGAGATCACGGAATTCCATATGCTCCGATCCTTACATACCACTTTCGCTTCTTCTACTTTCATCAATGCTTTCATACACACTCGACGGTTACGAGTACTTTTGATCTGGCCCTTTTGCAGAACGTCCCCGATCTGATCGAGGAAATAAATAAATAAATAGAGTAATTATTAAACATGCCAAATTTCAAATGTATACTTTGTATATTATTGACATCTAACATATCATTTTGCCTTGCTTTTGCATTTTGCCTTAAAAAAGGGGGGATGAAAGTTTGTATGAAACTTTTACCAATTTTCAAGTAATGTAAAAAAGGTGTTACGAACCTAAAAAACCGAAAAAGAAAATAAACACAATGATAAAAACTACGACAAGTATGAAACCGACAAAAAGAAATGAAATCCCATCAAAACATTTCATGTAAAGAATGGCAAGACGAGTAGGTACGTATTGCTTGCACTTTAAAAATATTAACAAATCTTATGGAGAGCCTAGCTCTTAAGTTTTGTACAAACCCTACATCTTAATCAAAATGTGTGGCTTTTAAAATATACAAAACACTGGACAATTTGTTCAATTCAATATAAAAAGCATTTTGTGAATATTAGGCATATACAAAAATAAACGATTATTCTTTGTCTGTGACAATTTAGATCGCAACTGGGAATATAAATAATAATCGTAGTATAGTAAACAACCTCCATTAATTATAAAGCATTTTCATACTATGTATTAATAATATTATGATACGCTAAATTTTATTCTGTAGTTTCATCCCTTATAATTTACGGTTTATTTATACAGTATTTAAATTTTGTTGGCTTTAATAATTTTCTAGTATCACTGAACTCACCTCACGAAACTCAAAATCAACTGAACCGATTTTAATAATTCTTTCACTAATAGTAAGCTATATTATCATAGAGTAAGATAAACTTAGTGTATACTGTATAGTACATCTACATTATCCCCGTGCGAAGCCGGGGCGTGTTGATAGTAATATTATTGTATAAAGAGATAAGGTTTGTGAGTTGGTTTGTAGGAAGTCTCCGGAACTACTGAACCGAATTTGGATTTTTTTTCACCAGTAGAAAACTACATTATTCCTGAGCCACATATGTTAGTCTACATAAATTGTAATTAATAATATTTTTAATAGAAAAACGGGCCGATGCTTTAATTTATTGTGATTGTGACAGAGAAGTGGGCACAGTAAGCTAGTATTTTATATTCGAAGATAAATGTAATATATATTATATGTATAGATAATTCATGATTTGTTTTAGTAATTTATCATTGAGTTCTCTAAAAAATACACGTCTGGAAAAATAACACAAGCTCATACATTTTTCATTAACCGTTTGTGATATTGAAAACCCAAATACGTAATGTTCTCGATGTCATTATGTTCGTATATACTTAGCTGTTATATCTACTATATAAAAATAAGTCGGGTTTTCATTCCTGACGCTATAACTCCAGAACGCACGAACCGATTTCCACGGTTTTGCATTCGTTGGAAAGGTCTCGGGCTCCGTGAGGTTTATAGCAAAAATTTTAAGGTTTATATAAAAAAAAATTTCGGTCAACCAGGGCATAGATGATTGACTACCTACTTGTAACAGAAAATGATCAGTGAAACGGACACAGAAATGTGTCTGCCCCATGCTGAAGGAACTCGGGATTTCAGTATTATTTTTGTATATTCTGTAAAGTTAATTCAGTATTCAATTCAATATTCTCTTTGAACCAAATACAAATAAACAGTAATACACACATAACTAATCTAGAGAAGTAAGTACATATTGGTGGCACGTATCGACAGAAATTTTTTACCTTCATAATACAATATATTGTTACACGGTAATCGTTTACGCAATATCATTTGGACTGTTCTCTCGCACAAGGCCAGCTGAATACGAATATATTTTTTGTTTGAATTACTCATTGTACTTTGTACATTTTAATTTATAATACTTTGGAAGTAAAGTATAGGTTAAACCAATTATGTAGGTATATACATGAATCGCGACTGGCAAATATTTTTGGTAGTAATAATAATTATTATTTATCTGTTTCTATGATATAATAATTCCATCTGTATGTATGTATGTAGTATGAATTATGATCTTATATAAATTTTTGGATCACGGAAAAGTGAACAAATTACCTTCTTTATACTTAGTATTATAATGCGAATTTTACAGCTGATGTTTGATTGTGCTGATGTCTGATTCCAAGATCTTGCCGAGCCAAAACCAGTCAAATATCCATACAACAATTATTATATAATATTGTCTTTTATTAACGCGAGTATCACATATTTAAATAAAATACTGTATACCGGATTAAAACGCGATTTATTATTTATATTGTTTAAATTATTTATCCCGACGCGTTTCGGATGCTTTTCAGCAACCGTGGTCGCGGGGAGACAGTGTATACAGTATTTTATTTAAACAATTATTATAGTTAACGTTGGCTTTTATAGGTGTTAGATTTTTTAGCGTATTTAACGTGAAGAGATCTGGATGATAAAATTCAATACAAATATTTTTTATTCAGTGGAAATATGCACACAAATTACGTTTTTTTTTATCACAGGCTTTATTTCACTCCTAAATAATGTAACTTTTATGTACTTGTACTTCACAATAGAATTATCTTGTATATTGTAATATGGGGAACGTTTTACCGCAAAAATATAAGTATTACGCGGAATACAGTCGTTTAAGATATAGCTTGATTAAGAATAACACAATAAACAATATTATAATTTATTAAAACCAAATAGGTACGTCTAGTAATTCGGCCTAATCGTAAAAATAATCTTAATAGCCAAAGGGAAGGCCTTTTCGGGATAAAAGGCAGATCATTTGTGATAATCAAAGGTGTAGTCTAGTCTTTTAAATATCATCGAAATCCGTATGGTCATTTTAAAAATGGTTAAGTAACAAACCTACTAACCCATACTTTCACAACAATAATGAAAAGTAATTAATGAATTTCAATACTGAATAATATATTTATATTCATTTAAATACAATAAACCAGAAAGTACGATAATAGTTGTGGGTCATTGGTCTTCAAATGATTGAATATTAACACTTATTAACCTAAGGGCCTGAAATTAGGAAAAATAAATATCACACGATAAGTAGGATAATTTCAAAGCATATAATGTTAAAATACTCCGAACATGAACTCAAATACTGAATAATATTTGCCTAGAGTTGACTTTTGATGTAATTATACCTTCACCTTGCTACGCAAATTACAATATGACCTTTATGTTTTAAGCTAAGAATCAAGAAACATTATACATAAATGCCTACACAGGGGTTCAAATAAGAATGATTCTTTGGTCTATTTATTATACAAAATAAATTTAGACCGGACCATAATTGCTAATTGTTGCTATGTTAAGGTATCAACTAGGATACGCGTGCTGGCAAATTCTGTTTTTACTTAGATAACAAAATATGAACAAAATATGTATTAAAGAGTAGTTTATTTATAAATAGTTTATTCATTCTTATGAAAGAATACGGGTATTATCATGATTAACTGTCGTACGTAATACCTACTTAATATTTATTTGAGTCTCAACTATCGTACATAATAAAACATTTTAAAATACTTAATACAATCTACTCAAGCAAAATATATAAAAATATTTTTTGGGTATTTCCCGTCATAGCTTCACTGAATAGATGAAAGATTACAAGTTATTCCGTGACGAATTAAGTTCTAGTTTAAAAAAAGTGATGAAACAGTTTGTCTCGAAATAAATAAAATTGTATGGCAAATGGATTACTCTTTGTTATTCTTGTGATATATAACACTACTTACAATATACTTTTTTATAGAGGAAGTTGCCAAATCGATTTAAGAATTTCTTTGAGTATACACTATCCTTTATTGAACTAAGCTTCATCACCCTCACTTGTTACTAGCGGTGTTTCCGTACCGAATTTGAGAGTCGTTCAAGAGCCTTCTTTTTTGGTAAAGGCTGGCAACGCACTTGTAAAACCACCGGGCACTGGTGATGAATACTATAAAATGGTCCGTCTGCCCGTTTACCCTCTATTCCTTTAAAACAATGAAATCTGAACAAAATACACTGTTTAGTGACTTTATCAGTGTGCGCTAACTAAATGGTTGAATTTATATGAAATATATTGTCAATATTTCTCTTAAGCACATCTATAAAGTCACTAACACTATTAATCTATAATTTATATTGAAGGCGCCATAAAGGATTTAATTTGAATATAAATTTAAATGTTTATAGTTTCATGTGTATTTAATAATTCGGATTAAAGTAAAATGTCTGACAGCTCGTAATATTTTCGATTTGACATTCCAGATTGACTATTAAAGTGCTTGCCAGATAAGTCTGCGCGCGACGGGTGGCGTATCAAATATTGCCAGGTATAGAAAGCAAACTCTCAACCACTATGCAACACCAAAAAAATCACCGGCATTCTGAATGTTAATTCGTATTAGGTATACTTAGTATACAACAGAAAACAAATTTATATTTAGATATCACGTCGAATTAACTACTAAATCTGACGCTATGTAACAATTTTATTTGTAAATTTCAATTAGTTTTAGGGTGATGAATAATAATTACATACTAAAACTCAGTGAAAATATTAAATAAAACAACACCAAATTTTAAATATATAAATGTAAATCATTTATCGAGTATATAGCAGAACTTCTAAATTTTGGATAACTATGGCCCATCAGTGGGTCAATCTTTCCATTCTATTTTCACATGTTTCTGATTCACTTGACTCGTTATTAGAAGAGTTTGAAGTTTTGCTGTCACTTGCATGATCAATTATAAATTTGACCAGTTCTATGTCCAGAAAAGCCTGTCAGATTCAAAATATTGGTCTACGATTTTTTCAACATGCTGACACACATTATCGAATTAAATGCCGCTTCAGATTGAAGATATTTCACCTGTGGCTTGACTTAAATTTTTTCCACAATACGTCTTTTTTTTTTCAATGGGGTTTAAATCCTAAAACAAAAAATTATTTTTAAGCAAAAAACAAAAACCGACTTCAAAACCACAACTTGCACTAAAAAGTAAAAAATAATATTTTAATTACTTCAAAGCATTATTTATTACCAGTTATTTTTGAAATCGGTGCCGCTCCATACAGTTCCAAAACTTTTTGCAAAAGCAGGATTAAACTGTCCTTCTTGGCTGGCACCGACTCCAAAAATAACTGTTAAGAAATAATGCTTTGAAGTAATTAAAATATTATTTTTTACTTTTTAGTGCAAGTTGTGGTTTTGAAGTCGGATTTTGTTTTTTGCTTAAAAATATTTTTTTTCTAAATTTTTGTAGGAAGTGTATATACATAAGTTCATTAATCCTAAGATAATAATTCAGTAGACCTACCCCTAAACGTGCTGCTCAAATGAGACAGCGCCGTGAGAAGAACTACAAAGCAAAACATCATCTACGTATAAGTAAATTTTTGTTATTGTTGATTTCCTAAAAAAGTACCAAACCAATGCCGATAAAAATTATATGGGACCACCTCTGAAATATCCCCTACCAAAAAAATTATTCATCCAAATCCATCCATTGCTTGCATTTATCGCGTAACAAACATACAAAAAAAAAACAGCATACAGACGAATTGAGAACCTCCTCCTTTTTTGAAGTCGGTTAACTAAATCATTAACCAACAACAAAGTAAAAATATGTATCGTATAAAAATACCCCACATAAAGACATAATACCATGTACTGGTCACCCCAAACATTACCTGTCAAGTAATAAAAAAGTTTTGAAAATGGTACAATCGGCCCTTTATTTTGCCGTTCTGCTTCACAAGCACGTTTTACTTTCAATATAACATCTCTGCCAGCACTTTTTATAACCTTAGGCATGATGATTACCAATAAAATCGAATAAAAACGCCACTGCTGCACACTAATTCCGGAAAACAATATGGCGGAAAGAAATTTAGTTCCAATGTTTGCCGCGCGCAGACTTATCTGGCGCGCACTCTAAAAAAGAATTCATTTTATCTGCTAATTGTAATGAAGTTTGATGGCTAATTCTAAATGCTGCTAAAAAATAAAGTGATGAACTTTACACTTCTTCTGCTCTGTGACTTTACATCATAAACGTTTTAAAAGAATAAAGTCTATGTTGAGAAAATTTACCTTTCATAAGAGTCATGACGACGTGTTTGAATAGCTGAATTTACACACCAAGCGCGACGTATTACCATTTATTACTTTTCTGTGGACTTCTATCAAATACTATAGGAGTAGTGATATTGACTAGGCTTTCCAGATACTTTCCAGATTAGTGCCTCCACTGAATATAATACTCATATTTAGAAGAGCCAAATAATAAATTACAGTAGTAGATTACTTTAGTGGTCAAGTTTATTTCCTATTTCAATGTTTATTTACTCTATTTAGTACCAAGTACCGTACACTATCTAATGGTATTTCATTTAAAAAATTCAAAGTAATGTAACATAAATTTAAGTAAATTAATATGAGAGGGTTCTAAGGGAGGGTTTTGTCTCTAAACCCCTAGTTTCTAACCTAACCAGAATTTGCATGATTCTTGTAGATCCTAATCTACAAGAATCATGCAAATTCGATTGTATTAGCGGCTACAATATATTTTTATGCAAAGTTCGAGAATTTATAGGGCTGTGGTTATAAGACTATGAAATAATGCGATACTTATTTTCACCTTCGCTACACAGTCCGGACTCAATTTTTATTGTCTAAGATACGAGATATTGTTTGCTGAAGAGCGACAGAGAAATGTAATTCAAAGGTATGTTGAAGCTAGCTCGAACATTTCAATTCAGCCGTCTTAGACTTATCGATAAGTCTTAACTCTATAGCATACATAGATACATTTAAATAAAATACTGTATACCGGATTAAAACTCGATTTATTATTTATATTGTTTAAATTATTTATCCCGACGTTTCGGATGCTTTTCAGCAACCGTGGTCGCGGGGACAGGATATAAATAATAAATCGCGTTTTAATCCGATATACAGTATTTTATTTAAATGTGTGATACTCGCGTTAATAAAAGACAATATTACATACATAGGTACACTTAAACACAACCCACAATTAAGATGATTATAGTTAGTTATTGTAATAATACGCATTTTAGTTTTGCTCCTATGGAGATGCTTTGACCAAGCCTATTAATTTGCGAGAAATGGAGTTACGCATTCTACTTGGGTACGGGTAATATTGAGTTTACCTGCATTAAATGAGACGCATTCTCTTACTCCCTATACTACACGCTTTTAGCATAATAGCACGTATTGTTCACTCTTGATTAATAACAGAATTATTTTGCTACACGGCAAGTTAGTTCATGAATATTTTGCTGAAATTTAATAGCTTTCCATTTTCAATAACGCGTTTTGAATAACCATAGTAGCAGTTACCAATTAGTTTTATTTATGATTTCATCAAGTTCGTTTAAAATAATTAAATGGCTTTCATAAAATGAAAAATGTTATTTTTCACCACATAAAGTATTTGATCACCGCATACTAAGGAATATAAGAATTAGTTCTATCTCATGCACATGGAAATCTCCCATTTTGCCTTGATGAGTATTGATAAAGATATACATAATTGTCTATATTAAGAAACATTAGTAGAATTAGAACGAGACAAACTAGTTACTATAATGTGATATAATATATCTGTAATCATTGCTTATATTTAGATTTTAGAAGAATATTTTCAAGAAATCTGTATTCAGGCAATTTTGATAATTTAATAATCTGAATATTTAAAGAAAATTAATAAAATGTGAAGATAAATGAATCTGAAAGTATGTAATTGGTATCTCTTTAAGTGTAGGTATGTAAATGTAAGCCTTAGATATTTTTATCTTCATAATCGTTACAAGTAGAGCTTTTGAGTTATTTTGGAAAATCTCAAATAAGAGTTTTATTTCAACTCTTTTTAATAATTAATGAAATAATTTGCAGGGTTTGTCAGTAAAAATGATATAATTAATTAATTTCATATAAGTGAAAGCTACATGATTTATTTAAGACAGACGCCAAGCCGTAAATGAATTGAACACAACGTGATGGAAACAAAAGACTCTTAGCCATTCTAAAGTTCTCAAATTTAGCTTAATTGAGTCCTTTGTTATTAAATTCCGATATCATTATAATAATGATGCTCTCTTTTCTTACATAATTAATAATTTTGCAATTTTTTACTCATTTTTTTTATGTTTATTGTTGAATAAATTGCTATATTCTTATTATATCAACACCCAGCTTGATTTGTATATTTTTTGTCTATGAAAAATAATATACAAATCCCATTCGTAATAATATAGGTTATTCAGTATCTTTAAAAAAATAAAAGTTGATTTCCTGTTTTTTTCCGCTTTGGGTATTTAACAATACCAGTAGAGCGGTTGATTAGCTTAATGCAACGTACTCAAAACGATTTGCGATCTGTGGAATCGTTGCATCATAATATCTCTAGAGAATCGAAACTAGACTGCACCATCTAACATATCTTTGATGACGATATTTGATACTAAAAATAACTTTATATTTAAGGTATATTTGCAAGAATGCGGTTGAATAAAATTTGTTTATCATTTATTTACAAATGTGTAGCACATTATTTACAGGTATACTTATAGCTAGAGTAGCAGCAAAGGTGACTTGAATAACTTAAAGAAAATTGATAACGGTGCAAAAAATACATAAAAAGCAGATCGGAGTATTATATAGTATAGTATCATAAAATAAATACAATAAATTATATAAAATTTGAACAAAAAAAACTAACGCATAATATTATATAATAATTAAGACTTATTAAGAGACAGAAAAATAATGCTTCTTTACCAATGTAAGAAAGGAAGTGTTACTTAATTAATAACAAATGGTTGTATAAAATATACTTCCATTCTCTTATTTTTATAACGTATTTCCTGGATTACGTCGTATTTAATGACTGCCTCCGCCGCCGCTACATCGAGAATGTCCCGCGTGATTTGTAAAAATGTTATATATACATACCTCACCTTACTCTACTCGTTTCAAGTAAAATAAAGACCTACTTGATATTGAAATAATATAATATACTTCTGTTTATTAGTCATTTCTTTATAAATCTCTATTTTTTTCCAATTTATATTTTACGTTCTTCAAAAAGACATGGTCAAAATTACTCGAAACCGACGAGCATGTATTTCAAGCATTGTTTTGTAGGATGTGGAATAAATGGAAGTGGTATGTAAGAATAGAAGCATATGGAATTCCGTAATATCTGCCTACCCCAATGGGAAAGAGGCGTGATATGTGTTAGTAATTTGTATGTAGGTAGTATGATTTCCAAATATTTCAAATGTTAGAACTGTTTTATTCTTGTATCCTTTTTAAGGCGTTCATAAAATTTAGTTCCCTATATTAATTAAGTCGTAGTATATTAACATAGCAATACTTAAAATATCTACATATTTAAAAATTACAGTTAGACAAAAGTGTCGTGTCTTTCGTGACGGTAACGTTTATGAACATTGTAACTCAAAACTACGTGCATTATGTTACAAATTCAATACAAGGTCATACAAATACGCTTCCATAATGTACACTATTTGCATAATATATTCGATACAAAGAAGACACCGTTAACTACGTAATTAAATACGCAGGAATACTATGGTTTTCATAACTATTTGTCTTTAGAAAAGACTAAACTGGCTGTATTTTATGAAAAATCATAAACAAACATACCTACTTGGCCTTGTTCGCAGTCCCGCTCATCCTGAAAAAATAAATGTCACAATAAGGTCATAATAAACAATAAACTATAATAGTAACAATGCTTTTGTTTGGTTAAAATAAAGTTCCCTTTCTTCTACTTAGTAGTAAGCCGTCTGACATCTCTGGGGAAAACCGTAAAATATGTACATACATACATATACAGTACTTTGTCCGTAAAAGCCTTAGTTTCTTTATATTCAAGACTAACCTTTAAAAAATAATTTAAATATCATAGCATGATATTATTTTGACAAAACAAAGGAATTTTAACATTAAAAAATCAATTAAAATATTAATGAAGGTGACAATTTCTCCCAGGCATACCAGGAGTTCAGAAGTACGAGGGGGTGAAGACTTCCACCTATGAAAATAAAATATGAAACTAAACATTAAGTTTCCAAAGTCGAAGTACGTGTAATCTCCGAGTAGTGTAAACTATTCGTATTGTGAACATTGCGATGCTAATTAACAGATAACGTGTAGAAGGATCCCCATTATTACCTATTCTAATAACATTCCGTAACACATTCAAAGGTATAGGTATTATATTTTAATCTATTTATGTAAATGAATTTACTATCTTGTTTTGTTGATCTAATTCAAGAACATCTACGCAGGTATAACATGAATTTCAGAGCTGTAGTCGCTTTTTCTTAATCAATTATAATTATTATAAACATTAAGATTCTTAAAGGAATAAGTATGCCTTTACTCACGAATGCCTACAACAGAATTTTATGTTGATAATATTATGATTTTTGAAAAACACAGCTATAAAGAAAAAGATTTAATTTGTATACAGAAAGCCATTTACAAGTTTCCACAGGTAAATATATATAAATATATAGTAATATAATGACATGGTTAATGACTAATAGTCATTTTCTTCATTTCATCGACCATTGATCATTCTATTACAATTCCAATTAATGTTTTTTCAAACATTACAATCTTTTATCTACACATTGACCATTCTTATAAGACAAATAGTTTTCAATTTCAACTCATAAATATTCAACATGGAAGCCTCAGAGACAGTTTTATTTTACCTTGCACGGCCATAATAGTCAATCTGTATTCATCTGTACATTTCAAATATATTGTATATTCAGAACTTTTATATACACTAGTGTATTTTAATATTATAAAAGATTGCTAAATTTTCAGCCTTAAGGTGAGACTGAAAGCCAAACTAATTATGTTCTGACGGTGGCCTAAATTTATATTCGCTAATCGGGAACTGATCGGCTAATGCATTTATTATAGATTTATTGGAAGCCCCGTTCGAGTTTCCTATTAGTTTTGCAGCTATCAATCAATTTTATGAACTTATAAAATGAACTTAGTTAAAACTTGCATTAAATTAAATCCACTAGATCTATTTTAAACTTTTAATTAAACACACATCCGAAGTTAAGTTTTGCTCGAGATTCCAATCTCTTCGTGCCCTGTTCTCTTTTTTTTATTTGGGGTCTACGCAGTATATTCTCTTTTTCCATTCTCTCCTTTCACTCGCCATATCATCCGTCACACCTTTCAAACACATATCATTCGAGATTCCAATAAAGAAGAAAAATATTTTAATAAGGTATCAGACCTTTAAAAGGCGAATGAACTTTAATAGTTGGAATTGTCTATCTTCATGTTTACTGCTATTTCCAAAATTATATTTATTTTTAATGTAATGGGACATATTATAACAATGTGGTTATTTACTACATATAACATAAGTTACTTAAAAAACAATAATGATTGTACTAAAAAATACTTCGTCATCAATAATGAGAACAAAAAAAGCATCTCCCATTGTACTGTATTATATAAAAGAACAATAATCAGTGTGGAGTCGTGAATTTTGTATGATACGTGTACTTTCATTCTAGATGGAGACTTATGTGTTAGGGAAAATAAAATTGGCCAAAAAGTTTTGCGAAACGCACTCCTTATACTCGTATATAAGACGAAATAGAATTTTATATTTTATTCACTTTACTTTAAAAATATAGATAATATAACATTAGTGTTTATAGATGTGATCAAATTTCGTATGTTACGAAAACCAAAGATCACGTTGCCTTTCATAAATCATGGGGTACAAAATAGCTTGGTGAGTCAGCAATCTTATAATGTTAATAAATTTTCTTTCTCTCATTTTTATTCATTTAAATAAATAAGATTTGACTTTACTAAGTTAACTTTGAACTCTGGTTCTAATAATAAATATTTTTCTTTTTCACCAATAGAAAACTACATTATCAGCGACTAACATAGGCTTTTTGTGCATAGTATATCTATGTACATTGCACCTGAGCGAAGTCGGGGCATGTTCTAGTGAACGATATTTTAATTTGTCTGTTGTAGAATTTCAGAGACTCAAAAACACTTAATAGGGTTAATTCTGAATTATAATCTTTTGATCCCTTTAGGAAGTTTGATACCTTTGTCAACCAAGACACTACCTATTTCAGTTACCGTAACCCCTCTTACAATTAAACCTTTGCATTGAACAATATTTTAAATATCTGAAATATGTAGGTATATATTTACCCAATTGATATCCTGTTGTTCTGTCTAGAAAAATGTATTGGAAAATATTGTCTTTTATTAACGCGAGCATCACACATTTAAATAAAATACTGTATACCGGATTTAGACGCGATTTATTATTTATATTTTTAAATTATTTATCCCGACGTTTCGGATGCTCTTCAGCAACTGTGGTCACGGACAGACAGAAAGATGACTGCTGTCTGATTTTTTAAATGTCACAAAGTTGCGATATTAAGGCCATCTATAAATAATAAATCGTTTTTTAATCCGGTATACAGTATTTTATAAAAATGTATTGGAGTTAATTAATCGACTACACGCACTATATTTTTATCGGGCAAATTCTAATAGCTACAGACATTTGGGTCGTCTATTAATCAAAGTCATAGCCACTGTTATCGCAGTTGAACTTTCAACCTTTTATTTAATGCCTCGAATATCATCGGGTCGGTGAAAAGTTATCTTCTCTGGTGACAAAAGCCTTTTGTTTCGCAATATATTTTTTATTATACATTACGTTTTATCATAACTAAGTGTGTGGTAGTTTTCATATACACTTTCGGGATAGAAATAACCTTAGGGGGAAGAATCATGTCGATATGTTACTAATTTTCATGATATTCAAAATATTGTTATATATATATATTGGTATGATGAATAAAAAAAAAAGACTTGGCTGAGATAAAAAGAAGTTTTAATTAAATTTTGTTAGACATTTCATTTTGAATTTACGGTGTATTTATTTGCATGCCTTCATTTGTTCATTTTATGTCGCTGAGTTTTAATTGTAGTTATAAACTATATTATATTATTATTACTATGCAATAAGTCATATCCAGAAAATCAATTTGCAGAACTAATTACATTTTTAAAAAATAGGTCGACAGTGCATCATTGACGGATGTTATGTGTGATACAGTGACATACCATAAAGTGAACCAATCGCTCGTCTGTCGATATCTTATATTAAAAAAAGAAGTTGTCATTATATCGTGGTATGGTTTTTATTGGTATATCTATAGCGATCACTTTGAATTCTGTCTTCGATCAACAATATCTGTGGACTTATTTGAATGATTCTGGCGTGCAAACAATTTAGTGAAGATCTTTACAATATATTTGGAAATATTTATCTCAGCGGATTTGATAAGAATAAGACATTTTTTGTCGTTTGAAATCTGTTTTTATTTCGGCTATAGTATTATTCCTACGAAAATATAAGAATAGCGCTTACACTTATGATCTAATAATCTAGACAATTGCGTGTAAAGATCTATTACGAATGGAAGCTTTGTGAAAATCGCAAGGAAAATACGTTCTTTCACATCAGCAGAACTAGTTTCATCATACGTCTACTACCCTTATATCGTGTTCGACACGCCACAGTTCTCCTTGAAACTAAACTTGTATTTCATGTATAATAGTGATTTAGATTTGCTGTTATATAGGCAAGTTTGACCTCAATTTAATTGATTTGAAATGTCATTAAGCTTATACAGAAATGACTATTGACCCTTCATTATTTTTGATTGATTTTAGTAGACCAATACTGAGTCAATTGTAAGGATGTTAAATAGATAATAGTGTTATACAAAATGTTATTAAATTATATATAATAAATATTAATTTTATCGAAATAAATAAAGGAACAGAAACAATTTCGTTCGAATATTTCTAAGATCATGAGTGATTAAAAAGCTTTTCTTATCTTTTTTTTTAATACGTATGAATCAAATGAGGCCTTAACTTTTATTAATTGCAATGAACATTGATACATCAGAACATCTATATTTATTCTTGTCCATACATACACAACACGCCTCTTTCCCATCAGGGTAGGCAGATATCACGGAATTCCATATGCTCCGATCCTTGCATACCACGTTCGCTTCTTCCACTTTCATATACGTTTATTGGTTTCGAGAACTTTTGACCAGGCCCTTTTGAAGAACGTTCCCCATCTGATCGAAGTACGTTCTCCTAGGTCGACCTCTCCGGACTCTTCCACATTCACCAGATTCATTCATTATAGCACTACAATATATAATTTCGGTTATATTATTTGATATTTCATTACATATTCGTCATCGTCGTGGTCGTCGTTTCAGCCATAGGACATCCACTGCTGAACATAGACCGCCCCCAAAGACTTCCAGTACGGCCGATCACTTGCGGGCTGCATCCAGCGGCTCTCTGCCACTTTCGTCAGGTCGTCTGTCAATCTTGTGGGAGGCCGTCAGTTTGCTCATTCGCAGGACTATGTCGGTAACTTTGTTTCTACTTCTGATTCGATCGCGCAGAGAAACACCTAATATAGCCCTTTCCTATACAATATACACTACATAGAATAGACACGACATTACATATCAGATTTAGGAAATGTTACTGATATAAATAACGGCCTTAGTATTATAGGTTCAAACCCTCATTCATCAGCTGCGACGGATACGTTAACTTCGCGTGCCTCATCGCGATGCACCATAACGTACAATTTCTTTGCTAAGGTGTTAAAGGTTACCACACCAAAGGTCACGTTGCCTATCATAAATCACGGGGCACAAAATGGTCTGGTGAGTCAGCAATCTTATTTATTAGTTTGCACTGGAATCAGTCAAGGCTCGATAGCTCAATATAGTGTCAAAAACTAGCTCTAATTTGTTACAAAATTTCAAACCCTGGGAAAGAAACTTTAGGCTATATTTTGAATACCGGAAATCAAAATTTTTCCTTGCATAAGAAACCTTAAGTAAGTTAAATGCACTACTTGGGTTTTAGAGAATCTTCTAAACAAAGATGATCGACGAAAAATATAAAATATAATATCTAACTGGCGATGGTTTTGTTGAATAATACAACTTGGAACATAGTAAACCACTGCTACCTTCGATCAACAATATATGACTGCTACATAATAAATTATCGGTTTAGGTATGATACTTGCTTTCATATCACAATCAATTTTACAGTTATTTATATATAGTAACGTAGTTGCATGAACAATTTTCTGTGTAAGCCCTACACGGTGAACGTAGATATACAACGGACATTTTGCCTATAGTGTATTCAAATATTCCTTCAATTCAAATAGAAATGTTCTGGTTTTAATTTTAAATATATTTTCCTTCAAGTATATTTCTTCAATAACTTTAAACAGTTTGATATCATTTATATTCTAAATTTTGGTACTATCTTCTAGATAAGGGAGTATGGTTTTCCCCCGGATTTTTACTTCCCATTATTTGTAAGTAAGAAAACGGTTTCCGCCTAATAATAATCTATACAAATTTTAACACAGAATTCTTATTTTCTGTGGTTATAGGCCGTGTTTCTGACCCAAAAGCGTTTGGGGTCAGAAACATGGCTGAAGATAAAATTTAATATTATAAATCGTATTATATTTAGTAACAATATTATAAACTCAGAGAGCAACCCTACAAGAGATTTATTCAACGCTTTGATACGACGAAGGAAGGCTTATATTCTTTTGTTAGTTCTATTAAAATAAGTAACACCTCACATTTATTTTATGTATTTTTCGTTATGTTATTTTAAAGTACTTTTCAACTATCTGCTATTCAATGCTTGTTGTTTTAGAAAATGCCACCAACATTTTTAGAATAACTCAATCGTATTTTAAATATTTATTTGGCCATTGTTTTATTTCTGTTTAACTGTAGAAAATAAAATGTATCACTAACGTGGCGTTGCTTACGGAAAATGTGTCAATGGTTTTTGTATTGTATCTTTATCTTTGTACATATTTACACTAAGTTCCTATTATTCCGGTCATTCGGAAGAGATCGCTTCGCAGCGATGAGACCGGTTGTACATTTATTTGTGTTTGATAGTGTTCAATAGAGCGTTTTTGTTTGTTTGTGATGTTTCAAAAAAATATATTATTATCCTCAGAGTTTGAGCTATATCCGTACTAAATTTTATCAAAATAAATTCTGCGGTTTGGACGTAAAAGTACAAGACTAACAATATGGAATACAACGACAACACAAAAGTTTAAATATATAAATTGAAGATTAGTTTCAAATCAGATCGGGGACGTTCTGCAAAAGGGCCAGGTCAAAAGTACTCGTAACCGACGAGTGTGTATGAAAGCATTTATGAAAGTAGAAGAAGCGAAAGTGGTATGTAAGGATCGGAGCATATGGAATTCCGTGATCTCTGCCTACCCCAATGGGAAAGAGGCGTGATGTATATGTATGTATGTATGTAGTTTCAAATAAACTTTTCATATAGTTATCTATCCTAACAATGCAATTGCAAGGAAATAAAATTTATGACCAATTCGTGAAATTCGTGTTGATCATTATGAAGTTTTTATTGACATTGTGGTGACAATAATTTGACAACTATTTCAATACTAAATTAATACAATAATAATAAGACATAGGCATAATATCTATTCGATAAAATATTTAGTCCATGAAATTGTTTCCACTGTGAATAAATTACAATGACTTTTCAGAAAGGTGTAATATTAGTATACGACTAGCTTCTGTCCGCGACTTCGTCTGCCTAGATTATTTATTAGTACCTACTAAGGTTATTTTTTAACCAAGCTGTTTTTTCATCAATCTCCGTCATTTTCATCATCATCATTTTCATTTAAATCATCAATTTAACTGCAAAAGACAATGCTGTACCGGATTATACTTTTTAACAGTTTAAAAGTCTGCATTTTTGCATTATCAATTTTAAGACTATAGTACTCAAAAGCGCTTACTCGTACTGAATGCGGATTTGTTTTTCACGAATCCGAAGTTTTGAAACCTTTTCAATGCGAACGTCGATGTTGGTGAAATAAATGATTAGCCTTGAACATATTATTCTGAAATTCTATATCATAAACATTCCACATTATGAAAATACACATTTGCATTACGTATGAATATGGGTTTTTTCTGATGTTTGTGAATATTTTGTGATATACCTACATTTAAATACATTTTACCTATTCTGTTCCTCTTGCCTTTTATTTAAATCTACAATTTAAGATATATATTACTAAAGTTTATCTATACTAATATTATAAAGAGGAAAGATTTGTATTTTTGAATTTTTGTATTTTTGTATGTTATGAATAAACTCAAAAACTACTGGACCGATTTTAAAAATTCTTTCACCAATAGAAAGCTACAATCAGCGAGTAACATAGGCTATTTTTTGTGTATAGTACATTTCACCCGTGTGAAGCCGGGGAGCGTTGCTAGTCGGATATAAAATGGTTTCAAAGTACTAATTATACGGATACTGAATTTTTTTAACTACGAGTATAACTAACATTTTCATGCCCAAATAAGAGGCAATGTTTCATGAATTTGTACCCTGGATTAAAAATAAACAAGGTGAATTCTTCAAGAGAGATCTTTCTAAAGAGAAATTAAATAGAAAGTACTTGTGAAAAAATAGAGTCGATCATTACTTTCAAGGCTTGTACAAGCTGGTTGTTGGCTGTTGCTTCATCCTATTATTTCTGTTTGCTATTCGCAATATATCAGATTTATTTTTAATATCGTTACAACCTGTTATCACAGAGCATTAAATCCCAATGTTCACTAAATAAGGCTTACTAAATTCGATAACTTAGCTTATGTTGTGGATTTAATTGAGGTATATTCCAATTTGGCTAAATAAAATTACCTAACCATCAACTCCGTAGACACAAATGGCGTTGGTATGGCAACTTTGTGTTCAATTCAGACAGCTGCCATCTTTCACTTTTCCCGCGACCACGCTTACTAAGAGTACTCGAAATGAATAAATAATATAATTAATAAATCATGTTTTAATCCGGTAAAAGTTATTTCATATATGCTTTCATTAATTATAGAAATGCCACAACATATTATGTGATTACCGGTTTTTCAGATAATGTATGTAAATGAATCAAGTATGAAGAAAATGAGTGGTTAAACAGTTGACTCTCTGCTCTATCTATTTTTTAGTTAATATATAGACCACCATAATATATAATCATGATAGATAATGCGATATAAATTCACGCGCGAGTAACACGTGGGTTTTTGGTAAATAATGCATATATAACACTAATAATATGTATTTATATTATTGTGTCACATCCGCAAACATGAAGTTTATTTATATTTATGTAATATTGTCAATAATGTAGTGACGAATCATTGACATAGTATTAAATTTATCGAAGTGACGAATATTAAAAATTCGAATCAAGAATCATACCGACGCAGTGTGAGTCATGGGGAGCTTTGGCACTCATTTTTGATGTTTATCGCCCCCACCATCGGTCAGCAGTCATCACCTTGTTTCTACGTCTCCTGACGCACATTTACTATGTATTTTTAGACTAAAATAGTGCAGTCGGTGCATATTGGTATTCGTTTAATATTTTACATAAATCGCTTGTATAATAAATTGATTTGGCCGATATAAGGAAGTAACCTTCTTACATTCCATGTAGTTGATATGATACCACGGCTCAACGCCAAATTCATTCAGAATAATCCAATCTTCTCTTTCTATAAATGCAATAAAATTATTTCCTCATATTTAAATCATTGCTAATTAGTGTGAGAAGTGCGTCAATATCAACATTAATTACATGATTCAGTTAATTTGCCAGCGCATGTGGTTATTTTGGCCAAATCTCACGAGCGGACTGTAGGAACGTCCCGCCACCTGCGCCCACGCAAAGCTCCGTCACGAAACAAAGACGGCGCGTTTACTCAGTTCGCCGCGAGCTTTCCTTTAGATAACTTCTGAATATCAATCAATTTTTCAAAGTGATTTTAATCTGCACAGTGCAAATAACTTTTGGAAAAGCAAGGTAGTATTTTTTATTTAGTTCACTATGCATTAAATAACAGTTTCATTACGTTAACTGCCTCTAGCGTTCTCGTTTATTTCGCTTTGATGGATTTAAAAGGTGGTTTAAAAATATAAAAAAGCATATCTTTTAAAAGAGTGATTAAAAGTGTAGTCAAAGGATATTGAAAAAATAATGTTAATCGAAATGTAATATGAAAATAGTTATTTTTTGTAGTCGTTAACTTTATGAAATAAAGATGAAAACATAACTATAATTTTAGAATACTTTAGTGTAATTAGTAATGAAACATGATAGATTGGAGTACGAACAACTGAAACTTTCCTGAAGATACTGAAACAACGCGTTATTATTGTGACCGGAATGTTCTTGAATGTCTGTTCTAGAACATCAATCACACAAAAGACAAACACGTTATTTCGGGAAATAATAAAAGTTTCACAATGATAATAGCGCACAAGTAGAGTCAGTGGAGTACAGTTAATAAACAAAAACTTAATATTTTTCAAATTTTTTAATAAATCTTAATTGTAGAGTTCGTTTTGCAAGTATAATGATTGGCAGCGGTCCATATGTAACAATTTATTTTACATCGAAATATTAAATATGATTGTTGATTAATTATTGAGATATTGTTTTCACAATCTTTTAAAAACGATTGACCCACATTTAAAAAAATCCTTTTGATATTCCATCGTAATAACACTATATTTTATGTATTATTCACTGTTAAATTTATATTTTAAAATATTTCATCCTTTTAGATAACCTACATAGTATAACAATGTCTGAACGCTTGGAAGCTGGCCAACAACTAGTCAAAAAGACCATGGATCAAATGATCCAAGAAAAACAAACTACAGGAACAGTGAGCATTCAAGCTCGGCAAGAATTCCGTGAATCTTATCAAGAGAGCTATGAAGAAGAATTTGAAGAAGAAACCTTCATCGATCAGTATGGAAATAAATCAACAAAGAGAGTAGAGTCGAGCAGTGAGAGCAAAGAACATTCTAAAAGTGCAGACGTAAGAGTCAAGGCATCTGGATTAAATGCGGAACAAGTCAAAGCTCTTACAGATTGCGCAAACGAAGCGGGTCAACTCGCACTAGACTCCAAGTCAGCCAATTAAGTCATGTAAGGATAGTTATTATAAACATCCACATAACTCTCCTTGTAATTTTATATCAAACACATTTTTGTAACGTAGTTCGAGTTGAATCGATTGTTTTTAGTAAATCCATGAGTTCATTTTATCATAGTGTACTTAACAAAATGCTTTTGTATTAACAAACTATAAATTTGTTACAGGTTTCGTTCGGATACAAGTGAGGTAGTCTCGAGGAGTGATAAAGACTGTGTACAGTGTTCCTTTTTCTATGTAATACTTCTACTATAAGATTTTTTTTTTCAATAAATGTATCAAAAATTCAAATGGTGTATTAGTGTTGTGACCGTGTAGTTTTTAATATTAGGTAAATTTTAAAAATGGAGGAGGATGAAGATGAAAGGAGAAGCAGGCGACCAAAGCTCGCTGCTTTTAGTTCACTGAATGCGCGAGTCGTACACTCTTCTTTGGAAGAAGGGTTGATTCGCCAGCAGGCATCAGCTGAATCTAATGACGCTAATACCTCTAGCATTTCAACAGCCCAATATAGTGATAGAAGCTTTGTTTCGAAAACAAGCACATTCTCGCGAAGTGGTACCTCTAGTTCTAGTCAGGAGGAATGTGAGGTTGCACAGACAACAATTACAAGCGGGCAATACTTAGCCGCTGCGCGTGTAGAAACTGCGCGATCTATGGAGAGCCTTCGTCCAACTAAAGACTCCTCGCCGGCGCGCCCTGCCAGCTCATGTACATCGATTCGAGTTCATCGTAGCTCATTTCTAACAGCAAGTGAGCGAGATGTACGGGAAACGCGGGGTGCGCCAGCTCGAAGGGCTCTATCTGGGGAAGACATGGGGAATGCTGAAAAGAGACGAGGCTTATTTGCAAGCACGGAACGACGTGCCTTACAGCAACTCAGCTTACCTCCGCCGGAACGGCGACTTACTATTTTAAGCCCGCATAGTCCAATGGCAGCGAGTGAACTACAATGGCCCGTGCCCTCTGGAATTCGGGGCAGGCGGAAGAAAGGAATGGTGCTACCGAAGCTAATATTGCCTCGCAGCGATTCTGATGGCTCCGATGTATTTTTTGAAAGGTGCCCCATTTTTTACCATCTTTGTATTATTAATAGCCAGTAGTTAGCGTAAATCTAGGTGTTCCACTTCCATTTTATGGTTACACAAGCTTCAATGACAACTCGCCGCACGCCTTTATTTCCGATGCTAGTGCTAGCGCTGTTAAAACAAGTCATATTTTTTTATATCTTATCAATATTATTATTATATTAATTAGATAAAAAAATGAAAGGAATAATTTTAGTAAACATTAAGAAGGAGTAAAACTTTCGTGACTTGATGTGTTATCATACTGAAGTATTTTTTGTAAGTACTCGTAAATTAAATTTAGAACGAATAACAGAGTAATAAAACCAAGTAATTTCCTAATAATTTAATAAATAATTTGATAAGTACAGTCTTCAATTTCGTAGGGGCTTATTATGAAGTACTGTTCATAATTTATAAACGCCTTAATTTTCTTTAAAATATTTTTGAAAGAGACGCTCATAATATTTAGATATTCCAAATTGAAGTAAAACAATAAACTTTCTATTTATACTGGTTGAAATAACAAACTATACAAGTTCTACCAAACGTTTGGTAGAACACCTGCTGTGCGCTCCGATGGGTCGTGGGTTCGAATCCCACAGAGAAAACATGTTTATAATTTTCTGTGAGCATGTTTTCCCCACATCTGGTAACTTCGGGCATTGATTGGGTGGGAGGAATATCGAAATTCCGACCGGATAACAAACCACCGCTCAAAGATGGAAAAACCTTGAAATCTACATTGCGTGTTTTGGGTTTCAGTGTATGGATTTCCGAATGCTCGAAGTAAAAAGTAGGTCGACAGCACATCATTAACTGATATTCTGTTGCTGAGGTATTACTTCTATTGTAATACCTCAGCGATGTTGCTGAGCTAATACTATTGTAATTTCTGTCCATTTCACTGATTTATGATCTGACTGAAAGGATCTGAATCTTTAGTATTCCGTCAGACCCAAACATTTTATAAGTCCATTTAAAGTTGAGTGCCAGATCTAAGACTTCCTGTTCATGACGTAGTCGCACTTGCAAATAACATTTCAGATTTTATCACTAAGAAAACTGATTAAAATTTTAGATGTGTATATTAAGTAGTCTTATAGGTAAGTAGTCTATTAGTTTATTTTTTAGATTTGATAAAATTATTATCACCTATTTCAATCTAAGTTAGCGCCGCGACGGGGTGTTTTCATTTACTATAAAATTAAGATAAGATCAAATAAAAGCTAAGCGTAATGTAATCTTGGAATTAAATATAACTAACAGTTAAAACATACATATTGATTATACTTTATTTTGAGATAATATATTCATTTATACGAGTATACTTATATATCACTTCTTTTATTCGTATGATTATGAGGAATTGTCTTTTATTCGTATGATTATGAGGAGGTGTTTTTATTTCATTTAAATATATTTTGAGGAAACTGTCTGTTATAATATAAAATAAACTATACAAATGTAAATTCTCAACAATGATTTAATACATTATAATCATCAAAATAATGTAATTCAGATTTTATTTTCATAGATTAATTAAAATAAATTGAGAAGTTATAAGGAATAAATTACGTATTTCTTCACTCGACGAAGATAATTTATTTATTATGAATATACCGATTAACGACAGAACAGATTCTCAAAGGGAGTTGAACCGTAAAATTCTTGTGAGTCAAACTTTATAGAGGCAACCTTTAATTTAATTATTATATTATAGCAGACATTTGATTGCTAATTACGTATAATTCATTAATAAAATTAATTATTAAAAAACTAATATTAACGTAGATTATATTAAAAGTTCAATAAGTACTTGAGTGTCGTAAAGCCCTCGTAATCATATAACATCAGGGATAGTTCGAGTATTCTATACCTCCTAATTAACCTTAATTAAAATTGCTACTTTTCCAACATTTATTTTCGGACAACCACGTGTCAAAATAACGAAAAAATAATCTATGCAAAAAAAAAAAATATTATATGTGTAAAGACTGTCTGTTTTTATCTCTTCAAAATATATACAGTAGGTTAACAAGAAGGTAGGTAAGATATGTTATATTTTCTCATGCAAAAAGACTACGTTTTACCATCAACAATTCATGTATAATAGATAAAAACAAATTGATGTATCTTTTATTTGTAGTTAGATAGCAATGTTAGGTGTATCTTTATCAATTTTGCTGATACCTGTCGAGTACTCATATAGATTACACATTGATCCAAATTGAATTAAGTAGCTGTTGTGTAAGTTTGCCTATTAATAACTTTTATCATTACTGTATCTATATATAAAAAGATTTTTCAAGAAAAAACATAGATACTGAAAATAATATGTTTTATGTTTCGTTAATATCGATTAATCAATGAAATTTACAATTTTTTAAATTTATATCATTTACTAAATTCAAATTCGTATCACAGAAGAATTCATGTTTAAATAAAATACTGTATACCGGATTAAAACGCGATTTATTATTTATATTCTTTAAATTATTTATCCCGACGTTTCGGATGCTTTTCAGCAACCGTGGTCGCGGGGAGACAGGATTAAGTCGCGTTTTAATCCGGTATACAGTATTTTATTTAAATGTGTGATACTCGCGTTAATAAAAGACAATATTAAGAATTCATGTATTGTATTCAAAATAATATTCTTACTCATAATTAAACTGCATTTCAAATATTATTCCGTCACAGTTTTAGTCATGAAAACCATCCAGGTATCAGTAATTTTTTTCAATATTTCACTACTATTTGATACTCTATAATCTTTAAATTTTATGGAAATACACGACGACTAAAATATCGATATAAGTGTTTTTAACATGGTTTATAGAAAATATATCGTAATTGTAATGAGGCGATGGTAAGTTTGTACCTACGATGTTATTCATTCATTTTACTCTCTTGATGACATATTACCTATATGTAGGTATGAGTTAAGTATGTCAATTACTGAACATTTTCTAAGCTGTACGATCGTAAGGAATTAACTCAAAAATCCAAGTCTAGATACAATTCTTAACTTCGGGACGATGTGAAGATAGAAATCCTAAGAGGACCATTGAAAGCATTGATCACCTACTTGCCTGTAAAGAAAAAGGATCATTGAAACAGACATAAATCAGTGGCGGAACCATCATACAAGCCCAAAAGCCGTTTTGTCCTATTAATGCAACCATACAAAAGAAAAATAATATTTTCTTAACGTAATTATATAAATCTTATATAACTTACATTATAACGTAATAATATAAGTTATATAAAAACGCGTAAAACGTTAAAATCGGCAGCCCGGGCTTTTGGGCTTGTATGGGCGTCCCGCCACTGACATAAATGTGTTGTCCCATGTCCTACTAGGGGACTCAGGAATTCACTAGTACACTTTTCATAGTAAAACTAAACAAAAATATATTTGTAACAAGATAATGTTCGAAATATACATATAATTAATAATTAATAGTAGTAAGGTTTATAGTAAAAAGGTAAAAAATACTTATAGCAAGTACTAGAAATAGTAATATATCACAGTTTAAGTAACCTAACTGAAAATTATTTTTCTTCATAGAACGGGCTAAATAAAACTTCTAATTATGAAAACAACATTTACCTTACATTTAATCATGAACATTGTGACATTAACTACTTATTTTAAACGAACTACATACATACTTACAACTAAAGACCAGCAACGCATCTGCAAGTCCTCAGGTCCGGGTGTTTATGGGAGAAAGTGTTCACTTTCCGCCTGCTTTTTCTTACTCAATCGCGTTAAAGTCAGGACTACAATACCTATAATTTAATAATATACTTTTATACATACCCTTTTAAATATGTAAAAGGTTTAATTTCTGAATGAATAAAGCAAAATTTGTGTTGTAATATACAATGGGAAACAGTCTGTGTGTACAGGTGTACACTAAACACATAATAATATCTATATAAAAACATATTTGTATGTTAATTTTGTCATGATCTAACCAGACAAATATGCAAGAATATACTTTTGAAGCTACAGTGCAGTCAAAAATGTCGTTTCAAATTAATAAATACATTTTAATAAAAACAGTAGACTCATGTTTTTTATTTCATCGTCTATACGGATCTAATCTGTTAACAAATATGTATAAGTACTATTTCTATACTAATATTATAAAAAGGAAAGATTTGTATTTTTGATATTTTGAATTTTTGTATGTTTAAATAAAATACTGTATACCGGATTAAAACGCGATTTATTATTTATATTGTTTAAATTATTTATCCCGACGTTTCGGATGCTTTTCAGCAACCGTGGTCGCGGGGAGACAGAAAGATGACAGTTGTCTGATATTTGAAATGTCACAAAGTTGCCATATTTAATTCAATTAAATTCAAAAATAATCTATTAATTTAGGTAACACATTATTATTTTTGTATGTTGTGAATTAACTCAAAAACTACTGGTCCGACCGATTTTAAAAATTCTTTCACCAATAGAAAGCTACATTATCAGCAAGTAACATAAACTACGAGTATAATACATCTACATTGCACCTGTGTGAAGCCGGGGCGCGTTGCTAGTAATGAATAAAAATAATAATAAAATATTGCTAATGTTGATGTTAGGTATCATAGGTATGGTACCTAATAAGGGTAATGGGCAATAAGGTTATTTAACCTTACCTTACGAACCATGACCTAATTAGACGCTATGAATGTGTGGGCTCATCGAACGCTTGGGGTATTTTAGGGGTTTTCCTGTAAATTATGAGTCGGAAACACTCATCCCCAAAGGAAATGGGGAGGAAATGGATGTTATATATTTTAAAGTTATAAAACCTACATTTCTTGTAACATTCACATATATATTGATGTAATTTGATGCACAATCACTACTAGAAGCCTAGAAGATGCCTGCTTACTCTAGCTTTTAAGAGGCCCAAGTTTTATTGTTCTGTTAAGACTGAGATGTATGATTATATTCATATACTAAGTGGTAAATATTCATATCTATTTATTTACATATAAAATAACAATGTTTTTATACAGATTATATTTTCTTAACAACAATATATATCTTACGTAGTACGTATGACTCAATCGATTAAAATATCATTATATGTATGACGAACAAAGAAAACTATGTAAAATAATCTAACAATAAGACAAAGATGTTGTATTTCTGGCTAGTTTTACAGACAGCACGTATGTATGCTAATTCACTTGCCAGATTCTTGAATTGAATCACTATTCATACTGTCAGTAGTAATTGTTCAGTAACGCTTCACAATGTTCAATACGAATTTCGAAAACCAATAGCATAGATATTATTAGAATAGAATTCTACATATTATATCGCTCGATATCTCTAACTGCGTCTACGTTTATAACTAGTGCATGACAAAGGGTATACAAGGCGCTTACATTATTTTAATAGGCGGAAAATTTAATTGAAAAATACTAAGCATAAAAGCTAAAATTGGTTTATGTTTTCTGTCCACAACTTAGAATTAAGTAAAAAGGGGTACTTTTTTCGAGAGAAACTATGAAATATATGTAGGACTATATATATATAGGACAGTAACAAAAAAAATCCAGGTCTTCTTAAAATAATCCTCCATAAATATTTACATCAAGTTAGCGAAAAAGAAGACTCCATATCACTTTACATTACTTTTTATGCATATTTTGAGTTTCCTCGCTTATCCCTAACATTTACTTACTCATGTTTGATTACCCGATATCTTGGTATAAAGCTCTTAAAATTCGTTACTGTATTTTCGCGTTATGCATGAATAATGAAAAACCAAATAATTAAAATGATTTGTTTTATCACTTTAAATCCCATTTTTTAGATATATTTTTGATGAAAACTTTACTCATATAAGTCACTAGGTTATCAAGGCTTCAGTAACATAATAATAACACAATGTAGCCTGTAGGTATACAAATTACAAACTACTGATATTTATGCAAACTAATCAAATCAACGTAAAAATTAAATACGTTTTACACTTTTAAAAAAATACTTTATTCAAAACGAAGCAAGCTTTTATAAATAAAAATGTCTTATTTGCTGTAGCAAATCCGAAAAGGTTTCTCCTAGAACGCTCTACCTCTGACGAAGCTTGTAGCGCGGCACACCGCAGGCAGCGCTGCAAAATAAATATTTTTACTCTTTTTTACTCTGAAACGTGTTCTAAAATTAACTGGAATGAGGAAACTCAAACTCAATAACTCATCTTATAAATAAAATAGAAAATACTCTAATGGTATCTTGGTAAGAAAAAGAACGTTCTATTAGCATCTTTATTGCAAAATTCTTACGGCCTTATTCATAAACGTATAGGCTTGAAATAATTAAATTATGTTTTGTTTCGATCTATTAAATACAAAGAGACTATAGAACGAACGAAGAAAAATACTCTATAACATTTATGAATAGGACCGCTACAATTTTTTGTAAAAACTGTTACCCTCTGAAAGGCTAGCATTTACTCCTCAACAATAGAAGGTTGATTTAGGGCCAGTTTTCAGTGCTTTCAGTGGTATGGAGTACGGAACTTTTAAAACACATAAAAGATCAATTGGAAGACTAGCCTGCACCCAGAGCGAAAAATAAAATTAATATGTGTTTTTATAACAAAGTAAAACTTTTGACGGACTCGTTGGCGCATTCGGTAGAACACCTGCCGTGCGCATCGATGGCTCGTGGGTTCGAATCCCACCGGGACCACATGTTTATTATTTTCTGTAAACATGTTTTCCCCACGTCAGGTAAATTCCGGCCGGGTAACGAACCACCGTTGGAAAAACCGGGAAGTGCATATTGCGCGTTTCGGTTTCAGTCTATGGATTTCCGAATGCTCGAAATAAAACATTAGGTCGACGGCGCATCATTGACTGATGTTCTCTGACTGAGGTATCACCTACCATCAAGTGAACCTCATGCTCATCTGTCGATATCTGACATAAAAAAAAACTTCATTCATATCGTATAGAAAACATACGTAGTTTAGAGGAAAACGTGGTGAATTAAGCACACATATTGATTCCTTATGAAGCAAAAAAATGCAAGGTCCAGAAAACTAATCACTTACTTGTCTATAGAATGATCAATTAAAGAACATACGGAAAGGAATCTGTATCGATCCCGTACTTTTACGAAACTCAAAGACATATTTTTAATTCAAAGTTTGTTGAAATTATATGAAAAATCTTTTTAATAACACAGCGGATTGAGGTCAAAGGCGCAGACATTTCTCACAAATCTTGTAATGAATATACAACTTCTAATACAAGCGTAATGACATCCATGTTTCGGGGCATATTTTAATGGCATATTCTCATGTGTTTTTACCTGCACTGTAATTTAATGTTAAATAATAAAAATGGTGATAAATAATGTTGTTTAAAAACAGATTTAATAAATTTAATGTAAATTAAATTCGTAAGATCTATAGTAGATTTTCCCTTATATTTTGATGCTTTCAATTTGATTCCACATTTTTTATAACTCTGCCGGCCTAGCATGACCGCCACGAGATATGTCGCGGACGAGAGAAGACAAACTAAGATGTAAGATATCTCGATATATTATATCTCGACATCGACAATTTTGATATCTCGATCGACAAATATATCTATTTTTGATATTAAAAGTCTAGTTTTAAGTGTAATTGTCATGTTAGACCCGAAAGAAATACAGCGATAATCGATTAAAACACGAGAAAACGGTCGACAAAATTTTGTCGCGGTTGTCATGCTAGGCCGGCTGAAGTAGCTTCATTTCACTTCAAGTTTAATTATTGGAAAGCTTTTATCGAGCGCCATTAACTAACATGCCACAGTTTTATTTCCTACGTGTGTGGTTCAAATAATAACTGATCTTTTTTGATTATGAATTTACAAATATGTGTTTGATCTTCTATTGTTTGTAATTCTGATAATTATAAGGTAATAGAAATACTCTAAGTTTTTAAACTTTAAATAACAAAACAAAAAAGTCGTACAGTAAGTGCAATTACTGAAGAACAGTTCTCAACTAATAGGAAAATGAATATGCTGGAAGATGAAATATTTATTGAAATAAACTAATAATCCCGCATGGTCTCACTTATATCCAAATTAAAATCTTCATATTGATAAACTATTTGACTGAATATTATCATTTTCATTGTGATAATAATTTTGTTAAAATCGGTTCAGTAGTTACAGAGATAACCCCTTACGGAAAAACCACTTCTTTATTATTCAGAAAATTCAATATTTTAAGTAATTATGTGATAAGTAATCACTTATTATTTTATCATTGAGTTATGTGAATTATATAAATACGCAATTGAAGACATATTTAAAGTTTAAACTGTTGACATTTGAATACATGTTAATATCAAAACTAATTATAATTTATTTTCTTTTCAGGTAAGTTACCACTGTACGTTAAAAGAGGAACAGAGTGGGTTTTAGTATAATAACTTGGGTTCCGTAAGTATACAAAATTATATTTATCAAATTTGGTAAACTCTACCTACTAAGGTAGATTGTATAACATCGTCTAAGGCTGAACAAAAGAACAAAACGCGGACAATAAAGAAAAACAAGTAACTTTATCATTCATCATTATATAATATTGTCTTTTATTAACGCGAGTATCACACATTTAAATAAAATACTGTATACCGGATTAAAACGCGATTTATTATTTATATTGTTTAAATTATTTATCTCGACGCGACGTTTCGGATGCTTTTCAGCAACCGTGGTCGCGGCTTTCGATTCTTTAACGTTTCTTCTTTTAATATTCGTCATCACGTAATACATACATATACTGTTTGGGATTTATTGTCTGAAGAATATTTGTTTAAGTAATAAGAACGTTAATTGTATATTTTCTTACCTTTGCAGGATCTTTTTGATATAAAATAAGACATTATAACTTAAAAAAGAGTTTTGTTGATTATAAAGATGAATTTAAATAAAATACTGTATACCGGATTAAAACGCGATTTATTATTTATATTGTTTAAATTATTTGTCTCCCCGCGACCACGGTTGCTGAAAAGCATCCGAAACGTCGCGTCGGGATAAATAATTTAAACAATATAAATAATAAATTGCGTTTTAATCCGGTATACAGTATTTCATTTAAACAGATATTGAAACAAGAATTTAAAAAAAAACGATAACGATAACGATAGTATAAGGGGAAGTCGGAAATGCGATTTTGCGGAAGAACATACTGCATTTCGTTTTTATACTACTTTAACAAAAAAGCGTTAAATTTTGTTGCATCATTATCTAAAAGGACACAGCGACAGTTTCATTTTACACAAAGAATATACTTAGCTTAAATTGAAGCTCTGAATGATGACGATCATATAACTTCAATTTGTTTAATTCAGAGAATTGTATTAGTACTTTATTGCCTCGTTTATTATATTTTTTGCCAAGGATTCGCTCGCGTAGAACAGTTGTGATGTTTTAATAATCATTTAAACACTCTACTCAAAAGTGTTTCTTTACCCAGGCAAAAAAATCAACCCTAACAATTTCTTCGTCTTTGTTTAAAAGAAAGACCACAAAAACCAACAAAATTCTTTAGCATTACACACAAGTATCTGATCGTGGTTCCATATATGGGTCGGAATATTTGTCGGTGTATTCGCTGTGTTATTAAAATCCTAGTTTATACAAGTGGTATTGATTATTATTATTATAGCCTGGTATAAATATCTTTATCTCACGGGTGGAGATCATGCAGAGCCTTAAACCTATGAATATTTCATAAATTCTATACCAGTCGAAATAATCCATTATTTTGAACCTATATCTATAGAGTGATTCTCGTAGAGACTAGGATTAGTCCATAGGTACATAAATACGTGCCCACTGTGTGTAAATATATTTGCCGGCATTTATGAATTTCTCTACGTTAATCTTCTTATTTCTTAGTAAGGATTTCTCTTGAAAGCAGTCAGGCTTGAAATGGAATGAAAATGAATTGCTCAGTGGCGGATTTACCAGCAGGCTGAGTAGGCTGGAGCCTAGGGCGGCAAATTTAGTTCATAAATTTTTTATTTCGGTTTACAAATTTAAAAAAATTATTATACACAAACATAATACGAATTTCGAAAATTGAATGTGGTTTCTGTCAAATTTTCGAAATTTCTTTTAGAACTTTTGGCGAGGAATATCAGTCTAAAAAATCGCTTTAAAAAAAAAAAGAAAGAAATTTGAAGATTTTTTAAAAATCTACATGTGGATATTTTTATTTTTTTTTAATTTTTAATTTATTTCATTTATATTTAAAAAACAATTTTTTTTCAATTTTTTGGATTGGGATATTCTTCTTTAGGAAATTTCTTTCTTTTTTTTAAGCCATTTTTTAGACTGATATTCCTCGCCAAAAGTTCTAAAAGAAATTTCGAAAATTTGACAGAAACCACATTTAAATTATTGTAAATAGTCTGAGATTAATGAATAAAAATTTATTTTTAATAATTTGCAATCCTTGGAGAGCCATCTCAAAATTATTTTTCATCATAAAAACTAACCAACTAAAAAAAAAAAATTTTTGAAATCTACCACTTAAAGATCTCGAGCCAATGAATAAGTGGCAACTTTCAAATTAATGGTAACTTTATTATTACCCTAGATATCCCTAGCTAAACTAATTTTTCGTCGGATGTCGGCTACTTTCAGGGTCATACCTTACCTTACTTTAAAAGTGGTATACGATTGAGATATTTTTTCCTTAAAATAATGTTTTTTGATAATTCTTTGCTGTAAAAATAATCAAGGATCTAACACGGTACCATAGTTCCCAATAATAATAACTATATGGGAAAAGTTGATGTAACGAGGATGATGGAGCACAAATTATAAAGTTGGAATTTTATTGATAGAAAATTGATATGATTGTGGACTAAGATATCAAAATTTTGAGGCGGCAAAAATTGAATAGCCTACGGGCGGCAAATCTATAAATCCGCCACTGGAATTGCTAATCTTCAAAATAGGATTTTTTGTATAGAATAATAAGGACGATAATGTTTAGATGTTTTTAATGGGCGCTTTACAGTTATATATTGTACTAGCGATCGGCCCCAGCTTCGCACGGATGCAATGTAGATATACTACATAAAATAGCATTTGTTACTCGCTGATAATGTAGCTTTCTATTGGTGAAAGAATTTTTAAAATAAATCGAGTAGTTTTTGAGTTAAATCGTAACAAACAAACAAATCTTTCCTCTTTATAATATTAGTATAGATATAGATAATATAACACTAACTGATTGGTCACGAGTTATAATAAAGCGGATATCAAAAACCTTCTCCATGAAAAAAAACATGTACATTCGTGCCAATTTTCATGATGATCGGTCAAACGCCGTTGGAGTTTAGCGATTTCTTATATACAGACAAACATTTTTATAAACAGATCATATAACAAACGGTTGTTTAACTTATGGTAATATTCTCATAGTAGAAAGCGCCACACCTGCCCATAAAATTTATAGTGCCATCTTGAGCGTATTATTACAAAGTCTTGCTTTAGGTATAATAGAGAGGGTATACAACAATAGTTTACGTATAAGTTATATAGGAGCTGTAGTTGCACAATGTTTTATAAACATAGAAATATACATTAATGTAAACATAATTCACATCACTACCGGAAGCCAGTTGTGTATGAAATTGGAATGATTCTTATTATTTAAGTACATTTAAGCACATCATACTTCTGTACGATTGAAACGTTTTATTTCAATTTGTTCTCTTGCAGCAAGTAAGATGATTTGCGCTGTTAGTTAACTATTATTATATGAATTAGCTACAATATCTGTTGATTATTACCGCATATTTCAAACAAGTAGGTACAAGTAATCTGACCGGGTAACGAACCACCAATCATAGATGGAAAAACCGTGAAGTGCATATTGCGCGTTTTGGTTTCGGTCTATGAATTTCCGAATGCTCGAAGTAAAATGTAGGTCGACGGCGCATCACTGATGTTCTGTGGCTGAGGTATCACCTACCATGAAGTGAATCTCATGCTCGTCTGTCGATAACTAACACAAAAAAATGTAATCTTATAAATTATGTACCTAATAGGTTAAAATTGGCTTTAAGAAATTATATTCCATAGTTATCTGTGCCCAGGTACAAAATGGGTCATAAGGTAATAACTAAACAAACTGCTTGATAGTTAGTATACTGTTTCTATGATGAAAGTTTGCCTATGTGTCAACAGAAAAGCTGGTTTATTTATAGTAGAATAAAAATTATTCACGGAGTAAAATTCTTAAAAAGTACGTCATTCATTAGTTTGGTTTCTATGACTTTGTTGTTGATGTTGATGTTTGCAAAAGGTTTTTCATTAAATGTATGGGACATACATTGTTTCTTTTAGTTTGCTCAACACCTGGTGCCTGTTTTATAGAAATAGCCAGGTTTATGCAGGCAATAAAACTGTGAATGCAAATTTGACTCCCCCGCTTCTTTGTCCTCGGCCAGTACGGAAACGGCATGAATAAATTATGGAATAGTGCATTATGCATTACTGGGAGATAAATAAACCATAACTAGCAGCTTCGTATGAAGTAACGGTATATTTGAAGAGAAAATATGAATTATTTTTATTATCTACATATATTAATTTATTTAATTATGTCGAAAGTAAATTGAAAAGTAAAGTCGAAAGTAATTAGTATCAAAAAAAGATTATTTAATTTAAATTTAAATAACTCATTTTAAATAATAAAAATCCCTTTAAATATATGAACGACTGCAAATCAGTTCAATTTAAATTAACCTCTAGTTCTTAAATAAAACATCTTATTATTATTGAACAAGGCAAAAATAATTTTTCATTACAGCGCCATCTGTAAAGCTCGCTAGAAGTAATAGAATTCAGATTTCAGTCGTGAGAATAATGTCTGAAAAGATCGTTTGTGTAATCAGCAATAGATGGCGTTATATCACGAAACATATTTGGTAGAATAAAAATTCATTTTATTAAAGAGAAAATACTGGCACCATTTTAAAATACGATTTATAAATCCCAAAGTAAATTCCTGGGTATTTAGTGATTTTCTTATTCTGCATAACGATAAGCAAAAAGCAATACAGAAATACCGTTATTGTGTTTATAATATTATGTATTACATAATCTTATATATAAAATTTCCATGTCACAATGTTAGTTACCGTACTCCTCCAAAACCGCTTTACCGATTTTTACCAAATCAGGTCTGAGAATCGGCTACTATCTATTATTCATACCCCTAAGTGATAAGGGTTGTTCACTCATAATTTTTTTTTTAATTTTTGGACGAAATTTTTTGTTTTTATTTTTTTATAATGTGGCATTAAAAAATACATATATTCACTCTTCTATTACCAACCCCTGCTTTTTTTTGTCAAAAAATCTAGACTGTGCGAAGCCAGGGCGGGTGTATTTTTCTGAATATACTATGGTTTTTTAATTTAGGGATAATAAATATATTATGTATAAATAATAAACATCAAGACTTCTTAATAACAATAGAAACATGTGGTAGATGTTAATTAAATACGTATTAATATTGGATGACCTCAAGCTGAGACCTCCAGCATTTCCCTCTTTCTCTTTCAATTAAAACTTCGATGAATTTTGTGTTCTATATTTAAAATGTAATAAAGTTTATTTTTGCTTAACATTTTGACAAGTGTTCGGTCGTCGACCGCGGAGCCCCACCCCCTGCATTGACGTCATTTCCATGACGTCACAGCTCTACTGAAGCGGCACCCGCCCTAAAAACGAACATCTTGAAAGGTATTGATGTTGAAATATTTTACAAAAACTTTAAACAAATTTAAAACAAAACGTGGAATATACTTGTTTATTAACGATATTGAGATGTATAGTGTATTGACACTTGTAATAAGTGACTCGGCCATAAACAAATTTATAAATTAATATAATAATGAATAGTTTCTCATTTCTAAACGTTGTTACATATAGCTTAAGCAATTATCACGTCAAACTCAGATACAATACCTAAGCAACGTTAACTGGCTAATTTATTTAGAAATTAATATTCATTTACAGTTGTCTTTATTCAACATTTCATGTGTTAACACGTTCACTGTCCAATGACTCCAAAGGAGTCACATTTGTACCAAACTCATATGTCCATGACTCTAGTTGGAGTCATAATCTATAAGTAAATTTAATGTTTTTTATTTGACTGGACGTATGAATAAGAGGAAAAAATGTCTCATGGACGTATGGTTAGATAACAAAGCTACCGAAAATTTAAAAGAGCCGCCGTAAAATGTTTGCCAGTTTCCCATATATGAAGAGGGTAAAATAAAACTATTTTTTTTTGGAGGCAATGTTGTTTATTTATTTAAATCAATGTAATGTATTATAACATGGACGGCAGAGTACTATTTTACACTTGGGGCACCACGTTATCACTTTAGAAGCCTTTGTACCAGCAAGTTTTGAAGATTGTCCCTCTGAAATGAGCTTATTGTAGCAGCCTTTGCATCGTTTTTTATTCGTTTTACGACCTGGTTCCTTGGTCATTTTCTCGAAGGTGTATTTGTTTTCAGGTAACGACTGCGGGCGTCCAACATATGTTTGGTTTTCGTCTCTTACCTGTAGCAGATTTTTTATTATTATTTCATGTGCCGATAACATGGCAAGCTTCTTTTGTCCCGAGTTCCTCTGCAGTTCATTGAAAATAAGGCACGAGTTTACCACCGCAATTGACAGCAAGTCTACGGCAATTTTTTTGTACCAAGTTATCGATTTTCTTGTAGGACTATTATAGCTACTCAACTGATCCGACACATCGATACCTTTTTTCCCTCTATTATACTCTAAAACCAAACTCAAAAACTTTTGTTCAAACTTTGTTACAGGTACAAGCGTAGCAGTAATTGTATTTTGTGGGCACTACATTTTATTTTACATGACATTTCACAGCTGATATTGACATTTCATATAAAAAAATATATGATTGACTAATATTTTTAGTTAACACGTCCATGTCCCATGACTCCATAGAGAGTCATACAATTTTTAGTTCACACGTTCATGACTCCTTAGGGAGTCATATTTTTTTTTACAGTATTTTCCTGAAAAAAAATTTTTTTTAGGCCGTATTAGTATAAATGTAATCTCTTATAATGATTATTGTCCAGTTAGGGCAAAATTGTAGGTGGACGTACGAATACATTTTATAACTTTGTACTAGGACAGGGAACGTGTTAAACTCTATTAACATAAACTTACAACTTACTTTTTTCATCTATCCATATTTTTTATTTATTTATTTGCTTTTTATAATGTATTATAGTGCATATAGGAAGTCAGAAAGTGTAAAGCATTTAATAAAAACAATGATTACCTACTTATAAAACATTTGAAGACCTTTGTGTTTGTAGGGGAAGGCGGGGCTGAAAGTGCCGGGGGTAAGTTGTTCCGATGCAAATAACTAAAAAACAAAAAGAGATAGCTATATGTTCGTATTATGTCCGTCGCTCTGGTACTATAGCGCATGTGCGGCGGTCATTTCAGTTGCGCCAGAGAGGCGGACTCAGTGGAAGGGTATGTTATGATCCTCCAGCATCGAGTGAGTAAATATTTTGTCTTGTATACTTTTTGGTCTCAAGTAAGCATTTTTGGCGTTACGATTATGGGAATTTTACTAATGTGTTTATAATTTATCCAAAAATAATAATGCAATTTTAACGCCTTATACAGGCTGTTTTTTTGGCATATGTTAAAAAGTTAACATATTTGAAACGGGGTTAAAAGTGCCGTTCAATCGGGGTTAATTGTGCCGCTGTACAAAAAACCCCAAGCTAACCTTTAATAACCTATATTATTTCATTTGATAGTATGAGAATATACAAGAGAAAAACACAAGGGCGAACCACTTCCCAGGATTTTTTACAAAGGGCTGTCAAGATAATAAAGAGTGGACTCACTCCTATGGTTTGATACAAATCAAGACTGATATTTAATGAGGAACAAGAGACGTCATTGACATGACTTCATATCTGAAAAAGCCCATCTATCTCATTCGAACTTCTACCTGAAGAAGTAAAACAACTTGTATACGAGTGTGTCATACACTGGTATGCAATTTAGTGTCCAAGCCTTCTACCTTCTTGGGCTGGAAAATAGTTTTAATAACTCTGTCTAACAGATCTCATTTACATTAAAATTAATTAAAAAATATTAATTTAGAAGATAATTTCAGTATCAAATAGTTAGAAGAATAACAGGTTGTTGTTTTCTTCAATGATGTTTAGTAAATAAACTAATAAAGCTTATAAAATGTTGATGTTATTAAATAATTAATATCAGCTAACGAATGTTACGGATTTTTTATTCCAAAATTCGTATAAAAGGCCAAACATTACAAACGGCACAACCAACCTCAGCTGCGGCACAACTTGCCCCAGCGAGGGGTTGGTTGTGCCTTGCGACCGCTGCTTACAAATTTAATTATCTAAATAAAACTATTAAAAAACCACTAAAACTGTGTATATATTTTAAATCTAGAATAAATTTAACCTCAGATAGACTAGAAATATTAAAGGTAGCATTCATATTTTCCGATTTATTTAGGGATTTGTCAAAATCGGCACTTACAGCCCCGCATTCCCTACATTTTTAAAAATGGTAAATGACAGCTTTACGATAAGGTGAAATGGGATTCAAACATTAGGAAATGTTTAGAATTGTTGCAATCCTATGCTTTTTACGTAAGTTTTTCTGCCATAGTTTATTATCAAAATCGACATTGTCCCATTAAAGTGTTGATAAAAGAGCTATTACGAAGAACTGATTTCAATATTTACTAGAATATTCTCTATATAGTATTTATAATAAAAGCCGCGGATTTACAGTTACTATTTTACAAAGATTATCTGATAGGATACGTACAAAGGCAAATGAGATGTCAGATGGTTAAGTTTCGTTTCCAGAGCCTGGGGTTATACTAAACGTAACAAGATACAAGTACTCGATTTCCGTAAAATAATTTTACATACAGGGCCGGATTCAGAGGCCTCCGGGCAACGTAGGAGGGGAGGCCCTCTGGCCCCAAATTATTTTCCAAATAAAATACATTTTTTTTAAATATTTAAGAACAATATAAATATGTTCGTACAATGTATAATAGGTAAAGAAAAAAAATATCAAAGGAAGAGTTGTTTACTAGTGTTTACTTATCGGAATTTGAGGTTTTTTTCCGAAGTCTCCTTTGTGAAGGACCCGGGGCTATTTAGCCCCGCCTAAATCTAGCCCTGTTTATAAGTATTTATTTTGAAAATTTTAAAAGTATAATACATTAATTGTGATTGTATTTTTTGATGTATAGTATTTATTATTGCTTTATTTTATAGTAGATTAATCGTTCTAGAATATATCGTTCAAATTACTTAAATACTGTACGCTGGTGCGCTAGCAAATAAGCTAGCTGGGCGGGGTTTCTGGCATCAGAATGGACGAACGGGTAGTAAGATGGTAGCCATGTGGCTGATGAATCTCGCTTCAGATGATACAAGCTGTTTTTCTGATATAACTTTCTTGATAAGGGTCACCAATTTGGAGGTGACAAGAGTTTAGGTAGGTACTGACGTTGATTGAAAGCCGGTAAGCTGTTTACCGATTTTATTTACAAAATGCGCTCTATTGATATCTACAGACATTAGTTCCTAAAAAACAAAAGTTAGAAAAAAATATTAAAAATTAAATATAAATATCGAGATTTTGTATAATCAGCCATGATGCGCTTGTTGCATTGCCAAAGTTCAAAAAATAATATTCTATTTAAATAGATCATTAAATCTATTTTGTAAATTAGAAACGAGTGGAAGCGTTCCCTCAGGCTACATACGTAGTGATCGTAGCACTACACCGCGCCGTAGCGTATTCGTAGCTACAGTGAATCATTATACTCTGACCTAAAAATTAGAAAATGTCTAAAGACGTAGTGGACGTATTAATAATTAAGGTACTGTGTGTTGAATCTTTCGTGAATGAAACGTAATCTGAAATCGTAAAACTGGAAATAATACCCGTAAATTGCAAGGTCAACTACTATTAAAACATGATTAAGTAGTAAAATATACATACATAATTTTCATTTCTCATACGTATTTATCTAAAATTGACGTATAACGGTATTTTTGAGAATAAAGAAGAATTAAAGAACAGCCTTTATAATAAATGTGATACAAATACGCTTGAATACTCTGGATGCTTCACGCACAATTCTAATAATTAACTCTCAATATTCTCAAGATTCCTATAAAGTTTAAATGTTTTAAAGTACTAAGCGTTAGATATTGGTCCAGTTGTGCAGCTGAAAATCGATTAAGGTCTAAAGAGAATTTGAGGTCTGGAGAGGCCTCTTGGAGTTTTTGAGTAGCAAGGGTGATGGGGTGCGCATGCGCGGGTCGGGGCACGCTCTGACGTCACGCGACGCGCCCCGGGAGCCGGGCGGCGTGCCAGTGCGTCCCTCAACCGCGCCACCAGTCGCTCGCGACAAGCGAACCGTGATACCGATACCAGCCCGATCACAAGCTTCCGATGCTAATTCACAATAACAGTCTATTCAACCTAACCCCTATTATGTCGCGGCCACAGGCTTTGTGACGTGATATACTCTGTGTGCCGCTCTCCTTAAATCATCCTTAAGTATAGACCTTTATATAGATTTCATTTACTTATTCATTCACATTATAATTGTAATAGAACACTTTCAACATAACCTCAAACTCCCGCCATATCATTAATAGTTCACATTAATTATCTTTATACATATTATCTAGTCTGATACTTAAGATCATGATAATAAAGTTAGAAACAGCATCCGCTTGATTAGCAATATAGTTTGAAATGATTAACTATTCTCATTTAATGCTTGTGCTATAGATATGCATGTGATTATTTAGTAAAAATTTAAAAATAGTTTTAAGTTTGTAACGTTTTTAATCGTTGCGTATTTATTTGCATATTGCGGTAAAATTGCGAGCCTTTCTTTTATTCCCGCTAAAATTATTGAAATAAAGCTAACGCGGTTTATGTAATATTTAAATTAAAAAAGATACTTGCAAATATTACATATTTTAACAAACGTAAAAAAAACAAATAAGCATTTAAAATTCCTCTCCAATTATTTTCTTTTGTTCGTATTAATTAGCACAATACGAGAAGCCACCTAGTATCTACGTCACTATAAAACAGCAACCATTTAATAGCAATATATCCCTTATTGGCAGTTGTAATAAGTATCAATATTATTTAAAGATAGAAAACTAGAAAACAAAACTTGTATAATATTAAATGTATATAAGTTTTGTAAGACAGATAAAGAATCCGTTATTATAAATTTTCATAGATATTATAAGTAGAAAAAAAACTTGGTACGCGTTGTACTTCTTTAATCAATCTAATTTTGTTGCTACAGCTTTGCTCTTGAGCTTATTATGAGATACATTATAATTCTATATGCTATTTTCTAAGACAAACAACAGTTCTGTCTTTATTCAAAGCCAAGTTTTTGACTATAATAATATAAAATCATTGCGATTGAACTTATAGACACTATAATTACAAGAATTATGTTTTTTATTTGAATTCCGAATCTTAAATTGGTAATATTAATAGGTAAAGGTGATAAAAACAATATAATATAAGCAACGAACTATAAATCTAGGTCAGTCATAAATATCTAATTGTTTGCAAAATTTTTTAATCAAACCAAGAATAAAAATTCCTATTAAATTTAAATTCCTAGTTTCCATAGTTTATAATTCATTAATATCAGAAAGATTCATGTTTCTTTTTTCGACAAAAGTTTAAATCATGAAAATGTTTATAATAATATACTCAATGTACATGTATAATGTCATATTCTATGATCCACGAAATTGAAAAGTTTAATAAAAATATACACACACATACATATGTACGTATGGGTGGGTCTGTATATGTATATCGTTGTCTTTATGAGATGATACAAGAATAAATATATGATATCAATCTTCAGATTAAGTCAAAGATTATTTAGATATATGTTTATTTTGTTTAACTCATACAGAAGCGCCTTTTACTTTTTAGATGCCATTGTGAATCAATATTATCAGACTCATTTTTCTGTTTTTTAAAGATTGTAATTTTTTTCTTAGTTTTCAAGGAAATTGTATGAATGGCACGTAATATTTTACTTATCAATTGTTTTTAAATACCCATTTTTTTCTCATTCCTCGAGTTCATTGAATTAAGAAGTAGCATCGGAAGCTTGTTTAAATAAATCTATTTAAAAAGGGACAGTATATTTATTATTGAGCATGATAAATCTGCTCTCTGAGATATCTCTTTGAACTCAAACATTAAGATAGAAAACAACAATAGTGCCAAATGATATAAACTTTAATTGAATCAAAATTTTGTAATTTGGTGAATATTAAAAGTTCTCTGAATCAAATAATCATAAAATTTCTTAAGTAAATGAATCCCTCAATCAACACATTTGAAAGCAATTATTATTGTAAAACTTCACACTGCATAATTTATTTTTAATCCGTTAAAGTTTTCAACATCAAAGCTTTGATTGAGAATTATGTTGAAAAATCGAGCTGTCTGTAGCTAAAACTTATTTAAATTTTAGGTTTATTGGAGTTACAATAGCAGGTACCTTGCTCTGTGTACTTGTGGTGAATACGTTAAATAAAAAAAAATTCTGTTCTGAAACATCATTGCCCATTTCTTGAAAAAGTAAATAAAAAAAAAAACATTATTAGTTGCCATTAGGCATTGTTGGCTAATCCAACAAAACACAAAGTACAGTCACAGTGAACTGATGAAATGCGAGTGTGGATTTCTAAGTGCTTACAACGGGTATAGTCCGCGTTGTATTTCGTGCCGCATTTATCCGGGCTTAATGGTGAGGGAGTAAGAGAAAGCGCACTGGGTGGAGGAGGATCGCGGCACGCCGGTTGTGATGCGATGGGCCAAGAGTGGTGCTTCAGGCGTAAGAGAAAGCGCAGCAGCAGCCAGGACGACTCCCAAACGCATCACACCCGGTAATTATTCACATTAAACACTCACACTATGATAAAACATAAGTCCACCACATACGCACGCACGCAAGCTTTTCTTTAAATATAATTTACGTCCAATCATCAACTGTCTTTAGTTACATATTATACTTTTTAATACGATAATACATTAACATATTCTCTATGAAAAGACACCTGTCTGTTCAGGAGGCTTATTAAAAAAATCGAACGCCAAAATTTCCGAGCGAAACGAAAGAACAACGAATTTAGTATTTTAACTTATAATTTCTATAATTACATTGATAAAACAGTAATAATACCTTTTTCCTCTACATTATGTGTACGTATAATTTCAAGAACGGTAAATCATAGAGACTAGACAGTTTAGACAAATATAAATTGGACCGCTTCCCTAGCTGAAGCGAGATAGGTAAGCTCTCGCGTTAGGATGATCTAGTTATACGATACCTATATTGAAGGCAACCTACTTCACGTTTTGTAATCACATTGAATAGATATACGATGATAGCCATTACGACGCAATTATCCACTTACCAAGTCACCGTTTGTTAGCCATCAGGGGACACTTTCTATCAACACGCGGACTAATGGTCCATAAAATTGCACACTGGAATTGTAGCTCGAGGGTTAATACCATATGGATTTCTTTCTTTTAAACGCAAGTTGTAGAATTATTTAAGTCTACTATTGCAATTTTCCTTTTTAACCTACTACATTACGTTATATCAGTTTTCCTCTCGAAGATTATTTCCATTATTGTGTTATCTATGTAGGTCTACGAGTATTTTAGACGATTAACTAAGGATTAAAAATCTTATAGAATAGTGTGTTAGGAAATTTATAATCAACATGATTGTTTGTCCATACATAGTTGTAGTTCTAGACACATAATAAAAATATATTATGGAGGGTGTAAGAAGAGAAATAGAACAAATCTGTTTGTCTGTTTGTACGGGCTAATCTCCGAAGATTGAATCGATTTTCATGCAATTAATACAAATATATTAAGCATATCCCGGGGCAACATATAGGCTTTGTTTCATAGAAATCGTTTCTCGGAAAAAAGTTATCATCATTTAATAATGTATAAAACTAGTGTTTACCGCGTGATGCGGCTCTTAATTAAATCAGATAAATTGTTACTTTTTATTATTATATGTAATTTATTATGACTATTACTATGAAATTAGAATTATAATTATATTAGAATTAAGCTGTGAGTAAGTAAGGATATAATAAAAGCTTTTTTATGAAATGAAGGTACAACTGCGGTGCGGAAGACAAACCGAAATTTAATTTTGAGTTGTGATGTGTTGTTGAACTATATTTTTTTTTAAAGATGTATGCATTCTCGTCCTAGCCACATTATAAACAGCTAAGATACTAAAGAGCTTTTTGTTTTATTGGCTCATACCACAACCTAACATGACACCTAACAGGTATAATATAATTATAAGTTGGTCGTTAACCAAAAGATGGGATAAGTTAAAAAAATAATACGTTTTGTTCATTGTACCGGTAAAATTACAGTCTCGTATCGTCAGAGCATAAAGAATACACAGTAGGCCATCGCCTTTGATATATTTTGTGTGAAGGCCACCCATCTAGGGCTGTCACAATTGTTTTATACATTATACGGGTATCAATTTCAAGTTTTCCGAAGACGATGGTTTACATAAAATAATATGGCTTGAGTGATTTCGCAACACTGATTACGAAAATGCATTTATCATGCATATTTAAAGAATATTATAAAGAGGATAGATTTGTTTGTTTGTTTGTCTATTACGATTTAACTCAAAAACTACTTAACAGATTTTTGAATTTGAGCGAGTAACATAGGCTATTTTTTGTGTATAGTACATATACATTGCACCCGAGCGAAGCCGAGGCATATTGCTATTTGAAACATAGATACTATTTTTAAATAAACAAAAGTACTAAGACTGAAATTCTTGGCCTTATAAAGTTAAAATAAAAAAGTAACAGGATTTTAGAACAGCTCATTGAAACGCGTCAGCCCTAAAAGCTATGACCTCTTTTATGTTATGTACAATGGTCACTCACACAAGCCCTGTAAAAACAACGAAGAACGATGTGATATGGTATTGGGTACCTACTGGCGGACATCTTAAATCAAATCAAATTACATCGTAAATAAAAAATTAAATTCTTCTAATATTACATTTACTCAAAGCTGTCTACCCAATGCCCCGTATATCCATAGATATCAGGTATAAAAAGTGAAAATCCCCTAATAGGGGACTCGGGAATTTATGGGACAGACACGTTTCTGTGTCTGTTTCACTGATAATTTTTCTTTACAGGCACAGTACATAGACATCTATGCTCTGCCTGACCGTTTTTTTTCCCCCGAGGATTCGAACCTGGGACCTCTAGCTCAACGTGCGTACTACAAAGACCCTGAGGTTGAATCAGGTTGTCTTTCTCTTTTTCGTGTACGTACTTTACGTATTATACGTAAAATACGAAACCGTTTTGTACGCCGACTCTGACTGTTACAGACTTGTTTTTATTATATGTATGAACCCAAATAAACGGGAATGAAAGCTACAAAAATATACTAAAATAAACAAGTTTGTTCTAACAAAAACAAAAAAACCTTATTTGTCTCAAAAAAAGGCAAAAGGCAGGTGGATAGATACGAACGGTCGGCGGTGTTCACTTTCATTCGGTAAATATTGTCGTAATATAGAAAATTACAGTAAATGTCAACGCCATAGGAATAGATGGCGTTAATATGGCAACTTTGTGATATTTCAAATCAGACAACTGTCATCTTTCAGTCTACCGCGACCACGGTTGCTGAAAAGCATCCGAAACGTCAGCATAAATAATAAATCGCGTTTTAATCCGTTATAAAGTATTTTATTTAAATGTGTTAATGTTAGTTAGTGTTAATAAAAGTCAATTTATATCTGGACGCTGTTAAGCAATACAGTGGGTTGCCATTTTGAGAAAATAGAGTTTGAAGTTTTAATAAAGTTTTATTAAATTTCTTTTAAAAAATAACAGAGATAATAGATTTTTTTGTAATTATTATTATTACACTAAATGTATATCGTATTTCTTGGTAGCAATCAAAGTAATAGAATTTAGTGTATTATTTTTGAATATTCTAAACATTTTAGGGTTTCGTGTTTTTTCAATATTTTTGCTATTAAAACAATATATATATATATGTATATCTTTTGAAATATGTACTTCAGCTCATAAGGAAGCGATTGGTATCAAAATTTACTTTTTTATCATTTTGTGGGTTGACACTGTATTGAATAACAGCGTCCATCTATGATTTGTGAATAAGCAAAGTTTGGTGACTGCACCAGAGTGAAGGGCGTTGACGTCACCGGTCAAGTTCATACTCCACGTGCTGCTGACGTGCCCAACCGCTTATTTCCTACACACTTTCACATTAACACTATACACTTTATTAATTAGTAGATAGTGTAATGAGAACTCACGTTCAAGCATTTGGAATTATATGTTGAAAACGAAATGCGCAATATTTCAAGGCATTTCCATCTATGAACTATAAAACATTTGCCTCCTTTCGTCTATATTTATAACTATGTTTTACAATGAGTTTATCTATAACTATAACTTATTAAAACATGTGAACTATCATAGATATAGATAAACTCATTGTAAAACATAGTTTAAATATAGACGAAAGGAGGAAAATGTTTTATAGTTCATATATAGAAATGCCTTGAAATATTGCGCATTTCGTTTTCAACATATAATTCCAAATGTTTGAACTTGAGTCCTCATTACACTATCTACTAATTAATAATAAATATATTTTTTATAAATTAATAAAAAATATATAAATATATTTTATTTTAATTATAATATATAAATATATTTTGACTTTCGAACTTTTGTATTATAATTGTTTTTTCAAATTTTTGTTCGTAAAATTATATTTTAAACATTAATGAAAATACGAATAGAGATGTAATAATACTTGTATTTTGCATATTTTCCGGAAGCATCACCTTGTGCCCGTAGCAAACTATTATCATATGGAAATCGATAATTACTTCCATGACGTATCAGCATATGGCCTCGACAGTAATCAGTATTTAAAATCTTTAAAACTCTTACTTATTTTTAACTTTCCCACTATTGACTGAAAAAAATTGTATAAAATAATATTATAAAGTGTCGTAATATCGATCGACATAGACATAAAATTCATTGCTTGTATTTATAATAAACATATGAATATTAAAACAATTTTATAATATTATTATTATTAAAGTCAACATTGTTATTTTAGAGACAATTACTTTAGATAAGTACTATTTCATTACTTTTAGTTAAGTCGTCACGTCTACTTTTGATTGAGATCCGTATAGCTATTATGATATGCTAATATCGGTAATATAAACACCTTTATATTTTGAACCTGAAATCAGGCGTGATTCGCTGCTAACTTCACTTTGCTCGGTTGACCTATAAACTAACGCACGTGTGTCGAGTAGAACTGATCCTTGAGACAGGGTGATAGAGCTTCTATAGAGCGACACGATGACTTGCGTCGTTTCCAATACGAGGGTTGCGTACAGGCGCAGTAGAAAATATATTCAGTAGTGCTAATTCAAAATTTAAATAAAAGTCGTTCTATTTCAGCACTCTCATATAATATGTGCTACTATATGTTGCCAGCAGCTGATATATACACATAGCTGCAAGACATAGAACGAAGCTATCTATCTTAAAGTTTTATGACAGATCAAAGCATAGCTAGAGGATGTTGGGGATACTGTTTTGATGATATATTCTGTGGCACCGGCGTACGCATGCGGTTCACCCCATTCGACCCCCGGCAAAATGGCGGTGCCAACATGGCCGCCGGGCAGCCGCAGGATGCTCCGTAACGCTACTCCTGATCTAAACACCGTTAACACGATTTCCCACCGGGCTGTACACTTCGAGAAGGGTATCCGCAAAGTTACCATTCGCGTTTTCGATCTGTTTATCGCTGTGCAACACCGGGCTGCTTGTGATTTGCGCGTGCAACAAGTGACATTGCAATACTTAAGATAAATGACGCTCGTCATTTCGCAGTAGTGATTTAATAGTGGGACCGTAATAAATATAGAACTTGACCATCTGTTGGCGGCGCGGGCGAACCTAACAGTGAATGACGTCTACCGCAACGTCGCGACGACGAGCGACGGTCAGACGGTCCCCGCGCCGGCCGCTCAAACGTCAACAGTGCCGCGTCACATAAATACAATCAACACCAACACGCACCCTCTAGTAGCGAGTTTTCCAATAGTGCTGTTGATTGAGGAAACTATCTTCATTGATAATAGAATACGATCGCGCTCGCGAGTCACCTTCGATCGATTTACGTTCTGTGACCCAATTTTGTGATTTAATACAACGGACAAAAGTGTTTTATTTATTGCGATGATGTGCTGATATACATATATCTTTGAATTTACGCGTTCTAATGGTCAGTTGAGTAGCGGTCGCGGTTGCGTGAGTGCTGTTCGACGTTGCGGCGAGTGCACGTGTTTTTCATGCTTTCAAATATATGTTGTAAGTGCCGGTCTGGGGAACCGCGTGGTAGTTTCATACCGTGTACGAGCATGACGTTGTAAAGTTGGACTGATGTGTTGGGAACGCGGTTGTGTGTGGAGGGTGGGGCGAAGGCGTATACGGCGTGTGGCTGGATAGGCGCTATGTTAACGTTCGTGTTCGCGGTATGGTCAGCGGCGCGCGCGCTTGGCTGGGCGTGCGAGACTCTCGCTTCGTCACCTGAGACCGAAGATGTCCCTGTGTTACCGCGGCTGCGTTCTGCTCGAGCTTCAAGCGACTTATCAACCCTTAGCACGACCACCACTAGTTCTAGTCAAACAAGTAGCGGAGATCACTCAAAGAGGTTCACATTACACATCTATCAACATTATAATCGAATATACTCAGCCCAACTCAAAACACAGTATGATTCATACACATTATGATAACACACACATCAGTTTTAGATTGTTTTTTATATGGAATTTCTAATATATAAAAAACTGAAGATTATGTCATGACGAAATATCTTAACCTTTGCTATATGATATAATAATTTATCTAGTGAATTATTATAAATAGAAAATTTCTTGGCAAAATTGCATAAGGATATGTCTTATCAAAATAAATAACATCGCGCCACATTACAAAATTATCATAATATGGAGTCATTGACAGAGTATTAATCAATTTATGGAAATTAACTCAATGTATGGAATACTATGTAGGTACATTCGTTGATAATTAATTTACGATATAATTATCGCATAATAGATGTTTTGTACTTACACTATGACCAAGATAGATTATACTATTAGTAGTTACCGCTAGAGTACACGTACCTATTATTTACTAACGAATGTGCTCTGACGATTAAATGACGTTGATGATAGTACAAGGCCAGGCACTTATGCCATTATCTAGAGATGATAGGGTACGACTGCATGTCGATGTCATTATTATTATATATCTTTCCATTACCTACCCAACTCAACTGATGTGAGAATTTCGATATCCATTTAAAGGTTACTTAAAATATTATTTCCGTTTCAATAATTTATTAAAGTTAGTAGGTACATAATAAGTAATATCTACTAAATTTTTATTCATGCATCGATTCTGATAACAAGCTGTATAATATAGAGACAGTTATTTATATGATGAATTAATAAACTTAATAACAACAAATATAAATAGACTAAAAACGTGTACTCCATTTTTTGTTATCGAAGAATTTATTCCGTGGAAGAAAACATTCGAGTTTATATTAAAATATTTAAAGAACAAATCAGTAAAAGACAAATAGATTTTTGTATGGAAAGCGTAGTAAGTTCACCACCGTTAAAATGCTGGCCTTTAAAAAATGAGTAGGCTCTTTATTTGAAGGTTCCTATAATTGGACAAAAAATCGTATTATAATGGTCAAATTCAACAGCAGATTAATCTAAACAATTCCTCAGAACATCTAATTAAATTATTAGTTTCGAATCGTATTTTTATTAATTACAAAAAAAAAAACTATTTCCTTTTGTATAAGATTGGCGGACTAAACTGGCATTACATAAATATCAAAGTTTATCTAATTCAGAAAATTGTCTGCCAACTGCCAAAATAATATTACAATATATTATTGAGCAAATCTGATCGCTTGTTATTTATTTTACTACTTAATTAAATACTAACTCATTCAATTTGAGACTAAAAGCTTTGTGCCAATGTTGGCAGTATCAATGAGGAAATTGGGTTTATTATTATCGGGTAGCTGTCCCCGCTGCTTTGATATTTCAGTAATTCATTTTGAAACTTTGCACAACAGTGAAAATTTCCTGACTATTTCATAAGGTTAAAGTGTTTAGGAAATCGGACCTTAGTTTTTTTATAGCCACATACATACATTGGTAGAACTTTTCGTGTTATTGTCTGCCATAATATATAAGAATTGCTTTTTAATAAATCTCTTATGCGTGAGATATGCGTTTTAAAATAGAGATTCGCTACGTAGTTCAAAGTTTAAAACAGATGCGTAGTTTCAAACTACTAGTTTGTTGTTTCTTACATGTTTTATGATGGAAACTGGAAAAGTAGATATTTTTGAATAAATATTATACCGTTTTAGCGAACGTAATAGATCTATAATATCAAATATTTTACGAAATAAACAAAGTGTTTTTGATTTTTAAACTGATTTTTATTTCGCTAGTTAATATATCACAACTTTAAGAATTACATATTATACCACTCCTACAAAATCACATTGATTCATGAATTACACACACCACTCCTACAAAATCACATTTATTCATGAATTACACATACCACTCCTACAAAATCACATTGATTCAGAAATTACACACACCAGTCCTACAAAATCACATTGATTCATAAATTACACACACCACTCCTACAAAATCATATAATTCTTAAATTACACACACCAGTTTATTCAACTATGACATGAGTCGAAAACTAGTGATGGTCGTGTCTTATGAGGTATTAAATGGGGTTCAGGTGGAGTGAAGCGCCTCGACGATGGAGTGCAAGGGGAGCATCAAGGAGACCTCTTCGGAGGCAGCCTGTGTCCGCTAGGAGACGGACTACTGGCAGGTACTAAAGTATGACGGCGCACAAAGAGGCTCTTTTGACTTTGAGTACCATGTACGAAGTGGAGCTAAAACGCAAATTACCCAAAAGAATGTATGCCCATAATATGCCGCATGGATCTCGAAACATTTATTCCACATTTTTTTTTACTTTTTTAAATCTTAACTGGGTTAAGAAAATAATACTAATAACTAATAACATAGCCTTAAAGGACAAACTATAACATTATTGATACTTATTTATATATATTTAATATTTTTTAACGGTTATTTTTGAAATCGGTGCCAGCCAACCGCTGCCACTCCGTACCGTTCGAAAGTTTTTTGCAAAAGCAGGATTAAATTGTCCTTCTTAGCTGGCACCGACGTGTCTTTATGTTGTATAGATGAATTGAGAACCTCCTCCTTTTTGGAATACGGTTAAAAAAATAGCCGGGGCTTGCGATTTTTTCTCTTCACCAGGGGTCCCATGTCTATGTATAACTACGCCACTGCGTAGATTTAATATTATATACATATACTACACTACTGACGTGTGCAAATGTAAGGTTATTAGAAGTAATGAAAACTCGCGTAAAAGAATATAGTATAATATAAAAACATGGCTTGTTATTTAATGTTTACTTATTACTCTTAAGAATAAATTTTCTAATAAATCTCTTAGACTCTTCGTAAGTACCTAGTATACTCGTATATGGGTATTGCTATATTAAAACCTAAAAATAACTTAAATTGGTCGACCGAATTAGCGCATAAGCCATCAAGTCATTACTGTCAGTGACGTGAAACCCCTCGATTGAACTAAATGAAGATAATTTTCATAAACTCACGCTCAATTCCTCGTGATATATGTTTGAAATTTGGATATTTTTAATATTATTTGGATATTAGAAACATTTTAGCATAACTCGCTTAGACACATTAAAAAGAAAATGGATTCAATTCTTATTAGAAACCATATTATGACATAACGTAATGAAAACTAAAATCCAAGATTACATAAATATATTTAAAAAAAAACAAAACGTTTATATAAAATGGTAGTGAAAAAAACGAGAAACGATTACGGATTTCAAATATTAGTATTATACGAACTTATTATTAATATTATACGAACAATTCGTTGAGTCCCGGGTTGAATTCCGCAACTTTGCTGAAAATTCTCTGCTAGAGCGGAATTAATGACTGGAAACTGGCCTGGAATTCAAAATATAGGTAGGTATAATATGCATGAATAAATTGCCCAAATATTCGAGTAATTTAAGTTTCAAGTGACTTAACAAAGCTTTTGTTGGAATCGCTCAACACTGTTGTTAATTGGAAAGAGCCCATCCCAAGAGACGATGGGCCCCTGTCCGAAGTTTGATAAACGCTCGAATATTATTGATACCATTCGTACTTCGCCTGTCTCTTATTATGTATGTGTATGCTTGAATAATATACAATATTTCACCTTTTGAATTAAAATGTTGAATGTATAAATAAACGTTATATCGGATACTAGCTCTACCCGCGAACTTTGAAACGGCTAAGAGTCATTCTCTATTATATACGTACTTGTGATGCACAACGTATTTATTTAGATAGAACCATGTTTATAAAAACGATTTCCCAAATAATGCATTATTTTAGAAAAAGAAATGATAGATATAAAAAAGGTTATACTTAATACATAGATATACATCCATTGCATACGCAATCGCGGACTTTTTTAGAACTTTTTAAGAGCAACTATTACGTCATACATGATTGATGCGTTACTTTGACCGTATACGCAGCGCACGCAACGGAAGCTCTTAATTAAATATAAAGGAATAAATTTTCCCCGTTTTCGCACATTTTTGTCATAGCGTGATTCTCGATAAATGGGCTATCCAACACTAAAATAATTTTACAAATCGAACCAGTAGTTCCTGAGATAAGTTCAAACAAAGAAACTCTTTAGCTTTGTAATATTAAGTATAGCTATTACTTTTTTTTCAAGGTTTACCTATTATATCGAACGTTTTGCGAAATTACTGTGAATTGGATCTGATGACTTTAATGACTATATTTATTCTCAAACAGGCTATCTACTACAATCTCGTTGTTAAGTCATAATATTACCGACTTACTGTATATATTTATTCCTTTTCAAAAGTAATACAAAGAATATTATATGTTTAATCTATTTATATACGAATTAATTAAGTAAATTAAGATAAAACAAATTCTTAGTTAAACTTAAATATAGGTTTTATTTAATAAGTTACCACAAGATTATGGAGCAAAATAAATATAAATAATTTTCTCTTCTCCGCTATACAACGACATCTAACCGAAAATCTTTGTAACTATGGAAAACTGTGCATCCGTACCTCAGATCCGCACTGAATGAAGTAGTTTACGTTCTGAAAATTCTCGACAGGTGACGCTAGCTACACTGTATTTGTTCTGAAATAATCTATCTATTACAATATGCCTCACTGTCTCATCAACTATTGAAGCTTATTTAATGGAAGAACAGAAGGTTTATTATAGGATGCAAGCACCGACTACGATCTGTCTCTTTTACACTAATAAATCTGGGTAAATTTTGGAAAGGTTACTTATTTACTAACAAATTGTTAGGTACTGATTCTGAAAAATAATAATATTTTATATTTCATACGTACCAAATATATACATACGTTAAATATAAACCTACCAATTTATCAACTTACTGTAGTTATTGGTTGAGACCAATGTGGTTGGACTACCACGTTATAATGAGTAAAGATGCTTCACATCAATAGTATTGTCCTTTTCAAAAACAGAATAAAGGTTCGATTATCAGCTTAAAAACGATATATTTATGTATTATATTTGATTTGTTTCAGCTTCGATGTGGAGAATGGCGGTGCGGGCGGGGCGGGCGGCGCCCGATCTCCGCTCGAGGGCGGGTCGCCCTCCGCCGCCCTGGTCTTGCAGTCCCTGCCGCAGCGCCGCGAATCCTTCCTCTACCGATCTGATTCCGACTTCGAAATGTCACCCAAGTCTATGTCGCGAAACAGCTCTATTGCCAGCGAGAGGTGAGTGCGAACTTTTATTTTAAACTAGCAATGCGCCCCGGCTTCACACGGGTGCAATTTAGATGTACTATACTCATACAGCCTATGTTACTCGCTGATAATAATGTAGCTTTCAATTGGTGAAAGAATTTTAATTTTTAGTTTTTGAGTTTATTCATAACATACAAAAATCCAAAAATATAAATCTTTCCTCTTTATAATATTAGTATAGCATTTCAGCCTAGCATGACCATCAAGAGATATCTCTCGGACGAGTGAAGACAAACTAAAATATAAACATCTATTATATTACATATCTCGACATCGACAACTTTGGTATCAGTATGGATCGACAAATAGCTCTACTTTTGACATTTGAAGTCGTATTTTAAGTGAGTCATGTTAGACCCGGAAGATATAAAGAGGAAGAAAAAACACGAGGAAATGGTCGACAAAATTATATGTGGTTGTCATGCTAGGGCGGCAGATTGTTCAAATGTTGCGAATAGCAGTAACCACATGACCATAAATTTTTATAACCTAATTATACATTCGGCTGTAAATATATATTCGTATAAAGTCGTATGTATAATAATAATCGGAGAAAAATGCTGTCAATCATTCAGTATTGATTCAAAGAATACGTTTCTAATTCCATAGCTCTGATCTAATTTAATCTTATATAAAAATTCCTCTAATGAGTCCATCTTGTTTCAAGAAACGGGATGTATTTTTCTCGACATTATTTATGACATAGGTATTTAAAAGTGTGTGAAGATGGTATCACCTGGTGATATAATTTTGAATATGGGTCTAGTATTTTGATATTTACCTAAGAATAACTCGACACTTTAAAAAACTTGTACATACCAAAAATTCTGTACGTAGCTATGACGTTTTTACATTATATTGAAAAATTAATTATTGAAGGATATCTGTTAGAACTACTTACTATTCTTTAACTCCACTATACAAAAAACATTTTTGTGAAACATATATACATTACAACTTATAGATACTACAATAATTTTTGTTTATCTCATTAATAAGTACATGTTATATACTTCCTCCACAAATTGGACGTTTTTTTAGTAGTGAATAACCTCCTAGTAAATTTTGATTAATCCACGTAAGGTTGTATTGATTTCTTAATTTGTAATATAAAATAACAAAACAAAATGAATTTCATTTTTTATTTTAAACATTGGAATTATCATCCTACTAATTGAAGAGAAAAAGAGTAAAATTATGTATTTCGGTACACAGTTGCAGAGTTAGTATTTATCCTTCTTATTCGGCAATTCAAAGAGAAAAGTTCATTAGACTCGTTGTTATTTTTAATGATCTAGAAATAGAACTAAAAGCTCTTCGGTTCTTTTTAAAATTACTTATCTGTGTATAGTGATAGGTTGAAAAACAAATTAATTAAATACCAACTTATTCAACATTAGGAATCCTAAAAATCTAAATAATTATTATATGTTAGAATTATTTGATTTTTTTACTTAAATATATGAAAAAGTCAAGTATAATATGTGAACATGAGGGGACTAGGCCATGGCTGAAAAACAGCGTCATGAATTGGCCAAAACATCATGCTGAAGCCTTTTCATCAGGTGGTTATATGTATATTTAAAATGTTTTAGTTAGTTAAGTTCACTTCGGACGAATAAACATATTCTATCATATTCTAAATAAACGACAAATACAAAGCGAAAGCTTCGAAATACTCGTATTGTGGAACTCATGAATTCAGAAGTAAAATATCAATATTTTCTAAGAACTCGGGTATTTTCAAGGGCTCTTCGTGCCTCGTGAAGATATCTTACCGGACTGATGGTTGTCACTGGTTCATTATATAATATATAACATTATACAATTTAAGGATTATTATAAAATATCCTAATTAAGTTAATTAATTGTTCTGTAAGTTATGTTCACATTTACAGTAAGCAAATATAAACTTAATTAAATTATTGATACGTTTTCTTCTTTTAAATTTCTGTGAAAGCGGTAATTTGTTTAATTATAATTATTTGCATCTATTGGTGGGCAATTTCTTGACATTAATCCTAATGTATTGATGTCAATAATGTATATTAATGATAACACGATAAACTTACTGATAAAATTGAATTATCTTTTTAATAATAATTATACTTAATTGATACGATAAGTAGATAAGAAATAAATATTTTAATTACTCAAACTTTAAACAATTTCTCATCTAAATGCTCATTTTTACATCAAAACGCGCCAAAATACTCAAAGTGGTGATCAAATAATTGTCTATGATGAACGAGAGATCTTTCTTTTTCGATGTACAAATTATATAAAAAATATAATTTTCTTATTCAAATCAAACGATCTGTTATATTTTAAATATTTATATACCCTGCGATACAGCAGTATATTGAATAGGTTAATTAAGCTTTCAGGGATATTCGTCTTTTAAAAGAATTAAAAAATTATATAAACTTTCAAAATTGCATATTTCTGTTTATATTATTATTAGGTTTGGCGCTTTTTTGATGTATGATGTGACGTCATTTTATCAACAGTTTCCTAAAAACTAAATAAACTATACGCAATTTTTAAGAGAGCTGTACGTCACATCACTGATTAAAACATAACATATGTGCTATCTGATTATTACAAAACACCTAACGCTTAAAAAACCGGAAAAAGTAAGACATTTTTCACTAAAATTTCCATTAAGTGTTGTTTGACTAACATTCAAGTAGTAAGCTTACTCACAAAAGCCAACATATTGGCGATAGCATGCAATTATTGTTTGGTTTGATCCGTAAACTGTGTCGTCTTTGTGAAATGAAATATTGTTTGTAAATTTGTGTCGGGATGAATAACCTCCATGCTATTGCCATCACCACAAATGTCTGCCACAGCCCACAACACAACTCAGCACAAAATCTTGATGTCAAATAGTTAAACACCGCGTTGTAACCGGGCCTTATACGGCTTAGGTTACACAATAGTATGTGTTATCTGAGGGTTTCTGTTCTATCTTTCTTTTCCAAATTTTTAATTGCTTACAGATTCAAGGATGTGGAGGCAGCGCAACTGGATAGAGCGTATGTATAATTTTACAGCGCGCTTTAACCTTGCATGATAGCTTTTGTGTGTAATGTCCAAGTTTCTCGCTTTATGTGATGCGTGTGTGATGCATTATGCGTTCTTGCTCGTTTTAAACTTTAATGACATGGTAAGTATTTTTTAAATGATTAGCTTGCATGGTGTGGAAACTCTTTCCACGATTTTTATTGCTAGCAACTCTAACTAGATAAAAAGATAAAAGAAACGACACAGAAGAAAACAAATTTTATAATATTTTGTGTACTCGTTATTCTGTTAACTGAACTTTACGTGGCAAATGTGCTAATGTATTTTGTAATACAAAGTCCATAAAACGCGTTAGTAATTTGTAGAGGCGTCTCGTGAAAGTCAATGTTTGTTTGGTTGTCTGGTTAATTACAAGCACTATAATTAAATTTCAACAGCTGACGGTCAAAAACAGGCACGATTAATAGAACCTCTTTTACATTATTTATCAGATACATACAAATACATAGGTTACAATTACCATTCCATATAAATAAATATCAACTACATAATTGCCCTTTTTTTAAATTAAAAAACGCGTTCTGACTTAGTTATATCACTATAACGTTCAAATTACGTTTAACACTTCTTTTGTCTATGTGTGTACGAAAACGTCCCAAAATGAAAAAATCCGTAGACAGACCTATTTTCAGGATAGATATATAGATTATATGAGTGCTTGTGAGAGTAACAACGGCTCTACAATCGCCAATTGCGTATGACATGTCGGATGTATATTTTTTTAACCAGAATTTGACTTCAACTGACATTGCTCTCCTGGCTCTCGATTTGCACGTAGAGCATTGATTACCGGCGCCCACCGCTGCCAGTTTCCATTAGCGCCAAATTTATCTTCGTTCAGAGTCGCGCACAATCGGTGGCATCCGGGCGAGTGAATGGGACGCAGCTAGCTACGCCCGCCGCCGCCGCCGAGGCTCGTCAGCTCCATTGACAGTCCGCGCGGCGCGCTGTTGGCACGGTCCCACTCATGACTCGACGGCATTACTATTGCGCTGCGCTGTATCGCGCCGTTTAAACCCCGCACAAACAAAACCCCCGCTAAGATGTGACTTTCTACCCGTTCATTTTCACTCATTATGTTTCTCGGCTCTCTTGTAAGATTTTGGACGCGAAGTGTTTACATATTTTTTACATACTATGTCTATTAAATAAAATGTGCTTATTGGGTGTGTGGAGCTCGTAGTTGAACACCGAGGTCACGCACTGGTTGAACGAGTTGGTCCTGTTTTACTATTCGAATTTCGAATAAGTTTACAATACAAAGCGAGACACTGTATTTTTCGGTATTAATTACAATTAGTATTTGTAGAAGTTATCATGGCCTAATCTTTCTATGATAAGCCTGTAAACATAATTCAGAGGCGGATTTATATTACTGATAAATAAAAATAAAATGTTCACGTTTAAATAGTTATCAATGTTAGAGAGTAATACAATACTAATTGCGTGGTCTGTATAGATGAATCACTATAGATAAATGACATAATTTACGTATCTACTGATATAAATTGATTCAATAAAGAAACCAATTTGAAAAAAAAACGTGTCAGATTATTTAAAAACTGCTGTTGACATTGGTTTAACGCGATACAAAGTGAAAGTTAATAAAGGCGCTAACTGTAAGTGATTAGTTGTTTAATTACAAATTGGTGGCAAATGACGAAACATGAACGTAATAATTGGTTAGTTTTGATGTTGCGCTTAGTGTCATGTAAGTGTGAGTAAAGCGAAACAAAATGCAGCGTTCGGGGTCACAATCGGAGGGTTTAGGGGTTGGCAGTAGTGGGTTTATCACCAAAAGCTCGGCTTCTGAGCACAGCATGGCGACTGGTGTTGGCGCAAGTAGTAGCACGCTACCACGGACTCTCAGCACTAGCGTCTTACGCATCAAAAACCGCTCTACATTTTGGGAGAAATTTTGGGATGAACGTACCAGGCGCGATGCGTGAGTATTAATACATTTATGTGAAAAAGGCCAATGATTGTAAAGCAAGTTTATAGAAAAGTTTGATATGTATTTATGTTAAAAAGATTTTTTTGAAAAAAGGCTAATGTAGAGTTAATTTTCATTATGTTTATTAAAAAAAAAACGCTGGTTCACTCCCTTTATATGATAACTCATATTAGCACTTTTAGCAACAGACATACTATCTGTGAAGCCATCTGTAAAATCCAATACATAGAAACGTCTTCATTAATTAAATACATCTCGCAAATCTAATATCACCCATACTTGAGATATAATTCTCAGAAATTCCACCGATAACGAAAGTCAATAACATAATAAACATCATATATTACTTTGTTCAGTGTGAGTTTTAATAGTACAGGACCCACCGCGGTTTCTTGACAATTCTTCTAAACGACAAAGCTTGTACCAGTAAGTGCCTTAACCATTGAAAAGCTCGATCGTACAAATGGAACCGATAACTTACAGTAAACTGATAGATTCTGACTTTTGAACATCAGTAGTCATGAAAACAATTTTAGCTGACAAACATTCTTAAATCATCCCATATTTATAGATTGCCAAAAGTATGAACACAAAGTGTTCGAATCTAGATTTAGTAATAATATTGTCTTCGTTTCTAATGTTTGCCACTTTGTTAGTTGTTATTAAATGGATGAATCGTATGGTGCGTTTATCATCAAATTCAAATCACGAGAAAAACCGCAATGAAAATAAGTTTTTATAGCAGCAGACATATAGTAAATTATCACCTGTCATGTAAAGCAAAATAATAAGTTCACGGGAATTCATTTTTATAATTCTAATGCATGGCCCAATATTACCTATTAATATTTCCAAAATAGTTCAGATTCCAAGGAACATAGGTCATATTTAAAAAAAAGTATTGTCTCTACGTACAGAAAAACCCCGAATCTTTGAGTAAACGCCTATCCCTAGAAAACTACGTGTGAAAGAAAAATGAGTCTCCCGTGCATAGGTCATTTTATATTATTCTGATACATATTATTCTGAACATAGGTCATTTTGTATAATACTGATAATTCCCACGGAAATGTGAGTGTGCGTGTGGCCGCGTATATTACAATTTCAACTGATAAGATTATTTCGCCAGCTTTATAATAAAAGTGGTTTGTATCAATAAAAATTGATAGCTTTCAGTATTAGCAGTAAATATAAAATGTAAATCTCAAAAACCCGATAAAAATTACCTCATAAAATAAAAATTCCCATTTTACTATTAGTACATTATTATTTGTTCGTTTCATTGTAACATAGCAGTAGAGAAATCTGTAAAATCTGAGAGAAATGATCTTGACAGATTGAAAATGAGTAATTACACATGTTTGAGAACAGATAAATGGATCCTTGAATACTTTTGTAGTACGTAAATATAATAAATACTCGTACATTCCCCCCCTCGATAACGTCGTAGAAGATTTATGTGTATATGAAAACATCAGAATGCTTTTATTTACGGCATGGTATAAGGAATATGTATACAATATTTAAACCACGTCTAAGAGAAAGTAAACTATTATATTATTCATAAATAATAATTACCTATTGTCCTTTAAATGTAGGCAGAGATCACGGAATACCATATGATCCGATACTTGCATTCGACCTTCGCTACTTCCACTTTCATCAATGCTTTGATATCTGCCTACTCCAATTGAAAAGAGGCGTGATGTATATACAGTATGTATGTATGCCTCTAAATGTCTTTGCAAAATATGTATATTTCATGAGGGAAAAGCACTATACATATATTGTTTCCAAATAAAATAAATATCTGTTTTCGTTTTCTGTTATTATACACTTCTTTTTTTTCCGCAGTTGACAGTTTGAAAAATAGTTGCACCTTTTACATATAATTGGATTCAGTTGAAAAATCATTTTTTCAATACAATATTGAGTTCGATGAGATTTATGTTCTGAGTGTATTTACACAAGAAATCTTACCAATTTCAAGGAATATTTTTGTATGAAAACTCTTGTTTCCTTACGTATATTCAAATAATTTCTACGATTTTAAACTTTTGTTTACTTTCCTTTATTTATCTTAATTAAATTAATTCTAAATACCTTAGAGCCTACTAGTATTTTGTAATGAATTACAAAGTATTACCAGGAACTCTACCACAATCTCAGAACAGTATTATTGCAGGAGTCCTTGATAATAAAACGAGATAGAGCTTTGCACAGTGTATCGCGCTCTCAAATCCCTAGATTTAAATTGAACTAAAGCGTGTGGGTGTGGTGACATGACGTGAAGTGACAGACATGCGTTTGCTTGTCTTTTTAGTATGTCTCATGTTAATTGTTTTATTCACATTCAAGAGAAATAATAATTTAATTATATATTTAAAACACATTTCTTTTAAGGAAGTTCTTTTGAAATCACGCTGAATAGTTTTTATAAATTAAATACGGCACGATTACAAAGACACCGACAAAAATGAATACTATTTAGATAACGCAAATTACAAGTTTATGACTGAGCGTAACACATTGTATATACTCATTTATCATCACTGAGATATTACGATATTATAAATAGATGTTTTTAAGAAAATGCCTTCTAAGAAGCTAAAAAGCTCCTTTGAAGTCCTGTTGCCCATGACATTTCCATTTTCCATCAACATTCAAAGGTCACAGGAGATGTGATAAAAATAATTCAATATTCAGGTAGAATTTGTAATGTAGAGGCTTATTTTTGCCAAGAAAATAAATTAAATATTTGTATACGTGTTCATACAATTTTAATTGACTTGTATAAACTTTTGATTAAACAATGTACTATAAGACTTCGGCTCACTAGATGTCTTAGTGGTATTCCTGTTTAGCAATGGAGGTTCTAGGTTCGGTTTCAATGGAAATAAAAAAAAACTTGATTGGCCGGATACAAAAATAATCAGTGAAACAGACGTAACTCTCTAGAGACCCAGGAATTAACATCCATCGAATGACAACTAACTTCTGTATTAGTACCTACTTGGATACAAAATAATATAAAGAAATAACAAGAAACATTGTTTACTTCCGTAACTCTTGTTCAATATTAATACTGCTGCCTGCTGTGCCTAGATACCTGCGTGGGCCGTTAATTGGAAACACGTGTTGCTGAAGCGAATAAACGGGCCCACTATAAATACCCTCTTATTGAGAAAGAGCAGATATCATCAACATTAATTTATTTAATCACCAATAAAATTGAATTATCAACTATCATTCATTATGTTCGTTTGTTACGGTAGCTGCCAAAACATCAATTTGAGTAATTAAACTGGGATTTTAAGAGAGAAGTTAACATAATTATCGTAGACTAGCAACGCGCCCTGGCTTCACACGGGTACAATGCAAATATACCTACTATACACAAAAAATAACCTATGTTACTCGCTGATAATGTAGCTTCCTATTGGTGAAAGAATTTTTAAAATCGGTCCAGTAGTAGTTTTTGTGTTTATTCATAACATACAAAAATACAAATCTTTCCTCTTCATTATATATTAGTACTTATAGATATCAAAGACGGTTTTAAGGTGTATTCGTGCGTTTTCACTTTGTTAGTACCAATTTTCGTATCAAAAATTTAGAGCAAAATTAAAAGAATTTATTCAGAAAATAATCATTACGGAAAGCAGACATTCACAATAATGTAAAACTGATACGCAATATAAAATAACTTATTACTAAAACTATATGAAAATTGATAATAATCTACATTACACGAACTACTTTAATAACTAAAATTGTTTCAAACAAAAACAACGAAACGAAACTAAAACACTCTATATACAAAATCATTGGGGATATAACACAGTCCTTTGAACTTTTAATTGATTCAGTGTGTGTTCTATTCAGGGTAGCCCATCGCAATTTCCCAGGAGTCCTTCAAACATATAATTCACTCACGGCGAGATAATAATTATACAGAGACATAACAATGGAAACACAATTTCATCTAAACACTAGAACCGAATTAGATTCTAAATCACTTTCTTTTTAACACTAACCTACAGAGCGGTTCAGTGACCGCTTTCGAGACTTTAATAAAAATTGTTAAATTCCAGTTTTAAATTTTTCTTGAACTCACTGTACCAATTTTTTCTATGTAGCTATATAAATATTATAAAAAAGTAAAGTTGTTAAAATGGAGTTTATCAAGTTTTATTAAAATCACAAAAGCGATCATTTGACCGCTCTGGTAGGTTTAGTGTTAAGGTTATCTTTACCCTACCGACCGCTTCATTCAGGCGCAACAGTATCTCGATCCTAATTTCAACGGAGGTAGCCGGTTCGAATCTAGGAATTTTAAAATTCAGTTAGGCAGAGCAGAAGCCTGATCATCTACTTGAAATAAAAATTATAAGTGAAACAGACACAGAAATACCTACTACTAGACTTTAAACACTTATTTATTATTTCTAATTACAATACCTAAAGCAACAAGCTCTCAAAACATTCAATCTTAACCAAATAAGTATTTAAAACCTTGTTGGCGATTAATTGAAATTTACTTTTCTACTTTACGTCTGAATTTTCCTTTCTACGTATTTTTCTGTGTCAAATAAAAGGTTACACATTTCAATTGCTTGAATAAATGCATATTTCATTAGTTAGGTTTATTTATTATATACCTTATATAATATTGCATGGTGTAATGTAATAATAATACTTAATATAATATTATGTATTATGAACATAGAAAGTATTCAAAGAGTTGTTGATTAACTACAAAATAGCTTTGAATAATTTTTCATTAGTAGATTTTGACTCGCAGGGACGAGTATAACTATGGTATCGGCTTCACTCGAAGATTTATTATACATTTAAAACTAGTAATTATCTTCTAAGGGTAGGTTAGGTAGGTTCTTTGTAGACAAAGATTTTCATTACATTTTAAATCGCACTTTAGAAGATAATAGTGTTCAGACCGAAATAGTGCCCACAATGTTTGTATGTATGTCACCTTCTGAAGGGTAAAGGAAAATCTGTCTAAGATGCTTCCACAAAACATCTCTATAAATATAATACTCCTATAAAATATCCATAATGTACCTAAACAATGGTATGAATCTTATAAGGGTTCTTAAAGAGCACCCAAAAACTTTTAATGTTCGCGAGACCCTTATAAAAGAAAGTGCTTTCTCAAATATTGTTTATTATTTTTTCAAACTTTTTGTTATGAATACATGAATATTCATCAAACGCCTCATTTACATCTATAGTTTATGGTTACATTATTATGTGAGAATAGTTCCTTCTTTTGTAATTAAATTAGTAAATTCTCTATTCCATATTTCAAAGGTCAACCTCACAATAACTCTATAAAAAAAGTTTGCTTGGGTTTATTTTACGACTGTATTAATCACCAAAGGAATAGGATCAGCGGAATAACTCTATATGATATTACGTCTCTACTTTTTTCGTGTTGATAGTAGTAAAAAAATATATATATAGATCATCAACACATATAGGACAAGGGAAGTATTTTAAAAAAAAAGAAATGAACTGTAAAATGGGTTTTAGTTAAAAAAATGTGCCGTCTCAACCTATGTTCCATTTTCTTTGGATTTTTGTTTTGACTTCTTGATACAAAGGAAATCTTGGCCGATAATTTTGAAGGTAAACTTTTCTTGACAACACCCCTCCCCCTAAAATATTCAAAATTTCACATGCATTTCTAACCTGTTTTATCCGAGGTAATGACTGGACTATTCTTTTCATTCAGAAATGACGATCATTTTACTAAAAAAACATTATTGTCATGAGTTGCGAGCCTTGTTTACTTTTAATTAATTTATGTGGATTGTGAATTAATTTAATCTATAAGTTCCTTGTATACTGTTTTTTCTACAATCATGCTCCAGACCAAAAATATGTAAATATTAACCAATAAATCTCCACAATAAAGAAATCGCTTTTAAAAATGATTCAGCTTTTCTATTCCGATTCCTAAAAAATATATTCATCCAAAACATAATAATATGTATACATGAAAACTTCTTCCTTTAAATAATACCCTAGACAATAAAGACTGAACGTCACGAGATGTCATTTGGGAACTTGTTCGCAAAACTTACATAAAAAAGTATAAGTACATCTGGAGTGGAACCTGGAATTCCTGGAAATATAAAGTATTTGATCAAATTTTAAAATATGAGGTACGTAGTATTGATTCAATAGCTCTTTCACAAGCTTCGTAAGCATGTGCAATTGATCTCATATTGGGCTACATTATTGGTACAAGATGTGCTAGTAATAAATATTGCTTGTATAAATGTAACAATTTTCAGAAGTGAGTTGAAAAGTGAGAATATAGGTATAATAGTAGTTAGTGATATAATTAGTGACTGTGTCTGGAAAATTTAAAGTGTTAGGTGTTTTCTAAAATTAAAGAAACTAATTTAATAGGATGTATAGAAATCGGGTTAACCGAATCGAAAATACAAACATTAAATATACAAATTGCAGAAGTGTGTTGTTACACAAACTTTCTTGCAAATTATCATTATATAGACACAAGTATATAAAATGTTTATTTTACATAGGATTTTTTCCTTTTTTTAGAGTTAAACTAATGGCTCCTAGAGGCTTTTCCCTAGTATGTAAGAGATAAGGAGGACCTGTTGTTTTATATGTATAAATTTAGTCAGTGCTCTACCTGTATAAGAACACCTCATTATTCAAAAAGTATTTCTAACTAAAACTAATTTAAAATACAAGCTCATGTGAACGTCTCTACTGCTATAATATTTCAACCTCGAAACTTTGTCTTAAATACGTACGTACTTATTTGAATGTATTTGTCCCACTTAAGTATATTATGTACTCACACTGAATGAAAATATTCTTCATGCTTCGCAGAGCACGTTCCTTAAAGGCTTATCGCAGTTACTATTAATAGAACCTTGCTTCAAGAGCTCGTTAGTTCCGATATTTTTATAAAATAATTTATAATATATTATTTACGCTTTACAGTGACGATGAAGAATGCACCTGGTATATCATGTGATGTAACATTTTAATTAAACTAAGAAACGATTATATTTTTTACTGAATCATAATCATACATAATATTATGACTGGGCTTCCAAATGACGAGTGACATAGTATGAGTTTGTTAAAAAGTAATCTCATCGTATTAGAAAATCCGTTCTATTAGTAATCTGTGCCTGTAAAATAGAGTTATTCCATTGCTCCATTTTTGCTTGAAAAACATTGTTATGTGATTTTTTTTACTTATTTTCACGGCAGTTCGAATGCTTTACAGCAAGCGTGATCAGAGGCCCTAGCACGAACGACTTGCGAGAAAGTATTCATATCATCAATCTTTCAGTTGTAAGTAATTTGAAATAATCAAACCTTGTATCTACAATAAAATAAAGTCGTGTTAGTTACACCATTTATTACTCAAAAACAGCTGCTCCGAATATATCTTATTTGTTGGATTCGTCTATGTTCCGAATAACAAAATAACTATTAAAATATCGGAAAACTTGAGAAAAAAAATTAATCCAGAAAATTAACTTTAAAATCAATTAGGTTCGGAACTCCGCCATCTTCCACAATTGACGATGCACGTCACGCACGCTTATAGATTTTTTGTAATAATAATAATTGATGTCCACTGCAATATAATATACCTAAGTGGGAAAAAAGCATTTGATCTCGATTTTTTTTTCTTTTGAAGCTAACAACAGGCAGGACAACGTCTGTCGGATCCGCTAGTCTCTGATAAATCTGAAAGATACGCAACGAATACTTTCTCGCAAGCACGAACGCTGGGGCCTGAGTCTTCCCATATATATTTTTTGTTATATTCGCAATACCAAAAATATACTGCACCCTTTTTTTTAATAGTATATAAAATTTAATTATTTACTCGCAGCTATTGATTGCAACATTCTTAGGTCTTGTTTCAGTGCTCTTAGTAAATCATAGGATGCACGTATTAGCTTGCGGAATAGACACTAGTTTAGGTACTTTAGAAATAGTAAATAGCTATAAGTCGTTAGCATCGTAAATAGAATCGTTTAAAGGAAACTGACAGCCTTCAATTCTGAAAATGGTACGGTATAATAAAACTGTTTACATGAGGAATTTTGTGTAACTCAATGAGCTCCGTCGTAATAACGGAACGAGAATTTATTCCATTTAACAGCAGTGAGTACGTGATTTGGCTCCGTCCTCGCTTGGTATGTCCGTATAATTAGAAATTTGTAAAGCTAAGAAATCAAATAGAGAATTCAATTCCAACACCCTCTTTTTGGCTATGTAAATAATATATCTGAGTGAACGGTATATCCACGCTTACATCGCTCGGCTTAAATTAATGTCAACTACCACTTATTATGCAGTCGTAAAACCCACTACGGAATAAGTATTTATCATTAGCCTTATGATTCATTAGACATACGAGTAATATCTCAAGTTGAATATTTACAAGACAGTCTATGTTTAATCGGGTAGGTACGTAACTCAGCTCTTCATAATATTATTATTACGTATTATAATAACATACAAAATTTTACTCTACGATAACATCATAATTTATATGTGATATAATTATAGCGATAATAAATAATGGATGAAGCGGTTAACTAACTTGAAAACATTGTACAGTTTTTGTTTTAATATAATAATATCATTTACTATTTTACTTTAGAGTGCATGATAGCACCAAGTTCGACGTTTGTATAATACGAGTATGTATACTGCCGTTTTAACAAAAATCGTTGCAATCGGTTTCTCAAAGTTTCTCAAAGAACAGATTTTTCAACTGTCATATATTTTTTATTTTATTTGTTGGGACATCATCTATAATAGAGCACATTTTAATCAGCTATTCAATACGATTAAAAAGGTACAGTAAATGTTGTATGGATGTCGTATAAAACATTCCCGGGGCAATCTCTTGAACCAGTATTATTGTAGGAGCGTATTTTATTTTGATCCAGGTTGTGGGAGCACAGGTACACATCCTCGTTAGAAATCGTGGTACAGCATCTGTCAAAAAAATATATATTGCGTTACTACACCTTCCCCCTCCTTAACTGCGTATTCGTAAAATTAGTTTGATGTGTGAAATAGAAGTCAACTAAATATCACGTGCATTCAGGGCCGGGAGTCGGTGGCTCAGTTTTACGCCACTGGAGTGGTGCCCAACGTTTGTGGCTAATACCGATGACGATGGAAATCCCAAAATTACGTCCCTAGTCACGAGCTTACAATAGTATACATTTTTAACTATGATTAAAGAAAAAAATATTTTCTAAGAAGATCTAGGGTCTATTAATAGAAAGAATTTATCTAGTCAGCCGCATTTGGTAGAACACCTACCTTGCGTCTCGATGGGTCGCAGTATCAAAAGCCAAGGGACGACATGTTTATAGTTTTCTATAAGCATGTCTTTCCCAGGTCTGGTGTCTTGGGTATTAAACGGATGAAAGGAATATAGAAAAATTCCGACCGGGTAACGTGCCACTGTTCATAGATGGAAAAACCGTGATTGCGTTTCGGTCTCAATCTACTAATGGATTTCCGAATGCTTGAAGTAAAAAGTAGGTCGACAGTGCATCATTGACTCATGTTCTGTGGCTGAGGTATCTACCATGGGGTACCTCAGCCAAGTGAATCTCGTTTTCCGGCAAAACTACAAGTCCTATGGAAAAAAGTCAAATGGCAAAGTTGTAGATAATAAAAAGATCTACAACTTTTTTATTTACACTTTTTTCACATAACCTCAAAATTTAGGTGAAAAATTCAAAAAAACAAGTTTTTGGTTTTTTATTTATATCTTTGTCAAAAAAAATTATTTTTCTACGAAATTTGGTGAAAACTTACCTTATTATGTCCCAAATACACTGTAATTTATTTGATTTAAAATATTTATTTTTTCGCCTTATTTTAACTTAATATCAAAAAAGCACCCTAATTTTCAATCGAAAATTCTGACGTCAAAATATCAGCTTTTTAAAAAAAGTCGGTGCGCTTTTTATTCCCTTCCTCACTTCCCTATGAAATACCTTTTGATGGGCTAAAATTTTCCGTAGGTCACTCAGGTATACAAGTTATCTTAAAAAAACAATAAATAGACATCTATGCTTAAGTATAATTGAAAGAAGATTTTGCAACTTTCTCAAAATATTGTAGATGTCTTATTAAATATTAACTTATTTGGTTTTTGGTTTTTGCATTTTCTGAGAACATTTACCATAGTAATGTATAATATATTTTTTACACCATCAGAAAGTAGAGATTTCAAGGAACAAAAAGCGCACCGACTTTTTTAAAAAAGCTGATATTTTGACGTCAGAATTTTCGATTGAAAATTAGGGTGCTTTTTCGATATTAAGTTAAAATAAGGCGAAAAAATAAATATTTTAAATCAAATAAATTACAGTGTATTTGGGATATAATAAGGTAAGTTTTCACCAAATTTCGTAGAAAAAAATTTTTTTTTGAAGAAGATAAATAAAAAACCAAAAAATTGGTTTTTTGAATTTTTCACCTAAATTTTGAGGTCATGTGAAAAAAGTGTAAATAAAAAAGTTGTAGATCTTTTTATTATCTACAACTTTGCCATTTGACTTTTTTCCATAGGACTTGTAGTTTTGCCGGAAAACGAGATAAACAGTTTTTTATCCTTAAACCCCCCCCCCCCACTTCCACTTCCCCAACTCGGATCGACCGTAATTTATTTTTCCTTTCATTTTGATCATATTCCCCTCCTTTTCTAATAGGTTTCATCCTACTGTAATTTTTTTTGGTTTCAAAAATTATCGACCCTGGCCTAATATGAGAATAAAGTGAAGTGATGTCCTGAGTCTCTTCATAAACATTTTTTTAAATTGATTTCCGATGCTAAATAAAGGCCACACGCTTACTACTGAGCCAAGGATGGTTATTGTTAAATGAGCCTCATGCTTTTTAGTCGGTATATGTTTTTAAAAGATAACGAGAAAGTATAATATTGTACAAAAATAAAATATTAATGTACCTATAACATTTTAATCATAAAATGTGAATACTTTCCAATTAATTTTCTACATGAGGTCATTGTTAGTATTAATATACATAATATGTTTACTAAATTTAATTTCTATTTTAAAGATCCAATGGAGTATGGATACTATAATAGAGTTCAAAAGCCTACGTTAATTTAGTATTTATAAGTAACTAGCAATGCGCCTCGGCTTCACACGGGTGAAATGTAGTAGTATAGTATACACAAAAAATATATTATGGTACTCGCTTTCTAATGGTGAAAGATTTTTTAAAATCGGTCCAGTAGTATTTGAGTTTATTCATAACACACAAAAATACAAACCTTTCCTCCTTATAATATTAGAGTATAGATTATTACCCGAGTTGAAGTTGTTATTGCTTCTTATCATGTAATAGCCACTTACCTGTGAGAAACAAAATTTTGGTCCACAGAAGTAATCTACATAATACTCTGGACAAGGATCTCTATCAACATGCTTTATTCTCATGAATAAATATTGAATATTTTACCCATTACTTAGAGCGACATTTATTCACAACTTGCCCGATATTATTAAATCTGTAATAATGTACCAACAATGGTCTTGTATAATATTCTGTTTTGTTGAAGAGAAATGTTATATAATGTTATATTTCAGATTTTTGCACTAGGATTTTTATAAAGAGACCACGAAACTTGATATTATTCCAACAAGACTAGACTGAATATATTAGAAATTTACAATGACTAAAGTAGTTTGAAAAAATTATTAAAATTAATTATTATTTTTTTTTTTAATCTTTTGTGTGAAATAAATAATTAATAATATGTATTATGATTAAAACAATTCTTGAAAATTCACTTTTTACAATATGAGTAACAATGAGTAATAAATAAGAAAGTTTATAAGATCTTTTTCCAGGTATAAAAATGATGAAATTGACGTAATTAGTCACCACAGTGTGTCCAAGAAAATTAAGTACAATGATTAATAAATTTTATTTTTAGAGATGTATCATAAATTATTTTAATTTAGTCAATAAATCACTAGACTAGATTTCCACGTCGAGCTCTGTACGCGTGTTTAGTGATAGACATACAATATTATATAGAAGATTATTCAGTGTATGAATACGAGAAATGGTACGAGAATCCTATTTCAAATGAGGAATACTATTCCATATTTGGTTACTTTCCTCTACTAAAAATAATGCTTGTGCTATTTTTTTATAACCAAATAGATATTTAATTTTAAAGTTACATTATTACTTTATATTATCTACCACAAGATGACATTTAAGTCTAATCAACGCTAACTACACTGCGGTTTGCTAATGAAAGAGCCAACTAAAAATGTTTTAGTATATTTATGAGCGGTAAAGAAGGCCCCCAACCAGCAATTTTCATTGAAAACTATGGACAGTATTTTGAATTTAAAAAAGATCTAATACTTTAAAAAATCCTTTCATAAGGTTATCAACCCTGAAATAGTAATAGCTAATCACAAAAACCTTTTATGTTTTCGCTTATTTTCCTGAGCTTCACGGTGGTGTAACCTCTTAAAAAGGCAGCCCCCCAAATAGTCTTAGCCCACAAACACACGGTCCGCCCCTGAGTATATTTTAGGCTACCATAAAATGTATGCTTTATGGTAGCCTAAAATATTTATCTATTTGAAATTTGGGTCTATTTGAAATGTATTGGAATAAAAGCATACTTATTATCCAGTAGGTAGGTAACTCGCTACTCACCTACGTAATAGATACGTCCGAAAGCTAATTTGAAAATTGCCCATCGCCGTCACGGTCCAATGAGGTCTACGATAGATATAGTTTAATATCGCAATAGACTGGTGTAATTTTCTTGTGTTTATAACGTTATGGTCACGATAATTAGGCTTTGTTAATATAATATTCTATTGTGTTATGCGCTGAACAGCGTTGGCGTCAGGTAGAATTTCAATTGCTATAGCTGTCTTCAAAAGTTTGCACAATACTTTTGGCAGGCGGTATCTTTAAATTATGTACGCTACTATAGTATCTCACTAGATATTGTAGAATTTTCCTCTAATATATATAAGTTTCATCTTGTATTTTTATTTTTGTACCGACTTTCATTTAAATTTTAATCAAAGAACCTTATTGTTGAAATAATTTAAATTTATCTAATTAAATTGTTAAAAGAATGTTATACACAGACGAGATCATTATTATAGTGAAAATATTTTAAGTCTGAATAACAGTCAAATATTTTCATTAAAAAATATATTTTTGCATGCATTAACATTAATTAATTATTGTAGTACTATGCAATAGTTTTTAGATACTCATCAGCTAAGCAAAATCTTTTTCATTTGTTAATTAAGAGGTTTTTGTGGATATTTTTTTGAAATGTCATCATGTCAAGATTCACACAATCTCGATGTGTTTAAAGCTAAAGTGAATAGGCTTCCTATAAGTAATTATGCTACCATGTAGACAGCATCCTAAACATGAATCAGGATTGCTCAAATCTTCACTTATTCTTCATAAAAATCATGGTTTTAAAATTGTAATAATTTCATTCACAGTCATGGCGAAGACTTGATCGTGACACCGTTCGCGCAGGTCCTGGCGAGCCTTCGCAGCGTCCGCAACAACTTCCTATGCCTCACAAATGTGCCAGCTTCTAAGTAAGTATTGTTATTTATCTTTATTAATTTACTAGCAACACGCTCCGGCTTGATACGGGTGCAATGTAGATGTATACTTTTAACTATACACACTATGTTACTCGCTGATAATGTAGCTTTCTATTGGCGAAAGAATTTTTAAAATCGGTCCAGTTGTTTTTGTGTTTATTCGTAATATACAAAAATCGAAAAATACCAATCTTTCTTCTTTATAATATTAGTATAGATATAGATAAATTCATAATTAAGGCAGGTTTTAAAGAGGTGTCCTGAATTTTTCTATGATTTTTTAAAAAATATATGTGAAATATGTATTATGTTATACATTATATAGCTCAGCTTTATTCCTTACTAGCTGATGCCCGCGACTTCGTTCGCGTGGGGTTCACTTTAAGCTTAGCTTTTGAGCAAGCTTTCTTCAAATGACATATCCTCCATCCTCTGTACTTGGTGATTTCTTTTGGGAAAGAGCTATCAAATTAGTCATTGACGGTTGCTTTTGCATCATGTTATCGACATGTTTAGTGGTGGTTGAGATTGGGGTTCAAAGTATGATTTGAAATTCAATAGAAATACCATTGTTGAAAAAATGAACCTGACTTTAAAGAAAATTACTTATTTTTTTTATAAATTTAATTAGTGGTGAAGATACTGTATCCACCTCGATATTTATTTCATTTAATTGATCATTTTCATTTTGAGACATTTTTTTTAAATTCCCTTTTCCCGGGATTCCTACTCGGGTTTCCGGTGCTAAATGCGGACACCTCTAAGATACGAAGACAGTCCTTAAGAAGCAATAAAAGCAATGTCGAATAATCGTAATTTTGTAGAGAAAGGATGGATGAAAAGGTGAAATAAATGATCTCATAAGAAATACTTTTTCATATAATATTTCAATAATACATTTTCTATTGTTGTTATAATATAGTTCTTAAAAAAAAAAAAACAAAAAAAAAATATTTCCGTTCAACTTCAGATTCGAACTCGCATCTGAAGTTACGCAATGGGCCTGCATATCCACTATTCTACGATTACTATATCGGAAATGGCGAAATAATCAAAGTATTTCATTTACATATCAAACTGTGATTGACATCTGACATTTCGAAAAAGTTCAACGCGAGTCAGTTTGCATTGCAATTTGGTGATATGGTGCCTTTAAAATTATTTTTAAATTATGATAACTTTTCTTTCTGATAACCGATTTCGATGAAACAAAGCCTATATGTTGCCCCGGGCTTTACTTAATATATTTGTGTAAATTGCATGAAAATCCGTTCAGTATCTTCGGAGATTAGCGTGAACAAACAGACAGACAGACAGACAGACGGACAGACAGACAGACAGACAGACAAGAATCTTAAAAATTGCATTTATGCATTCTGCTACCCTTCTTTTATCACCCCTCTTAATTTCTGGTAAAAATATTAAGTGAAGCGTAATTTCGATCCTACTCTTTTATTATATGTATATAGATGAGGAAAACATGAAAACATTATCGAATCACTACTTTTTGATAAAAGTATAGTTTAGTGTTGTTCTGGAAATAATCTTTGAGTAATTTAAAAAAGGTTTATTTTAATCATAATATATTATCTATTTTGTTAATGATTCTGTAAGTGTTAGTGCACGTTTCAATAACCTATTTACAATGTCAAACACAAATAGTTGATATAATTTAACTAAACTCGAAACTTTTCCTAAGAGTTTTAATAAGAAACTCTTACATAATAGGGTTAGACTTCTTAGATATCAATACAATATCTATTATTATCTATAGGTAATATAGGATGAGTTTCCAAATAGAAATTTATTCAAATATGGTTATAGTCAGTTTTTATTACAATCCTTTTTATTCAATAGATAAACGAAGCATGTAAGGCTTTCAAATATAAAGAAAAACCTTTCCGCTTTGATACAATGTTTTCATCAATCAGTCGAAGTGGCCTCTTCTTTTTACGGTTGCGGATCTATAAATTAAATAGACGAATAAGCTTATAGATACATGAGAAAATATACTGATCTAATATAACATATAAGGTTCGAGTTCCGTTTTGGTTCACGGATAAATTCAATAATAAATTAACCTATCATATATACTCGTTTACACAAGGTTGCAGGTCGACCTTTACAAGAAATGATAGGTCGAGTTATCATTAGTTGTCGTATTTTGACTCAATGATAAGCTTGTTATTATTATGAATCGGACAAAAGTATTTTGTAAAAAAAATGTTTACCTCGGGCAGGACATAGAAGTCTTATTACTCGTCTGTTAGAATAAAATATTATGCGATTCAGGTTTACAATGTCTGATTTTGTCTTTATAAAGGTCTTTTGTCTTAATAATACTTTAAGGTATATACGCAGTGGCGTAGTTATCATAGGGCAAAGTGGTGTAGTCCACCAGGGCCCTGAAGCTGAGAGGGCCCCCTGGGCTTTGGAAAGAGGGGGAGGCGACTCTTGAAGCTAGATAAATTCTCGCAGGAATTTTATTTTTTCAAGATTTTAAACGAGCTTTCATAACGCCGCGGCCGGTAATGGACGCGCCGAGCGCCCTTCATTAGTAAAATAAAAATAAAAAATAAAATAAAAAAGCCTTTTATTTCCTACTAGATAATTTTAACAATAATATAAGTGTTAATAACTAATTAAAACTAAATAAATACTATAAGTGTTAATAACTAATTAAAACTAAATAAAATTAACTAATTTAAAACATTTAACTATGTCGATTTAATTTAGTAACAATTTTTCTTGCTTATTTATATTTTCATACACTTAATAATTTACTTTAAATTTAATACACTTAATAATTTCCTATATCATAAAAAAATGTTCATTAAGCAATATCTGTAGGAACCCCATATTGGGTGAAGGCCTCCTCCAAAGATGCCCAATTGTCTCTGTCCTGTGCAATGTCTTTCCAATTTGGACCGGCTGTCCTATTAATCTCGTCTACCCAACGGGTCAATGGTCTACCTCTGTTCCTTTTACCTAGCGGACCTTTCCAAAATGTTACTTTTGAGGTCCATCTGCTATCCTTAAGCCTCGCGACGTGTCCAGCCCATTTCCACTTGAGTTTTCCCTTCATTAGTAATAATTTGCAAATAATTAATTTTGTGCAGTTGCTAATATTTAGCCGGAGGGGGCGATTTTTTCTCTGCACCTTGCCCACCTAACTACGCCACTGTATATACGAAAACCTAGGGGTAAAGAAAATAATATGAATAGAATGAATATATAGAAAGTGGGTTCTTAATTTACTTCTCGGAATTCAGTGTCCATTATTTAAACAAATATTTATTTGAGAAGTAATATTAATTTCTCTTTGTCTATTTAAATAAAATACTGTATACGGGATTAAAATGCGATTTATTATTTTAAATATTGTTTAAATTACATTCGCATTTAATCCGCTATACAGTATTTCATTTAAATGTGTGATACTCGCGTTAATACATAAAAGACAATATTCTCTTTGTCTAGTATAATGGTCGAACAATAGTAGTTAACCTCTTACCTCCTAAGTCATTCTTAGAAACTATCAATGGTTAACCTATATTTCTCCTATTTTTGAAAGGTAAAACATGTTATGTTTCTTTTAAATAGAAAACAAGTAATGAAGGAAAGTAACTATAACAATCTTACTTCCACCGCATAAGAGACTGAGTTTAATAACCTGCCGACTAAGACACATCACTTAGAAATATAAAACAGATTAAATTTAATGGAGATTATATTGCCCTATCCCTTATAAAGACCTTCAGTTATCCTTCCAACTTCAACAAGTTTGAGTAGAACAACAATTCGTATTAAGTTTATATTAGTTTGGATAGAGAGAACATGCCTCGTCTTAGATATTGACAATTCAATAAAGCTAATGAATTAAAAGTTTTGTTAGTTACGTTTATAGTAGGCATTCCTTACATTGATAAGTTTTTAAAATGAAGAGATTATAAACATTAAAGCTCTTACATGTCTACTACGCCATGGGACAAGTACAAAGTCAAAGTTAAAATGATGTATTGCGTTTTTATTAGATAACCATTATTATTATTAATTACCGTTTTACACTAACAAGGGGACGGCACGACCTTGGGGAAACGGATTTGAATGAAATTAAAAATAAGAAAAATAAAAAGAAAAAAGGAACAAAAAGTCAGCTTGCTAGACTCGAACCCGCACAGACGGGATTACGAGTCTAGAGCATTACCGCTTACGCCACGGCACGCTCGAAGTAGCGACTAATGTAACTTATACAAAAAGTGCGAGCTAAACTTTGTATGCGTTTTCTCAGCTCCTACTGGGCATTGGACGGAAATATTTTAAAGTGGTAGTACCCACATGGTATACTACCAGTACTCGAAATTTCATTCAAATCCGTTTCCCCAAGGTCGTGCCGTCTCCTTGTAAGTTTGTACGCCAGTTTAAAAACACGTAAAGCTCCCAACCAGCTCTGCGAAAATACAGTAGCTAGTTTTAGTCTTACTTCAAGTCAGTCTTCTTAGTATTTCCAAGCGACCAATGACTTGAATCGATCGTAGTCTCATTGCCGTAGTCTCACACCCGTCCACTTTGGTTATATAATATATATAATGGCTATTTAATTATACTATAAAAATACTTTGGTAACGTAGGTTATATTATAAAATGTGTACTTACATATGTATACATATTTAAAACCACCAGATATTATGTATATATATATATGTCTATGATAAAACATTTTACCAAAGCTGGTTATTTCAATTTACTGTCCCTTAAAAAATACCACATGTTTCAATAAAACCTATTTAAAATCAAGCTGAACGGAAACCGCTACTAATTGATGTTAATTGATTTATTTTTAGTCTACAGTGATCCAAAATGGTTTCGTTATGTACAATATACCTACACTACATATCGAGGGTATAATGCTGATTATAATAAAACTCGATAAGTATGAAATTTTAGTTTTAAGGTGACTCTAGTCGACATTTTTTCCATAGGAATTTCGGGGGGGTATTACTCCACTATTTAGCACTGTACATGCAAAGTTAAACATGATATCGTTTTGTCTCATTATTAATTTTGTTTGTTGAGAAACAGAATAGTAAAATAAAAAACCATTAAAAAGTTACGAGCTACCAAAGATTCGTTTTCATTGCCATTTTTAACAACAACTTTGGGCTTAAATTAGTAATAAAAGAAGTATCAAATTTTTAAAACAAAGTCTTTACCGACAAAGCACGATTATCGAAGAATACAATAACTTTTATTTGTGATTGATTTATGCAGTGGTTTTTTCATAAAACTCGATTTTCCAAAGGCTTTTTCGTAACTTTTTACGCTCCGCTTTTACTATGAATTATCGTGCATCTCACTCAATAATGATTCCCCCGGTGCGGTGCGGGAGGACGACGCACAGCGCGGCACCCGCGCGCGCGCGTATACGTTTCAGTGACTGAAAATTTAAATTCAGTCTGCTGCGGCCTATGTTGTTTGTATGACGTGTATGTTGATTGTTGACTATCTATACCTGCGCTCTAAGTTACCACACTACATTGACCCCTGGCTTGAACTTTGGATTTTGATACTACCAACTTTTAAATATTTGACTTCGTACTGTTAATTGGACTCCGAATTTTTGTTACTAATTGGAATTGTTGATTTGAGTGGAAGCTGTGCCAGTGACATTGGGCTGGTTCATTGAAGAACATTATACAAATAAACAATGGGTAAGTCATATAATTTGTTACACCTAATCTATTTAGTATTCTTTTCTTTTTCGCCGACGACGCGTGGACTTTGCTCCCATAGATTATACTAATAATATTATTAATGAGAATGTGTATGTTTGTATGTTCCGTTTTCAAGTCAAAACGGCTGAACCGATTTTGATGGGACCCTAGAAATGGTCATAGGCGGCAAAAAATATGTATCTATACTGTGCGTCTGGCACTATCGATAACGTATGACATAAAAAAATAAAATATAAATATATACCTAGTTTTATATCGTATGAGATTCATACAGGTATATTTGTACTAGGATTTCTAAGACTCGCGTTCCCGTAGGAACCTATTTACTGCTCCGCTTCCATGAGTCCACGTGTTATGACTTTTAGCTTTTTTTATGTTAGATATCGACAGACGAGCATGAGGTTCACTTGATGGTAGGTGATACCTCAGCCACTGAACATCAGTCAGTGATGCGCTGTCGACCTACTTTTTACTTCGAGCATTCGGAAATCCATATACTGAAACCGAAACGCACAATGCAATGTGCATTTCACGATTTTCATTCGATTTTCCATCAATGAACGGTGGTCCATGGAAAAATGGAAATATCGTTGCCCGGTCGGAATTTCGATATTCCTTCCATCCGATCAATGCCCGAAGTTACCAGACGTTGGGAAAATATGCTTACAGAAAATTATAAAAAGCTTATACTATAACATAACCTTTCTCAATAAATAATCTAACAAAAACAAAAACTAAAAAGACAATATTAAAAACTAAAAAGATTAATCTGGTAGGTATCTATTTGGCGTTCAAACTAACAACCTATTCAGCTTTATAATATTAGTAAATAGGTACATACTTATTCATAAACGTATTGCTTGATATAGTTAAAATAATATGTTTTGTTTCTTTCGTTCTGTAGGTAGTCTTTTTATATTCTACTAGCAAAACGCCCCGGCTTCGCACGGGTGCAATGTAGATGAAAATAAAGCAAAGCCTATGTTACTCGCTGATAATATAGCTTTCTATTGGTGAAATCATTTTAAAAATCGTTCGAGTAGTTACCCCTTGCCGCATTGCTCGCTGCGCTGCGTGGAGCCACACCTGGGCGCGATGGCATGTATTTTTGTTTGTATTGACATTTTTAATTTCGTAATATCTTTTGAATGGAATGTCCGATTTCAATAATTCAAAAAGTAATCAATAGGTATTGAAACAGTCTTTTTTATTTGGATAAGAATTAATACAAAGGTAAGGATAACATGGTCCGATTTTCATCGACATTTTTTTCAATTTTTTAAATGTTCAAAAGTAGTTATAGTAACATAACTACAATAGTTAGACATAATATGGTCTCGCAAAGTTTTTTGTCGATATTGATATGTTCTATTATATTGTAGAACTTTTTTTTGTCTATCGTCAATACTTTCCCCAGTGCATACGATGAAAGACATTTTTTGGCTAATTTCTTTACACCTTGGTTGGTTTTAGTAGGAATTTCTAAGGATCTCTATTTTTTCTATTAATAAATATAGCCTATGTTACTCAGCGATAATGTAGCTTTCTATATTCGTGAAATAATTTTTGAAATCGGTCCAGTAGTTTTTAAGTTTATTCGATACTTACAAAAATACAAAAATACAAATCTTTCCTCTTTATAATATTATATAGTATAGTATATAATAGTATAGATATAGATAGAGCGAGACAAAACATATGTACTATATCAATCAGGCTTATAATACGTTTATGAATAAGGTCGATATAATATAGTGCTTACCTAAAAATTAATAGATTACTAAATCAAGGAATTAGCATCAGCTGATAATCATGAGGTAGCAAACGCCGGGTCGTGTTGTACTCGCGACGCGCTTCGTACTCGCGTCCGAGGTCGTTATTTTAGGGTTGTCACAAATTATTATGTTATTACTTCAATGAAATACTTTTATCTAAATTTTTAGAAGTCTTACACATCGCTAGAATAGCCTACAAAAATTAATTAATAAATTCATATTATATTATTGACAAATAAATAACGGCATAATTATGAATAACATTGCTTTCATAAAATAAGTTTACTATAGTGTTTAGGTATTTAATTATGCTATTATTTTTATGAAACAGATACAAAAAATTGGCGAATGGGAAAAAAGGGCGCCTAAAACTAAGTGCCCCTCGCAAAAAGAAGCTCAAAAGAACATTGAAAGGATGGATCGTGAATAAAGAAAATATTCCTCCTGTACTGGATATGTCCCAAACGTAAGGATTATTTTGAGTGTTATGATCGATGACCCAAAAAAAACGAATCTTTTTATTTTTGTTTGCAGTTTCGTTAACTTATTCCATTGTACCCAGTATAATCCATGTTTTTTTTTAGATCAACACGTGATTTATTCGAGCAAGATACCTGTGCCGAAAAAGTACATAAAGCAATGTCTGCACAGTGTGAAAATGTACCTGTAGTAAATGACTCTACTGAACAGATTAGTTCCGATATTCCTGATGTACTGATCACACCTCAATCGTAAGTACTTTCATATGTACCGGAATTATTACAATTCTAGGACAATTCGGCTGCAATTTTTGTTAGATTTTGCATATTCTAATTGAGTTATGCGTTTACAGGACGACACAGGAAGAATCGATGTCAGTTACACAATCTGAATATAACAAATCTAGTGACTCCGAATCCGATTCAGATAACTACAATTTCTCTTTTGAATCCGACAATTGTGATAAGAGTGATTGTGCGACTTTAGAAGGAAATAGAATAGTGAATTTTGCTCATCTATTTGAATAATTGAAAAATATTAAGCATGATCCATTTGCATGTAATTTTCAGCACTTAGAATTTATTAGCCGTGAAACAACCGAGATTCGCAATTTTTACAGCAAAGAAATTAATGAAATCCCTGAAAAAGTGCATAGATAACAACGGTACATACTTTGATTGATTAAATAAAAAAAGCAGCCGACAACCTTCTAGGTACATAACAGCCCTGAGAAACAGACTTTCCAATAAACATAAAGTTTGTTTCATTACCTACTAGTGGACCCCGCAGACGTTGTTCTGCCACAATTTTGGCTTGGAAATTATATAATTATTCTAAAATTTGAATATGCCCATTTACCCACTATAATTGTCTAATATGTCACTGATTTGCAGTGGACATCTGTTATTCCACAAAAGCTAAGAATGCATGACGTGAGCTGTCAAGATGGCGGAGTTCCGAATCTAATTTATTTTATAATTAATTTTATGCATATATTTTTTTCCTGATTTTTTCCAATATTTTAATAGCTTATATCTTATTCCGGACATAGAGGAATCCAACAAATAAGATATCGTTAAAATTGGTACAGCCGTTCTTGAGTTATAAACGGTGTAACTAACACAACTTTCTTTTATATACATATTTTGATAGTACTGTGCTGAAAAACTTGCTTTATATTCATTCATCTACTTGTTTATAAAAACCAACTTTCCACACTAGTTTCATGAATACGTAACTATATTTCAGTTTATTAGGAATAATTACACACCGCAGACGTAAAAAGAAAGAATGTCAGTAAGTTTTCATACTAAAAATGTTTAAAAATATATTTAATACATATAGAAAATGAATAAAGAATAATGCCCAACAAATAGATTTTTTTTAGTTATAAAATGTGATGACTATGTATAAATATGTATGAAAGTTATAAAGAAAATAAAAAATCAATAAAGATTTACAAAACAGTTTTTTTTTTCGATAAATAAAAATAAATAATTGAAGCACTCTTATAATAATTGAGTAAGCAACCTACAACCCTTGTAGTAATCTGCCGTTACTCGCTCTACGCTTCATACACATGACTAAAAAATCATGCTGTATGTAACTTGGTTTATTCTATAATACGAGTAGTTGCTTGCGAAATAATTTATTTCAATTGAAAACCCTAATTTTTCGTTGGTATCTATTTGATGTATGGACTTGACGACTTAGGCGGCGGAAAAGGTAGGTAGGTATATATGGGATTATCGTAGGTACCTACTGTTATAATTAGCTAGGTACCTACAATACAACAAAAATGTCACAAACCGTCCGCGTCGCCACGTCCGTCGTTGAATCGTCGTATGTCGTCGAAAAGAAAACGATCTTGATGTGTCACTTGTCTTGATAAAAAAATCTGTTTATATGTATTACTATCAAAACGCCCCGGCTTAGCACGGGTGCAATTTAGATGAAAAAAAGTTACACGCTGATATAATAATATAGCTTTCTGTTCGTGAAAGAATTTTTAAAATCGGTCAAGTATTTTTTGAGTTAAATCGTAACAAAACCGCAAAAATTGAACAAAATGACAAAGTAGGTACAATACAACCCCTTGCCGCATTGCTCGCTGAGCTGCGTAGAACCCACACCGGCCGGCGGCGCGACGGCTGTATTTTTTTTTGTTTATATTGATATTTTTAATTTCGTAATATCTTTTGAATGGAATGTCCGATTTCAATATTTCAAAAAGTAATCAACAGGTATTGAAACAGTCTTAAATATGAAACAATTAAATATGAAACAATTTATTTGGATAAGAATTAATACACAGGTATGGATAGCAAGGTCTGATTTTGATCGGCATTTATATCAACTTTTAAAAAGTAAAAAAGTAGTTATAGTAACATAACTACAATAGTAATAACTCGCGAAGTTTTTTGTAGATATTTATATTATGTTCTATAATATTGTAGAACTTTTTTTTTGTTCTATCATCAATAATTTCCGCAGCGCATGCGACGAACAATATTTTTTGGGTAATTTTTTTACACCTCGGGTTGGTTTTAGTAGGAAATTCTAAGGATCTTTATTTTTTTCTAGTAATAAATATAGCCTCTGTTACTCAGCGATAATGTGGTGAAAGAATTTTTGAAATCGGTCCAGTAGTTTTTAAGTTTATTCGTTACATACAAAAATACAAATCTTTCCTCTTTATAATATTAGTATAGATATAGATATTGTGTATATAAATATCTAAAAAAAGTAAAAAGACAGGTAATTTGGTAATTTTGAAAACAAATTATAATATAGGTATTTCAAGTAAGCATGCGTTGGCGCGGTGCGGCGTCGTGATCGTGAAGTCTTGAGCGGCATAAAATATAATATGTGAGCTTCGTGTAATTTCGTATTTGTTCGGGACTCTGTGTTTATGCGTATGAACTAGACGTGAATGAAGACTAGCGTCTAACTGCTCATCACTGATACTATCTCTGTCGGGCATGATGCCAAGTGAGATAGCGTGCTTTTTGGCGACGCCCACCAGTGAGTTCGAGCCCGCGACTTGTTCAACCTTAAGTTAAACCTAAAATATACAAAGAATATCGCTTTAATTAATATTTGTGATGTGATATATTCTTCGTACATCTTAGGTATTTCTATTCCTCAACTATTAAAATATAATAACTTATAACATAACATATTTATTGAGTTTTAGTAATAGGGTATAATATCCCTCGATATATTTTTCCAATTGCTAACTGTCTAATACTAATTAATATTTCCCGATTTCCCGAGAGGCTCCGGAGTGACGTGAAATGCAATTTTTTTTAACAAAAGTAAAAAATATTTTAAAATTATATACTAACTATTTTAAGAAAAGCAAGTTACAAGATCCTCAGTTTTCCTGAAATCCTTGTCGAAACTTTATACTAAATTCAATCACAGTAAAAACGTGTGTTTGTGCCAAGTGAAGGCGCTGCGTCACTTTTCTGGAAAATTAAATTTAGGAGTTTACTCGCTTTTTCCTTTTTCTTTGTTCTTTCTTTATTCATTTTTTATTGTAAATAGATCTACGTTTGACCACTGTTTCAGCTGATCTTAAGCGATAATATAGTCTAGGGAACCGTGTTAATGTTTACTAAATTTAATAGACAAGTTCTTATTTTTATTAAATTAATAAATTTTGTTTCTTTTTTCAGATCTCGAAGATCTTCCGGTGCAGCTGCCCCAGCTCCTCAGCAAAAAAACTTTAACCCTGGAGGTAAATTACATCAATTTAATAAATCGATAGTATTGAGTAGTAGCTAAACAAATTTATGACGGGCTTGTTGGCGCGTTCGGTAGAACACCTGCCGTGCGCATCGATGGGTCGTGGGTTCGAATCCCACCGGGACAACATGTTTATAATTTTCTCTAAGCTTTCCCCACGTCTGGTAACTTCGGGCATTGATCGGGTGGGAGGAATATCTACATTCCGACCGGGAAACGAACCACCGTTCATAGATGGAAAACCGTGAAGTGCACGTGCGCGTTTCGGTTGCACTCTATGGATTTCCGAATGCTCGAAGTAAAAAGTAGGTCGACAGCGCATCATTTACTTATGTTTTGTGGCTGGGGTATCACCTACCAGCAAGTGAACCTCATGCTCGTCTGTCGATATCTCACCTAAAAAAAATCATAAGTTTTTAATTATTTTATTAAGTACGTCGATTTCATAATATTTCAAGACAACTCGTTATACGTTGAATTACAGTATTAGGCTTGTATTAAAATCGAATAACCTCGAGAGAAAACGAGTATCATGAACTGGTATCACTTTTCAAAAATATATTTTGAAGAAAAATGGACTTATTACCCACGCAGTTCACCATGACAACGAACCGTCAGATTTATCACTCTCACACACTTCATTGAAATAAATAAGATAGATACCTATGTCCCTAATCCGATGAGATTGGGTTCTCCTGTTACATGGCGTAGGTGAGTCGAGAAATAAAGCCTATTCATTGCAAAAGTGTAGAAAACTAAGAATAACAAAATTCACTGGAGATTTGTTTTCTTTAGTTTATTTTTGGAATATAGCAAAGGGGCTTTGGGCTCATCTGATAGTAAATATAATAATTACTGGCGCCCAAAGACATCTGCAATATCAAAGGACTTGAAAGTGCATTGCCGGTCGGTAAATATATTATTTTAAAAAGCCGGCAACATACTTGCGACTCTTGACGTTGTGGGTGCCTACTGCCTATGAGCGGCAGTGAGAACTTAACAGCAGGCTCTCTTGTGTACTATAACATATCATAATCTACAATATAATCAACATCTAAAATTTAAATTTTATTATCAAGATTTTCATAAAAAATATTTATAACAGATTATTACAGAAATGCCACCGCCAATATTATGATCCAATGTATAAAATACATTAATGAATGATTAATAAAAAAATTAAACACTCTATTAATCGTGATATCGTATAAATACAAGAAATATTTACGATTTGGAAAGTACAACATTTTATTATTTATAGACGTAGTTACATTTCGTTTATGTAGGTAATCCTAAAAGCTTTTCAAAGGTATATCAAATATACAGTGCCGGATTTAGATGTCCGGAGGCCCCATGGCCCCAAATAATTATCTTAATAAGATGAAAATTATCTTATATAAAATACCTATTTATTTAAGAACAATATAATTATGTTTGTGCAAAGTACAGTAGGTAAATCAGCGAAAAAGAATATCAAAGGAAAAGTTGTTGACTAGCGTTTACTCGTCTTAAAAAAGTCTCTATTGTGGGGGGGCCCCCTGTTTTGTGGAGGCCCCGGGACTGTAGCCCCGGATGCTTTCCCCTAAATCCGGCCCTGCAAATATAACATCTTTAAGAAAACCACAATATGTGATCCCTGTAGTTATAGTGCCTTCGCTTAACGCTGTGCTTAGTTTTGTTAATATTATTGAAAAAAATATGTAACATTTTCCTTAACGTTATCCTGTATTTACTACGTATTGCGTATAATATAACCATGATTCCGAGAAGGAATTTCATCAGTCAATTTAATCAATGTATTTTTGACAACTTATCACACATCTATTGATTGCGTCCATCGCCTACGTTGTGATGCGTAGTAAATTTCCTTCAAAATATATTGTACAATTATTTTAACTATATCACGTCTTCACCTTAATCAATATTTATTTATTTATAACTATTTGACCACAAAATGATTAAAACTATATATTAAGTAATGTAGGATAAATCATAGTCGCAATGCAGTTTATAATATTCCTTTGCAAGATGTAGATAAAAAAACATCCTCACTTCAATAGAGAGGATGGTTCAGACTTTCCGATACCAATACATCAAACATACTAAAAAACAACAGGACATTGTTTCAAACAGTATGTTTGGCTAACAGTGTCCTGATATAATAAATACAGCAAGTTTTAACTCCGTAGAAATAGATGGCGTTAGTATAGCAATTATGTGAAAATTCAAATCAGACAGCTGTCATCTTTCAGTCTGCCCGTGACCTCGTTTACTGGAAAGCATTCGAAACGTCGCGTCGGGTTAAATAATAGTATAAATACACTAGTCACAAAAATTAAGGTATATAAAAAAAATTCTAATATTTAGGTGATATTCAACTTGATGTAACTCGGAGGAAATTGATTTTATGGCAAAACAACAGCTCCATCCATCCATCCAGTAACTCATCCCTATTATTCCATAGCCATAAAATAAATACTATAAATTAGATAAACATAGAAGTATTTTTTTCTAGTTTCATGAAACTAGCTTTTATTCATTCAATATGGCTACCTTTTAACCTTATCGCTATCGCTTTTTATCATGATTGCATATTCTATTACTTGTTTCCGGTTTCTACAGAAAATCAAAATAAAGAAAAATCCTGTTGTATCCAATAAAACACATTACCTACCGAGATAAAATGCGAACGTATGCTCTGGGTGTCTTTCAATGGAAATCCGTTAAGCAGATAAAATAATATAACAAACATCAACACATATGTAGCCATACTTTATACATTATTTATATTCTCAAGACACATCAATAATAATATTTTATGATATAAAAATAATATTATTATTTATAGAAAACTAGTGGACCCCGCAGACGTTGTTCTGCCAAAATATTGGCTTCGAAATTATACAATTATTCTTAGATTGGAATATGCCCATTTGCCCACCGCTGTATGTGAAAAAAGATTTTACCGCTTTTCTGTTGAAATTTTTCCTGAATTTTCTTTGCTATAAACATCACGGAGCCCGAGACCTTTCCAACAAATGCAAAACCGTGGAAAGCAGTTCGTGCGTTCTGTAGTTATAGCGTCAGGAAGGAAAACCCGACTTATTTTTATATAGTAGATAATAATAGATTGCGTTGTTCCCGATGTTGGCGATAGATGTCGTTACTGAGTATAAACGTGGACAATTACATATATTATTATTAATTAATATCTGTAGTGGACTGTCATTCGTGATATATTGGTTCCTCTTAATACAATTAATGCTTAAAAATTATTTTATTTTTATTTATTTATTATATTAAAAATTACATTTTAAGTCGACATAATCAATGTTAATTTATTAGGTGATCAAATAGTTCATTTTTATGACCCATCAATCCAATAATCGATCGATATGTAAAAATTTATCACACCATCACGGATAAGAAAGATTGAATAAAAGATAGCAGAATAAGTAAGGAACTAGCATGACTGTTGAAATTGCTTATACCTACATTTTCCAAGTTTATTAGCTCAGATCCTGGTATTTAAACAATATATCAAAAACAATTCCTAAAACGTGATGAAGTAATTCTCACGTTCAATTATACCTGTCGTTGGTATCTTATGGATTATTTGAAACGTTTATAGAGTATAGTTTTTATAGAGTTTGATTACCGTCAACATTGTTCTTTGTGATGTTTAGTTTAGAAACGAAAATGTGACTGTGAGAATTAAAGTGTTTGGTATAAGTGGGCTGTGGTCAACCGCATAGTACTGAATTAATTAGGCATTTAATGTACTATGTCTTAATAATACAATTGGTAGGTATTTAATATGTCAGAATGGGATTATATTATGTGCTGAAGAATTATATGTAAACATCGGTCGACAGCGCATCATTGATAAATTCATCTGAAAAGATATCTCCAGAAGCTCTCGCTGATTTATATTTGAAAGAACTGAAGGGCTCGTTGGTGCGTTTGATAGAATACCTGCCGTGCGCTCCGATGGGTCGTGGGTTCGAATCGCACCAAGACAAGTTTATTATTTTCTTTAAGCTTGCCCCCGTCAGGTAACTTTACGCATTGAACGAGTGGGAGAGATATCGAAATTCCGACTGGGTAACGAACCACCGTCCATAGATGGAAAAACCGTGAAGTGCACATTGCGCGTTTCGGTCCCAGTCTATGAAGTTGTACCGAATGCTCGAAGTAAAAAGTAGCTTGACAGCGCATCATAGACTGATGTTCTGTGGCTGAGGTGACCCACCATCAAGTGAACCTCGTCTGTCGATATCTAACATAACATAAAAAGACAGCTAATTCCATATCATATTTAAAAATAAATTGGGATATAATAACTTTATAAGTAAGTAGGTACATAAAATCCTTCCACTGTTTTTGTCTTCTTGACGCAATGTGACCTCTAGACCGAGTGTTCTCAATGCTAAAGCCACAAATAAAACATCTGTAAGAAGATACATCTTTTTATTTCATGTATTCATAGAATAACATATTAATAATAATTAAAACAGTTGTCCTAAATACTTTCAATTCGAGGTTACGTGTTATCGTTGCAAAATAATAGTATTGAAATATTTTAAAGTTTTTGACATGAAATAGAGTTCTTTTGATGAATTAAGGTTTTTGAGTATCATGGGATTATTTGAAATTTGTCACGATCTCTTTAAATGATAAATTAATTATTTTTTATTGGAACAATATTTTATTTGGTAAATAAAGTATTTAACAATTATTTATATTTTAATTAACAAGAGGATTTACTCGAACTTTAGAACAAAGCAAATTCTGTAAACTCTTATAACTTCAAAGCATCGACGGAAAATTATCATAAATCTACGTTATGCAAAGTTGCTTTTATATTAAACTAGTACCTAACACGCCCCGGCTTTGCACGGGTACAATGTAGATGAACTAAACACAAAAAATATGGTGGCCTATGTTACTCGGTGAAGATGTAACTTTCTAACGGTAAAATAATTTTTAAAATCAGTCGAGTAGTTTTTGAGTTAAATCGTAATAAACAAATCTTTCTTCTTTATAACAGTATAGATTTGCCTCCTTTTTAGTCAATTCAATAGATGTCATATCTTGACATATGACATATCTTTAACACAATCATGCTTACCTACTGTGTGAAAACTGAAAAAAAATAAATGACGTGTAGAATCCATTGAAATTACAAAATATATTTGTAATATATATTTTTTTTTATTTATTATAAATCTAATTGTCAATGATTCAATATCCAATATTTATAAAATACTAGTGGACCCCGCAGACGTTGTTCTGCCACAATTTTGGCTTCGAAATTATATAATTATTCTTAAATTTGAATATGCCCATTTACCCACTATAATTGTCTAATATGTCACTGATTTGCAGTGGACATCTGTTATTCTAAAAAAGCTAAGAATGCATGACGTAAGCTGTCAAGATGGCGGAGTTCCGAATCTAATTTATTTTATAATTAACTAGTGGACCCCGCAGACGTTGTTCTGCCACAATTTTGGCTTCGAAATTATATAATTATTCTTAGAAAAAAGATTTTCCCGCTTTTCTGTTGAAATTTTTCCTGAATTTTCTTGGCTATAAAACATGTACATGTACAATGTAGATAACTAATTAAATGTTTAAATAATGATGATAAACCTCACGGAGCCCTTTCCAACGAATGCAAAACCGTGGAAATCGGTTCGTGCGTTCTGGAGTTATAGCGTTAGGAAGGAAAACCCGACTTATTTTTATATAGTAGATTTTATGCATATATATTTTTTTTTCCTGATTTTTTCCAATATTTTAATAGCTTATGTCTTATTCCGGACATAGAGGAATCCAACAAATAAGATATCGTTAAAATCGGTACAGCCGTTCTTGAGTTATAAACGGTGTAACTAACACAACTTTCTTTTATATATATATAGATGTGTATTTGTAAAATAATAATCATAGAGCCATACATATAACTAATTAAATGTTTAAATAATGTAGATAACTTTTTTATGACTGAAATGTTATCAAATTTTGTGAACCACTGTAAACGGATCTTCTTATCGCAATGCATCATTACGTCACGAGTGACGCTAGTATCTCCCATTCGTACTTACCAACCAGTTTACAATCAATATTGATATGTTAGTTTACATTAGCACTCTACTATCAAAAAGGAGATAAATGACGTAGAGGATCACGAAGTAACACCGTGTTCGTTATAATGTCAATTTGAACCGGGGTCATATCTCCTTAGTGCATCTCTACAATAAGGAAACAAAGGAAAAACAAAATAATTATAAAAATCTTATAATACAATTCAAAACACTATAAATAATATCTATTGTCTTACATAATTCATTGAGTAGACATAGTTTTTTGCTCATTTGTAGTTCTATAGGGTTATTGACTTCCATTGTGTTTATCAAGAAATACGTAATAGATAATTAAAAATTACACAGTTGATTCTAGATTAAAATCATGACCATTTATAGCCCTAGCTTCGATCGCAATATATGTTTGTAATCGGTAAGTATAACCGGTACATAATATGTAATATTATCACAAAGTCTTTGATATTCTAAGAAACATATACACTCAGGCGTGATTGCTAAAAGCGGACTTGTTTATTGTTTCTGTTTCGATGATAACTTTTGTTTACAAGTAAGAAATTGATAAGCCTTCTTAGTAAATAATATAATATTTTTCAAATACTTTCTCATACAAATGACAGAATGACGACTCGAACTATACTTTCTCGCAAGTCGTTCATGCCAGGAGGCCTATTATCTAAATTCTAAACAAAATACGAAGTTTAGGCTGACGGATCCTACATTTTCCTGTTACGAAAATCTTTCGTATCCGATGATCGATCCGTCGTTCGCAATTAGACATTGTATTTCTTTTCACATTATTATAATCCTAATTGTAATCGTAAATAGAATGCCATCAAAAACATAAATTGTAAAAAAAGCCAAGTCTTGCAACTCAGTTCTATTGTAAAAAGTTGTGAGATCCATATAATACTAAGTCGGTCAGTTTATTCAGTCTCTACTTAAGGATCCTTCTGTCTTAACTCTTAAGTTATTACGTTATTAGCTAACCTAACAATATAATCTTATAGTGACCTAATCAATATCAATATTAAAAATCTGTGTTTGTGTTTGTTGTGTTGTGTTGTTTTAAATAAATAGATTAGAGTAACAAAAGACCCCAGCAGCGCCGCTCGAGTTGAATATTCAAATATACCGGGCGCCGGTTAATATACGAACTTGATTGTTCTCTGGTTTTGTTTTCGTCTTCGGCGTTCGATTTTGGTAATAGACTTCCAGGCCCTCTGTTCCCTTCCAGTTGGAAACCTGTTTTTGCCTAAAATGTTTTTTACTAAACAAAGCATTGATTGTTGCAGATGAAGCCTACATGAAGATGGCATTGGAGACCGTGGAGGAGCTCGACTGGTGTCTGGACCAGCTCGAAACCATACAAACACACCGCTCCGTATCCGACATGGCTTCACTCAAGGCACGTATACTTGAATTAAGAAAAACCAATTATAGAGATATGTACATATCGACTGTCCCTACGTATGAGTATACGGATATTTATGTATTTGGATAGTACGAAAGTAAAATTTAGCTTTTTTTACGGACGATAAAAAATATTAAAATGTAGCCAATTCAATACGAAATTAGTAACCATTAAGGATTTTGAAGGTATTCTATAAGACGAGTTTCAAAGTATGTGTTTGTTAATTGCTCGAAGACAAAATTTTAATTAGTAAATTATCATAAGAGATCTTCTTTTGACAATAATCTACGATTTAAGTTCAGTAATACAGTTAAAAACTTATTAATAACTAAATCTCTCACGTATCGGGTCATATTTGTAATCATTTTTTTAAGGGAGGTTTTATTTTGGAGGTAAAAAAAATAATTTAATAAAAAACAACATTAGAATTTTGTGTCAAAATTTAAACAAAGATATGGAATTATAACTGTGCGATGCTCTAACTGTACTAAAACAACGAGCAGAAAAGGATTCGGGCGAATGAAAATTATTTCGTAGTAAACAATAGTTTGTTTCAAAAATAACAGCAATTCTCCGAAACGCCACGCGTTCATTTTATTTTCCTCGCTGCCAAATTCTTGAACAAATCTCTAAACATTTCAGTCGTCAAGTTTTGTTTATATTTTTCTGTCATTAAAATTCCTCTAAAATCTAGATAGGTACCTACTTGTTCACATTTATTCTTGAAAATGTTGTTTTTACGCAGAAATATTCACAATTCAATAGATTCTTGGAAGCTAAAGTACTATTTACTAACTTATGATTTTGTGTTAAATATAATATAATATATACTCTATTAAGATGATTTATTAGCTTTGTTTAAGAAGTGGATTAACTGAAATTGGTAATGTATACGGCTTAAGATATGGAACCTATTTGTTTTGTGATTGTCAACAGTACGTGGAAAATTCTTGGGTTTCAATCATGTTTCAATATGGAAATCTGTGTGACTTAGGCCGGATCTGTCATGTCAATATCGGTTTATTTTACTTAATAATTCTTACTTGCTCAATGATATATGAACAAATCGTCAACGTTATTCTAATATTGTCCTTTATTAACGCGAGTATCACACATTTCAATAAAATAAACGCGATTTAAAGACACCTGTCTCCCCGTGACCACGGTTGCTGAAAAGCATCCGAAACGTCGGGATAAATAATTTAAACAATATAAATAATAAATCGCGTTTTAATCCATTATACAGTATTTTATTTAAACGTTATTCTAGTCAATCGCTACTTAACATTTAGTAACTGAAAAACGTTACGTTACTAAAATGCCTAAATTATATTATTTAAACGAAACCTTAGCGCAAGATTAAACAATATACTTATTTCGTAGAATTTTGTCTCAACATCTGAATGTAGAGACAAAATTCTACGGGCCCCTAGGCCGTTACTCAACTTGAAATATTTTCGTGAAAACTGTCAAAATGTCAAACTTCTGTAGAGAAAAACAATTTGACAATTTTCGGGTCTGAAAATGTATTTTGCGATATCCTTTGGATTAGTGATATGTGATAAAATTTAAATAAAAATAAATATTTAAGTAAATCATTACACACATATTTTACAAAAATAATTTACCATCGATTTTACGAGAGTTACACAATAATCAAGCGTTTAATTAATACCTTTAGACGATGTTAAAAGAGTATTTTCCAAATAAATGTTTCTTATTATTCTTCTGTATGGAAAAAAAACATTATTCAATTTATTTAACTTTAAGATATTTAAATTTTTAAATAATAAAAACATTAAAAGGATAATATAACTTCCATCTAAATTGGCGTCAAGTAACTTGATACACAACACATTTTGATGTGCGCTTTTATAATGTCGAGTGAGTAATCCAAAGCAAATTGGATTGTAAATGTCAAGGTTTAAGATATTTGAAACGGAAAATTAGGCTATATTTTCTTCAATTTGAAGAATCCGATGAAACGCCGACTCACTGAAAAAATTTAGTTTTGACTTTTCGGAAGTTCACACAAAAATTCTTTCAAAATTTAGTTTTACATAAATATATATATTTTTTTTTTATTGGGAAATATGTTATTCGACAGCGCTATACTTACAAAATTATTTTTCATTTTGGTAAATTGCAAAGTACGATGTCCTTGGTAGAATAAAATTTTAAATATGAGGTAATATTTTGGAGGGTAAAGGTTCAATATTTCATGTTTGAACTCTGGGAAAATCTGTCAAAAAAATATATCTGTAGTATTTTGTATTTGCAGCATATTATGCGTATAGGAAAATGACGTAAATACCAATTGCCAATCTTATTTTTCGGAAAATGATGACTCTCGGCTTGATACGGGGCTTTACTGTAACCCTGAACATCATCAACACAGAATAAAGCGTGAATACACGATACAATTTCTTAGTACTCATTATCGTGGTTCGCAGATTTGTATGAATTTCTATCTTTTCAATAGAATGACCAAAATAAATAAATTGCGTACGAATAAACTGAAACCATGTATGTGTGTGGCTATAAAGATTGCGTGAAAATTTAAAATAAAAATACCAAGTTAAAATTTGACGATCTCATCGGCGCATTGGGTGCAGTACATGGGTTACGAGTTCAAATCCTGTCGTCAATGACATTCTCCAATGTTAATAATTTTCTTTAAAAATGTTTTTTCTATATGTCCGGATCCTTCGAGCATTAAAAGGGTGAGGATACAACCGAGTTACCATTAAAGCTGTAATTTGTTTGTTGCGCGTTTCGGATTCAGCATTTCCGAATAATCACAACCAATCATTGTGAAAGTCGGGCTTACGCGTGTTTGAACGTCACGTTATACGACAAAATATTCAAAGATGATTTATACGTATACATGTAACATACCTATATTTCACGCCTCTTACCCATTGGGGTAGGCAGAGGATTACCAAATGCTCCGATCCTTGCATTCTACTTTCGCTTCTACTTTCATCAATGCTTTCATACACGCTCGTTGGTTTCGAGTAGAAAAGTACTCGAAACCAACGAGCGTGACCCCTTTTGAAGATCGTCCTCCGATCGAGAAGATTTACGTTAGAAATAATAAATTATTTTATATGAAGATTACAAATGTGCATTATTGAAATAAGTTAGACCGGCGCTTATCACTTTGTTTTGACTACACTACACGAATAAACTTCTTGCGATTAATTAGTGACATTGATAGTCATATTATTATGTTTATTACATAAACCATAAAGCCGATATGTAGAACAAGCGTGAATGTTAATTAACTTAACGTTAATCATATATTTCCGGATTGATCTAATGATAAAAGACATTGTAACCTAAAGAATATTTTATTTAAAAAAATTTAATATACTAACCAGAGGTTGAACAAATAAGTATTAACGTATTTTTCCGATAAATGAAGATTTGAATTTTCCGTTTATAATTCTTACTTGTAATATTAAATTCTCTCAAGCTTCATAAATCACTTCCAATTTCAAATAATCATTTATTTTGTAATATCTTAGCATCGACGTTGAGTTTTTATAAAAAAATGTGTTTTGTTAACAAAAATAAAATAAAAATACTGTATAGTTTGTCAATCAATTGATTCTGGCATGAACGATGAGGACTGGACGCGTGACGTGCAGTCATTAAAAATAATTGACCCAGCATGTGATGAGTGACGTCACTACGCACATTCAAAAATAACTGGCCCTAATCTATATTGTGTTCGTCTATTTTAAGATTGTCCTCGCGTTCTTATTTTAAACGGTTGGTAAATCTTATGACATCTGCATGAACATATTATAGCAGTTGCGTTCGTACTGCAGACTTTCGGTCAATGCGAATATTTTAAATCTATCGATTTTTGCTGTCGCAGTTCCGTCTAGACGTTGTTTTAGGTACCTATCTAAGTTTCCGATCCATTCATTACTATACAAACTTATATTATTCATTGATAAGCTGTAGGTAGGAATCGAGTTTTAATATTTTACATCAGTAGGTAATGTTGATTCTGTTGATTGAGACCTGAATAAATAATAAAATCAATGCTTGAATATTCCGCAGAATGATGGTTATTTGTTTACTGAATAAATAATTTTATTTTTATCGTTGCTAAGCTGATTATTATTATCACACAGTCTTACCGAGTGGAGAACAGTTTGATTAATTAATGCATTATTTATTTTTGTAAATATCTCGAAAATTCGATGTACCAACATAATGATAGAACGTCCATATTATCTATATATTGTAAGGTCATGTGCGTCTAGTCACGTACGCCGCGTAGCCCTGTAGTACTTACTTTACGAGGAACGAAGACAAAGGAATTCTTCTAAGATTCCTCTCAAATATGCACGGTTTGCCCCTCATACGAGATTTATTGAATTATAATTAATTGTTCTGAGATGGCGATAACTATAGATTTTTCATCCATTTTTATTAATTTATCTGTTCCTCTCTGGCTCTACGAAGAGATATTATATCTTTGCATTATCTAACGCATGTCGGTCAGTGTTTGGAAGAACACCCTCCGTACCGATGATTGGAAGTCTACAATAGTTCAATTTATTAGAAATTGTCTTCTACGTTTTTTTCGAACTACTGCCGGCCTAGCATGAAGACCACGATAAAATTTTACACGATTTATCGATTATCTCTTTATATTTTCCGGGTCTAACATGACACACAAACTCGAATTTTAATGTCAAAAGTAGTGATATTTGTCGATCTAGATATCTTGTCTATCAAAGTTGTCGATGTCGAGGTATAATATATCGAGATATCTTAGTTTGTCTTTATCGTCTGTGAGATATCTCTGATGGTCATGCTAGGCCGACTGAGATACCTGTTTTTTTTTTAAGAATCGAGCACCCTCCCCCCATGGGCAACATGATTTGCCAATACTCGATGACCCTCAGTCTCGTTTGCCTTCTTATCATATAAAAAGGTCATAGGAACTAACTAAATCTATAGTTGAATAACAATATATCAATATTAAATTATTACTTTATAAACAATACTCTTCGGATAGGCGATAACGTCAATTTCCGAGTTTCAATACACGCAATACATTTAACAAGTATATATTTTATCACAAAAAGAAAATTGTAACTTATATTGTAAATGATTTTATTATTATGTTTTAATTTAATTAATATATAATCTACTATCCTTTAGTAGACTATATAAAGATTAACCACGAAGAAAAAAGAACCTTGATTTGTAAAACCACATTTGCCATAAGGATAGCTTTAGCTGTGTACTTGCCTCTGCTCTTCATAATCTATGACTAATTAATTGTAGAATGTGTATCAAAGCCTTACGCATTATTTACTTTTCATTACTAATAGTTTAATTCTCTAGAAATTTTATTATTTTAAAAAAACATCTTACTTATCTTTTTTGCATTTTAAACATCTTAATTAACTAAGTGACTATGTGATATAACTATATCTAAGAATGTTTTTATCGCTCCGTTCATAAATCAAAGTCACTTAACATCATAACTATTGTTAAGTAATATTGATTTACATAGCTCTTACAGATTATTAATATAAACTTTACAATCTTAAGAGGGTAATCTAGTTTATAAATAGACAGATTGACAGGTTTGTAGGCACTAGTTAAGGCCATTTCACAAGGTTATGGCGTAGACTTCATAACAAATTAACCAATACTAGATATATCATATGAAATGAATATAAAGTAGACTCTCACTAATCCGGCACTATTCAAAACCAGAGAAAGCCGGATTATTGGAATGTTCGGATTAGTGGATTGTATAGTAAAAATCATAATAAATGTAATATTTAAAATATTTGTGTTCATGTTCTAAACGTTTTTTGTATAATTGTAACATAAATCACAATTAACTAATTACATATTTTTAAAATAGTCCTTAATTGATATCTGTTTTTGTGCAACTTATGTATATGGGGAAGACACGAGCGGAGGATGCCGGATTATTGGACGTGTCGATCTATTTAAGTGCCGGATTAGTGAGATTCTCCTGTAATATGATAGCATTTAAAAAATGCTATTTGTAAACTAAAAATGTTAGAATTAATAAAGGTAATGGTGCTAACAAGTAATAATTAATATAACTAAGAACAGTTTTGCCCACGATACGAAAAATCATGCTTTCAGCAAAAACGAACTATCAAAATTTTGTTGTCTATGGTATAAAAGGTATATTTTGACGGGCTCGTTGGCGCGTTCGGTAGAACACCTGCCGTGCGCATCGAAGGGTCGTGGGTCGAATCCCACCGGGAGCACATGCTTAAAATTTTCTATAAGCATGTTTTCCCCACGTCTGGTAACTTCGGGCATTGATCGGGTGGGAGGAATATCTAAATTGCGACCGGGTTACGAACCACCGTTAATAGATGGAAAAACCGTGAAGTGCATACTGCGCGTTTCGGTTTTAGTCCATGGATTTCCGAATGCTCGAAGTAAAAATTAGGTCGACAGCGCATCATTGAAAGATGTTCTGTGGCTGAGGTATCACCTACCATCAAGTGAACCTCATGCTCGTCTGTCGATATCTGATATAATAAAAAATACGTCAAATGTTTTAATTTCCAACCTCAACGGTTTCAGACTTTGTATAACTGAATTTGTCAGTTTTATGATATCAGAATATAATTTAGTGTACCCGTAGCAATAATATAACCGACCTATGAAACAATAGTTAATGTAGGCTCTCAAAGTTACCGAAACTTTAATTGCAATCAATGTGCTGTCAGACACAGAATTTAAACTTAATAAGCAGTATTAAATCTACTAATTAATTAGTTTTTAAAGTATTAACCTTAGAAGAGCATTAAAATATTTAGGTACAATAATTTTGATTCGCCACGTCGCGGTCGAATCTAATGACAAGAAAATTGAAGAGGGGTTCTATATGACCTAGTTAGATTTTAACCTTAGTGAGAAATCAAGTCGAGGTCTTGCTATTTGCAGCCGTAATTGATTTTACCGCTCCTAAATATCTTTGATTAGGACCACAAATTTAATTTATTATTATAACGAACTTATCTATACATATAATAAAACTGTAGAGGTCAAATGTCTGTACATAGAAAAAAATGCTAAAAACCGAGTCAGGGGGATGTAAGAAGAGAAATAGAACAAACCCAGATTTTTTTTCTCTGTCTGTTTGTACGGGCTAATCTCCGAAGATACTGAATCGATTTTTTAATACCTAAGATCATGCAATTTACACAAATATATTAAACAACTCCCGGGGCAACATATAGGCAATTTTCTTGGATATAACAAAAAAAGAAGAAAAATATAGAATCATAATTATCTAAATGTGAATTTGGATTACGTAATTTTTTTTAATACAGAATTGTGATATCGTTGTCATTGAAGTATTATCATCTCAAAAATTGATACCAAGGTTGATTATTCAGGAAATACTCGAACAATAATGTCGTGACGTGACGTGTACCTACGTCATGATATAAAGATAAATACTATAACAGTATACGTACGAGTCGATTCAATATTCTTTGTCGCAAATCTAGTTACACCAGTTACCTAGGTTTCCTGCAGTCATTAACGGTCTATCGATAAAATATATTGGAACGTTAAACAGTTTATGAATATAAATGTATAAAGGAATTGTTGTACTGCTTCGATCAATGCTATGTCAATGTTGTACTGACATGAAAAATGATATTTCTGACGAGTAGTGTGTCATTGTTTCTTTGTCTTTGCTCTTAAAGTACAAAATCATAACCAGTCTGTTTCTCATATAAAAACCGCCTTCATATTATAACGGAATATAACAGAAATATCGTTGAACAAAACTTATACGCTGCAACGTAGTCTATTAAGTACATGTCCAGTAAAATAATGAAGAGCTGGAGATTTTTTTTATCGATTAAACCGATTCTTTCACTTATACAGCGCTACGTTAACCCTCATTCAAAATTCAAAATCATTTATTCATTTAGGTAACACAATGTACACTTATGAACGTCAATAAAAAAATACATATTAAATTCTTCTAATGTTACATTATCATTGATTTTATTTTATTTTGATAGCATTATTTAAGTATTTAATTAAAATATTTATAGTTATAAATTAAGTCAAAAAAGAATACGTAGAAATTATTTACCACGATTTGTTAAACCATCTCGCGAGATCGCTAGTTTAAAGTATGCAATGAAATAGACACCGGTATCGTTTAGTGGTGGATTTGTCGTAAAAATAATGTATTACGTATATAATATTATGTAGGTCATGGCTGCCGCTCGAGTGTCGTAAACAACGTAACACCAATAGATTTTCGTAAATTTATCGTGCTTATTATGTCTATCTTATCTCTTATTCTTTTTTCATAATTACTTTCGCTAAGTGGTTGCAATCTGATTCTGGATATTATTACCCATAGCAACATCTAATTTTATGACATTTTAAATGTCATTTAATCTTATGTAGATATTTTATATTAATAAGGTACAAACCCCTCAAAGTTTTTTTGCAAATACGCTAATATCAATAAAGTAACGATTAATACTAGTTTACCTTTGTACAGTGCAATATTCAACTACGACCATGACATAACGCATTTGCTTTTAATTTTGCAATTTAAAATAGTTAATTTCAGCCTTTTAGCCCACAGACTTTTTAATCATCCTGAAATAATATATAAACTTTATTATAAGTGATACTTATATCTATTTCCAAGTATAAAATATAGCAAATAAAATTCCTTTTGTAACTCGTTTTACCTCTAAGTCAGGGTTCTACGTAACTGTGTAAATAAAATACTCAATTCCTAATTGAAAAATCAATATTATTTCAATAGTCATAATTTATAACACATATTTTTATGAACTTTTACTGACAATCGAATTTGTGAAAACAAAAAGTCTTCATAACAAGCTTAAGCATAATGATATACAGTGTAGGTTACTCTTGAATTAATTATTAATTCCTCTTTTGTTTTCCCGCGTGTTTGTAGCAAAAAAGAATCCAACATTTATGTTATTTCCTTACGACTTGCCCAACTCTTAATTACACTTTTCATATCCTTTACGTAAGCAACAAAAATGTTGCTCAAGGCGAAACGTATTTTCAACAAATTAATGTGTTATAGTATAATTTATCAGGTAATCGAGACCAATAAGTAAGCGTAGCTTGCTACGTGTTCCGATGCACGTTCTACGCGTACGTAAATGAATACGCCACATATATAGAACCGGTTAGCACAAATCTACGTAAACAATTTTTCTAAGATCACAAGATGTCAGATCTTGGTCACGCATAAGAGATACAGCAGACACGTTACACTTAAGAACAACAGTTTTTTTGTAATTCTTCATAATATAGTGCATCCATAATGAAGCATGCGTAGGCCTACGAGTGATTCAGCACCTTTCGATCGTTAGCGCAAAGTATAAGAAAGTCACGTCCACTCAAGTACTTTGCGATACTTTCAGTTGCCAATAGAGTTTCTGGAATCACTGACATTAGCGTTTCTAGTTTAGTTTAAAAAAAGAACATTGCTGCACCTAGCTTCGAAAACTCAATTTAATTGACGATTGCATAATGCAAAATTGTCATATCAGCGGAGGTCCTTACTTGACAAGATGTAACGTATAGAGAACGAGGTGATTCATAAATTTCTAGTGGATATATGCAATTGATCACGCTTCGTACTTAACTTTTTAAGATAACTACGAGATATCAATAAGGAAAACAATAATTCCATTACAATGAATGTTAATTATAACATTATTCCACTTGTTATTACCATGACACTTTAATGATAGCTTATGTCATAGAAAATGATATCATAACATTAATTAAAAAAAATAGTTGTTGCAAAATATTCTCTGATAATTAAGAACATTAAGTTGTAATATTATCATAACTTATTAATGATACGTATAATTAACTTTCAAGTTGTCGAATGACGAAGATAATTTTGAAAAATAGAAATACATGATACTTTTATTTGACTTTCACCATCTCGTCTGTATTTTAGCTATGATTTAAATATCGCTTCTGGGTGGGTGGACACTTCTAGATTTTAAAATTCTGTCGGTGTATTCATAAAATAAACCATTTCCAATATAATTTAAAACTTCAGACATACTCCCAATAAATAACAAAATATGAAGTACGTTTAACTTACTTTTTTTACATTAGTCACTATTATTAATTAACAAGTTATATTGTCTTTTATTAATAAAAAAAGGGAGTATCACACAACACACACAAAATACTTTATAATGGATTAAAACGCGAAAATTACAGCAAATATCAACTCTGTAGGAATAGATGGCATTAATATGGCAACTGTGTGATATTTCATATCAGACAACTGTCATCTTTCAGTCTGCCGCGACCACAGTTGCTGAAAAGCATCCGAAACTTCGGCATAAATAATAAATCTCGTTTTAATCCGTTATAAAGTACTTTATTTAAATTTACAAGTTATTTTAATTTATAATTAAGTTACTCTTTTACATAAATAAAGGTTAAACTTTTTGATGAGTCAGGGGTCATTGTGGTAACACGTGCCAACAATACATTAGACGGCGTTCGATTTTGCGTCTGTCCTTTTTTTGCTACATAAAAGTATACATATTTATGAAAGTGACTACAATAACGCTATTTCTTACCATAGCGATAGCTTGTCGCCAGGAAAGAACATATTATTTATCGCGTTTGAATGTTAAAGTGAAATTCATTTGGAATATACTAGGGGATCGAAAAGAGAATTCTACTTCCTGACCTGTTCCCTCTTTCATTTGGTGTAGCGGCAGTATGTTCTCCTTTCTCTTCTTTCACCCGTTATATCATCAGTTACACACTTATCATTCTTCACATAATCAATACATTTTTGGCCTTCCTCTTACCTCGTCTTATCAACTTTCATATTCAAAACCTTATCACTTATAAAATATTAAATAATTATGGGAAAAGGTGATATAATTAGGCAAAAATCTAAAATAGGTTACCGATTTTTTCTTATAGAAATGACTTAAACTATTACTTAGAAAGACTACGTAGTAAAAGAAATTCTCGGGAAAACCACAACAATGACTTACCACATTTTATTCGAAGTTAAATAGAATGGTAAACGAAATATATCACTAACGTCGATTGTGAGAGAGGTCATTCTGCTAGATACTGTATACAAATGAGTCAATTGCCTAATTATTCATGTTTAACGGATAAAAAAATTGATTTATTGTTTGTTTTTCACTTAAATTTCATTTTCTATACCAGTTCGGTCTCAAGTACTGACAAACAGTTAGATATTCATAAGTAAAATTAAATCTTAATGAATAATTATTTGTACTAAATGCTGTTATTAGTACATCTATACGTCTTATCAAATAGGAGATATGCTTAACGCCAGCGAAATCAGAAGATACGGAATCCTTAATATGAATGTATGGAAAACAAGAATACCTATAACTATCTATATACATATATATTTATACTGTATCCTTGAAAAAATATAATTATTTAGCCCAAGGTAAAGCTCCTATTTATTTTTCCATCCATTGTATGTATTGTTATAAAATATATTGTCATTACAATTAATTTTACGAGCATAGCGTCGAATTATACTTTCAGGCTTTGCTTAATATTTAAGGGAATCTAAGACTAAGCATTGAGACGCTAATTATAACCTACTTGGTATTCATTTATAATTTATCAGTAAGCTAATAGCTAAAATAAAGGCCCTGAAGTTTGGCTGCAATAAAGGCTTCACAACGAAACAGTCAAATTAGGTTATAAAACAAGGTTGCACAAACAATATATTGTTCAAATGTAAAAATAATCACATCAGTCAACCCTCTTTTTCTTATGAATCATTTCATAAGTAGGTCACACGTATATTATAAATATTATATTTCTTTATGTGCTAACTGCTAATATACATATACTGTAGTAATTGTATATCGCTTTTCTTTTGTCCTACTTGTTACTCATTCTTAAATTACGGAATACATATGTGACACTTTCTCGCCGAGGTGTATTGAAGTATTAAGGCCCATTAACACGATGTAAGATTCTTGACTGTTGCACACAATAAAATTGAAGCAACAAATGCCCTGCATTTGACGGGCTCGTTGGCGCGTTCGGTAGAACACCTGCCGTGCGCATCGATGGGTCGTGGGTTCGAATCCCACCGTGAGCACATGCTTATAATTTTCTGTAAGCATGTTTTCCCCACGTCTGGTAACTTCGGGCATTAATCGGGTGGGAGGAATATCTAAATTCCGACCGGGTAACGAACCACCGTTCATAGATGGAAAAACCGAGAAGTGCATATTGCGCGTTTCGGTTTCAGTCTATGGATTTCCGAATGCTCGAAGTAAAAATTAGGTCGACAGCGCGTCATTGACTGATGTTCTGTGGCTGAGGTATCACCTACCATCAAGTGAACCTCATGCTCGTCTGTCGATATCTAACATAAAAACATAATGTCCCAAACAACACGTAACATTATTGATCTATCATACAAGCTTTGTTTCAATACTATTCTTGGTTTCACATAATGTCCGCGTGTAAACATTTGCTTACAATTCATGGAAGTCAATTATTGCACTCAACTATTGCTCTTGTATGTACATGAAAATGGCATCGTGTGTGCCTATATCCTTGTAAACTTAGAGTAAAAGATTTAGGTAATGAGTTCATTGATATTTTTTTACAATTCTGTATAATTTAGTCATCGGATTTGACCATTTCAATTGCGTCCATTGTACTTTTTATGTAGATATTTCTGTTTCGTAAATAAAAAACGGTGAATGGTAATAATTATAGCCTTTTATCTAACTTACCTATTGTTGACCAGTTGTTGAGCTAGAAATAGATTTGTTTTTACAATATCAACAATATAAAACGTTATCGAGATCCTGGTGATAATGGTGTCGTTAGCTTAGGACGAAGTATAGTGCTTATAATTAGACGTTATCATGAAATTAACACCTTAATGCTTTTAGATGCGGATTATGGCTTTAATGATGAGTAGTTTTCCTCTGTTATTTTTTATTAAAATGAGGGCGGGTGCTTTCTACTTATAATTTTTTTGACGTTTTTCAATCATCACCTTAAAATCAATACTGGGTTTATATAAAGAAAAGGTAAAATAATCTCAACTCTATTGTCATCACCTAGCAAGAAATCATACTTAATATTTTGGTGTGCTCGGTGATACAGTATTTGAAAATATATTTATTATTGTCTTTTATTAACGCGAGTATCACATTTAAAAAAATACTTTGTAATGGATTATAACGCGATTTATTATTTATATTATTTATACCGACGTTTTAGTGCAGCCGCAACCGTGGTCGCGGCACACTGAAATTCCACGAATGCTGAAGAGCATCCGAAACGTCGGCATAAATAATAAATCGCATTATAATCCGTTATAAAGTATTTTATTTATATATATTTATTAGGTATCTTGCATAATATGTATACACCGTTCCAATGGAGTCTATGAATACCATCTCTATCGTTCATACATAGATGGAATTAAGTAAAGCGCGGATTTCGCGCGAGTCTATGGATTTCTGAAAACTTTAGTTTATCATCAGTGTTTATTTATAATTAGGTTGGGTTCACAAATGATAAAATAATAATTTTAATTGAGGTTTCCTAGAACACAGGTCTCAATTCTTATTTTTCTCCTAAATTACGACCGCTCTATGTGATTACATTAATTTTTAATTTAGGGTCTGTCAAATAAAATACAATTAAAATATCGCATCATTATTTATTAGTGAGATTCAGGATATCGCCAACAGCTATTAAGTGAGACATACGCTCTGACAAAAAATCAACTTATAATCAAACAAATGAAAAATATTCTCGAAGCGCTTAACGACCCATGTTCCACAGCCCACAAGATTATTATCGTTAATCCAACCTCGCTCGGTTAACTTCCTATCCCGAGTGCCTTCAATATCATGAGGGATACGATAAATGCAAGGTCACTGAAACTGTGTCAACAATGACTTGTAAAGTATTTGATTGATGTCGGGGATTTGGTCGTGTAAATTGTAAATGATTTACCTTCTTCTTGTTGTGGTGCCTCTCCATTACTGGAGGTTGGCCGTCAGTCAGAAATTATGATAAATGATATAACTAGTAATTGTTAGATAGATGGAAAAACCGTGAAGTACACACTGCGCGTTTCGCTTTCAGTCTATGAATTTCCGAATGCTAGAAGTAAAAAAAACAGTAGGTTGACAGCGCATCATTGACTGATGTTCTGTGGCTGAGGTATCACATACCATCAAGTGAATGTCATGCTCGTCTGTCGATATCTAACATAAAAAAATTTAAATTGAAATACTATTGATTTATGCTTGTTAGCCTTATTAAACAGACAACATTATCTTTGCATCATTTTAAAATTCATAAAATTATAATAATAATTGAAGTGAAGTGACCTTTAAATCCAAAATTATTTTTTGGTAAATGCTTAAAATATGCCCTTTACATTTGGACAATTGTACCTAAGTATTTCGTTTATATAATTTAAACCTATGTAGTTTATGTCACAATGTCATGATCATAAGAAAAACAAGAAGGCGGATTGTTTTCATGATTAGAAAGTATTTTAGGCTGTTCTATGATGAAAAGTAATTTTACTAAAATATTGAGTTAGTGTAGTTTAATTTAAAAGACTTTGAGGGGTTTGCTCTTTTCATATAACATTTGATACGATGTGCTTGATAACGAAAGCATTATGAGTTTAGTATCCGAATTAGTATTTGACTGAATCTGATTGTATCTAAAATAAAGGTTCTGAGAATATCTATTCTAACAATCCACTGTTTTATTGAGGAAAATTTGGCAATTCTCAATACTTTCACGAAAAATTATCAGATATAGAAGGTCCGTGACGCGTGTTTCATACCAAGAAAGCGATATTTTTACGTCGATGCATTGATGACGGATCTTTACTACAATAAGGGGAGGCGATTGCCGCCGCAACGTCAGTATAGCGATAGCATTTGCGACTAACGGACGTTACTTTGTAACTGATAAATGTGGTACTTGTGAACAATAATTAAATTCTACGGACTCATATAAACTTATAGTGGATTTTCTTTAGTTTTTTGTTCTTTAAATAATAAATTAATGTGTAATAAAATGCGTGTGTGCGCTGAAAGACATCGGTCACCATCGCGTTGGATTAAGCGCCGTGCTGCTAAAGTCGCTCGTTCAATGGAGATCTTCCATTTACAGTTCAAACGGATGCTGAATAAGGAGCTGAGCCACTTCTCGGAGTCCAGCAAGTCCGGCAACCAGATCTCTGAATATATCTGCTCTACATTTTTGGGTATGTGTAAATTATTATTATTACAAAATTTAAATAAATAAATTTTATTTTATGAAATTAGTAATTAGAAAATATTTTAGAGACATAATTTATATAAGATTTTTTTAACAAAGAGGAAATTTAGGTTTCCTTTGAGGGAAAATTTTAACCGATTCGTAATTCATATGTGTCTTTCTTATTATGAACTTCATACTAATATTTGTATGTATATCCATGTCCTCTAATGGGACATTTGAGGCAGATAAGTTTTTGTGTCTGTTTTACTGATCATTGCTTTTGCAGACAGGTAAGATCAATTTTGATCACTGTCAGATAGAATATTTTTAATTTTTTATCTCTGGGAATCCGGGGTTAAATGACTAGCTCATACTACTGTGTCATGAAAGCGATCAAATATTATATATTTTCATCGTTAACAACGCTGTTTTTATTCTATACCTTAAAATATTAAAAACAATCTATTTTAGTGCCATATTTTTATTTTTACGTAAAATACTCAAAAAATCATAGCTTTTACTTAAAGTGCTTACGTCAGAATCTAAGTCAAACCTTCAAGCCTATTAACGTCCTTACGTCACGATAATCCAAGGCGGGAGGCGGCCGCGGCGCCCGCCCAATGGCCACACTAAAATTAATAATACTCAAGCATAACATGTAGGTACCTTGTATTCTTAATAAAATATATATTTAAAGTATAATCTATACTCGTATGTAAAGTTTCTATTCACTTCATGGGGTACAAAGGTGCTTTAACGAGTTAGAAGTTTCCTTTTTTTACTATGGATTTGTAATACCAGTATTTAATAAATAATTATAACTGGACGAGACAAGCAGCACAATGGGATCCTAGTATGTTAGCTAGGGTACACAAAAAATTAATTATCTTTTAAATATTTGACTGTATAAATCTTTTATCATTATAAAACCATAATAACTTTTATTAACGCGAGTATCACACATTTAAATAAAATACTTTACTCGTATAACGAATTAAGCGCGATTTATTATTTATGCCAATGTTTCGGATGCTTTTCATCAACCGTCGTGTGGTCACGGCAGATATAATAACTTGCTTAAAAAACAATAATAATTTCATTTCAATTGTCTTAAAATCATATTTTCTGTAACTTAATTATAGCTTTAGCTTTTATTGTTTGTGTGATTGGTTTTTGTGTACAATAAAGTATATTCAATCCTATTTTAAAAATTTGTCTATCTCAATTAAACGCATACTACACAACATAATATGCCTTCAACTGTCAATTGATTTTACTAATAATTAAGGTCAGTTACGCGAGCTGCCGATGGCCTGAACCGTAATTAATCTATTTGGCCTTACTGTTTTACGTTACTAGAAAACGCTCGCTATTATAGTTAAAGAATAAAATTAATAATAAAGTAATACCTACATTTTGAATTTTGTTAAAATTTTATCATGATCTCATGAGATTTTTAAAAATAGTAGCAGTAGTAAAAATAGTAATATTATATACATAAAGATTGCCGATACTTAGCTTTCTAAAGGCCAATTAAATATTTTGATCGAATGTCATATTTTATTTCGAAACTACGAAGAATATTAACATTAACTGCGCCACACCTTTTATCTCCAAGATTAGATATAGTGACCGAGTTTAATGCAAATACTATCTAGTAATGCGTAGGACTGTCACATTCACAATATGTTCGTAATTAATCCCTCTAAAGTCTAATCCTATATAATCAACTGATATTTCATTTAATTTATTCACGAGAGGTTGTTTCATTATTTATGTTATGGTAATATTAGTTGTAAGAACAGCTGTTATTATTACACTATCACAGATACCATATTTTAATATTACATAATACAGAACACAGAATATGACCTAGAAACGGATATTATAATACATTTATAGTGGCTATTTCTCACGATCATCTACGTATAATATATACGCGATGACACAAATTCAACGAAATAATAAAAATTATAAAACAGTCGGATCACATAGATGAACTTATATACGGTTTTTTAAGGTTATCATTTTGACCACTCTACCGCCCAGAGAGTTTGTTATTGTTTGATTTATCCTATCGAGTTTGTTAAATATTTGATTGTTTTTTTTTTATTTACAGACAAGCAGCAAGAGCTTGATTTGCCATCACTACAAGTGGATGAAAGTACTGAACGTATCAAGAAAAAAGAAAAACCTCGTCATGGAGGACCTGCAACCACTATGTCACAAGTAAGTTTCTAAAAATTCGTTAAAACATTTATATAGCCGTTAACTTATTTATGAAAGTGCAAAAATATTTTCAATTAATTTTAATTAGCACCTAGTATCTATGCAAAAATTTTACCATTATGTCTGTATTTCAGATTTCCGGTGTTAAAAGGGCACTTACACATACAAATAGTTTTACTGGAGAACGTGTGCCACGATACGGTGTTGAGACTCCTCATGAAGAAGAGTTAGGCAAATGTTTATCAGAGCTTGACCGCTGGGGCGTCGACATCTTCCGCATTGGAGATCTTTCATGTGGTCGTCCTCTTACTGCAGTGGCTTATTCTGCTTTTTCATCACGGGAGCTCCTAACAACTTTACAAATCCCAGCAAGGACATTTTTGGCATTTGCAGTAACTCTGGAGGAACACTATGTTCGTGATAATCCCTTCCACAACTCATTACATGCAGCTGATGTCGCACAATCCACGAATGTACTTCTCAACACACCAGCACTCGACGCTGTTTTTACTCCAATAGAAATATGTGCTGCCCTGTTTGCTGCATGCGTTCATGATGTGGACCATCCTGGACTCACAAACCAATTTTTGGTCAACTCTAGCTCCGAATTAGCTCTCATGTACAATGATGAGTCGGTCCTTGAAAATCATCATCTCGCTGTAGCTTTCAAGTTATTGCAAAATGATGGATGTGACATATTTGTTAACCTTCACAAGAAACAGAGACAAACACTGAGAAAAATGGTTATAGATATGGTGCTCTCGACTGATATGTCTAAACATATGAGCCTTCTTGCAGATCTGAAAACAATGGTGGAAACTAAGAAAGTAGCAGGCAGCGGTGTGCTATTGCTGGACAATTACACTGACAGAATACAAGTCTTAGAGAATCTCGTACATTGTGCCGATCTGAGTAACCCAACAAAACCTTTACCTTTGTATAAGCGATGGGTGGCGCTATTAATGGAAGAATTCTTCCAGCAAGGAGATCGAGAGAGAGAACATGGTATGGACATTAGTCCCATGTGCGACAGGCATAATGCAACGATAGAGAAATCTCAAGTTGGTTTCATTGACTACATCGTTCATCCCTTATGGGAAACATGGGCGGATCTCGTTCACCCGGATGCTCAAGATATCCTGGATACTCTCGAGGAGAACCGTGACTATTACCAAAGCATGATACCTCCGTCTCCGCCTCCTGCTCCGATACAAGCACACTCGAACGCCGATGATGATCGTCCGGATCAAATCCGTTTCCAAGTAAGTATTGAATGTGTATCTCGTTATCTATATTTACACTATCTAAATCACCAAAGGCTCACGACTTTAATTGTTAAGTTGATGATATTCATAATTTAATTTATTTCTGATAACAAAAGGTATTTAAGATGTAGTTGTTGCTATGGAAAAAATTTATCAACGTTTTTCTTTGTGGCTAGGCTAGCAAGTACATACAAATAAAAGTTAAACTGAATTACATTATATGTAAATATAGCATTGTTTTTCTCGCCAGGTGACACTCGAGGAGGGTGAAGGCTCAGAAGAATGCGAAGGTGAAGGAGATGGTGGAATGTGACGGAAGTTGTTGGGAATTTGTAAGAAACTCTCTGAGAAAATGCAAGTGTGGTGGAAGCTCTGGCAGTAGAGCGGACGCTGGGCCGGGACTAGCCGCGGCCCGCGACTCCGCCCGCCGGCCGAGGAGCCCAAGACTTGTTGGATAATAATTACACTTGTTGACGCTTATACAGTCGAAATGAAACGATTCACTCGGAGGTCGTGTCATTTCGATAATAATTATTTGTATGTGATTATTACGCAGTGTTGTTTAGAGTTACCTAACGACTAAATATATCCCTCCAATGACTGTGTAACATACGATTGTTTAGTGTTTTGTAACTACCGTTTTTGTCTAACCAAAGATATAAGAAGTCTACTTTTTAGTTTACTTTCAATTTCCCTGTATGTAGCTGGTCTCCATTCGTAAAATTAAAATTGTGTAAGTAGATTTAGTTATCGACACCATATGTCGATTAATGTAAGAACATTGAAACGCTTATTAATTGGTATGAAAGGGTAATTTATATTGTCATATCATCCATATTTCTCATATTAAATACGGGTTTGCGCTAATGATGTTAATAACCAAAATTTAACTTACTATTTAGATATCTTAAACGTGATTTGAGATAAAAATTGTCGTTGTCAAATTCGCTGTGATTTTTTTTTCTGAATATTATATATTCGTTCAGTCACTTGTAAAAAGACAAAGTCATCACTTAGTTGAATTATTTTATAACCTAAAGGCACCTCATTTATCATTAAGGATCGCTGGCGATCCCATTATTTTCTCTTAGAATAAATTATTATTTTTGTATATTACTTATAAATCTAGTAATTCATCCAAATATTTGTCGGAATTTTAAACTATAAAACTTTTTGATGCAACTAACGGCTTGAAACGTTGAAGTGTGAAGTACTAACAATGGCGTGTTTTGTGACTAAGTTTATATTGAGACTAAAAAGTTGAAAAAATAAGACAGGCCGGGTTTTGCAATAGTAATAATATTTAGTGAGTAGTTTTCCAAACCCTATGCGCACAACACCATGAGTTCTTCTGAAAAATCGCTATTTTACTCTATTTTCTAACGGATGATAGATAAATCCTGGTAAAGACGGCAGTTTATGTATACGCTGATCTGAATGTTATATGCGGTATTCTATGACATGCTTCTTTACGGAATGTGTAACTACCTACTCTGTTTTGCCAAACTCTAGTACCTATTCGTCGATATATCACAAGAATAGGTATAGACATGTATTAATGATTGCATTTCATAGTATCCATCGACTTAGTTTATGATTATGAAATATTTATGAGCTGGTCTCTATATTTTATGTACTCAAAAGATATTTGTTAACCTACTGGATTAAATTAATTATTTGTTCCTAATATATTTAATTTTGTTTCTGTTTTTACCTTGAATGAAAATTTTTGCACGTATGTATTAGCATGATCATTAGATCTATCGTTCATAAATTGTGTAAGAATGAAGGTCCAATGTAACATACACTTTGGTATATAAAAAATATCGACCGAACACGAAGACAGCTGTCTAGGCGTTCGGCAAATCTGTGTCGGATGTTTTTTTAATAATTGGTACGTTTAAGACCTCTGTATGTCGACAGACAAAATGAAAACGCTTATTTACTTATATATGTTGTAGATACATTATGCTTAGAAACATTTGTTTTTAAGTATATACATTGTACGTACGTAATAGTTTAAAAATAATGTTTGTACCTATACTAATAGATCAGTGTGATGTACTGTAGATTGTACAATCGCACGTCATTTTCTAGTTCGCGTGAACAGATCTATCATTAAAAACCTATTGGCTTTATTAAACATTTGTAATATTATTGTACCCGATAATAATATTGTCTCTAAATATTATCCTCCTAAAATGTAACTAGTTAATATGCTGTTGTTATAAGATATAATATTGGTATGTAACTACGTACCTTGTGTTTATCAAAAAATGGTCGAATATCAGAAAAAGCCCTTGAAAATCATTTTTTTTTATTCCTCTGTATGAGTTTATTGCTTTACAGTGTGGCTTTGAAAATTCGAATTACGGACGTTGTTTTCAATTTTTTTTTTTTTACACTTCTTCGTACTTCGTAGACAACGCTCAATTTGTAAGGATATGCTGATGCTGGTATACGCACAACATTCGGATGTTGATGAACCGGATTCATGAGAAAATATGGGCTAGACATTTTTATTTTTACTCACCAATTGTAAAAAATAAAGCAAATACTAAAAATAAATACTATTCACAATGAAATGCCAATGCTAAACTATGATTAAACTAGCAAATTCGAATTTTCAAAGATCGACAAGTTGTTTTTTGTCGATAGCACCTAGCTAACTACCAAAGAACAAAAATTAGATCGTATTCATTATGTGCATCTGGAATGCCACTTCTTAATCGAATTACCTTGTTTAGATGTAAATCATATTATTAGTATTATTTAAAAAGCTATTTAAGATTGAGATCTATAACGGACTAAAGCTTTATTTCCCTGGATGTTTACGGAGTCATGAGAACATGAAAGATTTTATTGTACCTACGTAGAATTGGAAGTGCAATATCGATCGGAAGTTCCAATCTTTAGGGACCGGAGTCGAAGTTCCGTAATATAATCCTACTTATTCTATAAACCAGGTAGGTAAAGCTCTAGCATTTTGTATAGATCTTAGTCCCAATGCTTTTCCTAAATGTGTTTCGTCAGTATGAAGAACTAACGGTATGATTGGATAATACTTAGATAATTATAAACACGGTGTTAAAGTGTGCAATGCTGGTCATTTGCATTACTTTTTGTTTATGTATGTTAAAGTAAATAGCTTATAATAGTTTAAATAAATATTTGAGTTGATTTAAAAAAATATTAATGTATTTAGAATAAAAAGAAATGGAAGAAAATATAAATTTGTTTTCATTTAATTCCAGTATTACTAAGAATAACTAGATTTTTGATAGATAAAAACGTTGCAATATTCTTACGTAAAGACTTGGACGTAGTTCAGTAGCAGTAAAAAAATATTAGGCTCCAATAAAAAAACAATATAATTATTAACGAATATTAACGTTATTTGTATGGTGACTATAAAGGTGAGGTTACTCTGGTGCTTTCATCAATCATGCCTGACATAAATCAAGATAATAAACTTCCAATACTATATGAGTAAACTGGACGTTAAATAATTTTAGAATAAGAAGTCATTACGGAACTGTATACCGAGATACTCGGTAAACAAAAACTTTGTCAATATCGGCTATAAAAAATGACGCTGAAATGGTACAGGCTCTGCTCTGGCCGCCAATAATTTCCTCCTTTTGAATTAAATAAGACTATACCTAGGTAACCTTTATTCCTAAATAAATACAAGACAAGTTTCAAGTTCAATTTAAAACTCAATCTTGCTCATATTTCGAACACACAATTAAAAGAAATAGAAATAAAAATTATTGAATTGTATTCTTCTCATAATTGAGAACTACCTAACCTATTCCCGGTCTGTAAAGCATATACCGACCTTATTTATATTTATATGATATTATACCTATGTGAAGACACCAACAAAAACACTAATTGAAATGAAAAATGATTTCTATTTAAGTTAGGTATCTATATAAAAAATATTATAGGTATACACTTAAAAATCAGATCAATAAGTCCGTAGCGGAAACAAGGATGATAGATTGATGATTCAAGGACCAAGGACAAACAACTTGTTAGAAAGTATTCGTATTGTCAATTTTTATATTGTGATTGGAATTTTAACTGATTTTCCATACCACATACAGCCGGTTAGCTTCATATAATAGCGGCAAAATAGGCACAGCAATTTATGTATGAATTTTTAAGTATCAAGTTCCAATTCACTTAATGTCCGGGGTTTTTTATTGTCCGGCGTCGGCAATTAAGGCGATGGGAACCCTATCCATGGTAACGTGGCCTTTAAATTTTATGTATAAATTTTTGAAAAATAATATTATAGATACTTACTGTCAAAAAACCGTACTTAAAATCTGTTAGTATAGTGGTGAAACAACTGTCTATAATTAGGGGAAAAAAATCAAAATCGGTTGAGCATACTCATAAACAAAGCTCTTTGAAGTATAAAATAATTTTATTAAAATTGCACTGGTCATTAAACTGGTGGAAGGAATATCTAATTTCTGACTGGGTAATGAACCATACTGATAAATGGAAAAACCTTGAAGTGTACATTGCGCGTTTCGGTCTCAATCTATCGATTTCCGAATACCGAAATGAAATGAAAAGTAGGTCGACAGCACATCGTTAACTGATGTTCTGTGGCTGGACAATTACTTCCCATCAAGTGAACCTCATGCTCGTCTGTCAATATCGAATATAAAAAATCGCCTATCTTATATCGAACCATCCAAATTTATATAATATAAACATTATAACAAAAAGTGCAATTTAAATTACTCAAAGTTTATAATCATAGATTATATCACTAAACAAGTCCAGTATAAATATATCAGTTACAGTGCAGCGATAGTATCCCATGTAACAATCCTATTCACAAGGCGTCGTCATTTCACCCATTTAGAATCACTTGGTTTGATATATATTATTATTTTCGCCCATAGGGCAGGCTAAAGTCTTTCGACCATACCGCCTAGTCTTATAAATTATATTTTCCTTATATCTTTCTTTAATTATGTCTTACGTTACTTCCCGCCATTTTTTCTCTCTTTCACTTGGTTTGAGCCATAAATATGTCAATGGTTTGAGCAATCTAATCAGCTCCAACCAAAATTATCCAACTCGATCAAATTGTGTATGTGCCGCCAGATGACGTTTATGGTTTTGGTTATTGCCTCAAGCCATTGTTTACATCAAATTGTTACCAGGCTATAAAATTGTGCTAAATGCATGCTTTAAAATAAAGCGTGTAAAAACATCCTCAAATCAGCGTTGCCAGATGGTTACTTTTGTAACCTTTTAGGTGATTTTCAACTCCTTCAGGTTATTTTTAGGTTACAAGACTCGAAAGGTTACTTTTAGATTTTGCGGAATTTGAAGAATTAATTTTTAATTTCTTACATGAAACTACCTTGAAAAGGAATGCAATGTTGGCTAACGAAAAACTTCATTCGTAGGCAGCGAGTGCAACTCTCAGACGAATAATCCTCTTAGGATCAACTTCTAAAAAACAAGTATTTTTCTCTCGCACTGATATTGTATCCATATTCTTATTTAAAAAAAGGTTACTTTTCATACTAAAAGGTTACTTTTTTAACCAGTTTAGGTAACTTTTGACAAGACATGGCTGGCAACACTGCCTCAAATTGTAATGATTGTTGAATGTTGATGACTCTTTGGTTGATGATTGTCAATAGCTGTTAAGGCTTGGTATTTTTCTTAATTTCTTTCGTTTAGTGTAATACCTAGTAAAATACATTCCTGGGATCTATAAACGCTAGTAAATATTTAAACAAAATGGTAAAACTAACAACTGAATTAATTCAAAATTCTATGCAGTATATGAACCCATGTCGAGATCGAGAGTTGGACCTTAGAGGTTAGAAATTTGGAATTTACATTTATTCATCAAAACATTGAAATTACTTCCTTTATCATTTAATTGATTTGTAAAATAATGTCGATGCCGGTTAATGGTACAATTAACTCTCATACAACATAACCTCAATGAAGTATTTTTACTTACGATCTAATTGATATATAAAATCTGTTAAGAAGCTTTCATTCCAGTAATAAATATTTGTATGAGTCAGTTATGTTTTTTAAATTCATAGTTATTTTTGTTATAATTATTAAATATTTCTTCACACTCATCTAAAATTTTGTATACTCTGATAATGTCATTAGGAACTGAGAAAGCCATCTTATAAATTTTCAATCTTGATTCCAGGTTACAAAATACCTCAAATAGAGAATATGGGCGCCACTTTAGATCAGTTTGATACAATTGATTTTTCTGAAAATGATATACGGAAGATAGATGGATTTCCTCTGCTGAAGCGTTTAAAATGTTTGTTTTTTAATAATAACAGAATTGTGTAAGTATTATTAGCCTATTTAAAGTTTATTTTAAATAAACATATGCTGAATTGTCATATTCTATATTATTATTTATATAAAGTATAATTAAAGAGTAAAATAAGTATTTTAAATTGTACTTTCAGACGAATTGGTGAAAATCTTGAACAGTATTTGCCAAATTTGGAATCACTTATATTAACCAATAACAATATATCTGAATTGGGTGACCTAGATCCATTAGCCTCTCTGCAAAAACTTCGAACACTCTCTTTAATGCATAATCCCGTTGCAAATAAACAGCATTACAGGTAAATACACTATTCATTTATTTGAAATATTATCAAACAAGTTTGAGGACTGGACTGGAGGATGATAGAAAGTACTCTAACTACAGGCATTAATTTTAAATGTACCCTTATATTTTATTTAGAGCGTTGAGAATCCTAATATGGATAATGTGTACTTCAGTTTCTCTAAGGCATAAAAAATTATAAATCTAATCCAGAGGTGATACAGTCCACAACACAACGCAAAAATAATTAATTATTAGTCTGTTACAAATATTGGTATTTATTGAAATTGTTATTATTATTATGACTGATCGCTTGAAGCATTTTGTTTTAAATTTCCATGTGAATTCTTGCATTTGCAGAGCCTATGTTGCTTTTAAATTACCAGAATTAAGATTATTGGACTTCAGAAAAATAAAGCAAAAGGAGAGAGAAGATGCTAACACTCTATTTAAAAGCAAAAAAGGAAAGGAAATGCAAAAGGAAATTACCAAGAAAGCTAAGACATTTGTTCCTGGAGGCAATATGCCCGATCCTAAAGTCACAAGTATGTACTACAGTTAATAATTTTCATAGTATATTTGGTTAAATAACGCTAGGCTTATATGTATTTTGCACCAAAGATATCACAAAATGTTACATAATAAATAAGTATATTAATTCATTAAGTATAATTTAGTGACTAGTTATAGGTAACAACACCCAACCAAGAACATAAACCTAATATATCAATTTTTGATTGTGTTTGGTTTATGTTCATATATTTTAATATATACATTTTAATGCAATTTACTTAATATAGAAACTACTGTCTTGAGACAAACTCATAAATAATGAGTTGAGTATTTTGTTGAATTAAGTTAGTATATTATTAATAGAGTGTTTTTGACTAAGAAAAAGGAATTTTCATATAATGTTTAACAGGGATTCCAAAAAACAATGAAGTTTTTTTTTGTTTCCATATTAAAAACTATACATAGTTAATTGTAAATATTATGTTTTGTTTCCAAATTTAATCCTAAAAATGATGTTTTTTTTGTTAATCTATACTAATATTATAAAGAGGAAAGATTTGTATTTTTGTATGTTATGAATAAACTCAAAAACTACTGGACCGATTTTAAAAATTCTTTCACCAATAGAAAGCTATATTATCAGCGAGTAACAGGCTATTTTTTGTGTATATTGTGTACCATCTACATTGCACCCGTGTGAAGCCGGGGCGCGTTGCTAGTAATAATTAATTTGAGATCATCAAACATTCTTCTAGATCTCACCCCTCAAGAAATACACAAGATAAGGGAAGCTATTAAGAATGCATCATCCCTACAAGAGGTTGAACGCTTGACAAGAATGCTGCAAGCTGGCCAGATCCCTGGACAGAAGCCTTTGCAGCCTCAGACTCAGCAAAATGGGCAACGTAAGATTATTTTAGTGTACCTTGTATTATCTTATGTATGTATATTATATATAGTTGTCATAGTGTGTTACTTTTATCTTACTAATGAAAACTTAATTTTGGTTATACAGCACTTATGGGATGTGTAAGAAGGTTAATCAGGTGATAAAAAAACATATTGGCTTAACAGGAATGACGAATATCTATATAATTGGACAAATGAGTAGAATATTATATCAATGTCTGGAAGTCCACAAATATGCAATTATAGAGACTTTTTGCCTCGAACCACCTCCCTATATCCACGGCGGCAATGATACGACTTGGGAACCTTCAAGAAACACGCTTTATTTCCTTTAAGGTTGGCAATGCAATGTAAGCCCTCTTGTGTTGCGGATGTCTATGGGTGGCGGTGATCACTTACCATCATGTGAGCCACTTATCACAATGAAATAATTTTCACATTAGTGTTTGGTGATTTTATAATGGGGCATTACCAAATCTTGTATAAATATGGACTTTATGAGTTAGATACACTATGCATGTAAAGAGAAACAAAGTCAATTTGACCACTTAATGTTTTATACTAATAATCTGATCCTGTTATTTCAGAAGAGGAAGATGAAGAGATGGAGACAAATCAAAATGGCCACTAATTCTATTGCTCTTAGGTGTATGTAATAAGTTTAATATTAGAACAGATACTAAACACGATCTACACAATAAGCTGATCAGAACAGAACGACACATCAGTATATTTTGCGAAAAAAAAGGATACTACACAAGGTTTTCATTCCATTTTCAATGAAATTTTTTTAAACTCCCACAACATATTTTCACCAATAAAAGTCGTTTATCACTTATAGTTATTTAATTTCAACAAAATTCCATTATTTTTTCACTGTTACATATTTAAAAAATCAAACAAATTCTTCGATTTTACTGTTTAATAATTGATCGTCTCCCGCGTCTAAATAAACAGTATAAATCATAGAGAGCAGAACTTTTCGCCCCAAGATCTCTTTAATGGTTGGTCTCTTATCTGGTAACACTGATAACATGGAGTCGATAAGATCTTGGACACCTCTCTCGTAGACCGTTGAGTCGATTGGAAGCACACTTCCACTAGTTATCACTTTTACTAAGCCAATCAATGACTAAAAAAAGAATATTATCTTTAAATCAGGTACTGAAACCGGTTAATTTTTATTTTCCAAAAAACGTGTTGACTGAGATACCATCATATTAGTTTTAAAGAGTAATACACTAAACTTATCACAGTTTTTTTTTCAGTAAATATGAATAAAAACGAAAGAATATTAACAAAAACCTTTATTATACCGGTATTCAGTCCCTACTTTAAATATTAAAAAAAAATCGTAATACTCGTTTTAGTATTACGATATATGAAAATTTTCTATTTCTGTAAGATATTCTAACCATACGCGACCCTTTTCCTTTAAAAATCAGTTATTATAAAATACATAAAACATGGCGTGGTAAATAATAAAAATATTTGCTTTAATACAAATTATTGTAAAAGGCTCAAAACTTATTAATAATATTTACCTCCGAATCAAAGGCCCTTTTGTGCGTACACATTTCATAGAGCAAGCAACCAAGAGCCCAAATATCACTTTTAGTATCATAAGGCTTGCCCTCACAAAGCTCAGGCGCTAAATAGTAAGGTGTACCAATAACTGTAGAGGTTTTCTTGGCACTGAAAAAAATCTATAATTTAGCCACGGAAAATTTTGTCTCTTGTGTCATAGCATGCATGCGCCATGGCGCTACAAGGTTATAATTTTATGAAAACATGATATTTTTTATATACGTGAGTTTTGGTACCTATAATTTTTTTCATGATCAGATTATAAAAAAAATATATGATTAAGTTGTCGTTCTGTAGTCTTTTTTATTCGATAGATCGAGACAAAACATATTTTAACAATATCAAGCTACATTTATGAATAAAGCCGTTAGAATTTAAAAAACGTACAGTATAAAACCAATGAAGAGTTAAAAAGAATTGTCATTACTGTTCCTATTGTGCCAAAGGACTTTATATACAGAACATATTATAAAGTCCTCGATTGTGCCTTTTTAGTTTTTACACTTAGAACAAATAGTTAACATATTATTCGAATATAATTACAGTAGAATCTCACTAATCCGGCACTATTAAACCAGAGGGTGCCGGATAATTGGAATGTTCGTATTACTGGATTGTATAGAAAAAAATATAACGTATTTCATAAAGGGAATCCTTTGTGTTCAGGTTCTACACTTTACTTATATTAATCCTTAGTTGAGATCTCTTTTTGTGCAACTAGTTTAAAAATACGGAGCATATACGAGATGCTTGGCGTAGGGAGGCGCGGAAAGAGGGTGCCGGATTATTGGACTTGTCGGTCTATTGAAATGCCGTATTATTGATATGAGATTCTATCAGTTGCATAGCTATCATAGGGCAAAGTGTGCACCAGGGCCCCGAAACGGAGAGGACCCTCTAGACTTTAGAAAGAGGGGGAGGCAGCTCTCGAGCTAGAAAAATTTGAGTCCGCTCGGAAGATTTTTATTTTTTCAAGATTTTAAATGCGCATTTATAACATTTTAAAACAAATAACAAAGTTCCCTCTTCACTGGGGCCCTTGTCCACCTAGTTACGCCACTGAATTCTACAATTATTTTATCATTTAAGACTCTTCAAAATCATTTTATCCCCTGAATGATCTGATCGTATAGGTACTAGGCAATCGCATTTACTATACAACATTCTTTGGTGTTTAGATGTGATGTAGGAGAATATTAAAATATATACTAGAGTATTTTCTTGGTTATAACAGGAAGTCCTACCAATTAATAACAATCAAACGATGGGCCAATATTTTCTTTCTAGATATTTTTGAATATTGATATATAAACCTACATATTATAATACTTTACAATTTTTCGATAATCTTCAATTTTTACCTTGCTAACATTTTAGATATTCCAAAATCACCTATTTTTACTAGAACTCCATTTTTTCCTGTTAGTAAAATATTTTCCGCCTTTAAATCTCGGTGAATTATATCCAAACTGTGAATGTAATAAACCCCCAACAGAACTTGGCAATAGTAAAATAGTATTTCCTAAAACAAATAAGTGTGGCAATATTAATATTCCTGGCACGACTTCGGTATCTGAAAATAGACTCATGAGCAAGATCACGTCAACTGGACCCCCCATTTTCCACTTGATCATAAAAATTAAGTTCATGTACCTTTTTTATAAGTACATACCATGATAAAATCATCTCCCAAACGATTTTTAAAAATTACGATTTTAACAATATTTTCTTTTACAATGAAAATTTTAGGTACTTTTAATTAAAAAATGGATTGTAAATCAACCGTTAAAGTTAAATTAATGGGACTTGGATGATTTATTTTTAAAATGTTTATATTTTAATAAAATATTAATAACTTAAAGTTATTTGTTTATTATCATATTGTTAATTAACTTTTAAGTTAACAAATGAAAATTTAATTGACTTCTCGGTGAAAAAATGAAGTTTTATTTTATCGGTTACATGCGTTATTTATTAAAATTTAAGATTTCAAAAAAAAATTTCACTGCTCGCGATTAGTTTAAACAATATTAATTTATTTATCACAGCGCGCCGAGCGCCAGGCGCTATCAGATTACCGCGCCGTCGAGCGACATACTACGTTGCAGCTTCGATTAATTATAATTAAAAATGACAATTCAAAATATAATTATCAAACAAATTTTATTATTATTCGCATCAGTACTTGGATTGTTATTTACAGGTTTTTCGCGAGGTTTTTCAGGTATTCCAGACTTGCGGCCTAGGTAAATTGTTCTCTCACAAGAATTGCACATGTAATATCCGATAAAATCTTTAAAGTCGCGAGCTCGGTTGGTTGTAATAAGAACTAATTTTTTAATTACGTATTTATGATTCTTTTTATTTAATGGATTGCAAAATTTATTTACTCGGCCCATTTTAAATCACAAAAATTATTATGAATATAAATAAAAATTATAATTTTAATAGATAAAGAAATAAAAGAAATTTACACAACTTCAGTTCTTGTTTTTGATCATTATTAAACTCACTTACGAATGAACTTATTCAACGAATAAATTGAAATGACTACTAAAATTCTTTTGTTATTTAACTGGAGACGCAAATAATAAATGAAAATCGTAACCGAGCGGTTTTTTTTTAACTAAAATTGGAGTACTTACTCGTAAATTTAAAAATGATAGCGTACTAAAATACTAAGCATAAATAAATATAAAATACACGCTTTTTTAAAATTTTTAATTGATTATTTATTAATTTTCCCTGTTTAATGTATAAATAAAAAATGATTTCATTTCATTGTTCATGACATTTTTACATGAATAAAATTTGTTTAATAATAACAATAATAGGATAATAATAATAAAATTTGTTCGATAATTATATTTTGAATTGTCATTTTTAATTATAATTAATCGAAGCTGCAACGTAGTCTGTCGCTCGACGGCGCGGTAATCTGATAGCGCCTGGCGCTCGGCGCGCTGTGATAAATAAATTCATATTGTTTAAACTAATCGCGAGCAGTGAAATTTTTTTTTGAAATCTTAAATTTTAATAAATAACGCATGTAACCGATAAAATAAAATTTCATTTTTTCACCGAGAAGTCAATTAAATTTTCATTTGTTAACTTAAAAGTTAATTAACAATATGATAATAAACAAATAATTTTTAGTTATTAATATTTTATTAAAATATAAACATTTTAAAAATAAATCATCCAAGTCCCATTAATTTAACTTTAACGGTTGATTTACAATCCATTTTTTAATAAAAAGTACCTAAAATTTTCATTGTAAAAGAAAATATTGTTAAAATCGAAATTTTTAAAAATCGTTTGGGGGATGATTTTATCATGGTATGTATTTATAAAAAAGGTACATGAACTTAATTTTTATGATCAAGTGGAAAATGGGGGGTCCAGTTGACGTGATCTTGCTCTCATTGCAGGTATTTAACCTCATAAAATCTTTATCTATTTAAAAAACTGTAATGTACCTAACATTTCAGTCATCAATTGAAATTCATTATTCTTGAAATAACTTTAGTTCGATTAAAGTAGATAGCATAATATGGATGTTAATATTCATGATATTCATACCTGTTGTTTTATAAGTTTTGGATATTTCTGATACATGAACTCTGCTAAATTACCATTTGTTGCATATTCCATACATATTAAGACATGATTGTCAACGTAATGATAATTATAAAATTGTATAATATTCGGATGATTCATAGATGCTAAAATTTTTACTTCATTGGCGCTATCCTAAAAGTAAATATAGTATTTAGTAAAATGAAGTTAATTAAAAAAAGATGTAGAAATTCCTATCAGAAACTTAAGCTTGTCGTTGCTCCTGTATGAAGAAGCTTATAACTGGTGGATTTAATTTCGATTTTTGATAAAAGCATGCTAATTACTCGAAAGCCGCCAAAATTCTGTACACAAGGCTAGGTTTTTGCGGTCTTTAAAAATTCCATCAGGTTTCTAACTGTCCCGATTTTGAGTTAAGATTTTTACGCAAAAAACAATATTTAAGTTAAAAAAATAAACAGCTTTTTGTCAGCACTTGAAAATAATTATCTTAACGTATATTTACATAGGTATAGTTATATTATAAAAAAAAACTATCGATATAACTTTGTATATTATACTATAGTATATCTATGATAATTTGAATATTCTTATCAGAATAATAGTCATAATCTTATGAGATTCAAACCCTTAAAATAAAAGTCAGCTGGTGAAACATGCTATTTATTTACTAGCACCTAACACTACACAGGTAAATAATATCTTTACATAATAAAGGGCTTAAGACTTACCTTATTATGAGCAGATATCTTTATATTCAATTCTATGTCCTTAACAATTGTTAACGATTTGTCTTGTTTCTTTTCACACAAGAAAACGCTTCTAAAAATTAACTAGCATTAGAAAGAAAATATTATAGTAAGATACGAGTTATTTAAATTTACCAAGTACACTAACCCATAAGTCCCCTGTCCAATGGTTTTTAAAACCTTTAAATGGAATTTTTTAAACCGTTTATTGGCGTCCATATCCAAATTACTTAAAAGAAACTTCGTTCGGAAAAAAGAGATTGTATCAGATTTTTACTTATTAATATACCCCCTTCTCATAATCACAAATCTCCACTGATAGTTTGTTAGGTTGGGTTAAATAAGCATTTAAAATTTCTTTCACTCATAGATTCACATTGCGCGGATATGCAGCCCTTTGAAAATTTTATCAGTTCTACCGGCAGCAGAAAATATTTATTTTATTTGGTGTAGATGTAGCTATGTCAAAAAAGATAAATCTATGTTCTTTGCTATATAGTAAAGGATATTTTTATTGAATACCCTCTTATGGAAATTATTAAAAACTAAAAATAGTGTACTAATTGCAGTATTTCACAGATATCATAATAATATGTCTACTTTGAGTTCAGTTCTACTTTATTGATAACTAGCTGACCCGACGTTGTCCTGCCAGAATGTTCTTCAAAATATAATAAAAATATTTCTAGATTTGAATTTATGCTATTTTCCCACTTCTATTTGTATATATTGATGAACGCCTCAATGGTAAGTGCAACGCGTTTAGCACCGGCGGTCCTAGGTTCGAATCCCGGGGAGACAAGCTAAAAAGATGTTTCGGTCGGGCACAGAAGGCTGTTCACTCACTTGCCTGTGAAGAAAAATGATCAGTAAAACAGATACAGAAATGAGATTATGTATTTGCAGTGGACATCAATTATAACAAAAAAAGCTCTAAGCGTGCGTAAAGTGAGCTGCCAATTGCAGAAGATACTAGATAGTGCTTGAACGCAAAAAAGCCTAAAAAGCGCTTGCGTCTAAACTCTTAACCCACCTATTGGTAATTAGATGATTTAAAACCAGAATGCCAGCCTTAGCTTATCTATAAAAAATGTATTTGTCAAGTTGACAGCTGTCAACTGTCATACTTGTACCGTCAAATTTTCTAGGAATATATTAATAAATTTTACAAAATATTCTATCAGTGGAGTAATCCGTGATAAAAGTTTAAGATCCAAAATTTCTAGTTATAAAAATCCAAATACTACACCTAAACACAATGGGGCAGATCATGGGATCATACAATGCCCGAAACGTAGATTTATACATGGATGATAAACCAACCTTTAATTCTCAGGATGGATTCGAATTCGAAAGAAAACAACGAGGTATATTTCTATTTTAACGCATTTCTAAGTGGTTTAAAATTTTATAAACGAGTGAAAAACTTCCTGTATATATTGTTTTATTTTGTGAATTCTTAAATTACGTTATGTAATAGTTGTCTTGTATACAAGTATGTCAAGTAAATTGTTGACTACTTTCAGAAATGAAAGCACAGGAGGATCATCTAGTATCTGCAAAAATTCCGCCAAAATATCGAGACTATTGTGCACATTATTTGCTTGAATATCAAGTGTGTCGCTACAAAAATATGCCAATGCTGTACAGATGTGCACATGAGAAACATGATTATTTAAATTGTGAACAACAAGAGTGAGTATTATGAACATAGAAAATTACTAGTTCTTAAAGCTGCCATGAATCATAATATAAAGAAAATTATATATTTAATCTTCTGATGCCCAATGTACTAAAGATTTAACAAAAGAACACTTTAGAAAATAGGTTGACAATTAACGCCCACTGTCCAATAGAAGTGACGGGAAATATACCTTACTTGAAATTTCGCGCATTTCGCACACTTGGCTGAATGAATTATGTATACCATTACGATTTGATATTATGTTAGTTTCACATTTGTCAGGCAGAAATTTAAGGCTAATAAATTTTGTGCTTGGGTGTTAACGCATATGCAACAAATGTAATTTTTATAGGACAGTGGGTGTTTTTAGAGAACTCAACTTTGGGCATCAGGTTAAATTTCTGTTATTTGAACATGTTACTTTTGAGTTGTGTCTTATATAGTGATTAGTGAGTTGTTTCTTGCATTCTTTGAATTCATATTACTTTTGTCTAGGACTTGCTTACTTCAGTCCATACAAAAGCAACATATTATGTATTCTTTCCTTAAAAAATCATCTCATTCATGTTGGGTATTCTCATCTTGGTTGCAGTTCCATTAAATACAAGGGACAATTAAAATTGTCATATGGCAATAAAAATTATTTTATTTGTTACAGCTACGTTCTTCGCATGAAGGAATTTGAAAGGGAACGTCGTTTGCGCATCAGAGAAAACCGTCTTGTTGGAGTTGCATAGGAAATATTTTGTCAAGATCAATCATAAATATTACAATGTAAATAAAATAGATCAAGAAACAAAGTTTTATTAAATATAATTTGTTAGCGCTAGCCTCATTATTTGTCCACTTTATTTAAGCAATATCATAATATACTGCCTATAATAATCTATTTCTTCATATTTCGATGAACATGGAAATGTAAAAGTGATTTAAGGACAGATGCTATAGCCGGAACAGTATCCTTTATTATATTTTTATTTGAATATGCTTTTAGAGCAGTAGCTCTAAAAGCATATTTAGTAAAATAGATCCAATCTTTTCATAGCTTATATCCTTTTTTCGCATTTTGACATCCGTTGGAACGAGAAAAATACAACTTTTCCAGTGCATTGGTGGTTGTGTTTGTACATTTTAACCCAACACATGATTTCCAAGCATTCGGATTGGACCCTTACACAAATTGTATTAATAAACTTCTAGTAAAACGTACGCGCAGAAGTACGGGAGCTAGGAGTGGGGCGTTAATTCAACAAGCAGCTTTTCTAATGTTAACGAATTAGCTGCTTTTCGTTTACCGAAAACGCCGTTAAATATATAAACTGAGCAAGATCACGTCAACTGGACCCCCCATTTTCCACTTGATCATAAAAATTAAGTTCATGTACCTTTTTTATAAGTACATACCATGTAGCTAGGGAGGCGAGGTAGCTAAATGGCGTAATTCAACGGCGCCGTCGAGACCTATCAAAATCGAAAGATAAAATAATTTCGAAAAGAAAAGCTCGTATGGTAAAAACCATTTTAGCGGTGGGTTTGGCGTGTATGGTTTTTCAAAAATGTTAAAAAAAACAGTTACTTGGGCATTCTCGAGCGCGTCAGATATTCATACTACGTATGCCCCAAGGGCCTCTGATAACAACGGTATACTAATCTGCCGGTTTGCGTGGTGGGGGTAGGCATATAAAGTAGTCAAAAATGCAAAAAAAAAAAATTTACTCGAGCGCGTCAGATTTTCAGAAGGGGTGTTACGTAGGCCCCAAGGAAGCTCCCTTTAAAAAAACTGACGATTTCGGCGTGACGATAAGTTACGATGAATTTTTGAAAATGCAAAAAAAAAAAGTTTTTTTGAAATACTCGAGCGCGTCAGATTTTTATAGGGGAGGTTTATCTCGGTATCCTGAAAGCATATTTTCTTAATCTGACGAAAATGTTGGTGGGTTCTCTTAATCTGACCGAAAAAGGTCTTTTGGTTTCTATTTTCCTTCCTTTCTCCTTGATAAAACGGGGAATTTAATCGGCGTCATACACATACAGCGGGACCATAAACATACATATATATATATATATATATATATATATATATATATATATATATATATATATATATATATATATATATATATATATATATATATATATATATATATATATATATATATATTAGGGTGTACCGAAAATTCCCTTCTACCGCTTCTTTCCTCACCATCAATGTTGCGAAATAATAAAGGAAAAATACTGGTAGGACGGCATATTTCCGCGAAGCGCTCAGTCTGTATTACATGTTCATGGCAAATTCCTCTTTTTTGCTTCAATTCTTCACTTTTGTTTTGCTTACGGTACGTCCAAAAAACAATTTGAGGATCAACAGGCTATTGAATAATATACATACATGAAACTGTACATGTTAATAATACTTTTGTATACAGATACGCGTAACTTTTTCCGAGTCCACGAAAATTGTCGAGAATCTTGAGAAAAAAAAAATTGAGATATAATAAAAGTTAAATTATGTGACTTTTATTATATCTCAAATTTTTTTATCGTTATTTCATATCAATTTTTTTTAACACCCTCAGTTTTCGAGACATACTCAAAAAACCGGGAGTTTGAGTTTTTATGATGCTTCAAGTCAAAAAGTTTTAACTTTGGACAAAAATGTAGAGATGTTTTTTGTGTAAAATAAAATTACCTTTTATGTTTATTTAAACTTTTTTTTTGTAAAATGTATCGTTCGCGACTTATTCGGAACGCGTTTTTCGGAAGACGAAATGGCTCCTCCACACTTCCGGTCATGCGGAAACCGGCAGATTTTGTATTTTTAGTAAGTTTTAGATTATATTCTTCAAAATAAACAATAAAAAAATCGCGCTCGAGAATGCCGGATTAACGTTTTTTTTTTACAAGTTCGCGACCCTATAACTCGGCGGCGTCAAGGACTTATCGTCAGATTAGTTCAATTTAGTCTTAAAACACTAAAATCAACCCCCAATATCTTAATCTGACGCGCTCGAGTATTTCAGACCATCGATTTTTTTTTACTAATCTGATCGTCTATCCTAAGCGCGCGTCACTACATATAGAGCTAAATACTTTACAAGGTTGTTCTATTAGGTCTAATAAATCTCTCATATCTTAAACTGCCACGCTCGAGTATTACCGAAAATTCACCTATTCGCCTCCTTAACCAATGATAAAATCATCTCCCAAACGATTTTTAAAAATTACGATTTTAACAATATTTTCTTTTACAATGAAAATTTTAGGTACTTTTAATTAAAAAATGGATTGTAAATAGGGCATGCATTATTCGTTCGAAGTAGGTATTCGGATATTTCGAATTCTATAATAAAAATTATTCGAATAATTCGAATAATACGAATTTTTCGAATTGTGTTTTATTTAATGTGTGTAAATGAAAAGAAACCTTTTTAGTACTTAAAAATTTTAATTAGGAACCATTATGTGCTCAAAAAAGTTGTCTAAACATAATTATAAGTTGAAAAAAATTACTTTGTTGTGTTTCGAAAATACGACCGTAGGAAACTGAGGGCGTCTAAAGTATCGTCATTAAATGAACATCTCAAATGATTACAAAAAAACCTATTAGCCGAAAAAACACGTTCAGCTTCAACACTTGTAGGTGGAATGGTTAGTAAAAAATCATACATTTACCAAAACGAAGTAGAATAGTAGGTATTCGAAATGTTCAAAAAAACCGAATAATTATATAGGTACTATTCGAATAGTTAATGTAGCGAATATCCGAATAATATGAATATCCGAATATCCGAATTGCATGCCCTAATTGTAAATCAACCGTTAAAGTTAAATTAATGGGACTTGGATGATTTATTTTTAAAATGTTTATATTTTAATAAAATATTAATAACTTAAAGTTATTTGTTTATTATCATATTGTTAATTAACTTTTAAGTTAACAAATGAAAATTTAATTGACTTCTCGGTGAAAAAATGAAGTTTTATTTTATCGGTTACATGCGTTATTTATTAAAATTTAAGATTTCAAAAAAAAATTTCACTGCTCGCGATTAGTTTAAACAATATTAATTTATTTATCACAGCGCGCCGAGCGCCAGGCGCTATCAGATTACCGCGCCGTCGAGCGACATACTACGTTGCAGCTTCGATTAATTATAATTAAAAATGACAATTCAAAATATAATTATCAAACAAATTTTATTATTATTCGCATCAGTACTTGGATTGTTATTTACAGGTTTTTCGCGAGGTTTTTCAGGTATTCCAGACTTGCGGCCTAGGTAAATTGTTCTCTCACAAGAATTGCACATGTAATATCCGATAAAATCTTTAAAGTCGCGAGCTCGGTTGGTTGTAATAAGAACTAATTTTTTAATTACGTATTTATGATTCTTTTTATTTAATGGATTGCAAAATTTATTTACTCGGCCCATTTTAAATCACAAAAATTATTATGAATATAAATAAAAATTATAATTTTAATAGATAAAGAAATAAAAGAAATTTACACAACTTCAGTTCTTGTTTTTGATCATTATTAAACTCACTTACGAATGAACTTATTCAACGAATAAATTGAAATGACTACTAAAATTCTTTTGTTATTTAACTGGAGACGCAAATAATAAATGAAAATCGTAACCGAGCGGTTTTTTTTTAACTAAAATTGGAGTACTTACTCGTAAATTTAAAAATGATAGCGTACTAAAATACTAAGCATAAATAAATATAAAATACACGCTTTTTTAAAATTTTTAATTGATTATTTATTAATTTTCCCTGTTTAATGTATAAATAAAAAATGATTTCATTTCATTGTTCATGACATTTTTACATGAATAAAATTTGTTTAATAATAACAATAATAGGATAATAATAATAAAATTTGTTCGATAATTATATTTTGAATTGTCATTTTTAATTATAATTAATCGAAGCTGCAACGTAGTCTGTCGCTCGATGGCGCGGTAATCTGATAGCGCCTGGCGCTCGGCGCGCTGTGATAAATAAATTCATATTGTTTAAACTAATCGCGAGCAGTGAAATTTTTTTTTGAAATCTTAAATTTTAATAAATAACGCATGTAACCGATAAAATAAAATTTCATTTTTTCACCGAGAAGTCAATTAAATTTTCATTTGTTAACTTAAAAGTTAATTAACAATATGATAATAAACAAATAATTTTTAGTTATTAATATTTTATTAAAATATAAACATTTTAAAAATAAATCATCCAAGTCCCATTAATTTAACTTTAACGGTTGATTTACAATCCATTTTTTAATAAAAAGTACCTAAAATTTTCATTGTAAAAGAAAATATTGTTAAAATCGAAATTTTTAAAAATCGTTTGGGGGATGATTTTATCATGGTATGTATTTATAAAAAAGGTACATGAACTTAATTTTTATGATCAAGTGGAAAATGGGGGGTCCAGTTGACGTGATCTTGCTCTATTATATTATTATGTAAATATATAACCTTTCACTATGGTTTAGAAAAGTAATATGTTTGTGCTGTTAGTCACATTTAGTGTAGTGGACTAATTGTGACTAACAGTAGTCAAAAATTGTATGGAAATATCATATTTTGATGATCCCGTGACTCATGGATTGACTGTGTGAAGAATGATATATTATGTTTGAGAGGTGTGACCGATGATATGGCGAGTGAAAGGAGGGAATGAAAAAAGAGAACATACTGCGCGACCCCAAATAAAAAAAAGGGAACAGGGCAGGAAGAAGAAGATCCCGTACTATGAAATAAGATAACAATAAGACGGGTTTAAATCACTTAGAAAGATTTATAGTTTGTCAAGAAAGTCATGAAAAAAAAGGAGGGCGCCACTATAGTTTATAGGGTATCCCCGTATACTTCGACTAAATATTGTTGATACTTTATATTTTGTTCTTCAAATAAAATGTTTATGATTCCTATAATTAGTACATTCATAAAAAAATATCTTGTTCGCAAGGCAGTCGCTGGAATTACAAAAAATAATAACGAAAATTACAATTATAAAAATATATTTTACTAATCAGATTTCAAATAATCTGAGTCGAGGTATTCGGCTCCCGAAATATTGCCTGATGCTCCTGGTCCCTGGTCCATTTCTTCCTCATCAGATTCACTGTCTTATGTTGTGATGATAAGTCTCTCTATGTCATTATATAGATTTCCTCCACGAACAAAGTATTCATTTTCAATTTTAATGACATGGTCAACACAATTTTACCATTCCTGTGATGTTATTGACTCAAATATTTCTTTGGCTAACTTTGCAACATTTGACGAATTGCACATATATCGAAATCATCCAACTTTTTCGTTTCTTAGGTTGGCCTTTCCTGGGTTTTCCAGGCGTTGTGAAATTGCCATCATTCTTCATACCTTCGTCCACAATGCGCCGAATTGTGCTTTCGGAAACACCTAAAACGAAGAGAAACATGTTAACAATGATTGTCAATAACGATATTCATATTATCTAAACAAAAACAATAAAATCGCACCGAACCGAAAAAAAATATCTCGTTAAACTAAATAATAAAAAAGGATCAAAACTGTTGAAGGTGTACTATAAATACGTTGGTAAATTTCATAACCTCAACACAATGTAAACAACACTTTATAACCAATAAATTACTACTTAAAACAAATAATTTTCAAGAGAAAACAGTTCCTTTATTGTGTATAATGATAAAATATAATATAAGCACCAGTCATCTTTGCTGTTCGACCGTAAACATCATCCAAATCCGAAAGCAACTTCCTCGCTTGAAATTCGGCCATGCCCTCTTTAACTATGATTCGCCTCGCACTGCTCTTATAAACTTTTCGATTCATATTTAATATTTGAGTGATTGTAAGGAAAATAACACTATAAAACGTAAAAAAAGTCAACACAATAACAACAAAGCTATAAAGTGACAGCTAATGTACAATAAATCAGTGTTGCTAGTACACTCAAAATTTGTAGTTCCCAAATCATTCTTTTCATGACTTTCTTGACAGACTATAGAGTCCTCTTTGTTGAAATTGATATAATATTTTATTATGAAAAATCATAGTCTTAATCTCACAACCCATCTCTAGGGACTCTCATCTCCGTTTTAGTGTTCTGTGGTAGGGACTAGGGTTCCATCAATATTCGCGAGACTTCACAAAGCTTCACAACCTCATTCACAAATCTTGCTACTATTCTACTGTGTTTGTAGAATTAATTTATATGATTTCATAGAGTATAGAAGAATAAATGACAAAGACGTCGTGTTAATTGTTGCCATTAACAAAAACTATTGTCATGGGAACTTTTGCTCTGTTCATACTGTGCAACAAGGACTTGTTTTGTTTGCTTTTATCTCTAAAGCGGGTTACAAGTATTATAGGATTTATTATTATCAATACTATCAATTTAGACCTTAATGCCGATTTCGCCAAAAGTAATAATACCTTTAGGACCATTTAGCAATTTTTGTAAACACGCTTGTCGAATACACAAATTATATTGTAATAGTATACTAGGCAAATGCTATTTATTGCGGAAGTAATGGCTTCCGAAATTTTAATTGCAGTAGTTAATAACTTATTAAAAAAGTAAATCAAAAAGTTCAGTGTTAACTCTATTCTTATACCATTTTCAAACATTTTAAATGGATTGAGTTCGATGAATACATTAATTTGGTTCTCCAGTTCTTACATCGCGTCTTGTCCAAGGTGTACAAAGAATTGTCCTGAAATTTTAAATATTTCAATGAAAACATGATGTTGTTGACGATAGGATAAGGTTTTTAATAAAAATAACGTGTTTGACAGTGTTTGGAAATAGTTTTTCTTTCAACATAGCAAAAATGACATTGTGATTAGAAGAATATTTATTCGAAATGATTTGTTTACTATGACTGATGCTGGCAAGATCATGTCGATAATAGGAAAAACAAACAATCAAGACGAAGAAGACAGTATGTCTGAGGAGGATATGATGGACAGTGAAGACGAAGACGAAACGATCGCCAGAATACAACGCGCTCACTTCGCGCAGGCCGCCGCAATGAATCCTCGGCGGCGCCCGGCTGCAAGGCCCAGGCGAATGAGCCAAAAAAGAAAAATAGAAGCAGTTCGAAATTTTCACGATTTTACTAAAAAATTGAAAAAAGATACTGGTATAAAAATTCGAAGTTTAGGTAATGATATATTAGATTTTAGTGACTTTTCTAGTGAGGACAATAATACAGATAGTGATGGTTTATCAGAAGAAGAATTTACTGTAGACCCCAATGCTGTAACGGAGTTAAGTGAAGAGAACAACAGTTATATAGATCCAGAGACTGGGGACATCATGGAATCTAAAGTAAAGGAAGTTGATGATACGAATACAGTGAATTCAGAATTAACCTCCACAGATATGCAAACGAAACCTAAAACACTCTCCATTAGTGATATTATTGATGATAGTGGTTTGGATTTATCAAAAAATGTTGAAATAACTGAGGTAGAAGAAAGTGATTTATGTTCAGAAAAGACCCCTGAGGATCTCCTTGATATCAAAGAAGATAGCAGTAGCCAGAGTTTTGATATAACAGAAAAATTAAAAGACATGGGAGAAATTAGTGTAAAGCCAGTGAATAAAACAGACGAAGATGATGATACTGACAGTAAGGATACAGAAAATGATGATGAGGTATTTCATATTTAGCAGTAGATATTTTAGTACTTTTTCCTGTTTTTCATTAATAAAACCTAACTTGGAAATTTCAAATACTCTTAGTAATGTATTGTTTCTTCAATCTAAAATATGTGATAGGACTATTATTATTATTATTTTATATTTCTGCCTTTAACTTGGTGCATTCCAATAGTTGTAGTCACAAAAAACATGTATGAAACATACACCTAAGAATATTTGATTGAAATCAACTTTGTCATATAATTGTTCCTATATAAAAAGCTTTTATAATTTAGATATAATGGTTGTTCTTATAAGTTTAAATATTATTGTAATCAGCTTATATTATAAATGAATCCATTAGTTCTTTTAAAGATTCTTATTGAAACCAAACTGAAAAATTTGTTGCTGTCATAAATAATAAGATTGGACTTTAGTCTATTATTTTAATGAATCTGTGTGGTGTTGATAAATTATAAATGTTCTTACAGAAAAAAATGAATTCCAATGCTATAAATGTTCGACGTAATATCCGAGAAGTTATGGATGAAAAGAATCTAGATGCATCCACATTGACAGCTCAACGACAGGAATCTGAACGTTTAGCTAGAGTTCAGGAGCAGCAGAGAATCATAAGAGAGGTATATATAGTCTTTCCATACATTTTAAGAGAAATGTTTAACAAATTTAATCTATAACTCAGTACTTAATTAATTCTCTTCTAGTACTTAACAAATTCTTCATATATGTATATATTATAAGTTGCATTCATGGCACTGTAAAAAAATGATCAGTGTATTCGATCCACCATCTACTTCTAGCTGCCAGTAGAACAAACTTTACTAAAACTAAAAATATTTTTTTAACAACTTCATATCAAAAGTTATTTAATTTTATATGTATGATGGTGATTTTTGCATTATCGTCTTCCAATTTTAAATTATATTATATAATATTGTTCAAATATAAATAATATAATTGATTAAAATGGAGCCTTGGCCCATGTGCCTTTTCAAGTTTACGTCATAATGAATTCTTATATATAGTGTAAAGTATAATAAAAGGTATAATTATATGCATTATGATTATAATTTCAGGTACAAAGACAAATAGCAATTAATAGACAAAATAAAATTCATCAAAAAACATTATCACTTTTGCAAGGTGGATCATCAATATTAAAGAAATCAGGATCATCACAAAAACTAAAGTATGTGTTTTAAGTACTTTCTAATAAATCTATTATTTTTGTCCATAAATAAAGCTAATTATTTTCTTTTAGTTTACCAAATACAGTGTTAGTCAAATTACCTTCAGGAGAAATAAAAAAAACGAGTGTGAAACAGGGTCAGTTAGAAGTGACAAAAGTACCTAAACCTACTATGACGGCCTCTGCTTTGGCTCAAAAATTAAGTAAACCTGATCAAAAGGGGGAGAAGAAAGAGGTAAGTAAAATTTTCTAGTATTAAAGTACAATTTTTAAAGGAATTTTCTTAAAATAAAAATAAACCACTCTGATATGACTTAGGGAAAGGTAAAGTCTATAATATTCCCAAATATTTGTAAAGCACCGGCTAAGCCTCTAGTTCTGTGAAATAGGCATAGTTTTTTTTATTGATGTTATTAAATATACTGAAATGTTTAACTTAACCTTAGTTCACCAGAACACCTGGATTAAATATAATTCTTTTACTAAACATTGTTTTATGAGCTATTTAGATAAATATTGTTCAGAAATTCAAGGGGTGATTAGAAAAGTATATTAATTTTTACAATGGTAAAGTGATGCACGAAAAATATTATAGAGCCTGAAATTATATGATGTATTAAATATTTATAAAAAAAATGATATTTATAACAATTGGACAAATAATTTCCAAAATATATGGGCTTCTGAAATACACTTGTACAAAATATAGAACAAAAATTTATTAAGATAAATTGAAATAAATAAATAAAAAAATTGCTGAAATAATACATGTGTTTTACTACATTATATGCATTATTGAGGTTTATTAATTAAATGATTTCATTTAGGTAGTAGAAATTGTAGATAGTAGCAGTGGTGAGGAGTCCTCATCATCGTCTTCAGATTCCGATGACTGCATAATGCTCTCAGATTCAGAAGTACCTCCAAGTCCTGAGGCTGATGAAGATCCTGGTAATTCAGGTTAGAATAGTTTTATATAAATACAATTTAAATCAATAAAATAGTTGATCACTGTGTTCCAAGAAAAACCTGTGCTACTTTTTAGTCTACAACATACAATGCGAAATAATAGTATTACTTTAGTAGTAAGAATAACTATTACTTTTATTTTTAATCATGATTTTTTCACCAGGTCTTCATGTGAATGATTCATATAATTTACCAGATGAACAAGGTAGAGTTCAAATAAACATTGGACATCCTGAAAATGAAGAAGACATCTTTTTAGCACCACAGATTGCGAGAGTTATAAAACCTCATCAGGTACGTTTTCTTAAGGATATATTAATTTAGTAATAAAAGATAAAGTTATCCATTTCAAAATTTAAAATATATTGACTCCATCAAAATTGATAGGTGGGTATATAAAAAAACATTTTCGCTACACATGCTAATAAATATTGCTACATATAAGCGTTGTAGGATTTTTTTTTGGTTTAAGCAGGATTTTGAACTTATGGGTAAAAAAGTGGAATTGTGTCGTCAAAAGCGGGACATAATAAACAACTTATTATTATTTAAAAGTTCCACCTCCGCCGCGTCGCATAGCTTTTCCTAGAGTAATCCCCGAAAAGCGGGATAGAGTTTGTCCCGCGCGGGACTTTAATCGGGACGTCTGGTAACGCTGCTACATATACTTGTAGTGTAGTGGTAATGTCAAATTGTTTAGAGCTTTCTGCCACAATTAAAGTACAGGTATTTTTTCATGCCATATTAATGACATTAAAAATGCATTTTTTATATATTAGAGAGCCTTGGCTTTTTTTATTAATATTATTCTGAAGGATTCCGGATTTTTTCTGTTACGACTCCCACGATTTTGTAGAACCACGAGCAAGTTTATCAACATATGGATTCATACTATTATGCCATATTACATTTAAGCATTATGCCATATTTAAGAGTGCCAACAGCTAAGACTTGAGATTAATTTCAGAATAAGTCACAGTTATTATATTAAATTATTTGTTGTATGATGTTTTTTATTATTATTCCAGATTGGTGGAGTAAGGTTCCTTTTCGACAACATAATAGAGTCTGTGGAACGGTTTTCAACATCAACCGGCTTCGGTTGCATATTGGCACATTCCATGGGCCTCGGGAAGACTTTACAAATAGTATGCTTCTGTGATATATTCCTTCGACATACGACCTCGAAAACAGTCTTATGTATAATGCCTATAAATACATTACAAAATTGGGTAAGTGTTTATAATAAATAATTTGTATACAATACTCCTTTCTTATTTTTGTTTTTTTTTATGTTAGATATCGACAGTCAATGATGCGCTGTCGACCTACGTTTTATTAAGAGCATTCGGAAATGCACGGTTTTTCCATCTATGAACGGTGGTTCGTTACTCTGTCGGAATTTCGATATTCCTCCCACCCAATCAATGCCCGAAGTTTCCAGACGTGGGGAAAACATGCTTACAGAAAATTATAAACATGTTGGTCCCGGTGGGATTCGAACCCACGATCCGTCAATGCGCACGGCAGGTGTTCTACCGAACGCGCCAACGAGCCCGTCAGAAAGTCGTGCCACGTTCACTCCTATAAGGGATTAATTATTGCATATAATGCCTTATGTATAATAATGCACAATTCCCTTCAATTTTGACATAATGCCATTGAATTTTGAACTCTATTGTTTAGGTGGCAGAGTTTAACATGTGGCTTCCTGTGGAAGCAGCACACAGTCCCCTGGCGGTGCACGGAGAAGTACGACCGAGACATTTCCCTATTTATGTGTTAAATGATAGTCATAAGACACTACAAATGCGTGCCAAAGTAGTTAAGGTAAGGTTACTCAAATGTGGTATTTATATCTATACTAGCGACCTGCCCCGGCTTCGCACGGCTCTAGATTTTTTGACAAAAAAAGCAGGGGTTTGTAATAGAAGAGTGAAAATATAGGGATGTATGTATTTTTTAATGCTAAATTTTTTTTGGGCTGGACACCCCTTATCACTTAGGTCTTAGAGGTTTGAAAGATAGATAGTAGTCAGACTTACTGAATATGCATAAAAAATTTCATATGAACCGGTCGAGCCGTTTCGGAGGAGTATGGGAGCGAACATTGTGACACGAGAATTTTATATATTATATGTGGTTAAGATTACATGTTGGATAGAATTTGTTTTTTTTTTTTTAAATAAATAATCTGTTATTATTTTAGGATTGGACAACAACAGGTGGTGTCCTTATGATAGGTTATGAATTATATAGATTATTAAGTATGAAAAAAGACAAAAAACCTCGTAAGAAAAAGAAAGCCGATGCAAAATTAGAGGCTGAGAAGGAGAAGGAGGATAAGAAAAATGAAATTGGAAATGATGAGACCACTCAGGTAAAAATATATATTATTACTTATTTTGTAATATCTATGAATAACTATGGAAATATACAGCTTTTGATGTAATTATTACTTAAGCGATAATGAGTGGAAATGAAAGATTATGTTACACTAACTAAAACCTCGATTATCCGAACCAATTGGGATCGAGACTAGTTTGGATACAATAAAATTCGGATAATCTAAACGTGAGTATTTTGGGATGAGATCATGGACAAAACTGTTATGTTATGTTTATGTAGAAAGTATATACAAATATATTAAAATAAAAGTTAAATTAAAAGCGTTTCACCACGCTCGGTATGCCCGCGATTCTCGCAAAGATACGCTCCGTTCGGATACACCAAGTCATCGTTCGGATAATCGAGGGTTTGGATGATGGAGTTTCGGATAATCGAGGTTCTACTGTAAAACAAAATAATCATATTTCCTAAAACTTTCTTTCTGAACATTTATTATTTTATTGTGCATTTTCTATCGTTTTTAAAGAGAAAAACATTTTTATCACAGGGATCAGATGCTACTTCGGCTACGAAGGCGTCTGATGAGACTCGCGCGGATACTCAAGAAGGAGACAATAGCTTTAAGCTAGATGGAGACGACAAAAAAGAGACATACGAAGACAAAAAGCTACTGGATGGTAAGACCTGTCTCTATATTCGCTTTTATCTATATGCTTATGTATGTTCGGCAAAATCCTTTAAATGGATTAGAATAAGAACTTTGTTCCATATGTTGTAAGTTAACTGTTATAGATTAACGGCCTTATTCAAAAACGTATTATAATATTGTCTTTAAAAAGAGTGGCGGCGAGTTTCTTGCCAGTTCTTCTCGTCCGCTCTACGCCCTTGATTTGTGAACTGGTAGTAAATGTAAAATTAGAAGCATTTAATAATAGTAATATTAGTAATTTAATAAGTATTATTTTTTTTTTTAATGACGTTCATAGATGTACATTGTGTTACCTAAATTAATAGATTATTTTTTAATTTAATTGAATTAAATATGGCAACTTTGTGACATTTCAAATATAAGACAACTGTTTACCTAATTGTGTTACCTAAATTAATATAAGACAACTCATCTTTCAGTCTCCCGCGACCACGGTTGCTGAAAAGCATCCGAAACGTCGGGATAAATAATTTAAATAATAAATCGCGTTTTAATCCGGTATACAGTATTTTATTTAAACGTATTATAAGCTTGATATATTTAAAATACGTTTTGTCTCGCTCTATCAAATATAAAATGACTACAGAACGAAATAAACAAAACATATTTTAACTATGTCAAACTTATAATACGTTTATGAATAAGGCCGTAAATATGTAATATTGTGTTCATTTATTAAAGACACTTATTTATAGTTAATTCCTGGTTACCGTTAAAAAAAATAGTTAAATAAACTAAATAAAGCTTGCTGTGTTATCTTTGAGAAATTTAAAATAAATTTAGTCAAATTCAAAGGATATTTAACATAATACTGTTTCTTTTATCATGGCGTCAGAAAAGATAGTCCTATAATAAGTGTAAAATCCGCTTTACCTGTATGATTTTTTTATTATACAGAAATGTTTGAAGCCCTAGTGAAGCCGGGGCCAGACCTAGTGATATGTGATGAAGGACATAGGATCAAAAATTCCCACTCTAATATATCGTACGCGCTTAAGCAGATGAGGACGAAGCGTCGTATTGTTTTGACAGGTATTTATTTTTTCATCATTGTATAATATATTATAAGCAATACAAAAGGTTTGTTTTATTGGAAAGCAAACATTTAATATTAAAAAGATAAATCAATTAAAATGTGGTTTTGATTCTTCGATAAATAAAGTATTTCTAGAAGCAGTGTTTTCGACGATCCTTCATTTAGAGATGTAAAATTATTAAATTTTGCATCGTTATGCATTAGCATTGAACTTCTTTTTTTTTCAAATACGTTTCAGACTTGTTCAGACAGAATTTTCCTATAAGTATATGGAATTGATATAGCTTATAAATATTATTTTGTTATTTGTCTTTCATGACGTGACTGTTATTTTCCATATCGTCAAAACTGCTAAAGCGCCAATTTGCCCAAAATAGAGAATCATTTTCATTAAGATAGAACATAATGTTAACAACGATATTAATTTTTGATATAAATAAATCAGATGAAAAATTTAATAGATATTAATTAAAATAAAAAAAAAATCTTTGGTTTTGATGCGTAACGGGCATATGTGTATTGTACTTTGTAGTCAATGGTTACGTTTTATCTGTAACGTACACAGGATATCCGTTGCAAAACAACTTGTTGGAGTATTGGTGTATGGTGGATTTCGTTCGTCCGAACTACCTCGGCAGCAAGACGGAGTTCTGTAATATGTTCGAGCGGCCCATACAGAACGGGCAGTGTATCGACTCCACGCCGCAGGACATCCGCCTCATGCGCTACCGGGCTCACGTCTTACATTCGCTGCTTGTCGGGTTTGTGCAGAGGTGAGTACTTAGTAATAAATATGATTTTACTTGACAATTCGCTTATGGGAGTATTAATGTTTTTCGGGATTAGAAGTAGCCTTTTGTCTACAAATACGTTTATAAGATGATAATTTTGAAAATGACTTGTAAAAAATTGATTTATGTGATTATAATGGGTAGAATCTAGATTTAATAAATTAATGTAATGTTTGTTTGATGAATATTACTAAGTTGCTTGTAAAATTTCTGTTGTGAGACTAATGTTCGCATACAACGCTGTGGCAACGGTATTTTTACCGTCAATAAATTTGTTTAGATGTTAATTGATCTTTTAGTGTCTACTGTGTTGTGACAGTCTTTAGCTCTTTCTCTTCAATAAAAATACAATAACATATTTTAAAATAAACAGACATTGTAGGATAACTTTCTCTTCATTGCGATCCTGCCATTGTTCAGTTATTTTATCCATTGCTTAGTAAAAAATATATTTGCTATACCATCTTTTAACGTCAATACATTAATAATTGTGCAAATTTAGTTTATATGAAGATGTTGTATAGAGGGCAACAATCCTAAACGTTGCACCTAGTAATAAATAACCCATAAATGTTAATTGAATGTTTGTCAGGCGTTCTCACGCAGTACTGCAGTCGACTCTACCGCAAAAGGAAGAGTACGTACTTCTAGTACGCCTGACGCCCTTACAGCGGAAACTGTATGATCGGTTCATGAACGAAGTCGTTCGCTCTGCGTCTGTTCCCAATCCATTGAAAGCATTCGCTATTTGCTGTAAGGTATGTGTAAATATTTCATCTAATGACTAATCTAAGATAATAATTTATGGGAACTTTTAAATTTTGTTGAATTGTATTATCAATTTGTAATTTATTTTTCAGATATGGAATCACCCGGACGTGTTATACAATTTTTTGAAGAAACGCAGTGAAGTGAGCGCTGCCATTAAGGAGGATTTAGATTTGGAAGAGATCGGTGGAGTTACGAAAGCTGGTCGAGCGAAGAACAGCAAAGCTCAGCCGAAACGACCGGGCAAGCCGCGGGTATTATATCAATATTTCCATTATCTAATAAAATACTTGAAAAATAAAGATAGGTATAATAAATTCAATTTCAATAATTTATTTTATAGGGTTCGTCAAAGAAACCTGCAGCAACAATTCCACCCAACACTACAGCGTCTGTACCTCCCCGTCAAGATGCAAACACATTCAATAACACACAGTATCCTAATGCCCCTTACGGTCCCAGCTCTTACAGGCCTGATAGACCGCCAGGCAATTACCCTCCGTATCCGCCTTATCAAAACTCAACACCGGGCTATTATCCACCCGGACAAAGCTACAACCAAGAATACGGCAATAACTACTATCCACATCAGCCGCCATACGATAGTAACTATCCGAATCAACAATATCCACCCACCAACTCCGAGCAAAACTATAATCAAAATTACTGGGGCAACAACAGTTATTATGGAAATTCCGGTTATTATAATAACCAACAGTACCCAGAAGGCCAGACTCCGCCGAATTTCAACGCTAACCCACCACCGCGCTTTGATAATTCTCAGCAGTATCCGGCGAATTATAATGCATCACCAAACGATGCGATGTATCCTAGTGGTGTTACTCCGAATAATCCACAATATCCAGGAAATAATGTACCACCGAACAATCCGCCATATGCTGGGAGTAGTGCACCTTCGGGTAGTTCTCCATATCCTGGAAGTAATGTCCCTCCCAATAGTACTACATATCCTGCAAATAGCGTACCGCCAAATAATCCTTCATATCCGGGCAATAATCCAAATCCTATCAACACTCCTTACGCTGCAAATAATGTGTCTCCGAGCAATCCTTCTTATCCTGCGAATAATATTCCTTCGAATAATTCTTCGTATCCGGCCAACCCACCGACATATCCACCTAATCAAGAAAGCTATGGTAATCCTAATCGGCCTCAGCCATACCAAAGTCCATACACAAATCCCTCAGCGTATGGACAGTATGATGCCAACAGTCGTCCACCGCAACCATATTCAAACAGTCAAACCCCACAAGATTACCCAAGCTACCCACCACAGCAATACGCTGAAAGTAGCCCATATCCCGCAAACCCATCAGCACCGTACAACCAATTTAACAATACACCTCCTAATTATTCTAATAATTATCAAGCAAATGTGCCTCGGCAAGAAAACAACGTGCCTAATCAGCCAGCTATTAAAACAGAAAGAAACATAGATCCAACTTATGTCCCAACTGACGTCAAAATAGAACCAAACAATCCTCAAAATTCAGGTGCAGCGCCTTTTCCGACACCTTACAATTACAACCAATCGAACTCTTATCCTGAGTCACAAGGACATCCCAATTATAATCAATTTCCCAATTATCCTCAACCGTTGGAAACGAAACCGCCTCTATGTAGCGCCAGCTCCGGAAGTCCGGTTACATCGTGGCCTATGCCGGAGACTCTCAAGTCTGAACTCGATAGACTTAAAACTGAAGAAAAGATTGAAATGAAATCTGAATCCGACGGTGAAGTGAAGATTGAAGATTTAGATACGAAAAAGATTGTTAAAGATGAAAGTAAAAAGGATACGATGGCTATGCCTCCAATAGTGAGCGATTCAGTGACGAAGTTAGACAAGTTTGGAAAGAAGGATTTGACGAAAAATAATGGTTCAGATTCGGAACCCGAAATACCCAAGAAAGGTAGGGGTAAAGGCAAAGGCAAAGAGAAATTGAAAGTAGATAAACCTGCAAGACAATCGAAAGCTAAATCAAAACCTAAGGGTAGAAAGGATCGAAAGACTTCGAAAGAAAAAACAAATGAAGATTCTGAATCGGATCAGAGTGAGAAAGAAGAAAAATTAAATAAAGAAGAGGAATTGGCTCTTGTAAAGAAAGCGGAAGAAATGACATACGACTGGGCATCAGATTTGTTAAAGGATTATATACCCGGCATTATCGAGAACTCGGCTAAAATGGAGTTATTTTTCTACATATTAAACGAAAGTATCAAACTAGGCGATAGATTGTTGCTGTTTAGTCAAAGTTTGTTCACATTGAACCTAATAGAAGATTTTCTTGAGAGAAATTATATACCGGGTACGAATCGTGTGTGGGAAAGAAACACATCCTATTTCCGTAAGTTCACTATTCAAATTAAATTTAACATTAGAATACGTTTTAAACTTTATTTTTTTTCGAAATTTTAAATTTATTTATATTTTTAGGTTTGGATGGGTCTACTCATGCCTTGGAACGTGAAAAACTAATAAATGAATTCAATGCAAATCCGAACGTGTATTTGTTTCTCGTATCGACCCGGGCTGGCTCCCTCGGGATCAATTTGGTGGGAGCGAACAGAGTCATTGTGTTCGACGCCAGTTGGAACCCCTGCCACGACACACAGGCTGTTTGTCGAGTTTACAGGTAAATGAAGTTACCCATTTATGTGGATATATCAAATTAAAATTCTGACTGATCCCCATATTAAGAGGATTCGGAAGGAGGCTGATACAACTAAAATGAGTGATAATTTGTATATTATATAATAATGGATATTCGTGTAAATGTAATTGCAAAATTCCAACATATTTCAAATTTTATATAAGTATAGTTTTAAACTGCGCATAGTTTAAAGAATATAGCTTTTTCCGTTATCCTTATGGCATTTTTTTATGGAATAGGGCAAACGGCCAAAAAGCCGACAGCTTGCCTGATAGTAAGTGATTACCGGCGCCCATAGACATCAGCAGCACCAGAGGACTTGTAGGTGCGTTGCCGGCCTTTAAGGAATGAATCGCCCCCTCCAGAATACTTGGGGCAGCCTCGGCATCCACGCTCATATTGTCATCTATAACTATATGATCAATTGCTTTTTAAAAAAAATATTGATATCAATTCTTTTTTACTAAACCTAAATCTAAACTAATTTTATAAAAGATTTGTTTGTTTGTAACGATTCAACTCAAAAACTACTCGACCGATTATAAAAATTATTTCACCAATAGAAAGCTACATTATCAGCGAGTTATTTTATAATAGTAAGTACATCTACATTGCACCCGTGCCAAGCACGTCTTGCTAAAATTGATATTTTTTTTATATACTAATTTTTGATTCAGGTACGGTCAAAAGAAACCATGTTTCGTGTACCGTTTCGTGATGGACTGTTGCCTTGAGAAGAAGATTTACGACCGTCAGATCAATAAGCAGGGCATGGCGGACCGCGTTGTGGACGAGTGCAACCCCGACGCCGTGCTCTCGATGAAGGAGATAACTAACCTCTGCTTCGATAATGATGAAAAGGTTCAATTACGTTATTTTCATATCGTAAAAGACAATATATTTTTTTTTAAATGTGCATGTTACATTTTATTTGGAATATTAACTATAGGATTCCTGTTAATAGACGGAAAACCCGTGAAGCGCATTTCGCGCGTTTCGGTTTTAGTCTATGGACTTCCGATTGCTCGAAGTAAAAAGTAGGTCGACAGCGCATCATTGACTGATGTTCTGTGGCTGAGGTATCACCTACCATCAAGTGAACCTCATGCTCGACTATTATTATAATGTTAGATATCGAGATATCTAACATAATAATATATTTTTTTTCTTTCAGTCCAATGTCGATCCATATTATATACATAAAACAAGATATAAAAAGATAATAAAATAATTATTAAATATTAGTCATTGACATTTCTAATTGTTAATTTTTGATTAAATTATAAGTTGCGCATGTTTTTTAGTGTGTGCGTGTGATTTTTTTTCAGGAAACAGAACCGAAAGACCTTCTAGAATACAGAGATAAGTACATAGATGTGTTGATGCAAGGAATACTCACGTTGCACAGCCAGCTCTTGACCAAGGAGCCCTTCCAACACGAGTCGCTGCTTGTCGATAGAAAAGAGAAGAAGCTGTCGAGTGCCGAAAAGAGATTAGCTCAGAGAGGGTAAGTTATAACTACAGTACTATGCAATTTAATAATAACAAAAAAAATCCATGCCACACACATAAATTACATTCTTAATCCTAACTTATACTAAATATTTAAATAAAATACTTTATAACAGATTAAAACGCGATTTATTATTAATTATCCCCTCAACGCCCTGCTGGACGCCAACCCAGCCCTCGACATCTATTCTGACGGGTGGACCACGTTGCGCTCTGAGTGTCTTAAACACTTGGAGACAGGAGTGGTCCATTGATATAATTGAAATGTGTATGATAATCTATCAGATTACTATATTTTTAATTTATTGTTTGTATTTGAATGTATTGTAATGATGTTAAATTGTTTTGTATTTTATAAGAAATAATTAATGTAATTGGCCTAATCAGCCGTTTTAATTATTATCAAATAAATAAATAAATCCCGACGTTTCGGATGCTTTTCAACAACCGTGGTCACGGGCAAACTGCTGTAGACGGTTGCTGAAAAGCATCCGAAACGTCGGAATAAATAATGAATCGCATTTTAATCCGTTATTAAGTATTTTATTTAAATGTGTGTAAAACTAAATATGCTGTGTGGCGAAAGAAAAGGCCGGTGCTCAGCTTGTGCTGTAAACCAGTACTGACTATAGCGCTGATTTTCAGCATCCGCCTGGGTAACTGTTGTAGTGTCAGATAACATGAAAAGTGTATTAAAAGAAAGAAAACTCATTAAAAAAACAATAACATTTCTTATTTCAAAAATTTTGTATTGTTAGTCTGTATATTGATTTCTTATCTTTTACTTCTTGTTATTATTCTTATAGTTTACAATGTTTATATTATAGTTACACATAAACTCTGTTTTATACTTAACTAGCGACCCGCCCCGGCTTCGCACCGGTACAATGCTGATACTAAATACACTACAGAAAAACTGTTATTATTATACATATAAACCTTCCTCTTCAATCACTCTATCTATTTAAAAACACCGCATCAAAATCCGTTGCGTAGTTTCAAAGATTTAAGCATACAAAGGGACAGAGAAAGCGACTTTGCACATACTATGTAGTGATGGCACGTGTAACCTAAATTCCTTAGTTCTATCTCATTTTAGTACTTATAACTTGTACTTATATTATTGAATACTATGTCGTACAGGTATGAGCTAGAGAAGAAAGCGGCCCTCGCCCCGAAGCCGACGGGGGCGTACCGCACGGTGCGCGCGGCGGACGGCAGCCTGGTGCAGCGGCCGGTCGCGTCCGTGCGGCCCATGCAGCACGGCGCGCGCTGGATCCCCGCGGACGTGTGGCGCCGGCAGGGCATGACCGCGCAGGAGATGACGCTGCCCTTGGGTAATACGCGTTCACGTGGGATAGGGGGCAAACGGGCTGTTCTTTTATCGAATAGGGGGCAAACTGGCTGGTGTTATAGAATAGGGGGCAAACGGGTTATTTTTAAAGAATAGGGGGCAAACTGGCTGTTTTATATAATAGTGGGCAAACGGGATATTTCTTATAGAATAGGGGGCAAATCGGCTGTTTTTTATAGAATAGGGGGCAAATCGGCTGTTGGTTTACGTGATGGTAAGTGATCACCGTCGACTATAGACATCCGCAACACAAAAGAATAAGTTTGTTCCTTGTAGGTTTGTCGTATTGGTTCGGAAAAACCGCCGACAGCAACAGTACATACTATCTACATTTTTAGCACATATTATTTTTATTACATATACATGTATTAATTTTATACAGTATATACAAATTAAAATTAATACAAACTCTTTTGCTGATTTTAATCACTAGCTTTGCTAATGCTTAATACTAAAGCTAGTAATATATATATATAATAAAGTTTATACAGTACTTATGTTATTGACGTATAAGTGTACATTGTGTTACCTAAATGAATAAATGATTTTTGAATTTTGAATTTTGTGTATTCAGTACATACAGTCGATACAGAGCATACACTATATACAGTTCGTACAGAGCTTTTGCGCTCATTCGGACTTTACAACTAAGTATTTATTATTATCAGGATATAGCATATCATGACTAAAAATAAAATAAAAGACGGATTACGATTACTCAGAGATAGATTTATTAATTCAAAGATAAAAGGTACATGTTCATTAAGTAAATTGAGTCAGATATAACTTCACAGTGATCTGATATCCTACCTTGGTTAAACTCTCGAAAAAGCTTATATTTGTAAAAAATCTCAATAGACAATAATTTATACTTATTTTGTACAGATGTCGTTATTCCCACAAACTCTACGGAAAAGACCAATATTGTTCTTAAAGCTGGTCAACGAGTAATGGTGTTGAAGTCACCAAAAGGAATCTATATGCAATTAGAATCTGGAAAGATTATAGCAATTAAAACGGCACTCAAAGGATTGGGACAGAAAGGTGGCGATAGCAAGGACAGCCCTCTTGGTAAAAAAAGTAAGTGAAAATGTTTTTTTTTTATATTTATGGAGCATAAAGTTTTATATTTCACAAATTAATTTTGAATAAATATGTGCTTTATTGAAGTCAGGCTTTAATTACAAATATTTTTTTGTCATTTGTAATATCATGTAGGTTCAATATTTATACCTTATTTTTAGTTTTAGGTAATCGACCCACATCAGCTAATATACCCGGATCTTTAAAAAACAATTCTGCAATCACTATTACATCCAAGTCCGGCCCTCGGTTTCAAAGAATACAAACTAGACCTTCATTGATGGGTCCGAAAATGTCTAGATCAATGTTGCCAGGACAAAAAATAGCCGAGATTAGAAACCGTTTAGGAGAAATGAGGTCATATGGTATGCGTCCCAAATTACCGACGCCACATATGAGAATGTTACGACCGAGTTTGCCCGGTTCTTTGAGCATCACTAAGATATCCAAAAAGTCTGCTGATAAACCTAAAACTTTTGAAGAAGAAACACAGATTCTGGATAGCGATGATGAGGAAGATTTAAAAGAAAGCGCTGATGACAGTCCGACTTCTGAGAAAGGCGATACGGAAGTAAAAAGTGATCAAAAGGATAACACCGTAGCTTCTAGCAGTGAATCGGAATCTGTTAAAGAAAATGAAAGCAAAGATCCCACACCGATCGTCCTCACCACCGATGAAAAATTACCATCCGAGGAAGCTTTAGAAACTAAAAATATAGATAGAAACGGATCAGAAGCATCTGGTCCGTCGCAGAATAAATTAAAAGACGAAGTTCCAATAAATTTAGCCGGTCGCGGAGAAAGCAAGATTAATTTACTAAAAAACTATAGACACCAAAGACCAACGAGTCGACCGCAGACGGAGTCGAGTCTCAGCCAATTAGAAAGAACGGCGATCACGCTTAACAAAGAAGGCGTGCCCGACTTCAGAAAGAATTTAGACGATATCACACAGTCGTATTCTCCATCTGGCGAGGAGAAAACCAGTGGAAGAAAAAAGAAGTCGCCGCAGAAAGTCGAACCCGAACGGCCGAGCATGTCTCATAGCGTGTCTAGCATGCTTGGGAATTCGCAGAAACGGGAGAGCTCCATACCTAGTCAAAGGCCGAATCAGCCGAGCGGGGCTCCAGAGTCGTATAACTTGAGTAAGCCTCAGGCTTTGCCCCTGAATATGACGCACAGTGGGCTGATGACGGGCGGGACTACCACCAGCAGCGAGGCGGGCGACTTGACCCCGTCCCCCACTCCAGTCCCCCCCAACGGTCAGCCCTATCCCAGCGGAAGTGCCCCACCAGAAGGCTTCGGACAGTATCCAGGTAAAGGATATGGTTATGACAATTTTTATTAACCTTTTAAGCGCTTGGCTAAATGGACGCTGTTAAGCAATACAGTATCAACCCGCATGTATGCCATTTTGAGAAAATTGAGTTTGTTTGAAGTTTGTTGAAGTTTTAATTCAATTTCTTTTAAAAAATAACATAAATAATACATTTACTTGTAATTATTATTGTTAGACTAAATATATATCGTTTTTCTTGGCAGCAATCAAAGTAAGAGAGTTTAGTGCATTATTGTTAAATATTTTAAACATGTTAAGGTTTCGTGCCCGATAGTTTTTCAGTATTTTTGATATTAAAATGATATATTTCTCTTTTGAAATATGTACTCCAGCTCTTAAGGAAGCGATTGGTATCAAAATTTACATTTTTATCATTTTGTGGGTTGACACTAGTGCTTAACAGCATCCAAATATCAATTGCCGTACCCTTAGCGCCTGAACGAAATTCGGACTATTGAATAATCGTTTAAGTTGTACCTTAGGACAAAAAAAGAACAAAAAAATATGCATATTCTGTCGCAGAAATAGACACGAGCGGTGGGGGCACGGAAACATTTGTCGCATAAACGAGCGGTCAAAAGCTTAAAATAGAGTTTTAGTTGTTAGACTGTTTGTTATTGTAAAACCCATATATTGGTAAATCTTAGAATAGCACAGAAACTTATTAAACGAACATGTGGCTAAACTCGCTCTTTAAACCTTTGCAATATATATTTTAGTTACAAAGATATCAGCTAAAAAGCGAAAGGAATTTCCACCAATTTTCAGGAATTTTTTTCTTCACTTAATATGCATCTACGCCGCTTATTTTTTGTGATGGTTTTTACAATGTGAACCGGTGTACCTTTTTTGGTCCGGTTTGTTGGGGTACAGTAAGGTAACTTGTGATTTTAACAAAAAACTTTTTTTTAATATTTTGCAGGTATCCGATTTCGATGAAACTTATAACAGTTAATATGTACGTAAAACCTATACTAATATTATAAAGAGGAGAGATTTGTTTGTTTCTTTGTTACGATTTAACTTTAAAACTACACGACCGATTTTAAAAACCAACCAATAGAAAGCTACATTATCAGCGAGTAACAAAGGCTATATTATGTGTATATACGGATTGCTTGTATATCATAAATTGAGATAGATATAAATATCATATAATATCATAACAATGTTGTCTACTTTGGAATCGCCTTCCCAGCTTTATTAGTTTTTGAGAAAAATAAAATTAAAAATTTACTATTTAAATGTCAAATGACAGAAAGAGATAGGTAAGTTAAAAACTACGCGAATAGTAATGGAAATGAATAACTCACTTAACATAATTAGATTTGGCTCTAAGTCACATTGCCTATCTCTATACCCTTTATTGAATGGGTGGTGGTATAAGTTCAAAATCAGCGATAATAATAGAACATATCGGATTATTAAGTGTCGATTTATCTTAAGTTTTACTAAAAAGTTTTAGGATTTACCATTCGGGCTTTTACAGTAACATATCGACTGTCCCTACGAATAGTATCGAAAGTAAACAATTGCTATATTTTACTTGCAATCCTCTTGATTCTTTTTTATTTTTAATATCGACAGACGAGCATGAGCTTCACTTGATGGTAGGTGATACACCAGCCATCAGTCAATGATGCGCTGTCGACCTACTTTTTACTTCGTGCATTTGAAAATCCATAAATATACACGTAAGGACAGTTGGTACACATATTTTTTGTGGTAGAGGGGTCAGGCAAACTGGACCTCTTTTGTTGCTAAGTAATGCTGCCTCCATAGATATTGCCAGTACCTGTGTGTAAGTGACATAAGTTATAAGTCAGTTTATAGTCAGGCTTAGACAGTGACGTATTTTCTAGGTTGAATTAATACTAATTATTGGGAATTGGGTATACACCCCATAATCCAACCTCCTGGGGCGAGCACGGCCAACTCTCCCTCTATATACGGCCATGGGCTTAGGGGTCGTCTCCACGAGCGAGAGAATCGCAGCGATGTTATCGTCTTGCCACGGATTCTATATAATCTATCGCCGCTATAACATCGCCGTGTATAGAAACATGCTAAGAGAGTATAGAAATACGTGGAAGAAGATGTTATCTTCTTCGCCGCGATTCTCTCGCTCGTGGAGACGGCCTCTAAGGTGTTGGTAAAGGTAACGTTACCTCTCCCTGATTCTTATATCAGACCAATGCCATAAACTTAAACAAAAGGATTAATGATTATAAGCATTATACAATAACAGTTTTTGTCACAATCTTCGAGGTCATTTGGTTATTGCATGACTAGGCGTTTATTTTTAATTGCCCAAATAAGTATCTTGTTCCATTTGGATAGTCTTAACTTTCATCATCTTTTAATAAATCGATGGTTTTCGTCATAAATATTTCTAAACTTTAGTTATTAATTATGAGTATGTCACGGCCATAAATTTGCCATTTTGGCTATTGACTATATAAAGATTGGTGAATGGTGAATTCGTTGCAAGTAGCGGGTTTTAAAATTTCGTTACATCGCTAAACCTCATTGTTTTTTTGATGAAAAACAAATGTAAATTTAAGCATACAATTATATAAAATTCCTCTATGAATCAAAATAAGAGGATATTTTTGAGGACTTTTTGAGAAACTTGGTGTATTTCGTGCAGTTTGTTCTTCGGTCTTAGATTTCCGGTACACTTGACGATCTCTAAGCTTCGAAAATAGACGTTTATTAAACGAACCTATCTATCTATCTATCGACGATTTAAACAGGCTTTTATACATGACTTGGATATATTTTTATGTTACTTCACAGGCTACGGTATGGGTTACGGAGCGTATCCTAACCCCGCCTACTATGGGGGCTACGGGGGTGGATACTACCCTCCTTACGGCGCACCACCCTTCGCCCCACCACCGAACACAACTACATCTGACCCCTACTTACCCCCAAACCCACAGTGGTAGTGACGATAACAAGTGTTAATCTAATGTTACACAATATAGTGTTCGGGTATTCGATCCTACTGCGAAAGATTAGTGTGAGTCGTATAAAATCAAACGCGGCTATAATATTAATTGCCAAAATTGAGTTGAATTTATATATTAATATATGAGTTTCTTTTTGACCATGCCATTGTTGTTACTGAATTAGAACCTAACCCTGGATTTTATTAAAACTTCAATCATTAATGGTATAATTGAGAGGAAGGGTTTTTGACTTTGTCAAAAGTGACCTGAAGCCTTGATTTTATACGACTCGTGTGTCTCATAACTGGGCAGTTAGATAATTTTAACTAAGGCACTGCCATACAAAATGTCCGGTTGCTAAGGTAGAAGGATGAAGTAGGCAAACAAAATTTGACAGTATGATAATTTACCAAGAGATATCCGTATGGGACCCGGACTTTTAGGACAGGATTAGAATCTGTACCACAGCCTCTCAGAGCAGTATAATGCAGTCTTACTGTACGAGAGAATGTGACAGCACGATACTTTTTGCATAGCTCTGTCTTATTCTGTCGCCAAGGACTCCTGCAATAATATGGCCCTGAGAGATTGTTATAGAACCCCAGGAGAAATACTCGTACATACACTCATTAGGAACGTAAATACCTTTTGCGTCTTCTAAGAAGGAAATATCGAGGGTATAGTGCTAAGACTAAACTATGCTGAAGTATAAGCCAATCTAATGTTAAAAGCCAATAAGTATGAAATTTTAAATTGTAAGATAAATTCAATTTTAAAAGGTTAGGGACAAAATTACCTAACATATACAATGAATATCGCCGTAATTTATATATTCTTTGTATGTCTTTATTTTTGTCCCTAAACTTTTAAAATTGAATAACTTACAGCTTAAAATTTCATACTTAATGGCTTTTAACACTATACCCTCGATATTATGTTCATTATAGCGATTGTATTCTTACGGTCGGTCGAATACTCGAACGCTAATCAACATTGAGATCTGAGTGTTGCTGTCTCTTTCATTAATTTACATTATATGAGGGACAGGAATGTTTATGTAGCTCCCAAATATGAATTAAAAGTGAATTACCGAGTCAGCCAGCAGCCTGATTTCTGTCTGGTTAACTTTGACTACCGTTTTAGTATTCCGCCTTTAGACTATCAGTGAAAAACATGTTTTTAGACCATAATAGCAGTGCAAAATGAAAATATCAGCTGTGGAAATGTATATGTTGATTTTAGAATTGTGATAGTGAATATGTGAATGCAACGTTGATAGGAGAATTGATTTTTAATTCTTTATTTAATTTGCCATCGATTAACAAAGATAATATTCGAACATTTCTGTATACTAAATTAATTTTTTATTTTGCGATTTTATGTATTTTGTGGAATTTTAGTGGATTGATATTCAAAGCCTGTCTTGCATTTACTTTTCAATATTTTGTAGTATTTTTTGTTGTCAAACTGATTCAATTAATTTCTGTAATCAAAGCAACACTCGGACGTCGCCGTCTTGTTTTTAAAATTATTTTCTTGCTCTATGGTTATAGTCACAGCTTATGAGTGAGTGAATGATTATGAATGGATTGGATCTCCGTTCTGTCAGTACTTATTAGGTATGAACAAATATGATTTTCCTGTGAATATCTGAGGCATAAAAAGTGGTTTAAGACCTATACGTTTTTAAATCGTCGTTCTTAAGTGTATACTCAGATTAGTATGTTGTGAACGCAGTATTTCTATTTCAACGGCTATGGAGCTGTCGATGTATGTGATAAGTCGCTAAGTAGTGTTAAGTCGAATATAATAGCCTTTAAGGAATATTTATCGTCATAGTATCAATGAATGCCTACAGATTATTCTAGAAATTCATTTTTCATATTATCAGCGGAACGGTTAAGTCTTTATAATAACAATTAGCCTACATGCATGTTCTGATGCATAGGAATATTTATATTTATCTTATAGATATTTACGTGTTTAAACAAATCGATGTGATCTGATTGCGATGAACTTTAAAAAAAAAACAATTTTATTTGGTGTGTAACTATGATTTATTTTAAACTATTTGCTAGAAATCAACTTTTGCCAGAATTTTGTAGACACGCATTTTCTGCCATTGACAAAAACCATATTATTTTTGAATATATTTTACGTATTTATTAGTTGGTTTTAAATAGATCTTTACACACCAAACGAAATTATAAATGTCGCATAATGTTATTTTACATTAAGATTACATTTAAATAATGAAATGAATGTATGTTGTCCTGTGTACAAATAGCGTTCAAGTGGTACAATACATAAAACATTGCATTTTAATCAGTTACTGTACCGGCGATATGTAATAAAAATTTAAAAGAACAAATTTGTTTTTCTGCTCTTTTCTATGTATATAATTAAGTTATATAGAAGTATAATATAAATATACTAGTTGCATGACCCGGCTTTACACGACTACACTTTATGAAGAAAATTAAGACAAAATGTCAAAAAAAAACTAAATTTCGGGACACCCCAACCTACATTAGTGGTATGAAACATACTTTAAGACCTATTGACCTACCAAATATACATTAAGAATTTCATAAATATCGGTCTAGTCATTTCGGAGGAGTGCGACCAGAACTACCGCGACACGATATTTTATATTTTTTTATATATACATATATGTATATATATTTATAAAGAACTCACTAAATATGAATCGTGTGTCAGAAGTTAATACATCTCATTGTCAGCTACAAGAAAATACTATCATCAAACTCATCGAACCCTAGACACGGTAAGACAATGAATTTTATTATGTTGCCTTAAATTTACAAAAAGCAAAACCGGCAAAGAAATTATATTTAGTCATTGAACAAAAGAATTTAAAATACGTCAAAATATTTATTATTTCCAGTTGCCAGGCACCAGTCGTGGATCCAGCCTTCAGTGAAGGTTGTGACTTGTGGTCACAGCTAATCAAAAATCGGTCAAGTGCTAGTCGCAGTATGAACTCGCTCATAATCAATATAGTGCATTCCTCCAATGGAGATGATTAAAGATACATAATATATGTTTGACGCCCTGACCAAGATTTTGTAGTATTGTTGATGTACTGATTTGTTATAGTTGGTAAAGCCGTGGGGCAAACACTGATAAATTAATAAACTTTTAAAATGTTAGTTTGTTCGTTCACGAAAATTATAAAAGTAAATGTGTTTGTTTGCACATCACAATGTCACATTTAGACTAAATTACTGAACCCATTTTGATGTTTTTTTTACAACTTCAAAGGATATCAAATTAAACGCTTGTATACATCTTACATATAATTATTTTATTTAGGTACTTACATTACAAATTCCAGCTAGTTTCTTTTTTTTCATTGATATCCAGATTCACATTTTTATGTACGAGTATATTAAGGAGACTAGCGTTAGCCTGGATAATATTTTATGTGCCATTGAGGCACGTAACCAAGATTTTTCTACTGACTAAGAAATTTTAATGTTAATGCACAAATATTAGTCGTATGCTTCAATGCCATGAGCTACGGTGTAGGGGTTGGGCTCATGCTCAGTGCACGGGTTTTGAGTCTCCCAAAGGTTAGATTTGTGTCGCTAAACGCTTGACCGGTATTGCCAACCTGCCGACCGGAATTACCCGCCATGTCTGGCAATACCGGTCAAAACCATTTATTTTTTAAACGTTAATTGCGCGAATTGTTCATTAAATTTTGATCTCAGTAGTTGTGATTATGTTAGAAGAATATTTAAAATTATATTTCATGTCAAATTATTTAATAAAAGTTGATTATTCTCTGATTAAAATTGGTTTGATCTTAAGTGACCGGCATTACCCTTCCTTACCCTAACTTTTTTTTATTTCTTCAACCAAGCTATTTAAAACAATGGTTAAACTGAACAATAATAATTAGTTTCTAAAACTCATTATTAATGTACCAAGCATTAGTAATAATTCTCTTACAGACAGCACAACATTATCTAACTCCTAGAAAACAAAATAAAACTTGGGTTCAATTTCCTATATAGTGGAGTGGCAAATTGTCGATCTATATAAATTGTAAGCGTGACTGTTGCACGCCTTCATTATTATTGTGATAGAAGCTGCGCGGACGCAACGACAGATTTAATTGTAATATCGATGGTGTTGTGAACGGTTTTGTATTAAGAAATAGAAAATAGAATCGTGGTACTGGAGTTCAATTATTATCAAGATGTGGAAACTAATAATGGTTCGTAAGTTAATTTTAATAATGTCTTTTATAAACGCGAGTTTCACACATTAAATAAAATAATTAGCGGTCGTATTCAATTACCTAAATAGACTTCTTAATTAAAATTTATTAATTTATGCTAAATAACTTAATTTTACACCAACAATTGACAAGTAATATACTTTAGGGAAAAAATATATTAGCATAAATATCATCTAGATTTATAGGTAGAAGAGATGAAAGTTTTTGCATTTATTATAGTGCCTATATTAAAATTGAAAAAGAGATTGCGCAATAAAAAATGGAACAGGACAGGAAGAAAATTTATTTCAAAATTAGGTACAGCTAATTATTTCATAAGGTTTTTATGCAAGATCGCACGGGTTCAATGTAGATGTAGGTAATATAATACTTACACAAAAATGAAAATGTAGTTTTCTATTTATTTTTAAATCGGTCGAATAATTTTTGAGTTAAATCGTTATTTCTCTATATTATTAGTTTAGACTAAAAATGGTTATATTTATCGAATATATTACGCACCTGTAAGAAAAGAGTAGCATTTCGTCGCTTGACGAGTTAATGCGATACTTGCACGTAAATGTTGCAGAATTATTGACATTGGGTGGCACTGTAAGTACTGCGTATTGAGCCAAAAAGTTATCTGCCGGCCTAGCATGACAAGCGCGACAAAATTTTGTCTACCGTTTTCTCGTGTTTCAATCGACTATCGCTTTATTTCTTTCGGGTCTAACATGACAATTACACTTAAAACTCGACTTTTAATATCAAAAATAGATACATTTGTCGATCGAGATATCTTTTCTATCAAAATTGTCGATGTCGAGATATAATATATCGAGATATCTAACATCTTAGTTTGTCTTCTCTCGTCCGCGACATATCTCGTGGCGGTCATGCTAGCCCGGCAGGTTAAATACTTTAACGGAGGTTCGATTAAAATGTTTTCCCAGGAAGTTAGCACCAAATTTCCATCGAAAAATAATATTTGATCTTTTTTAGGTGTTTTTATAAAATTCAAAATTAATGTACCTACTTAGTAATAATAAATATATCATCTATGAATGAAGCACAAAGCACAAATCAAACCATATTTTGCGATTACCATATCGGATATTCTCTGATCGTAGATCACCACTTTAACAAAATTTTGAGTTATGATCATATGCATCATGATAATACTTAATTTTTATCATAACTTTTAGTTATAACAATTAGACTTAGTCTCATCATTTTACTCTTTGTCATCTGCCATCATTTTTTGGTCTATGTGTTGTTATTGAAGTTAAAATACTATCAGGCAAACAATCAAAGGTGAAAGCCTAAACGGTTGCCTGGAAGAAATCATTGTTTATTGATAAGGCTGTATTTTTATATTGAATGTTTGGCTCTTTTCTATACTTGTTAGTGTTATCTTAGATTATATCTATTATGTATAAACACGTAATTTAAGAAGTAACAGTAACCCGGGCAGAGCTGTATTTGGGATTTAATCTAATCCCATTTTAATGGTAAGTTCTGCTTAACCGTAAATAAAATGAGTTATAATATTTAATTATATATAAAATAGGCACCATATTAACTTTGTTTTATGTGGAATCAGAATACAATATACAAAAATCAAAATATACCTACTTGAGACAAATTATAAGCACGATATAGGTACTCAGGTATCAAAATACACTGATTGGGTACTATGTATTATCATATCCAAAGATTTTAGCAGGATGGTATTAAGGGATGTTTCACCGGGATAAAAAGTAACTTATACATAGAATTTAAGTTATCTACACGCAAAATGACATCAATATAGATTCAGTAGTTCTAGTTTACCCGTGAAATCTTGAACAAGTGAGACAGTTACGTAATTCATAACATTTACTATTGCACATAATAATACGTAGGTATTTAATGAGTAGTATTGTATGTATCCGCTACGGAAATAAGTGACATAACTTATTAAACTTTCTGCTACGGAAAAACAAGAGTAAATAAGTATTTATCTATAGATAAACTTTCTACATGTAACTAACTATTAGCACGTAACTTACCAGTTATAATTGATATGGATAAATCCACTTCTCTTACTACCGCTGTTGGTGATTTGTTTATTAACTCCGTTAGAAGCTTATTAGTCGCACTTTCATTTAATGTCTTTCGAAGAAAATTTCACTATAGTAGGTAATAACGAACAAGGCCGTAGCAAATAGTTCGGTAGGTACTATTGTCCAACAACGGAGAAAAGAAGGAATTGTAAAATCAAATAAATATTTAAATCCGTATAATATGTTGATAATTATGTCAAGGGTGAGATAGGTTTAAAACAGTGTTTCAATTATTCTTGAAATTGGAAACGTGTGGTTAGCGATCTTTGAAAGCTATAATATTGATTTCTGGGTCAATCCTAGAAAGTGAAAAATGTATTTGCATTCTGCACCATTAACTATGACCACAAAACAGTAGGTAATTGATCCGTCGACTATAGTTTATATATTTATATTATATAAACTTCTCAGCCGATTATTACTATTGTAACCGAGTCTTTGTAAGCTAAACCATTGTTGAAAAGAGTGTCCATGGAGTTTCTTGCCGGTTCTTCTCCATAAGACCCACTTTTTGGAACCGTGCAACTAGACGTTTCATAAGAGCCTGCAAAGGCCTATTTGAAATAAAAAACTTTTGATTTTGATTAAATACCCGCTGACTATTCTAAGGTACTGGAAAACTAGGTCATATCAGCCTAAGATATAAGTCTGAGATCTATATGTTATTGATACCTTAGAGTCTAAACGTTACCGCTTACATGAACTAAATTTGACCTCCCTAACATAAGTCAGAGACATCGCCATATTCAGTACCCGCACTAGGGTTATCAGTTATCTAGATTATTAAATAAACTATTTTGCATTGGTATGCACTGGGTTGGTGCTTGAAGTGGGGTTACATGTTAATTTAACTTAACGCATTCAATGATTTTGGTTTGGTTAAAGAAGTTAACCGTTAGGTTAAATAACTAATAAATATTTTTCTAACTAAGAAATTTCCATCATACTTTAACATGCTTATTGCTTAGCCTGTCAAAAATTTGTATTATTTATATTAGGTAATAAATAAGTAACGATGAAATTCAGGCGTATTTCAAAGTTCATTGATTTTATATACAGTTTAATTAAGTTTTTACACTTTTAACAGTTATTTACAACAATTATTTCAGAGATGGTGGCTGTCGCTGATCTAAAAACTAACAATGTTATAAAATTATTTAAGAAAATATTATTTTTACAGTGATATTTTTAAATTGCATTTAATATAATCAATAAATTGTTATAACTTATAAATAAAATTCTGTATACCGGATTAAACCGTGATTTATTATTTATATTGTTTAAATTATTTATCCCGACGTTTCGACTGTTTGCCCGTGACCACGGTTGCAGAAAAGCATCCGAAACGTCGGGATAAATAATTTAAACAATATAAATAATAAATCGCGTTTTAATCCGGTATACAGTATTTTATTTAAATGTGTGATACTCGCGTTAATAAAAGACAATATTATGTTATAACTTTTATTACACACCTTTGGGTATCAAATCCACTTAATTACTAAATTGAATTGTGATTCAAAATAAGCATCTAGTCCAATAGTTCAGTGAACGAATGATTGAAGTAGTCTTTTTTTACATTTTAAATGTTTTTTCTGATCGTGACACACTTTTCTCGATCGAGTATTACCTGTGCTGATGCAATTCTTGTGGTATAAAAATAAAAGTGTTGTGTTGAACTTTTATTTTTTACCGCGGAGCTTGGAGAAATACTTACAAATTAGTTTACGTTTGAGTTTGACGGGCCTGTTGTATAAACATCTGATATCATTTCATAAAAAAAGATATAATATAAAACGAAGTTTCCTATTCATTTCAGGTTATTGCACTCGGTAAACACGCTTCATCAATTAAAGTACCGATTGATAATTTAGAAGAAACTGTTAAAAACCCAGCATCTATTGATTCAGTAGAGAGATTTAACAGCAAACCAATATTTTATCCATCGGATGAAAACCCAAGAAATGTATACCCGAAGATTTCTAATCCTCACAAGTCAGAAGGAATACGAGAAGCTATCGAAGCTCCGGTTACCTTTTTATTGCCACCATCCGCGCAGTCTTTGATGTACTATAAGACTCCAGAACAAGTTGAACAAAGCGATTGGTATCCGATTGCACCAGCTCCAGCACAGAATTTACCCCATCAGCCTTATACTCCGAAATCGCCTGAATTGCTAGATATGGTGATCGGCAATTTACGATCTGGAAAAGTACTTCAAAAAGATGTTTTACCTTCGACACCATCTAGAATACTTTTACCACCGTTACAAAATGCACCTAACTATTATTTTGCTGATCATTCTTCACCAGAATCAGGTGTGGGATTGCAGTCAAAGTTTAATCAACCTACGATCTTGTATCCTAAGAAAGTTGTGAGTGGTTACAAACCTGTACCGATTCCTATAGCTCAGTTTGCTGATAATTTAACAGAAATTCCGAAAGCTAAACCAGTCATACCATTCAGGCCTCAGCCGAGCATTGATGGCGTTTTTATCACACCTTTGGATGAGAAAAAAACGTACCTTTATAAGCAGGCAGAGCAAAAACGACAGCTAAAGAAAGAACATCAAGACCAAAATCAGGTAATTTTTAATTTCAATACAATTGTATAAAACCCGCTCTTTTAGTTTTACTAGTACTTCAGTAGCAGAAGCAATATTGGTAATATGTAGTTTAAAAAAAACTCATATAAAATCAATTCAAAATCAATCATCAATCATGGGAAAGTCACATACAAAAAATTTTCGCTACTTATTCCGTGTGGACGAAGTCGGACACCTTTTTGTACTTCAGTAGACAGTAGATACAGCTAATATTGTTTAAGTATCGATATTTTTAATTTCAGTATGTCCTTCCTTCTGAGAGTACGTATAACACCGGAATAAACTTGGCGCCATCTGAACAGGAAACTTCAGAATCTATCCAAGATCATCCGGAAGGTAAATATTAGCTAAACGTCTTTATTCAATTATATAAAGATTAATTAAAACAATTATAAACTTTTAGATGGCTTATATCCTGCCCCAATGAAACAAAATATCAAAAGGCCAATATATGTACCGGAAAACAAAGGGGAAAGGACAGAGTTTCGTATGCACGGAATGAATGGACCTAACAGTTACCAATTCGGATATGATACTGGGAAAGGGTAAGTACCTACTACAATTCCCAAAGACAGGAGGCGTCTTTAAATTGATTGCATAGGCTTCTTTGTGCTGTAATTTCCTTTCCTGACATTCTGAAATTAATAACGAAGCGATTCCATTTCGCTTAACAATCTTCGATCAACATCGTAAGAAGCTCTCGCTAGGTTGTCGGGTCAAGGGATATGACATGATATGCAAATATATTTTTGTGAATAAATAAAGTAATAATTATACCTAAATAATATTTTTTTACCTTGTAGGAAAAACCGCCAATTTCGGTACGAAGAACGCGATAACGACGGTCATGTAAGGGGTCACTACGGTTATATGGACAAACAAGGAAAACTGAGAGTAGTCAAATACGATGCGGATCCAAAATTAGGTTTCAGAGCAGACCCACCGGTGGTACAAGAATGAACAGCTGTCTGGTGTGAAGTACAGAAATCGCCTATAGGGATGGCGATGACACGGCTTGCAACAAGTATCCTCATCTATTAATACACCCCACTATTTTTGTAAGCGAAAATAGCAATTTGGGTCCGTTCTGTTTTAGCGTGAAGCTAAATCAAAGGATGGTGAATTTGTATATTTCAATACTTAAACCGATTCTAAAGATATATGTAATGTAGAGAGAAAGATTAATCCCTGAGGAAAAAGGATACATTAGTGACCAATCCATATAGTTACGACGCTATTACCGATGTCTTAATTATTGCGCCAAAGAGGGGACAATGTGTTTTATTGTAGGTGTGGTGGTATTCGACTTGTAAATAAATAAATACATTAGTGTTTAAAACTTAATATTTATTTCTATAAATGCTTATAAAATGCCATGGACAACATTAACAAAAGTGTAAAATGATATAAAAATAAAATTATAACAAAGATATAAACATGTTTTTCTTAATACTAACATAATATTCTTATTTATATGGAAGAAATTCGTAGAAAATTCAGTCTCCTATTTTTCCTTCCTAATTGGTCCAATATAGACGTAGAATATAAATAAAATATGAAATAATAAATATAGAACAATATAGCGATAACTATTTCAGCCATCCTCACTGTCGATAGCATAGGTCGCTTCCGGACTAAACAAAAAACTTGCTTACGACTTTTAATAAGAAGAATTAATTTTAAATTTGTAAGTTACAAATTGATGAAATTTTGAAAATTGAAAAATTTCATCATAAGTGTATTTTGAAGAAAATACAGTAATGATGAAATTTTTGGATGTGTTATTTTGAAATGGTAAATAAAAAATAATATTACGATATAAATCTCTGTTTTCGTTCAAATATGGTTGGTTATTAGGTATTTATTAGTATACAAGATCTTCTTAAGACAAAATTGGTAACGATAGAAAGAAAGACCACAGGAAGAGGTTTAGAGCTTTTTAAGAATAACCCTTTTTGGATACTTCAATTTCAAGTTCGGTCTTAATTATTATGTATGGCAAGTTTTTTTATATAAAAATACGTTTTTTATAATCAACACGATTCAAAGATACCCGATGATACAATTACAATAATTACCCTTTTAATTCTTTCTCTATAACTGCGAGTAAGCTAGACGCACCTATTCTAAACAGTTTAGGAGTGAGCCAATCCGATCCCAACTCAGTTTGTATGAGGACAAGCCAGTTCACAGCGTCCCGCGCCGTCTTTATGCCGCCCGCCGGCTTCAGACCAACCTGTTTCAATAGATTCCAATTAAATCATTGATATATGCAAAGACCATAGATCTACATAGAAGAACAGGCCTTATAGGAGCGCTTGGCATGGTTTCTCTGGGGTAAGAGTAGTTCTTATCCCAGCCACCGCGACGCTGCTAGTATCCGTGTGAACGCACATTCTGACGCTGGAGTCATAGCACTCTCTCGCACTCAGCCGCTTTTAGATCGTTACTGCCTTTCGGTTGTAAGACCAAGCGAGACAACGTGAGAGGAGGAATCAGCGGACTTTTAAATAAAATACTGTATACAGGATTCAAAAGCGATTTATTATCTATATTGTTTAAATTATTTATCCCGACGTTTCGGATGCTTTTCAGCAACCGTGGTCACGGGGAGACAGGAATAATTTTCAAATTAATAAAAAACAAATTTAGTCACCGGACTGCTTAGATGTGTGTGTCACACCAATACATTGCTGCGCGCTCTATAGGTCAAAAGTAGAACTATTTTTTCTGTACCAAAAGTTTGTATGGGTCTGTTCCTCTATGTACAATGTATAATCTACGAGAGAGGGGGGCGGGAGAGGGGGAGAGAGAGAGAGAGGGAGGACATTTATTCACTGATACAAAAAATAAAACAATTAATATATAAGCTTAATTAATTCTGAAACGACGTAGACGCAGGGAAAACATTTTACAGAAGATTATTAACATATCAATCATGCCAACTGGATTATCATAAAATGATTTTTATAATCTGTAATAATCAAGTAATTTTACCTTTGACAATTCTATTTTTTATGCATTATATTCCTTTTTTGCTTGTTGCAAAAAGGTTTTAAAGCAAGGCAACACACTAACAAGCCCTCTGGTATTGGTGATGTCCATGGGAATCGTAATTTCTAAACATCAGTTAGCTATTAACCTCCGTCTTTCAATAAATGAAACTGAGTTTACATTATTTTGTGGAATTACAAGGCAAATATCTATATATTTACTTTGTAATTCCACGTCTTCCATTCACGTTCCACGTTTGTTGGCCTATGCCAATCATTTCACTTTTAAATTACCTTAATGCCAGTCATCTGATAAAATGTCCTAATGGCTCGGCACATGACTAACCCCACTGGGAGAGTTGCATTGACAGCTTCCTTTCCCGTAGACGTCTTTATGAAGTCTGCTCCCGCCAACATTGACACCATTGACGCACAATACACCTTTAATAATAATAAAATAATAAATATAAATCTATATTGAATATTTTTCTGGAGGTATATGAAGCAAATAAATATATATTTCAACGCGCTCCGGCTTCACGGGTACAATGTAGATGAACCATACACAAAAAAGCCTATGTTACTCGCTGATAATGAAGCTTTCTATTGGTGAAAGAATTTTTAAAATCGGTCCAGTAGTTTTTGAGTTTATTCATAACATATAAAAATCTTTATAATATTATATAGTATAGATTGATTGGTTTTCGTTTGATATCAGTACATGTGTATAATCAAATGATGTTGATACCTTATTCCAAGATGTAATTCTCGGTTCCCCACACACGGTTCCACATTGGTTATTAAACCAATAAACGTTGAAATATAAATACACCTCACTCTTTTAAAGCTCAAATGTGACGGATTTAGGAAACAATTTTTTTTAATTTATATAAATTAGCTCTGAGAATAGAAACTGCAAGTTAAATGCATTACTATGTGTAATTAAGTTGTGTGTTAGGCCATTCAGGTAATACCACTGCAATGGTCTGCTAATGTTAAAATATCTAGTAAGTGGAGTGCTACCTGAAATAAGAAACCTAACACAGCCTTACCGCAGAATACTGAAACGATAATAAAAACTTCTTAAAATGTTTCTGTCTTTCATTTTACCTTCATAATGAAAGGGTTAGTTATACTTTTAAGTACACCTCAATGTTGATTAGCGTTCGAGAATTCAGACATTAGTCACATAACATGATTAATGGTAATATGGCTGAACAAGTTTAAGTGCCCTTCAAAAATAATGATATGAACATGTGTTATTTGGTGGAATATTACATCAAAAACTATATAGAAAAAAATGGAATACTTTCTATTTGGGTAACACTCACATTTTCATATGTTCCTAACTCTCCAACTCCAAGAATCACCTTCAAATGGGCATCACCACATGCTTGCTTCATTTCCAACACTTCTTTATAAAGAGTCCCCCACTGTCCCGTCAAAACCAGGCTTCTGTCAAGGACTACATCTATTTCATTTGCACCTTTTGATACTGCATACTCAATTTCTTGAACCCTTGTTTTGAGTGGATACAAACCTGATGGAAATCCTGTAGCAACTATAAAAAAACACTTAATGAATTATGTATTCACAGACAAGAAACACTATATTTTATTTGACTTTAACAAGCACACTTGAATCATATTTTTAGAGCAACTATGAGCACCAAAGGTTCCTTCTACCAAGAAAATCTACAATTAATTATTATGGTATGATGTTCTTCAAATGTGAATTTTTAAAATAATTGCTGCTAAGTGTTTATGTATTGTGTATTTTTAGTATTTTAATAATTATTTCTTACCAGATGCAATATTGATACCATTTTGTCCCATTCTAGTAATAGTATCAAAGGCATCACTCACTCTATTTGGATACACACACACAGCAGCAGTTTGTATGTCAATACCCAGTTGAGATAAAGGTTTGGCTGCCTAGAAGTATGAATATGAAAGATAAATAATATATGGATACATAGACAAGAAATAATTTAGTAATTATTGTTATTATACATTATTAACATAATAAAAGAATATTTATATAGATATATTTAAGTGTAAGTGATAGGACAGCCAAGCATTATACCACACCATAGCATGTACAAATGTCATAGATAAATTTAACATGGAGTTGAACAAGGTATGGATATAAATTGAAATACAAATGTTGTAGCTTGGTGCATAGAGGAATTATTATTACTACATGAAGGACAGGCTTAACAGAAATTGCCAGTCATCTTGCAAGAGTGCAGTATGTGTGGCATTATTAGTAAATTGATTTATTTACTAGCAGTGGCGGCGTAAGGCGTGGGCGACGTGGGCCACCGCCTACGACCTCGCGACCCAGGGGGCCTCGCGCCCCGAAAATTTATGCATTACTTTAAAGTCGCGAACGTGCCAAAATTTCTTTTGCTAAAAAAGAGTAATTTTTTGGGCTGGCAGAGGGCCCTGCAAAATAAATCTTGCCTACATAAAATTTAGGTTTTACGCCGCCACTGTTTACTAGTAAGATATTATATTATGAGGATGGAAATCTTAATATGACATTACCTTTATACAAAGCCTAGTTACATTGGATCTGGTGTCATCACCCGAAAGAGTGGTTAGATCTATGACGGACACAGCTTTGATCAGCCATTTTTTATAATTCTCCTTTTCATATACCAAATTTCTTGCAAGTATCTTATTAACTTGAGCCTCAATACTGGTTTTATCAAGATATACATCATTTATGAAAGTAGTATCTAAAATAAAAGGTATGTAAATTATATTTAAAACAAAAAACAATAAGTTTCTAAACTCTAAAAACTCATCTATTTAAAACTTCTTTTGAAAAGCTTTATTTTTTGGTATCTTACTTGTTGCTGATAGTATTAATATATAATGTTAAAACTCATCTGACTCTCTCATCATATGTTGTAAAACTCACTAACTGTCATTTTGAATAAATATAAATTTGCTACTATTGCTTATTTTAAGCATTAACCTATGGTAAAAACAAAACACTAATTGCATATTCTGGTCCATTACAATACTAGGAAGCGCAATACGCACTAACTCATTTGTTCTTATCGTAGATATATGATATTATAGCACAATTTATTTTTATTCAGTTTTGATCAGACAATATACAATACTAGACCAATTTAAGACGGCAAAGGCAAATATTAACTAGTTTCTTATTTTGTCTTATTTGTAAAGTAGTGATTTTTTCGTAAAATACTGAAACATTACAAGTACAGTTAGTTTTAACTAATTATTTTTAAACAGTGTTTCTAGTAAGAGTTGTATATTATTATCATTGTAACTTGTCACTTACCCAAAGTTTTTGTTTGTATTTGAGCCATGTTGTAAAGCTACTTTGAGTAATTTTACAATTTGCTATCACCTTGTTAATCCACTGTTATCACTTATCAGCAATCCTACAACCTAAAATATTTTTTTTAATAAAAGTTATATTTACAGAACATATACACAGAACTATACCTTTTATAAATTAAAATTATTTTTGAGATTATAATTTATAAGTAACATTATAATTAATAATTTAAAAGGTTGAATATTTTACATTCCCAATCCCTTGAAATTTGACAAGTCAAACAATTATGTTAACAGTCAAATTTTGAATTTTGAGTTGTCACTTGTCAGCCAAAAAATACGAATATCTAGGTGCGTTCCACTAAGCGATCATATCGATCAATAATGATGTCATTAATTTCACTCACATCAAGCTCACAACGACCCATCTGACGACGCGACGTGGGTCTACTTGAACATACGATTGAAACGTTTGAAACGCTAGTGAAGCGCGGAAAACTGAGGTCGTGAGCGTGGTTGTTTTGATCGCGTAGTGGAACGCACCCTTAATTGACACTAGTGCATACTTCTTAGTTCTTCTATTCTGTGAGTCTATTCTACACAAGGACTTTATATGTTATATATATAAAGTCCTTGATTCTACACTGGCACAGTTTTCTAGTGTAGAGTCCTTTTCATAAAAGAAGTCCTTTTTAGGTGTCACTAGTGTTTATGGAGTTAAAAATACTTTCATAAAAAAATTTGTAGTTCCAACATTATCCGTGGGACTTCTTTCTTGAAACGTACTCTACGTTGTACGACGTCTGAGATACGGTACGACGAATATGACGATAAGCTGAACGCAGATGGCGTCAAATAGACAACATAAATTGTTCATAGTTTGGTAAAATATGCCATCTAGGGGCAATAAAGCTGAGCACTGCCGGCCTAGCATGACAATCGCGACAAAATTTTGTCGACGGTTTTCTCGTGTTTTAATCGATTATCCCTTTATTTCTTCCGCGTTTAACATGACAATTACACTTAAAACTCGACTTGTAATATCAAAAATAGATATATTTGTCGATCGAGATATCTTTTCTATCAAATTGTCGATGTCGAGATATAATACATCGAGATATCTTACATCTAAGTTTGTCTTCTCTCGTCCGTGACATATCTCGTGGTGGTCATGCTAGGCCGGCAGAAAGCGCTACTTAATCATAGTAAAAAAAAAACAAACGAGCACTGTATTAATTATCTACAATCGTTATATTATTAATAATCTTGAAAGTCCGCATTCCGCATACTGCGTGCCTATTTCTGTCTATTAGGTAGTAATAAGTAATAGTTTATATAATAAATCAATTAATTATTAAAACATATTATAGAACAAAGTCAAGAATATCGTTTTATTCCAAATAATGAACAACCACTATGTAGAAACAGCTGTCGTCGGAAGTTGTTCCGCACCAGTACGAATTGTTAACCATTAAGAAATGATCCTTTCCTTTTTCTTCGATGAACTCACTGGTATGCCAACATTTGGATGACATGTTTATGTTTTGTACCATTACCCGTACCTTGTACGAAATATTTTTTCAACTGCTTGAAGGTCGAACTTTGGCAGAGGTCAAAGTGTCCATCAATGACAAGCTAATTCAAGAACAGTGAGAGACTTTTCTTATTAGAGTAGTCTCTCATTAGAAAACTGCATACGCAGTTTTTTAGCTTAAGAATTTAGATCAGACCCTAGCACGAACGACTTGCGAGAAAGTATTCGACAATCCACTTACAGGCTCTATAATGTTATAAATATCTATCTGCGGCGGAAACGAAACTCCCCAAAGGCGAAGGGCACAACAATTCTTAAAAAAAAAGTGTTCATATTCTTTGATTTATTAATTATTATGTTTAGGTAATAATTATAATACCTACTATTAGATAAACATAATTTACACTAACACATAGGCAAGCTTCACGTGCACTGTACCTGGTCATTCTTATTTATCGACAGGATTTATTTATTTAAGATTTGTTTTGCCGGGGTTGAAAACTAAGGCCATAAACATTTCAGTGTACCATTACGGTAGCCCAACTGTGAAAATGTCTTTTGGTTGTTCCTTTTAGAAGTTTTAAAAGAATTACTGTACTTAGTATCTCTCGTTTTTCTTTCTGAGACGTAAGTAAAGAAAATATTACTTTGTGCTGTTCATGTTGATTTACAGAGGCTACGAATGTTGTCTCTAAAATATATGTTATTTCAACAAGAGTAGTACAATAAGTTATTAAGAAAATTGCAAGTTAGAAAAACTTTACCTTAGACACGTAGGAAGGATTCATTACATATCTGTGTTGTAAACAGGTCTTTAATATAAAAAAAAAATAGTAAAATGAATATATCGTAGTTTTGCCATAACACAAAAATATCTTGTAAGTCAACGTGAATAAAAAAGCGGGAAAGTCGTTCAATAAATCGTGATCCCAGACTTTGAGATTTATATTTCTATTAGTGAATCTGTTAGGGAACAAACTAGCCCGCAAGCTAAACTCGACATCGGTTATCGATATTTATTTTGGAACTTTCTTTGAAATTGACGATGGTAAAATAATAAATCTGTGATCTAAAAATTCCCACGAAAAATATAACATATTGCTCATTATCCGTTCTAATAACTCTTCTTAACCGTTCTTAAAACTCGCGCCTATGGAGCCCTTTTCATAAATAAGTTTTTTATATTTTTTTATATTAAAAACGTTTAAAATCATTTTTCTCCCAAGGTACCTACGTGCCTTAAACAGGGGTTGGCACTTAAGGGTTCAAACATTTTACTTAAATATTGCTATAGACTGAATTGAAGAGAAATATAATTCTACGTACGTCACTGTCACTTAATTGTCCAGGAATTTTAACACCAAGAATAGGTTCGCTCTGCATAAAATCTTTCTAAGTGATTTTTCGATTGGATTATGTCAGGAGATGCTCCCTAAGTATAAAACCGCGAGCGTTAGCCCTCATTTTGAAAAACGGTTTTGGGTGACAGAAAAGAAAAGGATTTTATGCAGAGGGAATGTCTAAAAATCTTGGAATATCCAAGATTTGATCTATAGAGATAAGAGAGAAGAACGCCCCACTCCAACTTCAATAGAACGAGACAAATATATCCAAATTCATTGGTATGCAATAAATATGTTTAATATCTTAACAACAATAAATTAAAAGTGTCACTTTAAATCATTCATGTGTCGGCCGGTTGAGTTTGCTTAATTACTTAATGGATTACACTCGCCTTGTTAGTCGCGACTCTCAACGCTCAGCCACTGTTATGGATAATCAATTTAAATCCCACATTTTGTGTTATAATGATACGAGGAAGTTTAAAATTGTACATCTTCTAATACATAAAATTCTCGTGTCACAATGTTCGTTCCCATACTCCTCCGAAACGGCTCGACCGATTCTTATGATTTTTTTATGCATATTCAGTAAGTCTGAGAAGCGGCTACTATCTATCTTTCAAATACCTAAGTGATAAGGGGTGTCCACCCCAAAAATTTTATTTTTTTATTATGTGGTATTAAAAAACTTTTCACTCTTCTATTATCAACCCCTGCTTTTTATAAATTATTTAAATGGCAAAACAACGATTGCCGGGTCAGCTAGTATTCTGTAAAATGAAACTTCTTACAAAGTAAAATACTTTAAATTTCCATTTATAACTGGATACTTAAATGATAAGTCAAGTTAAACTGTACTTACTTTTCTTCCGTTAATGGAATTTATTCACTTTTCACAACTCAAGCACCTAAGTAGGTACCTTTCTTACCAAATAATCTAAATGGAGATATTTGTCTTAAGCGTCGAGGCTTGAGAGATTTCTTCTCTTTGAAAATGTTTTAGAAAGCTGTACTCACTTGTAACTAGGTACAATCATACACTTTACGGCATCCAATAGTATACTCATGAATAATTTTAATATAGTATAGGCACGTTTTCTACCCGTAAGACGTGTACATTTAGGTAATTCTACACTTAGCTCCTTTAATATTAATTTAAAATTAAAATAATTCGTTGTAATTTGAATTAGTTCATAAACTATAAATATAAATCAAATGAATTGTAAAGTATAATATTGATGTTAGACTTTAATTAAGAAATTATTATAGATGAACTTAATTTTCTTATAAAGTATACTGAATACGTAACTAATTACATTATGTACCACTTCTACATTATCCTCGCGAATTATTAACATAGATAAACTTTCAAAACTAAAAATTGTACTTAGGTACTATAAAGTATAATTGGACGCTGTTAAGCAATATAGTGTCAACCCACAAAATGACCTTATGAGCAGCAGGGTTATTCACGTTCATTCGAAAACTTTCCGTTCCGATATTACAAGATTTCGTAACGATATATCAAGCTTTCTATCATGTTATACTTAGATTCTAATCGGAAACTCAGGAAGAATGCCGATGCTCAATCCTATGGGAATTGTGAATACCATTTTCATATCCGGTAAATACTAAACAACTTTCAGTGGGAGAGCGTAGCTTTCCGGGCGGATCGATTTCGAATGATCGTGAATAGCCCTACTGAAGTACATATTTCCAAAGAGATATATATCATTTAAATCGTTTTAATAGCAAAAATATTGATACACAGAAGTGGGCACTAAAATATTTAACAATAAGGTGGTTCGTTTTCCATACAAAAAGTCATGATTATTATTAATCAAGTCAGTTTAGAGCTTCGATACTAAATATTTGTACAACTATTTACTTTCCGGGAATATTTGCGCGGAGTTAATAAAATAATGTTATTTTATACAGAAATCATGCATCTAACAACGTGAAATATAAATTAATTTATTAATAAATAATTAATGTACTAAATTCTATTAATTTGATTGCTACCAAGAAAAACGATATACATTTAGTATAATAATAATAACTAAAATAAATTTAATATAACCTAATTATAACTTCAAACTCAATTTTCTCGAAATGGCAACCATGTGGGTTGACACTGTATTGTGCTTAACAGCGTCCCATTAAATAGTTTTTAGGAATTTGAGTATCGACCGTTTTTGAATCACCATAATATATGGAAAAGCCGTGATAGTGTATATTATGAACTGTTTCGGATTTAGTCAATATCCAAATCCTCGATGTAAAACAATCGGACTACAGCGCATCACTGAAAAGCTGAAGGTAGGATCAACTGTTGGGATTGTAACGTGAAAGCTATAAAATTAAGATTATAGGAAAGTATAGGTAATATTGTCTTTTATTAACGCGAGTATCACACATTTAAATAAAATACTGTATACCGGATTAAAACGCGATTTATTATTTAAATTATTTATCCCGACGTTTCGGATGCTTTTCAGCAACCGTGGTCGCGGGAGACTGAAAGATGACAGTTGTCTTATATTTGAAATGTCACAAAGTTGCCATATTTAATTCAATTAAATTAAAAATAATCTATTAATTTAGGTAACACAATGTACATCTATGAACGTCAATAAAAAATAATACATATTAAATTACTAATTTTACTAATATTAAATGCTTCTAATTTTACATTTACTATTTAAATAATAAATCGCGTTTTAATCCGGTATACAGTATTTTATTTATAAGTATAGGTAAGTTATCTAATTCTACAGACTCCAGTGATTTATAAGCGAGGTTATAACTTACAGTTATTATACGTGACTCTGATAGAACCCGATTGTACCTACTTTACATTAACTTTTGGTTAACGTGAGTAATTAAGAAAGTTTCTAGCGGAGTTTGCTGATATAATAAATGCAAAGAAAAGATGGTAACTTCTGACTCAATTCGTCTCTAATGATATAACTTCTGGCCGTCAGGTTTTTGTATTTTTTCTGACTTATTTTATGAAACTATCGAAGGTAAGTACGGTGTGTTTATTTTGTGATGAATGTCAATGGAACCTTAATTAGACTACGCGTCTACGTATCGTATGTTACACGTATGGTAAGATTTTACGCTTGAATTTTACTAACGAGGTAGGTACCTAATTCTGGCTGAGACCAGGAGGACGCTGTCGATAATACTACGTAGGTACATTCGGAAATTCATAGCCTGAAGCTGAAACCCTGAACTGAATCTACATATATAAATAATCTAAGATTTTTATATTATTTATTTAGCGAGACCTTAAAGCCAAGCCATTTTCGGGCACCAATTTCCACATTTTTAATCGTGTGTAACGCTTTAAATATAAAAACCAAGGACTTTATAAAGTACTTGATAAAAAAATGTACTCGTACATAGACAATAATCATGATTATATAATGATATTATATACGCCATGGCGTACTCAAATGTTGATGACATATATAATTATGTCAGATCTGGCGGGAATCAAATCTGAAATCCTATGTGATAAAACGCGCGAAATTGATATTTTTAATCTATGAAATTCTTCTGAAATATATTTTAGTAAATAAAATCATACACATTTATATAACACTAGCTGATGCCCGCGACTTCGTTCGCGTGGGGTTCACTTTAAGCTGAGCTTATGAGCAAGCTTTCTTCAAATGACATATCCTCCATCCTCTGTACTTGGTGATTTCTTTTGGGAAAGAGCTATCAAATTAGTCATTGACGGTTGCTTTTGCACCATGTTATCGACATGTTTAATGGTGGTTGAGATTGGGGTTCGAAGGATGATTTGAAATTCAATAGTTGAAATAATTAACCTGACTTTAAAGAAACTTTAGGGAGATTCGTATTAATTAAATTTAACGTGACCAAAATCCAGATATGTGTCTTTTTTCTACTAATCAGAGTTCAATCGAAGATTGGATTCAATGCATTTTCTGTCTTAAATAGATGCGTTTTTTAAATTCCCGCGATTCCTGCCCGGGTTTCCGGTGCTAAATGCGGAAACCTCTAAGATACGGAAGCAAAAAAGCAATGTCGAATAATCGTAATTCTGTTTAAGAGAAAGGTTTGATGAAAAGGTAAAATAAATGATCTCATAAGAAATACTTTTTCATATAATATTTCAATAATAAATTTTCTATTTTTGTTATAATATAGTTCTTTCAAAAAAAAATAAAAAAAAAAATTCTTTCATTTCAACTTCAGATTCGAACTCGCATCAGAAGCTACGCTATGGGACTGCATATCCACTATTCTACGAATACATATTGAAAATATTTATATGCAAACTAGTTATGTGTCTGTTTATTTATCTTAAGTAATAATATATATTACATACTAGCCGTCCCCGCCCGCCCGCTTCGCTAGGCGAATTGTAAAGGATAGACGAATATGAACTATCCACATAAATTTGAAAAAAAATGGTAAAGGGTTGATGGAATTCAAAAAATGAATAGCCTAAAACATTCTACAATTATTTCCGCGTTGAATGGTCATGGTATCATGCCGATCGGTCCAGTAGTTTTCAAGTTTATCGATAACAAAGAAAAAAAAGTTGCTTATATATATATAGACTAGCTGATGCCCGCGACTTCGTTCGCGTGGGGTTCACTTTAAGCTGAGCTTATGAGCAAGCTTTCTTCAAATGACATATCCTCCATCCTCTGTACTTGGTGATTTCTTTTGGGAAAGAGCTATCAAATTAGTCATTGACGGTTGCTTTTGCACCATGTTATCGACATGTTTAATGGTGGTTGAGATTGGGGTTCGAAGGATGATTTGAAATTCAATAGTTGAAATAATTAACCTGACTTTAAAGAAACTTTAGGGAGATTCGTATTAATTAAATTTAACGTGACCAAAATCCAGATATGTGTCTTTTTTCTACTAATCAGAGTTCAATCGAAGATTGGATTCAATGCATTTTCTGTCTTAAATAGATGCGTTTTTTAAATTCCCGCGATTCCTGCCCGGGTTTCCGGTGCTAAATGCGGAAACCTCTAAGATACGGAAGCAAAAAAGCAATGTCGAATAATCGTAATTCTGTTTAAGAGAAAGGTTTGATGAAAAGGTAAAATAAATGATCTCATAAGAAATACTTTTTCATATAATATTTCAATAATAAATTTTCTATTTTTGTTATAATATAGTTCTTTCAAAAAAAAATAAAAAAAAAAATTCTTTCATTTCAACTTCAGATTCGAACTCGCATCAGAAGCTACGCTATGGGACTGCATATCCACTATTCTACGAATACATATTGAAAATGGCGAAATAATCAAACTATTTCATTTACATATCAGACTGTGATTGACATCTGACAATTCGAAAAAGTTCAACGCGAGTCAGTTTGCATTGAAATTTGGTGATATGGTGCCTTTATAATAATATTTAAATGATGATAACTTTTCTTTCCGATAACCGATTTCGATAAAACAAAGCCTATATGTTGCCCCGGGCTTTCCTTAATATATTTGTGTAAATTGCATGATAATCGGTTCAGTATCTTCGGAGATTAGCGTGAACAAACAGACAGACAGACAGACAGACGGACAGACAGACAGACAGACAGACAAGAATCTTAAAAATTGCATTTATGCATTCTGCTACCCTTCTTTTATCACCCCCCTTAATTTCTGGTAAAAATATTTAGTGAAGCGTAATTTCGATCCTACCTACTCTTTTATTATATGTATAGATTATTAATGAATACCTAATTCTATAGTCATATTAACTTAGGACTTGAAGATATTAATAAAATCATAATATTCTCGCTTTGGTGTGGCATAGTGATTTTCGTAAGTGTTTGTCCCTGATAATAATTACTGTCGATCCAAGAAGCCTTAATTACTAAGCTCTTCGTTACCTTGTTTCCGCACTCGAATACTTTAGCTTCCTTACGGTTGGAAACATAGTTTGCGAATGGATGGCAGTTTTTTTTTGTATTTGAATGTAGATTAAATTTTTTAAATTGTAATTTATATATTTTAAAGTAGTGTGATTATTTTTCCATTCTACTTAAATAATAATCGATTATCTAATAATATGTATTATCAATTTTGTATGTGAAATAAATAATCAAATAACTTTCCATTGCTATTTTTTACTAATAAGAAGGAATTCGAATGGATAATCTGAGGTCGTAAAGTCCTGAAGAATATGGTAGGCATGTTTAATATAGCTTTTCTTTGATCACACCAAAAACGTGCGTGTAAAGTATGATGATTATACTTCTATAAATAGTATGATCAAAATTATAATAACCTTAATATGTTTTACGCAAGAATAAACTGCTGAAAATTGTATAGAAAGTGTAAATAGCGGTAATAGATTTTGCTTGGTTGATGCCAGGGACGTGATTTTACATAAAATTCTGTCGCCACTTGTTTACTCAAAGCCTTTTAGGATTCAATAATGACAGAACTTAAGTCTTCAAATGAATGGTTCAGTTTGTTATAGACTTTTGAATCAATTCTTATCTTTAATATTAAAATTTAGTAAAATGTTGGTTTCATTGAAAATATTAAAAAAAAACACTGATTGTTTAGTTAAAAGCGCTTAGTTGAAGCGACATTAGTAAACACAATGCGCACGATTGTGCAAAAATGTTTAAAATGAAATTAACTCATATTTTCTTTTTAAAATACAACTTGTCTTAGAAATCGAGTTTATAAGGAATATTTAATAGATTAAATTTAAAATACAACTTAATTTTTATACGATTAATTTATTAGACTTTACTTCGATGCTGACTATTTCTATATTTATTTATATTAAACATTCCTTAGGATTAGGGTATTAAGTCATATATTACTCTCGACGCTGAAACTCTATAATTTAAATGTTTAATAACGTATTTCTTAATGAACGAAGGTTCATAAAACGCAAAGGCGAATAATTAAACCCTCTTTACTTGCTAGGACAAGGGAGCGACTGGGTCACATTTAAACTACAGATGAATTACAATCCTTCTTCAGCAGCTTTTGCCTTGTTCAATGTTCTCACGTAGTGACTTGCGAGTTGCGACATTGTTGTTGAACCTTCTAATGAGTTTCGATTTAGCTGGAAATGTTTGTCCATTATAATTTACAAGAAATATTAATTAAATGTTTGTTTAAACCTCTTTTCTATAAATATACTCGTATGTATAATTAGATACATACGAGGATATTTAAGAGTACGACACACAGTCTCAATTTCAAAGGACTTTCTAGGTCATATATTATGTGATTGGTTGTTACTTATATTATCTGTCCATTACTATAAGCTTTGGAACATTTATAGATTAAAATATAATGATATGTAGGGGATGTGTGTGATTTTGAAAATTCAGTAAGAACGAAATATTTATTTTCATTTGATATTATCAAAAAATACTTCCTTAAAAAGACCTTTTATCTATTCTGTACATACTAGGTAAGCCTACTAAATTTTTTTTCAACAGTCGTAAAGCAAAGTAAAATTATAGCTATACCTATGTGATAGTTATCTTTATGTTTTTATGCTTAATATCACTATATTGTGCATTTTGTGGCAGGTTATTAATAATATAACATTTAGACTGAACGTTGTCCTTAATCTCTATTGAATTAATTTTACAAGTAACTATAGCTTACTTAACGGTGTCTATTTTAATTCAAGACATACCTTTAAGGAAGTTTCTTTGAAGAAACCTTTCAAGAGAATCCGCTAAACCCTGATAATTAAATTATTTAAATGATTTGAATCTACACAAAGTGAAACTCAGATTATATGGCGCATCTAATTAAGTCTACTGAAAACTCTATTGCGTTTTTCCAATTACAGTTCTCTTTAAGATTTTACATAGATTATAGTAGTAACTCGTACTACGTTTTTACAAGATTTCATATTAAACCTTGTTTTTTTTTTCTAGAAATAAACTATCGTATGATTTTAAAATTAATTAATTATTCAGCAAAATAATTAAAAAGACAAAAAGAAGTAAAATAAATACAAATGGCGGCCTTATTACTCGTAGTTATTTCTTCAATACAACCATCTTACAATCTTTTAATTTTATAAATTTTAAATTTTATCCTTATTTTGGAAAGTTTGTAGAAATGGAACTCCCTGCTAAGCCGGCATATTTCCATTATAACTTGGGTATCTATAAGGCCAGGGTGTATACTGTATAGGCCCCTGCCCCTTCTTAGATTGCATCACCACTTCCCATCATGCGATCGCAGGATGGGATCGCGTTAAAACGTCTGCCTATGATAAATAACAAAAAGGCGTAATGCTACATTTTTTTCAGAACGTAAATAAATCATATGTCTGCATTAACTGCATTCTAAAAAAAGTCACCAAATATGTCTTAGATCGTTTTTATGTCCATGTCGAAGATGAATACAAAGTATAAGGTAATAATTATTGTCGTTGATATGAGTTTTTTACTCTTGACTCAGATCATAAAATCTTCAACAAAAATAAATACCATTGACTCTTCTACGGATGTTTACACAATATAATACAACTAGGTTAATCTAAGCAAGTTCTTCCTGACAAGGAATAAGTAGCAATTATTATAATATATTAATTTATTATAATAATGTTAAATTAAAGTAGAGTAATTTTTTAATGAAAATCTATTCTCTTTTAATTAAGATATAACTACTTACTTACATTTTATCACTAAGCAAAAAACTAGCTTTTCTAATGTTGTTAATTTATTACTTCTAAGTAGTAAGATCGGGCCTTGATACGAAAGTTTTCTCCTTACTATTGTATACCCTGACTATTGTGTCCAAGGAGCTCAATAGAATGACTTGTACAAGAACCTGTCTTTTGAAGAAGCGGCGACTTCGTTTTTTCGTAGATTATGTAATTATTATTTTTCCTTTACATAAATATACGAGTATGTGTTGGTGATTTATAAGTACAATTATACCATGAAGCTTTGCTACATTTGCTTGAATTACGTTAAATTATGCGTTGTTTGTTCCTACAAGTCTAGACTTCAGAATATGATTAGAAGTTGGACGAAAATTGCAGTTTGCTTGTTAACGTACTTATTGCATATAAAATAAAGCGTTAGGATACGATTTGATCTGAGATTATTTTCACTTATAAGGTTTAAAATCTTTATTATTTCTCGAAGATTACAATAAATCACTTACTTACTTATATACATAGAATTGTATCTTCTTCTTCTAGTTCCTCCTGTCGGAGATTGGACAAGATCATGGCAATTTTCACTTTAATACTGCATCGCGGAATAAGGACTTTGTGTTCATCTGGAACCAATCTCTTAGGTTTTTTAGCCAGGAATGTCTTTCGACGCTGTGTTTGCGTGAAACGTTTCTTAAGATAATATACGTAATTATAACTACTTTTGACGGGCTCGATGGCGCGTTCGGTAGAACACCTGCCGTGCGCATCGATGGGTCGTGGGTTCGAATCCCACCGGGAGCACATGCTTATAATTTTGGAGGAATATCTAAATTCCGACCGTGTAACGAACCACCGTTCATAGATGGAAAAACCGTGAAGTGCATATTGCGCGTTTCGGTTTCAGTCTATGGATTTCCGAATGCTCGAAGTAAAAATTAGTTCGACAGCGCATCATTGACTGATGTTCTGTAGCTGAGGTACTTATCACCTACCATCATCATGCTCGTCTGTCGATATCTGACATAAAAAAAAAACTATGTAAAAATTGAACCGTCTCCATAGCTCGTAGTATAGGCGTTGCGTTTGTTAAGTACCCGAGGTCCCAAGGGTTCGAATCCCGAGCAAAACAAAATAAAATTGTTTCAGTTGACATGGCATAAAAGACAGGATACCTAATAGGTTGAAATAAAAATGATCAGTGAAACTGACACATCGATGTTTCATGTTCCAGTAGGTACTGACTTGAAAATTCACTGTATTTATATTTGCAAGATAATATTTTATTTAGTTATCGTATTTTATAAAGATTTCGTAAAAGAAATTATATTTTTTTTGAACATTTACCATATTGAACCTTGTTTAATACCTACTAACAAATAACAGCACAGCATTGTACCGTAATTAAATAACACGATTACGTTTAGTTTCAGATCTCGTAAACTAACGCTTTCATAAAATATATATGTATTGCCCGCACTGAAACAGGAAATTGCTTATTTCAATTTTAGTTCACAATTTAATAAATTTCTAGTATAGTTGCAAACAGTGGCGGATTTACCAGCAGGCTGAGTAGGCTTCAGCCTAGGGCGGCAGATTTTAGGGGCGGCAAATTTGAGGATACTTTTAGCTATCTTATAGAAATCAAGTCTTACTTTTCTTACTTTTAAGACAGTCTTCTGTACCTTACAGAGTATAGTCTAAAAGTAAGACTTACTGAGAAGTGTACTTATAAGACAATTCCTATCATTGTATTTAAGAAAATTTAGGAACTTACATTTATAGAGACTAGGGCGGCAAAATTTTGATAGCCTATACGAAAATGTGTAAATCCGCCACTGGTTGCAAACGATCAACACTAACTTGGTTAAAGGAAGCTGATCGACGAGGGCTAAATAGTATAATAGTATTTAAAAAAAAATAATCTGTTTTTTTAGAAGAATAGACATTTGTTCAACTTTAAACATGTTTGTCCTAAAAATCCTTATAATTAATAGGATCTTTACTACTAAGCTTATTTATAGGTTTATGAATAAAGTCGTAATTATATAAACTTTCCCATTCCAAATCTGAATCAGTAAGTAAACTTTTTATTTATGATTCTTCACTCTTTTTTTAATACTGGGGTTGGGTTTCGCCATGTCTTGTATGTACACAATTCATAAGTGGTACAATTTTAAACATTTCACGGTGGTCTGTTGAAGTCACTAGCATCCACCCAATTGTATTAATAATAAGATATTTAATTTAATTTCACATTACGGAATGAATCTATGGATATTTCAATTAAATACATACATGTTTTTGTACTTTGTGTGATACTAGAACTAGTAGGTAGTACTGGAATACTGGCCTGAAAGATTTAGGATGGTGTGAATGATATTAGAAATAAGTACTGGGATACTGGCCTGAAAGATTTAGGACTAGATTATATGAATCAACGGAAAAATTATCGGCACTTTATGAGCTCTAGCCCAAAATATAGAAAATGATCAAAAGCATATGTGTAAAGCCAGATAGAAATAATTTAAACGAAATTTACGATGCTATTACTGTGTTCATTGCGAGTGGTCATTATTTTACCCGGTTAGATGTCTGACACATCTGTCGTTCGTTAGACCTCAACATGTCTAACTTCTTAGATATATTAGTTTTGGGGTTAGCTTGTTTAAGTTGTTTACTTCAATTATATACGTGATATGAATACCTACGTGTGTATATAATATAAAAATACACTAATGGAATGTTTTAAACGCTGTTTTTATTTGATTCATTGTCAATTTATCTATGTATATGTATAACTTTTTGGTAAAAACCTTTTCTGTTAGCTTAATAATTGAACTTCACTGTTAGATTGGATGCGATATTTGGGGTTTGATAGACCCCGTCAATCAATTTTATATGCATGTGTCCCAATTCCATTAGCGTTATGAAATACTTAAAAATACTCGTATATACTCCGTTAGAATGGTTTTTATTATAAGCATATAAAAACACATTATAAATAGTTCTCATAAATATTGTCAAAGCTAAAGTTTAATGTACAAAAGGAGAAATCTTTTTACGATCTGAGATTTTATTTTCTTTGTCGTTTCAACCACGACAGGAATCCGGTAGGATGAATCAGAGCATGAGAAATATAAGCCTTGCTAACTTCATACCGAATGATTTGGTCTTCAAAAAACTTAATAAAAATGTAAGAAATAATTAATATTAATTACGTTTCCACAAGCTTATTGAAGGTGGCTGCCATGTCTTCAATTTGTGCTTCTTTGAGAAAGTTTTCTAACGAAATGACTGAAATCTGACGAAAAAATATGAAAATCTAAATGTAGTAGATATTGAATCTTACTTAGTTTTCTATATCAATCGCCGATCGTGAATATAATCGAGATTTAAAGTTTATCTAGATCATTATTCAAAAAAATAAATTTCAATATAATGTGGCTTAGAGCGGTGAGCGGATAAACAATGAAAAATGATAAACGAGTGGAAAAGAGATATTGAATGAATATACACATAATGGGGCATTTAAAACCTTTTGTTTAGAATTAAAAATGAAGAATTGCTTTTGAATTAAATTGTGATGTTAATTTATGGAGCTACTGATTTTTAATTATATGTATTTGCTTTTAATATACATATATGAAAGATGGTAAACGATCTGAATTCGGTCAGACATACAGATTAGCTGATGGAAAGCTGTCATAGAACTCTCATAATTTCCATTAACACATACTACATAACTACTCATACATATATGTATGTATGTACATATTATAATATTATCTAAATTCGTTTACTAGGGTTTACAGGGTATATCTATTCCATAATTAAATATGATAAATATGTGTCGCGGCTTCTCACGTCAACGTGACAATTGACGTTTTCGACGCGACGTTAAAATTATACGTTATTTTTTCACATTCAAATCTGAGACTTGACCATCAGCGGTACACATTTTCTATTACTGTAATTTTCACGAATTAAACTAAATCTAAACACAAAAGGGCAATTTTCTTCTGCAAGAACCAACAACAAGAAGTCCTACTCTCCAGCAACTACAATATGATAAAAAATACTTTTAAACTTGGAGAATATCCTGGAAAACGTACAGATTAAAAAATCTGGATAGTCATAATTTGGAATTCTAGTGTCACAAGTCACAACTTCACTTATTTGTATAAATTTTTATGAGTAAAAAAACAATAAAAACATGTAGCATTTCGGAAAACGAAAATCGCGTTTAAATCTTATAACTTACGTTCCAACACTATAAACTACGTCATCGCATAAATTACTGCAACAGAACAACAGAAAATTTATTTGAATCTGCAGTATGGTATGGTTTGAGGAAAATTCTGTTTTTAGGTAGCTTTGCCTCCTTTCTCATATCTTGTCTAAAATATGCCAATTTTCTATAGGTTTATTTATCATGATATCGATCTAAAATTTACATATATTATTTACACAAGTATATACATATATACCTAACTACCTATCTAAACGATTTGATAACAATATTGTTAAATACTATGTTAAGCTAATTTGACTCTATTTTATGCCAAATTGATTACTTTCACTATTTAATTTGAAAGTGAAAAACTCGATTTGTTCCTTTGTCATAGTATTAAATATGTCAATGTTGATTCGTTATAATTTTTATCTTTTTTTCCAAAAAAACAAAAGCCTATGTTACTCGCTGATAATGTAGCTTTCTATTGGTGAAAGAAAAAGTAAAATTGGTCCAGTAGTTTTTGAATTAAATCGTAACAAACAAACAAATCTTTCCTATTTATAATATTAAGTTTAGATATAGATTTGAAAGCAATGTCACGGACAGACATAGAAGTCTAAATTCTGATCTAATTTTTACAAAGATAGCGTAGCGTTAGAGTAGCAATTAGCAACTTCCTTAGTGTAAATCGTAATCAATCAAAGATAACAACAACATGAGATTAAATTTATCGTTTTCTATACATTGAAAATTAATGTTTTATTGCAAATGGCAAAGCAATATTTTAAAATTACTACCTCGAAGGGTACGTAAGTGTGCAAGTAAATAGGCTTATTATCCCCAAATTCCGATAATATTTAATAATATTTCAATGGCCCTATGACCAAAAGCATTCAGTTTGAAAAATGATAAGTCACAAACAGTCTCGACAGCTTCACGAAATGGGCCTAATCGAGCGATAACATTTGGCCGAAATGTCATCGTTTTAGATTGGAGTGGAAATATATACAGCTATTCTCAGCTTTTATATGTTATTTCGGCTAGGGACAGAATACGTATGTGTATAAAATATCTTCATTTATAGTATTTTTTTGGGTTAAATATATATTAAAAGACAAGAGATACTTTTCAAGATACATTAACCTCTTTTTTACGGCAAACATTGGATGATTTTATTGTTGTGTGACTTATCAAAAATATCATCTGGGTATCTGTCGTGAGGCTTAAGTTCAGCCACAGCACATCAATCAGTAATGCGCTTGCGACTTACTATTTACTTTGAGAATTTTGAAATAAGTTCACTAAAACCGAAATGCTTAATCTGCTCTAGATGGCTATTGCAAAAAAAAAAATACCAAATCTAAACGCGGAGAATACCATAAAAGTATAAACATGTATGTCGGAATTCAAACTAATGACCCATCGAAATCCAATGCAGGTACCAACCATAGCACTAACGCATCTATACGTATAATAAAACTGTAGAGGTCAAATGTCTGTACATAGAAAAAAAATGCTATAAACCGAGTCAGGGGGGTGCAAGAAGAGAAATAGAATAATCCCATTTTTCTTTTAAATTTTTTGTGCCTCTGTCTGTTTGTCTGTTCGTATGGGCTAATCTCCGAAGATACGGAGCCGACTTTCATGTATTTTACACAAATATATTAAGCAAAGCCCGGGGCAATATATAGACTCGCGTCGAACTTTTTCGAATTATCAGATGTCAATAACAGTTTGATATGGAAATGAAATAGTTCGATTACTTCGCCACTTTCAATAGTTATTCGTGGAATAGAGGATATGAATATATCATATGAGGAAACCTTGCTCAAAAGCTCAGCCCACGCGAACGAAGTCGCCGCCCTCAGCTAGTGGGTGCATATAATTTGATTATCTAAAATAAAAATCACGAATTAATTATCTATCTACTTAGTTTACATTTTTAGCAAGTCAATAAAACGACACTAGTTTCTAGGTAAACATGAGGAAAGATATTAACAGCGTTTATGGATGTTGTAAGGTGGTAAAACAGATGTATTACTACTTCTCTCAAATTATGTTTAACTAACAACGCAGCCCGACTTCATACGGGTGCAATGTAGATGTACTATACACAAAATATAACCTATGTTACTCGCTGATAATGTAGCGTTCTATTGGTGAACAAGTATTTTTTAAAATCGGTCCAGTAGATTTTGAGTTAATTCATACCATACAAAAATACAAAAATTCAAAAATACAAATCTTTCCTTTTTATAATATTAGTATAGAGTATTATATAGATGATTAAGAAATAAACCTTAAGAATGACAACAAACTCAAAAATTTGAAAACAGAATCGAATAGTGTTATAATTTAATCATGTTTCAGTCGACGTTATAGTCAAGAGTGATATCGCAAGCAGACGATTGAACTCTCGTATAATGCTTCAGTGGGCCCGTGTATGAACGGATACGACATTTATTGGAACCTTGCCATAAACCCCAGTAATCTTAAAATTGGCAACAGTAGAGCGTTAACTCTAAAAAACTCAGAAAAAAGTTAAAAGTGTCAGTTGTCACCTAAAAAGATCTTCATTTACTGAAAATATTTATTATAAGTAACATTTCATTTGTCTATCACAAAATCAATAAAAACATTGTAATTGTTTTTAAGAAGACCATTTTGCAGTCACAAAGAAAAAGAGGTAAAGTTTAAGTTTTAACTGTTATTAGAGTTTGTTAGATACTTTTGAATAGTTCCAGATTTAATCTCTGATATGATTTTTTTTAGTTAAGCTAGGCTAGACCATCTCTACTATATTTTAATAGTATAGTAGTAATATATTTACTAGAAAATGAATGTTAATAACACAAGTTAAGTTTGAAGACAAAACGCCGTTTACAAATTATTCGGCATACAGCTAAATTGTTAAGTTTGAAAGTGATGTATTTTAACTGTAGGTACTTTAGTAGTAGCTGTCTCAGGCTCTCTTAAGGGTAGGTGTTATCTCAGCCACAGAACATCAGTCTATGATGCGCTATCGACTTATGTTTATATTCGGAATCCATATAATGAATCTTTTGAACATGCAATTAAATGAAATGAATGAACAAGAAAATGAAAAGAAAATGAAGAAAATGAACAAAGATTACAAAATCATCGCAGCCACTTACTTGCTTCAAAACATAATTCAACACATAGTGAATATTTAATGGAATGTGAAATATGCCTCCTCTTTGTTGACAATTTCTGCTTTAAGATATTATCATGAATTTTTAATATTTTTCTATGGCACCTATTACGGTTACGTCGTAACATTAACATATAGAAAACTTCATCTTAAATATTTGCTTCTTTTGCACAATCGCCGATATGTAGGTATGTAACCTACATGTTACTGTTCATACAAATTGTTGAAACGGACTATAGTTGTAAAAAAATGCTCGGAAAAATGTTCGGTGTCGAGCAAAAAATGCTCGGCAAAATGTTCGGTGCCGAGCAAAAAATGCTCGGCAAAATGTTCGGTTTCGAGCAAAAAATATTCGGCAAAATGTTCGGTGTCGAGCAAAATGCTCGGAGTAATAAAGATTATTTATGTATGTCCTATATACTCAAAGCTGGGGATTTTTTTTTCCATTTACGGCTAATAGCGCGATCTCTAAAAAGGATCACCACTTTGGTTAGGTTACATTGGTATGTCGACCACCGCGCACGAGCCGATCGATCGAACCGAGCGGTGCCGCGCCAGCGACCGAGGAGTGCCAGAGCCCAGAACCGAATCTTACTTTTTTTCGAAAGGTCACTTTTGTTTTTGGAGCTTTAGTCTTCACCATGTGTCGGCATTAGACCAAGGGGGACCTGTGTGGGGCTACGACTTCGGCTTGGACCGCCGCAGATTGGGAGGGCGCTTGAGGAGCAGGACGGAAACTCACCCGGGTGAGAGGGCAAGGGCAAGGTACGGAGAGCAAGGGTTCACGCCTTTGCCGGTGAGTGCGGTGTGGGGTGTGTGGTGTGTCGTCGCGAGTGGCTTAGAACCTGTGTACGGCTTTAGCTAGGTCATCGTCGGAGTCGTTTAAGACGTTTCGCGGTCTTCTCCAGCAGGGATTGTCGGATGGGAAGTAGTCAGTGGCCCGGGCTACCAGGGGGTTGGAGTGCAATGCGGCTTTCTTATTATAGTAGCGTTGGGACACTTCTTTAAAGTACTGATTTAAGATCGGGAGTTCGAGATGTTGCGGATAAACCGGGGAGCTCCAGTCGCGATTCGAGTGAAATGGTTCTGAATTAAATGGAGTTTTTGTAGTATCGTACGTGGGGCGTGAGCGAACACGATGCTGCAAATAGACATGATCGGAAGAATGCACGTTTTGTAGAGTGTAACTTTGTGTCTGAGGGACATTTTTCTTTTCGCGCAGATGTGTGGATAGAGCCAGCTAATAACGAAACTGACTTTCTTGCGAACGGAATCTTACACATTTCACTTGGCTTAATAAAACAAATTGTAAATTCACCTTTGGTATTAATTATTGTTCGTTGGTAAGTTCCCGGAAATGAGAATGTTAAATTGCAAGGTTCAGTCAGTCAGCGCACAATTTTTTGGGCGTTTATAAATTCACGCGGGAAGTTATAAATGAATGGTTCGTAAAATAGTAATAGGTTCGTAATAACATTATATTATTATTATATTATACATTTGTATGTACAATGTACATTGATAAACCAGAGCGTGCTAAGCAGCGTACTGAAAAAATTCAAAATTACCAAAAATATTGCAAGTCACCAAATTCCTTGTAACGTAAGCAGTAAGGTCGGGAAGGGCACATAAGGTTATATTATCACCTACGAGGAAAAATCTAACGTGTGAATAAACTTTGTTGCGGATAAAAAGGTGTTAAAGGTTCTATATGCATGAAATAATGTCCTCTATTTCACTGGTAGGTTTCACACTAGGTAAGACGTGGACTATGAATCTGAAACATTAGAAACATAAATCTCCGGGTGTTACATACGTCAGCGTCGCCACGACTGACAACAGTGGCCATTTAGAAGCTTTTGATTCCTGTGTTTTAGCTTATTCAATATAATAATGCTTTGCCTTTTAAAGTATCTGCCACTCTTTGTCACAGGTACAATGAATGTTATTTGATATCTGAAAGACACGGTCGAGTTTCACGCTCATTATATGAAACGTTTACGATGTAGATAAGTTTTTATAGGTTTTTGTCATCTATACTATATTTATACTCATACTTATAAAGCTTAAGAGTTTGTTTGGTTGAACGCGCTAATCTCAGGAACTACTAGTTATAATTGAAAAAAAGGGTTGGATAGTCAAAATTATATAGGAAGGCTTAAGGCTATATAACATCACGCTGCGACCAATAGGAGCGAAGCATCAGTGAAAAATGTTGCAAAAACGGAGAAAATTATCCATATAAAACTACTCGACCGATTTTATTATCATGATCTGATACATTGCACCCATGCAAAGCCGGGGCGAATTGCTAGTGCAATATATAGGGTTGATGTTTTAATCATCAATATATTACATACATATATCAATTTTTACGATAAAAATAATGATTTAGAATACTATTGTATGAAAAACTAAAGCGTTCTTACATAGAGTATGTGCGTATACATAATATGCCTAATATAGCTTAATTTTTCATTTTTGTATTGTTATCGGTTATTCTCAGTAGAAGCAACATTCCGAACTGGTGGGAGCTTTAAAAAACGTATGATTGAAATAATTAAAAAGTTTACATAGAAGAAAGTGTAACTTTAATTTTTGTATGTCGAAGGCGAATCACACATATTATGGACGTCTGTTTATAAACGTTATCTTATTTGCATAATGCCGAAGACCTGTAAAATAGAGTTATACGATTTGCCTTCGTTAAAAACCCTTGGATCATCATAATTAATAATAATCAAAGAATCATAATTAATAATATATCGTATCGTCAACCATACATTACATTATTTCATCGCATTTCTCGACTTTGTTTCATGAAATATATTTATTGATGCAAAGCCCAGCACAATTAGTGAGCGAACGAATCTTAATTATAAAAAAATAAATGCTTCCGTGGATATTAATATTCTTTTAAATAAATACAGCTGGACAGATGCTCATTGTTAACTTTAAATACCTTGCGAATTTCGTAAGCAGAAGTCCCAAAAGAATCGCGGATAAGATCAACAGCGGACGAAATGCAGCACAACATTGAACAAAACTTTAATGAGTTTCGCCTCATCTTGTTATCTTAAGTTAGGTTCGGCGGAGTTTTAACGTTGTTCTGTTTATTGAATATTGCAGTTACTCGATAAATATTATAATTAAATACCGTTAATATTTAAATAACGTGGCTTCTACATAATATAATTGATTTTTGTAATAATATATTGTTTATAATGAATAAAACTAACTAGTTTCAGATTTATGAGGACGCCCAGAGTCTAATTTTGTTTCCTTATTATTGTATTATTGTAATAAACGTTGCCAATATTTATTTGAAGATTTTTTTATATTGTTTGACAATTTAAGTGTATTGTCAGTTACACAACTTTTAGAAATATTATCCAAATTAATCCGATGCAGCCATTCATGATTAACGTAATTGCGTTATGAAATTAATTTCGTGTTTCGATGATTAGGTGTGCTCTTCCTCCAACCTAAAGGACGATCCACCAGCAGTCGACCTCTGACTGACAAGGCTCAACTGTGGTTGACGTCAAGTTGTTTTATTGCTTAGATAGAACTCATTGTTGACGGGCTCGTTGGCGCGTTCGGTAGAACACCTGCCGTGAGTATCGATGGGTCGTGGGTTCGAATCCCACCTGGAAGACATATATATAATATTCTGTAAGCATGTCTTCCCCACGTCATGTAACTACGGGCATTGAACGGGTGGACGAGTATCGAACGTAATCGAGTAAGTAACGAACCACCGTTAATAAATAGAAAAACCGTGAAGTGTATATTGCGCGTTTCGGTTTCAGTCTATGGATTTTCGAATGCTTAAAATAAAAAGTAGGTTGACAGCGCATCATTGACTGATGTTCTGTGGCTGAGTTATCACCTACAATCAAGTGATAGCGCGATTCAGATAATCGACGTCTTGCAGATTTCGTAAAGTAAATAAGCATTAAATGAAGCTTAAATTAAGTTTATACCTAGTTTAAATATTGTTTATTCCTCTTTCTTTCTTCCTATATTTTTATATATCTTTGATACGAAAGGTAAGTGAGTATTCACGAAGTCGAGCCTTATTAAGTGCGCGTGGCATTTGACAAAAATCAAGTTCGTAAATATAAAGACGTACGAATATTAACTGAACCCCTGAAATCGTCACAAAATTCGATTCAAGTATGGGTGCCGGGGAATTTCAGACGAAGTATGCTATCCATCTTCTAAATTAACCTTTACGGATTTCTTATATTACTCCCTGTGATACGATTTCCAGCTAGTGAATTTTGTTAACAATTTATCGTTAATAAAATCTTATACAGAAATAACTTGTTAACAACGTAATTTTTTGTACCTTTCAAAGGTTTTGATTAATATCATTCGTAAGGATGTAAGTTTTAACAATTATAAAGAATATTTCCAAGTTAAATTTTCTTAAACTTTGAGTTATTTAAATTCGTAAAGAGTCTGCTCTATGCACTGCTAAAAGATGTAGAAAGTCATCATGTTATAATCGATGTAGGTGGAGAATTTGACAATATAACTAAATAACTGCAACTATAACAGAAACAATGATGACTTTTCTTTGGTTTTAACGAGAGTTCCATTAAAGCCTTTCCATTCGTAGTATTAATGACTATAGTAAGTATCTATTCTTTGAATTTATAGCGAATGTAGCGACCACTTAAATTTATACGATATCGTACTTTTTATAAAAAAAACGAATGTTAACTGCTAATTAAAAGAATATATGAAAATACTAGCATTTAAGTACCTATATAAATACCTTATTCTCTAAATACGGATATAAAAGTTAATGTTGAGATTGCTTAGCCATATACTCACACATTCCCTCACTAACGACTACGTTTGTGTTGGCTGGAATATTGTAGTGTGCCCTACTTTGCGGTAACCTGCAGCGAAAACATTAATTTTTGGTAATAGGGTGTAGCATTTATTAAATATTTTGATATTATAATGATCTAGGAGGAAGTATGTACAAAGTGAATTTCTGAGTTCTCTTGTCACGGGGCAAACACATTTTTATGACTGTGTAATTGACAATTAAGTGATCATACTTCTCTGCACTGCCTGACCGATACATTTTTTAAAATTTTGTTTCCGCGGGTTTCGAACATGGAACCTCCAGATTCCATTGCTAAATGCGCATACCACTGTGCCACTGAGGCGGATATGATAAAATAATTACTAGTCATTCATTTGTGCAAAGTGTGCATTTAGGTTTGTCCAAGCACATTTCTGAGTATATATTTCTCTGATCAGAACCGAAATCTTATCTTTTGTTAACCCGGGACGACCTCCAATGTAAACACAACCCATACCTTTGATTCATGGCCATTTAATCAGCAAAAGATCAAAGCATTTTCAGCTAATATTTAATAATAATAACGTCTTTGTAAAGGAAAGGTTCAACTTCTAATTTAGGTAGCATTGCAAACAGTTGAAACAACTTAAAAGTCTCTGAAGGAAATGAAATCTTGCAATGTCAGTTCCGAACGACAAGGCATTAACAGATTGTTAGTTATGTACGGTGAACAATAATTTAGTGGAGAGAGTTGTGATCGAGTAAATTGTTAAAGTTAACCTGCATCTTGCGGTTGCGGCGGAACAAAGCCGAGCTGTTCTCTCCTAAATAAACGATTCCGATGAATGCAACCCAACCGACTGCTATTTTCAATTCCAAATTTTGTGCGCAACAACAACTGCGAAACTTACCGAATTTTATCCTGAAACTTTTCCCCGTTTGCGTTGATTCATACCGATTTGAAAAAAACCCTTACTGGTATTAGTTTCATGTTTACGACTGTGTTCTGCGGCTTTGAAGTATTGTGAACTTGTAATTGGTTTTCGTTCGTATTGGAAAAACTATGCTTGTGAGAAGATTTATAATTAATGTGTGTATGTTGAATTATATTTTAATTAAAAACAGACAAACGTGAATTCTTGGTCAGCTTTGCTTCAGTCAAGTAAGTAGTATGTTTGTGACGGAACGGTTATTCTTGGTTATAAATCTGCTTCAAATTATGATCAAGTTTATGAATATCTTTTTTTTAATAGACCGCCTCCGTAGCTTAATGGTAAGCGGGATTCGTTGGGCGTCCGAGGTCTCAGGTTTAAATTTTGGGGAAATATGTAACATTTCAATAAAAAAAATGTTTCAGTTGGGCAGGACAGAAGACTGACCTCCTTGCCTGTAAATATATAAAAAACCGGTAAAGCGCGTCGGATTCGCGCACCGAGGGATCCGTACAAAGTTTTAGTTAAAAGATTTTCCCAATAAAAAATTCCTTCAATTTTACAGTTTTTGGGTGTTTTCCTTTACTTACGCTGCATGACATTGCTTCATGGCAAATTTCATGATTCTAGTTCAACGGGCAGTAACCTATAGGTTTTGATTCCCTTGAGAGTGTCAAAATATATGCATAAACGGAGTATATAAGGCGATATCTTTTGATCGCGTCTATTTAGAAGTTTGATTCACAGCAAAGGATTGTAATCCTGAGTATTTGATATTAATTTCAACTTAACATTATGTAGTCGGGTATTTTCCGGTTGTTGTCTCAAACTCGTATATATCGGCAGGTAGATAGATCGGGTACCGTCGACAATAGATAACGCTCGACACCCCCACCCGTTTAGAGTTAAAAAGGGTATGAGTTTACCTCCACGCGTTCCTGAGAAAAAGGGATGGACAAATAAACAGATAGACGGACAACGAAGTGACCCTATAAGGTTTCCATTTTTCGTACGGAGCAAGGAACCCTAAAAAGATCAGTGAAACTACAATATAGGTCATGGGCCCACTGTAGAGACTCGGGAATTCCATCACTCATTTATATCCACCATATTAGTTTTAGTTTTTTATCAAATAGCGAATAATATACTTTCAAATAAAATATAATGTAAAAGATAACTTGCCGTTTTAAATTCACCAGACTACACTCAAGGGGCGAGTTGTCAACAAAGATGCGCTCGGAGGTGTCTTGCGGTAATATCCCTCGTACGTGAGCCCTAATCACCCTCTTTAAGCGGAGTCTCTACCGAGAGAAAACGTTTATTTTAATTCTCCACAAATGCCTGGCTAATTTCAGTCGATGTGTTTTGTTTAATTCCGAGGATTACGACGTTGTTTAAACGATTATGAGAGTTATAATGTAAGAATGTTTAAAGTTATGATAAAGGTCTCTTGTTAAGTCTTTAATTCAAAGGCATTGTAGTGTATCAAGAAATATATTTATTATTAACTAGTAAAATGCTCTGGCTTCGCACGTGTGCAATATAGATGTACTATTCACACACAATATGTTGCTTGCTGTTAATGTTAATGTAGATTTTATTGGTAAAATAATTTTTAAAATCGGTCGAGATGTTTTTGAATTGAATCGTTCAAACACACAAACAAATCTTTCCTCTTTATAATATCATATAGATGTTGAATACAGTTTATTATACTTTGGCAGTTTAAATGATGATTATGTTAACTGAGTAATAAACATAAAGTACATTTCGAATACCATCGGTAATCGGAAATAGTAGCACCACAAAATAATGAAAACTACTTTGTAGTAAGTTAAAGCGTAGTAGGTACACTGCCCTAGTTTTTTCGTCGTTAGCTCTGAAATGTTACCTGAAACTTTTAGAAAAACTAAGAGTTATCTCTCGACCGGCGCTGGATGACGCTCGTTTCTACTTTATCGTACACCGTAATTCTCTGGAGCGACATATGAATATATATTGATTAAATTAATTATCTCTTATTGCTTATCGTATTCTTAACATTGTAGCCTATACTTAACTAAATATATAAGAAAATAATACCCAGTGTATTATAACTAATGATGTGCCGGATCGTTAAAAATGTATATCCGCAGATACGGATCCGAATACGTATAATTGATGTGAAGATCTGCGGCTACGGATACGGATCTTATATTCCTTATTCAATCGGTTTCGATGGGCCTGACCTTGAATATATTTATTTATTTAGTTTGAAATATAAAGGTGTCAAATAATTGATTTTAAGAAATAAAAAATAATTTGAATGGATTTTATTGCCGTTGAATACGCTGGTACTAGGTCCGAGGATTGAAAAATTGTTAAGAATTCGAAAAATACGTGTAATCGTTTTTAGATCAATGACAAGAAGAAAAAGCAAAAATCTAAACAAAGAACTTCTATAATAAAAAGTGGAAAAATGACATTATGTACTAAAGAGCTTTTAATAGATTTTAAGAATTTTTTATTATTTCATGTATTTATTGAAAGTTAATTAGGTAAAAGATCCTTAAAAGTTCCGCTTAAAAAGTAACGGGTACGGGTACGGATCTTTATTCTCTCTCGGATATCCACGGATCCGGATACGGATATCCTGCACATAACTATTTATAACAGCCCAGTGGAAAATTTAATAGGTAGATAAGCACTCAGCCATAGGACATCAATTAATGATTTCAACCAATATTTTAAACCGTTAATATCGCATTCTGTTTCACGGAATTTCCATCTATTAAAGGGGTTTGTTAAACGGTCGTTTCGATATTCCTGCCAATTGTAAGGAAAAATATGTTTACGGTAATATTTGGCAGGTAGATGATTGAAGTACAATACTTGATTTCAAACCCGCGACCATCTTCGGTATACTATACCGTATCGAACGCTAACAAAAAGTCAAAATTTCAGCCTTATATTGTACGAGTAGTTATTGTATCTTGGCATTTATAATATTAATTCATATTTACGACGCGATATCATATCTGTACATTTAAAAAAATATGCACAGGAAAACCAAATGTAGTTCGTATTTCGAAGATACATAATTTGCGATATAAAAGAGTTACATAAATAATGCATGTCGGAAATGGATTATTTGTATTCGAAGTACGTTTATTGTCGTACGTGCCCCTACTGTTAATAATGTTGCTAAGTAAACACAGTTTTCAATTACGAGATTCAGTCATACTATATATTTTATATTACGTTTTAATAAAGGAACAGCGAGATCCGTCCGAAGAGCGAACTATGGTAGGTATAACTTTTAATGGAATGCATTAATGATGAGAGCAATCGGTCTACTAATTTGTGGAGCACTTGAAGGTGTACTTTTTGCAATAATATGTTGAACTAGTCTGAATTACTTTTCTCCATATATCAATTTGTTATTTTCTTTGCGTACTGGATGTCTATTCGTATGGTAATTTCTCGTAGTTTTAGCAATTTGTTTATCTCGTTAGGTTTGTTAAGTTAATTATAATTTATGCTATCGTAGATAATTGATAAAATTGAAAAAGAGAACATACTACGAAGACTTTAAATAAAAAGGGAAAAGGCAAGAAAACTTTTGTAGATGATTAACTATTTTTTTAATTTCTTTGTGTCCATCATTATAGGCTTTTAAGGTCGTGCTAATATCACCAGTTTCATATTATTTTCCGCAGGGTTAATAAATTGTATTAGGGTTGGCTATATATGTACCTACATATATGTAACGTTTAGACGCGGATCTTGATGCTGGAAGACGTAGGTATTTAATTTATTCTTAACTCTCATAAAACTCATAAACTAACAAAATGTAAATTACTAAATTATACGCTTACCACTCTAAACATGCCTCGCAATTTGTTGAAAATGTTCAACAAGGTCATAAGTCTGCATCAATTATAATAAGAAGTATGTACCTAGGAGCTAAAATTCTTCATACAGTGTGACTTTCCAACTAGACTCCTAGTCAAGGCATGGAAAATTCAATGTCATGCTTTGATAAAAATACGGATTTACACGAATTGAAGACTTTTAATAACAAAAACCCAAGCGAAGTATACAATTTTTCTGTAAATAAAAAAGCCTTTATTAAACGAAGGCTTCTTGGTAAAGCCTATTACAAAGTGGCAGATTATCTGGAAGATGCTAACGTCTGTGAACGAATTACTCCAATAATTCACAACGTTTTTATTTATATAAGCGATATTCCTAAATATGGTAACTGAGTACTAAATATTTAACTTACAATTAGCTGAACTGACATATTATATTGCTTATTTCTTTGACGGTTATTTAAAAGTATCATAATTCATTTGTCATGCAAGCAATATAATAAATCAATGTTAAACTAATTCTGACGAGGAAGCGTTCAAACAAACTTCCAAAGATTGAAGTAAACACTTCAGTGGTTAAACCATGTTTTTTTTGAAAGGACACTATTGTTTTTTCCCAAATGGCCTTAAAAACTAACCAGACTTTTGTCACTAAATCAAGTACTTTCACGCTCGCTCTCGCTCTGAAGAATTTTTGATAGTTATATTATTTATACACACTTGCTAGAAGCGTCCCGATGACTATTTTTAAAGAACAATTCGCACTAAACGTTTTTGATTTAATAAAAATTCCTGTAATCACGCGATGTGGCATAATTTCAGGTTACTGTTCTATATCTATAGGTATACTTATTATCAAAATAGAATAGAGATATAAACCTTATTAAAATAACACCATAAACCGAGCACTTTAAAGGAAATTTATTTTCTCTGTGCAACAAAATAAGGCTTCCATTGTAGGATACAAATGGAAACACGACTGTAGGTTTCTGTATAATCCGCAAAAGCTTTTCTGGTGAGAAGGATTTTAAAAATCCGCGCTGAAGTTTACGAGTTAAAAGGCATGGTATTTCTTTATTTTTTTAAATCGTTAGTAATATTTTTCATAAGGTTTATAATTACTGTGGATCTTAATGATCAAATAATATATTCGTAGTGTAAATGGATTTCAAGTAATCTAATTATTTAAAATTACATTGACATAAAAGAATATTTCTATTGAGGTCTTATAACCAGCAGATTTACCAGTAGGTTTGAGTCTAGGGCGGCAAGTTTGGGGATTGAGTTTTTTAGCTGTACTATACTTTATAGAAATCAAAAACGTTTCTGTAAAACGGTTTCTTGTTTCACAACAGAAGAACAGAAAAATAGAAGTCTAGTAGACATCGCCGATGACCATTCCGTCTTCCATTTCATCTATATATAGATATACTCGTATTATAAAGAATATAGACTAATATTATAAAAAGGAAATATTTGTTTGTTTGTAACGATTTAACTCAAAAACTACTCGATCGATTCTATCACCAATAGAAAGCTACATAATCAGTGAATTTTTTTTTATTGTATATATTACTTTGAAGCCGTGGCGTGTTACTATTATTCATACATTTTATTGTACCACAAACTTCAGTATGAATATTGAAATAGTAAAACGCTCCAGTTCATCCCCATCCAGTAGTCAGATCTAATAATTTAGAAACTGATTTAAATTTAACAGCCGAAATTTCTGCATATAAATCTGATATGTTAAATATAATTAAGGAGGTTATAAACACCGCTATAAACAAACGTCTGTTTTTCAATGAAATTGAGGGCAGAGTTGACAATAGCAGGGTTATACGAGTAGGTTGTTTGTATGATGGAATTGCGGAGTCGAGCGCGATACGCGATGATTAGCTCCGCGCCGTCACTGGCTGTCGCGGCGCGTCCCTCGGGCGCGAATCCAATTTAGCAACTTGTACCTGTTATTGTGTCACCGTTCACCCACAACCCACCCTTAATACAAATAACATCGAAATATCGATAATTGTCTACTTTTACGACAGTCAATGGTCGATATAATACCGTAGGTTACGTTATATTATTACTAGCAACGCGCCCTGGCTTCACACGGGTGAATCTAGATGTACTATACAGCCTATGTTACTCGCTGATAATGTAGCTTTCTATTGGTGACAGAATTTTTAAAATTGGTCCAGTAGTTTTTGAGTTTATTCATAACATAAAAAAATACAAACAATCAAAAATACAAATCGTTGTTCTTTATAATATTAGAATAGAGTATAGACTGGTAAATATTGTTGATGAACTTAATTAGGTTTAGGGAAAATTTGCGACGTAATTTAGATTTAGTAAAAGATAAATTAGTAAAAAAGGACAGGTTATACTAAAAATGTATGCAAATCCAGTATGAAAAATGCAAGATTCGAAGTGTTTGTGTGACTGTTTTAATTACTTCTTGCGAGTTATAATGGCATGGTGGAAAGGACAGTAATTATTATTTATGTTAATAGTTCATTATATTAGGGTGAATACTGGATTCCTTATATTAAAACAAAATGTACAATTTCTGTGGATCATCCTTATATAATACCCATATCCCCTTTCGTATTAGGATGTATTCCCTAATGAATTGAATGAATATTGATTTTATTAGAAGGAAGAGACATTTTCGAGCGGTTCACCTAAACAATACTTACATCTTTTATGATGTCTCTGAAGAACATTATTATATGAAAATATACCGAAACTACAAAGAACCTTGTTAAAAATGTGTTCAACTGAAGGCTTCTAAGCTATTTATTTTTCTGTAATGAACAAGGAATCCCGCTCCACGACCCTTCAATTTCTGTTCCGAACGTTAACGGATATGGGTTGGCGTTTAAAGGTACTGTATTACCTATATACCTACTTATTTTCTTGATAAATAATACACGTAATATACTTACATATAATAGTGTGCGTATTCTTGAGTTTGACCAAAATGAATTTAGAGTAGCTAGTAGTAAAAATTGCACAATTTTTTTACAAAATTATAATGTCCATACCATTATTTTGGACGATAATTAATTATTCCTGAATCGCAATGAATTTGTGTTTGAGACAGCGTACAGTAATATTATGCTCACTAAATATTATTTTAACGAAGTGTTTACCGAAAATTCTCAATAAGTTTAATAATACTGTGTAGGTTTATTTGAATCCAAAATATTATAATTTTATTATTCAGGAAAAATACATTATATTTTCTTTACCTCAAAAGCGTCGCAGAGAATAACTGAATTCCTCTTCTCTTCTTTAAATTGAATAAAAAAGTAATTATACGCTATTTTTTTATCACAGTGTAGAAAACCGAGCAGGCGTATTATGAAATTTCAAATGATTTCTCATACAACTGACAGTTTGACGATTCGAATACTTTCTCGATAGTAGTTCGTGCTAGGCCCTCTGGTGGTAAGTAATCACATGAAAATCCGAAACCATAATGTCTCAGATGCGTTGTCGGCATTTTAAAAATATATAGGTTATTTTCTTGAAACCAACGAGGCCATTGTTGTTGGTTCAAAATACTGAAGACGGTAATACATTACTGTGTTTACAAACTACGAGTATTTTCCGTAAGTTTGTAAAAGATTATTTCTAATCGATTCAGTATTTTCTACTACAAATAAACAATTCTATTTCTTTATTACATAAGTATTACATGGTAATAGTATACAAGATACTATTCTCATTAGTAAAGTTTTTGGGATATTTTAACAAGCTAGTCCGTTTTCTGTGATCTTTGTTGCTAAAAGCAAGTGTCGTTATTTGCGATTGATACAATACAAAACACTCAATAACAGCTCATTGCGAGGAAATCTTAAAAAAAAAAATGATTAAAACTACCAATCTGATTTTAAACGCAAAAAGACATAAAAAGATTTAGGTAAGTAGGTAACCTTACATAATCTGTTTCCTGAGTTCTACTTGATTGCACTACGTTCTACGACAAAACGTTTAGTTTAACGTCACTTGAAATTTAAATTAAAACTAAAATATCACGGTTTTGTGCCAAAACACTATTTTAAAACAGAACTGATTTTATATACAGGTAATTGATTTCTTTTATATATTATAACGTTTATAATTTATCTAAAATAATATTGCACTTTGTAAAACGTATATATACGAACATAGAATACATGCAAAGGATAAGTATCTTGGCAGAAGACTTTAATGAAGAAACATTACATCTCTGGTCCCTTGAGTTTCAAATTATCGAGAGTCGACTGTATATGGATTGTATAGTGCTAACACCCAATAAGTATAAAATTTTAGTTTTAAGGTTAATTCAGTTTTAAAAGTTTAGGGACAAAATAACCTAAGATATATAACATCATCGTAATTCATATTTGTGAAGTGCTATATTTAAAAAAATATAGTTTGTCTATACTGTTTCAATATATTTTCCTTGAAAAGAAGTTCACCTTTCGTAGCGTCATTAAAAGTTTATGAAGTGAAATATCAAGTTATAATAGATATCTGTACTTATATTAGAAAGTGGAAAGATTTGTATTTTTCTATGTTATTAATAAACTCAAAAAGTACTCGACCGATTGTAAAAATTATTTCACCAATATAAAGAAAAAATTATAAAGCAGGGACTGAAACCGGTTTATTTTTGTTTTCCAAAATACGTGTCTTACAGAAATACCATGATATTAGTTTTAAAGAGAAATACACACTTAACTTACCACTCTATTGTTTTCAGTAAATATGACTAAAAACGAAAGAATATTAATTCGGTTAAACTCCCATAGTAAATTAACCGGAATTCAGTCCCTGTTATAATCTTAAAGAGATGTAGAGTAATCCCATAGGATAGTGCATTTTGATACTCTGTTTAATATAATATACAAGTATTCTATAATATAATAAATACAATGAAAATTTATCAATATATTAAATCTACAAATATCTATCATCTATTAAATATTTAGTTTTAAGTTCTACCTCTATAATAAAGTGTTTGTATTTAGTTATAAAAAAAACGTAAACGGTGTGTTCCCGACGATTCATTACACTCCTTAAGAGGTTTAAGCCATGTATTTGATTAAAATTTGCCAAGCGTGAAGTGAGCTATGGAAAAGCTCAAACACGCCTCTGGCTTACTTATTCTCAACATTCACATATAACATAATACCTATAATTAATTTGTTTTGAAATTCAAATTAGGTTCTCATCTTTTCATAGTTCATAAATATGGTTTAATAATTAAATGAATTTATAAAAAACGACTGTAAGAAAAAAAATTGAGATCAAAAAAGACATCTCAACATAGACGGGTTGACGGGCTCGTTGGCGCGTTCGGTAGAACACCTCCCGTGAGCATCGATAGGTCGTGGGTTCGAATCCCACCGGGACGACATGTTTATAATTTTCTGTAAGCATGTCTTTCCCATGTCTGGTAACTTCGGGCATTGAACGGGTGGGAGGAATATCGAAATTCCGACCGGTTAACGAACCACCGTTCATAGATGGAAAAACCGTGAAGTGCATATTGCACGTTCCGGTTTTAATCTATAGATTTCCGAATGCTCAAAGTAAAAAGTAGGTCGACAGTGCATCATTGACTGATGTTCTGTGGCTGAGGTATACCTACCATCAAGTGAACCTCATGCTCGTCTGTCGATATCTAACATAAAAAAAGACGTTCCAAAAATTGTATTCCATATAAAGCTATTAAATAATGAGATATTATAAGAATATACTACCTACTGTTTTAATCAAGGACCTTATATATCTATATATATATATAAGCAACTTTTTTTTTCTTTGTTATCGATAAACTTGAAAACTACTGGACCGATCGGCATGATACCATGACCATTCGACGCGGAATTAATTGTAGAAGGTTTCATTTTTTGAATTCCATCAACCCTTCACCATTTTTTTTCAAATTTATGTGGATAGTTCATATTCGTCTATCCTTTACAATTCGCCCAGCAAAGCGGGCGGGCGGGGACGGCTAGTATATGTTATATATATAAAGTCCTTGGTTTTAATTGATAATTCATATTTCTGACGTTCTAAATTTAAATTAAAGCATTCTGAGGGAAGTAGCAGAATTATTGATCAGGCATTAAGAAGAGAGTGCGAGATGTATTGACGAACAGATTTTGCTTTAATCAAAGAGAGGGTTTAATGGCGGAGTTGCGAACTAACGAACGGCTGACACAGTACACTCGGCCTATAAAAGCTGCGCCCCTGTAAAGTAATTCATGTTTCGAAATTTCCCCATCTTCGAAATAAATATTGAAAACTCAAAACACTGCCTTTATAAATAATATTGTTAAGAATGTTATTTTAAAAATATATAGAACTACACTTATTTGTTTTTTATTCTATGACAGATTTCATTATATTTTTTATATGTAGGTATATATACATTATATAGGTTTTATTTTAAACGCATATTATACACAGTGATGTTTTCTTAAGATGGCAGCTTATCTCTTAATATGATTGATGGTTGCTTTCCCCTGGCTCTATCAATAGGAAATTACTTATTTTTGTTTGTCATAATATTCATCGTATAAATGGTATATAAGGGAAGCCATAATATTTTATTAGAATGTTTTGTTTGATGTATGGCTATAAAAAATAAAAAAGAGAATACTTAATTGTGATATCCTATGGAGAATCAAGGTTAATAAGATTCAATAATTATTGATAATTTTGATTATGGATAATAATATCATATTAAAAAAATGATTCAATATTCGTTTTTAATGTTTCTTTGTCACCCGAAACATCATAAAGGTACCTTTGTAGAATAAAATTCCAACTTCAATTTCAACAAATTTTATTTCATTCTTCTTTAAATACGACTGTTCGTAGTTATTTATAGATTATTATTATTTACACATTTATCGAGATTAATATTCTAACAGTTCTGGAAAATTATTTTGAATCCCACAATGACGTCCATATAATAAAGTTTTTACAAAGAATGTAATAGATTATATTTTTTCATATCTCTGTCCACATATTGTCACTATGACCGATATTACACAAGACTCACGAGGCCTCTGTACGTGATTCGGTACATTTCTGAACTCCGTGCTCAGAATCATAGGGTATTAAAGGTAGACACGACTAAGAAATTGATATAAAATTAACATAGTGCAGTGGCGTAGCATAGGTCACTAGCCCCCGGTGCGGATCCCAAATTTGCCCCCCCCTCATTTTTGCAATTGATCATAATAAATAATGAATAGCACGAACCTAAAGAGAAACTCTGTCATTACGGCGAAATACAAACAACAAAAAATTTTCGAAAAAAAACGTTGAAGGATGTAATTTTTTTACCGTTACCTGTGAAATGCCGCCCTCGCCAAAGTGCCACCCGGGGCGGACCACACCCTCCGCCCCCCCCCCCCCCCCCCCCCCATGCTACACCACTGACATACTGTACATACTGTTTGATCTTGGTTTTGAACACTTTTTGAATTATACACTGCATCTCTATACATTGGTTTAGTAAAATATCCGTAGACTCTACCTAGACGTGTGTACTTACTATGAAACTATATTCATAACTCATGAACTATATTATCTTTTTAACTATATCTACGTTTTAATATGAAACGTAAAATCTATTATCATTGTTAACGCATATATAAACTTAATATTTTTCTCCAAAAAAATAACACTATATAAGTCAGTCTTTAATAACGTTACTTTTCTAATAATGTAACTGATGTTGTTTAATAATTATTATGAATGAATAATAGTATGTCATGTAACATAAAACAAAATGCAATTCTTATATATAATTTTTGATTACATAGATGCTATGAATGAATTCAAAAATAAATAAATGAGATTTTGAGAATAGTTAGGAGCCTATTTATCAAACAAAGAAGCCAAGTATGTTAATTAACATCACTATAATATCCATTCATATCTACTTAATTTGGCCTGTTGACCTAATACTAATTTTATTCATAGATTTTTTAATAAAACTCTAATGTCTTCACACTCAGGATATGTGTTTTTGTACGGCGAGAAAGATATAAAAAAAGCACTATAGAATCACACTAACTTCACAAAACTACCGCACTGTATAATAATTATTGTACAGTATAATCAACGTTGTCAAGGAGCAGATGTACGAAATTGACGAATCTGAAACAAGAGTCATACCTTAAAAAATATAACTTGTATCAGTTAAAATAAATTTGAAAATCAGAAAGCATTGAACTTACCTTGTGCATTATTACGAACACCTAAAACTGATGCCACTTCCGGTTGCTCCATATCGAAAATTAATTCTGCCCGCCCTGCATATAAGTTGTATATGCTAGCTATACACGTCAGTCGGAGACTGCCACCTTGGAACGCTTCATTTCGAACAACGAACAAAACTTCCCCAACAGACGACATCCTGTTATCGGGGCCCGACCTTTCAAACGCATGTTTCATGTTCTCCTTGGGAGGTCGTCGGATTTCCTCCTTGTGTAAGTTTATGTACGATTCATCCAAATATTGGACGTTATTATCGTCATGAAATATATTGAAATTGATATCTTCATCGGGTGCTTCCGTCGTAGTAGATTCAGTTTTCGCTGGCGGATCCCACTTGAACCAAGCCGGCAACTCGTGAACAAACGACTCCATATCAATCTGTAATTCAAATTCAAATTTCAAAAATCATTTATTCATTTAGGTAACACAATGTACACTTATGAACGTCAATAAAAAATACATATTAAATGCTTCTAATTTTACATTAACCGCCAGTTCGCAAATCGTATAACGGAAGATAAGAACTGGCAATAAACTCTCCATCACTCTTTTTAATCGCCAAGTTTTTATTTTACAAAATATTTGTAAGGCGCTGCAACCATTACACCATGTTCCACATGACATCTTTAAGTAATTAACTATAATAATAAAAAAATATAATCGAGAAAATAAAAAAAAAACAAAGATTTGTCCTCTACCAGCAGTAGGCATGGTGAAACAGGAGCACGCACTTACATTCTCGTGGGAAAAACACGCAAATACATAGTCGAAATAACTAACATCACCGCATACACGAATTCAAGTCCGACCTGTCACCACAAGTAGCACCCGTTCACGATCTAATCATTCAAAGTTAAGGATATATGAATGTGCGATTTATTTACACGAGATTGCTAATGTGATTCTTGAAAGATAAAGACGAGGTTCCCTAAAAGCTAATGTAGCCCGGAGTTGCTTCGTGATTAATGATAGGTTCGTACTACGTAGGTAGCAGCGGCACAAAAACTATAGTAGCGTCAAAGTGAAATAGGAAGAGACATGTCATTGTTCTGCCATAAAGGCGAATTGTTCACCGCCTGGACTGGACATTATATCAAACCTTTCTATTTTTCAATCATTTTGTAGTGAGTGGAGATAAATGTAACAATACCTTTAACAAAGGACGTAACATTCATGTATTGAACTTGAACACATTTTTTTTATTTTGTCATTTCTGACTTATCATTTAAATAAAGCAAATTTTGTGACGCGCACCTTTCAAGAGTTTATACATTAATTTATGTCAATTAAATTATATATGTACTAAAGCCTATTTACAACTCATAATTGAGTAGCTGATTAATTATTAATACCATAAACCAATTAGTACATCACCTTTCTCTCTAATAAAAGTTTTTAAATTTCACTTAATACATTTTGGAGTCGCACATCAAAAGCTGAAATTAAAAATCTGTTGCTAGTTAGCTTTAAGTCTTTAATATTTTATTTATTTATTTTGTGTGAGTGAAAAGTTTATATTTTTAAAAAAATCTTGTGCATATATGTACTACCGTTATACAAAAAAGCTACGCCCTATATAGACACAATTTTTTAAATACGTTACTTCAATGCAAATCCTTATTGTTATTTAAAATTGAAGAAAATTATTTAGACTATAAGGTACATAAAATAAATACTTTGTGAACAACACAACAACGAAGAGTGAACATAATATTGTCATTTATTAACGCGAGTATCACACATTTAAATAAAATACTGTATACCGGATTAAAACGCGATTTATTAATTATATTGTTTAAATTATTTATCCCGACGTTTCGGACACTCACAACTGTCATCTTTCTGTCTCCCCACGACTACGGTTGCTGAAAAGCATCCGAAACGTCGGGATAAATAATTTAAACAATATAAATAATAAATCGCGTTTTAATCCGGTATACAGTATTTTATTTAAAAGAGTGAACATTTTCAAAAGATAAGACGTCCAAAAAACTACAGCATACTGCGAAATTTCGAAGTTTCATACAGTGCGATGGTGTGGAATAGTAGTTTCACTATATACTTTCAATGTATATGTTTTAGTAAATAATATTTACAGAGACATCGTGTTTATATTGAATGTTGTCTAACCTCCCGGCCGTTAAGTGCAAATGTGAGGTTGGCGGGCGGATGCGCTGGCGGAGACGCGCACGTAGCACGCAATGTTGATCCCACGCCGTACCACGACCGATCTGACACCAGCTTCGGTCCCCACTCTGGAGTTTCTAAAATTATATTTATATTGATTACTTAAGATTTTTACACACATAGTTACTTCAGTAGCAAACTGTGAAGTCATTTAGTCATACATTTATTTAGGAGCATTGATATCCAATAATGGTCGAATGGCAAGGTCGGCAATGGACAAGCTCAAAAAGGTCTATAAAAACCGGAATATTACCAAAACCACAAAAATCCGGTTGGTTAGGGCATTAGTATTTCCCATACCTATTTCTTTACGCCGCTGAGACCTGGACTCTTAGAGAGATCGAGAAAAAGAAGATAGACTCGAAATGTGGTGTTTGAGATGAATGCTCGGTATCTCATGGACTGAATTGAGAACCAACAAATCCATCCTTGATGACCTAGGCATTTTTTTAGCGTCTATCTTCCATCGTTCAAAGTCGAATTCTCACTTTCTTCGGACACGTGTCCCGGCGAGACATATCGTCTATAGAACGACTTGTAGTGCAGGGAAGAGTGGAAGGGATGAGAGCTCGCAGCAGATCACCCAGGATATGGACCGACCAAGTCAATGACGCATTAAACGTTCCTCTTCATCAATGCACGAGAAAGGCGGCAGTCAGGGAGGATTGGCGCCGGATCGTCAAGCGTGCCACCACTTCAATCAACGCAACCACGACCAATCTGTCAAGAGTGTAGCGACGGAGAAGAAGAAGTTACTAAAACCTCATATTGTTTGGTATTGCGTAAACGATACTGTAGGTAATATTTTCGTATAAAAACTTAATTATTGGCTATAATTTCCGGATATAATTTATAACTACTTATATATTTTGCTTATTTGAATTGTTGTGTATTTTAATAAATAAAATAATTATGCTGCTGTTTTGAGGTATACGTATCTGATTTTTTTTATATATTCAGAACCAGTAAAAAGACAACAGTACTAGTATTTTTTGCCGTTTCGAATTTAACGAACTTTTTCATTATAACGGCCTGATAGCCTGAGGGTTAACACCCGTTCAGGCTACATACCTCAATGTCGTCCTCTAAACCTTACGAAAACTTAATCGCCTTTTAGGTTAGAAAATTTCTAAAAACCTTCATTAGGGTGTGAACACATCATAAATTAAAACTACTATTTAGGTTTCGGCGTTATTTTAAATATAAAATATGCTTATCTTCCATCAGCCCGCCTTGCATGACCATCAAGAGATATCTCGCGGACGAGTGAAGACAAACTAAAATATAAGATATCGATGTCGAGATATATATTAGGGTACTTTTTTTTTTTCAACAATTTTTTTTTTTCGGTCCCATCGTGAAATTTTGTTGCAAGTACCCAAAAAAAAATACCCTGAAAGTTTGGGCCTTTAATATTAATATTAAGACCTCGACCCAGGCGTTTGAAGATTTCCCCTTAAAAAAACACAGAAACTTTGGCTTTTTCATGTTTAAATTTCTATAGCTCGGTGGCATTTCATAGCATCGCTTTGACTATGGACGGGTTTTTTTCAGAATTGAATGCTTTACAAAAGTGTCCATTGCGGCCAAGTCGTAACTCGAGCCGGCGAGAAATATATTTTTTATAATTTAACATGATTTTGGATAAAAAATTTAAATTACAAAAACTTAATCATTAAATATCTCCGGAAATATTGATTTTAGCGACTTGGTGCTTAGAACCTTTTTTGTAGGAAATTAAATTTCCTATAAGTTTGTTGTTTGCATTTTTTTCTGTAGCTCTTGTTATTCACGAGATAAATGCGAAAAAACGCGAATTTCATAATAAAATCAAGTTTAGAGGCCTGTACTACCTCGCCGGTTCGAGTTACGACTTGGCCGCAATGGACACTTTTGTAAAGCATTCAATTCTGAAAAAAACCCGTCCATAGTCGAAGCGATGCTATGAAATGCCACCGAGCTATAGAAATTTAAACATGAAAAAGCCAAAGTTTCTGTGTTTTTTTAAGGGGAAATCTTCAAACGCCTGGTTCGAGGTCTTAATATTAATATTAAGGGCTCAAACTTTCAGGGTATTTTTTTTTGGGTACTTGCAACAAAATTTCACGATGGGACCGAAAAAAAAATAGTTGAAAAAAAAAAGCACCCTAATATATATATTATATACTCGTAGATATATGGGTACAAATTTGTCTAGAATATATCTATATATGTACATATATAATATATATATTTCGACATCGATAACTTTGATAGACAAGATATCTCGATCGACAAATATCTCTACTTTGGACATTAAAAGTCGAATTGTAAGTGCCATGTTAGATCCGGATGACATAAAGAGATAATCGATTAAAACACGAGAAAACGGTAGACAAAATTTTGTCGTGGTTGCCATGCTAGGCCGGCAGGTGAGGCACCACATGGAAGGTGATAAAGAAATTATTTAAAAATTGTATATATTTTTTAAATCACATGGTTTTAATTAAAAAAAAAGTTTTAAGAATAAATGAATACCAAAAGAGGCAGATTCTACCTCCTACCATAAATTTGCAAGTTCGTAAAATGGAGACAATTTTTATCGAAAGCGGGAACGTATGAAACTTAATAAAAGTTAGTGTTAAATTGAAACCCCACCTGCGTCTTAACTTTGCCCGCCGTAGACGTTACTGCTGAGGACGTTAAAGTATAATATAATATTTTTCGTTGTGCGCGTTTTCAGGTAATAACATTTACCGCTACTGAAAACATTATCGCTGTATTTTTATTTTTGTGTCAACAGATAAGACGAATATCATGACATTATTTACAGTTCTACGATAGATATTTCTTTTAAGTTTGGGATTTTTTCTGTACAACCATGGTTCTCTATAAATTCATTATCAAAGCCTATTTTACCTTATCCTTTATACAGTAAATTCTCAAAGTGGGCAATAGCGGTAAAAAGCCCAGATAAAATTTTGAGCGTCTTCAGCCACCCTTAGATCGGATTCGATTCAGTACCTCAAAATTTACTCTGGGCCTTTTACCCTTCGTAGGGCCATAAAGGGCCCGTATATTATGCAAAAAAATAAGCAACTTGATAATATTGTCTCTTTTTAACGCAAATATTACACATTTAAATAAAATAACTACATATTATTATTTTATTTAAGCTTGAGATATTATGGTTAATTAAAGTGTTACAGTGATTTTTAAATCGTTTGCTAGAGCTACAAAATATCATTCTAAATAGAAATATAAGAACATAGTATTATAACAAATAATTAGTGTTTTTTTTTTTTTTTTTATGTCAGATATCGACAGACGAGCATGAGGTTCACTTGATGGAAGGTGATACCTCAGCCACAGAACATCAGTCAATGATGCGCTGTCGACCTAATTTTTACTTCGAGCATTCGGAAATCCATAGACTGAAACCGAAACGCGCAATATGCACTTCACGGTTTTTCCATCTATGAACGGTGGTTCGTTACCCGGTCGGAATTTAGATATTCCTCCCACCCGATCAATGCCCGAAGTTACCAGACGTGGGGAAAACATGCTTACACAAAATTATAAGCATGTGCTCCCGGTGGGATTCGAACCCACGACCCATCGATGCGCACGGCAGGTGTTCTACCGAACGCGCCAACGAGCCCGTCAAAAAACGTGTACATCACACTTTACTCAATAAAATAATTTTCTATTCATATATTTCTTAATTATATACTTGAAAAGAGCTTAATTATCTAAGTTTTTTACATACCCTGATTGTAGAGTTGATCATTTAATATTGACCTTAATGATAGTTTCTAGACAAAGTTGTACCCATATAACATAAACTACCACGGAGGCCGAATTAACAAGGATTAGTTTACCTAACTTGAATTATTATTTCGGAGGACTCATCAATGTTTCGTAAATGTGATTGTGGGAACAAAAGTTAGTTGAATCTATGTGGAGGTAACGTGAGATTCAATTTCTTACATAATTAAAAGTGATCGAATGAATATTGCGACACCAGCAATGAATTTGTTATTTTTGGAGTCGGTGCCAGCCAAGAAGGACAGTTTAATCCTGCTTTTGCAACAAAATTTCGAACTGTATGGAGCGGCACCGACTTCAAAAATAACTGTTAATAAATAATGCTTTGAAGTAATTAAAATATTATTTTTTACTTTTTAGTGCAAGTTTGTACATACTATATGTAGTTGTAGTTTTGAAGTCGGTTTTTTATGAATAAACTCAAAAACTACTGGACCGATTTCAATTCTTTCACTAATAGAAAGCTACATTATCAGTGAGTAACATAGGCTTTTTTTTAATCTATATTTTCATTATATAGAATTCTTTCACTTCGTACCACAGAATATGATTTTTTATTATTAATATTTTTATAGAATAAAATTCGAAGACATTATTCGATAAAAATATTAATATAATCGAACCAAATAATTAAGATCCTTTTGAAACCTTTGACTAAAAAAGTTACACTGAAAGTTGTGTATATGTTCCACTTGACTTAAGAATAATTTCATAAGAAAATACAAATTCTGTTTCTATTTTTATAAACTTACTTTTACTTTAATACTTTTATTCGGGCAATTTTTATTGGCAGGTGAACTTTATAGGAACAATTGAAATAATATGGAACGAAGTTGTGTTTGGCACGTACGTTTGCGATGCTATTTGGTTTATTGTTCGTGGTTTCGAATATACTGCCCGCCAAAGCTTAAGGTACGACTACGGCCATTCAACAAATAAATATACAATCAGCCATTTTAATATCACACTACATCTGCTTCGCAGTAATCAGTATTTGAATAAAAAACGATGTTATCAATAACTTACAAGATATAATTACTATAATGAAAATCGTTGGAATACAATAATTACAGTAGAATGCATACATGCTATATTGTTTTACTAAAACATTCATCATAATTATAAATTCATATAAACGGAAATGTTCCTATCAAAAGTCTGATTGAGGTTGTAAAGATATCGTTGTTGTTATTACATCGTTATGGATTTTATTTAGAAAAAAATATAATTATAAACCATTAGAGACTATAAATGTGTTTATATTACGCCATAGTACTACATTAAAATACTTAAATGTTGCTAACGCACGCACACCCTGACAATATTGTTTTGTTTGTGCAAGTAGATACATGTGTATGTAAATGAAAGATGTCAATGAAATAAAACGTGATTTAGATCAGCAAATACTCTATAGAAAAAGATGGCGTTAGTGTAGCAAATGTGTAAAATTTCAATTCAGACAGCTGTCACCTTTCAGTCCAGCATTGAAACGTGCCAAGCTTACTGTAAAGCACTCGAAATGTTGGTAGGTATAAATCGCGTTTAATCCTTTGAAAGTTTTTACGTTTTAACTTAATAGACGCTATTACAAAATACACTGCGAACACAGAAAACACTAAAAGAAACATTATAAATATGAGCAGTATTTATAAATATAAGTCAGCCGTAATTATCCGATTTGTATAGATTTACAAGCAGTATAGGCATTTACAAGTAGATTGCACAACCGAAGAATTGGTATTGTGATGTAACTGCGCAGGTAGCAGATTTACGTTCGAACGAACAATGCCTTGTACAGTTACCTCAAATTTGGCTGAATTGTTGATTCAGGAGATGTCGTAATCGGGGTTCGGATGCCGTAAGAATGAGAGATGATCTGATAGGGATCCCCAAATGTAGAACAACATTGTTAGTGCTTTGTTCAACAGTGTCAAATAAACATCTTTCAACCAACTTTCAAGGTTTTTATAGGCTTATATACAAAAGCAGATATAATATTTTGTACAAAATTTGCAAGGACTATGTTTTGTTTTTATTATATAATTGTTATAATTAAAATTATTACCAAATAACATAGCAAAATCATGTTATTTATTAGTGTATCGAAATGACATCTTTATAAGCAAATAGGGTTTCGGACAATGTAATTTACATAATTTCTGTAATGCATTTAGTACGCTATTTCACGTTTATCAGAGTTAAATATTTGTTCTAATTGTTGCGCTGCAATCGTTGCAATTTAACAACGCTTATTTAGACATTAAATTTGATCAGTTTTCATCGTAAATTGCCTATATACGTATATTTACGACCTCGTTGGTTAGGAAACCAAATTTTTAAAAGGCCGACAACGCATATGATACATTTAAGTCGCAGATGGCCATGGTTGGTGGTGATTACTTACCATCAGGTAACCCATCTGCTCGGTTGTCTACTCTATAATAAAAAAAAGTAATAGGATTGCTTGTACACTGTGAGATAAAGCTATTAAAAATATGCGTTTATGATGTTCTACAAAAATATTTTTATTGAAAGAAAGATTCTAAAATCAAGTTTTATGTAGAGTTAAGGCCCATTTATACGATGCAAGTTTCTTGCCTGTTGCATACAAATAAATTGAAGCAATAAATGACTTGCGTGGTCTAATCAACAAGTAGCATTCTTCATCTATTATAAAAGTTTTGTTTCAATACTTTTCTTGGTGTAAACAACACATTACATCCGTGTGTACACAGTTGCTTACAATTCTTGGATGTCAATTATTGTGACTAATTATTGCATGCAATTATTGCTCTTGTATGTACAAGAAAATGGGCATTTAATGTATCGGTGTACAGGCAAGTATTGCCCTATCACGAACGATTTGCGAAAAAGGATTCGTATCATCAATCTGTCAGTTGTATCAATGTATACATAGTATGTAGGTACAAACAAAAAATCGACAGTAAGAATTCTTTTTCACAAGTTGTTCGTGTAAGGCCATCTGTATGTCATCTTGACTAATATGTGTATATGAAAGATAAACCTGAATACAACGAATATTTGAATGTACCTACGTGAATACAAAAAATAAGTAAGGCAGTATGATCGATGAACTCGTAAATCTTTCAGTTTCAGTAAGAGTCCGCTCAGTTGTAACATCAATAAGGCGATAATGATAGATCACAATTACCCATATCACTCACAAAATTCTATACTAGATTCGAGTATGATGAAGTGAGGTATTTTAAGGCATCGTAAAAGAAATCTATTGAAATTTTCTGTATCAAAATTACAAACGTAGTGTCACTTATTTTATGTATAGGTATCTACATAATATAGGTATATACACATACATTCTAAACATAAAATTACATATTTTTTAATAAATGAGAAGTCACAATATTTTGATCCTATAAGTGCTAGCGTTCATAAAGTACAAATTAGTGCTAGTATTTCCGACCTGACAATTTAATTATATAGCGAGAATAACTGCCTTTCTGCATAATGAACTAAATGGAGTACAAAAAAACTTCAAAACTAGTAAAACGTTTTAAAAAAAAAGAAGAACACCGAATTTCGAACGTATCTGCAGAATGTGACGTCATTGAATACAACTAACAAGTATACATAAATATTTACCAACGACTTCTAGCGGTGCGGATCGTATTTCCGTGTGGAAGGTGGGCGCGTCCGCCGACACCTCGCACCGGAAGCGGCCAGCCATCGCCGGCGTCGCCTCCTGCAAGACCACGCGTCGCGCCCCCGAACGTGATATCTGATTCAGGGAAGCCAAGTTCAATTTAACATGCACTGTATATTGAAAAGACAGGAAATAACTTTGGTTTAGAGCAAGTAATCTCAAATAAAGTTTTCAGTACAGTTTATTTCGACACCAGCAAGTTACACTAGCGCTCTTGACCTCGTTCGGACACAAGTAAAGTTAGCGGCACGAGTCGTGAGCACACTGTTCATTGGTCGATATGACGTTAACCACGCTGACGCTCTATGATTGGTTCGGCAGTCGATGATCGTCGTCTATTGTGTACGCGGGTATCATTTGACTATCGTACACTTGAGTGCAATTTTAGTGACAACTTTTTAATTAGTGTATTTTTGTTACCGATTTGATTGAACCTTAAAAACAAAATATGCAGAGCAGAAAGAATTCGATGTTAAATAGATAATCCCGACCAATGATCTACTCAGTGTTTTGTTACATGAAATAAATAGGTATTACGAAAAACATGATGGACCTTTATAAACAAACTGCAGAGGCGACTAATATAATTTAATCAATTATTATCAATTACCGATTGAAATAATAAAGGTGCCAAATAATTTTGCCCGACAGTATACGTACGCTCTCACAATCCCTACCACGGTTCACCTGTGCTCACGACTCGTGCCGCTATCTCTTAATAATTATACTGACATCCGAATTCAATAAAACAAAATTTATATGTTGCTAACTGCATCAAAATCCTCTCAGTATGTAGTTTCGGATTAGCGTGAACAAACAGACAGAGTTAAAAAACATTTTTTTCTAACCTTATTTTATGGTTAAATTTTTGATAGATATATTCATGTGGAGTCGTCAATTCTATTGTTTTATTATATCTGTATATAGATAGGTATTACAAAATAGGATTTTTACAGATTTTTAGTGCCTACAATATAATAATTCGCATAATGTCGAGGAGTTAGACTACAGACCTATTATAAGAGCTACGCTGTTCACCTAAATAACCTTATTATATTGAAAAAAAAAAACTTAAATTTTATTTATTAGCTACTCTTTTATTTAACGCTGTGCTTGTCTACTCCTAAAAATATATTTTTATAAGGTATCTTTGATTTCATTGGTATAATTATACACGTTAATTAAATTATGAAATACTCTATATTCGTGGAATGTAACGTATCGGTTAAGTAATAACTTTTTAGTCTCCTCCTGTAATATTGATTTTTTTTTTATTTTTGGATATAATTAACAGACATCAATTGTAACTGCTTCATATATTTGTGTTGCTGTGTGAATTAATAAATGAATAAATAAACGAATTTATAATTAATTTATGTATGAAACTTTCAAAATATTCTTCGTTTTAATACTCGTAAAATCAATTTTCGTGTCACTTTGACTAAAACTTGTAACATTAATTCTTCCTCATTAAGTTTTGAACATAATAAGCGTAAACATAAAACGATCAAAAGTTAGGAACAATAAATACAAAGGAGGGCACGCATTTAATAAAATTATAAATTATTAGGAATCTATGACTATTATGTTAGATTTTTTTTTTATTTTTTTATGTCAGATATCGACAGACGAGCATGAGGTTCTCTTGATGGTAGGTGATACTGATACCGTCATCAGTCAGTGATGCACTGTCGATTTACTTTTTATTTTGAGCATTGGGAAATCCATAGACTGAGATCCCACTCGCTTAGTGCCCGAAGAAAATAGACGACAGAAGGAAAATAGAAGACAGAAAATTATAAACATGTCGTCCCGATAAGATTCGAACCCGTGACCTATCGAGTATCGGAGCGCAAGATATGTGTTCTACCGAACCCGTTAAATGTGACCTAATATTATGAAAAAAAATTTTATAGTATATGCTTTCTTGCCAGAGTTTAATATTTAAGAAGTACTAGATACCATGAAAATGTATTATGTACTTTATTCAAGGCGTTATTACTCAGATTGTCAGCGCCAGGTTTCTCACATATTATCGCATCATTCAATATTGTGTCAAACAATTTATAACTTCTTTTAATTTAAGAGGAAGACTCTCTATCTCTTTCTCCCCTTAAAAAATCTCAACGTTTATAATTTATAATTGTGTTGTAATCCCGTGTGTTTATTGGGGCATGGGGCAGACCAATTTTTTGTATCTGTTTCACTGATCATTTATCTCTACAGCAAGGAGGTGATCAGGCTTCTGTGCCCTGCCGGCCTAGCATGATAACCGCGACAAAATTTTGTCGACCGTTTTCTCGTGTTTTAATATCAAAAATAGATATATTTGTTGATCGAGATGTCTTTTCTATCAAAATTGTCAATGTCGAGATATAATATATCGAGTACCTTACATCTTAGTTTGTCTTCTCTCGTGCGCGAGATATCTCGTGGCGGTCATGCTAGGCCGGCTGCCCGTCCAAAAATTTTTTTTATCTTGTTTCAACGGGATTCGAACCCAGGACCTCCGGTAATAAACGCGTCGCGCTTACCATTGAGCCATGGAGGTGGTCAAATTGAAAACGAGAAATCGATCCTATATACCTATTAAAAAACATTAATTGAAATATTTTTTGAACAGAAATAGGTAGTGAAAAACAATACCACTTATTCCGTAACGAAACTATTGCAACTAATTAGAACGAACCAATCTATTTGTGTTAAACTTGACTTTGTTGTATTGTGACAAAAATGACACTTTAATAATAACAGAAATATTTAAATAGTACCAGATAATACAACTGCTACAAGCCTACGAATGAATCATGAATTTATTTACGAGGCAACAATTGTGTAATGCCTACAAATGAAACGCTATTAAAAGCACGCAAGCTTTGTTTCATATTCAAACGATAATCTCAATAAACCAATTGGTTGCTACTTTATATTATTGCATTAGCTATTCATTATTTTATTACTATGCTAACTAAATAATGATTTTATTGTGGGACAAATTAATTTTGCTATGCATAGTATAATCCTAACGTTAGACTTTAACGGCAATCGGTGTAAGGTACACAACAAAAATTGACCAATTTAGGATATAAATAAACTTTTTGTTAGCTTTAAGAGCTGAAACTGTTTATTAGCTAGATAGCATGTGCTCCAAGTGCTTACGTACCAACTGCTAAATTATTAAAAATATAAAAAAAAAAAATTTAGTAATCTGAGTAAAAAGTTTCTTACAATGAATTCTTGCAAATCATTCTTATATTTTTTTGTAATACCTATTATATCCATTGTTTGAAGAAGTTTTTATAAAGCATGGCTTTCACTATTATTTAATATTTTTACCGTCGGGAAAAGGCTTATCAACATAACTGAGTTTGTAAAATATAATGTAAATGAAAAGTTATATTAGTAATTACTTACATAAAGTCAGCGCTGATATTTCATTTATAATCTTATATACCCGGCGTGTTCGCAGAATATACCATTAGGAACATCTTTTTAAAATCCGAACATACTTTTAAAATAATTTATTTAATGTATATTCCATTTTCAAATACAAATTATTTGAAAATGGAATGCTCGGTTTGGCAAAGATGTTCTTACTAGAAGTTTCACTTAAAATTTACACGTATGTATTAGCTAAAAGCAGCAAAATTAACATTAGTTTGGAGTAACTTACATCAACTTCGATCCCAGGTAGTGGAAATACTCTTGTATGTGGAAGCTCTTTAGGTATATATCTATAGAATTCCTCCCTGCCTCGGTACCACTTGACGCTATATAACGCTTCTTCATCTTCTAATTGCCAAGTACATTCGAGAGTCACCGTCTCTCCCACAAGAACTGCATTTGGCACGTTTATCTCTAGGTTATGAAGACCTCGAACACCTACAAACAAATTAATAAAAAATTAAGAAATATTTTTTTAACCCTATACCCAGTTTCAATCTACTTCACGGAACATATATCATGTGGTAAGTAAAAAAATTACACAGTACAAATTCATGAAGTAACATGGAATTTCGCGACGAATGAATGACGCAACAAACGAGCGTGAGGCTCACTTGGTGGTAGGTCAGGTGATACATAAGCTACAATCAATGATACGCTATCAACTTAATATTGTCTTTTATTAACGCGAGTATCACACATTTAAATAAAATACTGTATACAACCGTGGTCGCGGGGAGACAGTCTCTCCGCGACCACGGTTGCTGAAAAGCATCCGAAACGTCGGGATAAATAATTTAAACAATATAAATAATAAATCGCGTTTTAATCCGGTATACAGTATTTTATTTAAACGCTATCAACTTATTTTTTTACATCAAGAATTCGGAATTCCATAGGCTAAAATCGATATGAGCAGACTTCATGCCTTTTCCATTTATACTGGTTTGTTACCCGGTCCAATTTAATGCCTGAAGTGAGCAGACAGGCAGGAATCTAACCCGCTGATCGGACACCAACCTTACCGATCCGATATGTATGTATGCTATGTATTGAAATGTATTCATAAAAAATGTATAGTCGCATTTTTATAATTGAAGTGGCGTAATACAAAATTCTTGTTTTGTGGTTAACCCTTAAAACATAATCTAAGTTTTGAACAATTTTCAGTATTTCTTTTACATAATTTTAAATTAAGCGGTTGATGTCATAATATACATGACATAAGGCAAATCTCAATGACAGTTCTATGAATAAAAGTAATTTTGACAAAATTACGAGTTATATTCTAAAGATGGGAAATGTATTTTAGAAAAATCTAACGGGATGCCATTATTTTTCTATCAATTTATGAATAATTCAAAGTAAATCGAAGCTAAGCAATGTTTTAACATAGATATTTTAAGGGTTCTTAGATTGTTTACATTGATCTTGTGTTTTAATTGAAAATCCAGTTTTGACTTCCAGAAAGTCACTCTCTATAAATCCACTATACAATATATGGATATTGGATTATGGTACATGGGTACATTCTGAAAGAGTATTTAGGACATCACTAATTGAATAAAGTAGTCCTTAAGTGCTATTGTTACGTGTCAGGATTCTATTTGGTCGTAGAGAACGTGTCTTATCTACCCTCTGTCAAGAGCATTGCCTAATTGAGAAACCATTTTTAGTCTGAGGGAAACCATACTTTGTATAATACGTGATATTTTCTTAAAATTTTACGTTACATTGCGTGTATATGTGTATTCTTCTGCTATTAGATTCTAGTTAGCGAAATTGGAGACTGGAAAAGTGCGGCAAATTTAAAAAATATTAATTTATCAGCATCAAAATAAAAATGTACAAACATACCCTATTTCATACTTTATTAATCCACAGACTGAAACCTTAACGTGCAATTTTCACATTACGCTTTTTCCATCTATGAACGGTGGTTCATTACCCGGTCGGAATTTAGATGTTAATCCCACCCGTTCAATGCCCGAAGCTACCAAACGTGGGAAAGATATATTTACAGAAAATTATAATCATGTCGTCCCGGTGGGATTCGCACCTTTGACCCACGACGGCAGTGATTTCTTTTTAAAAAAATTTCTTTTTATATAAATATAATATCTTTATTTAATTTAATATAATATATTTATTTAAATACATATAAATTAATTAAATTTCGAGTCTGGATTCTATTAATTTTTCATAGTAGGTATATACATATTTTCGTTAGACAAGCCTTAGGCTTTTCAATTTTTAGTTCGAGCTTTCGGAAATCCAAACATTGTACCCGTCGGCGCAATCTGTACTTCACGGATGGTGATTCGTGACCCGGGCAGATTTTCGATTTATGCCAGCTTAATGCTTGAAATTGTCAGACACGGTATAACATGTTTATATAAATCAATTATAAATATGTTAGACCCGGCAGAGATAGAACCTGCAAACAAGGCGTGTGTTTAAACATTACCAACGGACCTCTCACTTAAAGTGTTATAAAATACTAGGGTTTCAGCCACAGCTTCTTCGGAAAGGATTAAAAAGAGATTATTCCTGCGACAAAATGTGCCTTATTTATAAATTAACTTTTCGTTGTGGCGTTGTATCACAGCTATTCTTGAGTAATGTGGAAAGAAATTGGGTAAAGCGCAGACACATCTTTTGACAATCAAAAAGTAATTAATATATGGAAAAGTAAAATATTAGATAACAATATTGCAACACATACAACACAAAGTAATATATAAACATAATATTACGCAAATCATATAAAATCAAAGGTGGCTATCGATAGCTTTTGTTACGGTTTTAACCCGAAAATATGTATATAGAAAAATCAAGTTTCTCTCTTTCTGACTAAGCGAAGGATAAACCAAAATACACACTCACTTATAACATCGGTAGGGATACATCAATAATCAGCTAGTTTGTTAATATTATAGATTCTATTTTTTTATATAATCCACTATTCAAACGGTTAATATTTTTTTATTAGCGACAGTGTTTTATACAACATAACTTTTTAATGAAAGATAGCCAACTTTTATATTATCAAAGTTCTAAATTCAAAACACACAATATTTCCAAAACAGTCTACTAAATTTTCTAAACCCGGTACAAAGATTTCAACGTTTTAATCATTTTCGACTGAGCAATAAAAGCTGTTTAATTGCTTTACTTTGTCCCTTCTTCTACTTTCCTTTTTTCTTACTAACTTGAGTTTCAACTAATTGAAATGTTTCTTTTAAACTTACTTTAAAGGGTATTAAATAACATTTTATTTATAGTAATAAAATTCATGAGAAAATATTCGATATTTAAACTCGTCTGAGTAACAATCAACTGTAAAGGAGGTCATCCGCAACACTTCATACTGTTACGACTTACGATTGATTAAATAAGTCAACTCATATATTATTCTTAAATAAAAGGCTATTTTATGACATAGTAGGACTAACTGTTTCCGATTACTTCCTGTTACCGACAACAGTACCCATGAAGGAACAATGACAAGTGTCATCTTTGGCGTTGTAGTTTGTGTTGTTGTAACTCTTTAGTTTATGTCTAAAGCATTTATGCTAGCTACTTTATGTTTATAAGTGGCTTTATAAGTCTGTATTCGTTTAATATTCGAAATTTGAATTTTCGGGAAATAAGCTTAATTTTAAAAACGGAATCTGATCTCACAACACACACACACAAACAAAGCTATAGCTTTATATGTATTCAAACGAATGTGAGCGTTTTCATATAAGGCGCTACTTCAAGATCACAGAAAATTATTAAAAGATGCGCTGTGTATCTATGCGCAATATGTTTAGCACTTAAGGTCCCGGTTTCGAATCCCAGGAAAACAAGAATCAAATAAGTACGGCAGGGCATAAATTACTGTTTACCTAAACGCCTGTAAATACAAATGATTAATGAAACTCACACAAATGTGTCTAGTCCATTCTCCACTAGGGTGCTTGAGAATTCACTACATCAAACTATTTTATTTCTACTTCAAATAGAAGCCACAGCGCTGTTCAACGCTCGGACGTAATTTCGCTGAAGGATGAAACAAATATTTTAGAAGATAACCTGCGACTTAATAAGCTCCTTAACAGATTGTAATTGTTACTCTAGAATAGAATCCTTGTACGTACATATACCTATCAATCATATCATCTTTAGTTAATATCGACGTGTTTCAGCTCAAAGCGGACGTCAGCTTACATGACCCGCCAATGTTTACTTTATGAACCATAATATAGTACATACTTCGCTTATTGCTTTGGGGTAGCTATAACCGGTACCTTCTTAGATAACATATAATACATACCTATCTACTTTATAAGTTATCGGTAATTGATATCGAAGCAATGTTAGGTAAGGTATAGCAAGGTTTTCGCAATATAATCTTATGTGTATCACTCCTTGATATAATAAACAAATATTTTATACAGGCATCATCATAGTCATTGACGAATTAGGTTGATAGGTTTAGCAAGGTTTGATCGAAACATTTATATTTTGTAAAGGCTTTTGGGCTTGTATGGTGATCACACCACTGCCATGCTCGTCTATAATGTGGAAAAACAAACTGATCTTATCTAATATTGGCTTTTATTGACGCGAGTATCACACATTTAAATAAAATACTGTATACCGGATTAAAACGCGCGCGCAAATCCAGTCTCCCGCGACCACGGTTGCTGAAAAGCATCCGAAACGTCGGGATAAATAATTTAAACAATATTAATATAAATAATAAATCGCGTTTTAATCCGGTATACAGTATTTTATTTAAATGATCTTATCTATATTTATTTTCAACTAAAGTTTCAGTCGATTATAGAATCACTGCAGCACCGATTGCGTCGAGAAAAATAATAATTATTGGGCCCTGTTTGAAATATTATTGCTTTAATTAATTGCGAAAAGTACTTCTGAATTATACGATGAGACGTCAAAGAGATCGCTTTTATAATATCTTAAAACAACTTTTTGGTTGTGTAATTATTTTATATTAGTATTAGCCTTGAATCACGTCTACAAAATACATAATTAAACACATCTTGGAGCAAATTATTTGAAAGTAAAAGTTTTTTTTAATTAATATTGACAGACGAGCATGAGGCTCACTTAATGGCAGGTGATAACTCAGCCACAGAACATCAGTCTATGGTGCGCTGTCGACCTACTTTTTACTTCGAGCATTCGTAAATATATAAACTGAAACCGAAACGCGCAATATGCACTACACGGTTTTTCCATCTGTGAACGGTGGTTCGTTACCCGGCCGGAATTTCGATAAGCCTCCCACCCGATCAATACTCGAATTAACCAAACGTGGGGAAAACATGTTTATATAAAATTATGTTAAACATGTCGTCCCGGCGGGTTCGAACCCGGGACCCATCGTAGCTAGGTGTTCTACGAAACGCGAATAAAAATTAAAATTTGACGGGCTCAAATTTTAATTTTTATACTAACGTATATGTGAATTGAGTTAACGTTCACAAATTTATTCGCTTTTAGTTAGAGCTATCGCTGTCTGTTAGCTGATGTTACCGCAGTAATCAATGAAACAAATATAGGAATCGAATTGCATTTTCGAACATATCATGACATACGTGTGTAGTCTTTGTCTTGTCGCTTCTCCGGTATTCCTGATAGGTAGTATGAATAATTAATTATATTTTCAACAAATTATGAATTCATTAATAACAAAAGTTCGTATTCGCAAGCCTCTGTTATGAACATAATTATTTGATAAGACAGTAAAATTGAGTTAAGAAATACATACGTAAAATAAAGGCCGATATTTAGATGATGCCGTTGTCTTGTACATACAAGAGCAATAATTGAGACGCAAAAATTGTACATAATTGTTTACACGCGGATATTATGTGCTCTTTACACCAAGAAAAGTATTCAAAAGTATTGTAAAAAAACTTGTTGTATGTCCTTAGCTTAGCATGATCGACTTGCGAGAAAGTATTCGTATTGTCAATCTGTCACTACTTAGTATGAGAAATTATTTAAAATTGCATACAGATAAACGATACGAACGTTTTTTCGTAAGTGGTTCGTGCTAGGCCTTTTGTTGTATGAGAAATTTATTGAAATATCATACAAATGACAGACTGAGGTTGTCTATCCCTATTAAAATTGTCGGAGGTGCATTTCGAGGCATTTTTATTTTATTTCACTTATCATTTTCGCCCCTTGCACATTTAAAGTTTTTTTAATTATTTAGGTATTTATTTGTATGCAATAAAGCATTTCATTCATTCATTCACTCTTAAAAAGCCCTTTTTTTAAACAATGCAACAAAACATTTTACTAGGCAATTGCTCGTGTTTATCGTATGTTAAAAATCGGAAATCTCTTTTTTAACCGTACCAAATTAATTATTATCATTGATTTTCACATCCGACAATATTAATAGGGACAATAATATATTCTAAGACAAGTTTTTGGCAATTTGACCACGTTTGGGTCTGAGCAGTCTCATAATTAAACGCGCAAACTACTAGATACTACCATATATATGTTGTTCTGTTAAAAAATTGTTGAAACTTTACGTAAGCTATGACGTAACACAGAAAGCCAGTGGCACAACGAGTAAGCTTTGAAAAAAGTTAAATGAAATCCACAAAGTGCGCCACGTGTTTGGCGGAACTTTCGGTTCCTTTACTGGGGCACGTTGATTTTTATTACTTACTTAAAATAATTATTGCATAGAAAACTTTTACGACAGCTTCTTTTATTTATAACTAATAAAACATAAGACACTTAAATTCATAGCTGGCTACTTATGGACACATCTATATCTATACTAATATTATAGAGGAAAGATTTGTATTTTATAATTTTTGTATGTTATGAATAAACTCAAAAACTACTGAACCGATTTTTTTTCACCAATAGAAAGCTACATTATCATAGGCTATTTTTTGTATATGGTACATCTACGTTGCACCCGTGTGAAGCCGGGGCGTGTTGCTAGTCATTAATAACTATAAAGCAATTCACGTGATATGGGTACCTACACTTTTTTCAACTTAATTTTTTTTTATTTATTACTACTAATTTTATTCATTTATTTTTAATCAAAATTTTAATAAAAAAGATGTGAAGAGAAATTTCATAAATAGATAGAATGATTCAAGAAGGAGGTTTATACTTATAGTTTAATAATTTATTGTTTGGCGGACCTCATCGACCTTAATCTCTGGTATGGTATTTTTGTTTTTTTTTAAGTGAAAGTTTTTCAGTCTTAGCATAGATTTTTGTGTTTGAAATCTTATAGCTACAATTGTATGGTCTATTTGCCTGATTAACCCTTAACCACCCACAACAAACCCATAAACCTACAAGGTTCTATTTTACCTTTTTGTGGCCAAATTTGAATGACTATACCTCTACAATAGAAGACCCGCTAGATAAAAACTCTCACATTATATTACGGCCTGATTACTTATCCCCACAAAGCTATTTAGTAGGAATAGATGGAAAATGCATTGGTAGCAATAAATACACAATTGATTTTGCACCTTTCACTACTATGAACATATACATACCTACTGTTATTGCAATGATATCAAAAGTGCTCTAAATCGATTCCCAGAGGACTACAGTTTTTAATCTTTTAAAGTGACTTGTACTTTTCCAGCTCTCAACTCATTTGAAGTTGATTGATTTGCAAAAAATCAACGGTACCAACGGTAGATTTTGGGTAGACCCCTACCCAAAATCTACAATATAAACGGAGCAAGGAGTTTATAAGACAAAAAATGTTTGGGGCGCTCCGGTTTTGACATTTGTGTCCGAATAGGTGGAGGTTTTCTTCGCTATTTGATTAACTACTGCGTAAAAATCGATCTATTGCAAAATTACGATTTTCGTATCATGGGAGTAATTCATTTCACCAAACAAAATTTACTTTCCTGGCAGGAAATATACTATACACCATGAACTTCACTTGTTTGTATAATCATTTGGAGAAAATATTTTCTTACAAAAAAAATAACGTTAAATTTGTGCATCGCATTTCATTCATTAGATGTTTGCCCTACATAAAATGATATTTATGAGCAATTGCCCCATACTATAGTTTCTAAGAGCGGGCAAAAGCACCCCCTAGTTGGTTCTGACGGAATTCAATGGGGCGGTAAATGTTGACTGAGTTCAGCCAGTCTTCCAAGACCACTTTAGTGCCCAATTTTTTTTCTGATCTATAATTCCCCCTTAAAAACTACCGTCTGCACAATATACAAATATAAAAGAAGTATTGAAATATATCTAAGTCCTAATAAAATCGAGTCTTAGTATCGTACTAAAACGAAAGAGTTACCCTTAGACTGAACAAAGAAATTACTTTTCCTGGAGCATTAATCAAATTATTAAGGAAAAAATTGCTCCCCTTGCCCGGTGATTTCATTCATATTCGTAACCATTCTTCCGCTAACAATTCTTGGAATAATCAACAAATTAAAGTCTTTTTTAAAACAACGATATTTCCTTAATAGAACCTCCTTCGATGGTGACAAGCCTATCGAACGGGTTAGATTTCCGCCTTATTTCAATAAACATGTAATTGTGAGCTTAATATGAATATTTTTTATATTGACGCTCATGTTAAAACTGGACTTCTACGCAGCAACTGCTGCACACTAATAACCCAAAAAAGGTGGGTTTGGAGGAATGTCGAAATACCATTATGAATCATTGATGAAAAATTGTGAAGTGCAAATTATCTGCTTAACTGCGAATCCGTCAATGGACTTCCGAATGATCAATATTTAAATGATGTACGTCTCTCTCTGATAGTCTACAGAGCATCATAATTCGTCACTGATTTCCCTGTGACTGATGACCCATACCATTATCAGCACTTTATTTTCTACATTACACCCAGCAGAAGGAGTAATAAGGAGTAAAAGGCTATTTTGATATAGTACCTTTTAAACGAGTAGACGAGCTTACAACAATTGTCACTTAAAAGAAGAAATTGCTAGTTTCTTGCCTATGAGTAGGACAAATGAGTCGTATAGAATCAAAGGCGGCAATCTGACTTATGGCTGATTGTTGGCAATATAAAAAAATCGTTTTTCTCCTTTATTTTTGTATTAGGTATTATTCACTGCATGTTTAAGGTATCTATTAATGTTAACAATTAAAGATAACACCAAATATATAAAGTAACATAACAGTCTAAACGACAAAAACTTATTTTATTTTGTAGATTGCCGGATTTGATACTGAACATTGAAGATAGCCGTATTTGATTCTAAGCCTAGGGCAGATTGCCGTTTTTGATTCTAAACTATCAAAGATATATCCTGATATATCAAGGGCTGTCAAAAACACAAATATAAACTAAGTAGGTAATAGTAATAAATATTTTTATTCACTAACTGTCCCGTTGTAGTTCAGGTAGTAAAAAAAAGACTTGCGACAATATTGTGACTCCGTACTTGTCATGTAATTTTTGTATATTTATATTACAACATTGCAAAGATTTTGTATCATATTAGGAAACGCTTTGTGGCGTAGATTTCGATATTTTAAAAACGTATTTAAATAAAATAGGTTAATAAGTAGGGTTGATGGCAAAAAATGTAATTTTTCATTATTGATTCCATTGGTAAACCTACTATACTGATATTTTGTTAGTAACGTACCTTACAATACAAAGTTTTGGCTTGATCTTGTTATAATAAAATATAACAAAAATATTAATCATAATAAACAAAGAAAAATGTTGCACTTCTGTGTTATAGCAGTAGGTTACGTAGGGTATGTACCTTAGCTATATATTATGTATAAGAAAAAATATAAATTCTAGACATGATAGTGGCAGCCCTAGGTATAACAATATGCAGTAGTAACATTAGTTTTTAGCAATATTTATTTTCCATTTTGTAGAATCTGTTTAGTACTTTCGACCAAAACGACTGTTCACGGGGTTCGGATGATTATCCATTATTATAATTTTACCGAATTAACTCAACTTTAGCAACTGGATATTTAATAAATAGGCAAAATGTGCGAAAACAATTTCGTAATTTACTATGGAAAGTAAGACAAGATGGACGCCACTTAGATGCCTGCGATTGGCCGAAAGAGCAGATTGCCGTCTTTGATAATGACTTTGTAAAGATTGCCGGATTTGATCCCAACCTGAAACTTTGTAGTGATTTTTGTATGAGAAATAGTTGTATTTAATACGAAAAGTAAATAGTGGTAAAAAGTATTCAAAATTTTGAGTATTCCTACATTAACAGCTAATTTTGACCAAAAATATCAGATAGCCGCCTTTGATTCTATACGACTCAAATGTCAGCGTTACGACTATAAGCGTGACAAATATTGCGTCATTTATTTCAAGACAGACGGTGGCCGTATATTTTCTATCGTTAGGCTTATTGGGCTTAGTTATTGACTAAGTGATAAATAATTATCTCTAAACTTTAATATAACTCAAACAATATATACTCAATATTAATTCAATAGAGTTTAAAAATTCTGTATGATTAATATTCTATAAATATGTGTAGCTGTTTAATTAGTAAGCGTTTTCAATTATTAATTAGGAGTTCCGGAGTTTGTTTTTAAATGTTTAAACCTTTTCGGTATTGTGACAGCCATATATTTTTCAAGATATATAAACAAAATCATTAAAAAATATGTCATATTTTGACTGAGTCAGACTTAGGGCGTTAGGGTACCTAATATCTTGCGTTCCGATAGGTCGTGGCATCGCATGCCGGCATTAAATGTTTATAATTTTCTACAAGCAAGTAAGCAAGTCTGCTCACTTCAAGCATTAAGCAATATTATTCGATTAGGTAACGAATCACCATTCACCGATTGAAAATCGTGAAGTGCTCGCTTCGGTTTCTGTCAATCGATTTTCAAATGCAGGATCCTTTGTACATACAAAATTATTTATTTAATTTTGATTTGTTATTTGCGGCGACCGAATGATTTTCTGTGTTCGCAGGTTATTTGTCATCCGCCATAAAATGTATATTTTATGAAAAGTTAGATTACAAGCATTTTAATGAACGGTCAGCGTTTTTTTGGTTCCGTACCAAAAGTTAACAAATAGAAATATGTACAAAAACAATTTCATAATAAACAAAATTACAAGAAAAATTAAAAAATACCATTCTTTAGTCTTCCCAGTTTCAATTTAGCGTTCAATAAAGTTTTACACAAATATTAACCAGAAATATTTAATCATATTCGCTAAACAAACAACTTTGAAGCGAAGTATGTGACGTTAATATTATATTGTGATAAATTGGTATAACAATATTTCATTTTCCGTCGCCGATATGATAAAATTGATAGTTTTATTAATATCATACAGAATTTCCCGACAAAAAAAGCCTTCCAGTAGATTATTATAGGACAACTTTTACTAACGGCTATGTCGAAATATACATATATAAATTAGTGATGTTTAAGTATTTCTATCGTATTTGGCATGCCTATAAAGAAAGGAATTTATTGAAATAAAAAAATATGATTCTATCTACTAGCTTATACCCGCGACATCGTCCGTTATGTTAGACTTAGTAAAATCCAGGCAATAAGTTATAAAATACTTATGAGTACCTACCGAATTTAAAAAAAATCAATTCAATAGCTTGTTTTGTATTGAGAAGTAAAACATCTTTCCCGTCCTCTCAAACTTTCAAATTGTAACGTTAGTTGGATTATATATATACGTATATATGCTTATTTTTTAATTTATATTAATACTGTATAAAATATCAATATCATAACTATCTCCCATTTAAATATACCTTCCATACCTAGTAACAATACATAACACTTACTTCTGAAACAAATAGAACGCTCGTCTGTGTAGAAAAAGTACACATTATTATAAAAACTATACATTAAAGTGTCCTAAGTCGAGGAGTCGAGAGTAACCTTGTGCAGACAGGGGTTATTTAATCTTTGTTTCATTATACAGTCCTCTGTCTTGCATGTCAACGTCTGGAAAATGAGATCTTTCGTCCAATTGTGAGAATATTTCGTTTCGTTTCATTATTTTCGACGAGATTCGCTAGAGATTTGCCCATTCATAAGGTTTTCGAGACATGTAAAAGGGGAATTAGAAAAATTAATGATAATTCTATTGACCATTTCCAATGTGAGCGAGATACTAAAATTAATTTTTGAAAGCTTAAAACTAAGAAGAAATAATATTTTTTAATTATTTTGGATATTAGGCTTTTTTCTTCATATTGTATGTTACATATTCATTCATTAATCATATCAGACATTAATTAATTATCATTGTAATTAATAACTTTAATTTAATAATAACACATCTTAACTAATGCTACGACATATGGACGTGCAACCCTGCATGTTGTCCATGCAACAATATTTGTTTTCTGTAAGCATGTATTCCCCACGTCTGGTATGTTATGGCATTGAACGGATGGGAGAAATATCGAAATTCCGACCGGGTAACGAACCACCACTCATAGATGGAAGGACCGTGAAGCGCACATTGCGCGTTTCGGTTTCAGTCTATGGGTTTCCGAATGCTCGAAATAAAAAGTAGGACGACAGCGCATGAATGACAGATGCTCTGTAGCTGAGGTATCAACCTACCATCAAGTGAAGCTCATTCTCGTCTATCGATATCTAACATAAAAAATAAATAATATGCTTTTTATGGAATACAAATTGTTATTTTATCTCAAACTGAGATGTATAATTTAGAGATTAATGCTGAAGGCTTATGTAAAAATACATTTATAAATAACTTTAGTTATGTGCATTTAAAAATGTTCTTCAGATCACAATACTAAGCTCAACATAAATTTTGCCTTCGTTTGTTGTATTGTATTTACCCGATTTTAGCGGGGATTTATGCAAAAACATGCAGAACACATACATACCTACATTTTTGCAATTTAAATTCCTGGATAATTCACGTATCTTACTTCGTTTACTTACAAATTCTGAATACACCGACAGTTTGATAGAAGCTTTTGTGATAATTTTTGAAACAAAAGCTGGGTAATTAATATTTAAAACAGCGCCTTCTATTTCAAATTGTGGCTTTATTTGTTGAATATTAAGCAGCTTTCAATAAAACAATTAATTTCTAAACACAGTTTAATTGACGCCTTTATCGCTCTGCGCTTATTCATAACACGGATTTAGCCACAATACTGTGATTGGTTTATTCAAATTGTATAAAACAAAGATTATGGATTATTTATTTCGCTTAAAACTCTGCCGCCAACATGGTTCAGCGGTGTACGTATTGCGTTTAGCACGGGTTTGAATCTCTCTGAAACAAATTTAAAAAATATTTCGCTCTGTCAGAGCACATAAATCTACTTACCTTTTTTGTTTCATATTTAAATTACTCTCAGAATATTGTACATGTGTATTGTACAATATTTTGGAAGAGTAAAAAGTCATGTTTGATTAAGTAGTCAAGCCACCCAGTTAATTGCTTTCGGATTATGGTTTTTTAATTTTAATATTAACAGGCGAAAGTGAAGGCGCATACTTCAGTCATATGGCATCAATGACGTGCTGTCGGCCGATTTCATTTCATTATATTGATTGTTATGCTTTTCAATCACACATTTTAATAAAATCTATATATATAAAAGAAAGTTGTGTTAGTTACACCGTTTATAACTCAAGAACGGCTGTACCGATTTTAACGATATCTTATTTGTTGGATTCCTCTATGTCCCGAATAAAAGAATAGCTATTAAAATATCGGAAAAATTCAAGAAAAAAATATATGCAAAAATTAATTTTAAAATAAATTAGGTTCGGAACTCCGCCATCTTGCCAGCTCACGTCATGCATTCTTTTTTGGAATAACAGATGTCCACTGCAAATCAGTGACATATTAGACAATTATAGTGGGTAAATGGGCATATTCAAATTTAAGAATAATTATATAATTTCGAAGCCAAAATTGTGGCAGAACAACGTCTGCGGGGTCCACTAGTAACTTTTACTTAATTGAAACGTGATTTATTAAGAATAAGAATGCTTTCTAGCAAGCGTTGTCACAGGCAGTCTGCCTGATGTCTGCTGTTTTTTTAAACCGATGAAAGTTATTTTGTTTAAAAACTTTTCCATCGTCAGCGGTTCGATTCCCGGTTGGAATTTCGATAGTCATGTTTACCCACCCGTTTAATGCTTTAAATTATTATCAAACGTAGCATAGTTAAAACATGTTCATATAAAATTATCTATTAATTTTATCTAATATCTTTATTCTAAATAATATAAAAGATAAAGATATCTATTTAATTATGTTCTCTGAAAGATAAATATTTTAATTTAATTTGGTTCTAAAAATAAACCCTAATAGCTCTTTCATATAATTTGAGTTTATTTTATGAGTTCGTCAATCAATTACAAGTCTTCAATTTTCAGTTATAAGAAGTTATTTCTTATTAAAATGTATGACTGTTGAATGGACACAGGGTTTGGACGCCCACATTTCATCTCAGTAGTCAAAGTTTGATTTTATTAAAGTGCTGTAGACAATTATGCTTTTAATGGAATACAACGTGTTATTTTTTCTAAAACTGAGATGTATCATTTAGAGATTTGAATTTAATTTAGTTCAAGAATATATGTAATATGTATTTAGAAATGAGTTACGAATACGAGTCTCAATGTATTCGTAACTCATTTCTAAATACATTGAAGCACCACAGCGTATACTGAGTCGAGTCCCTGTTTGACAACCTCTTTCTTGTGGTGTTTTTATGTTAGATATGAGATTCACTTTATGGTAGGTGTACCCCAGCCACAGAAAATCAGTCAATGATGCGATGACGACCTATTTTGAAAACAAAGTTCCACAACACTATTAAAAATGTATAATAAGGCCTTCCGATTGGGTTCTTATTCGATAATTTCCTATTCTCTGCTATTATAAATTAAATATTAACTTGCGTATTAATACTGGAGGTTCCTGTTTTCAATCCCATGAAAACAATTAAAAAAGGTCGGGCAGGGAGCAAAAGAATGATCGACTTATTAGTAAAGAAAAAAATGATCAGTGAAACGGACTTAGAAACGTGTCTGTTTTAGCTCAATAAGGAATTTGATTACGTATTAATAAAATAAACATATAGTTTAATTGCTGGTGCAAACACTTATAACAAAAACAAAACACTGATTAAATTATTCCTTACCCATTCCCCAAAAGACAGTTGCAAAGAAGGCCACGAAAATGCGGCCCCCTGTTGACAGAGTAGCCTCCATGCCACTGATGTTATCCGATACGCGCTAATCTTCTCATATAGCACACTTCCTTACTGACTGTACTTTAATCCCGTTTACTTTTTTAAGCACTTTAACTGCGACAGTTTGCCACTCACACACGCACATCCTATTACGTTAATCCCTTGATTGTAGAATCTGGAAAGAAAAAATAAATGTTAAGCAAATTAAACGAGAATATGTTCAGAATAAAAGTATCGGATTTAGGTGACGGTGACTGTAATTAAAATACATAAAATTATGCAGTATTATGTTGAATTTGATTTATTTGAGTTGAGCCCTAGTTGAGTTTTATACGACTGTAACTTCCGTTCGTGGAAAGTGGTTAGTTAGAACATAATCGTGGTTGTCGTTCGATTGCATTACCGTAATAAAATTCACCTTGTTGCTTATAACTAACATTGAATTTTTACGACGTCGTTTATCGAAATACTTTGCTTGCTTTACGAAAGGAAGAAATTTCTTGAAAAAATGATATTCTCTTTGTGCAAGTATCTTAAGTATTCCGACAAGAAAAGTTTATGTAGCCGCAATTCAAGTTTTTTCAGAAAGTTATCAGAAGTTTTTCCTATCGTTCTTTTAGTATAGTTCCGTAAATAATATCTTTCTGTAAGTTGTAAACGTAACCCACATTAAGGTAAGTGGAATTGCAAAATAAGTCTTAACGTTCATCTAGCATCCGAGATAAAAATACCTATATATTTTTGATTAAATTTATTTTAAAATAAAATGTTATTTTTAAAGAAGAAACAAATAAAACTAAAATGTCAAGAAATATAGCCTGTATTCATTGGCCCCATTGAGATTGATTAGTGTATGACATCCACAATACATGAGGAGAAATAACAGATGGTCATGATTTTTTTTAATGTTAGATATCGAGCATGTGGTTCACTTGATACATCAGCCACAGAACATCATTCAATGATGCGCCGTCGACATACTTTATACATCGAGCATTCGGAAACTCATAGACTGAAACCGCAACGTGCACTATGCACGTCACGGTTTTTCCATCTATGAACGGTGTTTCACCCTCCCACCCGTTCAATGCCTGAAGTTACCAGATGTGGGGAATACATGCTTACAGAAAATTATAAACATGTCGTTCCGGTGGGATTCGAAACCCACGACCCATCGCACGGCAGGTATTCTACCGAACGTGCCATCGAGCCAGTCAGTGAACTTATGTATTTCTTACCTAAAATGCAAATGCATTCATTTGGACACCCTCTTCATGTTTATGTATAAAACGAGGCCTGTAAACAAGAATACATAAGCACCAGTAAGGTTCTATAGTTAGTTAGTAAACCCGAACGGGTTATGCAACAGCCGGACTCCAAAGTTCGAGATGACGAAAGCGAGACGAGACGGTTTGCAGATGTCACCCGATCGCATCTGACCAATCTACGAGACATGCTTTTGTCCCCTGTTTGCATTTTATGGAGACCCGGCCTTTCTCAGCTCTTATCATATTGACACAGTCAGGATTTAATCCTTCAATTCAGCTTGGCATTGGGTCGATTCAAATACGTGCGCTTTGGAGTATTTGTATTTTCTGTATATGTATGAATGATTGTTTCATTAATAATAATAATTTACAACTAAAAAAATTGTCATAATTTCAATACCCAAGGGTACCATAATAATAATAATATTATATACTGATATTGAATTTCAACTGGATTGATATAAAGATTCCCGAAAATAACATAAACCATTTGGTCATTAAAACGTGCTCGTAGCCCACATCTGCGATATTAGCTAAATCGTTAAAATTGCATGAATGTTTCCGGAAAACACGGAGTTTGTGTATAGAAAACAGAAAATGTAAATACCTGCACTATATCATGAAAGTTCATTTTGCATACTATTAATATTGTAACTGGCGTCTTAGTAAAAGTACTGGATTAATTAATTACCTCAGCCCGGTACAAAGTATAAAGCAGGTGATAATAGGATTTCTGTCTGTTAAAAGAGAGAACAAAAAAACTTAATATGGTATTAATGATATCCATTGCAATACTTTTAGATATTTTATATACTCTTCGTCGTACATTCTGCAAAATCGATGCGCGGAACAACAAAAAGTATACGTTTTGTATATGAATATTGACCATTAAAATTTTCTCTAATTTGATTTTGTGCTAAATTAGTTCCAAATAACTTTCATTTTAGTGATATATAACACTTTTATTTACACACAGAAACTAGTAATGAGAAAAGCATAAAAATATAGAAAACTTTTCTCACTCGATTATAAAATCCTATTAATTTAAGTTGTCGATAAATGCAAATCAAGCCCAATATTCAATCTATATTTCAAACCAAAGAGTGTGTTTAAGTTTAAGCAAGCAAATGCAAACGATGATTAAGCATTTCTGTTTTAATAATATTGAAGACCGAAGTATCCTTTGTATTAAATTATTTAATGGCTTAGAGTTGCTGTCTCATTATTTTCACACTGTGTTAAGCAAATTACTGAAACTTCAGCTGTAAGCAAGCCCCTTTTTAAGCAATCTCGCCTATTATTTCAAAAATCTTTTCATACACCTAATTTATATGATAATTCTTTGTGGGAATAAATTAAAGCAAGTATAAAAGCTTATTGAGTGAACCAACAATTTAACAGTAATAGAAAATATAAGGAATCGGGAAGAAAATAATCTATACATATAATAAAAGAGTAGGATCGAAATTACGCTTCACTAAATATTTTTACCAGAAATTAAGAGGGGTGATAAAAGAAGGGTAGCAGAATGCATAAATGCAATTTTTAAGATTCTTGTCTGTCTGTCTGTCTGTCTGTCCGTCTGTCTGTCTGTCTGTCTGTTTGTTCACGCTAATCTCCGAAGATACTGAACGGATTTTCATGCAATTTACACAAATATATTAAGTAAAGCCCGGGGCAACATATAGGCTTTGTTTCATCGAAATCGGTTCTCAGTAAGAAAAGTTATCATCATTTAAAAATAATTTTAAAGGCACCATATCACCAAATTGCAATGCAAACTGACTCGCGTTGAACTTTTTCGAATTGTCAGATGTCAATCACAGTTTGATATGTAAATGAAATACTTTGATTATTTCGCCATTAACGATATGTAATCGTAGAATAGTGGATATGCAGGCCCATTGCGTAACTTGAGATGCGAGTTCGAATCTGAAGTTGAACGGAAATATTTTTTTTTGTATTTTTTTTTTAAAGTTACATTGTAAAATTTTAAAGAACTATATTATAACACAAGAAAATGTATTATTGAAATATTATATGAAAAAGTATTTCTTATGAGATCGTTTATTTCACCTTTTCATCCATCCTTTCTCTACAGAATTACGATTATTCGACATTGCTTTTATTGCTTCTTAAGGACTGTCTTCGTATCTTAGAGGTTTCCGCATTTAGCACCGGAAACCCGAGTAGGAATCCCGGGAAAAGGGAATTTAAAAAAAATGTCTCAAAATGAAAATGATCAATGAAATGAAATAAATATCGAGGTGGATAATGGATATAGTATCTTTACCACTAATTAAATTTATATTTCTTTAAAGTCAGGTTCATTTTTTCAACAATGGTATTTTTATTGAATTTCAAATCATACTTCGAACCCCAATCTCAACCACCATTAAACGTGTCGATAATATGATGCAAAATCAACCGTCAATGACTAATTTGATAGCTCCTTCCCAAAAGAAATCACCAAGTACGGAGGGTGGAGGATATGTCATTTGAAGAAAGCTTGCTCAAAAGTGAACCCCACGCGAACGAAGTCGCGGGCATCAGCTAGTTTGTAATAATTGCATCATTACAATTTATCTAGTTTTAAAAAATATATGTACATAAGTCAATGACATACTCGTACACTAAATATATTGGTTAAACAGGACACATGGAAATTATTCCTAGTAAAGTAAGATAATTCACAAATATTAATCATGACATCCTTTACAATGTTTTATAGCAGACCACAACATACCAAAGTATAATAAAACCTTCAGACTGTTTTCGACCGAAGAATTTCAAAGCATGTATTATTGAAGTCAAGAATCTTGGACGTTGCGAACATTTTGCTTTGGCGCAAATTCGTGTTGAAGCGTGCGGAAAGGCACGCTGGCATATCATCTCATTAGAAAATATGGGACACGGTGCGAAGCGCTCAGCGAAATGTGTTCCATTGCTCTTTGTGTTGTCTTCTTTTGTTCACTGATCTATCCGCTAGCAAGAAATATTTACATTCGGAATACTTACAGCCCTAAACAACGACTTATGTCAACAGACACGAAACCAAGACTAAAAACAAAGTTCTAGATCAACACAAGTATTTTTAATATAATAACGTAATTCAAGTATCTGAGTTAACTTTTTACCTAGGAAAATTGTTATATATCTTTGACACCTTGACAAAAAATTACAGCTTAAATTGAAACTACTTTTATAAACGAATGTTTTGAGCTTTGAAGTATTTCGCTAATCTCACGATAACCTATTGTCGTATCGCCATCTCTTAATGCAATTTCATTGCAAGATTCCTTGAAACACGATTGAGATCTTGATCTTGAGATCTTGAGATCGTGGTACCGACGCTGAAGTGATTTTAACGTCTTAACTTCATCCGATTTTTTTAAGGAACATTTTAAATATAATAAAGTAATTGCATCTTTAATTTCCTATGAAACCGTAAGACTTCTATGATAAGAAACTAAAATAATAAACTTTAAATTATCGTATCTATAGATTGAATAGGTACTGGTGTTCCCTACCTGAGTGGGATTTCTGAATAATTTTTCTGTGCTTTGTATATTAGTGTTGTAAGTATATCACATAATTACATACGTATATGCCACCACCTTCGATCAACAATATACCTATGTCAATGGCCACCACACTGTAGAACTGTTCTACAATATATCCAAAATGTGTATCGAAATACAGCAATACTCAAATGGATTCTATCTATTAGGCAATGGATCCATGATTATTGGTGTTTTATATTCAGAGAATTCCTGAAACCCAAATGTCTTAAAACAACAAAGAGTAAAGTTTTACCCGATATTTAAGCCATGTAAAAGTGTTAATTGGAAAGTACGCACAACTTCTTTGATGGAACAAAACCGAAGGCTGAAACTTCTGTTATCTTCATCGTTTAAATGAAAAATTCAAACCAGACATAAATATGTATTTTATGAAAAATAATACATAGAGTGGATAAATCAATTTTTTTTTCAGAGTTTCCGAACAGAATAACTATTAAAATATCGGAACAATTCAGGTTAAAAAGAAATTTATTTTAAAATAAATTAGTTTCGGAACTTCACCAACTTCCACAGTTGGCAGCTCATATTACGCACGCTTATAGCTTATTTGTAATATTTTTTTCTGCAAATCAGTGATTAACTAGACATTATAGAATAGAAGTGGAAAAATAGCTTATTCAAATCTAGAACTGTTTATTTTTTACTTTTGAAGCCAACATTCTATAGTATAAACCATAAATGACTAAATACCTATAATTACGACGCGGACGTAGTGACGTCCGCCAATCTCAAAAATACTTTTCATCCACACATTTAAGCCTAGTATTGATAGTACGTTATCAAACTACATATTTACTAATAAGTAATACTCGTAACCGACGAGTGTGTATTGATGAAAGTAAAAGAAGCGAAAGTGGTATGTAAGGATCGGAGCATATGGAATTCCGTGATCTCTGCCTACCCCAATGGGAAAGAGGCGTGATGTATATGTATGTATGTAAGGAATATATTCCGTTTGACAATGCAAAACGTAATAAAATTTATATTATTGATGGATCAATAGTACCTTTATTATATAATGAAATATCTACAAAGTCTAATGTGCTCTGTTTAAACGGCACACAATAATTAATTAGGCTTTAAACGTTGTTGGACACAATATTTTGCTGATAAGCCGAAATTATTATCCGCAGTACATTAAAACAGATTGTTATAATTAAATTTATAATCTATAATCACTTTCGAACTTGTAATAATATAATATGTTTTGAATGTTTTAAATTACTGAATTTAACAAAATAATTTTTACCCTGTAACCAATGCAAGGTTTTATTATTTTAATGTTGATAACTAATATTAATTCAAATTTATTGAATTAAAAAGTTTAATATGTTACCTATTTTTAATAGAATACAATTTCAATAACTTATGGAAATAATCGGATTGATAAAAAATCAATAAATTATTTATCTATGTACATTTTTTTCACAATACAATTCTTACTTTAAAAATGGTCATCATCTCATTTTACCATCTATCATAAATTATCCCTTTTTCCTATATGTACCATAAGTGTTTCAACTTTTAATCAAATATTTTTACCAGATTAAAACGCGATTATTATTATTATTATTCATCCCGACGTTAATTCGAACACGGGCAAACTGAGTTAATAATATAAAGACAATATTTTATGAAAAAGTGTCATATATTATATAAAAATCTCGTGTCACAGTGTTTGTGGTCGCACTACAAAAAGGCTGGACAGATTTTTAAATATTTATTATGTACTAGCTGATGCCCGCGACTTCGATCGCGTGGGGATCGCTTTATGCTGAACTTTTGAGCAAGCTTTCTTCATATTATATATCCTCCATCCTCTGTACTTGGTGATTTCTTTTCGGAAAGAGCTATCGGAATAGTCATTGACGGTTGCTTTTGCATCATATTATCGACATGTTTAATGGTGGTTGAGGTTGGGGTTCAAATGATGATTTGAAATTCAAAAGAAATACCATAGTAATTGAAAAAATTAACCTGACTTTAAAGAAACTTTAGGGAGATGCATATCAAACAAATTTTACGTCACCAAAATGCAGATATGTGTCTTTTTTCCACTAATCAGAGTTCAGTCGAAGATTGGATTCAATGCATTTTCCGTATTAAATATATGCGCGAAAATTGTACGGGGGTTTGAAAATACTTGCAACACATGGAAAAAACGCCAAGTAAATGTCTAAATACGAATAAAATGAAGGTATGGAGAAATGCAACGTAAAATGAATGAAAAAAATAGTATGGCCATGTTGGCCAAATACTTAATTTTTAATAAATTTAATTAGTGTGGAAGATACTATATCCACCTCTATATTTATTTCGTTTAATTGATCACTTTTAATTTCAGATATTTTTGTTTAATTCCCTTTGGAAAGGAAAGGATTGATGAAAATGCGAAATAAACGATCTCATAAGAAATACATTTTTATATAATAGAATAGTTCAATAATACATTTTCTATTTTCAATATTAGTTCTTTTAAAAATATAAAAAAATAAATACAAAAAAATATTTCCCTGAGAGATGATTCGAACTCGCATCTGAAATTACGTAGTACGACCGTATATCCACTATGCCACGAACACACATCGAAAAACGGCGAAATTATCAAACTATTTCATTTACATATCAAACTGTGATTGACATCTGACAATTTGAAAAAATTCAACGCGAGTCAGTTTTCATTGCAATTTGTTGAAATGATGCCTTTAAAATAATATTTAAATGATGATAACTTTTTTTTCCGACAACCGATTTCGATGAAACAAAGCCTATATGTTGCCCTGGACTTTGCTTAATATATTTGTATAAATTACGCGAAAATCGGTTAAGTATCTTCGGAGATTAGCGTGAACAAACAGACAGACAGACAGACAGACAGACAGACAAGAATCTTAAAAATTGCATTTATGCATTCTGCTACCCTTCTTTTATCACCCCTCTTAATTTCTGGTAAAAATATTTAGTGAAGCGTAATTTCGATCCTCCTCTTTTATTATATGTATAGAAGATGTATAGATATATTTGGTAGGTATGAGAATAGGTCGTAAAGTAAATTTCATACCGCTAGGTGATTAAGATGATTCCCTATCCAGATTTTATTTTTCAATTTTTTTGATAATAATTTGATTTCGTCTCATTTTATTCATTAGTTTATCAGCGAATCCGAAGACCTGAAAATTATTTTTAATTGAGTCAAAAACTAATTCAACACCGTTTTTCTAAAAGACGCTCATCTCGAGTCGGATTCTGTTGAAAAAAGTATTTTTCTTCCTAGACATTATTGTCAATTCTTATTTATGCTCGCCAGACAAAAAGCTATTCGGTTTTATGCTCACTAATGACCGCCTTCGTGATCCAGGGGTATGCTTGTTCCATTAAGCTACGGCGGTTAAGGGTTCGAATCCCGGGGAAACAAGAATATTATTTTTTAATGGTGCAGGACACAAACCTAATTGCCTGTGAATAAAATTATATAAAAAAAAAAAATGCGTTTAACCCACTTCAATGATCCCATTATAATATCTATATCTATACTATTACTATAATATTATAAAGAGGAAAGATTTGTATTTTTGAATTTTTGTATTTTTGTATATTATGAATAAACTCAAAAACTACTGGACCGATTTTGAAAATTCTTTCACCAATAGAAAGCTACATTATCAGCGATTAACATAGGCCGTGTGAAGCCGGGACTCGTTGCTAGTATTTTATATTAATAAGAAACGCCAAACAATGTTTTAATTATTCTTTAGATACACTTTATTTGGTTTGATAAATTAATAATTTAAGACGTGATTTTTTTCGATAGAGCATAAACATGTCCAGGTTACCCCGATTTTAGGCTCAATAAAACCCTATATTCGTTTGATATAGTCAAAGTATCAATAAATATGGGTACAAATTTTAATTGAATAGAATATGTGATATAGTAATACAAAGGGAAAGGCGTAGGGCGGGGATGGGAGCCGCGGTCAGACGCCTAAAAGCCCTCTTCGCCTATAATTTCGCTTATCATTTTATACATTCATGAATTACCCATTAATATTTAATACGCATTCCCGTTTGCTTTAAAAAACCACTCAGCTGCATTAACATTTTCGTCCTTCAACCCAGATCATATTTTGTTTTCAAATCGTATATCCATAGAAAAAAAAGTAGAGTTAATTTTACAAGGCTATTTTTTTATTTATAACCACTGATGCATAACAACGAATGAAATAGAAATAAAATAACTTTTGAAAAAATCTGGTTAAAGGGCTAACCGTGAATTAATCTTATATTAGATCGCATTGTTCGGTCAAGTATATCACGTTTAAAATTACATTTAAAAATATGTCGTAATAAATTCAAAATTTAATTATTTTATTTATTATAGTTTAATTAAATATCATTATACTACATTATACTTACTGAAGGAACACATTTCCTCTTTTTAATTTTGCCATGAATCGGAGAATAAATTTTCACAGTACATATATTTTTAATTAAAAAAACATTCGATCATTTTGGTTGGAAAATAAACACTTTCAGTCCAATAACATCTATAAATGTCAGCAGAAAAGTTTACAAACTTCCTGAAAACTAATAGCGTGTTTAAATACGCGAACGCAAATATTCCAGACGACTTGGTTGACGAACATTTAATTAAATTCCAGCTTATTTATGTGATTGGCTTTTTGACAGGCGATTGACATAAACTCGAGGGGAAAGCGTGGATCGCGGAACGCGGGAGAGAATTCGTTCAGCGTAGTCGGTCTCTCTCACAGCACTGCCAGAGCTGTACCCGTCGCGCACCGCGCAGCGACCTTCCCTCTGCCACAGACTCTACATTCGAACATTATTGCACCAATATACTAGCAACAAACAGCCTTACACGCGTATGCACACTTACACGCGTTTTATAGCTAAACTCAAATGAACTTAATACGCTGGGTGTGCCGCATGTATGTGTGCTTAGTAGAAACGGAGAATACGTACTGTTTGCAAAATCTACACTGTGGCATTGCCGTCGCCCGCCCGGACTACTGCAAACTCCGCTCGCCGTAGCCAACTAAGCCGAAGCTTTCCTAGATTTTGTGGCCTTAGTGAACATTAATTATCCCTAACTTACTCTGATTAAACCTTGAGGAATTATCCGGATTGACAAAATTAACTTTTAACTTAGATTTATGTCATTTTGGGCGACGAGTGTGCAGGCTCGGGGTCCCGACTCTAAACTTCGGGCACTTTTAGACCACTTATGTAATCTTAATTGTTAATTTCTGAGATAGAGAGGTTTTAATGTTATCTCTGCGACTCTGTGTTAAGTGAAATTTCAGTGTGTTTGTAACTGCAATTATAGAGATGTTTTTAATTTTGGGGTAAAGACAAAATCTTTTGACAATTTGTTTGTAAAATACGATCGTTATAATTTTGAGATTTTAACTTTGTACTAATTACTTAAATATGGTACATACTTGACATTATTTTGCGCACTAAGTGCTGAACATTTTTGAAATAAATTTAATTGGCTCTCTTTTTTGTAACATACCGACCAATCTTTTCTTTTTATTAAAATAAACCTTTACCAACCATAAATTGCTTTATTGTTTATTCCCAAGAACATAAAACCTCATTAGTATTTTGAAAGTGTTAATTTAAAAGAATCGAGGTGAATAAAAAAAGGTACAGTGACTTTTAAAAGTTCATAATATTGTCTATATTACTTGTTAAAACATTCATACCCTTTCCTTTCACGTATTCCAGAGGGCGCTACAAATTACCAAAAGCCTTAATTAAACAGTCATTATTTATCTTGTTTACGTAATTATTATTTACATTTATCTCATTTAATGGTAATTTAAAGCGGTTGAATAATAGTTGAGTTTATATGCTAAACCATTTACGATAAACTAGCATTTGCCGATAACTTCAGATTCGTGGAGCACGAAATGGTCTTTTCCATTAACATATAATTTACCACAAGAAATGTCAAATATTTTTTGAAGGTTATTTCTCAAATTCTATAGTTCCATAGAATTTTCTGACCCCCAATTTCACTACAGCATATTTTAAGTCATCAATATTTTTATCGTAGACCGTGTATTAAATATTGAATATTAATACATTTTTTTATCTTTTATTTAAAAATAAAAAGAAAGACCTTCCTTTATATTACGTAACTATGGAACCTGAAGCGTTTATAAAGCTTAAAACGTCGTATCGTTTGAGATGAAAAAGTGTAATAAAAGCACATAAAATTGTCTGAATGTCCTTTGGAAACTAGAATGATTCTGTAAAGGTTAATAAGTAAATGAAATAACTTCCTCGCAGCTGGTAGTATAATCTAACAATGAACATTAAGTCTAATAACATTATGTACTTACTATACTATTACTACATATCAGTCACGAATTTAATTTGGTTGATTTCTATTGGTACATTTAAACCTATATTTATACGAGTATGTTAAGACTTTATTTAAATGTATATCTTTTATATGGATCACGGCTGTCTCCGTGGCTTAGTGATAAGCACGATGCGTTTTGCACTGGAGATCTTGGGTTCGAATCCCGGAGAAAAATGATAAAAAAAATGTTTCAGTCCGATAGGGCACAGAAGGTTGATCACTTACTAGGCAAAGAATATGATCAGTGAAACAAACACAGAAATAAGTCTACCCAATGCCCCACTAAGTTATTCGGGAATTGACTACTATATACCTACATATGTAGATCACAGCTTTCTTTTCACATTGCGTTTATATTTATGTACTACATTAACTCTATTCTTTTACTTATTCATTAACTTCATTACTCTAGATAGTAGGTATAATTCAAAGCATTCATTCTATTGAGCTTTATATAGTTTTATTGAAGCTTTAATTTTCTATATATTTTATCATAAGTAACTAACTACGCGGAATAGAGTTTCTAATTTAAAAGTAATAATCCTCGGAAACCGTGGGCTTTTAAGTTATTTAAACTTTACCATACTGAATAGTTTCTTTTGTTCTCGACCCGCGTAGCTTAATAGACAGTGATGTAGCAACTATATAGAATTTATAAAATTTCCATCTGATATCATGTTGATATTATAATTTAGGAAGTTCCACAGGAAGGATAATTAATTTTCTAAAGAACGTATTTATCAGCTATAGAACAACATATATATAGGTATAGATATATCACACATGTAAAAACTGTGAAGTGCATAATATAGTGTGTGTTCGGTTTGATTACATCGATATCCAAATGCTCATTGGCTAATCAACTGTGTGTGTGCTGAAGTATCACCAAGTGAATCTAAGGCTCACCTAGGTAGGTATATCGATAATTGAAATTTATATATTTTTTTATTGGTAGATATCGTTCTTACATTAAAAATATTTATTATATATAATAACGCATATTACTCACTTTACACCTAATAATATAGTATAACATCCGGTACAAATGAGTTATCTTTCTGATGCGCGCAATTTATCGTTTACTCATGGTATTCCCAGCTATTGCACGCACGTATGAGCTTTCTGTCAGTGATATGAACATATGGTAATAAATGTTTGTGTAGCTCAGTAAAATGTTTATTACGTGACTATAACTAACGTTTACATAAATACGGCGGGGAACATAGTACAATAAGTTTGGTAGTAGTTAGTATGCAGATAACATACAAAAGCAGCGTCCGCAAGTGATGTTTTCTTTTTTAATTTGCATTATGCAGCTAAATTTTGTACAAAATAAGCCAGCTAAATTTTGTATAAATAAGCCTTAACACTGAATTATACTAGTCAAAGCTTCCAATGAAGTATGCTGAGGGCCCAGCATGAACAACTTGCAAAAAAGTATTCGTATCTTTGAGCTGTCAATTGTATGAAATTTCAATTGATTTCTCATACAAGTGCGTATCAACGATTCGAATACTTTCTTGATAGTCGTT